>CM059783.1:15091513-16517763 GCA_030435695.1 Brachymystax lenok tsinlingensis | reverse complement strand
AGCAACTCCAGTGTAGATTTGGCCTTGTGTTTTAGGCTATTGTCCTGCTAAAAGGTGAATTCATTTCCCAGTGTCTGGTGGAAAGCAGATTGAACCAGGTTTTCTTCTATGATTTTGGGTGTGCTTAGGTTTCAGTTTATTTTGATCATGAAGAACTCTTCAGTACTTAACTAGCGGCAGGTAGCCTAGTGGTTAGAGTGTTGGACTACAGTCGTGGCCAAAAGTTTTGAGAATGACACAAATATTAATTTTCACAAAGTCTGCTGCCTCAGTTTGTATGATGTCAATTTGCATATACTCCAAAATGTCATGAAGAGTGATCAGATGAATTGTAATTAATTGCAAAGTCCCTCTTTGCCATGCAAATGAACTGAATCCCCCAAAAACATTTCCACTGCATTTCAGCCCTGCCACAAAAGGACCAGCTGACATCATGTCAGTGATTCTCTCGTTAGCACAGGTGTGAGTGTTGACGAGGACAAGGCTGGAGATCCCTCTGTCATGCTGATTGAGTTATAGAATAACAGACTGCAAGCTTCAAAAGGAGAGTGGTGCTTGGAATCATTGTTCTTCCTCTGTCAACCATGGTTACCTGCAAGGAAACACGTGTCGTCATCATTGCTTTGCACAAAAGGGCTTCACAGGCAAGGATATTGCTGCCAGTAAGATTGCAAATAAATCAACCATTTATCGGATCATCAAGAACTTCAAGGAGAGCGCTTCAATTGTTGTGAAGAAGGCTTCAGGGCGCCCAAGAAAGTCCAGCAAGCGCCAGGACCATCTCCTAAAGTTGATTAATCTGCGGGATCGGGGGCACCACCAGTACAGAGCTTGCTCAGGAATGGCAGCAGGCAGGTGTGAGTGCATCTGTATGCACAGTGAGGCGAAAACTTTTGGAGGATGCCCTGGTGTCAAGAAGGGCAGCAAAGAAGCCACTTCTCTCCAGGAAAAACATCAGGGACAAACTGATATTCTGCAAAAGGTACAGGGATTGGACTGCTGAGGACTGGGGTAAAGTCATTTTCTCTGATGAATCCCCTTTCCGATTGTTTGGGGCATCCAGAAAAAAAGCTTGTCCGGAGAAGACAAGGTGAGCACTACCATCAGTCCTGTGTCATGCCAACAGTAAAGCATCCTGAGACCATTCATGTGTGGGGTTGCTTCTCAGCCAAGGGAGTGGGCTCACTCACAATTTTGCCTAAGAACACAGCCATAAATAAAGAATGGTACCAACACATTCTCAGAGAGCAACTTCCCACAACCATCCCGGAACAGTTTGGTGATGAACAATGCCTTTTCCAGCATGATGGAGCACCTTGCCATAAGGCAAAAGTGATAACTAAGTGGCTCGGGGAACAAAACATCAATATTTTGGGTTCATGGCCAGGAAACTCCCCAGACCTTAATCCCATTGAGAACTTGTGGTCAATCCTCAAGAACCTCCCACACAAATTCTGACAAACTCCAAGCATTGATTATGCAAGAATGGGCTGCTGTTAGAAGATCACCTAGGGGTCATGATAAGGCTGTACTAAATGTTTGATGTACTATAATAATTGATTATGCTTATGTTATATTAATAGAAGGGGAGGGGTTATAAGACCCCTCCCTCCTTACATTTATAGGTTCCTAGACTACAGATTAACAATATATATTAATTGTAGAGGTTTTAGTATTGTTCCACAATTGTTTTAGTTCTCTCTCTCTCTGCTTCTTATAAAGAAGCCCTTTGGGAAATGTGTGACTGACATAGCTTTGCAGGGCAGTGGGGGAGATAAGAGACTATTCAAGACATTCCACAACAAATCAACTTTGGGGAGTGGACATTTATTGCCTAGCGTTTAGATAACACTGAACTATATGTTTGTGCAGCTGTGGATGCATGGGCTTGGTCTGATAAGTAGAGAGTAATAAACGAACGCAGTGACATCACAGAGGGTTGGCTACAAGCATGATAAAAGCAACTTAGACTTTCCCTAAAGTGCAGAACTTACTCGGAAACATGCGTGCTATGTTCCTGATTGTCAACTTCTGTCTGCAATTGCATTAATAAAGGTTTTTGAATGATTTAACTAAAGATATTGTCATAATGCTAATTTCACCAATGAGCCAATGATTGATAAGGACACAAGGAACGAACCCTAACACTGCCATCAGTCAGTATGTGGCCCAGAAGTTAATTGACAGCATGCCAGGGCGGATTGCAGAGGTCTTGAAAAAGAAGGGTCAACACTGCAAATATTGACTCTTTGCATCAACTTCATGTAATTGTCAATCAAAGCCTTTGACACTTATGAAATGCTTGTAATTATACTTCAGTATTCCATAGTAACATCTGACAAAAATATCTATAGACACTGAAGCAGCAAACTTTGTGAAAAGTAATGTTTGTGTCATTCTCAAAACTTTTGGCCACGACTGTAGTAACCGAAAGGTTGCTGGATCAAATCCCTGAACTGACAAGATAAACATCTGTCGTTCTGAACAAGTCAGTTTACCCACTGTTTCTTGGTAGGCTGTCATTGTAAATAAGAATTTGTTCTTAACTGACTTGCCTAGTTAAAAAAAAATACCCATTACATGATGCAACCACCACTATGCTTGGAAATCTGGAGAGTAGTATGTTGGATTTGCCCCCAACACAACACTGTTTTCAGGACAAAATGCGAATTGCTTTGCCACATATTTTTCCGTATTAATTTAGTGCCTTGTTGCAAACAGGATGCATGTTTTGAAATATTTTTATTCTGTAAAGGCTTCCTTCTTTTCACTCTGTCAATTAGGTCAGTATTGTGGAGTAATTACAATGTTGTTGATTCATCCTCAGTTTTCTCCTATCACAGCCATTAAACTCTGTAACTGTTTTAAAGTCATCATTGGCCTCATGGTGAAATCCCTGGGAGGTTTCCTTCCTCTCCAGCAACTGAGTTAGGAAGGACTTCTGTATCTTTGTAGAGACTGGGTATATTGATACACCATCCAAAGTGTAATTAATAACTTCACCATGCTCAAAGGGATATTCAATGTCTACCAATAGGTGCCCTTTTTTGCAAGGCATTGAAAAACCGCCCTGGTCTTTGTGGTTTGAAATTCACTGCTCAACTAAGGGACCTTACAGATAATTGTATATGTGGATTACAGAGATGAGGTAGTCATTCTAAAATCATGTTAATTTTAAATTCAGGCTGTAACACAACAAAATGCAGAAAACATCAAGGGGGAATAATTTCTGAAGGCACTATAAATTGATATAAATATGCTTCATACATTAAGACAGATGTTGCATTATTAACTCCTTAACACGCTTCTTGAAAAACATGTTGAAAAAGTATTTCACCTTCAAATCCTACTACTTACAACTCAAATAATAACTTCCAATTGTTTTTTTCCCCACTTTATGTTTAGTTTGTCAATTACAGAGCCCTACCAAACGGTTGCAAATTTTTCACATACATTTATAATTTACATAAAATACTGTATCAGGTTTCAGGTAAGACCCAAGTGCAGACTGTGTTGAAGTAACAATGTTTATTGCAAGAACAGGGGCAGGCAAATGACAGGTCAAGGCAGGCAGGGGTCGATAATCCAGAGTAGTGGCAAAGGTACAGGACGGTAGGCAGGCTCAGAGTCAGGCAGAGTGGTCAGGCAGGCAGGCTCAGGATCAGGCAGAGTGGTCAGGCAGGCAGGCTCAGGGTCAGGGGCAGGCAGAGTGGTTAGGCAGGCAGGCTCAGGGTCAGGCAGAGTTGTCAGGCAGGCGGGCTCAGAGTCAGGCAGAGTGGTCAGGCAGGCTCAGGGTCAGGGGCAGGCAGAGTGGTCAGGCAGGCAGGCTCAGGGTCAGGCAGAGAGGTCAGGCAGGCAGGCTCAGAACAGGCAAAGGTCAAAACTAGGAGGACGAGAAAAGAGAGACTGGGGAAAAACAGGAGCTGAGAAAAAGCTGGTTGACTTGAACAAACAAGACGAACTGGCACAGACAGACAGAAAACACAGGTATAAATACCTAGGGGATAAGTAGGGAAGATGGGAGACACCTGGAAGAGGGTGGAGACAAGCACAAGGACAGGTGAAACAAATCGGGGGGTGACAAAATGAGCACCATTGAACACAAATTAAGGCCAGTCTACACACCACATGAGGGACAGAGATTTGCTCTGTGTGTGTTGCAAATGTATTTCTTGCACTTGATGCATGTGTATTGTCTTCCTGTCCTTCTTGGGTCCACACACACACACACATCACAGCACTTCTTCTTGTTGCTACCAGCTGCCATCTTGAATGATCAAAACACTTACTTCAGTAATTTTACTAACATCTCACTCACTCACTCACATATATACAGTTGAAGTCAGAAGTTTACATACACTTAGGTTGGAGTCATTAAAAATCGTTTTTCAACCACTACACAAATTTCTTGTTAACAAACTATAGTTTTGGCAAGTCAGTTAGGACATCTACTTTGAGCTTGACACAAGTCATTTTTCCAACAATTGTTTACAGACAGATTATTTCACTTATAATTCATTGTATCACAATTCCAGTGGGTCAGAAGTTTACATACACTAAGTTGAATGTGCCTTTAAAACAGCTTGGAAAATTCCAGAAAATGATGTCATGGCTTTAGAAGCTTCTGATAGGCTAATTGACATAATTTGAGTCAATTGGAGGTGTACTTCTGGATGTATATCAAGGCCTACCTTCAAATTCAGTGCCTCTTTGCTTGACATCATGGGAAAATCTAAAGAAATCAGCCAACACCTCAGATTGTTTTTTTAGACCTCCACAAGTCTGGTTCATCCTTGGGAGCAATTTCCAAATGCCTGAAGGTACCATGTTCATCTGTACAGAATCCCGGAACAACAGCAAAGGACTTTGTGAAGATTCTGGAGGAAACAGGTACAAAAGTATCTATTTCCCCAGTAAAACGAGTCCTATATTGACTGGTCTGGTGTCTCGGTTATCGAAGTGGATAATCCTGGAAATAATGTGGACGTTTTACAGAGACATTGTTGCACGGAAAGGTTCTCTGCCAGTGTCTGCATCCCACAGGGATTTTGTGGATTCCCCATTGGATCTGAAAACACAAGCAAGGATAAGAACCCCAAAGTATGCATGTAAATGAGTTTGGTCAATCTCCTTTCATCTCTCTCCAAAAACACACCTTCCCTCCAAATTATTGCAGTCCAGAATTATTTTCTGGATGGTGTCTGGGATGAACAGTTCAAAAGAATACGTTATGTCCTGCACATGAGTAACCACCATCCGTATCGGCCCTGGTTGCATCCTTATCTCACTGGCAGCCATGCGGGGTGGCTCATTTCTTGGGCAAGAACACCATTCAATTTAAAAATAAAATGGATATCCCTATTTCTCCTGCTGCAGGCTGCTGATGAGCTGGCTGCTGACGGGCTGGTCCTGGGGCTGGCTGAGGGTCAATCTCATCCTCTTCTTCCAACTCACAGTCAAACTCCGAATTGACAGAGACATGATCTTCATATTCAGAAAATTCTTCATCTTCCAAAGTTGAAGACGCTCCTTCCACACTAGCTTTCGCTCCCTGCAAAAAGTATTTCTAAGGCCCTCTGAGCAGAGGTTATTTTTTTACATACTGATTGATTGTGGTAAGGAGCCAATCATGCAAAGCTATTTATTTGTTGTGTCCCTCCCCAAATTTGCACCTGGCTGGCATAGTGTGGGAAAATACAGCATTTTTTACAAAGTATCGAAATAATGTATTGTAATAACATTGTCCAGGTTCACGCAAGACATTGTGTAGTTTCACACACTACAAAGGGTAAAGAGTGCAAGAAAAGTGGGAGACAGACAGGTTCTTGGTGCTATGTCGAAACAGCAGGCCCAGGGAGGAGGAAGACGGAGTGAAGGCACCCATCAAACCTTTTTGTTTCATTTTTACTTGTTTTCACCCACACACACACACCCACCCACCCACTCACACCCACCCATCCACACACCCATCCACACACCCATCCACACCCACACACACTTTTATTACCCTCGATCCAATGGACCTGAACACCACATATGTAATATACATTTGTAGGGGGGTGCAGTGTGCACTCAACTAAAATGTGTTATTTTACACTTTCTTCACATAAAATGAGCCAAGGCCAATGATTCATTGTATCCTTTTTCTTTTAGTAAACATTGAAAATGGGTCCCACAGACCCGAACACCACAAAACGGTTAATTTATTTGTATGTCTCAATAGGATTCTCGTCTTTCTTCCTTACCCTCTCTGTTTTCTCGAGGGAACTGCAAAAAATATTATAATTACACTTTGCTATGACACAACTTTGAAAACATTTGTGAGTGTGATTCGGTGACAAAGTCATGCATGTGTAGTTAAGTTATATGCAGCTATGCAGTCACTGACAATGTTGGTCTAGGAACTAACGTCTAATATGTAGATCATATCAACTAATATCATTCAGTGCCATACTAGCTACTGGAATAATACAGTACAGTACCCGTTACAACACATTTACTGCCAGCTAATGTTGATGGAACAAACAGGACTTGCTGAGAAAACTGCATCTATGCTATTAAATACAGTAAACATCTATAAAGCAATACAAGTATTTAATCAAGTTGGATTCACTAATCATTCAATATTGAATAATGAAGTAAATTAAATACTGTAGAACGCAGGGTTTTATCCTCTTTTCCACAAAGGAATTAAGTTCAAAGTAGAGTTGAGGTGCTGTGTAAGTGCTGTATAAAGTAGAGTTGAGGTGCTGTGTAAGTGCTGTACAGAGTTTAGGTGCTGTGTAAGTGCTGTATAGAGTTGAGGTGCTGTGTAAGTGCTGTATAAAGTAGAGTTGAGGTGCTGTGTAAGTGCTGTATAAAGTAGAGTTGAGGTGCTGTGTAAGTGCTGTACAGAGTTGAGGTGCTGTGTAAGTGCTGTACAAAGTAGAGTTGAGGTGCTGTGTAAGTGCTGTACAACGTAGAGTTGAGGTGCTGTGTAAGTGCTGTACAAAGTAGAGTTGAGGTGCTGTGTAAGTGCTGTACAAAGTAGAGTTGAGGTGCTGTGTAAGTGCTGTATAAAGTAGAGTTGAGGTGCTGTGTAAGTGCTGTACAAAGTAGAGTTAAGGTCCTGTGTAAGTGCTGTACAAACTTCCTGCTCACTGTCAAAATTCCATCAAACAGGAGTAGCTGTGTAAACAATCGTCACATTGTTACAAGACAGTTTAAATGTCTGCATTTCGTGTATTGGTTTGGCTTAGGTAATTAACTAGTGTGTAAAGAAACAGAGGCAAAGCCTACATTCTGAACCAGTGATAACATCAAATAGTAAAAGCTAAGCAAACAATTTTAGACCATTCTGATAACACAATACAAATACTGTACAGCTCTTACGTCTGCGTTTAAAGCTCTTACGTCTCTGCGTTTAAAGCCTGTGTTTAAAGCTTTTATGTCTGTGTTTAAAGCCTGCATTTAAAGCTCTTACGTCTGTGTTTAAAGCTCTTACGTCTGCATTTAAAGCATGTGTTTAAAGCTCTTACGTCTGCGTTCAAAGCCTGTGTTAAAAGCTCTTACGTCTGTGTTTAAAGCCTGTGTTTAAAGCTCTTACGTCTGCGTTTAAAGCATGTGTTTAAAGCTCTTACGTCTGCGTTCAAAGCCTGTGTTAAAAGCTCTTACGTCTGTGTTTAAAGCCTGTGTTTAAAGCTCTTACATCTGTGTTTAAAGCATGTGTTTAAAGCCTGTGTTTAAAGCTCTTACGTCTGTGTTTAAAGCTCTTACGTCTGCGTTCAAAGCCTGTGTTTAAAGCTCTTACGTCTGCGTTTAAAGCCTGTGTTTAAAGCTCTTACGTCTGTGTTTAAAGCCTGTGTTTAAAGCTCTTACGTCTGCGTTTAAAGCCTGTGTTTAAAGCTCTTACGTCTGTGTTTAAAGCCTGCGTTTAAAGCTCTTACGTCTGTGTTTAAAGCACGTGTTTAAAGCCTGTGTTTAAAGGTCTTACGTCTGCGTTCAAAGCCTGTGTTTAAATCTCTTACGTCTGTGTTTAAAGCTCTTACGTCTGCGTTTAAAGCCTGTGTTTAAAGCTCTTACGTCTGTGTTTAAAGCGTTTAAAGCTATTGAGTCTGCATTCCCCCTCTTGGTTGTAGGTCATTCAACCACTACAGTAAAGTAGTACAGTGCATAGCTAGCCCCTCTCATCCCCTGCAATGCTTCCGCTATACGTCCTGGGTGATAGAAGGAGAGGATTTCTGGGTCAGCAGCTTGCCTGCAGTTTCTGCACACACAGCACTCCCAGACCTCACCAGCTGTTTTCTCTCACTCTCTCGTAATCTTTCTCTACCGCTCTCTCTTTTTCACTACCTCTCTAACTCTCTACCTCTACCTCTCCCTCAGTTTCCCTACCTCCACCAGATACTAGCCCGAGGCTAAAGGAAAATAAAGCTAAACAAACCTTTATTTTTCTCCCCCCTTTTCACCCCCCTTTTCTTCAGTGTAATAATATGTGCTTGTATAGAGGTAGAGATATAGGATCACAGGGAACTCTACCAAGCATACAAATGTGGGTAATTAGATTGTATTGATCATTAGGAATGAGAGAGCGAAGGGGAGCTAAAGAAGAGACGGAAAGAGAGAGGGAGGGAGGAAGTCAGCGGCAGGTGTCAGAGGGAGAAAGCGATGATCACTCGGCAAGAGATAAGCAAAGTAATCACTCATTAGTGAGCTACCCCTGATGCTACTAATTACCACGGTATAACCTTGGGTTTGAGTGAGGGAACGAGAAAGAGATTGAGTGAAGGGAGAGAGAGAGAGAGAGAGAGAGAGAGAGAGAGAGAGAGAGAGAGAGAGAGAGAGAGAGAGAGAGAGAGAGAGAGAGAGAGAGAGATCTCTGTCAGAGAGAGTGTGGGAAAGTGGGAAGTCTTACAATGCATTGTAACTGCATCATACTGCATACAGTATGCCTGCACTGTAGGATTTAAGTTAGTATTATCATTTTCTACCATCAAGATATCATGGACTGTAGCAGGCCTTTATTACCACACCATTAGACAGTGAGAGGCTCTTGGTAGGGCATCGCTGATCAAAAGTACTGACATCCCATTTAGTTGTATGTCACTAAGGCCTTTATCTACACATCAAGACCTTTCTCCTTTCCAAGGATATCAGTAAACATATGATGTGCAACCGTGCAAGATACAATCTTTCCTTATGAATATGGATTGGTGGGGGTGGGTGAGTGGGTGAGACATGTTGGTGTAATTAGCATTTAAATATGTTCCCAATAACTGACGAACGTGTTACTGTCAGTCTGCGTGGAAATGTACTCCAAACCAATCTCAATCACTGTGTATCTGGGTGGCTCTCTTCCTCTCACACACACACACACACAGTGCTGAGGGCAGTTTCACTTTTTATATAAGCTAGGCAAATAAGATCTATAGAGGTCACACACATACACACACACACACACACACACACACTGTGAGAACAGAAAGATAGGAGCCCTCAATGCTACACTAGGGGGCTACTTGAATTGAAAAACAAGAGATCAGGGACTTCAAGAATATAATTTCACACACATGCTTTGAACGGTGCCTGGTGAAAAATGTTAAGCTTTCAATACGCCCTTGAATATACAGTACAGACAGTCAAGTAAAACATCACATGGGAACTGTTAACGGCTGCATTTGCTGCTAACACATCTCATATACCCTGACGAAGACAGCTTGTCTGTCGAAATGTTGGATTAAAGGTTATTCAATTATTACATCTGAGCTCCAAGAGTGTGCGGCTCTCCTTTAATTTTTCAAGTGTTCTACTCCGCTAGCCAGCACCTCGCCTAAATTCCAGTTATTCATTTTGAGTTGAAAACTGGCCTAGCCAGTCCAATTTTAAATATAAACCAATTTAATTTTGATCACATTCACATTTTATCCTGACACACAAATGGACTATAAATATATAACTTTACCAATTAGTTACCCTGACCAGATGGACAGGGCACATAGGATGTATGCAGCTGCTATTATTAGTAGCCTACAGATGATCAGACTGAAAATTGGTCTCGTTTTCTGCATGTCAGATCGCTAAGGTGTAGCCTAGGCTGCTGCAACATTTATGTAATGAGTTTTTGCTTGTGTCTGTCCGGAGTGATAATGTGTTATCTTTGCTAAATAAATACCGGAGGAAAGTGGAAAGCCTACTTGAGCATGCACAAAAAATGCACTGCGTTAACCTCTCTCTTTAATTTAACGTTAAATGGATGATGCAATGGAAGCTTTCAAGTCACTCTGAATTGATTTCGACATCCCAGAAGAGACAGTAGAAAGTTCCATATGTTCAACAAGTAAGCATCGTAACGTGCAATTACCACTGCAAGCTCCTTGTGGTTGCTCTTGTTAGCAGAACTTTCCCTCTCGTTGTGTCCTCTAAAAGCCAATTCTTGCCCAAAAACGCAGTGGTGTTGATAAGCCGCTTGAGAACATCCCTGTTTCTTCTTACTTTCTCGTTGTGTTGCGCAGTTTGAATACACAGACCTTCGTCATGATCGATGCGGCTTTTTCCCAGATGCTTGAATCTGAAGTGAGCATTCATGCTCCCTGCTTTTGTTTATCCGTTTAGCTGAATGATCGATGTTCTTCAGGTCACTGTACCCGTCTTTTGCCCAAGGCTCAGACTTTCCAAAAAGCAGGCAAGGCCAGCAATTCAGGCGGCTTGATAAAAGGCTCCCTGTTAACCAGCTATACTTTTGATACCAGTTGGTATTGAACGCCCTCACCTTTTCATCCTTCTTCATGAAACTGATCTCAGGCAGAGGTCAACGCTCGGTTTTAATTACCCCAGAGAATGAATGGGATTCTTCAACAAAAAGTCAACAACATTTGCCGTAGTGTTGGCAGTGAAAACTGCACACTCGAGCTGGTAATTTAGCTAGCTACTTGCTACTGAAGTTAGAAAGGCAAATTGAAATAAATTGCACTAACTGGACACAAACATAAAGTTATAAAACCAAGAAAACTATTTATAATTGACCTCCCCAGTCCCCTGTAATTTGATCAAAAAAATGCTCAACTATCATTTTTCAATCTCTATCCAATAATTTCACCAAGCTTCTCAACACATAAAGCCGCCCCCATAATGCTTTGCGGCACAATCCTAATGCAACACACTAGGTTAATTCTCTGATCCTAATCCTATGATTGGATGGACAACGTGTCAGTTCATACTGAAAAAGCTTTGATTGGTTGGAGGTCATCCTCCGGAAGTGGTCATAATTGCCATGTAGGTCTATGGAAGTGGGTGAGGCCTACGAGCCTCCTAGGTTTTGTATTGAAGACAATGATTGCAGTCCAAACGTTTAAAAGACCACCTATCCCCTCAGCCCTCTAAGTGGACACTTCTGATGACATCTGACAAATACTGTATACACTTGCAGGGCAAGGGGCGAGGGAGGAAGGAACGATTTTTAAATGGACCACCTTGGCAGGAAATTTGGCACTCAGCCACCGCTAGCTTGTGGGTGCTTTATATGCGCTACAGTCAATTATGAGTGCATATCTACTTATATTAAATATATAATTATTAATATACGCCTACTGTATGATAGCTAGCAAATTCATTAGCTAACTAATGTTAGCCTGCCTAGCTGGAGCTTCTGAAGAAGGAAAATGTTTCATTTCTACAATTTCCAAAAGATAACCAAACAAAAACATATTTACGAGATGTGTTTGTGCCTTCATGTGCATTAATAGCACCATTTCTAACTTATTTGTATTCATTTTTACTTACACTTGTATGTTGACTTCTCCATTGATGTTGTTTTTAAGTTTTCGCTGACTTTTCTAAGCGGATGTACAATCGTCTCAAATTGAATTATGGGGAGTTTCAGGCCCCGGAGTGAACATAATTGTACATTCGCAAACTCGACTAAAAATGAGGGCTGAGGGGCTTACGTTGCAAACTTACCTTGCTTGGCTAATCATTTGGACGGCCCTCCAAGATGGCGACGGGGATTCCCCTCAAAAGCGAGGGTAAGTGGACAAGGGTGTGTCTTTTATGAGTTTTTACAGCAGCCAATGTACCCAGAGGAGGACAGAAACTAACTGTCCTTGGCTACAACATGGTGCTATACCAGATAGTGCTGTTGAAGTTACTATAGACCTTGCAAAACAGTGTGTTTTAATCAATTATTTGGTGACATATGAATATGTTTAGTATAGTTTTATCTAAAAAGGATAACTTTTTAGTGTTTCACAATTTTTATTATTATGAAATTTCACGGAGGGGGGAAGGTCCTCCCCTTCCTCCTCTGAGGAGCATCCACTGCTCAGAATACGATTTACAAAAATGCTCCTTAAGTTGTATGGCCAGTACATTGGTTCATAGAAAGTAGTGTCCAATAACGGATTTAAAGACACAGGGGTAGGGATTTTTGACTGGGGTTTGAGGGTCAAAGCTTTCTGGCCATGGCGTGGAAGGGACAGATATATGGTAGCCATTACCATGGAGATGGGATGTGAAATGGAGTTGTAGTCACAGAAACGGACAGGAATCATAACCATAACCATAAAAATGGAGAGGGACTTTAAACTGTAACCACGGAAATGAACAGGGTTGCAGCAACTGTAGAAATGTACAGGGATAGTGAGTTGGTAACCATAGAAACAGACATGGATCGTGTCCATAACCAAATCAAATCAAATTGTATTGGTCACATACACATGGTTAGCAGATGTTAATGTGAGTGTAGCGAAATGCTTGTGCTTCTAGTTCCAACCGTGCAGTAATATCTAACTAGTAATCTAACAATTTCACAACAACGACCTCATACACACAAGTGTAAAGCAATGAATAAGAATATGTAAATATAAATATATAGATGAGCGATGGCCGAACGGCATAGGCAAGATGCAGTAGATGGTATAGAGTACAGTATATACATATGAGATGAGTAATGTAGGGTATGTAAACATTATATAAAGTGGCATTGTTTAAAGTGACTAGTGATACATTTGTTACATCCAATTTTGAATTATTAAAGTAGCTAGAGATTTGAGTCAGTATGTTGGCAGCAGCCACTCAATGACCATAGAAATGGACACATACTGTGTCCAAAAGCATGGAAATGGACCGAAATTTAATGCAACAGGAGTTAGTGCACATACTGTGGTCCAGCTGCACCTCTACCATCGCTGTGACGCGGAAACATGGGCTGTGTCTACAAACCCTTGCTTCCTCTGTCCTTGTTTCCTCAATTCCTTTCAAAGCACATTGGAGGAGTTCGATCCAAGGTACTTGAGGAAACCAGGTTGGAGGAAGCAAAGGATTTACATTTTAAAGCACACCCATTGAGAGCACAGGAAGTAGTGCTGTGACTGACAGCTTCCCACAGAGAAGAGCAAATGAACACTAATGCAGAGAGACAGAGAGAATCCTCCCTAATCTATTCTCTCTCAGCAGATCTGCCAACCAAAGCCATTAGCCCAGAGCCAGCAGGATGACGAGCTGTCAGCAGCCCAATGAAAAAGATGTCAGAGATGTCATCCAGCCAATAAGGACGCATTAACCAGTCCACAGACAAATTATCCCCAGAGCCCAGAATGTCACATTTCCCCCAGAGACACATAGGCCCTGTGCAAAATGGCCCCCTATTATGAGCTCTGGTCAGAAATAGTGTTAAGTAGGGAATAGGGTCATGGCCTATTTGGGATGCACACTTCCTGTCAATGGCAGGTTATAAACGGCTTATGAGCATTATGACACACACACACACAAACACACGAGAAGGCACAAGCCCACCCATACAGGCAATTCCACAAACATTAGAATCCTTTAGTTGGATCCTCTGAGGATCTTACCACTTTAGAGGGTATACTATATGCATGAATTAATGAGTTCTTATGAGTCATTGATTCAACTTCAATCATTCTGATAGTAAGATAAACAAAAACAATCTACTGTACATCATCACAAACATACGCACAGTCCAAACACATTTCAATGTAAAAAAAAATAAATAATAATATATAGTTGTTTTAACTAAATATTATTTAGTAACTGGTTCCCCAGGCTTCTTTTGTTTACTCAACTTTTCGGTCAAAGTGTTACCTGAACTTAACATTTTTAGTTGGCCCAAACTTAGCTCCAACATGAGAAATTGTAGGTAAAATGTATAATTACATAAAAATTATGTTTTTGCTCAAATTGTCTTATATGTTCATTCAACTAGAAATTATTAGTTGGACATCTTCCCTAAAAACAAGGCTGGGGACCTACACCTATTACACATCCAATGTTTTCAACTTACTTATTGGATGTACATGATTACATTGTCCATGTATACAAGTCAAAGTAAAGCTCACCTCTGTGAAAAGTACACTCAAGAAAAAAAATTGTATTGATCATAGTGATTAATGAGTAACATTAAAACCGAGTAATATGACCCAGCAACATTAGACAACAAACTAAACCTGCTTAAATAAGTTAATCAAATCAATGATGAGCGAATTGTCAGAATAATTGACAATTGACACAGACATGGTGGCATAGCAGGAAGCTCGGGAGGCCATGAACCAAGAAGGTGAGAGTTCAAATCCCTGGTGAGGACGTTTGAATAATAATTACTGTGTAAATTAACATGTCAAATATGTACAGTAAGTTGAAAATAATATAATTCTAGTTGAATGAACATATGAGTCAAGCTGCGTAAACACATCATTTCTACCAAAGTTTTCTCAAGTTTGGGGCAAGTAATTGTTTTGTTGTTCAGGTAACACTTGGACTGAAAAGTTGAGTAAACAAAAATAACGCTTTGGAACCAGTTACTTACTAATAGTTAGTTGAAACAACTCGATTTTTGACAGTGTAACTGTGATGCAGTTACATCAGAGTTGTGATCATGGCATTTTATATTTGCCTTTCCCTGAGATGTGTCAGGCCTCTGGCTGGGGATCTAGCAGTGTGTGTGTGTCTATAGAATGGCGATCAGATTCACAGTGACATTTGTGTGGGATATGTGCTTTTTAGAGAGCCCCTGCAGGGTAGAGAGGGCATGCCCCCCCATGCCAACCAATGTCAGGCTACTCTACCCAGGCACTCTGCACCCTGACAATAAGCACAGGAGACAGGCAGGGCCACGTGCCTGAACACATTACACCACCTGACACACACACACACGCACACCACACACCACACACACACACACACACACACACACACACACACACACACACACACACACACACACACACACACACACACACACACACACACACACACGCCACACACCACACACCACACACACACAAACTACACTTCAACTCCTGACACACACATTACACTTTAATACCTGACTGACTACACATACACAAACACACAAAAAAACACAAACACACACACACACACACTGCAATTGAATGCCTAAGACTAGAAACACATACAGTCCCTAGTCACAAGGGCCTTTCTTCCTGCTCTTCTGACTGCTAAGCATTTCCCAGCAATGTGCACACACAGTATTACCCCTCTTACGAACCAACTTGTCTAACATAGTACATTATATAGATGAGCACACAGACACATACACACACACTCTCTCCTTTAGACCACATTAGATTACACAGCTGTGTGGATGGAGGAGCGCGCACACACACAAACACACACACACACGACCACATTAAATTATACAGCTGTGTGCATAGCCCTGCAAAAGGCCATCTGGGCTCTCTGTGTTTCAACCTAATTTGCTGCACAGGCTGCATGCTCTTAAGTGTCGTGAACGCTGCATGCGCTAGTGTGATGATCGCTGTACGTGCACAATGTGTGTGATTTGCATGTGGCCCACAAGGCCTACATACAGATGTAGGATCTTACAGTTTTTCTCAATTGTTTACACACAAATACTGGTACTTGAGACACAATGACCACAACATGTAACTCATGCACAAACCCCCTGAACCAATTCTGCTAAACTACAAGCACAATTCCTGCTTTACACTCAAATTGCAGTTCTAAAACACACTTTTTTCAAAACACTACACAATTCTTTGCATTTGGCACAATTTTCATGCAGAAAATCTCTTGTTTTCACAATGAACACACTGCCATTCAAATATGCACACTGACTCATCACATGGGCAAACACCCGTCACACACGGTTTTACAATTAGCAATCAGAGCTTTAGCATAAAAGGGCAACAGGTGAGCTCTTCTGTTTTGGAGCAATGGATGCCAACATTGGAAACAGAGGCAGAGCCAGAGGAGTGAGAGTAAGAGGAGTAGGACGGGGAGGACGAGGACGAGGAAGGCCAAGGACCGTAATCTCTGATGAGATCCGAGCCACTTTGGTTGATCATGTGGTCAACCATGGTCTAACAATGAGGGAGGCTGGGCAAAGAGTACAGCCAAATTTGAGCAGGTACACTGTAGCATCCATCATCCGACTTTCCAAATGAGAATAGGTAAGAAATCTACTCTCACTAGAAAATTGCAGTACTGCATATCAATACAGTACTCAATGAGTACAGTAGCACAGTATTGCCTGTGGACTGTTCTGTAGGACTGTAAAAAATAAAGTATGTTTCAAGTATTTGGGAAATGTATTCCTACTTTGTATTTACAGTATTTTACTATTTGTTTGGCAGAACTGAAAGATTACCAACACAAGGTGGTCGGGAACGTGTTCTGTCTCCTGAACAGGAAACTGAAATCATGAACATGGTCCTAGAAAATAACGCCATAACATTACGGCAAATACAAATAAAAATAATAGAAAACAATGAGATATTTCAAAATATTGATAGGGTAAGCTTATCAACACTGGACCGTGTCTTGCAGAAATAATCTCAGGATGAAGCAGGTCTACAGGGTGTTACTGAACGCAATTCAGAAAGAGTCAAAGAATTGCGATATAACTATGTGCAAGTGAGTCCTATACAAACTCCACAATTGATGCATACTCTCAACACTGTATAAATTATACATATTTCAGTATTGTAATCATAATGATTGTGCTTCACAATAGTGACCACTCCATGTCTATTTCTGATATTGTCATGTGTGTTTCAGAGAGTCCTTGAGCTAGAGGTGGCTGCAGTGGAGCACCAGTTCATCTTCATTGATGAGGTTGGATTCAACCTCACAAAAGACGAAGAGGGGAAGGAATATCATCGGCCAGCGTGCCATTGTTCAAGTCCCTGGCCAGCGGAGGGAACATCACAATGTGTGCAGCGATTACCCACCACGCAAGGTCTATCCATCACCATGCTACCCTTGGCCCCTCAACACCGCCCCATCTGATCACATTCCTGGACACCCACACAACACACTCATTCCACCAGATCAGGTAGATGGCCCAGAGCAGCTCAGGTATGTTGTCATTTGGGACAACGTAAGTTTCCACAGGGCTGCTCTGGTTCAGTAACTGGTTCACTGCCCACCCACGCTTTTTTTTAGTTGTTTATCTCCCTCCATATTCTCAATCCTATTGAGGAATTTTTTTCTGCCTGGAGATGGAAAGTGTATGACCGAAATCCACAAACGCGTATACCTCTTCTCCAAGCTTATGGAAGACGCATGTGGAGATATAGCAGCTGATGCTTTTCATGGCTGGAATCGCCATGCTAGGCGATATTTCCCCGCTGCTTGTCCAGGAAAACATTGCTTTTGTGATGTGGATGAGGTGCTGTAGACCACAACAGAAGAGAGGATGCAGCATAGTTTTTTTTTTTTTTTTTACTGTAACTGTATACATTAAATTCTTCTGTTTTGTATGTAGAGCACTGTATGTGCATCTTTGTGTTGGTTGGGAATGGGATGTACACTGTGTACATTGTTTTTGTGGGAAAAATAAAATATATTTGTTACTGCAGTATTTGTGTGTTCTGAGTATAAAAACAATATTCTCAAATATTTTACAACACACTTATGTATGTACTGTCTGTAGTAATGGCAACACTGAACCAAAAAAAGGCCTAAGTCATTATGATGAATGGAGAAGAAGTGTTTTCCATTCATCATAGTGTTTTACATTGAGCACATCAGTGTTCAACTGGTTCTTATAAATGTCTATTCATATGATGGTTTGTGTGTGTAATTTGAAAACAAAATACCATTTTGATAAGAAATAACATTGTTTTGAATGTAAAGTTTCATTTTGCTGGAGAATTGAAGGGTTTTGCCCATTGTGTGTGTGTTTTTTGATTTGTGTGTAGAGTTCTGAGAATATGAGGCATGCTTTCAGAAAATGTGTGTAAACAATCGAGAAAAACTGTAATGTGAGCCAGTTTGCTACAGCAGGAAAATAATCCTGCAGCAACAGGAAATGTGAATTATTATGTGGATTATAATTAATGGACATTTTTTGTAGGGGTTGATACATTTTTCGTCTGACATTTTAAACTTACAAGCTTTAGAATACTTTTGAAAGCTTGAATAATGCATTACAAGTTTGTATTTCTCAGCAACAAAAGAGTGATCAAATTAAAATCCTACATCTGTATGACACCATATATGACATCACCATGGATCAGAGTAAAAATCAGGAAATTCTGCCATGCTGCTAACATCTATCCAACGGTTTCAGATCTACAGGAGTGCTTAGGGGGGTAGAGGCTAGGAGTCGCTTAGGAATTCAGTATACTATATGACTACAAATGATCAGGTAGGCAGGTAGGATAATGTCAGAGAGAGAGAGAGAGAGAGAGAGAGAGAGCAAGAAGGGCTTTCTATGCCATCAAAAGTAACATATAATCCGACATACCAATTAGGATCTGTTACTTGAAACAGTTATAGAACCCATTGCCCTTTATGGTTATGAGGTCTAGGGTCCACCAACCAATAATTCACAAAATGGGACAAACATCAAATTGAGACTCATGCATGCATAATTCTGCAAAAATATCCTCTGTGTACAACGTAAAACACCAAATAATGCATGCAGAGCAGAATTAGGCCGATACCCACTAATGATCAGAATCCAGAAAAGAGACATTAAATTCTACAACCACCTAAAAGGAAGGGATTCCCAAACCTTCCATAACAAAGCAATCACCTACAAAGAGATGAACCTGGAGAAGAGTCCCCTAAGCAAGCTGGTCCTGTGGTTCTGTTCACAAACACAAACAGACCCCACAGAGCCCCAGGACAGCAACACAATTAGACCCAACCAAATCATAGGAAAATAAAAAATATAATTACTTGACACATTGGAAAGAATTTACAAAAACACTGAGCAAACTAAAATGCTAGTTGGCCCTAAACAGAGAGTACACAGTGGCAGAATACCTGACCACTGTGACTGACCCAAACTTAAGGAAAACTTTGGCTATGTACAGACTCAGTGAGCATAGCCTTGCTATTGAGAAAGACCTGGCTCTCAAGATAAGACAGGCTATGTGCACACTGCCCACAAAATGAAGTGGAAACTGAACTGCACTTCCTAACCTGCCACATGTATGACCATATTAGAAACATTTATTTCCCCACAGTACCACAAAGAATTTGAAAACGAACCCAATTTTTATAAACTCCCATATATACTGGGTGAAAGAGAGAGAGAGAGAGAGAGAGAGAGAGAGAGAGAGAGAGAGAGAGAGAGAGAGAGAGAGAGAGAGAGAGAGAGAGAGAGAGAGAGAGAGAGAGAGAGTATTGTATGTAAACCTCTTCCTCTGCCATAGTGCTGCAGTCATTGAAACACATAGTGAGTGATATACACACAGACTGATACACAGAGCATATCACACACTCTTGTGCATGCTGTCTCACACACATACACACACACAAGGGTGCCATGTGCCCCGAAAATCTGTGGGGACACAAAGTATGTGAGGATGGCTTGGGGGCTATTCCCCCATCTGGAAGTTGAAGAACTTTGCAGCTTTTTCCCGCAATCTAGAGCTATAATCTTTACGCTTAATTCTATGTTCAAAATATGTTTATTTTTCTGCATATCTAAGCATACCTCTTGAGCTGTCTGTATCCTCCTGACTGGTGGTTCTTTTTTTAAAGAAACTAAATATGCTTCTCCGTATCTTTACTAAAATCGGGGTCAAAGATTGAAAGGAATGTGAGTCTTATTCAGTACATTTTGTCAATGCTTGCTTTTCTAAAGTCGACCAACCTTGTCAGCAGGCATGTCAGCTAAGATAGACAAGGCAGATACTCTAACTTGATTAATAGCCTGCAATGTCATCTTAGTTTCTAGTTGAGGTTGGGAGATTGGGAACCTAGGTTGGGAGATTGGGAACCTAGGTTGGGAGATCGGGAATCTAGGTTGGGAGATTGGGAACCTAGGTTGGGAGATTGGGAACTTAATAAAATAGGATGTTAATTTGTTGCAGTAGTGTATTTGAGGTTTTAAAAGGCTTTCCACTTTGAAATTACAGACTTGATTTTACCTTACAAACACTTGATCAACCCCTACAAAAATGTCCATTAATTATAATCCACATGATAAGTCACATTCCTATTGATTATTTTCCTGATGTAGCAAACTGGCTCAAATTAAGATTCTACATCTGTAGGTGGCTAGTTGTATTACAGAGAAACAATTAATATATTTTTTTTTGTTACAAATCTGAGGGGACATGTGCCCCTGTGCCCCCTGTGGGCATGTCACCTCCAAACACACACACACACACACACACACACACACACACACACACACACACACACACACACACAATCCCACAATGTGCTGTCATGGAATGTAAGGACGTTATGGTTGACTCCTCTGTGCTATGACGGGGGCCCTAATCTTGAAATGTCAGCGCGCTGCGGGGGCTAAAGCCAAAGAAATACCTAACAGGAGAGCATGACGCTAAGCTAACCCAAATCACAGCCCTGTCTAGAGCTCAGGTAGGGGGCTAATGCTACGGCTGTGCTTTACTGCTCACCCAGCTAACAGTAAATAGACTGTGTTTGTACATGCGTGCACACACACACACACACTGGCAAACAGTATTTTATAACTTAAGCATCTAATACAGACTACTTGTCATTGTTTGCTTATGGTTCCCTGGACTTGATAATCAGTTAATATTCTTTGCTCTATCGCTATGGGCCGTGCAGTATGTAGTGCAGTGCAGTATGTACCAGTCTAATGCCATCATCTGCCATTGTGCCCTTGAGCAAGGCACTTACTTAACCCCTAAACTGCTCCAGGGCGCTGCACTGCGGCTGTACCCTCTGTACTTCTCTTTACACTGATGGAAGTGTGTATGTGTCCCAAATAGCACCCTATTCCCTAAATAGTGCACTACTTTTGACCAGGGCCCTATAGAACCCTATTCCCTATATAGTGCACTACTTTTGACCAGGGCCCATAGGGCAACAGCTTGTGTAACTCACACGCTTACATAAAAGAATGATGGCAAAGTTGCTCAAGTGTTTCCTTGAGTTTCCTTGTTCAGGCTCTGCCTCTGACAACTGCATGAAACGATCTCTGTAGCCGAGTGAACCGTAAAGGAACACATAAAGCATTCGGAAGACATTTCTACCGCAACACGACCACAGATAGGAATGTTAAACAGCTTGGACCACCTTCCTGAGTGTGATGGAAGTACTTAAGGCCTGACGACTTTGCTGACCAGGAGGGTTCAATTCTCATTTCACTCCCTGTCAGGGTCAAGGGTGTGCAGACACACAGTTACTAAGACACAGACACACCAACCCACATACACACCAACCCACATACACACCAACCCACATACACACCAACCCACATACAGACCAACCCACATACACACCAACCCACATACACACCAACCCACATACACACCAACCCACATACACACCAACCCACATACACACCAACCCACATACACACCAACCCACATACAGACCAACCCACATACACACCAACCCACATACACACCAACCCACATACACACCAACCCACATACACACCAACCCACATACACACCAACCCACATACACACCAACCCACATACACACCAACCCACATACACACCAACCCACATACACACCAACCCACACTCAGACACACACACACACATACACACCAACCCACACTCAGACACACACACACACATACACACCAACCCACACTCAGACACACACACACACACATACACACCAACCCACACTCAGACACACACACACACATACACACCAACCCACACTCAGACACACACACATACACACCAACCCACACACATACACACCAACCCACACACATACACACCAACCCACACACATACACACCAACCCACACACATACACACCAACCCACACTCAGACACACACACACACATACACACCAACCCACACTCAGACACACACACACACATACACACCAACCCACACTCAGACACACACACACACATACACACCAACCCACACACAGACACACAAACACACATACACACCAACCCAAACACTGACACACACACCAACCCACAAACAGACACACACACTGACACACACACAGACTCACACACTGCAGTGGGAGAGACTCTGGGACTGGAGCACCGTGTTCTTGCTCTCTCTCTTTTCCTAATCCTGGCAATTAGCAATAATTAATTAATGATAAAAGAGAAAAGTCCGAGGCAAAGAGCCTTGAAGATAGCGCTCTGCATGGTAAGCATTCAATTCCCCTCTCATGGTCCTCAAGGTCCGCTGCTCCATGTCTGATCCACTGGCTGCTCAAGGAGGTTGGAAGAAAGACCTCTTTGATATAATTTCACTCTCTCTCTCCGTCCCTTTCTCTCCTAGACTCTCTTTCTTTCTTTCTCTCTGTCTCCATCTCCCTGCCTCTGACTCTCTCACTCTCCATCTCCCTCCATCACTCTCTCTCTCTTGCTCTCTCTTTCGCTCCATCCTCTGAGGCTACGGCTGAGTTGCTAAAACCCCCATTGTAGAATCTTTTGAAGGTTGAGCCCCATATGTGTACAGTTACGGAGAATTAAGCCTTGCTCTCTCGCCCCAGATGAGATGAAGGAGAATTCAATTCCCAGTTTGTGTGCGAACGCCTGTAAACATGTGACTTTGGGCCGCTCTGGGCGTGTAATGCGGAGCGAACTCTGAACTGGTGGTGTTGTGAGATAAACTGTGATGAGTGGAGAGGTCGTGAACTTGTGATGCCACAGCTGGGATTTATGTAGAGAGTAGTTTAGGTGTGTTGGGAGAATGAGTTGTGCATTTCCAGTAATGTGACTTCGGAAAAACAAACAGTGTCATCCTGGCCCCTCAAGGGTGTGTGTGTGTTTGTTTGGAGAATGTGATGCTTTCTGTACTCTTGAGTGCCATGCAAACAGTGGCCTTTGAAAGGTTTGGATCCTTTTTTTGTGATTTTTTTTGTTGGTGGATTCAAATAAAGTAATTAAAATGTGTGTGTGTGTGTTTGTAAGTATTAGCCTCACAAGAGATACGGAAGCAGATACAGTAGAAAAAACTAGTTGAAGGGAGAAAGAGCCTCTGGTTTCTTAATGACCACTCCTGCCCCCTGGTGGCTATTTGTAACAACACCATCACAGTAGGAGCTGGGCTAAACTGAGTCGAGCGCTGAGGTAACTCTCCCAAGAACAGGGAATTTCTCCTTATTGCACCACCTCTGTCGCCTCAATCGGCACTTTGATCTGGTAAAAAAGAAAAAAAGGAAAAAGAAAAGACGCCACACGCATGGGGATTTTCTCATTTTGCATTTCAAAACTAAAAAGTAGAAAGATGAAAGAAAAGATAAAATATTAGGGAATCTTGACGCTTGGATGCTCTTCATACTATCTTGCTGGGTCACTTTAGGGACATTACCAAAATGCTGATCTTGTTGCATTAATCTATGGTTGTGTGTTGTCTATGGTCGTGATAGTGATAGTCACTACAGGGGTGAACAACTAGGACCATCTCTGGTGAAGATGAAAGTGGCTGTGTTCTGTTGTAAGGGTTGACGTACACTGAGTGTACAAAACATTAGGAACACCTTTGTTTTGCCCTCAGAACAGCCTCAATTCTTCGGGGCATGGACTCTACAACGTGTCGAAAGCGTCCCACAGGGATGCTGGCCCATGTTGACTCCAATGCTTCCCACAGTTGTCCTTTGGGTGGTGGACCATTTTTGATACACACGGAAAACTGTTGAGTGTGAAAAACCCAGCAGCGTTGCAGTTCTTGACACAAACCGGTGCACCTGGCACCTATTACCATACCGTATTCAAAGGCACTTAAATCTTTTGTCTTGCCCATTCACCCTCTGAAAGGCACACATACACAATCCATGTCTCAATTGTCTCAAGGCTTGCAAATCCTTCTTTAACCTGTCTCCTCCCCTTCATCTACACTGATTGAAGTGGATTTAACAAATCAATAAGGGATCATATCTTTCACCTGGATTCACCTGGTCAGTTCTATGTCATGGAAAGAGCAGGTGTTCCTTATGTTTTGTCCACTCAGTGTATACTGGAAACCAGCTAGATTATGTGATTTCACCTGTTCAATTCTCTGGATAAATGTGGGTGGGGGAAAGGAGACAAGGAAAAGAGACAAGGAGAGGAACCCACTTTAGAGCATTGAGATGCACACAGTGTCCTGTCTAAAGGATCTGATGGAGTGTGGCGTCTGTGTGTAGTTTGTCTTTTACCCCAGTAGATGGCGTCAACAGTTAAAGCGCAGCATGCACCCAACCTGCTGTCTCTCTGGTCTGTGGTAGTGTGTAGTGGTTCGTCATTGATCTGTTCAGTCAAACACATATACATGAGTATACAGCAAACACACACACACACACACACTTGCTATCAGTCTCACTTATTTCTCTCTCTGATAAGTTCTCCCTCTCTTTGTACTCACCTTCCTGACTGTAGGGTATATCTTACAACCTTCTCTACCCCACGTTCTAATTCTCTCCATCTCTCCATCTCACCCTACACCTCTCTCTCTATCTATCTCTCTCTCTCTCACACACACACACACACGCGCACACGCGCACACACACACACACACACACACACACACACACACACACACACACACACACACACACACACACACACACACTTGATCCATCCCTCTCTGTCCTACAGGTACGTGCCTTTCACCGCCCCTGCACCCTGCCAGTGGATCTATCCACCATTCACACACATGCTAAGCAGCCTAGTAAACCATGCCTCTGGAATCAATACAAACACAGCAAAAAAAGATTCAACATTGACCTGGGTAATGGAGTGAGGTTGGAAAAATTGTATTTGGCCAACTAGTGATTTCATCTCTGAGTAGTTACATGGGGCCATCTAAACCTGGGGGGCATTTTTCCACCCTTCAGTAGATAAGAAATGTTTGTGTGTGTGTGTTCATGGAGGTTGTGTGTAATAATCATGAATGATATGATTCCATATGTCTACATGAGTGCCTTGAAGTGGTCTGTTATGGGTTGATATTTCAGTGTGTAATTGGGTGAGTGTTTGTGTACTGTAGCCTGTAGCCAAGTGTGTGGTTGCTTGCATCAGTGTCTGCATATGCTGTGGGGCTATTGTCTACGCCAGTGTTTGAATAGTGAATCAAAAGGTAAACTATTAAAAGCAATAACCCCTGCGCTTCCTCTCTCCCCATTTCTGCTAATGAACTGACACAGAACACCCATGGAACAGAGATACGTAGATTGGACACTAAACTATCCCATGATACAGATTTGTAGTCTTACTTCTGTAGATGATATGCAGTGTTCTTCAATACAGGTTCTGTGGACATACAGGATGTGCATGTTTTTGTTCCAGCCCAGCAGTACCTACAGTACAGTCAAAGGACCAAAACACCCTTATTTTATGCCAGAAATCCGGTGTTTCTATATCAAATGGTTTTGTTATATTTCAGTTTTCTGTGATGTATATAAAGTCTCATATTGGGATGCAAACTAAAAATGAAATACATTTCTACTTTATATCTGACATTGTACAAGTGTCTTCTTTTGTTAAGTCCATAACCATGTGTGTGAGGTGTATACTTTAGTTTTAAAGTAGATTTGTTTAAGAATACCCAGAAACATTGTATGACCTTCATTTAACCCCCTGCAGTAAAAGGTTAAAGACATTCAAGGGATTGATGATGATTAGTTGATTGGTTGTATCAGGTGTCTTAGTGCCAGGCTGAAACAAATGCATGTACAACTTAGATCTAAATCAAATCAAATCGATTCAAAAATCAAATCAAACTTTATTCGTCACATGCTTCGTAAACAACAGGTGTAGACTGACAGTGAAATGTTTACTTACGGGTCATTTTATAACAATGCAGAGTTTAAAGCTATGCTAGGGCCAACTTGTTTAATTCAACTCACAACAACTAACCAACTATCAACAAAGTGATGTGGCCATCTTTACCACAATCCCCTTTTGGACTTTCCCCAGTCAACACCGTGGCCTACGGTGAACAATGACCTCCCCTGAACTAACGACACCTCCGTTTAGTCTTTCTAGCAGTCCACCTTCTCATCTGATCATATCAACATAGTTCCTGAGCTGTCTACCACTTCTCCAGGGGTTGTGCACCTCCTAACAAAACGACCTGGAATACACCCACTATCCTCACCCCCCTCCACCACACCACACTCAACACTAGGGACAAGGGGAACAATGAGACCATAGTGAGGTGGTGACACAGTCATTACCAACGCACAGACAAAGGGGTTACCAGAGTTGGGCTCAATTCCATTTCAATCCCTGGGTGTTGAGTAAGGCAAGGAAGGTCTCCGTTCAAGAGTTCAGTTAAATTACTGAATGCACTGGGATTGTGATGGAACTGCCTCACAGCATGGTGCTTAGGTATGGACATGCTAAATAACCTGGGGTTATACATCAAAGCAATTATTATAATGACGGCAACATCAAGCCTCTGAAAGTATCCAATTCAAGTGTAGTGATTAACAGCTTGGGTTGAAACGTTGCCCTAGCGGCAGTACACTTGTGGGTTCAATTCCCCTAAGAACCGCATGGCATCTCAAATGTTTAGTACAAAATAGTTGACAACATGATAGATGAGAAAAAGTCCAAGTGTGGTCAATGTTCCTGTAATTGTAGCCTGGGGTGCTAAAATACTAGCCCACACTAACTCTTCCCATTCCCCAGCAGTTTCTATTCACGTCGTGGGTTAGCCTCCAAGAGCTGACTTATTCTTCAAGCCTGGATCGGGACTCTCTGGACAGGCAGGGTGTGCACTGTGCAGACTTTTGTTCCAGACCAGCATCACTAACACACCTGATTCAACTAATCAAGGGATTGATGACTAGTTGATTAAATCAGGGGTGTTAGTACTGGGCTAGGACAAAAGCCTGCACTGCCTGTTTTCCCACTGTAAGAGTATTGATGAACACTAGTATGTTTGCAGAGACTGTGAGAGTACTTGGATGGATACGTCAGAAACAATGGATCATCTAAGGTAAAGTAAAGCTCCGACCAAAGGTTGACAGGCCGATACCTAAGTTTAGTCAACTAAAAGTGATACTGGCAAGAGCAGTATGCAAGTTCTTCTTTCAACATATGATCTAATTACTCCTACAAACCTGCAACAAGCAAATGTTCCTATTTTAAAGGGGCAATCTGCAGTTTCTGCGTCCATTTCAAGACTTATAAATGAACGATATGTACTCATTGATTCTTGAAGAATATAACTTATTTAAGCCTCATGAGCATATTTCAATTGTCGTAGCTCATCAGAACCCAAGTAGTAATATTCTCCTGACTAAGACCATGATGCTTGAAACATTGTTATTATATCATGGTAGATAGTTAATGATCACTTCCTGGGAGTAGTAAACAGTGAGTGGGCGTTTCACAGACTACAATAGAAAAGAATACAATCACTCATAATACTAGACTAGAACGGGGTGGACTAAACTACACTACAATAGACTAGAATAGAATAGAATACAATCACTCATGATGCTAGACTAGAACAGAATGGACTAAACTACACTACAATAGACTAGAATAAAATCACTCATAATACTAGACTAGAACAGAATGGACTAAACTACACTACAGTAGACTAGAATACAATCACTCATAATACTAGACTAGAACAGAATGGACTAAACTACACTACAGTAGACTAGAATACAATCACTCATAATACTAGACTAGAACAGAATGGACTAAACTACACTACAGTAGACTAGAATACAATCACCCATAATACTAGACTAGAACAGAATGGACTAAACTACACTACAGTAGACTAGAATACAATCACTCATAATACTAGACTAGAACAGAATGGACTAAACTACACTACAGTAGACTAGAATACAATCACCCATAATACTAGACTGGACTAAACTACACTACAATAGACTAGAATAGAATAGAATACAATCACTCATAATACTAGACTAGAACAGAATGGACTAAACTACACTACAGTAGTGTCACGATCTCCGTGAGGGACAGACCAAGGCGCAGCGAGGCATCCAGTATACATATTTTATTAATTACGTAACTGGGCAAAACAACAAAACAAACGAAGATCGTAACGTTGAAAACATAACATGAAACACAATGAAGCTATGCTCAAAACAATAACCCACAAACCCCTAGTGCAAACTACAAACATATATATGGTTCCCAATTAGAGACAACGACACTCAGCTGCCTCTAATTGGGAACCATTACCCCAACATAGAAATATATAACCTAGAACAGAAAAAACCCTACACCAAAAACAAAACTAAACACTCCAGCCTGTCTTCTCAGGCCTGGACGTGACAGTACCCCCCCCAAAGACGCGGACACCGACCGCGCCAAAAGTCCATTGGGGGTCTTCGGGTGGGCCTTCCTGTCCCAGGTGGCGGCTCCGGTGCCGGCCGTGCTGGCTCGATGTCCCGCACCGGAGGCCCTGGGCTATTAGCCGGAACTCTCGTGCAAGGAGCAGGAACCGGCCGTGATGGGCTCATTTCGAGCACTGGAACTCTGGTGTGGGGAGCAGGAACCGGCCGTACTGGACTCCCAAAGCGCACCGGGATTCTGGTGCGAGGAGCAGGAACCGGCCGTACTGGGCTCACGATGCGCACTGGCACTCTGGTGCGGGGAGCAGGAACGGGCCGTACTGGACTCATGACGCGCACTGGGACTCCGGTGCGGGGAGCAGGAACGGGCCGCGCTGGATCCACGACGGGCACAGGAATCCTGGAGTGTGGAACAGGGACAGGAGGTGCTGGGTCCACGACGGGCACAGGAATCCTGGAGCGTGGAGCAGGGACAGAACGTGCTGGGTCCACGACGGGCACAGGGATCCTGGAGCGTGGAGCAGGGACAGGACGTGCTGGGTCCACGACGGGCACAGGGATCCTGGAGCGTGGAGCAGGGACAGGACGTGCTGGGTCCACGACGGGCACAGGGATCCTGGAGCGTGGAGCAGGGACTGGACGTGCTGGGTCCACGACGGGCACAGGGATCCTGGAGCGTGGAGCAGGGACAGGACGTGCTGGGTCCACGACGGGCACAGGGATCCTGGAGCATGGAGCAGGGACAGGACGTGCTGAGTCCACGACGGGCACAGGGATCCTGGAGCGTGGAGCAGGGACAGGACGTGCTGAGTCCACGACGGGCACAGGGATCCTGGAGCGTGGAGCAGGGACCGGACGTGCAGGACTCTCTAGGCGTCCAAGGGGAGCAGGAACGAACCGTGCTGGGCTCATTACGCGCACTGGCACTCTGGTGCGGGGAGCAGGAACCGGCCGTACTGGGCTCACTAAGCGCACTGGCACTCTGGTGCGGGGAGCAGGAACCGGCCGTACTGGGCTCATTACGCGCACTGGCACTCTGGTGCGGGGAGCAGGAACTGGACGTGCTGGGTCCACGACGGGCATAGGGATCCTGGAGCGTGGAGCAGGGACAGGACGTGCTGGGTCCACGACGGGCACAGGGATCCTGGAGCGTGGAGCAGGGACAGGACGTGCTGGGTCCACGACGGGCACAGGGATCCTGGAGCGGGGAGCAGGGACAGGACGTGCTGGGTCCACGACGGGCACAGGAATCCTGGAGCGTGGAACAGGGACAGGATACACTGGGCCGTGAAGACGCACTGGAGGTCTCGAACGTACAGTCTGCACAACCCGTCCTGGCTGAATGGATAATTTCGCCCTGCCACTGCGGGGCACTGGCACAGGACGTACTGGGCTGTGGAGACGAACTGGAGACACAGTGCGTGAGAGCTGGCGCAGGATATCCTGGTCCAAGGAGGCGCACCGAAACCAGGAGCGCTGAGCCGCACCACTCCTCCAGGCTGCACACTCACCTCCCTGACAGATGAGTGGAGCTGGAATCTCTCGCACCGGCCTGTGAACGCGCACTGGAGACACCGTGCACAAAACTGCATAGCACGGTGTCTTACCAGTGCGACGCTCTTTCCGACGCTCCCTCTAGAGAGCACGAGGAGTTGGCTCAGGAGTCCACCCTGAATCAGCCAAACTCCCAGTCTGCCCCCCAAAAAAAATTTTGGGGGCTGCCTTTTGGGCTTCCTAGCCAGGCGAGTTCCCATAAACTTTTCTCTTTCCCTGGGGCGACGATAATCCCCCGGCTGAGACCAGGGTCCCTTGCCATCCAAAATCTCCTCCCATGTCCAATGTTCCCGGGTCTCTCTCTGCTTGGTCCTTTTATGGTGGGTTATTCTGTCACGATCTCCGTGAGGGACAGACCAAGGCGCAGCGAGGCATCCAGTATACATCTTTTATTAATTACGTAACTGGGCAAAACAACAAAACAAACGAAGATCGTAACGTTGAAAACATAACATGAAACACAATGAAGCTATGCTCAAAACAATAAACCACAAACCCCTAGTGCAAACTACAAACATATATATGGTTCCCAATTAGAGACAACGACACTCAGCTGCCTCTAATTGGGAACCATTACCCCAACATAGAAATATTTAACCTAGAACAGAAGAAACCCTACACCAAAAACAAAACTAAACACTCCAGCCTGTCTTCTCAGGCATGGACGTGACAAGTAGACTAGAATAGAATAGAATACAATCACTCATAATACTAGACTAGAACAGAATGGACTAAACTACACTACAATAGAATAGAATACAATCACTCATAATACTAGACTAGAACAGAATGGACTAAACTACACTACAGTAGACTAGAATAGAATAGAATAGAATACAATCACTCATAATACTAGACTAGAACAGAATGGACTAAACTACACTACAATAGACTAGAATAGAATAGAATACAATCACTCATAATATTAGACTAGAACAGAATGGACTAAACTACACTACAATAGACTAGAATAGAATAGAATACAATCACTCATAATACTAGACTAGAACAGAATGGACTAAACTACACTACAGTAGACTAGAATAGAATAGAATACAATCACTCATAATACTAGACTAGAACAGAATGGACTAAACTACACTACAATAGACTAGAAAAGAATATGATGCCAGTCCAGGGATGGAATACTGTCTTAAGTTTAACTTCACAAGTAAAATAAAACGTGAAATAAAGTCTATTAGATCAACTTTGCATTTAGCATTTTTCATTTGGGGTTATCTGTTCAAATGTTGCATTTTAGTTTTGGATTCGATCTTACTTCTGGGGTCAAACGCTGCCTTACTGTCTCTCTGTCTGTCTGTCTCTATCTCTCGCTGCTCCTCTGCCCCGTTCCATGCCTCTGTCTATCGAATGTCTCCTCCATTTTTTTGAACGGCTGCAGTATCTGTGAACTCAGACCCCGAGCATGTGTACCACTGACTCTGTCCGTTCGTAAATCATAACCCGCATCTGGCGCGATGGAAGTACATTATGCCGATTTGTGCCCACTCCAAACAGTTACCCTGTTTGAACATAAAGCATTAAGTATATAGTCAAAAAGAAATCAATAGTATATTTTAATTATACTATTCCACTATTTCATCCTTTTTGTGTAATTAATATATAGTTCGGGTTGGGGTGGGCATATTGTGGAGGCTCAGCCTGGTCTCAGATAATTTTGTATTATTCTGTACCTAAAGCCAAGACACTCCATTTAGTATGATATGTTAAGTTTGGTATAGTTACATAAGACAGACGGTTTGAATCTCATTACGGACAACTTTAGCATTTTAGGCCATTAGCAACTTATGAAAATACTTACTACTTTTTAGATACTTTGCAATTCCTTAGCATGTTAGCTACCCCTTCACCTAACAATAACCCTTCACCTAACCCGAACCCTAACCCTAACCCTAACCCTTCACTTAACCCTTCACCTAACCCTAACCCTAACCCTAACCCTTCACCTAACCCTTACCTTAACCCTTAACCTAACCCTAACCTTAACCCTTCACCTAACCCTAACCTTAACCCTTACATTAACCCTTAACCTAACCCTAACCTTAACCCTTCACCTAACCCTAACATTAACCCTTCACCTAACCCTTACCTTAACCCTTCACCTAACCCTTACCTTAACCCTTCATCTAACCCTTACCTTAAACCTTCACCTAACCCTAACCTTAACCCTTCACCTAACCCTAACCTTAACCCTTCACCTAACCCTTACCTTAACCCGTCACCTAAACCTAACCCTAACCCTTACCTTAACCCTTCACCTAACCCTTACCTTAAACTTTCACCTAACCCTAACCTTAACCCTTCACCTAACCCTTAGCTTAACCCTTCACCTAACCCTTCACCTAACCCTTACCTTATAACCCTTCACCTAACCCTTCCTTAACCATTCACCTAACCCTTCACCTAACCCTAACCTTAACCCTTCACCTAACCCTTCCTTAACCATTCACCTAACCCTTCACCTAACCCTTCACCTAACCCTTCCCTTAACCCTTCACCTAACCCTAACCTTAACCCTTCACCTAACCCTAACCTTAACCATTCACCTAACCCTTCACCTAACCCTAACCTTAACCCTTCACCTAACCCTTCACCTAACCCTTCCCTTAACCCTTCACCTAACCCTAACCTTAACCCTTCACCTAACCCTAACCTTAACCATTCACCTAACCCTTCACCTAACCCTAACCTTAACCCTTCACCTAACCCTTACCTTAACCCTTCACCTAACCCTTACCTTAACCTGTCACCTAAACCTAACCTTAACCCTTATAGCTAACCCTTCACCTAACCCTTACCTTATCCCGTCACCTAAACCTAACCTTAACCCTTTTAGCTATCCTTCACCTAACCCTTACCTTAACCTGTCACCTAAACCTAACCTTAACCCTTATAGCTAACCCTTCACCTAACCCTTACCTTATCCCATCACCTAAACCTAACCTTAACCCTTTTAGCTATCCCTTCACCTAACCCTTACCTTAACCTGTCACCTAAACCTAACCTTAACCCATATAGCTAACCCTTCACCTAACCCTTACCTTATCCCATCACCTAAACCTAACCTTAACCCTTTTAGCTATCCCTTCACCTAACCCTTACCTTAACCTGTCACCTAAACCTAACCTTAACCCTTATAGCTAACCCTTCACCTAACCCTTACCTTATCCCATCACCTAAACCTAACCTTAACCCTTTTAGCTATCCCTTCACCTAACCCTTACCTTAACCTGTCACCTAACTCTAACCTTAACCCTTATAGCTAACCCTTCACTTAACCCTTACCTTAACCCTTTTACCTAACTCCTAAACGGAACCCAAACCTTACATCTAACCCCTTACCTTAACCCAATAACATGCCTAACCCTAATGTTAGCCACCTAGCTAGAATTTGTAACATTTCATAGATTTTGAGAATTTGTGACATATTGTACCTTTTGCAAATTCATAACTTATAATACTTTTTTTGTGAATTCGTAACATATTATACAGTTTACAAATTCCTAACACATAACACAAATTGTGATTTGTAACATATCATACTAAGTACAGAATAATACGAAATCCTCTGAGACCAGTTTGCGAGGCTATTAGGGAGCCCATGCCGCTTATATGCGCGAGCGCCTGCTTTTGGAGTCACTAGGCAGTGGGAGTGTGCGGTCCAGAGTGCATATGGCGCATGTCATCTGATATCTCGCCACATCAGTGCGGACTGGTTGGTTCATAGGCAGCCTGGAAGTATAAAGATGCCGCAGATAGATCGCTAGGGAAGCTATGCATCACCACTGGATGGGTGGCTGGATGTGTGAATAGATTAAACGAGTGGATGAATGACTAGATCGATGAATGGAGGATGAATGAATGAACGAATGCTTGAGTCGGTGGGGTAGAAGGAGAGCAGTGGTTTTGTTAGCCAGGGGATTCTAAACATGAACTTGAGGAAACAATGCGAGTAGCTTGACAGATGAGCCATGCCTATTTCTAAGGGACGTGTTTGGTGGTTTGACTATGTAGGTGTTGAGATCTTGGGCATCACCATAGTGTTATTTTGAATGAACACTTCCACTTCACATTTTGCCCAGTTAGGTGTTCACCAGACATGGTTCTCAAACGGGTGCCAATATTACGAATATATTACTGCAACCACATTCCCGTACGGGATTGGATGCTCAGGCAGCGGTGTGCGGGGTTGGTATGCCCGGAATTTTACCTCGCGTGGCGCACTACCCCAATAGCAAGAGCTCCTGTGGCTGACAGATGATTGCTCGGCATTTTCTATTTTTATCCCCGTGGCGCTGTTTCTCCTCTTAGAACGTTTTTTTTATGTTGCAGGAAGGGATCAAATAAAACTAAGAAACCCACCCTCTCTCTCTCTCTCTCTAACCATCTCTCTCTCTCCTATAACCTGGTAGGCCTACTAGTCTTAAAATAGTGTGGCATGTCGTGAGTAACACGTCCTTCGGAGGCTAGCATTGTATGAAAAGGAGAGAGAGGAGGGGAGAAACTGAAGATTATGGATTGATACAAATAGTCGCTCGCACCAACCCCAGCCCGAGTTGAATTAATGTGTTACTATTTTTGGATCTCCTGTGTTTCCAGGGGAAACCTAATGACGCAATGACGTCAATGCAGGTCACCAGTAGACTGGAGGAATTGAGTGCTTCCATTAGATTTTGCAGTATTTTCCAGAAACGCGGAAAGGACCAAATTGATTAGTTGAAAATGCATAGAAATATAAACAATAGAGTGAATTAGGAGAGTGTCAACGACGGACATCTCAAGAAAAGCGAAATATTGCATGTCACTGGGATGTGTTCGTCCAAATTCCCGGGGATTATGCAAAAACAGGAGAGAGCTGGGAAAATGATGCACACTTCGGATCAGCGGCTATTGGGTGAGCCTATTTCATTTTTTCACAGATTAGTGCATTCAGAAATATAAATGCGCGTTTCGTGTCGTGCGGTTCTGTTTTTGTGCGATAGGACCATTAAGATATATTTTTTTTTCGAGTTTGATGATGAAGCGTAAGTGGAATGTTTTTGCTTCTCCCGCGACAATGAACTGAACAGATAAAGGTAAAATAAAAATATCCGATCTCAAACTCCTCTTAATTTGAGTTGAAGTGACCACCGCTCATAAACGTGCATAAGTGGTTATAACGGCAGGACGTGCTCCGTCTAGATGTCGATGCATTTGCAAAGCCTCAATGTCTACTTTGTTTTCAGCATAATATTGATTTCAATAACAAAACGTATGGTTGTGTTCATCCTTTTGTAGATCAATCATAACCTTGTTGATAAAAATGTAAATGTCCATTCTCGTCCCATAGGCTACACAAAAAAACGATCAATGATCAATAGTATTTCCATTTTATATCTTTTTTTTTCTATGTCTGAACTATTAAACTATTCATGACTATGTCAATCCTTTTAATCTGTTTTAATCGAGTGTCTGGTATGTGGTGCTGAGATATACTTTACGGCTGGGTGGGGGGGCAGTCGTGCGCGTGGAGTAGAGAAGATTAGACTGTTCTATCTGGGCTCAAACACTATCTCTCTCTCTCTCTCATTCACATACACACACACATACACACACACACACACACACACACACACACACACACACACACACACACACACACACACACACACACACACACACACACACACACACACACACACACACACACACACACACACACACCAGTATACATACATTACCTAAACCCAATCATATAGCATTACTGATCCGAGGAGCACAAACGCGTAAGCAACAAGTGCTATAGCCTATAGCCTATAATACGCATCTACAGATTCCATTGTAATTTATACAATGTTAATACAACACACACACACACACAGACACACACATATACATACTTGTTGATTGCACTATTTCACAAACTGGGCTTCAGCAAGGCGAGGGCGTTCACCGCGGCGGGTTCAGGGCTGGACTGTTTCAGCACCATGGACAACTCCCACAGCGCCGGCAGTGCCTCAGCTTCGAGGCCATTACGTTTCAGCACCATGGACAGCGTTCTCCTTAGTTGGCTAATTTACAGCAAAATACATTATTTAAACACATGTACAACCAACTAAGTTACTTCGGGGCTTGTGGAAATGATTTACAGAGCTTGGGTATAACGTCATGAAGCCCCTATCATATAATTAGGTAAAGGGATTGTTTAGAGATATCAAATGTTTAACTCGAAAATGAATGAAAAATTGCACTTCACCCGTGGCACAACATAAAAAGTCAGTGGAACGTAGTAAAATGGGACGCAACCAGGACATATTTAGAAGCGGAGCGGTAGGGGATGTGACACTTTTTCCACATATGACGCATGTGGTGAGGTAAGCGTGGCAGATGCCTGTGTCTGCAGATGGCCTACTCTTGCGTTCCCCGACTGCCTTTGGCTTGACATCACACACAGAAGGACACATTCTCCAGATGTGCCCTAATGTGCATCCCTGAAACAACTTTGAGGCCCGCCTTTTAAAACGTCTTGATAAATATATTTATTGAAAATGAATTTTATGATTTAATCTAATGATATCTAAATGCCAATGCCTGATCATCAAATACGTTTTTTTTTATGTTGAGCAAAGTGGAAAGAGTCACGGATCCTAGCCACATGGACATAATCTGAAAACTCAGAGAAAACACTTTTGTCACAACTTCTAGATAAACCAAGTTCAAGACGTGTCTGTATGGACTGCTGTGAGGCAGATTGCTGGTGCTCCTGGTTGTTTAGTAGGGACCTGTTGGCCTAACACATTATGGTGGCACAATACAGTGTAGCTGTAGAAATACATTTAAAGGGAGAAATGGGTCATGCCTTTGGGGTGAACAAACAAACACACACATGCCCGTGTGCCACACATTTACACACACACACACACACAGGCACACTGAGATTGCAAGGTGTCAATCAAATCATTGGCAGAGATGACATTACTTCAAACAGTTATATAGCCCCAACATGTATTTCAATTTGTCCCATTTTTTAAATATGTTTTGTGAAGTTTATTTCAGGGGGAAATGCAGGAAAGACAGTATTGCAACGTTTCTAGACGGCCAGGGCGACAATCCCTTTAATGTTGAAATATAACCTAATGAGAACATATTCCTTTGAGTTTATGTTTGATTAAGGACGTTGGAATACTGTTAAACATTAACAACCAATTTAGAACCATACAGAAACATTTCCAAATTCGAATTACAAATGAAACTGACAGCTAAAAGGAATACCTGAAAGCCAATTAATTTCCAGCACTGTTCCACTACCTTACAATTTGTCATCAACCAATGGTTAGGTGTGCATTGGGCAGCCCACCAGTGTTAATCTCAAAAAGTCACCCTTAATATGTCCTGCTTCAGATTACAGCCAGATGATTGTGGTGTTTTGGGGTGTGAAATATTACCAGATTTGCATCACTTTATTTGCTAGTCTAAAAAGTCACCCGGGATCATGTTTCTTCTGTTTCTCATTTCTGCTTACAGGTAGGGACAGGCCTGAGATCGGTGAACAGTGGCTGTATGGTCTGTACATTGTGTCCTTTGCGGGTCTTTTTGCGGTCTGGGCTTGCTGTTCATAAGACAGTAGCCAGGAAGCCCTTACCCCAAAAAGTATCTGCAGAGGACCCCCGCATCTCATCAGGATACTACTACCCACCCCATCACTGGACTGTGAGTAACTTCCTCTTGCCCCCTCATTGGACAATGAGTCACTTCCTCTTGTCCCCTGATTGGTCAGCAAATACATCTAGAAATCAGTTGTCACTCATAGCACTTCAAAAAGTAATCTACTGTGGTTTAGGATAACGTTATGTCAATGTTTAATAATACATATCTAATGGACGGGTGTGGTATTGTGTTAATGTTTAATAATACATATCTAATGGACGGGTGTGGTATTGTGTTAATGTTTAATAATACATATCTAATGGACGGGTGTGGTATTGTGTTAATGTTTAATAATACATATCTAATGGACGGGTGTGGTATTGTGTTAATGTTTAGTAATACATATCTAATGGACGGATGTGGTATTTGTGTTAATGTTTCATAATACATATCTAATGGACGGGTGTGGTATTGTGTTAATGTTTCATACTACATATCTAATGGACGGGTGTGGTATTGTGTTAATGTTTAATAATACATATCTAATGGACGGGTGTGGTGTTGTGTTAATGTTTAATAATACATATCTAATGGATGGGTGTGGTATTGTGTTAATGTTTAATAATACATATCTAATGGACGGGTGTGGTATTGTGTTAATGTTTAATAATACATATCTAACTGACGGGTGTGGTATTGTGTTAATGTTTAATAATACATATCTAACTGACCGGTGTGGCATTGTGTTAATGTTTAATAATACATATCTAATGGGCGGATGTGGTATTTGTGTTAATGTTTCATAATACATATCTAATGGACGGGTGTGGTATTGTGTTAATGTTTAATAATACATATCTAATGGACGGATGTGGTATTTGTGTTAATGTTTAATAATAGATATCTAATGGACGGGTGTGGTATTGTGTTAATGTTTAATAATACATATCTAATGGACGGGTGTGGTATTGTGTTAATGTTTAATAATAGATATCTAATGGACGGGTGTGGTATTGTGTTAATGTTTAATAATACATATCTAATGGACGGGTGTGGTATTGTGTTAATGTTTAATAATACATATCTAATGGAGGGTGTGGTATTGTGTTAATGTTTAATAATACATATCTAATGGACGGGTGTGGTATTGTGTTAATGTTTAATAATACATATCTAACTGACCGGGTGTGGTATTGTGTTAATGTTTAATAATACATATCTAACTGACCGGTGTGGCATTGTGTCAACATTGAATAAAAACTGAGTGTGAAGGAAAATGATAGGAAACAGCTTGGGGGTGTATCAGCCTGATCCCACATCTGTTTGTGCTGTCATGTCAACTCCTTGTTTGTTATGACAAGGGGAGTATCTCAATTGAATACTCTTCACGTCCTCTCTCCTCTCCTCCTTCTCAAAACCCATTGGATGAGAAAGCCAGAGGTCCCTCCCCTCTGAACTTCTCCTCCAATAGGTTTTGAGAAAGAGGCTAGGAGAGAGGACGCAAGGAGTATGCAATTGAGATTCTCCCAAGGAGTGTTATGCTGGCGCACAGAGACTGGTTCACAGGCTAGTTTCAGCTGTAACACGGTTTCCAACTCCTGTACAGCATAAACAACTAGAGAGTAATCGTATTGTAGAGGTTGAGTTCAAGTCCAGTTATTTAAGTTGCGTGCCAAGATGAACAGATAACACCCGGAGAAGTGTTTAATATCTCAAGAAATGCTACTTTAATATAGAAATGTTATTGTATGTGAAGCCCAGCTGCAGTAAAGACAACCTGGAGTGCAATGCATATCTGCAGTAATTGAATTCCGTCCCTACTCTCCTCGCAGCCTGATTGGACAGTAAGCAATGTGATACCTCTTTAATTCCTGCTCTTACAGGAAGTCAACTTATTTATAAATAAGTGGATCATATTTATTACATTCCTCACAGAGAGGTTTGAATGTGGAACATGTGGAGTCTTTATTATCCCTGGGGGGCAATTCATTTAGCAACAAGCAGCAAAACATGATGGACACATGACATTAAATATACACAAAAACAATATACACAGCTATACACTGAGTGGACAGTGTATAGGGACACCTGGTCTTTCCATGACAGACTGACCAGGCACTCCAGTTTGTGTCAAGAACTGCAACGCTGCTGGGTTTTTCACGCTCAACAGTTTCCCGAGTGTATCAAGAATGGTCCACCACCCAAAGGACATCCAGCCAACTTAACAACTATGGGAAGTATTGGAGTCAACATGGGCCAGCATCCCTGTGGAATGCTTTCAACACCTTGTAGAGTCCATACCCAAATGAATTGAGGTTGTTCAACTCATTATTAGGAAGGTGTTCTTAATGTTTTGTCCACTCAGTAAGTAGACCTCTAAACCAAGCATGTGTAATGTGTATGGGTGTATGGTAATATGGTCGACACATCTTCCATCCACCGTTCATTGGCTGTGTTGTAATTGAATGTCAGGGATGTTCTCAAATCAGAGGCTTTGAGTCTGAATGTATCCATTCCAGCAAGTGTAAACTCAGAGTAGGGATGTGAAGCAAGGGGGTGTAATATTTTGTGCAATTCAAAATCAACCCCTACCCCCCTACCGCCTACACACCTAAATAGATCTGAAAGGATTGGACATGATGGCAAACATTCCACCTAGCCAACCAGACGGCAAGGGCGATGTTGTCATGCTTATACTAGTGGAGGCTGGTGAGAGGAGCTATAGGAGGACTGTCTCATTGTAATGGCTGAAATGGAATAAATGGAACGGAGTCAAACATGTGGTTTCCACACATTTAACGTTTTTCACTCTGTTCCATTGAGTACATTCCAGCCATTACCTTGAGCCCATCCTCCTATAGCTCATCCCACCAGCTTCCTCTGGCGTATACGCTATACCTATGAGTTCCTTTCAAATATTCAGTACATTTGGTATTTGGTATTTTTTAGGATCCCCATTAGCCGCTGCAAAAGCATCAGCTACTCTTCCTGGGGTCCACATGAAACATGACATAATACATAGTACAGAACATTGTTAGTCAAGGACTGAAATACATACATTTAAAACATCCCACCTAACCTACATATCAGTATATACACCCATCAGATGATAAAAAAAGGAATATCTGGAATAGAATGTATGCCGTCTGAGGGTTACGCAAGCTTGGTATTCATCCAAGTCCATGGGCGTACACAATCTGGTTCTTGTATGTCCATGCCTGCAGCTTTCCTTGTCTCATGCCTCCTGTGCACTCACTGGGGCAGCCAGTTGAGTGCTGCTTCCCTCTCTCTAACTGTGTGTGCCTGGGGTGTGTGAGTGACGTATATGTGTGTGTGTGTATGTTCGTGCGTCCGTGTGTGTGTGTGTGTCTCTGCCCATCTCTATCACTATCGTTCCACTAATGCTGGCAGACGGTCACAATATAACTCAAATGTAAATGTGAAATGTAGATGGATGTCGGACAGTAATTGTTGGGGTTATGGCTGATGAAAAAGCAAAAAAGCTGAGAAAGCTGACGCCTTTGATTCCTAATGTAGATGTAAGTTTCACTTGATCTTCAGTCATGATAGTAGGGAACATGTTTATTCGGAGCTTGGAACATATTCAATCAAACCTGCTCTGCGGACAGTAGGACATGGCCCCTGTGGTGCCACATCGTGTACTTTCACTAACAATAAAGTTGTGTTGAATGTAGTCGATTTTTCATTCAAATGGAAATATGTTCTATTTCATTTCACCCCCAAAACGGTCCAAATATGTTATTGTGTTTAATACTGAAGTGATTAATTTTTCCAGAAAGATATTTGATTGAATTCCAGCTCGAATCTCCCTACAGATGACCATTCAGCAAGTATTACATTCCGTCTTTCTGGAGTCAGTGTATCAGAAGGAACATAGTCCAGTTGATCTTCACAGCACAACCCATCAAATCCCAGACAACTCCACTCATCTTGCCCTGTGGCTGAGCAAAACTAACCGTACTAAGTCTAATGACCTGAATGTGTTCTTCAGAGAGTTCTGACCTTCATTAGGGATGCCCCAACGCCGCCCACCATTTATGTCACACCGTAGCTCTGGGAAATGGAGCAGTGCCTTCTCCATGTCATCAGGAGGGGAGGCGGGGTGGCGGATGCACTTTTGCCCTCCTCGTCCACCTTCCATATTGTAAGGGATCTTATGAAGTTGGTAAGTCAATGTGAATGTTGGGCTGAGCCATTTAATGTAAACAGGTCTCATATTCTAGGATGGATCCAGCGACACATGTTGAACATCTGTGGCTCAGTGTTGTATTGAGGTAGAGACTCAATAAAAGTGTTTAAGAAATGAATAGTCTGTTGGGACTGTTAGATGTCTTTCCCGAAATGTAAAATGGTTGCCGTTAACGACTGTGTATTTGTTTGAAGGATATGCCAACCTCACTGTCTATGTACTTCCATTGACTACATACAACTTCTTGCCAAAAGTAGAGGCAGATGGAAATCTGTGTAGCTAAACCTATATATTTCCACCACAGTATTCTGTAAGCACTACATTTCTGGATTACAGTGCTAATGTAGATCTTCCTCAATTTTGTTGATATCTTCACTGTACAGCTGTTGATATATTATCCCCTTTCTATTCACAACACATTAAAAACATGTTGATTAAGACAACCTGTTCATAAATCAGGGACAGAGCAGAGAGGTTGGCAAATAAAAGCGCCACACGACTTGGTACATGTAAGCAAACCAGCTGGACAGAATTCAGACTGCAGCATAAATGCAACATCGTATTTACAATAGGGTGCAGCCTATACATAGATATGCATGTACTGTACCTGGGGAGCAGGGTTGGGGGTGAATTCCATTTCACTTCCATTTCGATAGAATCAATTCCGGAAGTGTCCCCTTGTCTCCTTTCTGTCGTCTGCACTGATGTGGAAGAGTGGTAGTGGTGAATGCTATTCTTTGTTTTCAGATTAGTGCAAATGAAATAAAGCTGACAAGGAGAGGACGCCAGTTAAGACTATTGAGACGCAGCCCCTACATTTTGAATTCATAGACGATCCTCATAGCCTCCTTTCTCACATTGCAACTGTGGGTGACTAGAGCCCCCCAGAGGTCGTTTTCAGAACTGCACCTCTCTGCTGCATTGGGCCAGCAGTAGCACAACAATCTGGAGTACAGAAACCAAAATCAAGGCTTTGTTCTTAATCCATTCGAAAGCAATGCGATGTGAAATTTCAAAAAGCTTCCCCAGGTTCCAGAAAGCATCAGATCAGATCCATCCAGTCACACTTACAGAATGATGTCCTCCCAGTTCCGAGGAGAAGTTGTGCCGTTGAAAGGATAGAGAGAATGAACCACATCAATTCTATCCAGTTAGGCGCCATTGAATTTGCCACTCAGTGCAAAGACATTAGATGCATTGACCCCTGTGCCCACAGTGCTGAAGCAGAGAAGCATAATGTTTCACATCACAAGGTGAGTTTACTGTAAAGTGCACATTGAGTCTTGAATATCCTCAAATTATTACCAGTCTTTGAAGATCAGAAATGGCAAAGTTGGTGCCATGCACTGGCGTACCACACACCCCACGGGCTCTGGTAGCAAATGAACATGGCAAAAACCATGGCAAAAAAAAATTGAATGGAAGGAAATTAGCTGTAAAACTTTCAGCCATAAGGCAACTTGTGTAGAATAAAAGAAAATGTACTTTAAAATGTTACATTCTCTTTGACTCATGGCAAAATGTTCAGAATAGCATGAGATTGGCTATAAAACTGCAGATCTTTCTCTTTGCCCCATGGCAATATGTCTAGAATTTTAGGAAGTGAATGAAAATGAAAATCAGGAAATCTACTGTCTTCCATGTATCCCCCCCCCCCCATGTTTGCGGTTTCAATCACTTCCAGATGGAGATTGATGCGACAATATGTCCAAGTCATGTTGCAAGAGGGGGCGGGTGCCTGCGCTGACTCTGCACAAAACAATCCCCAGTTGTATGATAATGAATAAAAGCTGTCCAGCTTTTTGGGAGAACTGGTCATTCATTGGTCAGTATTTATAAAGTCTAAATAGTGCTCCAATAAGATTATGTGTATTCCTGTTAGCAGTTAGGCCATACGTTAAATTGAGTTCTTATGTTCAAGCTAACCCACCCCCACAGTGGACTAAATGTCCTAACTGCATTACCAGTGATGCACCAATCCTCGTTCCATGGAACCGAAAGACTCACCCTCCGCTCTGAGAACAAATTGGAAAAATAACTGCCATAAAACACTGATTTATCGAAAGATAACTGTTCATTTTTTTTAAAGGACCCTGAACAGCTTCTATCCCCAAGCCATAAGACTTCTGAACAAGACTGCTAAATAGCTAATCAAATGGCTTCCCAGATAACTGGATTGACCCTTTTATGCACTAACTGTCCTTCACTGACTCTATACACACACACACACGCCCCAAACACACACACACACACATATATCATGGACACACATGCATACTGATGCCACAAACTCACACACACTTTCACACACGCTGCTGCTACCGTCTATTATCTATCCTGTTGCCTAGTCTCTCTGTGCCAGTTCGTTTCCAAGTCAACCAGCGTTTTTCCCGTTCTCTTGCTTTTTGCATTCTCCTTTTTCTAGTCCTCCCGGGTTTTGACCCTTGCCTGTTTTTGGACTTTGTACCCGCCTGCCTGACCATTCTGCCTGCCTTGGCCACGAGCCTGTCTGCCACTCTGTACCTCCTGGACTCTGAGTACTTTATATAGGGAGTGGTTTTGACCGTTTTGCCTGTCCACGACCATTCTCTTGCCTACCCCTTTGGATTAATAAACATTGTAAAACTCCAACCATCTGCCTCCTGTGTCTGCATTTGGGTCTCGCCTTGTGCCTTGATTCCCTATATATAGCCATGTTATTTTCTACTCCCTATATATATATATATATAACCGTGTTATTTTCTATTCCCTATATATAGCCATGTTATTTTCTCCTCCCTATATATATATATAGCCATGTTATTTTCTCCTCCCTATATATATATATATAACCGTGTTATTTTCTACTCCCTATATATAGCCATGTTATTTTCTCCTCCCTATATATATATATAGCCATGTTATTTTCTCCTCCCTATATATATATATAGCCATGTTATTTTCTCCTCCCTATATATATACAGTGGGGCAAAAAAGTATTTAGTCAGCCACCAATTGTGCAAGTTCTCTCACTTAAAAAGATGAGAGAGGCCTGTAATTTTCATCATAGGTACACTTCAACTATGACAGACAAAATGAGGAAAAAAAATCCAGAAAATCACATTGTAGGATTTTTAATGAATTTATTTGCAAATTATGGTGGAAAATAAGTATTTGGTCACATACAAACAAGCAAGATTTCTGGCTCTCACAGACCTGTAACTTCTTCTTTAAGAGGCTCCTCTGTCCTCCACTCATTACCTGTATTAATGGCACCTGTTTGAACTTGTTATCAGTATAAAAGACACCTGTCCACAACCTCAAACAGTCACACTCCAAACTCCACTATGGCCAAGACCAAAGAGCTGTCAAAGGACACCAGAAACAAAATTGTAGACCTGCACCAGGTTGGGAAGACTGAATCTGCAATAGGTAAGCAGCTTGGTTTGAAGAAATCAACTGTGGGAGCAATTATTAGGAAATGGAAGACATACAAGACCACTGATAATCTTCCTCGATCTGGGGCTCCACGCAAGATCTCTCCCGTGGGGTCAAAATGATCACAAGAACGGTGAGCAAAAATCCCAGAACCACACGGGGACCTAGTGAATGACCTGCAGAGAGCTGGGACCAAAGTAACAAAGCCTACCATCAGTAACACACTACGCCGCCAGGGACTCAAATCCTGCAGTGCCAGACGTGTCCCCTGCTTAAGCCAGTACATGTTCAGGCCCGTCTAAAATTTGCTAGAGAGCATTTGGATGATCCAGATGAGGATTGGGAGAATGTCAGATGAAACCAAAATATAACTTTTTGGTAAAAACTCAACTCGTCGTGTTTGGAGGACAAAGAATGCTGAGTTGCATCCAAAGAACACCATACCTACTGTGAAGCATGGGGGTGGAAACATCATGCTTTGGGGCTGTTTTTCTGCAAAGGGACCAGGACGACTGATCCGTGTAAAGGAAAGAATGAATGGGGCCATGTATCGTGAGATTTTGAGTGAAAACCTCCTTCCATCAGCAAGGGCATTGAAGATGAAACGTGGCTGGGTCTTTCAGCATGACAATGATCCCAAACACACCGCCGGGCAACGAAGGAGTGGCTTCGTAAGAAGCATTTCAAGGTCCTGGAGTGGCCTAGCCAGTCTCCAGATCTCAACCCCATAGAAAATCTTTGGAGGGAGTTGAAAGTCCGTGTTGCCCAGCGACAGCCCCAAAACATCACTGCTCTAGAGGAGATCTGCATGGAGGAATGGGCCAAAATACCAGCAACAGTGTGTGAAAACCTTGTGAAGACTTACAGAAAACGTTTGACCTCTGTCATTGCCAACAAAGGGTATATAACAAAGTATTGAGATAAACTTTGTTATTGACCAAATACTTATTTTCCACCATAATTTGCAAATAAATTCATTAAAAATCCTACAATGTGATTTTCTGGATTTTTTTTCCTCATTTCGTCTGTCATAGTTGAAGTGTACCTATGATGAAAATTACAGGCCTCTCTCATCTTTTTAAGTTGGAGAACCTGCACAATTGGTGGCTGACTAAATACTTTTTTGCCCCACTGTATATATAACCGTGTTATTTTCTATTCCCTATATATAGCCATGTTATTTTCTCCTCCCTATATATATATATAGCCATGTTATTTTCTCCTCCCTATATATATATATATAACCGTGTTATTTTCTATTCCCTATATATAGCCATGTTATTTTCTACTCCCTATATATATATATAGCCATGTTATTTTCTATTCCCTATATATAGCCATGTTATTTTCTCCTCCCTATATATATATATAGCCATGTTATTTTCTACTCCCTATATATATATATATAACCGTGTTATTTTCTATTCCCTATATATAGCCATGTTATTTTCTACTCCCTATATAAAGTATTCCGACCCCTAGACTTTTTTGTTATTTTGTTAGGTTACAGCCTTATTCTAAAATGGATTAAATTGTTTTTTGCCCTCATCAATCTATACACAATGCTCCATAATGATAAAGAAAAACAGTTTGAGATTTTGTGGCTAATTTATAAAATAAAAAAAACGGAAATATCACATTTACATAAGTATTCAGACCCTTTACTCAGTACTTTGTTGAAGCACCTTTGAAAGTGATTACAGCCTCGAGTCTTCTTGGGTATGACGCTACAAGCTTGGCACACGTCTATTGTCCCGAAGCCACTCCTGCGTTGTTTTGGCTGTGTGCTTAGGGTCATTTTCCTGTTGGAAGGTGAACTTTCGAGATACTGAGCGCTCTGGAGCAGGTTTTCATCATGGATCTCTCTGTACTTTGCTCATTCATCTTTCCCTCGATCCTGACTAGTCTCCCAGTCCCTGTCGCTGAAAAACATCCCCACAGGTTGATGCTGCCACCACCATGCTTCATCGTAGGGATGGTGCCAGGTTTCCTCCAGACGTGATGCTTGGCATTCAGGACAAAGAGTTCAATCTTGCTTTCATCAGACCAGAGAATCTTGTTTCTCATGGTTTGAGAGTCTTTAGGTGCCTTTTGGCAAACTCCAAGCGGGCTGTCATATGCCTTTTACTGAGGAGTGGCTTCCGTCTGGCCACTCTACCATAAAGGCCTGATTGGTGAAGTGCTGCAGAGATGGTTGTCCTTCTGGATTGTTCTTCCATCTCTACAAAGGAACTCTAGAGCTATGTCAGAGCAACCATTGGGTCTTGCTCACCTCCTTGACCAAGGCCCTTCTACCCCGATTGCTCAGTTTGGCCGGGCGGCCAGCTTTAGGAAGAGTCTTGGTGGTTCCAAACTTTTTCCATTAAGAATGATGGAGGCCACTGTGTTCTTGGGGACCTTCAATGCTTTTTATGTTTGGACCCCAGGAAGAGTAGCTGCTGCCTTGGCAGCAGATAATGGGGATCCCTAATAAATACAAATGCTGCAGAAATTTTTTGGTACCCTTCCCCAGATCTGTGCCTCGACCAAATTATCTCTGAGCTCTACAGAAAATTCCTTCGACCTCATGGCTTGGTTTTTGCGCTGGCAAAAGAGGATTTTTTGTATTTAATTCATTTTATAAAAAAATGGGTCAATGGGTCTGAAAACTTTCCAAAGGTACTGTATAGCCATGTTATTGTTACTCATTATTCCAAAGGTACTGTATAGCCATGTTATTGTTACTCATTATTCCAAAGGTACTGTATAGCTATGTTATTGTTACTCATTATTTGTATTCGTTATTTACAGCATATTTATTTGTCTAAATTTTTTATTTAACTTTGCATTGTTGGAAAATAACCCTTAAGTAAGTATTTCACTGTTGTCTACAAAGCATGTGACAAAATTTGATTTGAAATGAAACTCAAATTGCTCTCCCCAGGCCTATTGCTTTAAGCCGACCTATTCCTGTGAAAAGTCTGGAGTTAAGCCAAGTTCCTGTGCTTGTGCTAACCCACCACCTCATTATTAACAAGACTATGCATTTCTTATTTAGTCATCTAGCCTAAATCAGCTGGAGGTATTTTTATACAGCTTCATGACATTTTAATCCATCAATTAAAAGTAGGGATATTAGGCCTCTGTGTGTCCCAAGTCCGAACCTACCTCATCACAAAATAATGCACGTTTGGTCTCATTAAAACCAGTTGTTCCTGTGCTGTAACCAGGGTGATCAATAAAGCTACTGGTCATTTGATACATATGGGGATTGCATATGCACATTCATATGATACATGACATATGGTGATTGTTATGCAACATCCTTAGAGGGCAGATTCTTAGAAGTACAGATGTGAATTATTAGTGGGGAAAGATGGGTGAAGGTATGTAGCTACCCCACATAGAAAGAGGGGTGAAGGTATGTAACTACCCCACATAGAAAGAGGGGTGAGGGTATGTAACTACCCCACATAGAAAGAGGGGTGAAGGTATGTAGCTACACCACATAGAAAGAGGGGCGACGGTATATAACTACCCCACATAGACAGATGGGTGAAGGTATGTAGCTACCCCACAGAGAAAGAGTGGTGAAGGTATGTATGTAACTACACCACATAGAAAGAGGGGTGAAGGTATGTAGCTACCCCACATAGAAAGAGGGTTGAAGGTATGTAGCTACCCCACAGAGAAAGAGGGGTGAAGGTATGTAACTACCCCACAGAGAAAGAGGGGTGAAGGTATGTAACTACCCCACAGAGAAAGAGGTGTGAAGGTATGTAACTACCCCACAGAGAAAGAGGGGTGAAGGTATGTAGCTACCCCACAGAGAAAGAGGGGTGAAGGTATGTAGCTACCCCACAGAGAAAGAGGGGTGAAGGTATGTAACTACCCCACAGAGAAAGAGGGGTGAAGGTATGTAACTACCCCACAGAGAAAGAGGGGTGAAGGTATGTAACTACCCCACAGAGAAAGAGGGGTGAAGGTATGTAACTACCCCACAGAGAAAGAGGGGTGAAGGTATTTAACTACCCCACAGAAAAAGAGGGGTGAAGGAATGTAGCTACCCCAGAGAGAAAGAGGGGTGAAGGTATGTAGCTAACCCATGTGGAAAATGATTCCTCACACACATTGTAAGTCCAGTGAAGCGGGGAAAAAGAGGGGGAAAGTGAGAAGGGTTTACACTTTTTAATGGACGGTACTGTATGCCATATCAGCTTGACTTTACTGGAAATGGCTTGAGCACATATTACGATAAATGATGTAACATCAAGTATCAGGCCAAGTTTGTGAATGGACAAAAGCCCCCTTTCTCCAACCCCCTTTCTCCAACCCCCTTCAATTTTACTCCACTCCATCTTCTCTTGTTTTACTTTATCCATCCCCTCCCTACCTCCCTCCAACTCCTTTATCCATCCCTCTCTCCTTCCCTCCAACTCCTTTATCCATCTCTCTCTCCTTCCCTCCAACTCCTTTATCCATCCATCCCTCCCTCCCTCCCTCCAACTCCTTTATCCATCCATCCCTCCCTCCCTCCCTCCAACTCCTTTATCCATCCCTCTCTCCTTCCCTCCAACTCCTTTATCCATCCCTCTCTCCTTCCCTCCAACTCCTTTATCCATCCATCCCTCCCTCCCTCCCTCCCTCCAACTCCTTTATCCATCCCTCTCTCCTTCCCTCCAACTCCTTTATCCATCCCTCACTTCTTTCCTCCAAATCCTTTCTCCTATCCTTGCACCATCCCCCCATCTTTCCCTTTCTTTAATCAAACACAGTGCAGCCTTCCCACTGGACAACATGTATTATGTCCCAGTCACGTCTGCTGCATCAGCCGTTTCTCACACATAACTGGGTCCCGCTGTGGCGTGAATGCGTCTGCAAACAGTGGATTGTTAGACGGCGTGCCAGCCCGAATTACTGTAACACACAACCAGCTTCCAACACTGACCTATTACTCAGCCAGTTCCCCCCTTCCCCGAAACACACACACACAGATAGTTTTTTTTAGGGCAGCTGCCATCAATTAAAGCAACGGAAGTCACATGCTGCTGCGTATTCACTGAGAATCAAGCACCAATTAGTGATGCACCCCCTGTCCCCTCCACATACACACACAGCACGTACGGTGCAGGTCACATTGAGTTTAACTCATAGGGAAGCAGTTGGGCAATTGTGCCCCAGAGACGTGCTCCGGGGACGAAGAGCTTGGATGTTGTGGGGACAGAGCACATGTTTAATCTGTGACACCATTGGCCCAGTGGGCCATCAAGCACAGGAAGTATTATCCTGATGAGGATGCTCTGAGAACATACAGCCACAAACCTGACTTCCCTCGTCTATCTCCATGTCAGCCTTGATAAAGGTGGAATTCCAGCTTCGCTTTGGTCTGCAAAATCATAACAAGCCAGAATGCCTCCAGCACGTCAAATAGCCATGAAAACTCACAACACACTCAAACACAACGTTTAAACAGACAAACACTAATCCAGCGTTTGGGTCTGTTTGCTGGTGAGCTGTCGATGAACTCACCTTTTAGATGTCACAGGAAGTTACAGATCCACGTAAAAGCAGGTTTTAATAACAGGTTGGCACTCCATTTAAATGGTCCCTCGTCGGTTTGGCTGGTCCATTGACGTGTGCTGTCATGTGCTTTGCTGTCATTGGCTGATGGGGTTGAGAATGCCTCAAGTCTCAGTAATCCTGTTGTGCTGAGCCAGTGGAATCCAACACAGGGCCTTTCCAGTGTTTTACAGCAGAGACCCAGAGGCTGCATCAATCAGTCAGTTACTCAAACACACACATGGACACGGACACACACACACACAGAAACAGTTGTACATGTGCACTCACAGAGACACCCAGGCATTCACAAGTGCAAACACAGACACACAAACACACAAAAACACACTGTAAGTGCATGCAACTGTACGTGTCACAGCCAGGATCTGAACCCGGGATACCAACGTCTTAACCAGTAGACCAAGAGGAAATGTCCTATTGGGCCAAGGGTTAAAGTGTTTTGACAGGTATACACACAGATGAAGAAGTACAGCACAATCTAGAGAGTTGCACCAACAGCTGAGACTAACTAATGAACACGAAGCTTTGATCTGAAATGATTTTCCACCCTGAAGCAAATTAACATTTCTTTAAACCAGGGGTGTTAAATTCATTCCATAGAGGGCCATAGTGTCTGCTGGTTTTTGTTTTTTCCTTTCAATGAAGACCTAGACAACCAGGTGAGGGGAGTTCTTTACTAATCAATTACCTTAATTCATCAGTCAAGTACAAGGGAGTTAAAACCCGCAGACACTCGGCCCTCCGTGGAATGAGTTTGACACATGCTAAAAAATGGTTCAGTCTTACTTAATTATCATAAGCAAATATGCAATAACGTTTTTTTGTAGCACTTTACATTACAGCACACAATATAGAGGCAATGCCAAGGTAATACTGTGGTAACTAGTTGTGATAACTTCTCATAATTACCCTGGTAATAGATATGTAACTAAGTCACAAAAACACAAAAAATTAGGAATGACATTTCACATTAATTAAATGAAATCAGGGCTGGAAAATGCAGTTGACCCTATTTCAGTAGTATTATCATTCGGTTATTCATCAAATCAAATTTTATTGGTCACATATATATATTTAGCAGATGTTATTGCAGGTGTAGTGGAATGCTTGTGTTCCTAGCTCCAACAGTGCAGAAGTATCTAACAGTGCAGTAGTATCTAAACGATTCACAACAATACACACCAATCTAATAGTAAAAGAACAGAATTAAGAAATATATAAATATTAGATCGAGCAACGTCGGAGTGGCTTTGACTAAAATACAGGAGAACAGAATACAGTATATACATATGAGATGAGGAAAGCAGTATGTAAACATGATTTAAACTTGTGTTCCATTATTAAAGTGGCCAGTGATTCCAAGTCTATGTACAGTTGAAGTCGGAGGTTTACATAGAACTTAGCCAAATACATTTAAATTCAGTTTTTCATAATTCCTGACATTTAATCCTAGTAAAAATGCCCTGTCTTAGGTCAGTTAGAATCAACACTTTATTTTAAGAATGTGAAACGTCAGAATAATAGTAGAGAGAATTATTTATTTCAGCTTTTATTTCTTTCATCACATTCCCAGTGGGTCAGAAGTTTACATACACTGGTGCATTGCCTTTAAATTGTTTAACTTGGGTCAAACGTTTTGGGTAGCCTTCCACAAGCTTCCCACAACAAGTTGGGCGAATTTTGGCCCATTCCTCCTGACAGAGCTGGTGTAACTGAGTCAGGTTTGTAGGCCTCCTTGCTCGCACACGCTATTTCAGTTCTGCTCACAAATATTCTATAGGATTGAGGTCAAGGCTTTGTGATGGCCACTCCAATACCTTGACTTTGTTGTCCTTAAGCCATTTGCCACAACTTTGGAAGTATGCTTGGGGTCATTGTCCATTTGGAAGACCCATTTGCGACCAAGCTTTAACTTCCTGACTGATGTCTTGAGATGTTGCTTCAATATATCCACATAATTCTCCTTCCTCATGATGCCATCTATTTTGTGAAGTGCACCAGTCCCTCCTGCAGCAAAGCATCCCCACAACACGATGCTGCCACCCCCGTGCTTCACGGTTGGGATGGTGTTCTTCGGCTTGCAAGCATCCCCCTTTTTCCTCCAACATAACAATGGTCATTATGGCCAAACAGTTCTACTTTTGTTTCATCAGACCAGAGGACATTTCTCCAAAAAGCACGATTTTTGACCCCATGTGCAGTTGCAAACCGTAGTCTGGCTTTTTTATGGCAGTTTTGGAGCAGTGGCTTCTTCCTTGCTGAGCGGCCTTTCAGGTTATGTTGATATAGGACTCGTTTTACTGTGGATATAGATACTTTTGTACCTGTTTCCTCCAGCATCTTCACAAGGTCCTTTGCTGTTGTTCTGGGATTGACTTGCACTTTCTGCACCAAAGTACGTTCATCTCTAGCAGACAGAACGCGTCTCCTTCCTGAGCGGTATGGCGGCTGCTAACTAGCTACTAATAGTAATGCAATGAGCCAACTATGGCAGTTTCTTTAAATTCCTTGAAAATTATACTAGCTAAATTACATTTTACTAGACTGTCACAATAAACACTGAATCAGCTTCTTGAATTGCAGAATCAACTTCCGGTTCCCAGGATGGTAGGAGGAGAAGAGGAGAGGAGCTGCCCAGGACCTGGGGGTGATACAGTGATGATGATTCACGCGGCAGTGAGTCAACCGGCCAGGGCTGCAGCAGCTATAAAGCCAGGGAACCATGCATGGAGGCATGGATGTTTCTGGTTATCACACATCCAGCACAGCCTCACAACCAACAGGTAAGACTTGACTGCAGCACTGACTGGGGGTGACGGGATAGAGCTCTAAGGGACAGCTGTGGATGAAGAGAGAGGACATGAGATTCTGAAGGTGAGTATGTCAATTTGAGTGGCATGACAGAAGAAACAGACTAATCATGCATGCATTCAACTAGACATATTCAGTAATTTTATTTTTCATGATTTTACAGATTTTTATGATTTTTTTACATGAAAAAAGTATTTAAATATTTTAAACCACATTATCTGGTGAAAAAACTTAATTGACTTTAACCATCTTTTGAGGCTATATAGTGTTCTGTTGACATTTACGTTATTTACAAACACTGGAGTAAAACAAGCTTATATTTTGGGTTCTGATGAGGTACAACAGTTGAACTAAGGCATTTCTAAGTTACATTCTTCAATGGGTACATATCATTAATATATTTTTATTTTTAAATGGATGTAGCAACTACAGATTGCCCCTTTAATTATATGACTTAGTTGATTTGGAAAAAAGCGTCTGCTAAATGGTATATTTAATTTATTACTATATATTAAGTAGAGTGGTATTTGTATTGTTCTCCAGATACAACAAGATGCATGTCTCTGTGGTCCTTCTCTGCCTGGCCCTGGTGGTGTCTGTGTCTGTGTGTCACCCTCAACGGGGTCGTCCCCTCAACGGGGTCGTCCAGATGAGGAACAACATCAAGTTGCTGGCCATGATCACTGTGGTCCACATAAAGAATTATCTGACCGAGGTACCACACACACCTCTTACTCAGCTACTCTGTATGCATGATACGACGTAAAAGTATTCTGTGGTCAATGAACATGAGTAGGATAAATTTGTTCTACGGAAATATGGTTGGGTATACTACAGACCTTCGCTTAATAGCAATGTGTGGGTGCATGTGTATGTATGTGTATGAGTCAAACAGGAATGTGGTTAAAGAAAACATGAGGGTATATTTTACTGACTGACTCACTCAGGATAGTCTCATGCAAAGTCTACTGATTAGAATGATTAAGATAATCTCTGTGAATAAAAGATTCCTTAGAAAGAAATACAGTACATTACATAACCAATGTCCATAAAAATATTTTGTATTTAATAAATGCAAAGAAAAGAAAAGTAAATACACAAATCCCTCTACTCTCCCTCCATTCCCTCAGTTCGACGTTCCCCCGGACATGGAGTTCAACCCCATGAACCCCCCCATCGAGGGCCTGGCCTCCATCTGGGTCCACCTAGGGGGGCTGGAGGAGAGTCTGCAAGACAGCAGGTGTGCTCAGGTGTATGAGGACTTGTCCAGCATGCGGGGGTGGGTGCACTCCTTGTCCCAGGCCCTGGGCTGCCCTGATCTGGCCAAGCCTGGCGGAGAGGCCCTGAAGACGGTCTATCAGAGCCTGGTGGAGGGGCAGAGGTACATGGAGAAGATCAGTCTCAACCTGGACAAGCTCAAGATCTGCTGAGACCCCACACATGTGCACAGAAGCAGTCAGGCAGCCGGATAACCAGGCACACACAGATGCATCGTTTCTACACACCACACCATAAATTATAATTTTTATATATAATTTTTTTCTTTAAATGTATTTTGTCTTATCATTATTAGGAATATATTGTTATTCTGCTCATAACTATTAATGATTATTTGTTATAATAATATTTCATGCTTTAAAAGTCATATTTAATGTTAATAGTTGTAGCACTGACAGTTCTTCCTGCTCTTTTTGACAGCGGTGCAAAACATTTATCTAATGTAGTTTTTTGAATATATTGAAAGAATTGAAGTTTTTGTAGCACTGAAAAATGAACAGTTGTAAAAAGGTTTTATATTTTAAACGGAGGGCGTAGGCCAGGGCTCTCCAACAGGAGGGTAGCTTTCCAGGAACAGGGTTGGAGAGCCCTGGCCTAGGCCAATGTATTTTAGGGATGCTATTTTTTTTATTAAATAATTCAGCTTCTGTAGCATTGTTACCTAGAGCTTTCAAGGATGTGTTATTTTGTAATTTCGCAATAAATGATTTTGAAATGAGAGTAAAAGTATCCTATCCCTTTTAAAACCCACAAAAACATATTGAAAAGGTAGGCGTATTAATTGTTAATTCTATAGCCTCAATTATCGGCAGCAATGATAGCCACTTTTATTCAAAAGTTCAATTAAAAAGTGGACCTAAACTCAGCACTATCTTCTATAAATTCTGTGTTGGTATTTACTTATAAAAGCAAGCCACTACAAGAGTAGCCCAGACTACAAATGAAAAGATAACATAATGGATCCATTTTGTAGGTAAAGTGAACTGTTCCCAAATTGGTCACTTTTCCCATTGTCATGTTTAAAGAGGCCTAGACATCAAAGTGAAAACCGTCGTTGAAAGTAAATGAATAACAGTGGGTGGACCGGAGACAAACTTTTAGGCAACCTTTCCTATTTCCAGGCTAATCATTTTTCAACAGAAATTAATCATATACTACAGGCCTATTTTAAGCTGAGGTTTGAGCCATCTAAACAGAGCTGCAACCACCACATTTTATATAGTCTGGGAGCTTCAAAAATCAACCTGGTCTCAGAGTATTTCGTATTATGCTGTACGGAAATGTGAACCACTCCAATGAGTATCATATGTATTAATTTGTGGATGTCCATCATCCATTTCATATGATATGTTATGAATGGCAATTCGGATGATATGTTCCGAATTTGCAAAACATTCAATATGTACCGAATTTGTCAAATGTACGTTACAAATTTCCAAAATGTATGATATGTTACGAATTCAAATTGCTTGTGGCTAACATTAGCTAGGTAGATAAGTTGCTAACGTTAGCTAGCTTGGTAACATTGGCTAGGCTAGGGGTTGGGTTAGGGGTTAGGGTTAAGTTTAGGAGTTAGGTTAGAGGGTTAAAGTTAGGGTTACGGGAAGGGTTAGCTAACATGCTAAGTAGTTACAAAGTAACTAAAAAGTAGTAAGTAGATTAAAAGTTGCTAGTTAGCTAAAATGCTAAAGTTGCAATAAGAATGCAATAAGATTCAAACACGCAACCTTTGGGTTGCTAGACGTTCGCATTATACATAACATATCATACTATTTTGAGTGTGCCAGATTTACTTTTACTGAGTTACTGTTCATATAAGGAAATCAGTCAATTGAAATACATTCATTAGGCCCTAATCTATGGATTTCACATGACTGGGTTATGCATTGGTTGATGACAGATATCTTAAAAATAAGGGAAGTGGATCAGAAAACTAGCCAATATCTGTTGTGACCACCATTTGCCTCACGCAGGACGACACATCTCCTTCACATAGAGTTGATCAGGCTGTTGATTGTGGCCTGTGGAAAGTTGTCCCACTACTCATCAATGGCTGTGCGAAGTTACTGGATATTGGCGGGGAACTGGAACTCGCTGTCGTACAAGTCAATCCAGAGCATCCCAAACATGCTCAATGGATGACGTGTCTGGTGAGTATGCAGGCCATGGAAAAACGGGTACATTTTTCCAGGAATTGTGTACAGAACCTTGTGGCATGGGGAAATGCATTATCATGCTGTAACATGAGGGGATGGCGGCAGATGAATTGCAAGACAATGGGCCTCAGGGTCTTGTCATGGTATCTATGTGCATTTCCATCTTTAAAATGCATTTTCATCAGCTGTCTGGGTGGCTGGTCTGAGACGATCCCACAGGGGAAGAAGCCGTATGTGGAGCTGCAATGGTTCATTGGATCAGTCCTGGTTTGGTGTGGTTACACCAAACCAGGACTGATCCAATGAACCATTGCATTTCTGTTTAAAATGTTGTATCAAAACTGCCCAAATGTGCCTAATTTGTTTATTAATAACTTTTCATGTTAAAAATTGTGCACTCTCCTCAAACATGGTATTCTTTCACTGTAATAGCTACTGTAAATTGGACAGTGCAGTTAGATTAACAAGAATTTAAGCTTTCTGCCAATATCAGATATGTCAATGACCTGGAAAATGTTCTTGTTACATACAACCTCATGCTAATCGCATTAGCCTACGTTAGTTAACACTTTTTTGGTTAACCTGTTAGGGCTAGGGGGCAGTGTTCGGAGGTTCGGAGAGTCAGATGCCTGTTACTATGCACATAATTAGTAGTACTGGATAGAAAAACCCCGGAAGTTTCTAAAACTGTTAAAATAAGGTCTGTGAGTATAACAGAACTGATTTGGCAGGCTAAAACCAGAGAAAAATCCATCCGGAAAGGGATTTTGTGATGTGACAGTTTTCCCATTGACTTGCTATTCAATACAGTGGGATTTAGCTCCCAGATTGCAGTTCCTGTGGCTTCCACTAGATGTCAACAGTCTTTAGACATGGGTTCAGGCTTGTTTTTGAAAAACCAATGAGTAATAAGAGTTCTTCCTGGTGGACCATGAAGAGTCCTGTACTGTTTGACGCGCGTGATTGAGTGCGCGCACTTCGTTATTTTTCTTTTCTATTGAGCAGGCAACGACAACCAGCTGAATCTAATTGGGAACCACACTCAAAAAACCACCATGAAGTCTGTAAGACAACCCTCATAGAGAAACTCAGAGGGCTCTCCATGGCCAGGACGTGACAGTACCCCCCCCAAAAGTCACTGGGAGGGTCTCTTGGGTGGGTCTTCGCCTTTGGCGGTGGCTCCGGTGCCCCGTACGTGGAACAGGAACAGTTCGTGCCAGGCTGGGACGACACCCTAGAGGCCTGGTGCGTGAAGCAGGAACATTGCGTGCCAGGCTGGGACGACACCCTAGAGGCCTGGTGCGTGGAACAGGAATCTTACGTACCAGGCTGGGACAACACCCTAGAGGCCTGGTGCGTGTAACAGGAACATTACGTGCCAGGCTGGGACGACACCCTAAAGGCCTGGTGCCTGGAACAGGAATCTTACGTACCAGGCTGGGACGACACCGTAGAGGCCTGGTGCGTGGAACAGGCACAGGCCGTCCTGGGCTCGCGATGCGCATAGGGGACCTGGTGCGGGGAGCAGGAACAGGCCATGCTGGGCTCGCGATGCGCACAGGGGTCCTGGTGCGGGGAGCAGCAACAGGCCGTGCTGGGCTCGCGATGCGCACAGGGGTTCTGATGCGTGGAGCAGGGACAGGATGTGCCGGGCTCTCGATGCGCACAGGGGACCTGATGCGTGGAGCAGGGACAGGACGTGCCGGGCTCTCAATGCGCACAGGGGACCTGATGCGTGGAGCAGGGACAGGCCGTGCCGGGCTCTCAATGCGCTGGGGACCTGATGCGTGGAGCAGGGACAGGATGTGCCGGGCTCTCGATGCGCTGGGGACCTGATGCGTGGAGCAGGGACAGGATGTGCGGGCTCGATGAGCACAGGGGACCTGATGCGTGGAGCAGGGACAGGATGTGCCGGGCTCGATGCGCTGGGGACCTGATGCGTGGAGCAGGAACAGGCCGTGCGGGCTCTCGATGCGCTGGGGACCTGATGCGTGGAGCAGGGACAGGATTTGCCGGGCTCTCGATGCGCTGGGGACCTGATGCGTGGAGCAGGGACAGGGCGTGCCGGGCTCTCAATGCGCTGGGGACCTGATGCGTGGAGCAGGGACAGGCCGTGCCGGGCTCTCAATGCGCTGGGGACCTGATCGTGGAGCAGGGACAGGATGTGCCGGGCTCTCGATGCGCTGGGGACCTGATGCGTGGAGCAGGGACAGGATGTGCCGGGCTCGATGAGCACAGGGGACCTGATCGTGGAGCAGGGACAGGATGTGCCGGGCTCGATGCGCTGGGGACCTGATGCGTGGAGCAGGAACAGGCCGTGCCGGGCTCTCGATGCGCTGGGGACCTGATCGTGGAGCAGGGCAGGATGTGCCGGGTTCTCGATGCGCTGGGGACCTGATGCGTGGAGCAGGAAGGATGTGCCGGGTTCTCGATGCGCACAGGGGACCTGATGCGTGGAGCAGGGAAAGGACGTGCCGGGCTCTCGATGTGCACAGGGGACCTGATGCGTGGAGCAGGCACAGGACGTGTCGAGCTCAGAAGGCGCACAGGGGACCTGATGCGTGGAGCAGAGACAGGCCGTACCGGGCTCTGAAGGCACACAGGAAGCCTGGTACGTGGAGCAGGAATAGGCCGTACTGGGCTGTGGAGACGCACCGGAGATACAGTGCGCAGAGCCGGCGCAGGATATATTGGTCCAAGGAGGCGCACCGGAGACCAGGAGCGCTGAGCCGACACCCTCGTTCCAAGCTGCACACTCCCCCTAGCTCGACAGATGCGGGAAGCTGGCATGTCGCGCACCGGGCTGTGAACACGCACTGGTGACACCGTGCGCTTCACCGCCTCTGCGGTGCCTTACCAGTGCGATGCTCCCTCTGGTAAGCACGGGGAGTTGGCCCAGGTCTCCAACCCGAACCAGCCAAACTCCCCGTGTGCCCCCCCCCAAAAAAATTGGGGGGCTGCCTCTTGGGCTTCCTCGCCAGCCGTGTTCCCGCATACTTCTCCTCATAGAAGCGCCGCTCTGCCGCCGCTGCTTCCAACTCCTCCCTGGGACGGTGATACTCCCCCGCCTGACTCCAGGGTCCTTTTCCAGCCAGGATTTCCTCCCATGTCCACGACTCCTACAGACCCCACTGCTTGGTCCTTTTTAGGTGGGTTATTCTGTCACGGTTTGTTGATGGAGCGGACCAAGACACAGTGAGGTTTCCAGTAAAACAATAAACAAAGAATGAACCGTCACGCAGGTGTGGCACACGCAGGTACACACACAACTACAAACAATAACCCACAATGCAGGTGGGAAAAGGAACGACCTAAATAGGATTCCCAATTAGAGGCAACGACAACCAGCTGCCTCTAATTGGGAACCACACTCAAAAAAACACCATGAAGTCTGTAAGACAACCCTAGTCACGCCCTGGCCTAACCCCCATAGAGAAACTCAGAGGGCTCTCCATGGCCAGGACGTGACAGCATGGTTGAACGCCTTTGAGCAGGTGGATTACTGAACAAAACGCGCCAACCAAACAGAGTTTTGGGATATAAAGAGGGACTTTATCGAACAAAAGGACCATTTATTGTGTAGCTGGGACCCTTGGGATTGCCATCAGAGGAGATCTTCAAAGGTAAGCGATTTATTGAATCGCTATTTTGGAGTTTTGTGACACCTGTGCTGGTTATGAAATTATGCTAATTGAGGGAAGAATGCGGGGCGCTGTCCTCAGACAATCAAATGCTTTCGCCGTAAAGCCTTTTTGAAATCTGACAACGCTGTTAGATTAACAAGATTCTAAGCTTTTGAATGGTGTACAACACTTGTGTTTTCATGAATGTTTAATATTACTATTTTTGTAATTTGAATTTGGCGCTCTGCATTTCATCAGATGTTGTCGTAGGTGGGTCAATAGCGACCCACCGATCCCTAAGAAGTTTTAACACTATTTTGGTTACTACATGAGTCAATGTGTTATTTCATAGGTTTGATGTCTTCACTATTATTCTACAATGTAGAAAATAGTAAAAATAAAGAAAATCCCTTGAATGAGTAGGTGTGTCCAAACATTTGACTGGTACTGTGTATATATATATATATATATATATATATATATATATAATTTTTTCTCCCCAATTTCGATTTTGTCTCATCGCTGCAACTCCCCAACGGGCTCAGGAGGCGAAAGTCGAGTCATGCGTCCTCCGAAACACGATCCGCCAAACCACACTTCTTAACACCCAGCCCGCTTAACCCGGAAGCCAGCTGCACCAATGTGTCGAACGAAACACTGTTTAACTGACTAGTGTAATTCAGCCTGCAGGTGCCTGGCTTGCCACAAGGACTCGGTAGAGCTCAATGAGCCCCCCGGCAAAACCCTCCCCTAACCCGGACGACGCTGGCCCAATTGTGCACCGCCCTATGGGACTCCCGGTCACGGGAGTCCCATTATTAAAATTGCCAACACGCTCTAGGAGTTACATTATGTTCCTAATTTATTGAGAATATGTTTAATTTACTCTGAATAAGACCTTAAACTGGAGATGTTCATTCTAAAATAGGCTTTTACATTATACTACAACTAATGTAATTATCACCTTGATATGAAACTGCTGCACAGTGGATACAAGCGTAACATTTGGTAGAGATGCTCTTTTGGTTGTATGAATTGATATTATATTACAAGGGATGCCACAAATTGAGGCATGGCACCCATAAAATAATCCAGCATAGCCACCAATATTGAATCTGATTTTGGAAAGGTGATATTACTGGGGAGACCACTTCAGGGACAACAGACTAATTCTTGAAGGCAGCACATTTTTCTAAAACCATGCACAGTCATCAAGTTACTTTGCTTTCATTGTCAAAACTCCTGAGAGATGCTTGGCTGTTGGAGTCCACATGCACATACATGGAAAGCAAACATGATTCAGATGTATCCAACCTTCCAGTTCAGAATTATTTTTATTGAATTTGAAAGACTTTTGAAAGATGATTTTTGTCCTTGCACACAGAACTAGAGATTTGGGTCTTTATGTTGAAACAGAGGCCTTGGCACCCTGGTTCTTTGCACTGGACAGAACAAATTATGCAAGGTGGATTACTAGCCACATTTGAGACATGAAAACTCTAGCAACTAACATCAGAGAAGAACTCTGACTTCTGGGTCCTTCCAAACACACAAAACAATTTCTCATATGTGTCACTTGACTAAGCCCATGAGCAAAACAGTGAGCTGGTAAAAGGTACAGGGGAAGCCATTGGTCTAACAGAAAATCCCACTGCCTTCTGGAAACGGCTTGAGCAGACTACTGGTTGATTTTGAATCCCAGCTTTTGAATGTAGTGTGCCTTTCAAAATGAAATCTGCAACAAGAGCTAAACTCATCCCACCATCAAACATACAAAAATCAAGTGGCCAGCTTGTGCAACAATATCTCGCACTGGGAGTTCATCCTAGATAAATGTCAAAATCTTTTGGGTTGGGATAGACGCAATTGTGCAAGCAAAGATGTCATTAGCACGGTCCGCAACTCTGAGAAACTAGTGTCGTGTCTCTGACTTGTCATTAAACGTGAAGACTGTTATTTTATCAAATCAATTCTCTATATGTAATTATTATTATGTGATCAAACGAATCATGTAAACTTTAATTAACTAGGAAGTCAGGGCACAACAGGAAAATGTTTATAGAGTCTATTTCCAGAATCGACTCTAAAGATATTTTCATATCTTATCGAGTACAGTCTTCTATAGATTAATTATTACCTCATCAGTTCTCAATCCAAACATCATAACATTCTTGGTTATCTGCACGAACCCAGCCTTTACTAATGAATCATCCATACACAAATTGGCTTAATTATTTATTTACTAACTAACTAAATAATCACAGAAATAGAGCAAAGCCAGTCGCAATAGAGGCAAAGCTACTATTAGCAGAGTGTCAAAAGCGGTATTAAATGTGTCACTGTCTGTCAAAAATTCTCTCGACCTGTGCACTTATGTTGTAAAATTGTATTCATAGGCTACGTTGTAGCAACCTCATGATGGGTACAGGGGAAATTTGAGCATTATGTAGTAGCCTCAACCTATTGATGTTACGTTGAACTGGGTGAATGGAATATGAATGACAGTCATCTATTATGCTGTAATAGAAATAAGGCTATCAATCATCCTCCCTCATCTTAAAAGGCACAGACCGCCACTGGTTACACACACACACACACACACACACACACACACACACACACACATTATTCGTAACTGACCTTTGGATTAGATACTAGATTGGATTAGATGTATCTGATACTGTAGAAACACCATGTAAAGTGGTGCCATTTTTTTTCTAATACTAATGTCATTTCTTAACCTCTTTGCTTAATTTTGGCAGCAGGTATATGCTATTTTAGATGCATTCTTAAAATAGTCGCTCACTGATAAACCTCAGCCCCCTCCTGTACTCCCTGTTCACCCATGACTGGGTGGCCACGCACGTCTCCAACTCAATCATCAAGACGACGCAACAGTGGTAGGCCTGATTACCAATGATGACGAGACGGCCTACAGGGAGGTGAGGACCCTGGCGGAGTGGTGCCAGGAAAATAACCTCTCCCTCAAAGTCAACAAATGAAAGAGCTGATCGTGGACTTCAGGAGACAACAGGGAGAGTGTTCATGCAACTAACAGTCTAACTATTGGCTTCTTTTTCATCTTTATTCACCTCCTCTCCTGTCTGCACACTCCTTTCAGCCCCTCTCTCACTCTCGTGCACGCCTGTGAAAGAGAGAGAATGTGTGTGTGTGCGTGCGTGCATGAGTGTGTGATTCTTTGTGTGGGAGGTTAGGCATAGGTCATTCCTCAACTGTAAACCCAAGCCAACTGGGGTGTCTGCAGCCAAGAGCTAGACGCATGACCACATGGGGATGATAGTTAAGAGTGTACCCTTGGCCAAGATACTTAACCATAAGTTAACCCTTTACTTCCTCATTCAGCTGTGGTGGCTGGTAATGCATTTAGTATTTTGTGGATTAAACTAACATGTACTAGACCAGGGCTGTTTAGATCTTACCTTACAGAGGTCCAGACTACTGTTGGTTCTGTTCTACCTGAATTAATTGCACCCTCCTGGCTTCGATATCCAGATTGGAGGGGTATAGAGCAGAGTTTCCCCAACCCTCTCCTCGGCCTCCCCCAGACATTTCAATTTTTTTTGTTAACCCTAAACTGGCACACCCGATTCAATTAGTCAACTGATCAAGCTTTTAATTGAATCAAGTGTGCCAGTTTAGGGTTAAAACAAAAATGTGAAACATCTGGGGCTTTGAGGAAAGAGTTGGGAAACCCTGGTACAGACAGTCAAATTAAAGACAAACTGAAATGAACAGCAGAGGCAAAACTTTGATTTCATTGCTTAGGCCCATCACTCCTTTGGGAGAACAGACCATTGACGAATGCTCTCCACTGCACTCTGTTCTGAGCAGTATTCTCCAGCTCGTTCCACCTCATGCTGGTTTTCCTTGTATCTTCCTTCAGCTCCCACCTCCAGGTGTTTCTTGGGTACTCTTTTTCTTTGTGGGTTCCAGGATACAGCTTGCCTGGTGATGTTGGAGGGGGCGTTTGGATGGTGTGGCCAATCCACCCCCATCCTCCAGTGCTCCATATTCCCATAAACCTGCTATAAAACATTGGTGTCCACAGTTCTATCAAATAAATGTAACAGATTCTAGAAATGCATGATAAAAAAACATCCCTGCAGAATCCTGGGCTGGTGGTGGTCCTCTGAAGAGGGCTCATACCCTCCATCGTAGAGGCTGGTCATGATCCTCTGAAGAGGTCTCATACCCTCCATCGTAGGGGCTGGTCATGATCCTCTGAAGAGGTCTCATACCCTACATCGTAGGGGCTGGTTGTGGTCCTCTGAAGAGGGCTCATACCCTCCATCGTAGGGGCTGGTCATGATCCTCTGAAGAGGGCTCATACCCTCCATCGTAGGGGCTGGTCATGATCCTCTGAAGAGGTCTCCTACCCTCCATCGTAGGGGCTGGTCATGGTCCTCTGAAGAGGTCTCCTACCCTCCATCGTAGGGGCTGGTCATGATCCTCTGAAGAGGTCTCCTACCCTCCATCGTAGGTGCTGGTCGTGGTCCTCTGAAGAGGTCTCATACCCTCCATCGTAGGGGCTGGTCGTGGTCCTCTGAAGAGGTCTCATACCCTCCATCGTAGGGGCTGGTGGTGGTCCTCTGAAGAGGGCTCATACCCTCCATCGTAGGGGCTGGTTGTGGTCCTCTAAATAGGGCTCATAGCCTCCATCGTAGGGGCTGGTGGTGGTCCTCTAAAGAAGGCTCATAGCCTCCATCGTAAAGGCTGGTGGTGGTCCTCTGAAGAGGGCTCATAGCCTCCATCGTAAGGGCTGGTTGTGGTCCTCTAAAGAGGGCTCATAGCCTCCAACGTAAAGGCTGGTGGTGGTCCTCTGAAGAGGGCTCCCCTTGGCTGGGGTGAGATCAGCATAGTTATTGTAGAATAGCTCACTGTTCCGCATAAACCATGGGACTATAACGGTGTTCATGCATCCAACAGTATTTTAATCTTGATACTATTTGACCCATTGTTTTTTTATCCACCTCTCATTTTTTCCTACTTACTGTATGTAATGTGGGGGAAATACACAACATACTATATATATAGCCCCAAGTCTAGTGGAGCCAAAGGCACTAAGCCTGAAACACCACGTATAAAATTGCCACAGTTCCATATTTCCTTTTGATAAACCGTCACCGTCCTCCAACGGTACGTCGATCTTAACATGATAAAGGGGATACCCTGACTAAACAAACAGAGCGGAACTAAATACTGTGGGCCACACCTTTAATCAACAATGAGCCCCACCAGGGACTGGCAGCCCAACAAGGCTAGAGTATGTTCACAATATCAACGGTTCTACCCGTTACATGTGCCTGTGTGTGTGCCTATATTTATGTGTGGTTCAAAGTCTCTTCGTGCCGGTGCCAGAGGTTAGGCACAGGTTGTTCCTCAAGTGCAAACCCATGCCAACTGGGGTGTGGGCAGTCAATATCACATGGGGATGGGAATTCACAGGATGATCCCTTGGCCAAGATACCTCACCAGAAGTTAAGCCTTTAACTTCTCATAAATAACTCTGTTTTTTGAGACCAAAACAAATGTACTGTCTAGACAAAAAAGTTGAATACAAACTACATTGAATTCCAGAGGGGGGAAAAATCTGCTACATAGCATTGTTGTCCACATTTGATCAATTATATGCAACAGATGCTCTGTCGTTCTGCCCCTGAACAAGGCAGTTAGCCCACTGTTCCTCGGTAGGCCGTCATTGTAAATAAGAATTTGTTCTTACTTGCATAGTTAAATAAAGGTTAAATAAAAGGTTCAATTTAAAAATATATATTTTTTAAAATGCTGGAAATGCATGAAAAGAAAACCTCCCACAGATTGTGTTAGTCACTACTCATAGAGTTGACAGTCATGAACTACTTCCAGGACAGGGCCTCTGTGACTGAAGAGGGCTAACCCTGGCTTGGATAAGCCCGATGCATGGGAGGAAGCATACAGTGTGGAGATCAACTGAGGCAGAAATTCTTGGGAATTGAGTATCACTGTTGTTATGAACTTTGAACTCTCGGGTTAGATCAGAGAAGTGACCAACAGCAGGGGAAAGCAGATGGTATGATATATGGACTGTGATGACAGGACAAAATGAGACTTGTTTTACATATACCTCATTTTGATTCTTGTCCTTTGTTTAAGTGTATTTTGGCAGAATTCTTAGGTTGTACATGGCAACAATGTAATGTTTGTCACGACTTCTACTGAAGTCGGTTCCCCCTCCTCGTTCGGGCGGCATTCGGCGGTCAACGTCACCGGTCTTCTAATCGTCACCGATCCACTTTTCATTTTCCATTTGTACTGTCTTGTTTTTCACACACCTGGTTTGCATTCCCCATCATTATCTGTTGTGTATTTAACCCGCTGTTTTCCCCCATGTCTTTGTGTGTGATTGTTTATTTGTTCAGCCGTTGTTGTTCCGGCTGGTGCGTTATATTTTCTGCCTCGCTTGTTTTGCGTTTGGCGTTTGTTTGTTTGGTTCTTTGAGTAAAGTGCTTTGCTCACTCAGTCTTGTTCTCCTGCGCCTGACTCTTCATGCACCAGCTACACACAAACCCTGACAATGTTTGACCATCAAAAAAAAAAAAAGGGTAGACATCACCTTTTCTGTGTTATGTTTGGTATAGCAAATATGAAGGAAAATACATTGTCCGGCTGTGGCAGAATAGCAAAATGGCCTACCCAGCCACCAGGGGGTTTTACATGGTGCCATTATAATCGCTGACCATCAAAACATAGGTGTAGACATCACCTTTTGCGTTATCATGTCAGCAACGTTTGGAAATTGCATATCACTGTTATAACTCCACCCTCTTGGGTTGGATCAGAGAAGTTACCAACAGCAGGAGAAAGCAGATTGCATCATACTCTATTTGGACTGTGATGACAGGAGACTTGGTTTATGTATAGCTCATCTTGGGACTTCTTGTCCAGACTTCTCAGTAGCCTCTCTCTCTTTTTTTCCACCTCTCTCATATTATCTCCTGTGTTTCTTTTCTCTCTATTTTTTTCCTTTCTTGTTACCCTCACACTCCTTCTTTCTGTATTGCTCCTGTTTCCCATTCCTTTCTCTCTCCCACCCTGCTCCCTATCACCAGCTATTAAGAATGAATGTATACTAGTGCAAAAACTATTACAATCAATATTAACAATAAATACTAAGTAAATATGTGGTTTCCAGTTTACATAGAGTCCGATGAATTTCTTTCAGTGCCGTCGATGTATCAGCTTGAGGGGGGATGTACACGGCTGTGATTATAATCGAGGAGAATTCTCTTGGTAGATAATGCGGTCTGCATTTGATTGTAATGAATTCTATGTCAGGTGAACAAAAGGACTTGAGTTCCTGTATGTTGTTATGATCACACCACGACTCGTTAATCATAAGACACACACCCCACCCTTCTTCTTACCAGATAGAAGTTTGTTTCTGTCGGCGCGATGCGTGGAGAAACCAGGTGGCTGTACCGACTCCGATAACGTGTCCTGAGTGAGCCATGTTTCCGTGAAGCAAAGAACGTTGCAGTCTCGGATGTCTCTCTGAAAGGCAACCCTCGATCGGATTTCGTCTACTTTGTTGTCAAGAGACTGTACATTGGCGATTAAAATACTCGAGAGGCGTGCACGATGCGCCCGTCGACGTAAGCTTGACCAAAAGACCGGCGCGTTTCCCTCTTCTCCGGCGCCGCCGTTGCTTTGAAGTAGCCGGGTGCTATCCAGTCTATTGTTGTGTTTGGGTTAGCAAACCGAGAATCCTCTTTGGGAAAGTCGTATTCCTGGTCGTAATGTTGGTAAGTTGATGTTGCTCTTATATCCAATAGTTTCTCCCGGTTGTATGTAATAAAACTTAATATTTCCCGGGGTAATAATGTAAGAAGTAATACATAAAAAAAAAAAAAATAATAATAATAATAATAATATTAAAAAAAACTTTAAACATAGGAATTGGATGTAACAAATGTATCACTAGCCACTTTAAACAATTTTGTATATAATGTTTACGTATCCGACATACTCATATCAAATGTATACACTGTACTCTAAACCATCTACTGTATCTTGCCTATGCCGTTCGGCCATCAACCCAAATCTCTAGCCACTTTAATAATTATACCTGGATGAAATAATGTATCACTAGCCACTTTAAAAAATGCCATTTATATAATGTTTACATATCCTACATTACTCATCTCATATATATATGTGTATATACTGTACTCCATACCATCTACTGCATCTTGCCTATGCCGGTCAGCCATCGCTCATCCATATATTTATATGTACATACTCGTATTCATTCCTTTACTCTTGTGTGTATAAGGTAGTTGTTGTGAATTTGTTAGATTACTTGTTAGATACTACTGCATGGTCGGAACTAGAAGCACAAGCATTTCGCTACACTCGCATTAACATCTGCTAACCATGTGTATGTGACAAATAAAATTTGATTTGATTTGATTTGATGTATAGTGAGCTGTGTCTGTCATGTGTTTCACCGTTAACATAGTGACCTCGCTGTTATCTGGTGCGTATGGACTGTGTCACAGACCAGGGTTTCCCAAACTCGGATCTTGGACCACAGGAAATACAGATGAGCCTTGGTGATTTACATAAATTCACTGAAAACCCACACCATCACACGGTTATATTAACAGTATTGTACTTTTCATGTAGCCCACTTTTGTCCAGCTAATAGCCTAATCACTGATCAAGCAACAATATGGACTAACCGTTGCTGCAGGATTATTTTGCTACAACAATGCTGGTAAAATGAAGATGCTATATTTGTACATGTTCCCACATGGCCTTGGCAATGATAATAATAATAGGTAAACAAATGCTAGGAGATATGTTGTTTTTATTGCAACAGGGGAAGTAAATAATGCAGACTCCCTTTGAACATGAGTATGCATGATTTATTGAATGATCAAACCCCCCCACTGAGATTAGCACATGAGCCATTTACATCTTCTCCCTGAGGGGGGCGATGTTGAGCGAGATCATATATTTGTCCAACGTGGAGAGGTACTCTTCCGGGTGACAGCGTAGATGAGCAGCATGCACAGACTCCTTCCACTTCCTGGTTTTCACAGCAATGCCCCTCTTCCTCCAGAAGTAGATGGCCGCCTCCAAGGCGACGGGGTCGCACAGCGCGTCGTTCTCGCAGAAGAAGAAGAGCGCCGGGGCGGTGACGGGGCTGTTGTAAAAGACCTGGACTGAGTTGTCGTAGTAGTGCACCGTCTGGGACTTGAAGAGCCAGAAGTAGAGCATAGCGGTGTATCGCATCAGGGGCTCGATACGAGGGAACAGGGTCTTGCCCAGGCCTGAGGCACACACACACACACAGATGATTTTATTAATTACATTTAAATTCTTGTTAATTCAATTGGATAGGCCTATGTCATTTCCCCATACAGTACACACAATAACATAGTAGCATGTGTGAAAAGCCCCCTCTAAGTCAGCAAATATACTTGAATACAATCCAATATTGTAGAGCAGGTAAGGTGGGAGTATGATTACTAGGTCTTCAACACACACAGCAACATTGTGACAAACAACGATGCAAAGTGCAGGCCTTTTCTCTGTCACACATCGGCACGGTCTCAGTAACAGATCCCTCTCCTTTCCAAATAATCCAAACCGACAATCCTACCTCCTTTCCTTCCCCTCTCTCTCACCTTTAGCCATATGCTCCAGCGACCCGACCACCATGCTGTCATAGACATGTCCTACGACCTGTTGGGCCAGGCCCCGGGTACTTGTGTGGCTCCCTGACCATCTGGGTGAGCAGCTGGGTGAATGTGTACCCGCCGATGGAGAAGGCATGGACCAGAAGGGGGCGACCTTTGAAACGCGGGTCGCCCAGGACCTCCAGGACCTCGGCCCCATACTCCAGCCCCCAGCGAGGCCACAGGAAGTGCCACACAGTGCTCTCCACAGATAGGATGTCCAGGCCGCGTTCCAGGTAGAGGTCCCGGTACTTTTCGCCATGGCCCCTGATCGGGCGCCAAGCCACGGGAGGAGTAGTAGGAGGGGACGTGGGGAGGAGGAGGGCAAGGATGGAGAGAGGGTTGGTACATCCGAAAATGAAGGGGTGAGAGTTGAGGAAACGGTGGGGTGAGAGGGCATGTCTGAGATAAAGGGGGTGGAAAGGGAGTAGGAGGGGGAGGGAAGAGTAGTGTCTAAATGGGAGGATAAGGAGGAGGTGGGAGGAGAGGGGGCAGGGCTATCGCTGGTGCAGTAGTAGGTGATGCTTCTGGTGACCCTCCAGGCTATGACCCGCCCCTCTCCTACTATCAAAGACATGTCTGACCCAGAGTGGGAGTTACTGGGGGAAGGAACAGGGGAAAGAATTAGAGCAGGAGTAGAAGTTTAAAACCTGTTATGCCTCAAGTTAAATTAATGTATAACCTACATACACAGACACATGCACACAGACACATACACACAGACACATGCAAGGTTGTGGGATCCACTCAAGGTTAGATCCGGTTTGTGTGTGTATATATATATATATTTGGTATACAGATAAGACTCACAGTAGGCTATTAGTGTTACGATGAAGCATTAGACAGTACAGCCAAGTTGCTTTGGTCCATATTAGACCAAAAAAGCGAAGTAAGCTATGGACTCAACACAAACAGATTTGTATCTATGTGCTGATGTAAGCAACTGTGTTACAGGTCAATTTGGATCAGAAACATTCCTTTGTAAATATGCTCTACTTTTTGATGCCCAATAACTTATGTTAGGCAAATGCTCACATGGTTAAATAGCTCAGTGTCATTTAGACATACACAGTTTCATACAACTTCTTAAAACCAAGCCAACAACCCACACAGCAGGCAGAGTTCACAGCATTATGTACAGGGCCATAAAAGTTACTTTTTGTTCTACCAGCCACTGTGGTAGGTAGATTAGAAAAATCTACCAGCCACTAATTATTTTTGCCCCTAAAAATTACACTAACAAAACGTATCAACATTCTTTGTAATGTTTCTAAAAAAAATGTATGTATTACTAGTAAGAAGTAACTCATGTGGTATATTGTTTAATTAAATGTTTTGTCACCTGAGTCTCTTTTAACCAAAATATTATATATGAGACAAACATTTTCACCTGCCGCTTTAAGGCCCGAAGGTTACCGTGGTAACGCGACTACCTTCATGTTTGTGGCTGTGAGTTTCAATCTGATTAGTAGAAGCGTTGTCACCTCTTCCCTAGCAGTTAAAACTCAAACATAGAAAAACAACCGAGCTTGAAAATAAAACAATGGAAATAGCCAAGAAGCACAACAACACAATCTCACTTTCGTTTCAAGTAAATTAGACCAACTTTTATGCCTGTGCGCAGCGCTTCTAAATATGAATATTTCACTCAGCTTTTCCCGTGCGCACAGCCAGGCAGTGTTGCAGCGCGAAGTGCTACATTGGATTCGGGGTTCTTTGACTTTGTGCGAATAATTGACCAGCTATGAAACAAAACGGCGGAAATACTTTGAAAACAGGCTATTGCAGCATTTGTTTTACTATACATGTGATCATACTTGACCATTTTTATTCACCAAATTAATGCGAGTGAAATGCTCGCACTGTGGAGCCCTGATCACCCGCAAACGTGGCTGGTGAAATAGACATCTTACCCTCCAATGCCAAAATCTACCGTCATTTGGCAGGTGGCGGGTGTTCATTTTAGGCCCTGATTATGCATCTGTACCCCATGAAGAATTTGAGTATCCCCATAGCAGTTGAACATCTGTCCACCGTCTTCTTTCTGTGAGTGTATTAACCGGTTTAGTAGATTCCAGCATTCATCTGAACCGTCCGTTATAACCGAACTCCGTATATAAATAGGGTGGGAAATAACTACCCCCCCAGCGTGTCACGGTTTTGCGCAATGGAAATGTCTATTTTCTGACAGAAAAAAAGCAACGTTTGGTAAGATTTAGATATGTGCATAATGGATATCCTTTGACAATCACATAAGTGGGCAGAATTTTTAAAACATTTATTAAATTAAAACCGAAACTTTATAAAGGGGACGTTTGGTCCCACTATTAAGGAAAATGCACCCCTGAAGATTAAATACACATCACTTTAAAATGTCTACGTACGCTTGACTCAGTTGGCTGCTGGACAGGCGAATATTTCCTGCCAAGTAGGGTAACTTGAGGAAAAAAATATTTTGCCCCAAACATACAATAACAAAACGGATTACAATTTCTCTCTAACCAAGTGGATTATTTATTTTTAGGCTCCCCTACTGGAATAAAACAAGTTTATAGATCTAACTTCATTAGATTATATATATGTTTTAAAAAATATATATATATACCCATATTTACCATGCCAGTCAAAAGTTTGGACACGCCTACTCATTCAAGGGTTTACATTGTATAATAATAGTGAAGACATCAAAACGATAAAATAACACACATGGAATCATGTAGCAACCAAAAAAGTGCTAAACAAATAAAAATAGATTTTAGATTCTTCAAAGTAGCCACCCTTTGCCATGATGACAGCTTTGCACACTCTTGGCATTCTCTCAACCAGCTTCACCTGGAATGCTTTTCCAAAAGTCTTCAAGGAGTTCCCACATAAACTGAGCACTTGTTGGTTGCTTTTCCTTCACTCTGCTGTCCAACTCATCCCAAACCATCTCAATTGGGTTGAGGTCTGGTGATTGTGGACGCCAGGTCATCTGATGCAGCACTCCATCACTCTTCTTGGTCAAATAACCCTTTAATGATCTGGAGGTGTGTTTTTGGTCATTGTCCTGTTGAAAAACTAATTATAGTCCCACTAAGCACAAACCACATGGGATGGCGTATTGCTGCAGAAAGCTGTGGTAGCCATGCTGGTTAAGTGTGCCTTGAAATCTAAATAAATCACAGACAGTGTCACCAGAAAAGCACCATCACACCTCCTCTTCCATGCTTCACGGTGGGAGCCACACATGCAGAGATCATCCGTTCACCTACTCTGCATCTCACAAAGACACGGTGGTTGCAACCAAAAATCTCAAATTTGGACTCATCAGACCAAAGGACAGATTTCCACCGGTTTAATGTCCATTGATCGTGTTTCTTGGCCCAAGAAAGTCTCTACTTCTTATTGGTGTATTTTAGTAGTGGTTTCTTTGCAGCAATTTGACCATGAAGGCTTGATTCACACAGGCTCCTCTGAACAGTTGATGTTGAGATGTGTCTGTTACTTGAACTCTGTGAAGCATTTATTTGGGCTGCAATCTGAGGTGCTGTTAACTCTAATGAACTTATCCTCTGCAGCAGAGGTACAGTGGGGCAAAAAAGTATTTAGTCAGCCACCAATTGTGCAAGTTCTCTCACTTAAAAAGATGAGAGAGGCCTGTAATTTTCATCATAGGTACACTTCAACTATGACAGACAAAATGAGGAAAAAAATCCAGAAAATCACATTGTAGGATTTTTAATGAATTTATTTGCAAATTATGGTGGAAAATAAGTATTTGGTCACATACAAACAAGCAAGATTTCTGGCTCTCACAGACCTGTAACTTCTTCTTTAAGAGGCTCCTCTGTCCTCCACTCGTTACCTGTATTAATGGCACCTGTTTGAACTTGTTATCAGTATAAAAGACACCTGTCCACAACTTCAAACAGTCACACTCCAAACTCCACTATGGCCAAGACCAAAGAGCTGTCAAAGGACACCAGAAACAAAATTGTAGACCTGCACCAGGTTGGGAAGACTGAATCTGCAATAGATAAGCAGCTTGGTTTGAAGAAATCAACTGTGGGAGCAATTATTAGGAAATGGAAGACATACAAGACCACTGATAATCTTCCTCGATCTGGGGCTCCACGCAAGATCTCACCCCGTGGGTCAAAATGATCACAAGAACGGTGAGCAAAATCCCAGAACCACAAGGGGGACCTAGTGAATGACCTGCAGAGAGCTGGGACCAAAGTAACAAAGCCTACCATCAGTAACACACTACGCCGCCAGGGACTCAAATCCTGCAGTGCCAGACGTGTCCCCCTGCTTAAGCCAGTACATGTTCAGGCCCGTCTGAAGTTTGCTAGAGAGCATTTGGATGATCCAGATGAGGATTGGGAGAATGTCATATGGTCAGATGAAACCAAAATATAACTTTTTGGTAAAAACTCAACTCATCATGTTTGGAGGACAAAGAATGCTGAGTTGCATCCAAAGAACACCATACCTACTGTGAAGCATGGGGGTGGAAACATCATGCTTTGGGGCTGTTTTCTGCAAAGGGACCAGGGCGACTGATCCGTGTAAAGGAAAGAATGAATGGGGCCATGTATCGTGAGATTTTGAGTGAAAACCTCCTTCCATCAGCAAGGGCATTGAAGATGAAACGTGGCTGGGTCTTTCAGCATGACAATGATCCCAAACACACCGCCGAACCTTGAAGGAGTGGCTTGTAAGAAGCATTTCAAGGTCCTGGAGTGGCCTAGCCAGTCTCCAGATCTCAACCCCATAGAAAATCTTTAGAGGGAGTTGAAAGTCTGTGTTGCCCAGCGACAGCCCCAAAACATCACTGCTCTAGAGGAGATCTGCATGGAGGAATGGGCCAAAATACCAGCAACAGTGTGTGAAAACCTTGTGAAGACTTACAGAAAACGTTTGACCTCTGTCATTTGCCAACAAAGGGTATATAACAAAGTATTGAGATAAACTTTTGTTATTGACCAAATACTTATTTTCCACCATACTTTGCAAATAAATAAATAAAAAATCCTACAATGTGATTTTCTGGATTTCTTTTTCTCATTTCGTCTGTCATAGTTGAAGTGTACCTATGATGAAAATTACAGTCCTCTCTCATCTTTTTAAGTGAGAGAACTTGCACAATTGGTGGCTGACTAAATACTTTTTTGCCCCACTGTAACTCTGGGTCTTCCTTTCCTGTGGTGGTCCTCATGACAGGCAGTTTCATCATAGCGCTTGATGGTTTTTGCGACTGCACTTTAAGAAACATTCAAAGTTCTTGAAATTTTAACCAACCTTCATGTCTTAAAGTAATGATGCACTGTCGTTTTTCTTTGCTTATTTGAGCTGTTCTTGTCATAATATGGACTTAGCCTTTTACCAAATAGGGCTATCTGCTGTATACCACCCATACCTTGTCACAACACAACTGATTGGCTCAAACACATTAAGAAGGGAAAAAGATCCACAAATTAACTTTTAACAAGGCACACCTGTTAATTGAAATGCATTCCAGGTGCCTACTTCATGAAGCTGGTTGAGAGAATGCCAAAAGTGTTTAAAGCTGTCATTAAGGCAAAGGGTGGCTACTTTGAAGAATCTCAACTATAAAATATATTTTGTTTATTCCATATGTACTTTTTCATAGTTTTGATGACTTCACTAATATTCTACAATGTAGAAAATAGTAAAAAAAATATATATATATATAATACATCCTGCTCCTCTCCTCTCTACCTAACTTTCCCTCACAGTCCCTTCAGTTTTTCTTCAATCCCGTTAGTTTGGCTGTTCAACCTACCTTAGTTATCCCTCATCCATCATAGCCCGTCCATTCCCAACCAATCAGAACGCTTGGAAATGCACATCTGGACACTGCACCCACCCACTCAGGTCAGAGTGTAATCGTCTTCTGAAGAGAGAAGAGCTGCGTCCACCTGTGTGTCTGTGTGTGTGTGTCTGTGTGTGTGTGTGTCTGTTTGTCTGTGCGTGTGTGTCTGTGTGTGTCTGTTTGTCTGTGCGTGTGTCTGTGTGTGTGTGTCTGTGTGTCTGCGTGTGTGTGTGCGTGTGTGTGTCTGTGTGTGTGTGTGTGTCTGTGTGTGCGTGTGTGTGTGTGTCTGTGTGTGTGTGCGTGTGTGTCTGTGTGTCTACGTGTCTGCGTGTGTGTGTGTGTGTGCGTGTGTGTCTGTGTGTGTGTGTGTGTGGTGACAATTAAGAAGTAATGGGCCTCAACATCATGTTCTAACCAGAAAGCACTATAGTGGGCAGAACAAAACCAATCAGCATTAAGTATATAGCGGGTGAGGGCATTCACAGCTGACCGCTCCAATGAGCTCTAGCTAGCCGTTTTTACAATATACTGTATATACACACACGCTGAGTGTACAAAACATTAAGGACACCTCCCTAATATTTTGGTGTACCCTGTAAGGGTCAAAAGCATTCCACAGGGATGCTAGAACATGTTGACTCCAATGCTTCCCACAGTTGTGGCAAGTTGGCTGGATCTCCTTTGGTTGGTGGACCGCTCTTGATACACACAAAACTGTTGAGTGTGAAAAACCAGGAACTTCCTGCCATACCCCGTTCAAAGGCACTTAAATATTTTGTCTTGCCCATTCACGCTCTGAATGGCACACATACAAAATCCATGTCTCAATTGTCTCAAAGCTAAAAAGCCCCTCAAAGCTAAAAGGCTAGTCTCCTCCCTTTCATTTAAGAAGTGACATCAATATCTTTCACCTGGATTCACCTGTCAGTCTATCAGTACACTCAGTGTATTTAACTTTTTCAAAATGACTAAATATTAAATAAATGTACATTCAAAAATTGTTTAATCCATCTCATTGTTGAGATGAGACGGATTAAACGTTTAGTTGAGCACGACTAGTGGCATCTGTGTCAGTGTGAAAAGTAGGGAATTAGCTAGGGAAACTGATGGCTCAATAACATTACATTGCTATACTGACTCTAATAAAAACTCACATTGTGCTGTCAAAAAACCATCAGAATATCGGTCTTCAATCATTTGTCCGGTGGTTTCATTGTTTGATTCAGATCTAATGTTAGTGTGATTGAAGCGCAAATAATTAGTCATCTTTCAGCTAGCTCTAAAGGTACATCAACAGGCGAAAATGAGCCAAGATAATTTACTTCTGTTGAAACGGGACAAAACAAAGGCTCCAAAATCTTTGCGTACACACTAAAGCAGTTAGATTCTGCTACCTGGCAGATAGCTAGAGGCTAGAACTGTACTGCCTGTGGTAGCTACTAGCTAGCTAGCTAGTTTATTCACTTTAGACAGAACTTCAGTCGAGAGGGGATGAAACATTTGTTAACCTTACATGTCAGTTACACTAGTAGCTCAGCAATGGGAATATATATTTGTTTTCTTCTGTTAAGTCAAACATCAGTTACCTTGTCAGCTACATCAGTCAAATAAAGAGTAGCCAGTTTCTGCTCTGCTTGCCTCGACAACTCAGAGAAAAAGCACAACACACACAGGTAACAGCTGCCTCTCTTCACACACTCTGTGGTGTCTTCACAGTCCTATATGGGGAGTGATTCAGGTCAGAAGTCAGCCTAGTGAAGCTACTGATACCTCTCTCCAAGTCACCTAATGTCTTCCTAGCGCCATAAGATATCGCCATAAATTAACATGGACTGTCAATGGAGACAAGTGTTTTTCACGTCGTGCACACACGACACTGACATGTCATGTGTCGGTCAGTTTGCATGTAGCAAAGATCATTATGAAAGAGCTCACCATGAATGCCTTAAAAACGTCTACATGACATCTACATGTACATAATGCTTTCACGTCATGTACACGGGACACTTGTGTCACGTGTTAGTTTAAGTGTCTGTTTAGTTTATTATAAAATATCTCACCATGAACGCCTTACCAACATCTGCATGACGTCTCCATGTACATGATTTTGAAAAAAAAAAATTATCAATTTAATTTGTTGATAATAAAATAATTATTAGGCTAGTTGATTTGCAGCCAGCCACCGTTACTGTGTAGATATGCCTATGTCTCAAATCAAATCAACATTTTTGGAAGGAGCCCTATTAAGAAATAAGAGGTAGCCTAGGTATCTAGTGGCGCATTCAAACAACTGGGAACTCGGCAACCTCTGACATCCGACTTCAGTGCGTTGAAAACAACTAAGAACTCAGAAAAAAATGAGCTCTGACTGGGAAAAATAGTTTTGAGTGTCTCCTTGCTCAGGGGCCCAGCCTGGACCTTGTCTATAATGTTAAGGTCTGCTGGGATGGTGAAGTTAATACGCCCAAGGCGCTCGCATGTGGAACTTGACAGTAATGGCTGTTGACTAGCCTCAACTATTTCAAACTCAAGGGTGTGTTTCTGGCCACGTAAAACACACTCTGTCACAAACAGGCCTAAAGAGGTCATGAACTGGCCTGAATACAGTTTCAGTTTGGTGCTACTCTGTGTGAGTTTGTCTCTGGGCGCGAGCCTCCTTTTTGTCTTTAAGGCTCATAACGTTACATGTTGGCCCTGAATCTAGCATTGCTGTGGTTTATTATTAAGTAGTAGAGTGACAAACCACTATTTTTTCCAAAAATTTTCCCCTATGCACTCGCTAGCATATACATCCTCAGTGCTGTTGTTCCCTTCATCTGTGGTTGTTTCAATGGAGTGCACTTTACCCTCCTTTCTCTTGCTTTTCATGCAGACCCTTGCGAAGTGATTAGCTGTACCACAGGATTTGCATATTATTCCATAGTCTGGGCAGTGTTCTTTTCCCCATCCATGAGAAATGCCACAATATCTGCACGTATTGGGGTTGTCTACTGCAGAGTTGACTGTAGTATTAGCATTAGCTGTGGCAAAGGGGAATTTCTTTTCTGGCTTCCTGAATGTAGCATTGACATTGTCCATATGTTGCCTTTCTAGCTCCATGGACCTTATCCGTATATCAGTAAACTCTGCTGCACGTTCTCTCAGCAAACGTCTGCGCGTGCCCTCATCAGTTATACCAAGCACTATCTTATCTCTGGTCAGTTCATTCCTTAAAGCACCAGTCACACGTAGCTGCCTTTTCCCTTAGCCTAGTGAAAAAGTTGTCAATGGACTCCCCATCCTCCTGTTTGCAACAACATAACGCTTGTAGATAACGTTCTTTGCTGGCTTAAAGTAGTTCAAGAGCATCAAGAATAGCTGTTGCGTTACCTTGCTAAGCTGCTGTTAGGTTCAGGTTGTGTTTGTATACGTATCGGCATTCAGTTCCCATTATAGTCCTCAAAGTGGCAGCCACTACCTCATCGTCCTTTTCCAGAAGTCACGTGGCTACTGCATAGTCCTCCCATTCACCTCTAAACGTATCCCAGTTCGTGCTCCAATCTCCGCTGAGCTTCATAATGGCAGGAGGGAGAATGTTCGCTGCCATGTCTAACCAGTGCTAACAACACAGAAGCTAACTGCTAACTAGCAAATTCACTCTAGCTAAGGTCAATTCCGGCAAAGTTTTACTAAAATAAGCTATTTTTTGAAAACCAGAACAGGTGACTCTAATCTGCAGGAAATCATGGTTAGTTATCCGACTCTGACACCATGTTTGAATGTTAAATGACGAGACAGAGGCATTGATGCGAGTCGTGTTCAATACATTGCAATACATACGGGTATCTCAAGCACACCGGTAAAAACACCGGAGTTGCAGTAATTAACATTTACCAACAGTTGGCATCACTGTGCTATCTTACACCCATAAGTCCGTCCCTAATCGCTGGTAACCTGGCTGGTCATAGGGACAGCTCCATCACATTAAATGAGGATCGCTCTGGCAGTGAAGAGGAATGGTCTCTCTCATCAGGGAAAGATCTCTCATGCCTGATCATGAAATCATGTTTCCACCGAGGTAGGCATCATCCATCCGTAGCAGCCCTGTCCCTATTTCAACTGGTGGAGGAGTGTTACTGGTGTTACTGCTGGCCATATGTGTGTGTCTGTCAGTTACCCCTACAGTGAGGACTACACTAAACCAGTAAATGAACAATCGCTGCCCCTCCTGGTGCGACCGCATCCTCATGTCTCACACTGCTGAAGGCATCATACTCAGAGTGAGTGCACCGGCAACTCTGCTATTTACACTTACTGACTAGTGGATTCATTCATTCATTAACTATGGAAGCATGTTATACAGGCCTATTAAACAGTTGTGTGTTTAATTTCAGAGGGATGAGAGCAGTGTGGTTTACAACTGGGCCCCAATACCTACATGAGAGACCACAAGGTAACTTTGTTTACAGAATGTAACATGTCTTGTCTTGAAAATAGCCATCGATAATGGTGGTTGATGCTTGGATTTGTTTTTATGCCAAATGCATTGACACAGTCATTATTTTCTATCTCTTTGTGTAACAGAGGTACCCCTGACTGTGTTATCCCCAGGTCGCCCTTTGACCCAATAATTATATCGATTTTTAAAATAGGCCTTGGAATAAATAAACGATGCTTACCAATTTGCCATCGACATTAGTCTACTTGCTCAATGGCCAAGGTGCATGAAGGTGTGGCTTTCATGGCACTAGCTCTATTTGTTGCGGTAAGACAATTTCATATGAGTGAGTAAATCCTGAAATCTCACCTATTGTCTAAAAGACAATGCATCCCTTTCCCAACAGTATTTCGGGTTTCAATTTCTGTGTTACTTATGTTGCACTCACCAGCTCATCCATGTTTAGAAGCACTATAGCCTGCAGGGGAAAGGGAGGAAAGACCACTGTTAAACACAACATAGATGTCAAGTGTGAGTTCAATTTCAACACAGTTACTTCTGACAAACAATGGTAATAGATATTGGGGTGTTTTCCCAAATACAGATTAAGCTTTATTGTACACTAAACTGCACCTTTATGCGGGACTAATTAAAATTATGTTTTACATTTGGTTTTAGTAGTCCTACACTGTCACTAATCTAGATTTAGACTGCTACTTCTGGTCTAAGTAGGGGTACAATCTTTACCTTGTAGGAGGTGGGTTTCACTTTCATGCAACGTATAAATGGCAATTAATATCCTCCCATTGTTTGATTTAGATTTCTTGATGAAATTACACACAATGGTTGCATATTTGTGGTCCATCCTAAGTTTTTGAAGCGCCTGCAAACCAGGACACAGTCGAACCAATTTTGATTTCAAATATAGCTTGCAGTCAAGGAGTATGTAGTCCAGAAGTCAGTATCAATTTGAAATGCCTCACAACTCCGTGATGCTGGCCTTCTAGGCAGAGTTGCAAAGAAAAAGCCATATCTCAGACTGGCCAATAAAAATAAAACATTAAGATGGGCAAAAGAGCACAGACACTGGACAGAGGAACTCTGCCTAGAAGGCCAGCATCCCGGAGTCACCTCTATTTAATGAAGCTGCCAGTTGAGGACTTGTGAGGCGTCTGTTTCTCAAACTAGACACTCTAATGTACTTGTCCTCTTGCTCAGTTGTGCAAGAGCATTTGCTTTTCTTTCAAAAACAAGGAAATGTCTAAGTGGCTCCAAACTTTTGAACGGTAGTGTACATGTATTCTTTATATGAATGATGAAACAGGAAAAAGTGACCGCACACTTCCAGTCAGACGCAAATTTCTTTAATTGTAGCTGAGCTTTCGGTCAGTCGACCTTCATCAGAGCAGGTCTACACAAACATTAGTGGGACAGATGAACCCACTTTATTTCCTTCTCCAAAGGGTTTTGAGAAGGAGACAAGGAGAGAGGACGCGAGACTAGATCATCACCACAAGCGTCTGTAATTATCTCAGGCTCTCTGTGGCTTCGCTTACACAGTTAGCCCCCATTATGTGCAAAATATTAGAATTGGGCAGCCTGTGTAAACAGCCTGTGTGGCCTTATCTGCCTCACTATTGTTTGTGGAGACATTCTCAGTGGAAGATCAACTGACCGAAAGCGCTGTTACAATTAAAGATTCTAATCCAAACGGATTCCAGTCGTTGTCTGGTTGGTGTTTGTTTGCGAGATCACCGCTGAGCTCTTTCAGATGTTCCACTACAATAGTCAAGTTACCCTCACCCTGGGATATGAATGTACAGCAATGGTCACCTATCATTTGGCACACTGTGCAGTAGATGTGATGCTACTACTACAGCAAACTTCCCTTCCGTTGAGGTGGCCTCCTGTATACAAGGCTATTCTTTCAAGCGTTGTAACTTATTTGAAAAACCCCTCAATGAAAGTTGACAATAGTGTCTGAAATGACAACACTATCTCTGCTAGAATCTGCAACTAACACCCTAATGCAAACATTCTGTCTTAAACACATGCCGTATGTACTTACTGTAGCCTCTGGCTACAAATACATTTGCACATAAATCATTCCATCTAACTCATAACATGTTAGTCACTACTGCTAGTCCACTTATATAGTTATAAACATACTAAAACATGCTCAAGTCAATTTCCAACAATCCCTTGTAACAATGATCACTCTCGTGTTCCACAATATGTAACTCATGCCTGTCAAAGTGGATGGCCCTCGATAATGTCCCAATTTCGATATCTGGAACATAATCAGATTTTCCCAAGCAAACGAATCTCTCACCTGAGCCTCCACCACCATTCTGTGTGACCATTCGCACTGGTCCATTTTCCCAACAGCAGCATGATAGGAGTTTGAACGTGCTCCCTCTCCATGCTCACTCCACATGCACGGTCTCAGGACCCATGCCACACTCCTGCCGTTCCTACAGAAGGTTGCTGTCTCGGACTCAGGTCTCAGGTAGGAGTGGTGAAAGGCAAGGTCGTAGTGAACACCTTTGAGACTATTTCTTAAGCTGGTTAGAGGGGGTGAAGTTCACACTGTTCTCGGTCGATTTATTCCTTCCATGCATCAAGATACCATCTGTTGTCACTATCGCCGTAACTTCGAGAGAGGAGAGACCAAAACAACAGTTTAAAACATTTTTGATGTCTAGAAATCCAGACCAACTATTCACGTATAACAAATTATTACATTCCAAACTTTCGTAATACCAACATTTCTAAGACATATGTCAAAGAGCATAACAAAACACTTGTTGAAACTATTTTGCAAATTGGCTTATACTCCCTTATCATACTGGCGACCTCACGAAGAGTTACCAGGTCAGGGAGTTAGAGAGATAAGCCTTAGTGAGAAATCCCGACCATACAGCAGACCCAACTGGTGAGATTTGTATCGAAACAAAGACAAAAACAAGAACAACCAAAACAGCAATAGACTTTTTCATATTATACTTAGATCTCACCCAATGTCTCTTTGGAAGTATGCTTGGGGTCATTGTCCATTTGGTAGACCCATTTGCGACCAAGCTTTAACTTCCTGACTGATGTCTTGAGATGTTGCTTCAATATATTCAAATAATTTTCCTGCCTCCTGATGTCATCTATTTTGTGAAGTGCACCAGTCCCTCCTGCAGCAATGCACCCCCACAACATGATGCTGCCACCCCCATGCTTCACAGTTGGGATGGTGTTCTTCGGCTTGCAAGTCTCTCCCTTTTTCCTCCAAACATAACGATGGCCATTATGGCCAAACAGTTCTATTTTTGTTTCATCAGACCAGAGGACATTTCTCCAAAAAGTACAATCTTTGTCCCCATGTGCAGTTGCAAACCGTAGTCTGGCTTTTTTTATGGGGGTTTTGAAGCAGTGAATTCTTCCTTGCTGAGCGGACTCGTTTTACTGTGGATATAGATACTTTTGCACCTGTTTACTAGAGCATCTTCACAAGGTCCTTTGCTGTTGTCCTGGGATTGATTTGCACATTTCGCACCAAAGTACATTCATCTCTAGGAGACAGAACGCATCTCCTTCCTGAGCGGTATGACGGCTGCGTGGTTCCATGGTGTTTATACTTGCATACTATTGTTTGTACAAATGAACATGGTACCTTCAGGCATTTGGAAATTGCTCCCAATGATGAACTAGACTTGTGGAGGTCTACAATTGTTTTTCTGAGGTCTTTGCTGATTTTAACGGCCTAGGTAAGACAAAGAAACAGGGAGGAAAGAGCAGTAAACCTATCCCCAGGGACCGAGCGTCAGAGCCCTGTTTTAGGTGGTCATTGGAAAAGTAAGTGTAGTGGGGCAAGGGAGCTCGAAATTGGCTATATTTACAACAGGGAAAAGCATTAGATTTAGTGGGGAATCTGGCAGAATCTAAAGCGATACAGCTACTACCTATGTCTTTGAGCATAGGTCCAGTAACAATACCCGGATCATTTTACATGGCGACGGGTGTGTAACCAATTTTGTGGTTGGAAGAATCTATGCAAAGTGCCAGGGGAATAGATTCTAAAAGGTAACAAGTTAAAATGACCAGGCAAACACTCCTTGCAAGCTCAGAAAATCTTCTGTTTTTTTTATCTCGTGAGACACTTTCTTCCGTCTAATTCTGAAATAGATTTATAGAGTTGATGAAAGGGAGGAGGGGTCATGAGAAATTAGAGCATTGGGTTTGCCATACCTAAAATTACCTTTTAAAACTTTTATGTTGCTGATTTAAGATTTAGCATAGTGAATACAAATTAAGTGTACACTTTCTCTTCCAGGAGAGGATGGGGTGTCTCTATTTGTCTCTTTGAAATGTTTCCAGAGGCTGTTGTCTTGGGAGAGCAGTTAGTGAAATTCTGCAGTTTTATGAAGGTATCCGGATCCGGCCGTAGAGGGAGCTCCTCATTAAGTAAGGCCTGGCCATTTGTTTGTTTTTGCCCTACGTTTTACCACACACACCAGCACACACACACAACCCACCGGTTATGAATATTTGTTAGGGTGTTAATACCTTGTTTGATTTATTATGTGGGGTCTTTATAATTTGGTTGTTAAAGACAACAAAGGCAAGGCATTGGAGTGGCCATCACAAAGCCCTGACCTCAATCCCATAGAACATTTGTGGGCAGAACTGAAAACGCAGGTGCGAGCAAGGAGGCCTACAAACCTGACTCAGTTACACCAGCTCTGTCAGAAGGAATGGGCCAAAATTCACCCAACTTATTGTGGGAAGCTTGTGGAAAGCTATCCTAAACGTTTGACCCAAGTTAAACAATTTAAAGGCAATGCTACTAAATACTAATTGAGTGTATTATTCTGACATTTCATTTAAAATAAAGTGGTGATCCTAACTGACCTAAGACAGGGAATTTTAACGAGGATTAAATGTCAGGAATTGTGAAAAACTGAGTTTAAATGTATTTGGCTAAGGTGTATGTAAACCTCCGACTTCAACTGTACATCTTTTGATCATAAACCATGTAATGAAATACCCCCAACTTTCTGTTCCAAACAGTCTCAGTCCCCAGACCCACTGTGCACAACCTGTTCCCAGATCAGGATTTTCTGAAAACTCCCAGAGCTTTCCCCCAATTGTAGGTTGTGTTTAAGAAAATGTGTCTCACACTTAACTCTCTATTTGTTTGGGATGGCATATCCGTCCAATGAAGCTCCCTGCTGGTTAAGAGGCGGGTCCCTTTACTGTGTTAACCTTGGTCTCCCCGGGAATGATCAGCAAGCAGTTAGTCATCCCATCCTCGTCGCCAAATTGTCATGGAAATTCTAACCAAAAGGAAGAGAGACTCTAGATTCTTCAAACAATAACTTTCTTATAAGATTTACTAAAATGGAGCAGTTAACAATCACTCAATGTTGCAGAGTTAAGGGCCCAATGAACAGAGTTGCGTCTCAGCTATTATAGAAAAGTACAACCTCCTTATCTGTTGCACAGCTAGCAGATGTGTGGAAACAATGGGTGGGTACATAGTTACAAAACTAGTGATTATAATTTCTTTGCATTATCTGCTGCCCCCGGGTATAGTCTGAATGATTAGATCGTGATACTGCTAATCATGCTATTCTCTGTTCTCCTCAGCATGTTTCCACACAATTGGGATCCTGTATAAACTGAGTAACAGGATGTGTCACATACTGTGGTTTCACCCAGTCTTATGACCAGTCGCGGATTTAGGCATAGGCAACATGGGCAGCCGCCCAGGGTGGCATCTTGCCGTGGGCGGCATGGGGCTCCAGCACAAAAAAAATAATGAACAATAATAATAATTAAAATAGAAATCAAAAATAAAAATCCGAATGGTGACATTTACGCGATCGGTTTTCTATCGCTAATTTGCACGTCACATCAATGATATCATGTCACCGTGTGGGACTGTGGGTCAATTAACCGGAGTGAGTGCCCTGATTCTAGTTTGTGAGCTAGGCAGGCTACTGCCTGGGAAGGTCTTCCATTCAGAAGTACAAGATGGGGAGGAGGCAGGGGTAGGTTAACCTCAGGTCTCCCCACTGGAAGCCAAGGTAGGGGGAGCGGGGAATCTATAAAATAGCGCACCTCTAACTTTGTACAGTACTAATGCAATTAGTAATGCAATTAGTTATGCAATTTAATTTGTGTGTTTCTTGTTTGAAGTGCAATAGTGTAATAATCAGGTTCTCTTCTTTATAAGTGTGTTATTTTATTTGTGTATTTGTGTGATATAGGATTTGTGCAATTTTGTTTTATTTGTGTGTTTTTTGTTAGCAATAGGGTAATAGTGTAATAATTTGAATCTCTTTTGTATTTGTATTTGTATACTACAATTTGTCTTATTTTTGTATATATATTTATATAGTTTTAAATGTTATGATTATTTATTTGTGTTGTTCCAAATGTCTGAATAAAAATTACAGTTAGTGCAGAATGGTGGGTTTTTTTTGGATGGGGGGGCTGAAGGGGGAGTTCGCCCAGGGAGCAATAAAAGCTTGAACCGCCACTGCGTATGACTAGAACAGACACGGACAGTCTGTATCGGTAGAGAAACAAGGAAGAGCCAGTTCTATAAGGTTAATACAGAATTGACAGAGCCTAGTTGGTAATTTTCCACCACAGCACACACTGGTTGAATCAACGTTGTTTCCACATAATCTCAATGACATTACGTTGAACCTACGTGTAATAGACGTTGAATTGACGTCTGTGCCCAGTGGGATTGTTATTAAATTTGACTTGTGATGATTTCTGTCCGGGCACACAGAACTAGAGATTTCGGTCTTAATGTTTTAGAGGCCTTGGCAGCATGGTTCTTTGCTCTGGACAGAACACATTTTCAAGGTGGATTCCTATCTACATTTGAGACTTGAAAGCTCTAGCAGCTAACATCAGAGAATAATTCTCAGACCTCTGGGTACTAGCAAAAATACAAAACAATTTCTCATGCATGTCGCTTGACCAATTAAACCCATGAGCAAAACAGTGAGCTATTAAAAGGTACAGGGGGAGCCATTGGTCTAACAGAGAACCCCACTGCCTTCTGGAGATAGATGGTAGCAAGACCTGAGCAGGCCAGACTACAGGTTGATTTTGAAGCCCAGCTTTAATGTAGTGTCCCCTTCAACATGAAATCTTCAACACGAGCAAAGTTCATCACACCAGCAAACATTACAAAAACAAGTGGCCAGCTTGTGCAATAATATCTCAAGCAGGGGTAGTCTAGTCTTAGATACACACAATTGTGCAAGCAAAGTTGTCATTAGCACTATCCACAACATTGGAAAAACTAGGCATTCCTCAATATCAGAAATATCTCAAGGAAGTAAGTGTGGATCAGAACACATCCATTAAGAGGAAGAATATACCACAGCTTCAAAAGTATAAGGCAAAGTCTGTCACAAAACAGGCTTAGCAATTACAGTATCAGCATTAAAAAGTGATTGGACACTTTTCAGCCAACTACATAGCAAGGAAGTTATGTAATGGAAACTTGGATGAGAATAACCGATTTCCTCCAACCCTTTCAAATAACAGAATGCCTAACCTGCCAACCCCCAAAAAATAATCTGATCTGCTAGACCTGATCGCTGTAGATTCCTACACACCTGTGCCCTCTTCTTTTGCTAGCAAAATCATTGATGGAGCTGGTATTGCCCATTCCTTGCCTACCCACCAAGTTTCCAATTCTGCAATTAAATATCTTCCTGCTTTTGGTAGAGCACCAGTTGAAGCTACAGAGACTTCCTGAGGTGTGGCTGCAAAAGTGAGTCCTTCTGTTCTCAGAAGTGTCAATGCCAGGATGCTGGACTATCATGCACTGCATTATGCCATTATACTGGGACAAGTGGACCAGGTTCCTAAGTCTTTTATTATCACCACTAATCAGAATTGACAGAATACATTTGATGTATTATGATTAAATGTCATGTTATTTTATGAGAATTTCACTGAAGTAATTTTAAACACGACTCCGGATTAATTAGCATCTACATTGGCAGCCATTCCTGGTTAAGTTTGCAATGAGCAACGCTTCTATGATGTTTTAATATCGTCTGAGGATTGTTTGTACCAAATTTCATGCTTTTATCTGCAGTATAACTGTTTTTATGGTCAAATTATGGCAGCCATTTAAAACTTTCACGATAACTTGCTTCCTGATTAAGTTTGAAATATTGCACACCCCTTCTGGGATGTTTTCATATCACCTGAGGAATGTTTGTACCAAATTGCATGGTCTACCGTGTCACGTCTTTCGCTATTAAAGCCCCAGTCTATAGAAATGCCTGGTCCTTGTCAAAGCTTGAAGTCTCGGGTTTACAAGAAGCTAAGTAGTTAGAGAAAGCAGAAGTGTTGGTTGATGGCTGACGTGGATCATGGCGGATGTCACAAGATGTGTGTGTAGCTGGTGCGTGTGAGTCAGGCGCAGGAGAGCAGAGATAGTGAACAAAAGCACTTTACTCATCTGTGGCACAGAATAAACACTGAACGCAACATAGCGTCACAAAAACAAATGCCTACAGGGAAAAGGTGCGGCAGCACAAAGTACAAATACAGTCTGGCGCAACCAGCCGGAACGTGCCACTGACATAAAACAATCACACACACAGACATGGGGGAAACCAGAGGGTTAAATACATGACACGTAATGAGGGAATGACAACTAAGTGTGTGGGGAAACAAGACAAAACAAATGGAAAATGAAAAGTGGATCGGTGATGGCTAGAAGACCGGTGACGTCGACCGCCGAACACGACCCGTACAAGGAGAGGCACCGACTTCGGCGGAAGTCGTGACAGCGGAAGTGGATGTCAAGAGTAGGCACTCCATGAGGTTGAAGTGTCAAAAGTTAGGGAGGTCCATTGGATCTCCTATGTGGAGGCCATTAAAAGAGTTGAGGGAGCTAGTGTCTTGAGTAACGAATCACAACGCATATAGAATTGTGAGAATCGCAATACATATCCTATCAGTACCTAAGTGCATATTTTGACAGGGACGGATTGCTAAACGGGCACACAGGGCATGTGCCCCTGGGCCTTTGGGTTGGGGCCCCTCTGGAGGTCGGGGAGCCCCCAGATAGCATGTGATAGCAAATTGTGTAGAATAGCAGGTAATTAGCTTTAAAACTGATGACAAAATTTTAACAAAAGCATGAGATGAGCTATAAAACTACAACATTTTCTCTTAGTCTGATAACAAAATGTGTAGAATAGCATTATAAACGGAACCTTTTTCTCTATGCACCATTGCAAATGTGTTGAAATGCAAGAAGTTAGCTGATGTCCCCCCCAGAAAAATATATAGAAGCCCCAGGGCCCCCAAGAGGTAGCCTATTTTTGACAAAATGTAAGAGTCTGCTGATATTTTGCTGTCAGCACCCTACCAGTAGTCCTATTATAATGAAGAAATTAACAAAAGATTATACACCATTGCATGATGCTGCTATGATGCAGTTTTAGTATGGGGCATCCCTTTGACAAACTGTACTTGCGCTGATTCTCCAGCAGATGTCAGTCATGGATCAACTTGTTCAATTCCAGCCTTGGTTGTCTTCATCGTCAGTCCTGAAATACGGGTTGTCACATTTGTGGCGTCAGGTAGCCTATTTGTATTTAAATATATATATATATATTTAACCTTTATTTAACTAGGCAAGTCAGTTAAGAACAAATTCTTATTTACAATGACAGCCTACACCGGCCAAACCCGGACGACGATAGGCCTATTGTGCGCCGCCCTTTGGGACTCCCAATCACAGCCGGATGTGATACAGCCTGGATTTCGTACCAGGGTGTCTGTAGTGACGCCTCAAGCACTGAGATGTAGTGCCTTAAAGTCATAGTTATGCCTAAAACACACCTATTTCAACAATTTATCTTCTTAAAAACTCATTCTAAACCTAACCTGATGCCTAACTTCAAATTAAGACCAAAAATAAATGTTGGGTTTTCATACATTTTTATGATATAGCCCATTTGGACTTTGTGTAACTTTTTACAACCGAAATAGGACCAGAGACGAAAGAAGAAGCGAGACACCACACTTTTTTTCTGGTTCATAAACATCACAGAAAGGATGAGTGCTCGTAAATGGGGCATATGTCCGTGTCTTGTTTTGACTCTTGTCACGTCTATGCTAATAATGGCTAAAATTCAATAGCTAGCTAACAAAAACTGTAATTATTTGAGGGACAACAAGTGCTCATTGCTTTCATTTTGGCAGAGGGACTGGGTATATCAGCATAAACCTCACCCCCCTCCTGTACTCCCTGTTCACCCATGACTGCGTGGCCTTGCACATCTCCAACTCAATCATCAAGACGACGCAACAGTGGTAGGCCATCTGGCACTCCCTGTGGTGCCAGGAAAATAACCTTTCCCTCAAAGTCAACAAACTGAAGGGGCTGATTGTGGACTTCAGGAGACAGCAGAGAGTGTTCATGCATCTAACAGTCTAACTGTATCGTTATTCACCTCCTCTCCTGTCTGCACACTCTTTTCAGCCTATCCTTATCTTATTTGATACGCGAGCGAGAGAGAGTGTGTGGGCACGCATGAGTGTGTGATTCTTTGCGCCAGAGGTTAGGCACAGGTCGTTCCTCAACTGTAAACCCATGCCAACTGTGGAGTCTGCAGCCAAGAGCTAGACACATGACCACATGGGGATGGTAGTTCAGAGTGTACCCTTGGCCAAGATACTTAACCTTTTACTTTCTCATTCAGCTGTGGTGGAAGATAATGCACGTAAAGCATGCAGGTTTGTGTTGTATTTTGTGGATTTAAACTTACATGTACTGGATGGACCAGGGCTATTTAAATCTTACTGTATGAGGTCCGGACTACTGCTGGTTTTCTCTTCTACCTGATAATTACTTGCACCAACAATGGCGTGTGATGAAGTCAACTACAATTAGTCAACAATTAGTCAACTAATCATCAAGCCTTTGACTAATTGAATCAAGTGTTCCAGTTTAGGGGGAATGTGGGGGGTCTTGAGGAGAGAGTTGGGAAGATCTGGTATAGCAGAGGCAAAACTTCTCATAACATGAATTTAACTGCTTAGGCCCTTCGCTCCTTTGGGAGCACAGGCCACTGACAACTGCTCTCCATCTCACTGTTCTGGGCAGTATTTTCCTTCGGCCTATAATAATGGCTGTATGGAATGTCATCAAACCTTATTCCGCTCCAGGCATTACCACGAGCCCGTCCTCCCCAGGCGTGCTTGGCCACGCAGTCATGGGTGAACAGGGAGTACATGAGAGGGCTGAGAACACACCCTTGTGGGGCCCCAGTGTTGAAGATCAGCGGGGTGGAGATGTTGTTTCCTACCCTCACCACCTGGGGACGGCCCGTCAGGAAGTCCAGGACCCAGTTGCACAGGGCAGGGTCGAGACCTAGGGTCTCAAGCTTAATGACGAGTTTGGAGGGTACTATGGTGTTAAATGCTGAGCTGTAATTGATGAACAGCATTCTTTCATAGATATTCCTCTTGTCCAGATGGGTTAGTGCAGTGTGCAGTGTGATTGCGATTGCGTCATCGGTGGACCTATTGGGACGGTAAGAAAATTGGAGTGGGTCTAGGGTGTCAGGTAGGATGGAGGTGATATGATCCTTGACTAGTCTCTCAAAGCACTTCATCAAATCAGATGTTATTTGTCACATACACATGGTTAGCAGATGTTGCGAGTGTAGAGAAATTCTTGTGCTTCTAGTTCCGACCATGCAGTAGGACCATGCAGTAGTATCTAACAAGCAATCACAACAACGACCTTCACAACAACGACCTTATACACACAAGTGTAAAGGATTGAATACGAGTATGTACATATAAATATATGGATTAGCGATGGCTGACCGGCATAGGCAAGATGCAGTAGATGGTATATAGTACAGTAAATAGATGAGTGGTGTAGGATATGTAAACATTATATAAATGTCCTCGTTTAAAGTGGCTAGTGATACATTTATTACATCCACTTTTTAATTATTAAAGTGGCTAGAGATTTGAGTCGATGGCCGAACGGCATAGGCAAGATTCAGTAGATGGTATAGAGTACAGTGTATACATTTGATATGAGTAATGTCGGATATGTAAACATTATATACAAAATTGTTTAAAGTGGCTAGTGATACATTTGTTACATCCAATTTTCTATTATTTAAAGTGGCTAGAGATTTAAGTCAGTATGTTGGCAGCAGCCACTCAATGTTAGTGGTGGCTGTTTAACAGTCTGATGGCCTTGAGATAGAAGCTGTTTTTCAGTCTCTCGGTCCCAGCTTTGATGCACCTGTACTGACCTCGCCTTCTGGATGACAGCGGGGTGAACAGGCAGTGGCTCGGGTGGTTGTTGTCCTTGATGATCTTTTTGGCCTTCCTGTGACATCGGGTGGTGTAGGTGTCCTAGAGGGCAGGTAGTTTCCCCTCGGTGATGCGTTGTGCAGTCCTCACTACCCTCTGGAGAACCTTACGGTTGTGGGCGGAGCAGTTGCCGTAGCAGGCGGTGATACAGCCCGACAGGATGCTCTCGAGAACTTCTGTAGAAGTTTGTGAGTGTTTTTGGTGACAGGCCGAATATCTTCAGCCTCCTGAGGTTGAAGAGGCACTGTTGCGTCTTCTTCACCACACTGTCTGTGTGGGTGGACCATTTCAGTTTGTCCGTGATGTGTACGGCGAGGAACTTAAAACTTTCCACCTTCTCCCCCACTGTCCCGTCGATGTGGATAGGGGGGTGCTCCCTCTGCTGTTTCCTGAAGTCCACGATCATCTCCTTAGTTTTGTTGACGTTGAGTGAGAGGTTATTTTCCTGACGCCACACTCCGAGGGCCCTCACCTCCTCCCTGTAGGCCGTCTCGTCGTTGTTGGTAATCAAGCCTACCACTGTAGTGTCGTCAGCAAACTTGATGATTGAGTTGGAGGCGTGCATGGCCACGCAGTCATGGGTGAACAGGGAGTACATGAGAGGGCTGAGAACACACCCTTGTGGGGCCCCAGTGTTGAGGATCAGCGGAGTGGAGATCTTGTTTCCTACCCTCACCACCTGGAGCCGTGCCGTCAGGAAGTCCAGGACCCAGTTGCACAGGGCTGGGTCGAGACCTAGGGTCTCAAGCTTAATGACGAGTTTGGAGGGTACTATGGTGTTAAATGCTGAGCTGTAGTCGATGAACAGCATTCTTACATAGGTATTCCTCTTGTCCAGATGGGTTAGTGCAGTGTGCAGTGTGATTGTGATTGCGTCGTCTGTGGACCTATTGGGACGGTAAGCAAATTGGAGTGGGTCTAGGGTGTCTGGTAGGATAGAGGTGATATGATCCTTGACTAGTCTCTCAAAGCACTTCATGATGACGGAAGTGTGTGCTACGGGGCGATAGTCATTTAGCTCAGTTACCTTAGCTTTCTTGGGTACAGGAACAATGGTGGCCCTCTTGAAGCATGTGGGAACAGCAGAATGGGATAAGGATTGATTAAATATGTCCGTAAAACACACCAGCCAGCTGGTCTGCGCATGCTCTGAGGACATGGCCAGGGATGCCGTCTGGGCCAGCAGCCTTGCGAGGGTTAACATGCTTAAATGTTTTACTCACGTTGGCTGCGGTGAGTGTGAGCCCGCAGGTTTTGGTAGCGGGCCGTGTCGGTGGCACTGTATTGTCCTGAAGAAGTTGTTTAGTTTGTCTGGGAGCAGGACATCGTGGTCCGCGACGGGGCTGGTTTTCTTTTTGTAGTCCGTGATTGACTGTAGACCCTGCCACATTCCTCTCGTGTCTGAGCCGTTGAATTGTGACTCTACTTTGTCTCTATACTGACGCTTAGCTTGTTTTATTGCCTTGCGGAGGGAATAGCTACACTGTTTGTATTCAGTCATGTTTCCGGTCACCTTACCCTGGTTAAAAGCAGTGGTTCGCGCTTTCAGTTTTGTGCGAATGCTGCCATCAATCCACAGTTTCTGCTTGGGGAAAGTTTTAATAGTTGCTATGGGTAAAACATCACCGATGCACTTGCTAATAAACTCGCTCACCGAATCAGCGTATACATCAATGTTGTTGTCTGATGCTATCCGGAACATATCCCAGTCCACGTGCTCGAAGCAATCTTGTAGCATGGAATCAGATTGGTCTGACCAGCGTTGAACAGACCTGAAAATGCCCATATAAGGGAGTAAGATTTCAGTACCTATTGCTTCCACTGGATTTCAACAGTCTCTAGACAGTGTTTTGATTCTGTTTAGTTGCTTTAGATGGCAATAGAAGAAGAATTAGGAAGTGGTCACACAGAAGTCAACAGAAGAGAATGCGCGTTCACCGGCTTGCGCGCGCTGTGGTTTTTTCCTTTCCTATCGCCCAGTTTATATTCCGGTTGAAATATTATACTAAATATACATCAAAGTGTTCCTAAGGATACATTATCAATGATGTTTGATTGTTCTTGGACAAGTTTATAGGTATAGGTTGAACGAGTTCTCTTCACGTTTCAATGGGCGAGTGGACGCTGTATTTTCTCATCATAACGCACCAACCAAACAGAGATTTATGGATATAATAAATTACTTTTTCTAACAAAAGAACCATTGATTGTCTTCGTTGGACACTTGGGAAGCCCTCAGCAGAAGTTCTTCAAAAGGTAATTGATTTGTTTTCGCTGTGAAATGTGTTTTGTGTGAACCGCATGGTTTATGAATTTATGGTAATGGAAAAAAAATATTGGAGGTGTTACCCTCTAACAATCAAATGTAGTGCTTTCGCCGTAAAGCCTTTTTGAAATCTGACAATGCTGTTATATTGCCAAGAAGCAGAGCTTTTAATGACTATGCAACACTTGTATATTGATGAATGTTTAATAATTCAACTTTTGGATTTTGAATTTGGCGCCTTGCATTTCACCGGGTAGTGTCGGGAGTGGGGGCGCTAGCGCACCACCACTCCCTAAGAGGTTATTAACTCCTTAGGGCTAGGGTCCCATTTTCCAAATTTTCGCCTGTCTGATGTGCCCAAAGTAAAATGCCTGCCACTCAGGCCCAGAAACTAGGATATGCACATAAAATAATGTCTGTGGGTATAACAGAACTGATTTAGCAGGCGAAAACCAGAGACATTTCTGTCCGGAAATAATTTTTCTTTTGACATTTCCTGACTTTGAATGCCTGTTTATTGAATTCTCAGGGAAATAGGACTGATGTTGCAGTACCTATGGCCTCCACTAGATGAAGACAGTCTCTGGACAGTGTTTTGGAGCGTTTATAATGGAAGAGAGACAAAATATTGACGATTTGTACGACATACCAGGATATCCTTTCTGTCTAGTGCATGAGATACCCGGGAGCGCGCGCAGCACGGTGTTTACCTTTTCTATGGTGTAGGTTATTATCCGAGAGAAATATAATAGCCAATATAGATAAATGGATGACTAAAGATAAATTATAAATGATGTTTGATTTGTTTGGGCAAAGTTGATAGGTATAATTTGAACGTGTTCTCTTCACTGTACAACGGGCGAGTAGACTGGAAACGCGCCAACCAAACAGAGATTTATGGATATAATAAATGACTTTTTCTAACAAAAGAACCATGGATTCTCTTGTTTGGACACTTGGGAAGCCCTCAGCAGAAGTTCTTCAAAAGGTAAGCAATTTATTTTAGCTCTTATATGGGTTTTGTGAGACCCGCGCTGGATATTAATTTATGCTAATGCATAAAATGTGGGGTGCTATCCTCAAACAATCAAATGTTGTGCTTTCGCCGTAAAGCCTTGTTGAAATCTGACAACTCTGTGATATTGCCAAGAATCAGAGCTTTTGATGACTATGCAACACTTGTATATTGATGAATGTTAAATATTACAAATTATTTTGAATTTGACGCACTTTGTTTGCTTCGAAAACAAGCCCGCTCACGGGATCGGATCCCATTAAAATCCCCAGCCACAATAAATGTAGCCTCTGGATACGTGGTTTCCAGTTTACATAGAGTCCAATGAATTTCTTTCAGTGCCATCGATGGGTCAGCTTGAGGGGGGGATATACGCGACTGTGATTATAATTGAAGAGAATTCTCTTGGTAGATAATGCGGTCGGCATTTGATTGTAAGGAATTCTAGGTCAGGTGAACAAAAGGACTTGAGTTCCTGTACAGTGAGGGGAAAAAGTATTTGATCCCCTGCTGATTTTGTACGTTTGCCCACTGACAAAGAAATGATCAGTCTATAATTTTAATGGTAGGTTTATTTGAACAGTGAGAGACAGAATAACAACAAAAAAATCCAGAAAAACGGATGTGAAAAATGTTAGAAATTGATTTGCATTTTAATGAGGGAAATAAGTATTTGACTCCCTCTCAATCAGAAAGATTTCTGGCTCCCAGGTGCAATCAGATTCCAAACTCTCCACCATGGCCAAGACCAAAGAACTCTCCAAAGATGTCAGGCACAAGATTGTAGACCTACACAAGGCTGGAATGGGCTACAAGACCATCGCCATGCAGCTTGGTGAGAAGGTGACAACAGTTGGAAGAAACACAAAAGAACTGTCAATCTCCCTCGGCCTGGGGCTCCATGCAAGATCTCACCTCGTGGAGTTGCAATGATCATGAGAACGGTGAGGAATCAGCCCAGAACTACACGGGAGGATCTTGTCAATGATCTTAAGGCAGCTGGGACCATAGTCACCAAGAAAACAATTGGTAACACACTACGCCGTGAAGGACTGAAATCCTTCAGCGCCCGCAAGGTCCCCCTGCTCAAGAAAGCACATATACATGCCCGTCTGAAGTTTGCCAATGAACATCTGAATGATTCAGAGGACAACTGGGTGAAAGTGTTGTGGTCAGATGAGACCAAAATGGAGCTCTTTGGCATCAACTCAACTCGCCGTGTTTGAAGGAGGAGGAATGCTGCCTATGACCCCAAGAACACCATCCCCTCCGTCAAACATGGAGGTGGAAACATTATGCTTTGGGGGTGTTTTTCTGCTAAGGGGACAGGACAACTTCACCGCATCAAAGGGACGATGGACGGGGCCATGTACCGTCAAATCTCGGGTGAGAACTTCCCTCAGCCAGGGCATTGAAAATGGGTCGTGGATGGGTATTCCAGCATGACAATGACCCAAAACACACGGCCAAGGCAACAAAGGAGTGGCCCAGGAAGAAGCACATTAAGGTCCTGGAGTGGCCTGCATGAACTACTTCCAGGACAGGGCCTGGTGGTGGTTCTCTGTGACTGAAGAGGTTTACATATACAGTACCTCATCTTGACTTCTTGTCCAGACTTCTCAGTAGCCTATCTCTCTTTTTTTCCACCTCTCTCATATTATCTCTTCCCTATCTCCTGTGTTTCTTTTCTCTCTATTTCTTCCCGTTGTTCATACCCTCACACTACTTCTTTCTGTATTCTTCCTCTTCGGTTCTTTCTTATCTTCAAAATGTTTCCTCTCCCTCTCTCTCACTGTACTCCCTGTCACCAGATATTGAGAATGAATATATACCAATATAAAAACAATTACAATGAATATTTACAATAAATACTAAATAAATCTCTTGCGAATCAACGTATAGTGAGTTGTGTCTGTCATGTGTTTCACCATAAACACAGTGACCTTGCCGTTATCTGGCGCGTATGGATTGTGTCATAGACAATATAGTGTAAGCTCACATACAGATATAGTTCATTTGATCACTCTTGTTGCTGAGAATTTTCCTGTACCACAGGAAATTAAGATGAGCTTCGTGATTTACATACATTCAAAACAGTCAAAAAAACAAAACACACATGCTAGGAGTTAGGATTGGATATGTTGTTATTATAGCAACAGGGAAGTAAAACGTGTGGGTTGTTATTATATTGTGATTATTATTTGACCCTGTTGGTCATCTATGAACATTTTAACATCTTGGCCATGTTCTGTTATAATCTCCACCCGGCACAGCCAGACGAGGACTGGCCACCCCTCATAGCCTGGTTCCTCTCTAGGTTTCTTCCTAGGTTCTGGTCTTTCTAGGGAGATTTTCCTAGCCACTGTGCTTCTACACCTGCATTGCTTGCCGTTTGGGGTTTTAGGCTGGGTTTCTGTACATAACTCTGTGACATCAGCTCATGTAAGAAGGGCTTTATAAATATATTTGATTTGGTTGTGGGCTTGATTCCCTCGTGACGCATATGCTGGGTATGTGTCAACCAAGTTTCTGTGGATAAAAGTTGACATGCTACATGACTACACTATGTTATACTATGTTATAATATTGTTATAACATGTTATAAGAATTTGTGTTGGAGCATGAGTATCCATGATTTATTGAATTATCAAACCACTCACTGTGATTAGCACATGAGCCATTTACATCTTAGCCCTGAGGGGGGGCGATGTTGAGCGAGTGAAAAAATGTATCCAATGTGGAGAGGTACTCCTCTGGGTGACAGCGCAGATGAGCAGCGTGCACAGACTCCTTCCACTTCCTGGTTTCCACAGAAACGCCCCGCTTCCTCCAGAAGTCGAGGACCGCCTCCATGGCGACGAGGTCGCACAGCACGTCATTCTCGCAGAAGAAGAAGAGCGCCGGGGCGGTGACGGGGTTGTTGTAGAAGACCTGGACTAAGTTGTCGTAGTAGTGCACCGTCTGGGACTTGAAGAGCCAGAAGTAGAGCATAGCGGTGTATCGCACCAGGGGCTCGATACGAGGGGAACAGGGTCTTGCCCAGGCCTGAGGCACACACATAGACACACAGATAATTTTATTTACTGGTCAAGGTTAGTTACATTTTTTACTATTTTCTCTGTCACACATCCACACACAAACTAACCCACACACAAACTAACCCACACACACACGGTCTCAGTAACAGATCCCTCTCCTTTCTCAGAGTAATAATCCAAACTGACAATCCTACCTCCTTTCCTTCCCCTCTCTCTCACCTTTAGCCATATGCTCCAGCGACCCGATCACCATGCTGTCATAGACATGTCCTACGACCTGTTGGGCCAGGCCCGGGTACTTGTGTGGCTCCCTGACCATCTGATTGAGAAGCTGGGTGAAGGTGTACCCGCCGATGGAGAAGGCATGGACCAGAAGGGGGCGACCTTTGAAACGCGGGTCGCCCAGGACCTCCAGGACCTCGGCCCCATACTCCAGCCCCCATCGAGGCCACAGGAAGTGCGACACAATGCTCTCCACCGATAGGATGTCCAGGCCGCGTTCCAGGTAGAGGTCCCGGTACTTCGCCATGGCCCCCGGTGTTGCACCAAGCCACGGGAAAAGCAGGAGGAGGGGACGGGGGGAAGAGGGCGGGGATGGAGAGAGGGATGGTATATCCAAAGTGGAATGGGTGAGAACTGAGGAAACGTTGTGGTGAGAGGGCAAGTCTGGGAGAAAGGGGGTGGAGAGGGAGTACGAGGGTGAGGGAAAAGGAGCGTCTAGATGGGAGGAGGTGGGGGAGATGGTGGGAGGAGAGGGGGAGGGGCTATCACCCCCTGGTGTCCGGCTGGTGCAGTAGTAGGTGATGCTTCTGGTGACCCTCTGGGCTATGACCTGCCCCTCTCCCACTATCACAGACATGTCTGACCCAGAGTGGGAGATACTGGGGGAAGGAACAGGGGAAAGAATTAGAACAGGATTGGAAGTTTAATGACAGAGAGAGAAAACTGCCTGAGTGCCAGTCTGTGCCATCATGCCAACTCTTTGTCACTCATTGTCATGTTTGGCTTGAAGAGGACAGGTGTTGGCAAGACCACAAACAGATCTGGGACCAGGCCAGGAAATATGAGCAAAACAAAAAAATCTGAAATTCACTTGAGGCATAACCAATATACCTCAAACGAAATGAATGTATACCCTACATACACAGTCATGTGGACACAGACACACATGCAAGGTTGTGGGATCCAGCTGATGGGGATCAGGCTGGACTCTCATTAAGTTAGAGGGTGTAGATAGTAGTCTACAGATACAGACTCAGTTGGTTGTGCAGCCGCTATCCCCTTTTCTTGTAATAATTGCTCAACCAGTCTGTGACTGCGTTGTGGGAAACCTTTTTTGGGGGTGACCCTTTTTTTAGCACATGCCCTGCCTTGGACCGTATTCGCCCTCAAAAAAGATAAGAAATTATATGAATTTTGTACTTTGGACAGTTCACACAAACTTTTTAAGCTTTGGACAGTTCAACAACAGAACCAAGGGTGTAGCCTGTCCACGTGGTCATGTGTGTCAGCATTACAGGAGTCTTAAAGGGTCAATAAAAACACAAATACAGGTCCATTTGGATCAGAAACACACCTTTGTTAATATGCTCTACTTCATGCCAAACAACTTATATTAGGCAAATACTCAAATGGTTAAATAGCTCAGCATCTGTCATTTGAACATACCCAGATTCATGCAACTTCTTCAAACAAAGCCAACGTCACACACAGCAGGCAGCGTTCATAGCATTCTGCAACGGTACTCCAATAATCATTTGAGAATCCTCATAGCAGTTGAAAATCTGCCCACCCTCCACAGTCTTCTTTCTGTTAATGAACCTCTGTAATAGATTCCATACGTCCGTTATAAACTCGGTAGGGTGGGAATAACCACAACTTTCAAGATCCTGTTTATTCGATTCTGCACCGCCCCAGTCCTTTTCCGTGACCTGGTTTTGCTCGTGCCCTTCGTTTCACGTAATGGGCGCGCAAAAACTAACTCAAACTGCAATATCACATGTGCTTTCCCGTTTGCCGTTAAGTGTCACGAGAACCCAGGTCTTTTGTCACGGTGTCGCGGTCCACGGACAGAAAGAATATTATCGGACCTGTCTTTCCGTTGTATTTTAGGACTGTTTGAACTGGCATCATTACATTGTAAATAAGGTGTACATAGATAACCTATTTATCATAGTTTCACAAATGGCATCGGTCGCGCGCTGCTCTTGCACGAGCTGACTTCATACATTGTGGACAAGGAACTATTGAACAAGAGGAAAAGGCAGAGTTGTTCGCTTGTACTGTTCTAGATGCATACCAAAGCAATTCCCTGTGCTGCCACATGGTGGTGCCAGACACCAAGTTCTTTGTCAATTGTAGTCAAAGTGGAAGTTCAGGCCTAGTTTAAATATAGAAAGGATTTCTCCTTTCCTAAAGTAATGAGGAGTGGAGACTTAGCATCATTACCTCAAGGAAGGGAGGGTGGGGTACTGCATTTTAGGTGATTTAGACAAAGCATATGTCTCACCATTGGTATAATTGTTGTGTTGTTCAGTTCTGGTCCTAGGGACCCACAAGGTATGCAGGCTTTTGACCAAGCCCAGAACTAACACACATAATTTAATGAATCAGGGGATTGATTATTAATTGTTTTGTTGAGATAGCTGTGTTAATGCTGGGTTTGAACAAAAGCCTGCACATGTAGGACTGAAGAACATTGAAAAATGGAGGCATCACAGAGGATATGCTTTCTATGGCTGTAACTATTCCTGGACTATGGTTAAGAAGTTGGAATTGAAGGAAGTTCATATTCAACCGGCAGAATGACAATTTAAGCTTAGGCATTGGAATCAAAATGATTTAAGGTTAGGGTTAAGCTTAGTTTTAAGAGTGAGGGTTAGGTTAAGTCTAGGTATACAACTGGAATGATAAGAATGAAGTGCACACAGGTGGTCATGTCCAAATGCGATACTTTTTCCGTTGCTTTAAAAGCAAGTCAAACTGAATTAATTCAAATTCCGGCCGAACTCTTCGTTTCCATATCAAAACACCAAGCCCCTAGTTACTGTTCCTACGGAAAGAAAATATCTGATTGGTTAATCAATGACAATGTAATTAGCTCCAATATGTTAAAACCATTGACATACAGCTGAAGTCAGATGTTTACATACACCTTAGCCAAATACATTTAAACTCAGTTTTTCACAATTCCTGACATTTAATTATAGTAAGAATTCCCTGTCTTAGGTCAGTTAGGATCACCACTTTATTTTAAGAATGTGAAATGTCAGAATAATAGTAGAGAGAATGATTTATTTCAGCTTTTATTTCTTTCATCACATTCCCAGTGGGTCAGAAGTTTACATACACTCAATTAGTATTTGATAGCATTGACTATAAATTGTTTAACTTGGGTCAAACGTTTCGGGTAGCCTTCCACAAGCTTCCCACAATAAGTTGGGTGAATTTTGGCCCATTGCTCCTGACAGAGCTGGTGTAACTGAGTCAGGTTTGTTGGCCTCCTTGCTCGCACACACTTTTTCAGTTCAGCCCACACATTTTCTATAGGATTGAGGTCAGGGCTTTGTGATGGCCACTCCAATACCTTGACTTTGTTGTCCTTAAGCCATTTTGCCACAACTTTGGAAGTATGCTTGGGGTCATTGTCCATTTGGATGACCCATTAGCGACCAAGCTTTAACTTCCTGACTGATGTCTTGAGATGTTGCTTCAATATAGCCACATAATTTTCCACCCTCATGATGCCATCTATTTTGTGAAATGCACCAGTCTCTCCTGCAGCAAAGCACCCCCACAACATGATGCTGCCACCCCCGTGCTTCACGGTTGAGATGGTGTTCTTCGGCTTGCAAGCATCCCCCTTTTTCCTCCAAACATAGCGATGGCCATTATGGCCAAACAGTTCTATTTTTGTTTCATCAGACCAGAGGACATTTCTCCAAAAAGTAGGATCTTTCTCCCCATGGTTAGTTGCAAACCGTAGTCTGGCTTTTTAATGGTGGTTTTAGAGCAGTGGCTTCTTCCTTGCTGAGCGGCCTTTCAGGTTATGTCGATATAGGACTTGTTTTACTGTGGATATAGATACTTTAATACATCTTTACAAGGTCCTTTGCTGTTGTTCTGGGATTGATTTGCACTTTTCGCACCAAAGTACGTTCATCTCTAGGAGACAGAATGCATCAGCTTCCTGAGCGGTATGACGGCTGAGTGGTCCCCTGGCGTTTATACTTGCGTACTATTGGTTGTACAGATGAATGTGGTACATTCAGGTGTTTGGAAATTGCTCCCAAGGATGAACCAGACTTGTGGAGTTCTACAATTTTTTTTCTGAGGTTTCGTTTGATTTTCCCATGATGTAAAGCAAAGAGGCACTGAGTTTGAAGGTAGGCCTTGAAATACATCCATAGGTACACCTCCAATTGACTCAAATTATTTCAATTAGCCTATCAGAAGCTTCTAAAGCATGACATAATTTTCTGGAATTTTTCCTAGCTGTTTAAAGGCACCGTCAACTTCTGACCCACTGGAATTGTGATACAGTGAATTATAAGTGAAATAATCTGTGTAAACAATTGTTGGAAAAATTACTTGTGTCATGCACAAAGTAGATGTCCTAACCGACTTGCCAAAACTATAGTTTGTTAAGAAGAAATTTGTGGAGTGGTTGAAAAACGAGTTTTAATGACTACAACCTAAGTGTAGGTAAACTTCCGACTTCAACTGCACATTGTTATAATTCATTTTGAGATAATTTACTACTATAAGAATATATTGAAATTGGTTATAACATATGTAATGAGCTAATCATATGACCATTAATTAAAGGTTTATTTTGTGCTTTAGCTGAGGGTTTTCACCAGGGCCATGTGTGTTGTCAGTTGGATTGTGTGTATGTTGTCAGTGTATATTTTCAGTGGAGCTGTGTGTGTGTATGTATGTGTGTCGTCAGTTGGATTGTGTGTCTGTTTTCAGTGGAGCTGTGTGTGTGTAGGTGTGTTGTCAGTTTGGCTGTGTGTTGTTATTCCATGGTGCTGGTGTGGGTTTGGAAAGCCTGAGATATCCTGTGCCGGACTCAGCAGGATCACTTTCAGGAGCAGTCAGGCAGATAAATGTCAAAGTCCCAGAAAACACATCCTAGTCCCCCTGGGTCCTGCCCCAGAAGTGCCTTCCACATGTCTTCACCCTACCTCACACACACACCCACCAACAACACCCCATCCCCAGCCACTCCCTACGGACTCCCCTCAGCCCCCCCTCCCCTTCAGCCCAGACCACCCCCTGTTGCGGTCGCATATTCAACCAGACTTTTTTTCCCAGCAGTCATTGTTGCTCCATGGCCCCTATTGTTGAGAAAGAGAGGGCGGGCGAGAGGGATGGGGGGTGGAGAGGTGGAACATTTGCCCTCTCTATTCTTTGGCTAGAGGGTGTGGAGGTTCCACTGTGGCTTCCGGCTTTCTATTTCTATCCCTTTCTTTCCCTCTTTCATTCTCCCTTTCACTCTCTCTCTCAATTTCATTTTAAGGGGCTTTATTGGCATGGGAAACATATGTTTACATTGCCAAAGCAAGTGAAAAAGCTAATAAACAAAAGTGAAATATTAACAGTAAACATTACACTCACAAAAGTTCCAAAAGAATAAAACATTTCAAATGTCATATTATGTCAAATAGTTAAAGTACAAAAGGGAAAATAAATAAACATAAATATGGGTTGTATTTACAACGGTGTTTGTTCTTCACTGGTTTCCCTTTTCTTGTGGCAACAGGTCACAAATCTTGTTGCTCTGATTGCACCCAGTAGATATGGGAGTTTAAAATTGGGTTTGTGGCCCTGTGATTTGTGGCCCTGTGAAATCTGAGAGAAATATGTGTCTCTAATATGATCATACATTTGGAAGGATGTCATTTTTGTTTCAATCAATCAATTAATCAATCAATTAAATTCTATGCAAATTCCATCCTCAAAGTACAGTGGTCGACTTGGGCAGGAGGTCACCGGAGCTGAGTTCCGGCACCTAAATGTTCTACTGCTCGAGCTCCTCTACCTCTTATAGAATATTAGCTCAAACGTATTGTGGAGCTCCCGCATCTAAATGTAAACAGTACCAGCATCCAACATGAATACCGGCACCTATTCCTGTCCAAGTCAAGCACTGTCAAAATCCATGTACTGTAGATGTCATTTCATCCTCAAAGGTGAGCATAATCACCTGAGGTTTTCAAAATAGAATGTTCGATGTCCTTCAATGAGTGAATATTTTAAACCCGAGAGGTATCCCTCTATATCTTGTCACTCCAATGGAAATCAGTATGGTGCCAGGTAGCCTAGTGGTTAGAGTGTTTGACTTGTAACCGAAGGGTTGCAAGTTCGAATCCCTGAGCTGATAAGGTAAAAATCTGTTGTTCTGCCCCAGAACAAGGCAGTTAACCCACTGTTCCCTGGGTGCTGAAGACGTGGATGTCGATTAAAGGAACCTCTCTGATTCAGAGGGGTTGGGTTAAATGCAGAAGACACATTTCAGTTGAATGCATTTGGTTGTACAACTGACTAATAATTTTGACTTTGTATGGCCACCAAAGTCATCTCTATTGGCCAGCTATCTGCAACATGCTATTATAATGCATTACAACCAGGGCTGAAGTAAAAAATTAACACCCATTGTTTTTGGCATTGGCGGGTAAAATGTCAATTTCACTCGCATTTGTGAATAAAAATATGATCACATACTTACATTGTTTTGTTCACAAGTCATAGCCACAAACATGACTAGTCGCGCTACCACGGTAACCTCCCGACCTTAAAGGGGCAGGTGAAATGTTTTGTCTCATCTGTGATATTTTGGTTAAAAGACTCAGGTCACAAAACATTTAATTAAACATTATAAACTGGGTGGTTTGAGCTCTGAATGCTGATTGGCTGAAAGCCGTGGTATATCCAGGCACTCTGCGTTGTGTCGTGCATTGGAACAGCTCTTAGCCATGGTACATTGGCCATATACCACACCCCCTGGGGCCTTATTGTTTAAATATACCACATTAGTTACTTCTTACTAGTAATACATTTATTGTTTTAGAAACATTACAAAGCATGTTCATCAATTTTGTTTGTGTTTTGGTGTAATTATTGCAGGCCAAAAATATTTTGGCTGGTACTTGCCACCGTGGTTAGAGGACCAAAAGGTTAATTTGAAGCCCTGATTATAACACATACATATACTCACAATTAAGCGTATACCAGTACACACACTCTCACATACACTTGCACACAGTACACAGTATCTCTCTCTTCCTCTCTGTATGTTATCTCTCTCTCTCCCCGTCTCTCTCTTCCTCTCTGGATGTTCTCTCTCTCTTCCCATCTCTCTCTTCCTCTCTGTATGTTATCTCTCTCTCTCCCCGTCTCTCTCTTCCTCTCTGGATGTTCTCTCTCTCTTCCCATCTCTTTCTTCCTCTCTGTATGTTATCTCTCTCCCCATATCTCTCTTCCTCTCTGTATGTTATCTCTCTCCCCATATCTCTCTTCCTCTCTGTATGTTATCTCTCTCCCCATATCTCTCTTCCTCTGTATGTTATCTCTATCTCTCTCCCCATATCTCTCTTCCTCTCTGTATGTTATCTCTGTCTCTCTCCCCATCTCTCTCTTCCTCTGTATGTTATCTCTCTCTCTCTCACCATCTCTCTCTCTCACACACACACACACACACACACACACACACACACAGGCACGCACGCACACACACACATGTCTACTTGCATAATTACGCTTACTGATGCATTTGCACTTTGCCGTTGCATGAGACATAAGCCATATGCTGGAACACTGTCGTGCATTTTAAGAGACCACACACACACACACACACACACACAGTACACACACACACAGTACACACACACACACACACAGTACACACAAACACACACCGTACACACATATTGGATTTTCCTCCCTTAGATCGTCCTTATGAAAGGTTGCATGTACACTGTGACAGTTTTAGACCGTGGTAGTGGTGCCATAACTCAGTCACTTGGTTTCATATGCCTCTGTTGACCTTTTTTAGTTGACTAGAACACACTCACATACACAATGTTCAAATAATACTATAGTATGTACAAAATGATGCATACATATTGCTGTAGGGAAGACACACAGCTGTATTTAAGAAGCTTAAAGTACCCTCTCCTTTCATTTGACTGTGTTAATATTCATGTGTGTGAAGGAACTGCATCAATATTCATAGGATATTTGCATACTGAATAGAATTCCATTACAATGTCCACAGATACCAGCGCAAATATTGAGACGTGCAGGCGTAAAGAACACACACACACACACACACACCTTACCCTTTTAGACAACAACAACAGAATGATAACATAAAAACCGACTTTATTCCTACTTCAGCGGCATCAAAACACTACTAAAATAGTTCCATTACAAAACCGTATGTTATCCTGCCTGGTGTTCTAAGAAAAGGAACAGGGGGAAGGGGCAGTGGAACTATATTGGAGCTATAGATGGCACAGCTAATATGGACCGTTCGACTCCATTGTTTCCTTCAAACAAAGCAACTTTATGAACCTCACAGGCTGCCATTGTTTTACACTGTCCGGATGCAAGGAGCCTAGGGACGGGTCGGAGAGAGAGTGAACACACACTGCCTATTCCCTGGGGAAAACGCCTGTCTACCTCCTCGTGTCCTAAAGACGGCAGTCATTGTCGGGCAGTAGAATCACCCCGACACGCACAACAACTCCATCAGATACCAATCACATGAACATACCATAGGCCAAAGGGGGACTTCAATTTCTCAGAAAAGGTTATTTTGTGTCAATGTTGTTGTCTTTAGAAAGTCAGTGCCTTGGTCAACTGTTCAGTCCATCTTCATACTGTACATACTGTAGATGTGTGTTGGGATTGGGTTTAGGTTGTTGTTAGAGCCATGGTGTAGGCCTAAACACTGGCATTTAACACACACACACACACACACACACACACACACACACAGGGAGATCAATATTTGTTTGACTAGATCGCTCTAGACAGAAGCTGAAACTTCCAACGCAGACTACTACGGCCTCATGGGAAATATGACATTTTCATCTCACTAGGGACCGCAGGCTGGGCTGGGAGCCCATTGCTAAGCCCCTGGGTACCATTAACGTGCTCTGTCTGCAGAGGAGGTCTACAAAACACCTCACCAGGAACCGCAGGCTGGGCTGGGAGCCCGTTGCTGAGCCCCTGGGTACCATTAACGTGCTCTGTCTGCAGAGGAGGTCTACAAAACAGCTGTGTGATGTTGAAAATCAAGCCCCTTTGAAGCTGCTTGTACTACTTAGTATTTATATTACGGCACTATCAGAAAGGAGAGTTTGGGGGAGGCAGACTCGTATTAGGTTGTTACGAATATTAGATATGAATTAACGAAGAGATTGAGCTGTAGCCAGGTAGGATTTGTATACCTAGACACGAAAGCTTCTACCTCAATAGACAGCTACATCAAAGATGTCCGCACCCTCACAGACGTTCAGTGGTGGGTGGGCTGGCGGCCATGTTGGATATACCATTTGGAATGCTCAATTCATTTGATGTTCATCAGTAGTGCGTTCATCAAGGCATAGGTCTGTAGAACGTTAGCTAACGTTAACATTCTGGATTGTTCATCAAACTGTTCAACAGTAGTGACTAGGACTAGCTAATAAAAGCTAGAACAGTTCATGTTGAACAATTACGTGTAATGTTTTGTATGGCACAACAGATTAGCCTGAAGTAGTGAACACAATGTGTCTTACTATTCAACTTCAAGGGGTATTATTCAACAATACAGAGCCATCTAAGCCGCTACCATAACTGGAATGGAACTAGCACCTCATATCACGCCAGGGCAAAAGTCAAGTGGTAAGAATAGAAAGGTGGCTCAAGGTCAAATCCGTTATTGAGACAATAATATGTCCAAAGGGACCGAACTGGGAAGGAAATCAGTATGGAGACCTGGCTGTTCAGGAAATTATGTTTCCTTGGGCTGGGAACCTCTCTGATTGTTTCTATATTTAGTAAATTCCTGAGGATCTACAGACGGGACAGGAACAATCATCTGGGGAATGTTGGGCTTCACAATGACATATCTGATTGGACATCTTAGATCTCAGATCTTAGATCTCAGATTGGCATCAAAGATAAGGCGGCCAGAGTTTGAGAATTTGACCTTTCTGAAGCATGTCAAAGGTGAACTTCACAGACCTGGAGGCATGACATCATGTGAGGGTTTAGTGAGTGTGTGTGTTTTTAACTGGATAGCAGACCAAAAGTCCCTGCAAGGATAGTAAAATAAGTAAAAAGCTATTTTAAGTTTAGGGGTTAGGTTTACAATTAGGGTTAGGAGTTAGTGGTTCGGTTTAAGGTTAGGAGTTAGTGGTTCGGTTTAAGGTTAGGAGTTAGTGGTTCGGTTTAAGGTTAGGAGTTAGTGGTTAGGTTTAAGGTTAGGAGTTAGTGGTTAGGTTTAAGGTTAGGAGTTAGTGGTTAGGTTTAAGGTTAGGAGTTAGTGGTTAGGTTTAAGGTTAGGAGTTAGTGGTTAGGTTTAAGGTTAGGAGTTAGTGGTTAGGTTTAAGGTTAGGAGTTAGTGGTTAGGTTTAAGGTTAGGAGTTAGTGGTTCGGTTTAAGGTTAGGAGTTAGTGATTAGGTTTAAGGTTAGGAGTTAGTGGTTAGGTTTAAGGTTACAGGTTAAGATTATGGTAAGGGTTATGGAAAATATGATTTTGAATGGAAATCAATTTTAGGTCCCCACGAGGATAGGAGAACATAACGTGTGTGTGTATGCATGCTTGATTATGTTCAATCGAGTGCACTGTCAAAGTGTGTGTGCATGTACATTAGCTTGCTAATACATTTGTGTCTGTTGTGTACTTGTAAGTGTGTGGGATTGAGTGTACTAGACATTCTTGCCCGTCTAACTATCTAGTGGCCAGTGTCCACACTGTAGAGAGACTCTGCTAATGAACAATTTGCTCAGTGAGGTGTGACCACAGGCATTGTCACAGAGCTTCACACTGGACTACTTATGCAGGGGGTTAGGGGCAGAAAGAGAGACGGGAGGGAGAGAAAGAGGGAGGGAGAAGAGAGGGTGACAGAGAAGAGAATGAGCAAGAAGAGAGAGAATGAGAGAGAGGGAGCCAACAAGAGTACGAGAGTGAGAGTGAGAGAGATAATAGAAGAGAGAGAGAGAGAAAAGGAGGGAGGGAGAGAGTGAGATAGAGTGAGTGCCTGGAATTCAATTCCACACACATGCACACACACAGGGAGACGGTTCTCTGCTGCAGCTCCCTGCTGGATTTAGTGGATTCACAATCTCTTCCCTTGTGGTTGGGTGAGTGGCTCTTTTTTATTCGGAACACTTCCGATGGTGTGCATGTGCGTGTGTGTGTAGTTTATGATCCTCATGTATAGAGAAAAGGGGTAAAGAGCTGTAAGAGAATGACACACACACCGTCACCGAGACAACACACTCTTCCTCTACAGCCTTTATAGGTAGGCTCACTCACACTTACAATTTCTACAAGCTCACATTTGGGGGTGTGGATTCAGCTGCTCAGTCTCTCCAGATGACACGACACACATTCCTCTATTACAGCCTTTATAGGTAGACACACACACACACACACCTGTGTAGAAAAGAAATCCCAGGCATACATTAACACACACACACACACGGAGGCAGCAGCTGAGGCTGTTTTACTAGCATCAGGAGGACCGGAGGGAAGGAATCATTCTAAATCTGCAGCACAGCCATGGTCAGCAGTGTGTGTGTGTGCGTGTGTGCCGGTGTTAGTGTATGCCTTGGATTGCTTGTCTACATAGGTGTGTGTGTGTACATTCTGATGAATTTATGAACGTGTGTATGTATACTGTAGAAATTCATGGCGTTCATGCCTTCATGTGTCCCAGTGTATAATGTAGGCGTGTGTATTGGAGTCTATACAAACATCCTCTACCTCTTATAGCATGACAGTGTGTGTGTGTGTGTGTGTGTGTTTGTGTGTGCACATGCAGCGTGTGTTTGAACTGAAGCAGATGTGACAGCGGTTGCCGTGGCAAGCGTTTGTGCGTTTGCGAGTGTGTTTTTGCGCGAGTGTAGCTGTGTGCATATGTCTGTGTGTGTGTGGGTTAGTGTAAAGCACATATGTACCATTAGGATCATGGGTAGCAGCACTCTGGTAAAAGCAGCATAGCAGACCACTAAAGCCCCTCACATCACGGGATTAGCAACACGTCTTTTTCCACGGTCGTCACCATGGCAAAGCTAGTCAGTGGAACGCTGGTGTCTGAGTGGGTTCGTTTGTCATAGGCAGGTTCGCCACATTTATTTATTGGCTCAAACAAACATTGGTGTGACGTTGTAATAACAAATTATTCACAGGCAGGTAGGCTATAGTTCCCTCTGTCAGTAGTAAGGGCAGGGGGGAAATGGGATACCAGAGAAAGGCTGGATGAACATAGGATCTATGATCAAGCAGGTTGAATGGTTGAATACGTCATGGGGGAACGGTATTCAGATTAGGTGAATACCTGAGATGTAATATAACTCTTTGGGGAGTATAAACAGGTTCTGTTCTTACTTAGATACTAATGTTAATCGAGCAAATTTCAGTCATGATCCGAGATGAACCTAATTACATTTGATCGACCACAGATGGCAAGATATTTAGTTGTTCATTTTAGTGCGACAACTACAATATACCAAACCGATCAGATTGAACTACCACTGGATGAAACAGGAGGATGTTGGCTCCTCTAGCTGCCCTGAGTATGACTCCTCTGGACATGGTCAGGCGTGATTCAGACCTGTTGGATCCTAGCCTGTTGGTTGGCTGCTGTTCTGACCAGAAGGTAAACCAGGACACAGGAGTGGTCACAGTCAATAACCACTGGGGACTATCGACCGTGACTGCCCGGCAATGCCAAATCTATTCTCTGACATACTAGATCTGCAGGTTGTGGTCAACTCCATCTCAACTCAATTCAACTGAGCCTGTATAAATAGGAGAATTTCCCATTATTTTCAATTAATGGATTGGATTTGAAGTTCCTCAATTCGGACAATGAAGCATTCAAGCTTCAATGACATACAACACCAGGTATTTTCCTAAAAGGAGAGCCAAACATTGGCTAGGTTGGTTTCAGAAAGACAAGCAGTGATGTGGAAAATTAGATGGTTGTAGATCCTCACTCTGAGTCAACAACATCCAGGCTGCCAGACTTTAGTATGAACCCCATTGTTTTACGTCAACAACATCCAGGCTGCCAGACTTTAGTATGAACCCCCTTGTTTTACGTCAACAACATCCGGACTGCCAGACTTTAGTATGAACCCCCTTGTTTTACGTCAACAACATCCGGACTGCCAGACTTTAGTATGAACCCCATTGTTTTACGTCAACAACATCCGGGCTGCCAGACTTTAGTATGGACCCCCTTGTTTTACGTCTAGATCATTATCTGAGTAACATTGGAAAACATGGTCCTGAAGAAGCCATGTCATACTTGGATACACTCATTGTTCCTCAATTCGGACAATGAAGCATTCAAGCTTCAATGACATACAACACCAGGTATTTTCCTAAAAGGAGAGCCAAACATTGGCTAGGTTGGTTTCAGAAAGACAAGCAGTGATGTGGAAAATTAGATGGTTGTAGATCCTCACTCTGAGTCAACAACATCCAGGCTGCCAGACTTTAGTATGGACCCCTTTGTTTTACGTCAACAACATCCGGGCTGCCAGACTTTAGTATGAACCCCCTTGTTTTACGTCAACAACATCCGGACTGCCAGACTTTATTATGGACCCCCATGTTTTACGTCAACAACATCCGGACTGCCAGACTTTATTATGGACCCCCATGTTTTACGTCAATATTCTGCCCTTGAATTGCGTTCCCATGCAAAACTAGACAGATAGCTAACAACTAAGTCTTCAATAAAACTCCCAAGGCTTGACTTTTCTTGAATGAATATATTGAAAACGTTTATGTTGTGAAACTGCAAAATACAGAAAAGAATATACTTTAGTATTCAATTCAAATCGACATACTATAGCTGTACATTATATCTTTCAAGTTGAAGTTGCATAAATACAAAGCACGTGTCAAGGTACCAAGTATCTGGCATGATGCCAAACCATATAGCTAATTGTTACTCATATGGTAATTGGCTAACTCATTTAATTACTCCAATAATGTGCAACCACCTCTGTACAATAACAAAGCATATTACACTAGAAGCAGTAACAAAACTTCAGTATTGTATGTTTTACAATTCGTTTACATAACGCACGAGTAAAGTAATACAGCTGACGACATGCATGAAAGGCAAGGCAATTTGTGTGAGTAAATGCAACCAACTAACATTCATATGTAAGTAATTCTATCAATTACAAGATTATCATCACTAGCTAAATGCTTGAATCGAACTTACAAACAAATATTTTCCGAGGCTGAAGCGTGACAAGAGATAACTGCACTGAAAGACCTGCACCGTAGAGTTGTTTTTAGCTGCTTCTCTGCGTGTCTCTTCCTGTTTCCTTACAGTCTAAGTACCAGAAAGCTAAACTAGGGGGCGAATAACACCATGGAACACATTGAAAATCCATCTTAACCACTGTAATAAAATAATCTGTTACCTTCTAACAGGATGGCAGCACAGTCAACAACATCCGGGTTGCCAGATTTTAGTATGAACCCCCTTGTTTTACGTCAACAACATCCGGGCTGCCAGATTTTAGTATGAACCCCCTCGTTTTACGTCAACAACATCCGGGTTGCCAGATTTTAGTATGAACCCCCTCGTTTTACGTCAACAACATCCGGGTTGCCAGATTTTAGTATGAACCCCCTCATTTTACGTCAACAACATCCGGGTTGCCAGATTTTAGTATGAACCCCATTGTTTTACGTCAACAACATCCGGACTGACAGACTTTAGTATGGACCCCTTTGTTTTACGTCTAGATCATTATCTGAGTAACATTGGAAAACATGGTCCTGAAGAAGCCATGTCATACTTGGATACACTCATTGGTTGAACTGATCAGGGCAAACGTGAAATGTTTTGTCTTGAAATAGTCTAGCTTTAAGAATAATATATTTGATCATTATGAAGTACTTATACAATAAATCAAGTGTACTAGTATGCAAATATTATACAGATACTGCACTGTGAAATACTGAGGGAAAATCTTAATATTCAGTCAACTGTAGGATTAAATTCTGGATAATAATGTCTCAATATTTCTCAACTATCGCCAGGAAGGAAACCAAGAGTATTATGCATAGGGACGGTTCCCCAGACAAAAATCAAGCCTAGTCTGGAATCAAAAAGGATCCGCAATGGAGATTCTCCTTGGAAAGCACTGTCTTAAACTGTGTCTGGGAAACTGGCCCATAAAGTATACCTTCAGATAATAATGTTTCTACCTTCAAATGAAGTGTTGCCCACCTACATGACTGAATAAATCCGTACTAGCTAAAAATGACGTGGCCAGTTTGATCCAGTCTGGTTTATTGACATTCCTGTCCAGACCCAAGGCCAGTGAGGTGAGCTAGATAGGATGAAGCCATAGAGACTGGGGTGTCAGGCCTTCGTTAATATAGCCCTCCTCACTCTCCAACTCGCTTGCTCACGCTCACGCTGAATTATTTCTGGAGGCACTGTACAAACACACACACTTTAGCAAATCGGAGATGTGCGCGTAAATCAGTCCATTACTAAGGAGTGTGAAACATCAATCCCTGTGCCTTCATGTGACTTCGGCCAACCTGTTAAACATAAGTGGTGTCGCCCAGAGTCAAATCATCTCCATTTGGGAATCCTCTCAAATCCAGCAGAAATCCATTTAAATCTCTCAGGGAGGACAAGAGTCCACACCTCTAATTCACTGGACACCCTTCAGCCTTCTTCCCTCCCTCTCTCTCTAGCCCTCTCTGCCTTTATCCTCTGCACTCTCTTGCTAGCTCTACCTTTCCATAGCCTTTGCTCTCTCTCTCGCTCTCCCTCTCTCATAAACCTAACCAACATTCTTAATTTAAAATCACTTCATCAGTGTAAAATGTCAAAAGGCTGTTGAAGGACCGGTCTCCAATCAGATATCCATCTCTATCCTCTCAGTACCACTAAAGCCATTGTCCTGAAGATTAATGTAAATGACAGAAAGGATGACAGAATAATGCTGATAATCCTCATGGAGAAATAGTGTGCTTGAGGATGTGATGTGATGGTGGTTAAGAGAGTGGGCACGCCGCACACTCACACGCACGAACACACTCACGCACACACAAAAGGAGAGATTTAGAAATGGACTGAGGGAAGCATTACAGAGAATAGAAAAGAGTTAGTGGACTGTCGTGAAATCAGAATGCAACATGTCTGTCTCAATCTCTATATATATATATCTTCTTCTTCCACTATCGATATTTCTTTCACCCTCTCTCTCTCGCTTCATCTATATCCCCCTGTCGTGACGTGACTTCCAACCCTCTCTCTCTTTCTCTCGCTCTCTCTCTCTGCTCCATTGAGCACAGTGCAGTGGGCCAGGACCTGTCTTTGTCAGGTGCAGTGGAACAAAACACCAGTGAAGAAAGAGAAGGCTTGTAACAGTTTCCCACAGACACGTTTATCTTGTTTTATTACTCTCTCTCATTCTCTCTTTCCACTTGTTCTGCTGCATGTCAGGAAAGACAGAGGGCTCCCTAACAGACATACATATTTCATTCTTACAACTGACGACAAGCGCTCTAAAACTGAGTCCTTTGCTCACAGAGGACTAAACGGAGGCAAACAAAACTTCTAATCTTGATTTCCTGTGTTTTAAGTGTTATGCAGTTGACAGTTGTGCGACACAAACCATTTTCACATGGCAGGATGATAGACATGTAGATAAAATCATAGAATCATCTAATGATTATGTGTGAGAATAACTGAGAACTCCAACACCCTGTTATCTGAAAACGGGCTGTCTATCTTCCTATATAAGCTTATTAGGGATGTACCATGTGGGTGAAGGGGGTTATATTTAACTCTGCTCTCTTTGAAAGGCATAGACAGTAATTAGTCAGGTAATCTTCTGACTGAAACAGGGAGCTGGCATGCATGTTTAATTGATAGTGAGGGAAGTGAAATTGGAGAATGTTAGCCGAACTAAATTATGTATAATCCCCCTTGTGTAAATAATTGATCAATATGTGTCAAATTGAACAAAAACACAATCAGGGCAGAGGCATAGTTTTTTCTCAAGCTTAATAGCTAATTGGAATGGTTTAGTGTGAAACTATAAAGGCAATGTGTTTCTTCTAAAGAACAGAATGTCACAACAAATATCTACATTTTCTACAAAGACGGCATTAAGTACCGTTTATTTGCCTTTCTGTAACACACCAAGAATTAACAAACTCTGGCAAAAGGTTTTAACGACTTGGGGGCTTTGGTGTGTGTGTGTGTGTGTGTTGCACACACTCATGACTATGTATGTGGGTGGACGTGGGTGGGTCTCTAAATACAACCATTCCTCAATGGAGATGTATTTCAAGCATGTACACTCAGAGTCCTGATACAAGGCAATAATGTGTGGGCAGTTGTATGTTTCTGAGTGTGCCCCTCAGCACCAGAACTCATGCCTCAGTATCCAGCCAACTACTCCCAGGCAGGTCCAGAGAGATAGTGAGGCCCACTCAGGTCAACACTACATGGGGAACAGAGACAGGGTCAAGTCCCTGAATGTCCTGCATGGAGATCAGGCCTAGGATAGTGCTATTAAAAGGTGATTCATCTGTTTGAGTTATGAGCTACACTTGAGAGAGAGAGATGTAGCATAGAACAGAATAACAGAGAGAGAGAGAGGTGTAGCATAGGACAGAGTAACAGAGAGAGAGAGAGGTGTAGCATAGGACAGAGTAACAGAGAGAGAGAGACGTAGCATAGGACAGAGAGAGAGAGAGAGAGAGAGAGATGTACCATAGGACAGAGTAACAGAGAGATGTAGCATAGGACAGAGTAACAGAGAGAGACAGATGTAGCATAGGACAGAGTATCAGAGAGAGAGAGATAGAGAGAGAGAGATGTAGCATAGGACAGAGTATCAGAGAGAGAGAGAGAGAGAGAGAGAGAGATGTAGCATAGGACAGAGTAACAGAGAGAGAGAGAGAGAGAGAGAGAGAGAGAGAGAGAGAGATGTAGCATAGGACAGAGTAACAGAGAGAGAGAGATGGTGAAATAGATGGAGAGGTGTAAAGGAGTGAAGGAGGTAGAGGGGGAGGTACTGAAAAGGAGTGTGAGAGATGAAAAAGCAAAGGAATATATTTGCAGGGAAAGTGAAAGAAGGAAAGAGCTAGATGAAGAGCAGGAGAGAGTAAATGGCTGATTGTCTTAAATACTGATGTTATTATCTCACTACAGGAAAACACACTCTCACTTAAACAGAGGGTTTCTCCCAGTTTTAAAGAACAAATCAAACTGGGAATGAAAGAAAGCAGGAGAGACTTGGAGGGAGGTGGGGTTCAAGCACAACTAAAGCACACAGGTTGCTCTCAATGGAAAATTCCATCAGTGCTCCAATCTCCTCACTGAGGCAACTGGGCAGAGACTTTGAACCACCCGTTCCTCCCCTCCAAGAAAATAGTTCCCCCTCCATTTCTATACAGAGGACGGACCCCCCCCCCCAAGTTCCTATCACAAATACTGATTGCAGAATCTAAGTATATGTGTCCAGTGATACTGTCGTTCTTGTGGCGATTTGTGGTGGACAACATTTTCCCAGCCTGCATTTTAATAGCTGCCCTGATGTATTATGGGTGTGACAGTTTCATCAACATGTGATAATATATTCTCTGGGAAAACAGACACAAACCAGGTCAGGCACTAAAAGAAACGTCCCCTTTAAATAACCTCTACAGCAAAAACAAGCCAGCAGACACATTTCGGCTCAACAACACATATCCTTGTATCAAGTCAAACTAACTGTACTGTGGCAAAGTGAAAGTATGTCACTCAATGTCCTGTGTGCATCTGTCTTTTAGGTCACTTCACCGGAGAGCGAGCCAACGTGCCCTAGGGGGCTCGGGGAATGGAGGACAGTATGTGACCGGTGCCTAACTAACCGCTCCGGTTCACTGTCGGCAACATGCATCACCATCGCCGGATGACGGCTTTGTGCTTACGGTGCTCTCTCCTCACCATTCTTCTCCACACGACAGTGTTTGCGGATGAAAAGGTGGATCCTATGAAGCCGACAGGACCGCCTGCCAGTAAGGGATTGTTCTATTGGTCAGGCTGGTCCTTGCCAAAGCAGCTCAGCTTGTCCATGTTGCCATCACTCCCTGCGGTGCCGTCGTTTTCGGTTTCTTCGCTCAACCCGTTTGGAGGGAAGTCACAGACTAAGAATGCAGGGCCCCAAAGGACCACACTATCCGAGGGACCAACAAAAGAACTGTCAAAGGGACTGACGGAGAGACCGACAGAGAGACGAACGGAGCCTGAGAATTCACCGGGACATTCAGGGTCTGGGGAGGAGAGCATTTCTAAAAGCCCTCAGTCCTCCACCATCACCTCTTGGACTGAAGATCCCCCCAGCTCCACTGAGATAAGAACAGTAACAAACCCACAGAAGGTCACTCCTAACAAGAGCACACAACCAAACACCCAAGATATCCTAGATTCTATAACCGCTGTCTTAAAATCCATATCCTCTATTTCTATGTCGCAGGGGGTTGATATATCGTCCGATAGTCTCACCAGCACAAACATAATGCCACAGACAATAACACACGCACACCTTTCACCAGAAATGGCCCAAACGCCAAAGCACAGTTGGAGTGTCACCACTAAACCTTTTCCCAAGGAAACAAAGATCCAAGATGAACTAGTTCCCCAGAGTGACCCTCTCACAGCCTCTGTCCCACACCTAACGTCCCCACAAACCACAGTCCCCACAACCCTGGTCACAACTCCACCAAGGATCACCGTCAACCCAATACAGGTAGAGACCACACTGACCAGACAACCCTTTGACTCTGGCACCCCACCCACGTCCCCACAAACCACAAGATGGCTGGCCTCGACCGTAAGCACCGACATTGCAACTAAAGAGGCCACGGTCACCGAAACTCAGCCCAGTCAGAGTTCACCAGACCTGGGCTTTTCCGAGGCCAAAGCAGGGCCTGTGGAGGAACAACTGGGAGCGAACACCACCACCAGGACAGAGGATAGAACACTAAGGGTTAACTCACCAACACCACGAGGTAAGTCTCCAACACATCAACAGACATATTGATTTAGTATTAGTGATGGGCAGGCCAAATGACAATCAATGGATGTGATCAATCATTCAAGCCAAATGGGGGTCTTCAGTCTTTTCAAGAAAAAGAAGGAAAGATGCAATTCCACCGCATTAGAACAGACCCTAAGAATGAGGCAGCGGTTGTTTTGCTTTTAGAAACAGACGATATTGGAACGCTCCACCGTGCCTGAAGGGGAGGGGGAGGAGAGAGAGGTACTGTAGTGTAGGGGGTTGGTTACTATAACTTTCACATGACATTGAGGGAGTACCCGTAGCCATCCCCCAACGCCACCGTAGCGATGCTGGCTCTGTCTGGAGTCTGTATTCATAATAAACCTCAGGAAGCCCCTCCCCCCGTACAGGCGCATCAATCATAGGAGGGTCAAAGGTCAGGTGATACAATGATGAGACGATTATGGCCAACCAGAAGGCAGTGTCATAGGAGAATGGTACAGGGGCCAACTATTGCAAATATCTATGCAATGGAATTTATGCAATTATCGTCATTATAACACATTTCTGTCACTTTCAGCACACCATTACTAACAGCAAACAATGTATGATAATAGAGAGCATAAGCATATCGTTGGTGCATAACGCCCGTAACCCCTTTTATGTTGCCACTTTACATGCCATCAATCAGTCCCTACAGGATTCCGCGATCGCAAACGTTTTGAAAAAATAATCAATTCCCTGTACTATTTTCGCATAAAACTCGAATCATCGCAATACTTTCGCATAACACTGACCCATCGCCGCAGTACAAAAAGGCACGCAATTTCATATTATGCAGTCAATCACCGCACATTGACTGCATAATATGGTTCAATCAACCGACACGTCAACAAACATTTTCCCTCGTCAGCGCTGTTTCACAATAAATCAATGCATATAGCATTGCAAAATGTCAGAATTGCTGCAGCTAAGTCAAGCACCATAGCCTGCAAATATCCCCAATAATCTCAGCGAAATCCATCTTTGATGAATGTATAGATGAGCGAGAGTGAGAAGAAAAGTTGATTGTGTTGTGTTGACTGCAACACAGCACACGGTGTTGTGTCTGGGCATTAGCACAACTTTGGAGGAGAATCCCAATAGCAGCTTTCGTTTCATTCGTTATGTCTAGGGACAGCTGTGATAGTACGCAGTGTTTTAGGATATTTGTGGTAATGTGTAATATTTGGATCTGTTCTTATTTTGAATCAGTATACTGATGCATTGGTTTGCTATATCTAGATGTCCTCTATGTGAAATATAGCAGTGTGTTGTGTTGTATTATGACTGTGTTGTGTCCAGGGCTGCTGTTTAGTTAGTATTAGGACTGTGTTGTGTCCAGGGCTGCTGTTTAGTTAGTATTATGACTGTGTTGTGCCCAGGGCTGCTGTTCAGTTAGTATTATGACTGTGTTGTGTCCAGGGCTGCTGTTTAGTTAGTATTAGGACTGTGTTGTGTCCAGGGCTGCTGTTTAGTTAGTATTATGACTGTGTTGTGTCCAGGGCTGCTGTTTAGTTAGTATTAGGACTGTGTTGTGCTCTGGCGCGGTTTGTGTACAGACAGTGTGCAACTAAAGTCAACCGGTTGGATGGAAAGTACAAAAGGGTTCTTCGACTGTCCCCATAGGAGAAACCATTTTTGGTTTCAGATAGAACCCTCTGTGGAAAGGGTTCTAAATAGAACCCAAAATGGTTCTACCTAGATCCAGAAAGGGTTCCTCAAAGGGTTATCCTATTGGGACAGCCGAAAAAGGTTTTAAATAGCACCTTTTTGTTCTAAGAGTGTAGGAGGGAATACTCTGTGGCCTGTATCAGTATTCCAACAGCAAACTCAGAGAAACCACCCCCCAATCCTATGGGACCATCCGCTCCTTTCTCCTCGACATCCCCTGTTCATGGATGCTGAACATGCTCCTCGTCATTAAGGCTCCCCCTCTCCCTGTCTACCCTCCCTCCCTCCATCCATCCATCCACCCCTCCTTCCCTCCTCCACCCCTCCTTCCCTCCTCCTCCTCCTGGATGGATGGCTGGAGGGAGGGCTAAAATGTCTCTGTAAGGATGAAGCTGGTGATTATCAAAGCAGGGATGGAAACTGGGGAGGGAGAGAACTCTGCTATTTCATCCTCCATCCCTTCTGTTCCAGTGCAGATACACTCTATGCATTTGTCTTGTGCAGAATCCTGCAGCGACAAAACAAGTGAACCTCCTACGTCGCCAAACACCCCCAACGGAGATTCAAATGGGAAAAGAGTGCAGGACACCCGGTACTATAATACATTATCCCCTATCCCTCGGGTATGAAGGAGAATGTCCACCCGTCAAAGCCTTCTGTTTCAGAGAGCTGTAAGTAAGGTACAGCTTTTCACTGTTGGAGACAGATCACAACCCAAACCAATGAGCTTGTTGTGTCATCTTCGTCCTTGAAGGGTGTGTGTATGTGTGTGTAGGGTAACACTATGCCTATCTCATCTCATCCCAAAGACACACTCCAGCTGCAGAGAGCAAAGCAAGGTCACTTCTGAGATAAGAGGAGGGAAGTGGAGGAGGGGGGGTAAAGAAAGGATTGAGTATAGGAGGAGCAGGGGGGTTGTGGCAGAGGAGGTGTGGGGGATGATAAATTAGTCTCTTTAAACCAATCGCGGCAATGCTTCAGATCCCCATCTCCACTAATTTTTCCCCAAACAGATTACCCCTCTCCCTCTGTCCCTACATTACCATCAACACTAATGGGGGGTGGCAAGACTAAACAAAACACATTCCATAACTACCTGCATATGATAAAGTGGCACTGTAGATACCATACAACACAGCCGTAGGACTTCTAGCAGAAACAATGTATTATGTAAAAAAAAAATTACCCCTTTTTCTCCCTAATTTCGTGGGATCCAATTGGTAGTTTCATCGCTGCAACTCCCGTACCGACTAGGGAGAGGCGAAGGTCAAGAGCCAAGCGTCCTCTGAAACACAACCCAACCAAGCCACACTGCTTCTTGACACAATGCCCATTTAACCGGGAAGCCAGCCGCACCAATGTGTCGGAGGAAACACCGTACACCTGGCGACCGTGTCAGAGTGCACTGCACCCGATCCACCACAGGAGTCGCTGGTGCGCGATGGGACAAGGACCTCCCTGACGGCCAAACCCTCCCCTAACCCGGACGTCGCTGGGTCAATTGTGCACCGCTCCATGGGTCTCCCAGTCGCAGCCAGCTGCCACAGAGCCTGGACTCAGAATCTCAGAATCCCAGAATCTCTAGTGGCACAGCTATCACTGCGATGCAGTGCCTTAGACCACTGTGCCACTCGGGAGGCCTTGAACCAATGTATTTTCAATGGTTGGATTGATTAGTGGTTTTACACACATATATAGCTAGATCTATTTTCACATCAACCATGTGATTTGAACCGTGGCTGATTTAATTTAGATGCTCCTAAAAGCACCAATGGCAAATCAGACCGTGGAGGTCAGCCGGGGTTGGAAATGCAGTACAGTATGGTCAATCTCTTCAATCACAAATAGACCACGAACGAAGCAACCCCGAGGTGATTCAACCCGCATGTTTTAATAAGCTGCGTGGTTTTAGCCTGTTTGTGTTTCTACTTTGAAGCACGGCAGCTCGGGGGAAATTACTTGAACCCAGCGGTAGACCCAGCATCGTCGGCTAACATGCCACCACCGCGTTACCACGGTAACCCTGATTAGCCTTTGCCATCCTGTGCATCGCTAGGCTCATGTGTTTGTTTCATTTCATCACCCAAGGTTACTACTAATACTCATTGAAATATTCATTTAGAGAATGCAATGTAACCCCATTAGTATGAAGTCTACAAAAATAACCCAATAAGCCTGTGGACAGTGATGCAATATTCTGATTGCATTGAGCAAGAGTGGGAAGGCCAGGAAATTGGAGGATGAGGTATTGTAGCTATATCCAGTTTTAATGAAACCTAATATGACTGTCTGTCTTTCTTCACCCTCCTATCCTACCAGCTTCTATTTCTCATCACTCTAAGCTCCATATGTGTGTGTGTGTGTGTGTGTGTGTGTGTGTGTGTGTGTGTGTGTGTGTGTAAGCGTGTGCGTGCGTATGACAATGATGGAGATTAAATAGTGTATGCTGGCAGAAGTGAGAGCAGAATTATACTGCCTGATCAACCACTGGCGAAATCCCATCACAATGATCTCACGCTATGTTTCTAATACACAATGAAATTAAACACACACTACCCCATCAGGAAACTCTTGGGTACAGTATGTTGTGGTGGACTTTAATTACAAGTGCTTCACAGGAACCTGGTAAAATGATGTTTGTCATGTAGCTAGTCACTGAATGGCTCCGAATTCACTGTCAGCATGCAACCTTTCGGTTACTAGTCCAACGCTCTAACCACTAGGCTACCCTGCCACCCCGTATAGTGATCTAGTATAGTGCTCTAGTATAGTGCACTGGTATAGTGCTCTGGTATAATGACCTAGTATAATGACCTAGTATAGTGATCTAGTATAGTGATCTAGTATAGTGCTCTGGTATAGTGCTCTGGTATAGTGCTCTGGTATAGTGTTCTGGTATAGTGCTCTAGTATAGTGCTCTAGTATAATGCTCTGGTATAGTGCTCTTGTATAGTGATCTAGTATAGTGCTCTGGTACAGTGCTCTGGTACAGTGCTCTGGTATTGTGATCTAGTATAGTGCTCTGGTATAGTGCTCTGGTATAGTGATCTAGTATAGTGCTCTGGTATAGTGATCTAGTATAGTGCTCTAGTATAGTGCATCTAGTATAGTGATCTAGTATAGTGCTCTGGTATAGTGCTCTGGTTTAGTGCTCTAGTATAGTGATCTAGTATAGTGCATCTAGTATAGTGCTCTAGTATCCTGATGTCGACAGCAGATGGAAGATGTATTCATAACATTGCTAACTTAGCTAGCTAACAGACATTTTGAGAAAACAAGTTATATTAAGTGGCTAGCTAGCTAGCAATATAATAATTTGGTGGCCAATCAGACAGAGCTAACTAATCAGTTGAACTAGAAAACAATATAACAAAAGTATAATTTCAGAATTGAAAAATACTCCATCAACTAGCTCTGCATTTCAAGAATCACAGTAGCAAGTAGGATACTCCTGGTCCACTGTTCAATTATTTAGGTTTAGGGTTAACCTTTTTTTTTTTGCCAAGCCCTCACTGGCTTTCATGAGATTTAAACGTGAGCTTGTCCGAGGTGTCGGACTCAACGACAGTTGCTATCCATTGGAGTGCTGCGATTGGTTGCCCAAAATGTTGGGGCGGGGCTTAGCAAAAGGGTCAATTGGACTGCCAGACATCATGTACCCTGGAGGGTGAAGTCTCACATGCTGACCACACCACTCTCGTCGTGTGCGCAAGCATTGCAAAATAAATGTACACATACATGTTATTCAATCATTGCAAACACACTGGACCTTGTGCATTTCAGGTAAAATAACAACTCAACGGTGTCAGAGATCTGATGAAACATTCCTCTGTGGAAGTCTCTAGGGTTTCTCTCTCTCTCTCTCTCACACATCTCTCTCTCTCTCTCTCACACACACACATTAAGAATCTCCTCTAAGAGTGGAGAGAGGGATAAACCGTAGCGCTGCTAACAGACAGATGGACATTAGAACCTGGAGGCGATCAGTTCAGGTAAAGGTAATAACTAAGCAGAAAGTTATATGGATACAACAAGCTACGCTTATAAGAACGTAGGCACAGTGTGATATATATTCATCAGGATAAGAAGATAACAGCCCTCAACAACCCCCTCTCTCCCCCCATCTTTCTCTCAATATCCCCAACATTAGCTGATCACCAGTATCTTCCATGTGAGGTGCTAATATTGTGGTTTATGTAACTTTGTGATGACCAGACAAAATGGTATCTGCAGTGTGAGTACAGTTCTAATAGCCCTGCTCCTCTCTGTGTTTTGGTGCAGGAGAGAGAGGGAGGGAGAGAGAGAGAGGGAGAGCGAGAGAAAATATTCTTCGCAACCTGGGAGTTTGGGAGTGAGCACAGAACTCTGCCAATCCTAAGGATGTGCGTGTGTGGGTGTGTGTATGTGCACTTGTGTGTAGTGGGAGTACCAGCCCCTCGTTAAATGTCCCCCTCTCGCTTTGTGCAGAGCTCGTTACTAATGCTAATTACTGCTAACACAAGAGGAACACTCTTAGACTGCACACCAAAAACATTGCAGTGATCTAGCACTCTGTGTGAACGTAGTGATTACACAATGTCAACAATACACTCCACACTATCTTACCATAACAACATGTGAGTCATACCCGTCTTGATGATAAGTTACAGCAGTGTAGGGTTGAATAGAGTTAACTGAGGGTGTATCAACTATAGTGAGACAGTAGTGTAGGGTTGAATAGAGTTAACTGAGGGTGTATCAACTATAGTGAGACAGTAGTGTAGGATTGAATAGAGTTAACTGAGGGTGTATCAACTATAGTGAGACAGTAGTGTAGGGTTGACAGAGATAAGAGCTGTCAGCTTCTGAGCCAAGGGCCCTCTACCCAGTGCGTGCGTGTGTGTGTATTGATGCCCTGTGTGTCTCTGTGTATAACAGTGTGTGTGTGTGTGTGTGTATTGATGCCCTGTGTGTCTCTGTGTATGCTAGTGTGAGTGTATTGATGCCATGTGTGTCTCTGTGTACGCCAGTGTGTGTGAGTGTGTGTATTGATGCCATGTGTGTCTCTGTGTATGCCATTGTGTGTGTGTGTATTGATGCCCTGTGTATGCTAGTGTGTGGGTATTGATGCCCTGTGTGTCTCTGTGTACACCAGTGTGTGTATTGATGTCATGTGTGTCTCTGTGTATGCCAGTGTGTGTGAGTGTGTGTATTGATGCTATGTGTGTCTCTGTGTATGCCAGTGTGTATACTGATGCCATGTGTGTCTCTGTGTATGCCAGTGTGTGTGTGTGTGTGTGTGTGTGTGTATTGATGCCCTGTGTGTTCTGTGTACGCCAGAGTATGTGTGTTGATGCCATGTGTGTCTCTGTGTACGCCAGAGTGTGTGTATTGATGCCATGTATATCTCTGTGTATGCCAGTGTGTGTGTGTGTACTGATGCCCTGTGTGTCTCTGTGTATGCCAGTGTGTGTGTCTCTGTGTATGCCAGTGTGTGTGTCTCTGTGTACGCCAGAGTGTGTGTATTGATGCCATGTGGGTCTCTGTGTACGCCAGAGTGTGTGTATTGATGCCATGTGTGTCTCTGTGTATGCCAGTGTGTGTGTATTGATGCCATGTATGTCTCTGTGTATGCCAGTGTGTGTGTACTGATGCCCTGTGTGTCTCTGTGTATGCCAGTGTGTGTGTCTCTGTGTATGCCAGTGTGTGTGTCTAGGTGTACGCCAGAGTGTGTGTATTGATGCCATGTGGGTCTCTGTGTACGCCAGAGTGTGTGTATTGATGCCATGTGTGTCTCTGTGTATGCCAGTGTGTGTGTATTGATGCCATGTATGTCTCTGTGTATGCCAGTGTGTGTGTACTGATGCCCTGTGTGTCTCTGTGTATGCCAGTGTGTGTGTCTCTTTGTACGCCAGAGTGTGTGTATTGATGCCATGTGGGTCTCTGTGTACGCCAGAGTGTGTGTATTGATGCCATGTGTGTCTCTGTGTATGCCAGTGTGTGTGTATTGATGCCATGTATGTCTCTGTGTATGTCCAGTGTGTGTGTACTGATGCCCTGTGTGTCTCTGTGTATGCCAGTGTGTGTGTCTCTGTGTATGCCAGTGTGTGTGTGTCTCTGTGTATGCCAGAGTGTGTGTATTGATACCATGTGCGTCTCTGTGTATACCAGAGTGTGTGTATTGATACCATGTGCGTCTCTGTGTATACCAAAGTGTGTGTATTGATACCATGTGCGTCTCTGTGTATACCAGTGTGTGTGTGTCACCACATCTGCACTGCTCATAATTCAGCCTCTCACTTGGCCAAGGTATAGATCCGGCTGTGCAGAGGTCAACAGAGTGATGCAGTGATGGGTGGGCTCTGCTTTAGACCCCAGTCTGTCAGGGAACGGGTGGGCTCTGCTTTAGACCCCAGTCTGTCAGGGAATGGGTGGGCTCTGCTTTAGACCCCAGTCTGTCAGGGAATGGGTGGGCTCTGCTTTAGACCCCAGTCTATCAGGGAATGGGTGGGCTCTGCTTTAGACACCAGTCTATCAGGGAACGGGTGGGCTCTGCTTTAGACCCCAGTCTATCAGGGAATGGGTGGGCTCTGCTTTAGACCCCAGTCTGTCAGGGAATGGGTGGGCTCTGCTTTAGACCCCAGTCTATCAGGGAATGGGTGGGCTCTGCTTTAGACCCCAGTCTATCAGGGGAATGGGTGGGCTCTGCTTTAGACCCCAGTCTGTCAGGGAATGGGTGGGCTCTGCTTTAGACCCCAGTCTGTCAGGGAATGGGTGGGCTCTGCTTTAGACCCCAGTCTATCAGGGAATGGGTGGGCTCTGCTTTAGACCCCAGTCTGTCAGGGAATGGGTGGGCTCTGCTTTAGACCCCAGTCTGTCAGGGAATGGGTGGGCTCTGCTTTAGACCCCAGTCTGTCAGGGAATGGTCGGAGGACCTGAGCATTAGGACCATTCCTCAAGGCCTACCTAGCCTGATGACTCCTTGATGTCCCCAGTCCACCTGGCCGTGCTGCTTCTCCAGTTTCAACTGTTCTGCCTGTTTTATGAACATTTTAAAATATTGTCCATGTTCTGTTATAATCTGCACCCGGCACAGCCAGAAGAGGACTGGCCACCCCTCACAGCCTGGTTCCTCTCTAGGTTTCTTCCTAGGTTTTGGCCTTTCTAGGGAGTTTTTCCTAGCCACCGTGCTTTTACACCTGCATTGCTTGCTGTTTGGGGTTTTAGGCTGGGTTTCTGTACAGCACTCTGTGACATCAGCTGATGTAAGGGGGGCTTTATAGACCCCAGTCTATCAGGGAACGGGTGGGCTCTACTTTAGACCCCAGTCTATCAGGGAACGGGTGGGCTCTGCTTTAGACCCCAGTCTGTCAGGGAATGGGTGGGCTCTGCTTTAGACCCCAGTCTGTCAGGGAATGGGTGGGCTCTGCTTTAGACCCCAGTCTGTCAGGGAATGGGTATTTAGCCCAAGAGGTTTAGAATGGAGGACTGGCGATAGATTAAGAATTAAGAGTTTGGGTTGTGATACGCTGATACTAGATCAGTGTTTAAGATGCATCGAGAGGAGAGAGCGAGAAAGAGGGAGCGAGCGAGTGCGTGAGAGAGAAGGCTTCAGAATAAGGCAGGCTCTGTTCTGTTCCGTCTGTTCTGTATGAGTGCTTTGACTTGACATAAATGGAAATTGTTTGCCGTTGTTTTTCCCTTGTTACATCTGTAAGATGGATGATGTGGCAGAGACATTGATGTCAGGCCGTAACAGGTCAGGATGCATATCCACACACACACACACACACACACACACACACACACACACACACACACACACACACACACACACACACACACACAGAGGAAGAAGTCAATGTGATTAGACTACACAGGCCCGACTACTGGACCACGGATGGCTGGCTACAGCTAAACGGATGAGAGAAGGATGCATTTGACATATTTGGGTTATGAAATCCTCCTCCCATTCTGCCATGCCTATCTCTCAACTGCCTTCCAAGGCACGCCAGTTCAGGGTTAAACTGTCTCATTTTCTCTCGGCAACCTGGAGATTACAGACAGAGTATTCCCGTAATCTGTGTTGCTCTAATGATCTGGGAGCGGTGGTGATTTAAGTCATGTGCAGTACTGTACTCTACAGTGTGTTGTTTTTTACTGTCTCGGAGTTTGAATTGCGTAACTCTCTCCTCAGTGGTTCCTGATGAGGAGCGGCAGGATGGGGATGAAGATGGGGTGGATCCTGTAGAGACACATTGGTATGAGGAGAGGACACCACAGGAATAATAATAAATCATGTGGATATTGAGCAAGTTGAGGTGACTAAACTGCTTGGAGTAACCCTGTATTGTAAACTGTCATGGTCAAAACCTATTGATACAACAGTGGCTAAGATGGGGAGAAGTCTGTCCATAATAAAGCGCTGCTCTACTTTCTTAACAGCACTACCAACAAGGCAGGCCTTACAGGCTCTAGTTTGAAAACACCCATGCACAAGACATGCCACCACAGGTCTCTTCACAGTCCCCAAGTCCAGAACAGACTATGGGAGGCACACAGTATTACATGGAGCCATGTCTACATGGGACTCTATTCCACATCAGGTAACTAATGACAGCAGTAGAATCAGATAAAAAAAACAGATAAAAATACACCGTATGGAACAGCGGGGACTGTGAAGCAACACAAACATAGGTACAGACAGCATACACACACGTACACATGGATTTTGTGTTATAGATACTGTATGTGGTAGTGGAGTAGGGGCCTGAGGGCACACACTTAGTGTGTTGTGAAATCTGCTATGAATATATTGAAATGTTTTTAAAATTGTATGACTGCCTTAAATTTTGCTGGACCCCAGGAAGAGTAGCTGCTGCCTTGGCAGAAACTAATGTGGATCCTTAATAAATACAAATACCACCAGGAGTCATTACGATAACAACATCAAAGCCACTGATTACAGGTAACTGGATCGCACTTAGCATCACACAAACAAGATACTGGACAGACAAAGATACGCACGCACACACCCTTAGAAACACACACACACTCTTGAACACACTACATCACAAGCCCTCCAATCACTCCTCGCTTACTTACTTCCCCAATCTAGCTCAACACACTGTCAGTTTGAAAAGCAAAGCAGCCTATTACTGTTACAATCTGTCAAACTAGCTGTAATCTGTCTGAGAGCCACAGCAGCCAGGCAGAAACACTTCCCTCAGTCCTCTTCCTACACTCTCTAATTGCCTCCAAAGGGAGGAGACTGTTGGTTGGAACCGTGTTGTTGAACTATTACCAGCCGGAGTCTAGCTAAGGACCTCTCTCCCTCTAGCAACCCTTTTCAGAAGAACATCCCAGGTAGAGAGGAAGTAGAAATATCTGGTGGTTGGTCAGTAATGATTCATTAATCATGTGTTAATTAAGAAGTTCATTTGAAACTCACTTCTCCACAGCAGATGTAACCCACATTACTGCCCAGAAATAGCAGATCTATTCCGACGAATAGTAAAAATAGACTAGTTAAATGTGCTACTGCAGATGACGTGTCACCACACAGGCTTGTGTGAGAGAGAGAGAATTTGCTGCCTCCTTATCATGCAAATCAAATATCCTAACAATGATCAAATTAGTCCATAACATGTTCCTATGTAGGACTGTAGCAGGCCAGGGTCTGTTGATGTAAAGGAGTTTTGGGATCATATCAGATCTTTCCACTCAACCTATTTTGCCACAAAATACAATTCTCTCCTCTTCAATATGCATGATAGCTCCTCCAACACTCGTTCCGGCTGAATTGCCTTTCTGAGGACAGTGAAATTGAAAGTGAAGGAAAACAGATGAAAGCTAAATGAAGCCTTGGATTTTCCTGATGCAGGGACAACAGGAGACCAATTAGAAAGATGGAGGGGAGGATGTCGGTGGGAGTTGAGTTCTGCAGTCATGTCAGGTGTCAAGGTTTACACTGGGGTCCTGTGCCAAATAGTCTTCAAATGGTTTCTTTCGTCCTATTTCCTTCATGAGCACTGATTTTATTTTTTACCTATCAGTTGATGTGATGAAAATCATTAAAAGGGGGGAATATTAAGTGTATTAAAGGTCCAGTCCAGTCAAAAACGTAATTTCCCTGTGTTATATATATACAGGTAACTGCCAAAATAATAGAAACCTTTGAGTAAATGAAGGTTCTGGTGGCTCTGTGGGGTGCATTTTCCTAGCATGGTTTAGGTCCACTCGACGCCTTAGAGGGCAAGGTAAACGTCAATTAATACACAGCCATTCTGAGTGATCACCATCAACCTATGGTGAATCATCCCCTATCCTGATGGGAGTGGAGCCCCCATCCACAGGGCATGAGTCGTCACTGAATGGTTTGATGAGCATGAAAACAATGTAAACCATATGCCATATGCCATGGCTGTCTCAGTCACCAGAAACACTTATGGGAGATTCTAGAGCGGTGCCTGAGACAGTGTTTTCCACCACCACCAACAAAACAGCAAATGATGGCAGAATGGTGTCGCATCTCTCCTATAGAGTTCCAGACACTTGTAGAATCTACGCCAACTTGCCAAGGCACATTGAAGGTGTTCAGGTGCCTCATGGTGGCCCATGCCCTGTTATGACACTTTATGTTGGTGGTTCCATTATTTTGGCAGTTACCTGTATTTCCACTATGAGGTTGGAATGATAGTGTGAAATTGTTAAAATGCTGATAATGCAGTATTAACGTAAGAGCTGTTTGACAAGACCGGCTGCGATTTCTGACTGTTCAGGTGGGATGGAGTTTTGGACTGCCTGGCGACAGGCGATAGTTAATAATCCTTTTGTGGTGCTTATATTTGTCCTGTTACACACAAGTGTATAATGGAAATGTGTTTGTTGCATATCCCAACACTCCCTGAGACACCCACAGAGAGTGGGGTCACGGCCAGGGTCACGTGCACTGCCCCTGAAGCAATTAGAGTTAAGTACCTTGCTCAAGGGCACAGCAACAGACTTTTCTCCTTGTCGGCTCCGGTACTCAAACCAGCGACCTTTCGGTTACTGGCCCAACACTAACCTTGAGGCTACCTGCCGCCCATAGACCAATAACAAAGAGAGTTTTAAACCTCTCCGCCAATAACAGCTAGTTTTGAGGTTCCATATCCCTCCCATAAAGCTTAGGCCCCTCACTCAGACCACTACCATAGTCCTAGCAAAATTCTTGCTTGAGAAATGTGTCTTTGCTAAGAAGCAATTTGTTTCTTTTTGTTTACAATTTTAATTGAAAAAGATAACAATAAGGTACTTAATTGTTGCCCAGAAATGATTTGATATTGAGATAAAAACTGATACATTGGGCATTTAAGGCATAACTGCTGAGGTAGGAGACATACATCACCATAGAAACATTAAAATAGTAAAAGTCTGACATAAGTCTGATACTAATCGCTCAACTTCTGTTGAACTATGGGAACCTTACAGTGTGTCTGCAACTCTGGTATGTTTCAGGTCATCTTTTTCTTTAATACGTTCTTCTGTCCTGCACCTGATGAATTGGAATTTCCTTCTTTTTCTCTATTTTCTAACCATCTACAGAAATCTCTGCCCAAGCTATTGTAAAGTAGCTTGTTATTGATTATGGTGTCCTTCATGTGTTATCCAATGGATAAAACAATGGGCATACATACATACAGAGCGTTGGTTGTTGGCATTGAATCTGGGCAGTGACATGACATCCATATATGCGACTGACTGTAAACCTGAGGGGGTTTGTCACAAGTGGAATGTAGACTATAACTAGGCAGCAACACGCGATGGAATGGACCGGACTTTGCTGTCCCCGTCACACGGCCACATTCCAACGGGGGCGGGTATCCAGGCCGGCGGACTGGCTGACTTGCTGGACGCGCCGATGGGCGATTAATTGACCCGAGTGAGACAGGCAGGAACCCTTGGCTCTAGTCCAGAAACCCCAGTCACATTTTCCACTGTGCGCGCCAGGACAGCTAGGGCATCGCCCAGGAAAGTAAACAAACGGACGGAACAAGCGACTGGCCTGCCACAACATGACCGCCCTTATCAGTGGCAGTTGTCTCGCCTGGCACTTCCTGTTTGTGTTAAACCCAACCCACATCTCCCACACCGTGCAGGCCAGGGTGTCTGGAACGACAATATTACATCATTATTGTTATGACACTGCTTCTCGTCTCTCCTGTAGTAATAGTCATCTTCAAAGGGAATCTTTTAGTGACAGATAAGCAACATATCAGGAACCACCTCATCATAACATTCTTACAATGTAACTACTGTCTGTAGGTGTCATCACCAGGGATGGTTCCAATGAGTTACTGACTCATAGAGGCGGCTGAAAAATAGTGGGCTGAACCAACACTAATATTCTATGGGGGTGCCATGTTATTGCTTTTAGGGAGGGGCACTGATTTGTTATGGCAGTGCCCAGAACCCCTGGCAGCCAGTGTAATTCTAACCCTGTCAGAACAAATACAATTTAATGTTCATTTCACCTTCCAGATTAGTTGAGTAATAAGCTATGTCAGAACAGTTAGTGTGCTGATTCACCTCAGTGGATTTTAGACGAGTACAAGAATGTTGTAACTGCAGTCTGCTATATATTCAGCTGAACGGACACTCATTAAATGTGCAACTCTGCAAAGCTTAAAGGGAATGTATCAATAGCCATGTTGTGCTAGGCTACACTATATCCTACAGGGGACTAGAGAGAGATAGAGAAACATCACGGAACGGTGCGCGGTGGAACCGTTTTAACCGCTTTTCATTTCTGCCCATTAAAGATTCAGCGGGCCTAATTAAAAAACCCTGCATCAGGGAAAAACAAAGCCTGTTAAAACATCGTCAGTCAATATTTCACCGCATTGGCGCCATGATTAAAGCCACGGTCGCCCGGCTCGCAACCGTCTGTCAGAGGTCAAATAAAAATGGTGATGTCGTGCCGCGAGACAGATCGCTCACTCAGGTTCATATTTCCCAGACCCTGACGTTTTCATCATCAACACACCGAATCTCGGGAGTCGAGGGCTGAGCACAGAACGAAGACTAAACCAGTGCCAAAAGAAGACAATCAGTACTCTGCAGGAGAGCGCTGAGGTTTATGTTTAAGCCGCTCTCTAAAAGGATCAGCCACTCGAGTCAGTCTTTGATAGAACTGTTCAGGAGTCAGTGTAATGGTTAGGACTTCCTGATTAGAGAGGAGAGGTTTATTTGGTCGGCTAGAGGCCAGCAAGGCTGATGGGAGGTGGAGAATACAGCCCTATTAACAACCTTTCTACAACACACCATGTTAACAGGAAGCACTCTAGCATTAAACAGAGAAAAAGGCACTGGGTTTTTGTTTCAGCATCCCAATATGGTTGCAGGGCCACGTGCACGCACACCACCCTAAAGCTATTCACATTAGAGCTCAATTGAGCCAGCATTTGCCAGGCAGTGTATTTAGAGAGGGAGAGAGCCAGAGAGAGAGGGGGCGATGCGGGAGGAAGAGAGAGACACACAAAAAGACAGGGTAGAGGTTATGAGAGAAGAAGAGTGGTCTTCGAGGGAGGAAACAGGACCAGTATAAAAGAACAAACCCACCTATGGGAGTTGTCAGCAATTGGAGGTGTTTTTTTTTAGAGACGTCATAAACAAAGCAGTCCATTACGGGACTGGGACTGAGACGGGGTGGGGAAACAGTCAGCTAGTACACAACACAATCAGAGGAGCTAGAGTCTCATATCACAAGAGAAAAGGGACAACTTAAATGTATAAATACATGACTTAGTTTTGTGGTAAAGGAGTCTGTACATAAATCGTGGTTGCACACCAACACGCAATCAATGTACCACCAGACATGACGTATTCTCATTTTACCACGTCTTTATCATCCAAACTATATTTTAGTACCATAAAGACCACATTTTGGGACCTTTGACAAATGCCTGGGTTGTGTTATACAATATTAAAAAGCATCCTTGTTTTACTCAAATCCAACCCACACAGTCCACTTCACACCACTATCACAGACAGACGTTTCACATTGTTACAAGGTACTCTACATCTAGCAGCCTAGAAGTCATGCAGCTCTGTAACTGTTAGTACCTCCCTGTATACATGGATATCCTGCTCGTTTGTCCCCGTCTCTGTAGTCCAATAAGGAGCCTGGGGGGAGGACGGCTCATAATAATGTCTGGAACAGAGTGAACAGAATGATACCATTCAATTGATTCTGCTCCAGCCATTTACCACGAGCCTGTCCTCCCCAATTAAGGTGCCACAAACCTCCTGTGGATTATATCTGATAGGCCTTGAATGACTGATGAGGCTGTGTGTCTGTATACAAGATGTAATTCAGCCAGTTTCTCTCCGTTTTCACCTCTTCTATAGGAGGAGTGAGGAGAAGCACAGAAATAAATGATGTCCTAGCTGACCTGTTTTACTGAAGTGGCATTGATTGAGGATAATGCTTGGGCTAATGGCTGTTATGGACGGCATGTTAGATGTTGGCTGCCGAAGTCTGTAAAGGAAGAGCCTAAAACCGTGGGAGGGAAACCGTCGTTGGTGCCCATCCGGGATGCATTAGTTTGTATGCAATGACTCAGGCTCTACTAGGTACACACATCCAAGTCATCTTCTATGCATTCATCTTACCAGTAGCCTTTATAAACATATACGTTTAACAGTGCAGATGAGTCTTGTAGCCAGGCCAGAGTTCATACATATGTAACCGATGTGAAATGGCTAGCTAGTTAGCGGGGTGCGCGCGAATAGCTTTTCAAATCGGTGACGTCACTCGCTCTGAGACCTTGAAGTAGTTGTTCCCCTTGCTCTGCAAGGGCCGCGGCTTTTGTGGAGCGATGGGTAACGATGCTTTGTGGTTGTCAGTTGTTGATGTGCGCAGAGGGTCCCTGGTTCGAGCCCAGATAGGGGCGACGAGAGGGACGGAAGCTATACTGTTACACATACACGCATGTACAATTTAAAAAGGGACACTCCCAGTCTGTCCGAGCCAAGCCACAAACAGCCTTTTCCTCCCACAGTGCACAATATATAATACAATCATCGTCAGCCATGTTTGTATGGAAACAACAGATGTTCACTGGCTGCTTATGTCATAGAAAGAAGGAACCAGCTCTGTGGTCTTCAGGCCCCACTGATCTGCCCTTTTCTCTTCCCCCTTTTCTAGGCCCAGTCCAGTTGGAAGTTGCCTCCTTACAGCTTCTGCCTTTTATACATGGTTTCGCAGACTTGGCCCTCAGCCAATTGGTGTCTAGGCTCTAATATTGAGTAAGCGTTGTGTATTCTCATGTGTGCCTGTTTAGGATGGACCCTCTTGGGTGTTGCCCTCTGCTGGTAAATTGTTATAGGAAAACAGCATCCTGAGGGCGGATGTGACTGTGCAACATTGCGCTGTATAGACACTGCTGCATATGGCACTGATCTATATTTGGGACGATCAGATGGCCACAGGTGGATTTCACATGTCAAACCTCATGACAAATAGATTTTTAGGAAGCGATCAACATTTTATGAAACAAAATTGAAATTCCATATTTTCCCATGTTTCTTTCAGGTCCCCTTCCTGAAGACTGGCTGCCCGACCCAACGGGCAGTGAAGCCACCTACCTCCCAGACTGCAATCAGGAACGTTCGGGAATCTGCAACATCTCCGACACCTGGGCGCCGCTCACCACCTCTGACGTCCTCCCCACCGCCAACACCCCCTCTGCCAACCAATCAAATAACCCCTTCCTGATTCCGGCCCGGCCCATGTTCGTATCCCTGCACTCTGATTGGAACAGCGCTATGGCCGCCTGGGGGTTAGCCTGGGATGCACACGTGTACGGTCTGGGCTCCATCTTTGCCATGGTGACCCTGGCCTCGGCACTCAACCTGCTGTGCCTGCCCCTGCGCTGCCCTTCTGGCTGTGGCTACTTCGCCCTGGTCAGCGTCTTCCTCCTGGCTGCAGGGTGTACCAGGGCTTTCTCCCTCCTCTACGATGCCTACGGCCACCAGGACCGGCTGCCCTCCACCGAGGCCTCCCTGCTGCTCTACGAAGCCCCGTTCCCGTGCCTGACTGCAGCCTTCGGCCTGGTCTTCCTGCTCCTCTCCATGCGCTCCAGGATGCAGCTATCCTACTCAGCCTTCCAGAGACCCTGTTTCCTGGCCTGTCTGGTGTTGCTGCACTTCGCTGCAGCTTTCGGTCCAGTCACAATGCTGAGGCTCTACCAGAGGAGGGCGCCCTTCTGCCTCTTCATCTCACTCATCTCCCGGGGAGCGTTTGTGGCACTGGTTTCTTTTCTATCGGTCGCCTATTTTGTGTTCTTCTGCTACGTGCGGGCGGACTCAAAGCACATTTACCACCTGAATAACACCTCGCCCACGCCGGCTGAGCGATACAACCGCTGTCCATTCGCAGAGAGCAGGGACTGGGACCGTGCGGCTGCGATAGTGTGCCTTTCGGCTCTGTTCTGCCTGGCATGCGCCGGGCTGCAGCTGTACGCCATGCTCCACGCTCTGGGGCTGGCCGGAGGAGCAGATGTGTTCCGCCCCTGGCCTTGGTGGACCTTCCAGCTCAGCTGCAGGGTTTGTGAGGCCGAGTTTGTCTCACCCTAGCCCTGGTGGTGGCCCAGCCGATCTACTGCTCTGACCACCTTCCCCAGCCTGGAAGCTGCTGGACGGAGCTGCTGGCGATCAAGTCTCCCATTATGCCAGGAACCTACCAGTGGACTCTGAGCCAGCAGGAGAAGCTGGCCATCTGCGACATTGGGCACGGGGAGACAGAGTGTCTACCCCTCTACACGCTGGTGGATGAAAGGCTAGGCAGCAGCTTGAACGGCCTGGACCTCCTGTACCACAGCAACCGGGCCTTGGCTTACAGAGACTTGGACCTGAATTTGGATCTGCCTGGCTCCAGCAAGCCCGAGGACAGGGGTGGTGGAGCGGCGTCCGGCGGTTCCTCCTTCACCAGCGACTCCACAGCTGACCTGCGGCCGCCATCGCCCATCAACCTGCGCCGTAGTATTGACGAGGCGCTCTTCAGCGAGGACCTCTTTCCCATAAGCCTCTTCAGACCGTCCATACCCTTTTGCTGCAGTGACCTGTCACTCAACATCCCCTACTCCACGTCCACCCTGCCCAATGGTGGCCAGGTGCTTCGAGAGACCCTCTCAGCCGACCCAGGCCTGTACCGGACGACCTCCTGTGTGGAGATGGTCCCTCCGCCCCCAACCCCTCTACCAAACCAACCCATGGCGGGCGACACAAACCTGGGTGCTCCACCATCTCCCTCCCTGTCCACTAACTCCAGCTGCTCTTCCCCAGAACACTGGAGGGAAAGTTCCTCCTCTTGCTCCCTGTACAGACCCTCACTAGGGGGATCCTCTCGGGTCCTCTGCTCCAGCCCAGAGGGGCACGCCCAACCCCCATCCTTAGGCGGCAGCTCAGGCCGCATCACAGCCTCCAGCCACCAGGGCTCACACATGCAGAGACACTATCGCACACTGGGGTCAGCCTCACAGGAGAGTCTTGACCTAGAGTCTGAAGCGGACCGGTCCGTACAAGAGGAGTTCATCAATGTCTGCAGACAGATTGATGCGATGAGCATCTGCAGTGAGACAATTGACCTGTAGGCAGAGCTCTCAACAGTCAAGGGCTAAAGACTGAGGACTGGACTGAAATAAGGTGTTGTGAAGAAGGATTCAAGATGGCGTCACAATCTGGAAGGAGCAGCGAGTGGTTTGATTCATTAGGCTAGCCTTCATTGTCAAGAAAGGTAAAACAGTGCCAAATGTTTGAGTAAATGAACTTGAGAGGGTTTGTTTGAGAATGCTGACAAGAGTCTTAAGTGCCACAGAATGCCACATGCCAAGGAGAAATTAGTGACATTCTTTTCACATTTGCTATTGGATGATGAAGTTTGATAAATTAATTAAAGTTGTGTTTTCCTGTGCATTTCAAGGGGGGAACAGAAAAGCAAAATACATTTGTACAAAACGTTTTACATTCAAATAAATAATACTGTGATTGAAATAAGCACTTAATAAACGACTACTGAAATCGTAATATTTTAGCAGACTCTTATCCAGATTGTGAGTGCATACATTTTCATACTTTCTTTTCCATACTGGTCCCCTGTGGGAATCAAACCCTGGCGTTGCAAGCACCATGCTCTACCAACTGAGCTACATGGGACTTTTAAAACAAATGTACTTCACATTTTCATAGAGTAAGATTGTTATTCAATGCCAAGTTGTTTCAATTCAGTAAAATATATTCTGTTTGTGAGCCTCTACATCAAGAATTAGACATGTTAGAGATGTGCTTTAAGATCCATCCAGTCAAGGGAAGCTTGATTTGAACAAACAGCAACATTGTAGCAGAGCAGCAGGGAACTGTTCTGGTAGGATAGCACCGATACTATTGTGCTTTAACTTCTGACTGACACACAGTACCTTTTATATGAGCCGCTTACTATTTTATTAATGTTAAAAACTTTACTCAAAACATGATTAAATAAAGAGAAATGTCACCGTTTAAGTGTGCATGTTTTGTTTTCACCAAGTTACAGGTCATGATTAACGTATATTCTAGTTACATTTGGGGATATTATTTTTGACAATGCAATATTATTTTTGCACCAGTTGGCTGTACCTGCACCAAAACACCAGTATTTTACCTTCATAGCTTGATCTCCATCTTTTTAAATTAGGTAGACAATTTGTATTCAACACTTTTACTTCCATGACTGATCAAAACTCATGACTCTTGTCCCTCTGCAGCAGACATGGTGAGCAATATGTTTGGAACATTGAATCGCAATACATACAGAATCGTAATTCATATCGTATCAGCACCCAAGCATGGTGATAATATTATCTTGAGGTCCCTGGCAATTCCCAGCCTTAATAACAACACACAAATCAACATATTTTGACTTTTATTTTTTTACAGCATAAGCAACCTGTTTCTGTTGTAATCCCATTGTAAACAAGGCCTGTTTCATAGACAGTGTGGATTTTCGTAACTAAGGTGGGAGACTGCAAACAGCCATTTCAAACAGGATACAGGCATATAATTCTCCATACATCTTCATGTACATATTTACTTAATATTCATGTCAACTGTAAGAGTACTGTTAGTCAAGTGAGGTCCCTTTAGGACAAAGTACATTAGCACAATACAGAAATTAAGTCACTCCTACAGCTCAGAGACATCCTAAAAAAACATTGGGCAAACAGGACATCTGTTCACGAAAAACATTAGAAAAACCTATTCCTACATCAGCTGAAGGATATACAGTATCTAAAGAAAAGTGAGAAGGGGGTGAGGAGGACGTATAGCGCCATGCACATACAACATCTCTTAGGGGAATTTAAGACTTTCCGTCGCGTGCGGCCATCATCGACCCCATTTCAAGGCATATCTCTGGTAATCAACAATCGGTGCCACAATCTGGGACAGGGGCGGAGCAAGGGACTACATTGCTGGCGATTCGTAGCTTTAATTTGGGCTTTTAGTATTAATAACATCAAAGTGTCACAGCGAGCATGTTGATACATTTGGCAGTATGTACGCAATTAGAAAAAAGCGGAATATAAACAGAGCCGTGTCGAGGCTTTAAAAAACTAAAAAGCATGCATATCAAAACCCTTCCTGCTCCCTAGAGCCACTGGGAGTTGCTTCAGCCGGGGGGCGATTTCTTGGGTGGATGGGCAGGGGCCGGAACATAATTACTAAGTATTTGTAGACTGCAAATTGACCGAAAGAGGCCCAAACAGATATAATATTTGACTAAAACATAATTTCAAACCTTGCTTACATTTTGTATATGATCACGTCTCTGTATTATGTAGGAATACTTGGGTAACAGATTTCCAAAATTAAAAATCACTTGGTTCTGATTAACTGGTTTTTTACACTCTTTAGTTCCAAGAATAATAATATTTATTTATTTACTGGAGGTCCAAATGAAACCGCGTGGGTCAAATTTGGCATGCGGGCTGCCAGTTGGGGAACGCTGCTTTACAGCTTTTAAATCAAACAATTCTCTCTCTAAACTCGTTTCATTCCAGTCTAAAACATCGTATTACCCACCGTTAACCGACACTGTGGTTTTAAAAACGTTCCTTGATCTATGGCCGATGTCTAGCTTTTGGTCCAAACCGTGCTCTCAACACACAAGAAGCATTGTGATGGGCCGCTAGTTTATTGGTTCACGTCGACTAAGTGGGGTATGACATGGCCACCACGGCGAGGGAACGTCACCTAGTCTATAGTTCCAGCCAATGAGTCTGTCGGTTGAATCACAGTCAAAAGTTTAACAGAACAATATAGTTTTCTCAAAGCAGTTAACATCTATCTGCATAAACAGAGCTAACTACATAGATAAAGGAGGATTGCCACAATACACTTGCACACAGAGTAGCAAGACAAGTGTTTTTCCACATATATAGTTTGATTGGGCTGTTTGTGGCTTCTAATGTGGAGGTGCCGGGACGAGCAGATCCCAGAGAATACAGAGGGGTGACAGCATGGCTCTCTCAGTTTCACCAGGAAGAGGAGGATAGCACAACAGCACCTTCTTCACTGAGTTTGTCCTCACTCTCTCTCTCGCACTCACTCACTCACTCACTCTCTCTCGCACTCACTCACTCTCTCCCACACACACACACACCCTCTCTCCCCCACACACACACATCCTCTCCCCCCCACACACACACCCACCCTCTCCCACACACCCTCTCCCACACACACCCTCTCCCACACACACACACCCACCCTCTCCCACACACACACACCCACCCTCTCCCACACACCCTCCACACACACACACACACCCACACCCTCCCCCACACACACACCCACACCCTCCCCACCCACCCCCCACACACACACCCACCCTCCCACACCCACCCTCTCCCACACACCCACCCTCTCCCACACACCCACCCTCTCTCCCACACACACCCACACTCTCCCACACACCCCCACACTCTCCCACACACCCTCTCACACACACACACACCCTCACACACACACACACCCACTCTCCCACACACACACACACCCACTCTCCCACACACACACACCCACTCTCCCACACACACACACTCACTCTCCCACACACACACACACTCACTCTCCCACACACACACACACTCACTCTCCCACACACACACACACACTCACTCTCCCACACACACACACACACTCACTCTCCCACACACTCACTCTCCCACACACTCACTCTCCCACACACTCACTCTCCCACACACTCACTCTCCCACACACTCACTCTCCCACACACACACACACTCACTCTCCCACACACACACACACTCACTCTCCCACACACACACACACTCACTCTCCCACACACACACACACTCACTCTCCCACACACACACACACTCACTCTCCCCACACACACACACACTCACTCTCCCACACACACACACACTCACTCTCCCACACACACACACACTCACTCTCCCACACACTCACACAAATACTTCCTTCAACAATCTCTCACACACACCAAGGGGACCGGTATTCTGGGTGGAGGGGGTTATGGTGAAAACCCTGATGTTCCGCTTCGTAAGTGCAAAATCCCATGTTTCCCAGGTGATGGTGTTTGTTTTGCAGGTGTTCACCCCCAGACCTCTCCCGTGGGGTGTGTGGGGTGTCGGCAGGGAGAGTGATGAGGTGGGTGTCAGATGTGGCGGTTACGTTTGGTCACAACGGGGGTTGGGGCGTTGGGGGCGGGCCTAGTCCGCTTCTTTCTGGCCCCTCCATCAGTAAAGGCGTTTCTCGTAACTGCAGAGAGAGAGGGCGTCGTGAAAACACAATAATGATACCATCAGTGGTCAATGATAATCAACAATATAACGACCACACAAAACAATTCCTATTACCGTCTCTAAAACAACTGGACAGAACTTATAAATGACCCTTTCCTACTACATCAGCTATCAATCTGTCTAAGCAATGTCATACGGATTCAATTATAAAACAAAGGTTGACAAATCCCATTCAAACCCCATCATCTTGTCAGTATATGTATTACAGGGTTATCTGCCCTATGGATAACTGGGGAAGGAGAGGAGGGAAGGAGTCTAGTAGACAGAGAGAGGAGACTAACAAAGCTTCCCATAATTCATCCCTGTTCAAAGATGAAACGCGCACCACTCCTCCCACTAACAAGGTCATAATCTGGAGGGGAACGTCACATCGCCATATCAGCCGTCCTTATAGGCTAGCCGCCAGATTCAAACATTAAGACGGGAAGCACTTATCTAAAGGTCAGATTTACATCTCCCACCTGGATCATTTAATCAAGAAGACGACCAAACTTAGCCATTCCATTTAGAAACAAGGGGACACTTGTTCTACATGGCGATGTGGGGCCCTCCACCAGGCCACACCCTTCACTTCACAGGTCTATGTACATGTACTTACATGGAACAACAGAATATCTATAGTGAAAGAGAGAGAGAGAAAGAGGACTGATGACTGAGAAAGAGTCAACACCATCAGTCGTAGGAAAGTCATGGCTATCTACTGCTACACACACATTTAAATGCCACTGTCTGTCTGTCTGTCTGTCTGTCTGTGTGAGAGTGAGAGAGAGTCCAACTTACGAGTGAAGCCCATGGACTCCTCCTTCCACCTGAGCAGACGTGGTCCTCTTCTCAAACTTCAGCTCTCCAGAGTACATCATGGAGCTGTGGAAAAACACACACAACTATCAGAGATCATTCAGCCACACACATTACTATCAGAGATCACACACTGGTCCCCTCTCCTCTCCCGCTCACACACACACACACACCACTCACCGTAGAACAGAGAGACTCTTGGCGCCGATGTCCTGACAGCCATGTTGGATGCCAGCGATCAGGTAGGGGATAAACTTATGGATAGAGCCCTTGTCCTGGACAGAGCCGGACACACCCTGAGCCACCTTCACCTTGTCCCCTTCACTGTGGAACCAGCCAGTCAGAACAAAGAGACGGGTCAGACACTGCTGTGGAATCAGCCAGTCGGAATACAGAGACTGTTTAGACACTGCTGATGGACAGGGAAATTCTCCAATCAGCACAGAGAGCAGTCAGACAGCTTAAACCCAGGAAAGTTGGCATCATTTGTTGAGAAAATTACTTACATATGTCATATATTGTGTCACAATGTGAACTGTCTGAATTAAGGACAAACCGATAAATATGTATATAAATCAGACAAAATATTAATTGGATTTATCAGCGATTAACAGCAACTGTTGATGTGCAATAACTTGGTTTACCTGGTCTTCATTCCAACCCTCCTATGAATTCTAGTAGTGTCTGATCAAGACTTAGTCTACATCCCAAATGGCACCCGGTCAGAAAGAGTGCACTATACAGGCCAGGGAATAGGATGTGATTTGGGCTGCAGCCCTAGCGTGAAATGTCCTCCCTACCTGAAGTAGCGTTTCTGGCTGCTGGTGCTCTTCTCCATGGCGTCCAGAGAGCCCATTCCGCGGTACTTCTTCAGCCGCACGCCGTCCGAGAAGAAGTACTCACCCGGAGCCTCCGTGGTTGCCGCTAGCAACGAGCCCATCATCACTGGGGAAGGGCAGAAGAAGTCATAGCTCAAGCATTTCTCCAACTAGTTGTCGGTACAGCTTGTGTTCTGTTACATCGATTAGCTTTGAATGAATTCGAGGAATAGACATGAGATCAACAGAGGTAAACAGAAAACTAGTGCAAAGACATCAAGATACTGGAAGACTATAGAACTGGGCTGTTCCAATTCTGTTCCTGGAGGGCCCAAACACTTCTGTTTTCTGGTTCTACCTGGTAGCTAACTGCAGTGACCGGGTGTCCCAGGTCTGAATTAGTCCCTGATTAAAAGGAGGATGAAAACCAGAAGTGTTTAGGCCCTCCAGGACCGACATTGGACAGCCCTTCTATACACCTATTCTAGCCTATGAAATTAACCACATTGACCTAGTGCATGCTATAAAGGGGGTGAATGAAGGATTAAGCTAATTAATTAATGAATGGGTGACAACGGAAGAGGGAATGATAATGAATGCATGACTATGAAAGAGAATGAATGACTATGAAAACAGGAATGCATTCATTAATAAGTGAATGAAAGGTACCTGTGGACGCCCCGAGCGAGAGAGCCTTGACCACGTGGCCCACGGTCTGAATGCCCCCGTCAGCGATGACTGGCACACCGAAACGTCTAGCATACTCTGCCACCTTATACACCGAGGTGCCCTGGGGCCGCCCGCACGCCATCACTACGGGGGACGGAGACAGGAAATGCATCACCTTACCATGGTAACATATCCTATGACAGGTGTAGTCAGGCGGTGTTCGGGTTGGGCCCGATGGATGGGCCCAGAAGTAATATTATCAGAATCGAGGTGTTCAGTTAAAATATGAAATGATTGAATAAGTCTAAGTTCTTCCAATAAGAATGCTTGTTTTGTGCTTGAAAACGTTTGCCATCATTTGCTGAACGTAATGCTGTGGATAAAGTCATCGTCATGGTAACCGAGAGCAGAGCCTTCATAAATCACCATGACGACACAGACTAGCAACCAGCGTAGGATCTTGGTTAGTTACTGGCTGCTCTGATCTTTCTCCAGTTTTGCTGTGTAGCTTCAGCAGTTGACCTTAAACTAGAACTGATCCAAAGCCAGCTGCTATGGGGAGAGAGAATCCCAATGCATATTATCACATTTCTGCTCCAGCAGAAAAACTGACTGTTTTGGAGAGCCTGGCGTGCCCAAAGTAAAATGCCTCCCATTTAGGCCCAGAAAATGGGATATGCATATATTTAGTACCATTGGATAGGAAACACTCTGAATTTTCCAAAACTGTTAACCATTTGTCTGTGGGTCAATCAGAACGCATTTGGCAGGCAAAACCCTGAGGAATCTCTGTCCGGAAAAAAGTCATTTTGACACATTGCTCATTTTTGAGCCCCTCCCTATCCAAAATGACCATATATAGGCATGTGAACGCAGTGCACGTCGCTTCCTTATGATGTCATCAACCACGAGACGGTGTTTTACTCCATCTTGGGGAATTTCTCGCCATTGATACACAGCATGGAATGAGGACACCACGTTATGAAAACTCTTCAGAGTGCGCGTGCATGAGAAGGCGCGCTGTGCCTTATTTATCGTTTTTAGCGTTCAGTTTATATTCCGGCTGATTTATAATAGTACATATACGTAAAAGGGTTCCTAAGGATACATTTAAAACTATGTTTGATTGTTTTTGGACAAGTTTATAGGTATAATTTTAACGAGTCGGCGCTGAGTTTCAAAGGAGTAATGGAGGCTGTCGTTTCTGATTATAACGCATGAACCAAATGGAGGATTTATGGATAAAAGACGTTACTTTTTCTAACAAAAGAACCATGGATTGTCTTCGTTGGACACTTAGGAAGACCTCAGCAGAAGTTCTTCAACAGGTAATTACTTTGTTTTCGCTGTGAAATGTGTTATGTGTGTGCCATGATTGCTAATCGATACATGGCTATTGGAAAATATGTGAGGTGCTACCCTCAAACAAATGAATGTGCTGCTTTCGCCGTAAAGCCTTTTTGAAATCTGACAACGCTGTGATATTGCCTAGAAACAGAGCTTTTGATGAGTATGGAACACTTGTATATAGCTGGATGTTTAATAATTCAATTTTCTGATTTTAAATCTGGCGCTACAGGTTTTCGCTAGTAGTGTCGGGATGATCCCGCTAGCGACCCACTGGTATTTGAGTCGTTAAACGTAATACTACAATTCCAAATCGCACATTGCACTCAAGGTGTAGCATTCTGGGTTGGATCAATTCCACTTCAACTCAGCCAACTCTGCAAGTGGATTGAAATTCAAACCAGCAACAATCCTCTCCTGCATTCAGATGGGAATTGATCCTGTGACATTGATAGTATCAGGGGGTGGGGTCACTACCTTCCTGGGTGATACAGATGGAGCCACAGCCCATGCCCACTCTCAGAGCGTCCACTCCTGCGTCAATCAGGTTCTTGGCCTGGGCTGCCGTCACCACTACAAGAGACAGAACACAACATCATCAGAACGCAGGAAAAGAAAGGTTTAGTGTGTAAGTGTCTGACGTATTTTCCCCAAGACCGATCTTGATAGCCCCTCAAAGATCTGAAACTGGGTGGGTGGAATTGCCATATAGTGATAAATCCTCTCCCAGTGCTCCACTCTCTCACCGTTCCCTCCCACCACCTGCAGCTCGCTGTACTTCTGTTTGATGTAGTTGATCATGTTGACCTGATACACAGAGTTGCCTTGTGAGGAATCCTGCAGAAACAGAGAGAAAACAAGTCATGTCTGCACTGCAGTGCCGTGGTCTACTGCCATTTAGAACTGAAACCCAACCGTAACTCGACCGCAACCCCTAACCACCATGTTCACCAAAACTGCATGAACAGGTCAACCCCTAAACTAACCCTCCCACCTATCCCAATCGGATCCCAACATAAACCCCATCTGGATCCTAACCATAACCCCAACCGTACCCCAACCTCAAACCCACCAGTACGACCACGTCGACCCCAGCCTGCATCAGTAGGTCCAGTCTGTACTTGTCGTCGTCCCTGGTGCCGATGGCGGCTCCGCACAGGAGCTGTTTGCGAGAGTCTTTAGAGGCCAGGGGGTAGTCCCTGTTCTTCTTCAAGTCTGTCCTGGCGATGATGGCCACCAGCTCATCACTGTCGTTCACGATGGGCAGCTTGCCTGGTGGGAAGAGAGAGAGAGAGAGTGAAGAGACTTTGTTAAAGGTGACCAAGAAATTCTGCCATAACATAAAACAGTTCATAAATGACCTTGTAAAGCAAAAGAAAATCGAATCAATAATAAGTTGAGGATTATACAATAGAACAACGAACCAGAAAACAGGCGACTTCTAGAAGGACTGTACCGACTGGCTCACCTTTTTTGCTCCGCTGTAGAATGTCGTTAGCCTCTTTCAGGGTGACACCGGCTGGGGCAACCACTAGCTCCTCCCTCTTAGTCATGGCCTCCTCCAGTGGTCGGCTGTGGTCCTTCTCGGAGAGGAAGTCGATGTCTCGGGAGGTGATGATGCCCACCAGCTTGCTGCCCATCTTGCCAGTCTCGGTGACGGGGATGCCAGAGAAGCCGTGGCGAGTCTTGGCCTCGAACACGTCCCCCACCGTGTGACGCGGGCTCATTACAAGAGGGTCTGTGATAAAGCCCTGCTCAAACCTCTGAACAAATAACAAATATCTGTTAATACACCATCATGTGTATAGGTGCACTGCAACCCATTTTATACCAATCAACGTAAAATGATGCAAGTCATTAACTACAAAGGGTAAATGTTTTCATAGGCGTTTATGGGTCTTACCTTAACCTTGCGGACCTCGTTGGCTTGGAATTCAGGGGTGCAGTTGTGATGGATGAGGCCGATGCCTCCCATGAGCTAAAGGCATTAAAAAAAACACAGACAAATAACAAAATCACTTTTTGGAGCCGCAATACTGTTTATGGTATTTTTTCCCCCCAGCAACAAAACACACTTTGAATGTGACTGATGTGGAAAGCGCACAGTAATTTCTAGCATAGAGGACACACACACATTTACTGACTCGCATGCCAAGGTCTTACCGCCATGGCGATGGCCATCGATGACTCTGTGACTGTGTCCATGGGGGAGGAGATGAGAGGAGTCTTCAGGGTGATCTTCCTGGTCAGGGCAGAGGTCAGGTCCTGGTGGAGAAAGTAAGGAGGACATCTTGGCTCAATAGCCCACTACAGGTTCAGGAAATCAGTCATTCAGCACACTAGACAATATTACAATCTGTTGCAGTGAGTGTAAATGTCCACACTGAGGAAATATACTCCATATTATTCATTTCTAATACAGAGTGTAAGTCATTTACTTCATGAAGAACAGAGAACCTTGACCAGCATTGCTTGCAATGGTAAAGGTTGCTTTCTCATTTGTCCACTAGGGGGCAGACATGCTCAACAAGCACATTTGTCCTATGTGGATTGGCCTAAGGAAAATTACAGCTTTTGGTCACGGCTCTCAAGCATGCTTTCAATTACTGACTGGACGATGAGTCTCAAAGTCTCAGACGAGAGTGGCAACAGCAAGTAAATAACACAGAACTGGAAAGCAGACATCGCCGTCTGGCCTAAACTTAAATTATCAGGTGCTACATTTTATCTGAGTGGCCCATAGGGTGGCGCACAATTGGCCTAGCGTCATCCGGGTTTGGCCGTGGGTAGGCAGTCATTGTAAATACGAATTTGTTCTTAACTGACTTGCCTAGTTAAACATTTACAAAAAATCTGTCAGAGAGACAAGACAGATGTTGCTTTGACTAAACTGATGCATGTGACGGGGAGCCAAGTCTTTCTGGAGACATTTTAGCACAATCAGGCCGTGACCTTGTTAGAAACTCTGCCAACACACTGGGAAAGTTCCCTTTTCTCAAACAAAACATCCCACTATCCCAGAAACTCCCAGCTACATCAGATTCACTCAATTCCGAATCCCAAAACACAAAAAGGCCACTTCCACGGTCTTCTCAGCTGGGAGGGAAAACATGGCATTCCTCACCCATGAGAAAACCAGAGCGTGCATTTTACGACGTCAGGAGCTTTCCTCCCTTATCTTTGGCAAATGTAAACTACCATACCAACTACTGCGTTTCTGAAATGGAGGGGTGAAGAAAAAAAGACTGGACACTGGCAGCCATTTTGTCAGCTCAACTGAACTACCCTGCCAAATTCTACAAAGGGCTAACCTTTCAATTAAGAGACTACCCCTCTGCACATGGTGCGACCAGCAATAAGTTTCCCCGTGCAGCACCAGACGGAGGCCCACCTCACACTTAGAAAACATCCCTGTGTGGAAGGGGAGGTCTATTTTAGACTACAGTCTGAACAAATATTATTGCATGAACTTTGACTGTATTCACAGTTGAGGCAGACAAACACAGACTCGTCCAAGTTATCATAGTGACCTCACTTCCTAACCGTCAAGAAAATAGGCCAGGCTACAACCCTATGGAGACTACCCACAATGCCACAGCAACAAGACGTGTTCGAGTCTGGATAAAATAGGAGATTAGAGATATCAATTAGACTAAAAACTCCTAATGGACAAGAGAAGGGCAGGGGGATTTCACATAAAGCCTGAGATTAACACTCACATCATCCCGAGAGAAGAGTCAGCAACCAACCAACCAGGCACAACCGTAAACACACACACAGAGACAGAGAGAGAGAGAGGCTAAGAGCAGCCTTCATCGTATGGCTTGCACCTACCCATTACTCTATAGGTGAACACTGAAGAGGAATGGGCTAGGGAAGAGGGTCTCAGAACAAAGTGGAATTGAGCCCATGAACAGAACAGTAGGCTGAAGGTCGAAGGGTAGTCTGTAGCTCAAAACCCATATTGAATTGTCTTAGCTTTCTGGAATGTCTTGACAGAGAAGAGAGGACTACTCACCACTTCGTCTGAGGTAAAATCAATGAAGCCCGGCAGAATCAGGAAGTCGCTGAAAGACAGACAGAGCAAGAGGTCAGGGGTCAAGTTTCACAGGTTGTCATGGCTAAAGAAAGATGGCTTAAGACAAGAGGTCTACAAGATCCACAGTGCAATGCAATGCAACTTCCAGCCAACTGGTGACAGTGGGTCAGAAGTGGCCTATAAAAACCCCTCACCCTTTTTCCCACCCAATTTCAAAGTTTACAAGTACCTCCACCATGTTGGAGTTGGGTCCAAAGCAGGAAGTGTTGAAAGCCAAAAGGGGAATATGTGCTAATTAGCCCCTAGAACTGCCACTTCGACCGAGCCTGGTAACGATATAGGGAAAACTAGTTCTCGGAATGGTTGAGGAGTCTGACCCGAAAGTTGCCTGTGATATAAATTTGAATAAACTAAACTACAAGTGAGTTTGCTTTAAGAACTAAGAGAAAATGTCTTGATCCACCTCTTTGTGGTATCAAACAAGGCATAGAACATTTTTCAATGGCAAAAAAATTGTATGTTCATAAGTTTGCCCTCTAGTGATCAAACTGCCCCTTCCCTTTGCCTTGTACTCTAGTCTAAAGAGAAAAAATGTCTCACCCTGTTAGTCCAGTGCTTGGCAAAAGCATCTGGGGTTCAACTTCACTTCTTAGATTATATGAACACAATGGCAGGCAGAGAGAGAGCAAATGCGACAGAGGGAGAAAGAAGGATGATGTGTGTTTTCACAGATGGGTGGATGTGGTGGTTTGGCAGATGGGTGTGAAACACAGACAGACTGGACAGAGAGACGAATAAGTGAGTCATTGTCTGACAGAGAGAGATGGGGAAAAAGTGAAAACCAGAATAAGACGGAGGAGAGCAGGAGAGAATGGCTCTCAAATCTGATAGGACGGGAGGAGCGAGCGAGAGAAACAAAAACTGAAAGAGAATGGCCCCAGTCAGACCAGTCTCCTCTCTCCTCCGCTTCTGTGGGTGAGAAGATGGGGCCTAAAATAGTCTACCAAACGGGACAGGGAAGGGTGCGCCTGCAACCGCCAGACACCACACAAACATCAACACAGTCAGGGACACAGAGGCAGAGGGGAAAACATCTGCCAGCATTTAAGGAAACCACAAACCTCAGCCGATTCTGGATCAGCTCTCTCAAGCCAGACCTACCCCTAACCAGCATGAGCCAAATGGTCAAAAGTGTCACTGGATCAGTTGATAAGCGGCCATTTTATTTATTTCTAGTTTTTGGATTTGCCACCAATTTCCACTACAGAATACAAGCTACAGTGGTCACTTGGGTTTAACCTGTAACCTATACTTAAGTGGCCAGGTTGACCCAGAATGCAACAGAACATATGTGGAAAACGGGATCTTGATGAGCAAGACCTTGATTAGGACTTCCCTTGTGGAGATGGCACTCCACCTAAAAGCAATGACAAAAAGCAAATGTATGTTTTGTCCACAGGAGTAAACAATTAGTCTCCATATATACGGCATTTGAGAACAACTAACTAGTGTGACTTGGCACGCGTGACACATTAGGGTTTTAAAATACCAAAGACAACACTGGCTACCTTTGAATACGGTTTGCATTCGAATGTTGAATGTGGACAAATGCATGATGCCATTTCGGCCACACCTGTGTAGAAAACCACAAACTGCCCAAGTTAGACGTTATTATGACCCTTCAACCACTAAGTAGAGAAAGGGGGTAGATCTGATTTAGAGTGCACTTACCTGTCTAGTCTTGCATACTATTAACGTATAAATATCTATTGCATGACATTTATTATTAAAACACCAAAAGTTTCAGGCCCTAGTAATGCTGGGTGCGACTTGAACCATCATTTCACGCAGGACAATTTGACACAAGCCTGGATAGCGCTACTTCATAACGTTGTTCTAGGCTACACTTCTGCAAAGGCAGTGCACTACTCATGTAGAATTATGTCACGATTGTAATCTTTTCCTTTCTCGTCCCTTTGCCATGTAAGTGGATTGAGAATACATCGTCTTCTACGCCAATGTCCTGGGGGGGGAATTGCGTTGGAGAGATGAGGGGGTTGAACGGGGCTAATTAAAAGCAGAGGATGATTAGGTGGCTGTGATCATAAGACATCATCATGGAATCCTCCCATGAAGCCATTGACAGAAAATGACTGCATTGATGAATTATTTTTGACAGGGGTAATATATGATAATATCATACAGCAGAGGCATCTGCTGTACTAGAAAACATTGAGTTGCTGAAAGAATATTGACCCAGCTTGGTGAAACGGCCTTGAGGCACCGACAGAATATCTCGGCTCGCCCTGGCGAACACTTTCATAAGGGAACGTGTATCCAGCTCCAGTGTGTTTTGGTGAGGACAAGCCATCAGCAAGTCTGCCAGATTACAGCAGCAACAGCTGAGCAAGCACCTCAAAGCCAGTAGGCCTTAGCCAGATGTATTCTCACGGGCTCTTTCTCAATTTATCTTGCCTTCGATTCCTTGCATCCTCTCTCATCCTCAAAATACACTGGAGAAGAAAGTCAGAGGGGAGTGACTTTGGACCTTCTCCTTCAATACGATTAAAAAGGAGCCGAGGATATAGGGAAAGACTAATTGAAATTGAGCCACTGTCCTGGGCTGCCATGTTTGTGAGGCAGTTGTCTGTGGTTGCCATGGTGGAGACACAGCTGTATGATACAGGTAATATGGGCCCAGATGTGGTGCTAAGGAGGGCATCCTCACTTCCTCTCATGCTGTCCCCCGAGACGCTCACATGACAGTACCGCAGGCTAGTCATGTGCTCCGCCTTTGAGCAGGACGCGCTTCATTAAGGAGTGAGGGGACAAGCCGGTATCACACACACGTACATCGCCTACTCAATTAACCCCCGTGAACTGGAACTAACTCGCCATTCAAATGTGTAGTGGAAATAGTGAATACCCTTATTGTGTGGATGTTGTTAAGTCTGAACCATAACATTTAGTCATTTAGCAGCCGCTCTTATCCAGCTCAACTTACAGAAGCAATTAGGGTTAAACTGTAAGAAACAAATGGTTGAGTTGTACCTGCTTGTTGTCTAAATACTGTTGTCTCACAGAAGACAAACCCCAGTTTAGAATGAACAGGGTATCCATTTAATATATATTATTTTACTATTACCCCCTCCCCCCCCAATTTCCTGATATCCCATTGGTAATTACAGTCTTGTATCATCACTGCAACTCCCCTACGGACTCAGGAGGCGATGGTCGAGAGCCATGCGTCCTCCGAAACACGACCCTGCCAAGCCGCACTGCTTCTTGACACCCTGCTCGCTTAACCCGGAAGCCAGCCGCACCAATGTGTCGGAGGAAATACCGTCCAACTGGCGAACGTGTCAGCTTGCAGGCGCCCGGCTCGCCAGAGCACCGCTGCACCACTTGGGAGGCCCTAAGGTATCCATTTAATCTGTAACATAGGTTCCGTACAAAATGGCACCCTATTCACTATGATCAAAAAGTTATGCAATATGTAGGGGACAGGGTACCATTTGGGACGGAGCCACATATAGTCAGAAGACATAGGCTACAACATCAACACAAGGACATCTATTTTAACAAGTAGGTGTTGGAAGCATTTTATTTATAGCAGTTAGTCATTTTCGTCAAGTCCTCTAGCCAGAGGTATGTTCAAGAAGCAAAACCATGCACAGTTTTGGGCAACAGTCTGGGGCAAAGGGGTGAAATTAGTGAAGTAGCTCGCTGTGGCAACATACCCATATGACCGTCTGTCATATTGGGGCAGCCCAGTGCGTCGCTTTTTGAAATCAAGTTCGTTTTAAACAGAGTGAAAGTGAATTGAGGGTTATTCAGTGAAAGTAAAAACAAGAGAATATGAAATGAGTGATGAGTTCATCTTCAAAGGTTATGTGGAGCAGATAAAGAAAGAGCCTTAGGATATGAGTGCAGTCAGATTTCATTACTAGATAAATTAGATAGTGATTGAATGGCTCAAAGAATCAAATAGCAGTTCATGCACTATGATTCTTCAGAGCAGTTAAAGATGCAGTCATATCATTACCGGAAGCAAATATCATCCTATGGTGCAGATCAGGTTAAGCAATCAACCCCCACCACCCCCCGGCCCTACTCATTCATCCGTATAGATCAGTGTTTTTCTCAGCCAGCTAAAAACTAAAAGACAATTGGTGGCAAATGTGATGTTTACTTTCGCCAAATTCATCAACAAGGTACCTTATTGACTCAAATATATTTTTAGTGGGACAATCATTTGCTTCCCCTATATGAACTCATGGTTTGGAGAGGTTTTTACAGTACAGTGTATATAGTGTCAAAATGGTTGAAAAGTCAACCGTTTTACTCACTTGTAAGTCAACCCGTCGCCTTTAGAGCATAGCTCTTCTGCCGTTTGACCGTCAGCGACAACAGACTGTTGTTGAGCAGATCTGCGATTCAAAACGTGTTGGCCATCATTACAAAGCGCCGCCCGCATCTCGTCCATCATCGCTTGCGCTTAGGTGTGGACAGTTCGAGAGCGTACTTGCACAACACGGTTCTATTTGGCATTTGTATTGTGGTTGAACTGAACTTACTTGTAAGTGAGGCCGTCTCCAACGGAGAAAAGCTGTTGTGCGGAGAGTCCATCTTCTGGGACATAGCCCGTACCACCACTGATCAGGTAATCTGCCATGCTGTCAAATGAAAAGGATGACAAGCAGGCATTAGATTGTAGCCATCGTTTCAACTGTAACAGTCGATGCATTTTCAAATATAATTAGCCATCAATAGATTAAAGGTTAAAAGGTGACGACGCTTTGCGCCTGTGAATGACTGTTAGTGTTGAGCGATTAACCCAAAGCACAGTTGTTTTTTTTAAACAAGGCATTTCGTTCAGTTTTTTTCTGTGATATCAATGCGCAGTTTCTCTAGAGACAAGCCCAAACTGTGTGATGCTGTAGGAGTTGTAGTTTCCAAAAGACCAATTTTCAACATAGTTTAGCACGGAAAACATGGTAAATACCTATTATGACCATAATCCATTGCATGCCTACTTGTCCATCTGTGTTTCTTTTAGCCTGCTACATTAGAGACAAGAACGCGCGATTGAAAGGAGAGCAATTGCTTCGCGAGGTACACTACATGACCAAAAGTATGTGAACACCTGGTCATCGAACATCTCATTCCAAAATCATGGGCATTCATACGGACACATTGCTGCTACAACAGCCTCCACTCATGAAAAACAGCCCAAGACCATTATTCATCCTCGACCAAACTTAACAGTTGGCACTATACAGTCCATTGGACTGCCAGATGGTGAAGCATGATTCATCATTACAGAGTCCAATGGCGGCGAACTTTACGCCACTCCAGCCGACGCTTGGCATTGTGATCGTAGGCTTGTGTGTGGCTACTCGGCCATGGAAACCCATTTCATGAAGCTCCCGACGAACCGTTCTTGTGCTGATGTTGCTTCCAGAGACAGTTAGGAACTTGATAGTGAGTGTTGCAACCGAGGACAATTCCTACTCTGTGAGCTTGTGTGGCCTACCACTTAGTGGCTGAACCACTGCTGCCCATAGACATTTTCACTTCACAATAACAGCACTTACAGTTGACCGGGGCAGCTCTAGCGAGGCAGAAACTTAACAGACTTATTGGAAAGGTTCCACATTGAAAGTCACAAGCTCTTCAGTAAGGCCATTCTACTGCTAATGTCTGTCTATTGAGATTGCATGGCTGTGTGCTCGATGTTATACACCTGTCAACAACGGGTGTGGCCAAAATAGCCAAATCCACTAATTTGAAGGTGTGTCCACATACTATATATACACAAAAGTATCTCTACCTGAAATTGATAGTTGGTATTCAGCAGTCAAAAAAGTATGCCTTGTTTACATTGAAGAACTACTAAAATAGTGATTTTGTCAGACAACAGCTCTATAGAGGTGAGATGACTTGAAATGAAATAAAGTCATAAAATAAAACAAATGTAATAAACAGAACTGAAATATTGAAGTAAAATAATGTGAATAAATGGTTAAGTGATAAGCAGTAATTGCAGTCACTACCATCATGGACATTTTATTCACCGATTCATTATGTGTTATTATCGAACCCGAAATCGAAAACATGATTTAGTTTTATAATCAAACTGAAACCGAACCGACCTCAAAATCAAAAAGCACAAATCGCTGCGCGCTAACGACTAGGCGTTTTCAAAATGTGGATGACCCACTAACATCTAAGAAACACTTCTATTAGAGGAGGCATGCTGGCAAAATATAGCCTTACGAAATTAACCCTTTCATGAACTGTTGTGAAAATATCCATGCCAAAAATAGCATCAGCACTAATGTTAGCTACATGTTTAAATAAAACACGTTGCTTTACATTTTTGCATGCATATATATATATATATATATATATATATATATTTTATAAAACATTTTTTTTTACAATTTACTGTCCTGGGTAACCAAAGATTGGATAAACACCAGGAAAAGAGAGCATACTAATGTTATCTTTAGTGCTTGTGGTGGCTGTCCATGCAAACAAAACAGCCATCAAGCGACACTATGAGATAATAAGTCATGTTAAACAATGATCTGTTAAGCAAACACGTTTCCTGAAGCACATATTTATCCAGACTACCTACACAGTGTTATGGATAGCTGCTGAAAGGCAGCGGTGAGCAATGCCTGTCAATACCGTAGCTAGCTACAGTAGTTAGCTAACACTTACTAACGTTAACTGGCTACTGTACCGCTGAGCACCTAACAATGGTTACAATGCCTTGAGCACACACATGTGGGGAGAATAAAACATGGCTATATTAACGATTAATGACGAATCTAGTCAACTGTCCGCGGCCTAAGTATTTATAGATTTCCATCCATCATATAATGTCTTTAACATATCGTTTGCGATGTATTATGTCATCAAAGCTGCACTATATTAGCCATCTAATTTCTTGCCACGCAGGTCAAAATGATCAGAGTGGGTGCGTTATTCAGCAGGAACATGTGTCAGCTAGCGGTAGCCGGCTAGCAAGCTAGCTAACATGTTTCAACTCATTACTGAAGATTATCTGGATTCTGCGCAATTAGCCACCTCACCACGTTCTTAGGCTTACCTACAGTTACCTAATGCTAGTTACGTTAAGAAAATGTGAAACAAGAACTCAATTCCAACCCGTTTTCTACCTCTTGAAGCTGACCACGTTGAAGGTGTTCGGAAATGCGAACTTTCCAGCTGTAGCTAGCTAGCAAGTCCAAAATGAGCGGAAGAAAAGTGTGCTTTCTCTTTTGTGGAGGGAACCAACCCACAATGAATTCCCCTACTACAAACTCAAGTGATGATGCGAGGCTGGTCCAAATTTGATTGCCTGTCGCTGCTACAGTGCATCGGCGTTATGAAGAAGAATATTTTCGCAGAAGCGTCGAAAATGGATGCGTCACATCCCCTCTCCTCCCACGTGGGGCTCTCATTGAATTCGAAATCATGAGGATACAAATCTCAACTCAATCAGACTTTACTGGTTAGTGAGATTATGTCCTTGTAATTTATGTAATAGACCTAATATCAGACCATACATATTTTGGAGGAGAAAATCGTGCATTTAGGCTACAGGGAAATTGGCACTATAGTGTGGCAGTGCCAATGTCCATATATTATAATTTTATAACCACATAAACAGCAGGCCCTCCTAACATCCGTGTTTGGAATATTAGGCCTTGGGCTTCTATTATCAGGATCAAGCAAGAATCTTAAGTCATTCAAATGTGTACAAATCTACTTTTATAATGCTTATCTACTTATCAATCTAAAGTGACTTTTGTATTTTGACAAAACCCACAAATCAACTATTCTCAGATGGTTCAGTGAGGTGCAGCGTTTGGGGGCATTAAACTGAGCCGCACCACATGCAAGCCACATGCAACCAGTTACTAGTAACCAAGTATACGGATGACAGTGGCATTTTCTAGTCTAGATTGATCTCACCTGACCAGTAGAGCCTGCCTCCTTACATACCTCCTTAAATAGCCTAGATCACATTTTATACATTTACAGTAGGTGATGCTACACATTGACGGAATTGACCCTCATTTTCTCCTTCTTATCTTATATATCATGATCTCAGACTTTCACTTTCACATACAGGACAGACTGTTTAAAACAGAAAGAGAGAATGGCCCCGTCCTTTATAATCCGTCGAGACCATTTAGATAATTAAAGCACAAAAGCCAATAGACCATTGGCATTCAAGCTGGCGGATTTGGGAAAATCAGACTGAATTATTTATGCCTGGCCTATCGTACTGTAAATTGACCTGTGAATCTACAAGCATTGCGTACCGAACAGTTCCACACTCTCCCATGTCTGTAATGGTTTAGGGCTGGGAAGAGGAGCACACACACACATACACAGACATACACAGACAGATTAAGTAGACCCCCCTCACAAATCACACACTTTTGTAAAAGGAGGACGGACAGCACACTGCTGTCAACACCATCAGTGGCTGATGGTAGTCACTGACAGACAATGGCAACCTACCATCACGCCAGCAATGTCGCATTAAAGCGAGCTTTGTTCTTCCTTCTCAGACCATCGTTTCCTGGAGAGTGGGGAATTCTAACCCATGCACTCCTGATCCTGGGCATGAAATGGAGTGGGACTGCTGTAACTGTGTGCACTCAACCAACACACAGATATTCAGAGCAAATAAAACCAAATGCATTTGTAATGGTGACAAGTGATCCACCCTGCATTAAAACAGAATTCCCCCCAAGTACACTTATCAAGGGCTGTATATGGGCCCTTGGTCTATTCCCTGTGTGACACTATTCTAGGAGCCCCTCCTCCAGTACTAAGCAAAGCACAGAGGGCCTTCCCAGCCTTGACAAGTACCAAGGTGATCTGGCGGGTACTGTGTCTGTGCGTGAGTTCATTGCTTTAAATGTGGGTCACCCACAATATGGGTCAGAGATTCTACTATGCACACCCATAGGCTATTTCAAGCATTGATTCAAACCCGATCCCCTTAAGCTCTCCACCTGCTGCCCTAGCTGCAAGGCATAAGGGGGACCTGCCACTCCGAAAATAGCCTTGAGGCAGTTTCTGTTGTTTTGGCATCAGAGTACGCCACTGAATCATAGCTTTTCGATTTGTTTAGGGGCCTCCTTCAGAATGACTCGCCATAAACCATATTGCCATATAAGACAGGCGTCCTAGAGCTTAATTACAGGCTAACAAGGAGATTTAACTTCAAGGTTATTTACAAGCCAGGCTAAACACAGGGCTATGTGGCAGTGTAAACTGATACTACTCAATGGGCTGTATTTACATATTGTAACCATGGTGAAAGCAGAGTAATGAAAAGTAGTCAGAAGAAGTGGGAGGAACTAATAATACAGCTGGAATGCCCACTAGTCAAATATACACTGAGTGTACAACAAATTAGAAACACCTGCTCTTTCCATGACATAGACTGACCAGGTGAATCCAGGTGAAAGCCATGATCCCTTATTGATGTCACTTATTACATCCACTTCAATCAGTGTAGATGAAGGGGAGGAGACAGGTTAAAGATGGATTTCTAAGCCTTGAGACAATTGAGACAGTGATTGTGTGTGTGTGCCATTCAGAGGGTGAATGGGCAAGACAAAATATTTAAGTACCATTGAACATGGTATGCTAGTAGGTGCCAGGCCACTGGTTTGAGTGTCTCAAGAAGTGCAACGCTGCTGGGTTTTTCATGCTCAACAGTTTCCTGTGTGTATCAAGAATGGTCCACCACACAAAGGACATCCAGCCAACTTGACTGTGGGAAGCATTGGAGTCAACATGGGCCAGCATCCCTGTGGAACACTTTCGACACCTTGCCCAAGCCCTGAGAAATGTAAGCTGTTCTGAGGGCAAAACGGGGTGCAACTCACAGGAGGCTGCTGAGGGCAGGACAGCTCATAATAATGGCTGGAAGGGAGTAAATGGAATGGCATTAAACACATTAAAACCATGTGTTTGATGTATTTGATACCATTGGCTCAAGCCAATACCATGAGCCCGTCCTCCCCAATTAGGTGCCACCAACCCCCTGTGCTGCAACTCCAACTCCGGTTGGATTTCAACATGAGTCAGCTCCAGAGTTGCTACGCAAGTAAACTATTCTACATTTCAGCAAGTATCTAAAAATCTATTTTTATCTACTTTCTCTAATATGTTGTTATTTTCAAATGGATGGTGGTTTATTTCACAAAGTAATACTCTAGTACAGCTTTAACCATAATCTTGCTTTGCCCGACTCACCTCTCGGGGCCAAAGCCAGCCTGGATGCGGGTGGCACTGTATCGCTGGGCAGCCGTCTCATGCCCATGCCCATGCCCATGCCCATGAGGGCTGAGGCGGAAGAGGTGCTCCGCGTCTTGGGGTGAGGGGTTGGAGCTGGGCCGGGTTAGCACAGTGTCCCCTACGATCCTCCGGTAGTCCATCTGATGGCTGTCCCGCTCTCCATCTACCCCAAAGTGTTCGTAGCCGTACTCCTCCATGTTGGGTCCAATTGCCAAGCTCTCTTGCTCCAGTCTCTCACAACGGTCGGTGACCTCACCGTCGCCCTCTGACCCTTCTGTCGGTGACGTCCCTCAAGTGGACTCAAGTCACGTAGAGACTGGATGTCCCTGAACCGGCCTACCAGCTCGAAAAAATTCCCAGGGAATTAGAACGATCTCAGCCAACCAACCAGACAAGTCAAGGGAGCTGAAGACCTGAGTTTGTAAACAGAGCTACTTGTGAGAGACACAACACATTCTCTGGTTCAACACATTCTTATCTTGGTCTCATAGCTCCAGTGCTGTCTTGACCGTCAACTTTGTTGTCGAATCCCAGCTCAGATACAAAAATACTCAGAGATATGAGAGAGAGAGACAGAAAGAAGATAGTTATGTCCCTCCCTCCCCAGTCTCTGCGCAGGGTGCACCTGCTAACCAAGCCACAGTGTCCGCTAGGCGTGTCAGGAGAGGGTGTCACCGTGGTAATGCTTCTGCCGAGATGGCGTCGTCGTGGAAATGATGCCGGAGAGGCTTGTCGTCGTGGAGTCGTTGCCGTCCCAACGTTCCCCTTGCCCCGTGAGAGAACTAATACCCACTGACCTGAAGGGAGATTGTGGTGGGAATGGGAGGAGTGAGATGGCAGAGAGAAAGGGCCCAGCCTATTAGAGAAGGGAGAGGTAGAAAGAAAGAAAGAAAGAAAGAAAGAAAGAAAGAAAGAAAGAAAGAAAGAGAATGCCTGCAGGGATAGAGGAGGATCAGAACGGGATGCTCTGTGTGTTCTTGTCCAGTCGAGTGCTGCTCTATGAATCTCTCTCTGTGTACAGCTTAACCCTGTTTTTTGTCAGTGGCAAACGTCACTTTCACAAAGAGGATTGGAGAATTAGATTAAAGTGGGCAGGAGATACATGCAGGAGGCAGAGAGGGCACTTAAACACACTTCAAACAGACTAGAGCTGTCGCCAATGTGTGTGTGTGTGTGTGTGGCCGTGGGACAAACCTACAGTAATATACAAGAATTCCACAAACTGCTTGAGATAGTACCAAAGTATGGCCTTGAGGAGGATGCCTGGCTTCCCTTTGACACAGACAGGTTCAGGGACGTACACACAGTGCTCACACTGCACCACAGGAGAGAGTATAGCTAATACACGGGTGACAGCTTCTTACATAACCCCTGAAATACACCTCAAATGTTCAGTACAATCTACAGTATATGCACAGTACAAATCATTCTGCTCCCAAAAGCTCTGTGTGGATGTACCTTTATATAGGACAGTTTGAGGCCTGTACTCTTAATATCTTCCTGACAGTGTTTCACAAGCTTACAGAATAGAATGTCAATGGCTCATTTGACTGGAGCATGGAGCTAGCCATAGCAACAACCAAAGTAGTGGGTTCAATTCCGGCATGGGCCCCACATAGTGAATACTGTATAGTAGGCCTATACAGTGCATTCAGAAAGAATTCAGCCCCCTTGACTTTTTCCACATTTTGTTACGTTACAGCCTTATTCTAAAACGGATTTTAAAAAAAATTCCCTAGTCAATCTAAACACAATACCCCATAATTACAAAGCAAAAACAGTATTTTGGAAATGTTTGCTAATAAAAATTGAATTGTCATATTTACATAAGTATTCAGACCCTTTACTCAGTACTTTGTTGAAGCAAACTCCCTCGAGTCTTCTTGGGTATGACGCTACAAGCTTGGCACACCTGTATTTAGGGAGTTTCTCCCATTCTTCTCTGCAGATCCTCTCAAGCTCTGTCAGGTTGGATGGAGAGTGTCGCTGCACAGCTTTTTTCAGGTCTCTCCAGAGAAGTTAGATCTGGTTCAAGTCCGGGCTCTGGCTGGGCCACTCAAGGACTTTCAGAGACTTGTCCCGAAGCTACTCCTGCGTTGGCTGTGTGCTTAGGGTCGTTGTCCTGTTGGAAGGTAAACCTTCGCCCCAGTCTGAGGTCCTGAGCGGTCTGGAGCAGGTTTTCATCAAGGATCTCTCTGTACTTTGCGTTAATTTTTCCCTCGATCCTGACTAGTCACCCAGTCCCTCACCGTAGGGATGGTGCCAGGTTTCCTCCAGACGTGAAGCTTGGCATTCAGGCTGAAGAGTTCAATCTTGATTTCATCAGACCAGAGAATCTTGTTTCTCATGGTCTGAGAGTCTTTAGGTGCCTTTTAGCAAACTCCATGTGCCTTTTACTGAGGAGTGGCTTCCATCTGGCCACTCTACCATAAAGGCCTGATTGGTGGAGGGCAGCAGAGATGCTTGTCTTTCTGGAAGGTTCTCCTATCTCCACAGAGGAACTCTGGAGCTCTGTCAGAGTGACCATCGGGTTCTTGGTCACCTCCCTGACCAAGGCCCTTCTCCCCAATTGGTCAGTTTGGCCAAGTGGCCAGCTCTAGGAAGAGTCTTGGTGGTTCCAAACTTCTTCCTTTAAGAATGACGGAGGCCACTGTGTTCTTGGGGACCTTCAATGCTGCAGACATTTTTTGGTACCCTTCCCAAGATCTGTGCCTTGACACAATCCTGCCTCGGAGCTCTATGGACAATTCCTTTGATTTCATGGCTTGGTTTTTGCTCTGACATGCACTGTCAACTGTGAGACCTTATATAGACAGGTGTGTGCCTTTCCAAATCATGTCCAATCAATTTAATTTACCACAGGTGGACTCCAATCAAGTTGTAGAAACATCTCAAGGATTATCAATGGAAAAAGGATGCACCTGAGCTCAATATCGAGTCTCATAGCAAAGGGTCTGAATACTTATGTAAATAAAGTATTTCGTTTTTTTATTCCTTATAAATTTACAAACATTTCTAAAAACCTGTTTTCGCTTTGTCATTATGGGGTATTGTGTGTAGATTGATGAGGGAAAAAAATATTTAATCAATTTTAGAATAAGGCTGTAACGTAACAAAATGTGGAAAAAGTCAAGGGGTCTTAATACACTGCTCAAAAAAATAAAGGGAACACTTAAACAACACAATGTAACTCCAAGTCAATCAAACTTCTGTGAAATCAAACTGTCCACTTAGGAAGCAACACTGATTGACAAAAAATTTCACATGCTGTTGTGCAAATAGAATAGACAACAGGTGGAAATTATAGGCAATTAGCAAGACACCCCCAATAAAGGAGTGGTTCTGAAGGTGGTGACCACAGACCACTTCTCAGTTCCTATGCTTCCTGGCTGATGTTTTGGTCACTTTTGAATGCTGGCGGTGCTTTCACTCTAGTGGTAGCATGAGACGGAGTCTACAACCCACACAAGTGGCTCAGGTAGTGCAGCTCATCCAGGATGGCACATCAATGCGAGCTGTGGCAAGAAGGTTTGCTGTGTCTGTCAGCGTAGTGTCCAGAGCATGGAGGCGCTACCAGGAGACAGGCCAGTACATCAGGAGACGTGGAGGAGGCCGTAGGAGGGCAACAACCCAGCAGCAGGACCACTACCTCCGCCTTTGTGCAAGGAGGAGCACTGCCAGAGCCCTGCAAAATGACCTCCAGCAGGCCACAAATGTGCATGTGTCTGCTCAAACGGTCAGAAACAGACTCCATGAGGGTGGTATGAGGGCCCAACGTCCACAGGTGGGGTTGTGCTTACAGCCCAACACCGTGCAAGACGTTTGGCATTTGCCAGAGAACACCAAGATTGGCAAATTCGCCACTGGCGCCCTGTGCTCTTCACAGATGAAAGCAGGTTCACACCGAGCACGTGACAGACGTGACAGAGTCTGGAGACGCTGCGGAGAACGTTCTGCTGCCTGCAACATCCTCCAGCATGACCGGTTTGGCGGTGGGTCAGTCATGGTGTGGGGTGGCATTTCTTTGGGGGCCGCACAGCCCTCCATGTGCTCGCCAGAGGTAGCCTGACTGCCATTAGGTACCGAGATGAGATCCTCAGACCCCTTGTGAGACCATATGCTGGTGCGGTTGGCCCTGGGTTCCTCCTAATGCAAGACAATGCTAGACCTCATGTGGCTGGAGTGTGTCAGCAGTTCCTGCAAGAGGAAGGCATTGATGCTAAGGACTGGCCCGCCCGTTCTCCAGACCTGAATCCAATTGAGCACATCTGGGACATCATGTCTCGCTCCATCCACCAACGCCACGTTGCACCACAGACTGTCCAGGAGTTGGCGGATGCTTTAGTCCAGGTCTGGGAGGAGATCCCTCAGGAGACCATCCGCCACCTCATCAGGAGCATGCCCAGGCGTTGTAGGGAGGTCATTCAGGCACGTGGAGGCCACACACACTACTGAGCCTCATTTTGACTTGTTTTAAGGACATTACATCAAAGTTGGATCAGGCTGTAGTGTGGTTTTCCACTTTAATTTTGAGTGTGACTCCAAATCCAGACCTCCATGGGTTGATAAATTTGATTTCCATTGATAATTTTTGTGTGATTTTGTTGTCAGCACATTCAACTATGTAAAGAAAAAAGTATTTAATAAGATTATTTCATTCATTCAGATCTATGATGTGTTATTTTAGTGTTCCCTTTATTTTTTTGAGCAGTGTACTTTCCGAATGCACTGTATATGTCGACAGAAAGTTGCAATGGGGAAAACATCTCTTAAATGTGCTTTGTTTAAACAATGTCAGAGAAAGAGGCTGAGAAAGAGAAATGGAAAGAAATAGGTACCACTGAGAAAGAGGCATCTCCCCATCACCCCTTTCTCCCGCTCGAGACCTGGTGTCTGAAAGGGATCAGGAACAGGTGACTGAGTGTTTGTGACAGTTGCTCAGACTCGAGGACGGAAAATCCTCTTATGCTGCCCGTGGAGAGCATAGCAACGCCCCATCCTTGTCCATGCAGTCAACCCCCCAGTCAACCTCTCCACGGAATCCTCTTTCCACAGCTAGGTTAACACTGGAGCCGAAGCCTAACGCGAGATCAGCACGCTTGTGACTCTAAACTTTAGTGGAAATCACACACTGCTATCAATGTGATATGCGTGCCAATTCAAGTTCAGATGTGCCCCTCTGTGTTGTTTACCTCGAAAGCATATATACAAATGCATGCACACACACAAACAATGGCATAGGGAGTTGGGTCACTTCAGTCCATTATTTGTACTCTGTCTTTGTGACCCTTCCGCTCATGTACTAATGTGTGTGACCCCCATTCACTAGATTACCATAATGATAATGCGTCTCATGTGCAGTGTGTGGCAAAGTGGTGTTGGCCGTACCCCTTTCCTGCTGTCAATGACCAAAAGTGCCCTCTTTGGCCTCATGGGTGGAATGTTATTAATATTTAAAAAATTATAGAAAAAAACTATTATGACTAAAATACAGTGTTTTCTATGTCAAACAGTTTTGTCATATTTCAGTCTTCTGTGATTGTAACATAGATTACTGTAGAAACAGATGCTGGGAGTCGAGAAGCAGGTGTAGGTGGTAAGTTTAATATAACAAACATAGAACGATACAAAATAAGAGTAGCATCTTGACATGAAACAGAAACAATACTGCCTGGGGAAAGAACCCAAGGGAGTGCCAAATAAAGGGGAGGTAATAAATGATGTAATGGAGTCCAGGTGTGCCTCATGATGAAGCACAGGTGTGCGTAATGATGGTTGCCAGGACCAGTGGTTAGTAAACCAGGACTCCACACCAACCTACGGGGACCACCCTTGAGGAGAGAGGTGAGAGGGGCGGCGATGTACCTGAAGTTCCTGATGAAACCACGGTAGAAGTTGGCAAACCCCCAAAAATGTTGTAACCCCTTTATGGTGGTTAGGACTGGCCATGACCTAAACGCATCTACCTTCTTGTCATCCATCCTTACTCCCTGCGGGCTGATTTGGTACCCTAGGAAGGAGACAGCCTCCTGATGAAACTGGTACTTCTCAGCCTTGACAAACAGTTGGTTAGTTAGGTGGCATTCCAGGACTACTCGGACGTGAGCGATGTGATCCTACAAGGTAGCCGAGTAGACCAGGATGTCGTCGATATACACAACCACCAGGCTTCCAAGCATATCTCAGAACACCTCATTGACGAATGCCTGGAACACTGACGGAGCATTGGCTAAGCCAAATGGCATCACCAAGTACTCGTAGTGACCAGACATCGTGCTAAAAGGTGTCTTCCATTCATCCCCCTCCCGGATGCGGATAAGATTGTATGCACTCCGCAGGTCCAATTTGGTAAAGAACTGGGCCACGCGGAGCTGTTCAATGGCACCAACGGGAGAGGGTAATGGTACTTGGTGGTGATGTCATTGAGTCCTCTTGTAATCAATACACGGGCGTAACCCTCCATCCTTCTTGGCCATGAAGAAAAAGCCTGCAGAAGCAGAAGTGAACGTGTGGATGAAACTTTGTTGGAGCGCCTCATGGATGTACTCCTCCATGGCCTTGGTTTCAGCCACCGACAGAGGGTAGATGCGTCTGGGTGGGGGCGCAGAGCCTGCAAACAGGTTGATGGCAAAGTCCCAGGGGCGATGAGGAGTGAGACAGGTGGCGCAGGTTTTGGAAAATACCTTCCCCAGGTCCTGGTAAACCTTCGGGATGTTGGGCTGAAGGGCAACCACAGGACTCTCAACCGACGTGGAACCACAGGGGATGGGAAAGCAGGTCCTCCGGCATTCGGGTGCCCAGTCCATGATTTTCATCCTCGATGGGGTTATGGCTTTGAAGCCAAGGGAGACCGAGGAGGATCTTGTGAGCTGGTGCGCTGGTGAAGGGAATGTTCTCCTGATGGATGGACTCCACAGTGAGGGGGAGTGGTTCGGTGATGTGTGTGTTGGTCCTGGGACCTAATGGACGATTATCGAGGGCTTGAACATGGAAAGGAGAGGAGAGCGGGTATGAGGTGATGTTAAGAGAGGAGGCAAGGGTCTGGTCAGTAAAGTTCCCTGTGGCACCGGAATCCACTAATGCTGTAGAAACAGACGCTGGGAGTCAAGAAGCAGGTGCAGGTGGTAAGTTTAATACAACAAAGAACAATACAACATAGGAGTAGCATCTTGACATGAAACAGAAACAATACTGCCTGGGGAAAGAACTTAAGGGAGTGCCAGATGACGGGGTGGTAATAAGTGAGGCAATGGAGTCCAGGTGTGCCTCATGATGAAGTGCAGGTGCGCGTAATGATGGTTGCCAGGACCGGTAGTTAGTAAACTGGCGACGTCGAACGCCAGAGGGGATTAGCGGGAATAGACGTGACAGTGAAGTATATAAAGTGTAATATTAGGATGCAAACTCAAAATTTCAACTCTATATCTGACATGGTACAGGTGTCTTCTTTTTCTTAAGCCCATAACCATGTGTGTGAGGTGTATACTTTTGTTACAAAGTGTGTGTCACTGTGTGTGACCCTGATTTAGCCCACTGCAGTAAAAGGTTATTAACCTTCTGTCTTATGTAACCATACCAAATGTAACATATCATACTAATTTGAGTGCCCCGGATTTACATTTACTGTTACGTCCACTCTACACTGAGTATACCAAACATTAGGAACACATTCCTAATATTGAGTTGCATCCCCCCTTTTGCCCTCAGAACAGCATCAATTCATTGAGGCATGGACTCTACAGGGTGTGGAAAGCGTTCCACAGGGATGCTGGTCCATGTTGACTCCAATGCTTCCCACAGTTGTGTCAAGTTGGCTGGGTGTCCTTTGGGTGGTGGACCATTCTTGATACACACGGGAAACTGTTGAGCATGAAAAACCCAGCAGCATTGCAGTTCTTGACACAAACCGGTGCACCTGGCACCTACTACTATACCCTAATCAAAGGCACTTAAATATTTTGTCTTGCCCATTCACCCTCTGAATGGCACACATACACAGTACATGTCTCAATTGTCTCAAGGCTTTGACCTGTCTTCTCCCGTTAATCTACACTGATTTAAGTAGTATAGTGACATCAATAAGGGATCATAGCTTTCACCTGGATTCAGTCTATGTCATGGAAAGAGCGAGTGCTCTTAATGTTTTTTATACTCAATGTATGAGACCAGTCTTTGTGTGGACACTCATTGAGCAGAACTAAGACAAACGTCGGGCACGAGACTCCTCAACCCAGTGATGACCAAGCCCGACAAAAGAGCCCTGTGTGTGTGTGTGTGTGTGTGTAGACTGAGGACATCCTCCATCAGATGACCTGAATATAGAGTCCCCCTGCCTAACTCATGTCACATGTAGCCACTTAGAACAGTGCTCTCTTTTCACAGAATACTCCCTAGGCCTACACTAGGCTTCTTTGCCAAATTCACTTTTTTCTCTTTTATTCTAGACATAATCCTATCTGTTGGCCTTCAAATCTTTCAAAGCCTAATTTACATATGCATGCAATGCAAGAACTACAAGTAGATAAGCAAAACTACATTGCGTAGCAAAAGTACGCAGATGTGCAGCCCTGCAATTATAAACTCAATGCAAGAACTGGTAGGCAGGATCGCTATTAGACGCAAACATTTTGTCCAAACATTCACTGCTTGATCCTCATGTTTGCCGGCTTTGACCATGACTTGTCTAATGTAGGGCATTGAATATGGCCCACCATCTTGTGGCCATGAGCTCTCAACCAGAAGAGGCTGGTGGGAGGAGATATAGGAGGACAGGCTCATTGTAATGACTGGAATAGAATAAATGGAACAGTATCAAAAACATCAAATATATGGAAACCACATGTATGACTCCATTCTATTCATTCCATTCCAGCCCGTTCCTCCCACCAACCTCCCCTGCAATATAGCCTCATTGAATACAGTATTTAAAATGTGTTGTTGGGGATTTTTTCCCCCATTGAGTTACTGCTTTAATGTATATTGTGTTACAGTGGGTTATTTTATACCGCACAGCCATTAGGTTGTCATCGTTTTACCCCCAATGCACATCTGTATTTCCCTGCTGGCATTAGCTGGAACAGAAATATAGTAATCTGAGTAAAATAACTTTGACACCCCTGTGCCAGTATTTATCTCAGAGTCTCAGAGTTGGAGTGCGGATCTAGGAGCAGGTCCTCTATCCCTGTCCATAATAATCTGATCCATTGTGATCTGAAAGACAAAAGTGATACTTGATCATCATTCATACTCTGAGGCATTGTTAAATATAGACCCTGGTCTGATGTTGCACTGCATTTCACATCTTGACACTCTCGACCAGATGACACAGGTAGGTGTATAAGGGACCCCTGTATCAAGCGTCTCAGAGTAGGAGTGCTGATTTAGGATCAGTTTAGACTTTTAGATCACAATGAATAAGATTACATGGACAGGGGAACCTGATTCTACACCAGCACTCTTATGGATGTCGATTAAGGAAGCCCCCGCACCTCTCTTATTCAGAAGGGTCGGGTTAAATGCAGAAGACACACTTCGGTTGAATGCGTTCAGTTGTACAGCTAAATAGGTATTCCACTTTCCCTAATACACTGAGACGCTTATGAAACGGGCCCAGGTTGCTGCCCTGGTGTTCTACTGTTAATCATCGCCATCTAGTGGTCATGGACTTTTAATGCAATATCTTCAGTGATTTCTCCCATACAAGCTTCTAATCATTTATCTGAGCATTCCCTAGTCAAATCAAATCAAAGCAAATGTTATTAGTCACATGCGCCGAATACAACAGCTGTAGACCTTACAGTGAAATGGTTACTTACGAGCCCCTAACAAACAATGCAGTTTAAAGAAAAAAATATGAATAAGAATAAAAAATAAAAGTAACAAGTAAAAGAGCAGCAGTAAAATAAAGAGCAGCAGTAAAATAACAATAGCGAGACTATATACAGGGGGGTACCGGTACAGAGTCAACGTGCGGTGGCACCGGTTAGTTGAGGTAATATGGGGGGGACAACAATGCAAATAGTCTGGGTAGCCATTTGATTAGATGTTTAGGAGTCTTATGGCTTGGGGCTAGTAGTTGTTTAGAAGCCTCTTGGACCTAGACTTAGCGCTCCGTTACTGCTTGCCGTGCGGTAGCAGAGACAACAGCCTATGACTAGTCTTTGACAATTTTTATGAGAGACAACAGCCTATGACTAGTCTTTGACAATTTTTAGGGCCTTCCTCTGACACCGCCTGGTATAGAGGTCCTGGATGGCAGGAAGCTTTGCCTCAGTGATGTACTGGGCCGTTCGCACTACCCTCTAGTGCCTTGCGGTCGGAGGCTGAGCAGTTGCCATGGCAGGCAGTGATGCAACCAGCCAGGATGCTCTCGATGGTACAGCTGTAGAACCTTTAGAAGATCTGATGACCCATGCTAAATCTTTTTCAGTCTCCCGAGGGGGAATAGGTTTTGTCGTGCCCTCTTCACGACTGTCTTGGTGTGCTTGGACCATGGTAGTTTGTTGGTGATGTGGACACCAAGGAACTTGAAGCTCTCGACCTGCTCCACTACAGCCCCCTCGATGAGAATGGGGGCGTGCTCGGTCCTCCTTTTCCTGTAGTCCACAATCATCTCCTTTGTCTTGATCACGTTGAGGGAGAGGTTGTTGTCCTGGCACCACACAGCCAGGTCTTTGACCTTTTCTCCCTATAGGCTGTTTCGTCATTGTCGGTGATCAGGCCTACCACTGTTGTGTCATCTGCAAACTTAATGATGGTGTTGGAGTTGTGCCTGGTCATGCAGTCATGAGTGAACAGGGAGTACAGGAGGGGACTGAGCACGCACCCCTGAGGGGCTTCTGTGTTGAGGATCAGCGTGGCGGATGTGTTGTTCCCTACCCTTACCACCTGGGGGCGGCCCAATTTGTATTCATTTTTTTTATGGATAGACAGGGGCACTCCAGGTGCACGTCATTTCAACATCTAGTTTTTATTTACATTTGGTTGAGTTGTCAACTAACGTGAATTAAACTTGAAATCAACAAAAAATTACACCATTTTTTATTTTACTAGGCAAGTCAGTTAAGAACAAATTCTTGTTTTACAATGACAGCCTAGGAATAGTGGGTTAGCTGCCTGTTCAGGGGCAGAACGACAGATTTGTACCTTGTCAGCTCGGGGGAATTGAACTTGCAAACTTTCGGTTACTAGTACAATGCTCTAACCACTAGGCTACCCTGCCGCCACCATGTCATTGGACAGGTTGAAAAAAGGTAAAACTTATTTTACTTTTTGCAAATCCAATCAGTTTTCCACGTTGATTCAACATCAACAATTTTAATTTTTTGTTGTTTAAATTACATGGAAACAATGTTGATTCAACCAGTTTTTGCCCAGTGGGCATGACCAGAAACAAAACAATGTGACCCATTTAAAAATGGACGTGAAGGGTGACCTTAAAAAAGGCAAGTCATAATTTATATGCTACTATTCAGAATACTATTTGTTTATTTAACCAGTAAGTCCCATCCTTGGCTAAATTTTACCCAGAGTGCCTTTAGCAGCTCAGTGAATTTCCGTCCATTTGCTCCCTGTGGTCAATGTCAAGTCCTTGGAGAAGCATGAGAGTGTATGACTGACTGACCGCAAATAGCAAGAGACAAGTGTCACGATCTTCTTTATGGACGGACCAAGACGCAGCGAGGTTTCCAGTGTACATGCTTTATTTTGAACGTAACTGGTTCACTCACTCACTCACTCACTCACTCACTCACTCACTCACTCACTCACTCACTCACTCACTCACTCACTCACTCACTCACTCACTCACTCACTCACTCACTCACTCACTCACTCACTCACTCACTCACTCACTCACTCACTCACTCACTCACTCACTCACTCACTCACTCACTCAGAATAAACAATGACCCACCAAACCCCAGTGAAAACCACAAACATATATATGGTTCCCAATTAGAGGTAACGACAATCAGCTGCCTCTAATTGGGAACCATCAACCCAACATAGAAATATATAAACTAGAACAAAAAACCCTCCTAACTGAAACACAAACTAAACACGCCAGCCTGAAACTCAGGCCTGGACGTGACAACAAGCCACAATAGGCCTACAACAACACTGATTGGTTGTTTGATTCACTGATTCTACACAAAGCTGCAGCTTATATTGTGAAATTTGCTGGGCGAAACTAGTACCCCAAATCACCAGCCTAATGTGGAAGTCCCCTTTTCAGTATACATCTGTCTGATATATATGAAAGCTGAAAGGTTACTCAAGGAGTAGAGGAGGGTGTATGTTAATACTACTGTAAAAGCAAGCTACAGAGTATGAAGCTGAACCTATTAATGTATGTGTAATCACTCTCTCTGACGCACACAGAAAGTAGCCTAAAGCAAAATGTGTCTGAGAACTGTGGGAAAGAAGGCATTGCGCAACAACTCCTAACTTCCCAGAGCTGCTTATTGAATGGATTGTCAAACAACTACAGAGTCTAGCGTGGTTTCATTCTTAACTGCTATGTCATTTTATTTCTTGGTGGGATGGGAATAGTCCAAATATAAAATATGTAGAGCACTTGGCTTATCACACAGGCAAGTAGTCCAATCAGACTTCAGTAGCCTTTTCTGCCAGCTTGCGTGAGTTATCTGTGAAAAAGACTAAAATCAAATCATTAGCAGGCCTATGTATCAAGAATTGGAAATTCCCATCTATTTGATGATGTCATTACACACAAGCTGTTAAACAAGAGAGCGCTGAGATGCATCATGACATTGCCACATTGCTGTCTGATATCAAGAGGAGAGTAACCTCGACTGTTTTCAAAGCTTTTTTAAAGAACACTTGAGGAATATCTAAAGCCTGTGTCGTCATTAGCAAGGAAAGTCTGTCTTCCAACCTTGGGTCGGGAGATACTACTCTGCACAAGTTGAAGTTTAAAATCGGCAGGCATATTGTAAGTACTCAACAGTTTCTGGCAGCGTTCCTTTTGGTAGTCTACTTTCCCACCACGCGGTTGCGTTTTCGGTTAAGTAATAGTCATTTAGTATACGTTTTGGAAAATACATGGAAAAGAGTACAAACAACAAAACACATGTACTTAATATTATTTCTGTTTGTTAAGGTGACGCTGCGGTTGTTCAAACCAAGACCACGTCCATTTCACTGGAGAAGCTATGATGACAGACGTCTTAAAGATGTTTTTTATCGGGACAGCGTTCACTGTCCTCGCCGCGCTGATGGGAATGGTGGATTCATTTGGTGGTCTCATGTATGTCCAAGACGCGGATACTGCAGAATATTTACAGTTGGACAGCAGTACTGACATAAGGATGTCTTCAACCCATTCGAGAGGTTCAGCTAGTGCCAAACGCATTGGACCACGATGAGGACGTCATGTGGAGTAGAATTAACACGAACAGGCTTGGCTTATGTTTTTGTTTGTCAATTACTGCTTGTACTGTACAATGTGTGCACTGATTTTTACAATAACATTATTGAGCCTTTCATCATGGTTCGCTTTCAGTTTCACCAGCTGGTGTCCCACTCCCACTGGCAAAAACTGGTTGAATCAACGCTGTTTCCACGTCATTTCAACCCCCCCCCAAAATCAATGTGACGACGTTGAATGAGCGTTAGAAACTGATTGGAATTTGCAAAAAGTCAGCAACGTATGAGCATTTTGTCTTTTAACCTAAATCCAATGACATGGTGGCATTTTTTGTTGAATTGTGCAATTCAAAACTAGACGTTGAACTGACGTCTGCACAGTGGGGTTTGATTGATACAGGTCACTACGGGTTTGATGAGTTGTTTAACTTGTTTTGCACATTTGAAGAACACTCTAGTTGATGTTTATAGTAGGCTATTACTAAAGTACTAGGTCATATTGACAGCTATTACTATGCAGTTCTATACTACACTAATACTTGGTAGGGCAGCAGGTAGAGCGTTGCGGCAGTAACTGAAAGATCGCTGGTTTGAATCCCCGAGCTGACTAGGGGGAAAAAAATCTGTCTGTGCCCTTGGGCAAGTAACTTAATTTAGCAAACGTTAAATCGCTCTGGATAGGAGCGTCTGCTAAATGACAAAAACGTACTAATCTGTATTCATGGTATTGCCTATATTGTGTAGGCCATTTGTTGTATACTGAATATCACATAAAGTGTCAAATAAAAAGGGCTAAATTATGCACTAATTGACTGTTCATCATGCACTGTAATATTGTGTCATAAAAAAAGTTGTAAAGAATAAACACTTTTTATAGGCTATTGTCAATTAAATGAATAGACACCAATGCTTGTCTTTTGACCACTCCTTTTTTTGCATGGTGAATGAGGATGCGGGAGAAACCAAGCCGGATGCTGTATCCTTATATAGCTTTGCTTTCAAAGGTGTTTACAGGTGTTTTCCATCACAGATCACGCAGGAAACAGAATAAAATAAATGAACTGAAAATGCTAAATGATGAGAAAGACATCTACTTTGTCATGTTAACTATTCTCATTGTTCAACTGAAAGTTTATGTATCAGTTTCATATCGACCAACTTTTGTAATGATGTAGGCCTTTACATCATTCAGAATGACTATAGTCTTTAGGCTGGCCCTTTTAGCTACAGGAGCTATTATACAATGCTACTGTTGACGGAAATGCGATGCTTTTATGCCAGGCTATTAGCCACTGGTGCTACTAGCCGCATCATTTTGTACTATGCTCTTGCATCTAAGATGTAAGTTGCTCTCTCATCTTGAATATCATTTGATATTATTTGATATACTTCATTGTCCCAGAGGGGAAATTTGACAAGGACAATTAAAGAGTCCTGCTGATTCCACATAAATACATACAATCAATTGACACAACACACATAGAAAAACACCCCATCACACACCCTCTCCACACACCCACACAGAAACATGTTGTTCATGCCAGCAAGGCTGTGACTTAGGTTCCACATGATGTAAGTCCTACAGGCCAGGCTCCAGTCCATTATCTCCCTAATCAACCTCTGTGTTTCCCCTGCTGTTTACAAGATCTATTGACATGGGGACAAAATAATGTTTATATCTGTTCATCCTGCATCTGGGCATAACGGGTTCTCAAACTTTTTGGGGCCGGAGACCCCTTTTCTGATAGCAAATCTATAAGGGACCCCCCTTATAATCAGAACAGATCTCCAGTGTTGAACTATGACTTAGGCAGTGCATGACCGGACGAACCAAGTCTCAGGCCTTGTGATGGAACATTTTAAAGGCCCACCTACTGGCATCAGAAAGAACATTTAGCAGTTTTCTAGCTCATTTCCTGCAGTTTTACACATTTATTATGGGGCAGAAAGTTTTTTTTGTTGTTCCAATTTTAAAGCTAATATCCTGCAATTCTACACACATTGTGCATTTTTTTTCCCTGAGTAATGCTGCAGTCTAAGGCACTGCATCTCAGTGCTTGAGGCGTCACTACAGACACCCTGGTTCGAATCCAGGCTGTATCACAGCCGGCCGTGATTGGTAGTCCCATAGGGCAGCTCACAATTGGCCCAGCGTCGTCCGGGTTTGGCCGGTGTAGGCCGTCATTGTAAATAAGAATTTGTTCTTATCTGACATGCCTACTTAAATAAAGGTTAAATAAAAAAAATTATAAAAAATGGCAGTGCGTTTATGTAAAAAATAAATAATTGATAATTGGTGGAGTACTGTGGATACCAATATCCCTGTGAGCCTCCCATGCCCATGTTGCCCAGGGTTAACCTTTTACTGCAGTGGGCTAAATCAGGGTCACAGAGTGTTTTTTGGTGGTTTTAAACAAATCTACTTTGAAACCAAAGTATACACACATGGTTATGGGCTTAAAAGGAGACACCTGTACCATATTAAATATAGAGTTGAAATCTATTGAATTTCGAGTTTGCAACTCAATATTACACTTTATATACATCACAGAAGACTGAAATATAACAAAACCGGTTGTTTAAAAAAAATGGTTATTTATGAAAAATATGAATAACATTCCACCCATGAGACCACTAGTCATTTGACTGCAGGAAAGGCCTACCAACCTAAATTGTAGATTAATATTATTAGGCCTACATGTATTGTACCCTCTAAACTTCATCCACAGATCCCTTGGCCAAAATGTGTTTAATCTGTTGTTGTTAGTAATATTCATAAAATAATTACATATATGTTACGTATGTATATACAATACCATTCAAAAGTTTGGGGTCACTTAGAAAGGTCCTTGTTTTTGAATGAAAAGCTATTTTTCTGTCCATTAAAATAACATCAAATTGATCAGAAATACAGTGTAGACATTGTTAATGTTGTGAATGACTATTGTAGCTGGAAACGGACAATTTTTAATGGAATATCTACATAAGTGTACAGAGGTGTGGGAGTGGGAGGCCCCGGTGGGAGGCCTCGGTGCACAACTGAGCAAGAGGACAAGTACATTAGAGTGTCTAGTTTGAGAAACAGACGCCTCACAAGTCCTCAACTGGCAACTTAATTAAATAGTACCCGCAAAACACCAGTCTCAACGTCAACAGTGAAAAGGCGACTCCGGGATGCTGGCCTTCTAGGCAGAGTTGCAAAGAAAAGCCATATCTCAGACTGGCCAATAAAAAGAAAACATTAAGATGGGCAAAAGGACACAGACACTGGACAGAGGAAGATTGGAAAAAAGTGTTATGAACAGACTAATCTAAGTTTGAGGTGTTCGGATCACAAAGAAGAACATTCATGAGACGCAGAAAAAATGAAAAGATGCTGGAGGAGTGCTTGACGCCATCTGTCAAGCATGGTGGAGGGAATGTGATGGTCTGGGGGTGGTAAAGTGGGAGATTTGAACAGGGTGAAAGGGATCTTGAATAAGGAAGGCTATCACTCAATTTTGGAACGCAATGCCATAAGCTGAGGACGGTGCTTAATTGGAGCCAATTTCCTCCTACAACAGGACAATGACCCAAAGCACAGCTCCAAACTATGCAATAACTATTTAGGGAAGAAGCAGTCAGCTGGTATTCTGTCTATAATGGAGTGGCACAGTCACCGGATCTCAACTCTATTGAGCTGTTGTGGGAGCAGCTTGACCGTATGGTACGTAAGAAGTGCCCATCAAGCCAATCCAACTTGTGGGAGGTGCTTCAGGAAGCATGGGGTGAAATCTCTTCAGATTACTTCAACAAATTGACAACTAGAATGCCAAAGGTCTGCAAAGCTATAATTGCTGCAAATGGAGGATTCTTTGACGAAATCAAAGTTTAAAGGACTTTTTTATTTTTTTAATATAAAATCATTATTTATAACCTTGTCAACTTTGACTATATTTCCTATTCATTTTGCAACTAATTTCATGTATGTTTTCATGGATAAAAATACATTTCTAATTGACCCCAAACTTTTGAACGGTGGTGTATATGTATATATATTTAAGCAATAAGGCCAGAGGAGGTGTGGTATATGGTCAATATACCACTGCTAAGGGCTGATCATATGCACTACGCATTGCGGAATGCCTGAACATAGCCCTTAGCCGTGGTATATTGGCTATATATCACAAACCCCCGAGGTGCCTTATTGCTATTATAAACTGGTTACCAATGTAATTAGAGCAGTAAAAATAAATGTTTTGTCATACCCATGGTATACTGATATACCACGGCTGTCAGCCAATCAGTGTTCAGGCCTCGAACCACCCAGTTCATATATATATATATATATATATATTCATAAAATATTTATACAATAATTTATTGTATATAAAATAATTAAATGCACTAGGCTATTAGCCACTGGTGCTACTAGCCACATCATGTTGTACTATGCCCTTGCATAGTAAATCTCAAAATACTATATATATCTATAGTATTTTTTGATTTGGCCAGTGGTCCACGGACCCCACTTTGAGAAATCTTGCCCTATAACACATTCCTGGTTGCATCAGCTGGGACTCAATGTTCAGTACGTGTGTGGAGTCTGATATGATCTTTATTGCCTGTCTAATGACGGTCTCCTCAAAAATCTTATTGAGCGCTGAGGGACCTATTGAATGTAAATGTTACTAAGTCTCTCCTCTCTCTCTAGCCAAGTCAACTCACCAGAAACAACAGGTCTATATAAAAATCACAAAAGGAATTAGTACGAGTGGCTACAGTGTTCTCTTATAGACCAACTGCGCCATCCCGCGGTGTTGAACAGTTGTTTTACTGTGTGCCGGGACAAGGGAGAAGCGCATAAATGGTTGCTGATGACATTACATCTATTCGGCAGGTTGCTTAGTTCTATGTAGTAATACTTTGCAGACTACTGTAGATGTGTTACTATGGTGGGAGATACTTTTCTCACACTTGTAATACATAAATTACTTGTTACGCTACAGGGAATTTAGCCTATAGCTACTATAGCATTAACATTGAGTCATTGGCTGCTATAGGCTTAGCTTACTATCAGTTTTCGCAAAGGCATTATAGTGGCTGATGTGAAGGAGGTTTTGTAGCCTATATATGGATGGACATCACTTGGATGCGACATAGGGGCGAACAACCGTTGATATACCCACTGGCAGCACATTTTATGTAAATGACCCGTCAAACATGTGTCTCGCCGCCCCCCAGCCATTCAAATGCGACACTTATCATTTGTCGCCTGAAATGATAGGCAGTGCTAGTCTGTCATACGTGACCTGAACTGTGGGATTTGGGACTTTACCGTTATTTAGCCAACCACATCAAAATGACTTGGAGAATTTTGGTCCTCGGTGGGGCATGGTTGCTTCTTCTGGGTGTGGGGGGTCAGTGTAAAGAGCAACGAAACCGGAGAACGGTGTCTTTCCATCGGACTCAGCAGGATGGGGACCAACGCCAAGTCCTCTCACGGCCAGAAAGGGATACCACAGCTTCTCCAAGACCCACTTTCACCGCTTGTAAACTCCCTCTCACACCATTAGAACACAGGGTGTTGGATCAAAATACACACGAGGTGAGAGCTATGTCAGTGCTGTTTTTGACGTACTTTTTAAATTACTAGAGCATCAACACCGCAGTTTTACCATTTGCAATTGTATAAATAAATGCAAATGTATCATAATATGTCATCATAATGACTAATGCGTGCTTTATTAATGATTGTGTGTGTGATAGTTTTGAGGGTAGGGCTACTTGGGTTGTCATAAGGTTCATCAGCTCTGAAGGTGTGATGTTATGGGTGTATGTGGGGAATAAGTTGAGTCTCACTCTCTCTTTCTCAATTCAATTAAATGTGCTTTATTGGCATGAAGTAACAATGTACATATTGCCAAAGCTTTCTTTGGAGATTTACAATATTTACATAATTAATAATAATCAATATTGTCAACGGGACAACCATAACAACAATTACCAAGGGTCAAAATAACCATACATTGAATAATACCAATAACCATACAGGACATGTGCAGGTTGGCTGGTCTGTCAGACACTGTCCCTTATCTCTCTCTCTCTCTCTCTCTCTCTCTCTCTCTCTCTCTCTCTCTCTCTCTCTCTCTCTCTCTCTCTCTCTCTCTCTCTCTCTCTCTCTCTCTCTCTCTCTCTCCCTTCAGACAGGGTTTCATGGTGACGATGGCTCCAGTTTTACTGTCACATGGGTTGGAGACGGGACAGGAGTACGTATGGTCGTCACTTAATGGATGATGGATGTAGCATCATTGTCATCATCACTCATTGCGTGCATCTGAAAGGGGTGCAGCTCAATACGCTGGAGTAGCTTCCTCCCCTCGTTTCCTCTCTTTCACCTGCGATAACCTGACAGTGTGGCAACTTGATAGATGCCTACAGGGAATTTGCTTTCACCTGTCCAGCTCTCTCACATCGATGCAGATGAAGGAAAGGAAAGGGGACGAGGAGAGAGGAAACCATCTAAAACTTTGACAACAGTTTTTTAATTTGGTTGATTGATTGAGTGATTGAGTGATTGATTGAGTGATTGAGTGATTGATTGAGTGATTGATTGTAATGACGGGTGCATAAATGGGCATTGCTAACTGTGCATAAACTGGGAATAGTACAGTTGTGGTGAAGTTTAGCCAAGTGTTCATTTGTGTCCCACCAGGTAATCTTGGTGTTGTCTACAATCAGTGCTCCTCTAGACTCCTTCTTCGAGGGCGGTTCTTCACGATTGTACCGCAGGTTAGTGGATGGTGGCAATACGTCTGTCTGTCTGTGTGTGTGTCTGTCTCTATCTCTGCCTGTCTGTCTGTCTGTGTGTGGGTCTGTCTCTATCTCTGCCTGTCTGTCTGTGTGTGTGTCTGTCTCTATCTCTACCTGTCTGTCTGTCTGTGTGTGGGTCTGTCTCTATCTCTGCCTGTCTGTCTGTGTCTGTCTGTCTGTGTCTTGTCTGTCTGTGTGTAGAATAGATGAACTGAGCCAGTGTTCTGAAATTTTGGCTTGTTATACTCCCCTATCAGTGCAGACTACGGCAAGTCTTTCCATGATATTTCTCATCTCATCAACAACACCTTCATAAGGAAGGAATTTGGACTTCTGGCCGGACCAGGGAACTCTCAACAGGTAAGCTGCCAGATCACAAGTGTACATGCAGGAAAGCATTCTGGCTGATGACAGTCTGTGTGTGTGTCTGCATGTCTGTGTGTATGTGTGTGTGTTTGTGACTGTGGCGTGGATGTGCAGACACATCAGCCATCTTGCTTCTTGCTGTCCAATCAGCTTGAGCCACCACAGCTCAGTTTCCACACTCTCCTCCACATGCCACTGTGGTCACGCTGCTCAGAACACTGGTGTGAAGACTAGACAGTGAGAACAACAAAACCACCAAACTCATTACTCCTAAACAACCACAACAGGGTGTTAAGGCATAACGTAGCAAAACTATTTGCAATCAAAAATGTTCAGCAACAAAAGCAAGCGTTTCTTATTGGACGAATTCAGGTCTGTTGCAGTTTCTTTTTGTCTGTTTGGCATCTAATGAATGCACCCCAGGATGAGGCCTCCTAGTTTATGTTGGGGGAGGTGATTTATATGAAGACAATAGAGAAGACAAGGAAGGAAGCCAGTTTAGACTATTGAGATGCACGTTAAGGCAACCTCCCATCACCGATGGTGCTTGTTCTGATTGACAGGTGATTCTGACGGCAGATACACCGGTTTTGGACAACCCCGGAGGCGTCATCTTTACCTCGACTGACGCCGGAGTGTTGTTTAAGTCTGTCCAGCTACCTTTTCACCCGGCCCAGCCAATCACCTTCCACTTCTTGAATCCCGAGTACTTAGTGGTCATCAGCATAGATGTGAGTAAATAAACAAACATGCTCTTTATCTCTTTGTGATCACACTCACCTCACGCACATGCACAAATGGGCACACACGGGCACATATACACACACACACACACACACACACACACACACACACACACACACACACACACACACATACATACATACATAAAGGTGCCATATGCAAAAATCACTCTGACATTTCCTGGTAGAAAAAATTATAATAGTTAACCTAATTTCAGTTTATGTGACAAAACATGCAAGTATAGTGTAGATAATCATTGTACCATCTAATCCGCTGTAAAATATATTTTCAATAACCAAAAATATAGTATTTCAGCTGTTTGAAGCTGGTGTACAAAACCGAAAGTAAAAGACGCAAAAACGAAACTTAATAACAGGAAGCATAGAAATAGAGCATATAAAACAGATCTACCGCTTCTTAGATTTGCTTTCAATGAGTATTATATATCTATAAGTCACATTTCTATGGGAATTTGGTTGGGTTGCCAAAAAAGTGACATATTCCAGCATTAATTCCACATTTTCCTACGCTTTTCTCACTTGCAGGGCGGCCTGTGGCTTTCTCTGGACTTTGGGGCTGTGTGGACAAAGGTTCATGAAGGAACACAATCTTTCACGTGGTGAGAACTAACGGAGCACACACAAACACACACACGCATACACACACACACAAATCTCAATTTGATCAGCCGTGCCCAGACAAAGAGCGTGTGTCGTGTTCAAATAATAACAAAATGTAATATGATTATTAAGTGGGTCTCTCTCTCTCTCTCTCTCTCTCTCTCTCTCTCTCTCTCTCCCCCCTTATTTTGCCAGGGGTTCCGGCATCACTCTCTTCTTCAGTTTCAGTCCCAAAGGAACAGGTGAGAGCAGGGTTGTATTCATTAGTACACACTGTATCAAAGCATTTTGAAACCAAAAAATGAGCAACAAGTCTGTTTTCTTCTGTTTGGGCGCTGGTCTAATAATGTTTTGTGTTCTGTCGTTAGTGGAGGCAGACAGAAGAGGAGAGCTGTTCCTGAAGAGGACAGAAGACCTGGGGAAGACGTTCACCACCTTGGCACACAGCATCTTCTCATTTGGCTATGTAGGAGGCTTCCTCTTCACTTCAGTCATAGAGACACTGGTGAGACACACACACTGATGCAACCACACACACACACACACACACACACACACACGGACACATGCAAGCATGCATACTCATGCAAGCAAGCGTACACATACATACACACACATACACACACAGGTATCAACATCTAAGCTGACATATACTATCATTTACACTCAAAATCTGTGTTATTTCCACTCACTCTGCCTTTCATTGGTCCAGTCAGTCAACAGTCATACACCACGTTGTGGTTCTTGCTTGGTTAGATCTGTGTTGTGACTAAGTGATTCTCTCCCAGGGAGCCTTGGTTAGATCTGTGTTGTGACTAAGTGATTCTCTCCCAGGGAGCCTTGGTTAGATCTGTGTTGTGACTAAGTGATTCTCTCCCAGGGAGCCTTGGTTAAATCTGTGTTGTGACTAAGTGATTCTCTCCCAGGGAGCCTTGGTTAGATCTGTGTTGTGACTAAGTGATTCTCTCCCAGGGAGCCTTGGTTAGATCTGTGTTGTGACTAAGTGATTCTATCCCAGGGAGCCTTGGTTAGATCTGTGTTGTGACTAAGTGATTCTATTCCAGGGAGCCTTGGTTAGATCTGTGTTGTGACTAAGTGATTCTCTCCCAGGGAGCCTTGGTTAGATCTGTGTTGTGACTAAGTGATTCTCTCCCAGGGAGCCTTGGTTAGATCTGTGTTGTGACTAAGTGATTCTCTCCCAGGGAGCCTTGGTTAGATCTGTGTTGTGACTAAGTGATTCTCTCCCAGGGAGCCTTGGTTAGATCTGTGTTGTGACTAAGTGATTCTCTCCCAGGGAGCCTTGGTTAGATCTGTGTTGTGACTAATTGATTCTCTCCTAGGGAGCCCCACGTGTCATCTATGTGTCCTCAGACCAGGGGGACCACTTCAACAAGGCCCAGCTCCCCTCCGCCTCCACTGAGCAGGTAGGACAGGCTCTTGTTCCTCTGTACCCCACAATGTCCCCTCAGCCCTCACTTCATTCTATTGTCCCCTGTCTATGGCTGTTATGGTAACCGTTTTACCGCCACACCGGTAATGAGTAATGACGGCAGTCAAATTCCACGTGACCATTTAGTCATGGTAATTAGGCTTCTCCAAGCTCTGATGCTGCTGATGGTCATTAGTAGCCTACAAAAATTGCTAACTGCCTGGTACTCAGCACTCTTTTGTCCATCTAATCACTCTGACATCAATGCAAATGTAATCGAAAATCTAATCAAACACTTCACGAGGGCCCATGAGTTCATGTTGCTGACCTCTTTTAAAAAGAGGAGGATCCCAACAGCTTTCTATAGGCTAGGCCTACTATATTTATTAACTTCCTAATATTAAGCACATTGCTTTGCTTTACAACAGGAGTGTAGTCTACCTGGCTGGCATAAAAATGAACCATGGGAAAAGCGTCCTCTATTTAAGTGCATAGATTACATGTATTTCCCCATGCCCCTGTTCTGAGACAGGTGCGTAATAATGGCCCATTCTAAATCAAACCTGATTTCAGACATATATTATTTAGTATGTAAAGACATTAAATTAAGAATAGTCTGATGGGTGACAATATAAGCCTATCCCTTGTGAATGATATATTATCACTTGTGAATGATGCCCAGTTTGTGCAGTATGTAAGGCAAGAAACAGCGCGTGCCTTTTTTTGGCGACTTTTTGCACACCTCATGTAGCCTAGCCTGTAGGCCTATATGTTTTGATAATGTTTGTATCACAACTAAAGTGGCCAAATAACTTCTTAAAATTAGGCATATTAATCCGCTCTATAACCGGTATAGAGCTAAACTGGCATACATAGGCCGCATGTGAGTTTCAAGTTTGGGGAAGAGAATTTTCACCATAAAAATGCACCTTTATAATACAGCATTGCATGCATAATCCCATTTGCCGTCACTTTCAAGGACAGTTTTCCCGCAAATTGATTGCATTTTGGAACGTTCGCACTTATAGCCTACTGCCGTGTGCGCATTGCTGCACTTATAATGTGAAGAAATAGCCTAATAGTTTATCAACATTTAAAGCTAAACGTTCTGATCTGTTGCCTCATTGCTTTTTAAAGTTTTTTTGATGTGAGTGGTTGTATTAATTGGGGATCTATCGCATCCCATTACTGTCCCAGAGTACGTTTGGAATATTTATTTCTTGAACAGATGGCCAAGTTGACCGGTATAATAGGTCAACTTTTGTACTATGGTGTCACGTCGTATAAATGATTGGAGACAGGCACAGGAATACGTAATAGGGGGTTTTAATACTCCACCCAAAAGTACAACGTGCCATGAAAAGACAAGGGGACAAAGTCCAAAACAAACACGTATACAAAACACAGGAATGTAACCCAAACAAAAGAGCGAGGTAGAACCTCTAATAAATACACAGGATGAGACCCGCAGTACACTACACGGGGCGAGACCTGTAATAACAAATGCACAACAATACACGGGACGAGACCTGTAATAACAAGTGCACAATACACTAAATAACAAAGCCCGGTTACTCACAGCCCAATGGACATGGGAACAATAACTGACAAGACAATGGTGAACAGAGGGCACATATATACAATTACTAATCAGGGGAATTGGAATCAGGTTTGCGTAATGAGACAATTCAGTGATTCCTAGAGGCCGGTGACGTAGACTTCCGGAACTGGTGCACGGAAGGGCAGCAGTACCGGGGGAATCTGTGACACATGGGGGATAGTAGATTGACATAGGCTAGTGCTTCCGCTGTTCGTTAGGCCTACTCATCTTGTTGGCTGATGAAAAGTTGTGGACAGTTCTAACATCTTCAATATGGGCCTCGGAATTCGGAGTTGCGTCCCCCGATGTGTCTGTCTTCATTCACTTGTATCCTACTTCTTAGTTGAAATGCCTGTGAGAAGGACCCAATCACGTGACGGGTATTGGATATAAAAAATTTAGATATCTGAGAGAGCCATGTGAGTGAGAGGTGCTTCGGAGCACGGCAGGCGGTAGAAGGGAATTATAATTATTATATTCAGCCAAAGGGCACAGCGGCCACTTTGGCCGCAAAAGGCATGGATTTTTTTAGGGGACATTACGGCCACACAAGGGGGATGCTGCCGGGAAATTTGAGGCCTGGTGAGAAAACTATCAAGTGCTTGTCAAATTGTGAATGAGAGACTGATGAAGTGTGTGTAGCTTGAACAAGAAACAAATAAGAGCTCATGCCTTTCATGCGACTATTTTTCGAATCAATATTAGAGTCACATCATACAGCCTTAGAATGTATAGAAAATCTCAACATATAGCCCAACGTTTGTGTCACAACTAAAGTTGCATAAATAACTCTAAATTAAGCAGGACCAGTTTCTTTGTTAACACAGAATAGCTGCATGTGTGCACTTCCTTTGAAATCGTTTGGAGAAAAAATCCTTTCTATTTTATGAATCTATGTTCGATTGTGTTCTTCATACTATAAAATAATACAATTAATAACATTCATTAATGTGAGACTGGCAGTTATTTGCTTGACAATCACCGGCTGACAAAATGTAATGACCGACACAATCCTACCCTTGTCCATCTTTCCTGTTCCTCTGTACTGTTGTCTTCCTGTCTCTGTCTTCTCCTGTCTCTCTGTTCCCCCTGTTCCTCTGTTTCTGTCCCTCTATCTCTGTCATAAATTCTGTCATAAATTCATTTTTAAAAAATAAAAAAATTCCAGGTCAGGGTGGCAGCATTTCAAGTACACGGTAAAGAATCTGTCACAACAATTGACAAGACATAGTAAGGATTAAAAACCACATTGTGACAAGTAACTACAAGATATAGTAACTGTCACCAAATGTCTGGTCTAGAAGCTCTTGAAAGAGGAAGTAGGGGTTTGAAAGACATTTGCTCATATCAGGAGAAGACCATTTGGCAACACAAAATGTAACGATAGATGCACACACCTGGTCTTGCCACAGACAAAGACACACACACATACCATCCCCTGCTCTCCTCTCATTCCCTCAACTCCCTCCCAAACTGTATCTTGCTGACGAGACAGAAACAAAGATATTCTCTCACGATGATTAATGGCTTAGAAATGGGAGAACACACACACACACACACAACTAATTGGGGGAGGCATTACAATAACGCAAACAGTTGCACACATGTCTTAATGATTCATCTTGTCACCTGTATACATGTGTGTGTGTTTCCAGTTCTACTCGGTTCTGGATGGGGATGAGGATATGATCTTCATGCATGTGGACAATCCAGGAGGTACTGTAGGGGAAAGGAGTGAACTTCATCGCAACTCCCTCAAACACACACATCTTACACACACTCTGCCACACGCACACACTCTAGTCTTTCTTTCTATCTCACTTTCTCTCCCTCTCTCTCCTTCTCAGATTCTAACTCACACACTCTAGTCTCTCTTTCTATCTCACTTTCTCTCCCTCTCTATCTCAGATTCTAACTCACACACTCACACATGCTTTTCAGGTACAGACAAAGGACATATGAGCCGCATGGATCCGTCTTTAGATTAAACATTAAAGTTTACTCATGTATTTTGCTTCTGTCTGAAATTGTACATATATCTCATCTAGATCTATAACTGTCTCAGCCCTGCTAACCCTGATATGTCTGTCTCAGCCCTACTAACTCTAACCCTGATATGTCTGTCTCAGCCCTACTAACCCTAACCCTGATATGTCTGTCTCAGCCCTACTAAATCTAACCCTGATATGTCTGTCTCAGCCCTACTAACCCTGATATGTCTGTCTCAGTCCTACTAACCCTGATATTTCTGTCTCACTCCTGCTAATCCTAAGCCTGATATATCTGTCTCAGTCCTACTAACCCTGCTATGTCTATCTCAGTCCTGCTAACCCTGATATGTCTGTCTCAGTCCTACTAACCCTGATATGTCTGTCTCAGTCCTGCTAACCCTGCTGAGTCTGTCTCAGTCCTACTAACCCTGATATGTCTGTCTCAGTCCTACTAACCCTGCTATGTCTGTCTCAGTTCTGCTAACCCTGATATGTCTGTCTCAGTCCTACTAACCCTGATATGTCTGTCTCAGTCCTGCTAACCCTAATATGTCTGTCTCAGTCCTACTAACCCTAATATGTCTGTCTTAGCCCTACTAACCCTAACCCTGATATGTCTGTCTCAGTCCTACTAACCCTGATATATCTGTCTCAGTTCTGCTAACCCTGATATGTCTGTCTCAGTCCTACTAACCCTGCTATGTCTTTCTACGTCTGGCTAACCCTGATATATCTGTCTCAGTCCTTCTAACCCTGCTGTGTCTGTCTCAGTCCTGCTAACCCTGCTATGTCTGTCTCAGTCCTACTAACTCTAACCCTGATATGTCTGTCTCAGTCCTACTAACCCTGATATGTCTGTCTCAGCCCTACTAACCCTGATATGTCTGTCTCAGTCCTACTAACTCTAACCCTGATATATCTGTCTCAGTCCTTCTAACCCTGCTGTGTCTGTCTCAGTCCTGCTAACCCTGCTATGTCTGCCTCAGTCCTACTAACTCTAACCCTGATATGTCTGTCTCAGTCCTACTAACCCTAATATGTCTGTCTCAGTCCTACTAACCCTGATATGTCTGTCTCTGTCCTACTAACTCTAATCCTGATATGTCTGTCTCAGTCCTACTAAACCTGCTATGTCTGTCTCAGTCCTACTAACCCTGATATATCTGTCTCAGTCCTACTAACTCTAACCCTGATATGTCTGTCTCAGTCCTGCTAACCCTGATATGTCTGTCTCAGTCCTGCTAACCCTGATATGTCTGTCTCTGTCCTACTAACCCTAACCCTGATATGTCTGTCTCAGTCCTACTAACCCTGATATATCTGTCTCAGTTCTGCTAACCCTGATATGTCTGTCTCAGTCCTACTAACCCTGCTATGTCTTTCTACGTCTGGCTAACCCTGATATATCTGTCTCAGTCCTTCTAACCCTGCTGTGTCTGTCTCAGTCCTGCTAACCCTGCTATGTCTGTCTCAGTCCTACTAACTCTAACCCTGATATGTCTGTCTCAGTCCTACTAACCCTGATATGTCTGTCTCAGCCCTACTAACCCTGATATGTCTGTCTCAGTCCTACTAACTCTAACCCTGATATATCTGTCTCAGTCCTTCTAACCCTGCTGTGTCTGTCTCAGTCCTGCTAACCCTGCTATGTCTGCCTCAGTCCTACTAACTCTAACCCTGATATGTCTGTCTCAGTCCTACTAACCCTAATATGTCTGTCTCAGTCCTACTAACCCTGATATGTCTGTCTCTGTCCTACTAACTCTAATCCTGATATGTCTGTCTCAGTCCTACTAAACCTGCTATGTCTGTCTCAGTCCTACTAACCCTGATATATCTGTCTCAGTCCTACTAACTCTAACCCTGATATGTCTGTCTCAGTCCTGCTAACCCTGATATGTCTGTCTCAGTCCTGCTAACCCTGATATGTCTGTCTCTGTCCTACTAACCCTAACCCTGATATGTCTGTCTCAGTCCTACTAACCCTGCTGTGTCTGTCTCAGTCCTACTAACCCTGATATGTCTGTCTCCGTCCTACTAACCCTGATATGTCTGTCTCAGTCCTACTAACCCTGATATGTCTGTCTCAGTCCTGCTAACCCTGATATGTCTGTCTCAGTCCTACTAACCCTGATATGTCTGTCTCAGTCCTACTAACCCTGATATGTCTGTCTCAGTCTTACTAACCCTGATATGTCTGTCTCAGTCCTACTAACTCTAACCCTGATATGTCTGTCTCAGTCCTACTAACCCTGATATGTCTGTCTCAGTCCTACTAACCCTGCGATGTCTGTCTCAGTCCTACTAACTCTAACCCTGATATGTCTGTCTCAGTCCTACTAACCCTGATATATCTGTCTCAGTCCTACTAACCCTGCAATGTCTGTCTCAGTCCTACTAACCCTGATATGTCTGTCTCAGTCCTACTAGCCCTGATATATCTGTCTCAGTCCTGCTAACCCTGATATGTCTGTCTCTGTCCTACTAACCCTAACCCTGATATGTCTGTCTCAGTCCTACTAACCCTGCGATGTCTGTCTCAGTCCTACTAACTCGAACCCTGATATGTCTGTCTCAGTCCTACTAACTCTGATATGTCTGTCTCAGTCCTACTAACCCTGTGATGTCTGTCTCAGTCCTACTAACCCTGATATGTCTGTCTCACTTCTACTAACCCTGATATGTCTGTCTCATTCCTACTAACCCTGATATGTTTGTCTCACTTCTACTAACCCTGATATGTCTGTCTCACTTCTACTAACCCTGATATGTCTGTCTCAGTCCTACTAACCCTGATATATCTGTCTCAGTCCTATTAACACTGATATGTCTGTCTCAGTCCTACTAACCCTGTGATGTCTGTCTCAGTCCTACTAACTCTAACCCTGATATGTCTGTCTCAGTCCTACTAACCCTGATATGTCTGTCTCAGTCCTACTAACCCTGTGATGTCTGTCTCAGTCCTACTAACCCTGATATGTCTGTCTCACTTCTACTAACCCTGATATGTCTGTCTCAGTCCTACTAACCCTGATATGTCTGTCTCACTTCTACTAACCCTGATATGTCTGTCTCAGTCCTACTAACCCTGATATGTCTGTCTCACTTCTACTAACCCTGATATGTCTGTCTCACTTCTACTAACCCTGATATGTCTGTCTCACTTCTACTAACTCTAACCCTGATATATCTGTCTCAGTCCTACTAACCCTGATATATCTGTCTCAGTCCTACTAACCCTGCTTGCTGCAATGGAAAAGCTTGAGTTTGTTAGAGAGTTAGAGGAAGGACCTGTTTCACAAGTTCTCAGTATTGCTGACAAATCATACGATCATACAGGCTGTGTGTGTGTGTGTGTCTTCTGCATCAGTGCATACAGTAGGTGTCTATGGGTAGAGGTCTGAGGTGTTTGTGCCATTCAGCTGAATTGAGGAGATAAGAAGGAGGGGTTTTATCTGAGTGGGGGACAGACACCTTGATAGACTAGAAGAACAGCTGACACAGCTCTGGGCATCAGGGTACACACACACACAACACACACACACACACACACACACACACACAACACACACACACACACACGCAGCAACACATGGTACAAAGGGATTTTAAGGCCAGACGGTCATATGCATACTATTTTCCACTAAGTGCTGACGTAAGCTGTTTCTACATCTTTAATGTCAGGAGTGTTTTTCACACCATTTGTTGATGTTTATGGCCCCTTATTGCTATGCCGACTCATAGAGGGCTGTGTCAGCGCAGTTGGGTTTGTTCCCAAGCCTACAGAAGACACTGTATTTCTTCCATCCGTGTGTGTGTGTGTGTGTGTGTGTTGTCTCATGGGGTCGGGATAGAGTAGATGGTAAATGACTATTCCTTCTATATTATAATGTTTCATTCTATTGACATTCTATTCTATTGTACCATACTCTACTGTCTTCTATTCTCCAGAGGAAAGCTACTTTGGGACAGTGTACACGTCAGATGACCGGGGCATCCTGTACTCTAAGTCTCTAGAGCGCCACCTGTTTGGTGGGGAAGGGAAGAGCGACTTCACCAACGTCACCTCCATGAGAGGAGTCTACCTCACCAACGTATTGGAGGAGGGTACGCAACTACGCATCAACACAATCTGGGTCGTATTCTTTCGGAACATAAACAATCCGTAACAGGGAGGGACTCTTATAATCTCCACCCGGCACCCGGCACAGCCAGAAGAGGACTGGCCACCCCTCAGAGCCTGGTTCCTCTCTAGGTTTCTTCCTAGGTTCTAGCCTTTCTAGGGAGTTTTTCCTAGCCACCGTGCTTCTACATCTGCATTGTTTGCTCTTTGGGGTTTTATGCTGGGTTTCTGTATAAGCACTTAGTGAGAACTGATGATGTAAGAAGGGCTTTATAAATACATTTGATTGATTGATACCTGAACTTGTCCAATAAAAAATGCATGTTTTTGTTTTCGGTTGTAAAACATTTGCTACGGTGTGCACTAATGAATATCACTGTATTTATTTTAAGGATGAATCCTGGGAACTGACCTCTGTGTTTTTCCTAGTTTGTAGGCGGGTTTTATACTTGCAGATTGAAGTGTGAATGCATGTATTATTTAGTGGCAAAAATATGACAATTACTAATCCAAGCTAAAAGTTTTTTCCTGGGTATTGTTTTTGACAGATGGCCGCATTCGAACAGTCATTTCATTTAACCGAGGGGGAGAGTGGAAACTCCTCAACAAGCCACAGAATGTTGAGTGTGGTGAGGATTCAAGAAATGATGTGAGAACTAACTTCATTCCCTCCTCTGACAATGAAGTGTGTTGAGTATGTTGATGCTTATTATATGATTGTGAACACTGCATTCTTGTGTGTGTGTGTATGTGTTTGTGACAGTGTAACTTGCACATCCACGGTGAGCATAGTCGCTACAACGGCATAACTCCCATGCTACCTCTCTCTGACCCCACTGCCGTTGGCCTTGTCATCGCCCACGGTAACCAAACTGTCAATCATACATATCAAAGACATGTTGCATTGTGATACTTCTGTATTACCGTAGTGTACAGGATGTTGTGCACTACATGTTACATTGTGATACTTCTGTATTACCGTAGTGTACAGGATGTTGTGCACTACATGTTGCATTGTGATACTTCTGTATTACCGTAGTGTACATGATGTTGTGCACTACATTTAGCATTGTAGGGAATCTTGAATGGACTATACAGGAAATTCCCCCTCCCTAATAATTCGGTCATCACTTCAAAATAGCTGATCCCATATATAGTGCACTATATATACCCGGCCTCATTTCGTTCCCTTACCTTTTAATGTTTGCAGATGTGGGATCAATATGGTGAAAGCTCCTCCACTACACTGGTTATCTCTATCCAGAACCTTCAGGTCAGAAAACAGTGGAGGGTTAGGGCTAAACGGAGGGGTAGGGAGAATTTTGGGACCAGATGACTGACAGATAGAACATGTTTTCGGACACATCCCCCACCCTCTAGCTGTCCCAGAATGTGTGTGACCTTTCTATGACCTCTGCCCTTTGACCTGCCAGGCAGTGTGGGGGACTCTATCTCGTCAACACGGCCTGACGTGTACGTGTCGGAGGATGGGGGGTACAAGTGGAGGGGTTCGCTGAGGGGGCCCCATCACTACAGCATCCTGGACGCTGGGGGGCTCGTCGTGGCTGTGGAGGCCCACCCCATGGACGGCCAAATCAATAGCATAAAGTACTGAACACCACAAGCACGCACACACACAGTCTGTGGCATGTAGAAAGATTTGGTGTAAGGAAGATCCTTTGTATTCGCACCCCCACCCATGGCATGCAAGCGACATCCTTTTGTGTGTGTGTGTCTGTGTTTGACTATGGAGTGTGTGTGTGTCAATCCGCTCTTCTCTCCCTATGAAGTTGTGGCTGTGAATGTGTCTATAAGCAGTCCACTATCTGGTAATTCTGTATTTGTGTGTTTTAATTCGGTGTACTTCATGCGTGTGTGTGTGCTTGCACGTTCACATTGAGATGTTTATACAGGGTCGTATTCATTAGGCACCAAACAAAAGAAATCAACCTTAACTTTGTCCAATAAGAAATGCTCGTTTTAGTTTTCTGTTTCAAAGCGTTTTGTGACAGTGAGCGCTAATGAAAACGACCCTGTATGTGATTGTGCATCACCCCAGGTTCTCCACAGATGAGGGCCAGTGTTGGAAGGTGTACAACTTTACAGAGCAGCCCATCTTCTTCGCTGGCCTGACATCCGAGCCAGGCACCAAGACCATGAACATCAGCGTGTGGGGCTACCGGCCCGAGGACGACCACCAGCCCATGTGGGTGGTGGTCACCATTGACTTCCAGAGTCTCCTCACCAGGGAGTGTGGGTGAATCTCAATTATATTTCCTTGATTCTTTGTGTCCTGTGTCTACTCGTCTCCTTGTCAAAACTCAGTGGAGGAGAAAGTCTGAGGAGAGGAACCTTGGATCTTCTCCTCCAATGCTTTTTGTGGTCACGAGGAATCAAGGAAAGATGATTGAGATTCCCCCTGTGAGTCATTTGTTTGTTGTCAAATGTAATATCCCCAAGGATCATAATCATTAAACGAACAACAGACATTTCACAAGGAATGAAACAGTAGCTAGCTTTCTATGTGAGAATACCCAAAGAGCGTTGTCAAATATGTGGTTTCCATATGTTTGATGTGTTTGATACCATTCCATTGATTCCATTCCAGCTATGACAATGAGTTCGCCCTCCTATAGATCCTCCCACCAGCCACCTTTGGTGTGCGCCTCTGTGGGTCACTAGGAACGGAGTTGAACATACTGATATCGATAAATATATACTAAAATTGGCATGTCTCAATAGTCTCTCTCTATTGGTTAACGTTGGTTTCCTATAGGTGGTAACCAGGACTATGTTCAGTGGTTGGCCCATGCCACAGAGGGTGGGGACTTGGCCACAGAGGGGTGTGTCTTGGGCTACAAGGAGATCTTCAGGAGGCTGAGGAAGCTGTCCGTCTGCAGGAATGGACGGGACTACGTGGTGAGCAGGCAGAAAAGCCCCTGCCCCTGCACCAGAGAGGACTACCTATGGTAAGAAACACTGTCAGGGGTCCAGTCTAAACTGACAAGGCTATTCAGTTATGGTAACCAGAAGAAGACAAACTGAAACAGAAAGGGACTACCTGAACTTAGGAAACACTCATTTTCATTGTCTGTTGAAAAAAAAATGCTTTGTTGTGCCCTAATAAATTCAACCCTGGTTTTCAGATACATGAAACCAGAAGATGAAAGTTTAAAGGCACAATCTGTTACTTCATTTCTAGTCAAAAAAGCATTTTTTTCTCTAATTGTGCCTTTGGGGCAAAGGCAGAGTCAACGCAGACCCAAACATAACATTGCCAACAAGGCATATGCTGTGTCTGTGGTTGAAATGGCCTAACGTGTCTCTCCTTTCCAACAGTGACTATGGTTACTATCGCCATGAGAACAGCTCAGAGTGTATGAGACAACTGGACACTGCAGACCACGCCCTGGAGGTGTGTCTAAATGGAGAGGAGGAGGAGCTTAGGACGTCAGGGTAATTATGACACACACACACATTTGTTTAATTATCCTTTTGGGGACCAAACAATTCCCATTGAAAATCCTATTTTTCCTGATCCTAACCCTTAATCTAACTCTAACCTTAACCCCTAACCTTAACTCCTAACCCTAACTCCTAACCCCTAACCCTAATTGCAACCCTAACCCTAAACTTAACCCCTAAGCCTAAAATAACCTTTTTCTTTGTGTGGACCGGTGAAATGTGGTCCCCACAAAGATAGTCAAACCAAACACACACACAGTTCACCGTGTGGTCTCCATGTGTAGGTACCGTAAGGTTCCCAGTGATAAGTGTGAGGGAGGTTTCACTCCCCTGCGCAGAAAGGAAACAGTCAACAGGCATTGTGGGAACTCCAGTCAGCTCCCCACTGCCAGCCCATATTTTGAAACCCCGGTGAGTGTGACCTGTGCGTGTGCATCTGCGTGTGCTTGTGTGGGTCTCCTTTGAGTGTGTGTGCTTTTGTTATTGCTCACAGTGTAAAAGGTGTGACTTACCTGGGCATAATGTAACAGTGTTCTTCATTCTCGGGAGACACACGTTGTGAGCTGGGTTTTGTTCCAGCCCAGTACTAACACACCTGATTCAATAAATCAATGGCTTGATAACTGGTTGATGAGTTGAATCAGTTGTGTCAGCAATGTGCTGGAACAAAAGCCTACACACCCTCTGGGTACTTCCGCATCAGAAAATACAGACCCACATATTTGATGATGCAATTTAGCGTTTAGAATATTATGACCGGAAATATGATAATGCTCTGTCTGTATTTCAGAGAGAGAAGATGCTGTTGATTGTGGTTTGTGTTGGATTAGGGATTGTCATTCTGGTGGCTGTTGCCGCTGCTGTCTATACTGTAAGGAGAATGGCCTATGGAAATAGGTGAGCCACATACACATTTATGCGCACGAGCATGCAAGTACACACGCATACAAACACACACACACAAACACACTGCTCAGGTACAAGTGCACATTGAAATGCCTGCTTCCGTTCTGGTCCTAAATATTGACATGCCTTGTGGCTCTGCTCCGCCCCCTACAGGGCGCCAATGTATCGCTTCTCTGTCCTGCAGCTTCAGGACGACGACCGCTCCATTGCCGCCGACCCAGAGAGTGTCGCCAGTAGCAATGGAACATCAGTCTTCCAGGTGGATTCAGATGATGTGAGTGTTATTAGCTTTAGCATGGTGGCTATTGGCACTCAGGATTTTTAGGACAATTTTGTGTGCATAGCAAAAGGCAAAATATGTGTGAACTTGTGCGTTTAAGGGCAACGCTACGGTCATGTTGGCCCGTCAATTGTTTTAAATGACAATGATCCATTTACAAGACGTAATGTGGAAAATATTGATAATTCCCCTCTGTTGTCCCCGTTTTGTAGGATCTTATTGAATAAACAACATGAGATGAAATATCTTGACGATGATCTCAAGAGCTTGGCCATTTGGATGTATGGCATTCCACTGTTGTATTACGTACCTGTTGCATCTCAATGGAAAGATGTCTAGGGTTTGTAAGGAACAAATTGCAGATGTCATGTAGATGGTATGCAGATGTCCCAAGCTATTTATTGAGCGAAGAACACTTCCCACTGGGCACACACTGGTTGAACCAACGTAGAATAGACGTTGAATTGAGTTTACTTCAACTTTCACTGCTCTGTTTTTAAGTATTTCATGAATTAACAGTTTGTCTCTGTCTGATGAAATTATTTATGTGTGGAACACTTTCTTCAACATGCACGATTTTGTATGTCGCTATAGCAATGCAATTGATAGTGGGTTCGATTCCCGGGACCCCCGTGTGTAAAATGTATGCACGCATGACTGTGGGTCGCATTGGATAAAAGCGTCTTCTAAATGGCATAAACTTATTATTATTATTATTACCACTGTTCACTAGTCTGTATTTTGATGACGCCCTGAATAATGTGCATTCCTAATAAATCAATACAGTAATGTTATAATGGGAATAAAATGATGACCTCAATTATTCTGTATTTACTCTGGAGGAACAATCAACTGTTATTTATTATTCACTGTGCATTTATTCCTCGTGTCACTATTTCTTTATCTTTAACTCTGCATTGTTGGAAAAGGCCCCGTGAGTAAGCACTGTTAGTCTACACCCGCTGTTTATGAAGCATGTGACAAATAACATATGATTGATTTGAGACATGTAGAGTGAATCCACAGCAAGTAAAGATTAATATCAATTTATTTTGTATTTGAATAGATTATCTTCTGTTATTCAGCACCTCACCTAAAGTGTCTATGTTCTTTAATTTATTTACTTCCTAGATGGATTTTGTTTGCCTTATTGCTTACCTGTACATTGTCCCATGTGGGCTGGGGCTCCACTTGTTCTTTCTGGACAGGACCACCCACAAATGAAATCCATGTTGGAATTATTTAAAAGTGCATCATTCCTTCCTCGCTGATTATAAATAATTGGAAAGGTAAAAGCAATGTGATGGTACCCTTGCATTCACTTGTCCAATCTTGTAATAATAATCAATGATTGCCGGATGCAGGAGGAAGGATGCACTTTTCATTCAACTACTCTCCCCACACAAGAGAGCGCTGTGCAGCATATCCTCTCCTGAAGGGTCTTTGCCAAGTCTTGTGTCTATACTTTGCCCCTCCTTTAGAGCTGATGTGACTTCAAGTGTGTGTCATAAACAACAGCACTAGCAACAAAAGTGAAATTGGCTTTTCGCCTTCAAAATAAAAGTCCCCCATTGAAACTGATGCCAAAGGATGAAAATAGTGGAATTATTCCACAATTGGACTAGATAATGTTAAACAAGGTTGTTGTATAATTTTGGTATATAAATTTAACAAAAGACAATTTAACACAAAACATGTAGTGGAGACACACGGGAAGAAGAGAGGTCATGATACAGAAAGCAGTGGAGTGTCTAGGAAAGAAAGCATAAATATGGCCAAGCTAGGAAGCAAGAGTCATAATGTGTCAGAGTGGAAAGTGGTGATGGTGTTTGATGAGACCACGGGGCCTTGGGATGGGTTTTGGTAGGTATTTATTTGTTTTTTTAAATTGTATTTTCTAGGTAGACAGTGATTCATTGCAAACTTGTGGACAGTACGTAGCAGTATGCACCTTAAACGCTATGATATCAAGAAGATGAAGAGACTGGCCTCACACTCCAGTACAGTAGGTGGCGGTGAAGAATCATGTTTGGTCGTTCTTTATGTTTAGTAGATTATTGAAGTGCCACAAGATTTTCTGAAACAGGGAAGAAGAGGCTGTCATCGTATAGGCAAGGCTTGTAACCGTGGCGTTTCTCCGGTAAAATTGCCAGGTATCTTGCTGTTATTTTAGCTCATGCCAATTAAATCGATTTGCTGCTGGGGCAATCAGGTTTATCTAACTATTTTGACTAGGGTTGGCTAGCTAGCTACTGTTAACGTTATCTAACTAAATTGTGAATCGATGTAACTAGCTCGTTATGGCTAAATCTAACCATACCTTAAACCTTATGGACGATACATTTTTTCCGAATAAATTATCTGTCTAGCTTGCACAGTTAGCTCGCTACGCATGATAGCCAAACACTATTAACACGTAACTAATTGTGTAGCCAACAGATCTGACCCGCTTGTTTAAACTGCACCAGGGTCGGACAGGCTGCCTGTGTCGATTAAAGCTGAGGTGTAGAACGTCCGGAGTAGATTAAGACAGTGGAGCCAGCGTGAGAAAGTTTGGAAGGCGTAGCTAGCAACCTCAACTCGAGTTGTTCCAAAATGGCTGCTGTCCTGCTAACTCGCATGAGGACAACATAGCAGTCATTCAATCTTCTTGGTATGACAGCTGGGACAATTTGGACTAACAAGGCATTTCTCATCCCTGCATTGAAGTAGTGTTTTAAACCCAGGAGGGAAGGCTAATTTCCAAGTAGTAGTGTGAGATGATCATACCCAACCAACCAGTCTGTAGGTCTCTCCACACTGGAGAATATTGACATGTTGCTTTCTCTTTCAACAGGGACATACATTGTGTTGTACTGACTGCAGATTCTTGGTACCAACATGATGAGAGCTGGAGGTAGGTTTTGTTATAGGTACCTGTATTTCTGACAATTAGCACTACTTTTATCACATTGACTTGGGTCAGTGTGTGACAATTGTTTATCTTGGCTATTCTGTCTACAAACCATGTTCTTAATTGCAGTACAACATAGCTATGCCTATAGCCTACTAGTTTAGTTTATTAGGATCCCCATTAGCTACTGCTCATGTAGCAGCTGCTATTCCTGGGGTCCGCACAACATGTACAAATACATGACAAAATACAGAACGGTAATAGACAAGAACAACACAAGATATTACATTAATATAGAAATAAGAGGTGTGTGTGTGTGTAAATATGTATGTTTGTATGAAAGACTCCAGTAGACAACAAAAATACTATTTACACACCATGTATACATTCTTATGTACAATACAGTTAAATGAGATCTTCAGAAAGAGGAGAGGTGCTGTGATACAATATGTGTTTTAAAGGTAAACTTAACCTCTTACGGAGCACTAGCGCCCCACTCCCGACACTACCCGGTGAAATGTAAAGCGCCAAATTCAAAATCCAAAAGTTGAATTATAAAACATTCATCAATATACAAGTGTTTCATAGCCATCAAAAGCTCGGACTCTTGGCAATATCACAGCGTTGTCAGATTTCAAAAAGGCTTTACGGCGAATGCACAACATTTGATTGTTTGAGGGTAGCACCTCTAATATTTATGCATTAGCATAAATCCATAACCCAACCCGGGTCTCACAAAAAGCATAAAATCGCTAATATAAAATTGGTTACCTTTGATGAACTTCTGCTGAGGGCTTCCCAAGTGTCCAAAGAAGACAATCCAAGCTTCTTTGGTTAGAAAAAGTCATTTATTATATCCATAAATCTCTGTTTGGTTGGCGCATTATGTTCATAATATCCACTGTCGAGTCGCCCATAGAACCGTGAAGAGAACGCGTTGAAATTATACCCATCATATTTCTACAAACAAATGAAACATAATTTTTAATGTTTCCTTAGGTATTCTTTTATGTATATTTACTATAATATTTCAACCGGATTGTAGCCTGAACGATAAGAAAGGAAAAAACAGTGGAGCGCACACTCGGCTGCGTGCCTGCAAAAGTTTGTTGACATCTGAGCTCCCTGGACCATATTCTCTCCCTATCCGTTCTGGTCAGGGCTAACGTTCCCTGGTTTTGTATAGAGACTGTTGACATCTAGTGGAAGCCATAGGTACTGAAATCTCGGAGCTGCTTGCCTTTGAAATAAATAGGGAGACTGTCAAACAGAGCAAAGGACACAAAAAACAGTAATTCCGGATGGACTTTTCTCTGGTTTTCACCTGCTATATCTGTTCTGTTACACTCACAGACATTATGTTAACACTTTTAGAAACTTCAGTGTTTCCTATCCAATAGTACTAATTATGTGCATATCCTATTTTCTGGGCCTGAGTGGGTGGCATTTTACTTTGGGCACGCCAGACTCTCCAAAACCGTCACCTCGGGAGCCGCTCCCTAAGAAGTTAAGTAACCTCTGGTGGCAGAGCAATCCACGATGACATGTTTCTATACCTAACTGAGCGACACATTAAATCTGTTTTTGGTTTGGGTACCGTGAAGAAACCTGTAGTGGTGTGCCTGGGGTATGTATGTTAAGTTTGAAGTGAATGCAAATGGATTATAGGCATTTTCCAAAAACATTTTTTTTTTTTTTTAGACTAGAAGAGAAGTAGTCAGTTTCTCCTCAACCATGAAAGACTATCTATGTTGTGTGTGTGTGTGAGCAGTTCAAGGCAAGGTGTTCTGCTTTGTTTTGAGCCAGCTGCAGCTTTGCTAGGTCTTTCTTTGCTGCACCTGACCATATTACCGGACAGTAATCAAAATGGGACAAGATCAAAGCCTAGTACTGTTGATCTTTGTGTCAAAAACGCAGAACATACCACAACATACATACTGTAACGCTCCCCATCTTCACAACTTTGTATATGCCTTGACAATGATAACTGACCATCCAATGTTACTCCTAGGAGTTCAGCTTCTTCAACTTGTTCAATGTGTAGCAGTATTGTTAGAGGGATAAAGATGGCGCCGGGCAGGTATTAACCCTGCCGAAAGGAGAAGAGTAGGATAGATAGTGCTACTCTATTAGACAGACACACACACATCAGCAGAAGAGACTGCCTAGACTAGTGTAGCCTGTTTGTAAGATGCCCAATGGAGAGAAAAGATAAGACACACCATCTGAAATACACATTCAGCACAGGGGTAACCCCACCAGTAATACCTCATACAAGAATAATGGCAGAGCAATTCAAAGGCCACTTCATAGAAACAATTGACGACATAAACCTTAGAGAATTTGCAATATTCTGTATTACGTGTGTATGAATGGGTTTGTGGGGTGTGTTCATAGACAAAGGCTTTGAAATGTCCAAAAATCTTCTCTGACAAATGTCAATAGTCCCCCACAAAATCAATACAGTTCAAACAATAATAAACTAACACTCTCACAACCTCACTTTAACTAAAATGTCAACCCAAATGCATCCGGCAAGGCAATAATAGTCCAGCGACACTGAACATCAGTGAGCACAGTGGGAAAAAAATTACGTTTGTTGGAGCGATAGAGGGAAAATGAGTGAGTGGGTTTATAGTTGCACAGTCTGTCAATCTGATACACTTGATGGTTTGTTTGTCAAAGCTTCGCAACACTGATGCTACTAATCCGTTCGATCAATGACAGGAGTGGTCCCTAAAGATTCCAAACACGACCTAGAGCGTCGACTTCAACACTTTGAAAACTAATCACGCTGAAAATAAACAAGACTTCTGCAAAGAGTTAAACACACTGTCAAAACTGCAGCGCCGACCGAGAGCCTCCATACAGAGCCGGAAGAGCTATCTTTATTATCTCCCTCCTGACTGCTGCTGCGCCCTTAAAGGGGCTATTGGATGAGTAACTCTCCAACCGTGTGACGGCAGGTGACGTAAAGCCATTCCAAGTGAGTCCTCTCCCAATAGCAAATGATGATCAATAACATCAAAGGCTTCACTGAAACCTAAATACAGCTCCAACTATCATCTAATCAATTTATTTTAGCCAGTCATGAGTCAGTGCAGTACAAGTTGAGTGCCTTTCCCTAAATGCATGCTGAAAGTCATTAGTTAACTTGTTCTTAAAAAATAGCATTGCATTTGTTCAAATGCAGTTCTCCATCAGTTTACTAAGAACAGGCAGCAAACTGATTGGGTGGCTGTTAGAGCCAGCGAAGGGTGCTTTACTATTTTTAGGTGGTGGAATTACTTCAGATTTCTTACACATCTGTGGACACACAATCCTGATTAAAGACATGGCAAATTGGGGTGGCAATAGTCTTACCATTCTCAGTAGTTTCCCATCTAGGTTGTCTATACTTGGTGGCTTATCATTGATGGATGGTAACTGTTTTTCCACCTATTCCACACTAACTTGACCAAATTCAAAACGCATTCCTTTTATTTCATTATTAGATCTTCAATACACATGATCAAATCAAATTGTATTTGTCACATACACATGGTTAGCAGATGTTAATGCGAGTGTAGCGAAATGCTTGTGCTTCTAGTTCCGACCATGCAGTAGTATCTAACAAGTAATCTAACAAATTCACAACAACTACCTTATACACACAAGAGTAAAGGAATGAATACGAGTATGTACATATAAATATATGGATGAGCGATGGCTGACCGGCATAGGCAAGATGCAGTAGATGGTATGGAGTACAGTATATACACATATATATGAGATGAGTAATGTAGGATATGTAAACATTATATAAATGGCATTGTTTAAAGTGGCTAGTGATACATTATTTCATCCAGTTATAATTATTAAAGTGGCTAGAGATTTGGGTCGATGGCCGAACGGCATAGGCAAGATACAGTAGATGGTTTAGAGTACAGTGTATACATTTGATATGAGTATGTCGGATACGTAAACATTATATACAAAATTGTTTAAAGTGGCTAGTGATACATTTGTTACATCCAATTCCTATGTTTAAAGTGGCTAGAGATTTAAGTCAGTATGTTGGCAGCAGCCACTCAATGTTAGTGATGGCTGTTTAACAGTCTGATGGCCTTGAGGTAGAAGCTGTTTTTCAGTCTCTCGGTCCCAGCTTTGATGCACCTGTACTGACCTCGCCTTCTGGATGATAGCGGGGTGAACAGGCAGTGGTTGTTGTCCTTGATGATCTTTTTGGCCTTTCTGTGACATCTGGTGGTGTAGGTGTCCTGGAGGGCAGGTAGTTTAACCCCGGTGATGCGTTGTGCAGTCCTCACTACCCTCTGGAGAGCCTTACGGTTGTGGGCGGAGCAGTTGCCGTACCAGGCGGTGATACAGCCCGACAGGATGCTCTCGATTGTGCATCTGTAAAAGTTTGTGAGTGATTTTGGTGACAAGCCAAATTTCTTCAGCCTCCTGAGGTTGAAGAGGCGCTGTTGCGCCTTCTTCACCACGCTGTCTGTGTGGGTGGACCAATTCAGTTTGTCCGTGATGTGTACGCCGAGGAACTTAAAACATTCCACCTTCTCCACTACTGTCCCCTCGATGTGGATAGGGGTGCTCCTCTCCTGTTTCCTGAAGTCCACGATCATCTCCTTTGTTTTGTTGACATTGAGTGAGAGGTTATTTTCCTGACACCACACTCCGAGGGCCCTCACCTCCTCTCTGTAGGCCGCCTCGCCGTTGTTGGTAATCAAGCCTACCACTGTAGTGTCGCCAGCAAACTTGATGATTGGGTTGGATGCGTGCTTGGCCACGCAGTCATGGGTAAACAGGGAGTACAGGAGAGGGCTGAGAACGCACCCTTGTGGGGCCCCAGTGTTGAGGATCAGCGGGTGGAGATGTTGTTTCCTACCCTCACCACCTGGGACCGGCCCGTCAGGAAGTCCAGGACCCAGTTGCACAGGGCTGGGGCGAGACCCAGGGTCTCGAGCTTAATGACGAGCTTGGAGGGAACTATGGTGTTAAATGCTGAGCTGTAGTCGATGAACAGCATTCTTACATAAGTATTCCTCTTGTCCAGATGGGTTAGGGCAGTATGCAGTGTGATTGCGATTGCGTCGTCTGTGGACCTATTGGGACGGTAAGCAAATTGGAGTGGGTCCAGGGTGTCTGGCAGGATGGAGGTGATATGATCCTTGACTATTCTCTCAAAGCACTTCATGATGACGGAAGTGAGTGCTACGGGGCGATAGTCATTTATCTCAGTCACCTTAGCTTTCTTGGGAACAGGACCAATGGTGGCCCTCTTGAAGCATGTGGGAACAGCAGACTGGGATAGGGACTGATTGAATATGTCCGTAAACACACCAGCCAGCTGGTCTGCGCATGCTCTGAGGACACGGCCAGGATGCCATCTGGGCCGGCAGCCTTGCGAGGGTTAACACATTTAAATGTTTTTCACATTGGCTGCGGTGAAGGTGAGCCCGCAGGTTTTGGTAGCGGGCCGTGTCGGTGGCACTGTATTGTCCTCAAAGCGAGCAAAGAAGTTGTTTAGTTTGTCTGGGAGCAGGACGTCATGGTCCGCGACGGGGCTGGTTTTCTTTGTAGTCCGTGATTGACTGTAGACCCTGCCACATTCCTCTTGTCTGAGCCATTGAATTGTGACTCTACTTTGTCTCTATATTGACGCTTAGCTTGTTTGATTGCCTTGCGGAGGGAGTAGCTGCACTGTTTGTATTCAGTCATGTTTCCGGTAGCCTTTACCTGGTTAAAAGCAGTGGTTCGCGCTTGTCGTTTGTCCTCTTTACCGGTGAAAAAGTCATTGAAATGATTGGCTATATCAAAAGGTTTAGCTATAAATGGCCCATCAACATCAATGAACGATGTAGATTTAATTGGGTTTTCTGTCCATAATATAATTTAAAGTGATCCAAATTATTTTCCCATTGTTTTTTATGTAATTTATCTTGTTTAAGTAAAAATAATAAAAAAATGGTCCTTTTTTTCATAGTTTTTTTGAATCAGACCATTTTTCAGTTAATCGACCCAGGAGGCTCTAACAGTTTGTTTCTTAACAGGTGCATGCTTGTCAACAATTTACAAGAATAATTTAACAAATACTCTTGAGTGCTGCATCTGGATTCTCCTCCTTATACACATCAGACCAACACATGTTTTTCATCTTAAAACTTCTCAGGGATCACTGGGGCGCTAGCGGGCTGCTCCCGACACTACCAGGTAAAATGTAAGGCGCCCAATTCAAAATCCAAAAGTTGAATTATTAAACATCCACCAATATACAAATGTTCCATACTCATCAAAAGCTCTGTTTCTTGGCAATATCACAGCGTTGTCAGATTTCAAAAAGGCTTTACGGCGAAAGCAGCACATTTGATTGTTTGAGAGTAGCACCTCACATATTTTTCCCATAGCCATGTATCGATTAGCCATCATCACACACATAACACATTTCACAGCAAAAACAAATCAATTACCTGTTGAAGAACTTCTGCTGAGGTCATCCTAAGTGTCCAACGAAGACAATCCATGGTTCTTTTGTTAGAAAAAGTAATGTATTTTATCCATAAATCCTCCATTTGGTTCGCACGTTATCAGAAACGACAGCTTCCACTACTCCATTAAACGTGACGCGAACTCGCTCATCTTATACCTATAAACTTGTCCAAGAACAATCAAACATAGCTTTAAATGTATCCTTAGGAACACTTTTACGTATATTTACTATTATAAATCAACCGGAATATAAACTGATCGATAACGACGGTAAAAAAGACACTGCGTGCTTTGTCGGGAGCGCGCGCTGGGTACTGTTTACATGACAGAGTGACTTCCTTGTTTGCTCTTCTTCTCTGGTCTTATTCACCCAAAATGAAAAAAATACACTGTCTCGAGGCTGTTGACATCTAAAGGAAGCGATGGGTACTGCATTCATATGCCCTTATATGGTCATTTTCATGAGGGAGGGGTGCCCAAATGAGCAATGTGTCAAAATCACTTTTTCCAGGACAGAAATTCCTCGGGGTTTCGCCTGCTATATGCGTTCTGTTTTACTCACAGACAAATGGTTAACAGTTTTGGAAAATTCAGAGTGTTTCCTATCCAATGGTACATTGAAATAAATAAGGAGACTGTCAAACAGAGCAAAGGACACAAAAAACTGTAATTCCGGATGGACTTTTCTCTGGTTTTCACCTGCTATATCTGTTCTGTTACACTCACAGACATTATGTTAACACTTTTAGAAACTTCAGTGTTTCCTATCCAATAGTACTAATTATGTGCATATCCTATTTTCTGGGCCTGAATGGGAGGCATTTTACTTTGGGCACGCCAGGCTCTCCAAAACCGACCCCTCAGCTGCCACTCCCTAACAAGTTAAACAAGAGTCATGAGAACATTTGATCTGTTATAAGTAACTTTAGACCCTGCCTTTGGTACTTGTTATTGCCACATTGTTATGGTCACTATAGCCAATGGGAATGGATATTGCTTTGGAGCAAAGCTCTGCAGCATTGGTGAAGATCTGATCAATACAAGTGGATGTCACAGATCCAACACTTTTGGTTTACACTCTAGTTGGTTCATGTTACAGGCTTTAGTCACAGTAAGAAGCTTCCTCTTGAGAGGACAACTAGATAACCAGTCAATGTTCAGGTCACCAAGAAAATTAATTTCTCTGTTTGCATCAGAGACCTTATCTGGCATCACACACATATTAGACATGGTGTTGAAAGTGTTACATTTTCTCTCTCTCTCCTCTCTCTCTCTGTCTATTGATATCTTTGTTCTCTTTCTTTGGTCTATATCTATCTTATTTCCTTCAGGCATCTTGAAGTTGGCTGCATTGGTTTCTGTCTTTTTCCTGGCAGTTTTCCTTGCCTTCCAGCTGCTGGAAATTAATGTGGACTTCACTTTGGGGAATATGTTTGGTGAGTTTGGTTACAGGTGTTTTCCAGTGATGTAATTGTGCATATCATATCAATCTATTGCCTGATCTTGCAAGGAATTCCGAAGAGGAATCACTTAGTTTCAAAGGCTATTGTTTTGAATACATCGCTCAATAGATAGGATTAATCATCTTCACCGGGGGATTCTAAATGTAGGCCTTCTTCAGAAAAAGCTTTGTCGTGTCTGCATACGACACCCCTTAGTCTCTGGCTAAAGCTAAATTCACACACTACGGAGACGGAAGGTGGGTAGCACAATGTTGTTTTTTGTCACAAAGGGGTGGCTCCTTGTAATACTTTCTGGCATTCGGGCGTACTTTTGTTCTACCGGAAAATTGAGACGCTCTGTACCTTTCATTCCGCAGCCGCGGGGGCGGTGTTGTCGCTCGGGTTCCTTGTTCTGATCTACAGGTTATTCATTAAAGTAGCCTATTTTGTATTTGTAACCAAATATAATCTCTGCGACTGTTCAAACAGTAAACCAAACAACAAGAATCCACCCCCTCAAAATATTGAGTTTATTAGTAATAACCAGTGATTCCAGGCTGTTGTGAAACCTGCTTTAGTCAACTAGTTATCCATGTGTTTTTTTTGTAGCTGATATCTGAATGAGTACACAAGCAGGATATCATCCTGGGATAATGTTTTAGGTTGCATCGGCAAATAGAAGCGTATTTGCTAGGGCATGTTTAAAAAATAAATACAAATAAATACATTTGATTTCACATGGAGATGTGGGATGCTAAAAGTGCTGGCTAGCTTGCTATGTTTTTAGCCGGGCTATAGCCAGATTTTGTGCAAAGCTCAATGTTTTAACTTTCTCAAATAAGGAACTCATGAGCTAACGGTCTAATGTCATAAAGACATCTGAAACTCGAGTCTAACTAGTCTGTTTCTGTCCCTCCACAACAGGGTCAACGCCTGTAGAGGAAGTCCGTAAGTATACTTCAATAACTTCTCCTGGTACATCACTTTAACCTACTTCCTGATTCCCTCAATCAACGTACATTTCTTATTTTTTTCCTCCCCATGGTATTTGAAAATCAGGGCTGATCTTGTCTTAACAAACCATGGAAACACCTTACCATGTCTGCTTAAGTGTTAGGGGCTCAGTAGGTAATCTGTGTGTATTGTATAGTTACCACCTGGCCTTTATTGTGAATGTGTTGGTTCTTCAGCTGTTGAGTCCTATGTAAATAGCCTGGTTTGTTCTGTAGGTGTGTGAGTTATCGTGTGTGTCAGAGAGATTTAAGCTGTGTGTGTAATAGTAGACTGTTTGCAGGGCCTAGATATGTATGTGTTCGCTGATGTTGGGTGTGTGTTTGATGGGGGGAGGGAATGCTAAAGTGTGTTGGTATTGTATACTCTGTTTGGAATTCCATTCACAGCTACCAGACTGGCCCGCTACAAGTGTGGCCTCTCCAAGCCATGTCCCGAGGGACACTTCTCCTTTAAGATGGCCAGCGGAGCAGCCAGTGTTGTGGGTCCCAAAATCTGCCTGGAGGACAACATGTAAGAGACATGATAGCCCTATATTAACAGTACAACCAAAGACCCACATCAAATCAAATCAAATCAAATTTATTTATAAAGCCCCCCTTACATCAGCTGATGTCACAGAGTGCTGTACAGAAACCCAGCCTAAAACCCCAAACAGCAAGCAATGCAGGTGTAAAAGCACGGTGGCTAGGAAAAACTCCCTAGAAGGCCAAAACCTAGGAAGAAACCTAGAGAGGAACCAGGCTGTGAGGGGTGGCCAGTCCTCTTCTGGCTGTGCCGGGTGCAGATTATAACAGAACATGGACAAGATTTTAAAATGTTCATAAAACAGGCAGAACAGTTGTAACTGGAGAAGCAGCACGGCCAGGTGGACTCGGGACATCCGGGTAGGCCTTGAGGAATGGTCCTAATGCTCAGGTCCAGAGAGAGAGAGAGAGAGAGAGAGAGAGAGAGAGAGAGAGAGAGAGAGAGAGAGAGAGAGAGAGAGAGAGAGAGAGAGAGAGAGAGAGAGAGAGAGAGAGAGAGAGAGAGAGAGAGAGAGAGAGAGAGAGAGAGAGAGAGAGAGAGAGAGAGAGAGAGAGAGAGAGAGAGAGAGAGAGAGAGAGAGAGAGAGAGAGAGAGAGAGAGAGAGAGAGAGAGAGAGAGAGAGAGAGAGAGAGAGAGAGAGTACTCCAGATATAACAGACGGACCCTAGCACCCCCGACACATTAAATACTGGGGGTGAGACAGGAGGGTCGGGAGACACTGTGGCCCGTCCGTGAAACCCCGGACAGGGCCAAACAGGCAGGATATAACCCCACCCACTCTGCCGAAGCACAGCCCCACACCACTAGAGGGATATCTTCAACCACCAACTTACCATCCTGAGACAAGGCCGAGTATAGCCCACAAGATCTCCGCCACGGCACCAGAAGCCAGTGACTCAGCCCCTGTAATAGGGTTAGAGGCAGAGAATCCCAGTGGAGGGAACCGGCCAGGCAAAAGACAGCAAGGGTGGTTCGTTGCTCCAGTGCCTTTCCGCTCACCTTCACACTCCTGGGCCAGACTACACTCAGTCATAAGACCTACTGAAGAGATGAGTCTTCAATAAAGACTTAAAGGTTGAGACCGAGTCATGCGCTCCTCACATGGATAGGCAGACTATTCCATAAAAATGGAGCTCTATAGGAAAAAGCCCTGCCTCCAGCTGTTTGCTTAGAAATTTTAGGGACAGTAAGGAGGCTCTGCGTCTTGTGACCGTAGCGTGACGTGTAGGTATGTACGGCAGGACCAAATCAGAAAGATAGGTAGGAGCAAGCCCATGTAATGCTTTGTAGGTTAGCAGTAAAACCTTGAAATCAGCCCTTGCCTTAACAGGAAGCCAGTGTAGAGAGGCTAGTACTGGAGTAATATGATCAAATTTTGGGGTTCTAGTCAAGATTCTAGCAGCCGTGTTAAGCACTAACTGAAGTTTATTTAGTGCTTTATCCGGATAGCCGGAAAATAAAGCATTGCAGTAGTCTAACCTAGAAGTTACAAATGCATGGATTAACTTTTCTGCATCATTTTTGGACAGAAAGTTTCTAATTTTTACAATGTTACGTAAATGGAAAAAGCTGTCCTTGAAACAGTCTTGATATGTTCAAAAAGAGAGATCAGGGTCCAGAGTAACGCCTGAGGTCCTTCACAGTTTTATTTGAGACGACTGTACAACCATCAAGATTAATTGTCAGATTCAACAGAAGATCTCTTTGTTTCTTGGGACCTAGGACTAGCATCTCTGTTTTATCAGAGTTTAAAAGTAGAAAATTTTCTGCCATCCACTTCCTTATGTCTGAAACACAGGCTTCAAGGGAGGGCAATTTTGGGGCTTCACCATGTTTCATCGAAATGTACAGCTGTGTGTCATCCGCATAGCAGTGAAAGTTAACATTATGTTTCCAATGACATCACCAAGTGGTAAAATATATAGTGAAAACAATAGTGGTCCCAAAACAGAGCCTTGAGGAACACCGAAATTTACAGTTGATTTGTCAGAGGACAAACCATCCACAGAGACAAACTGATATCTTTCCGACAGATAAGATCTAAACCAGGCCAAAACTTGTCCATGTAGACCAATTTGGGTTTCCAATCTCTCCAAAAGAATGTGGTGATCGATGGTATCAAAAGCAGCACTAAGGTCTAGGAGCATGAGTACAGTTGCAGAGCCTCGGTCTGACGCCATTAAAAGGTCATTTACCACCTTCACAAGTGCAGTCTCAGTGCTATGATGGGGTCTAAAACCAGACTGAAGCGTTGTATACATTGTTTGTCTTCAGGAAGGCAGTGAGTTGCTGCGCAACAGCTTTTTCTAAAATTTTTGAGAGGAATGGAAGATTCGATATAGGCCGATAGTTTTTTATATTTTCTGGGTCAAGGTTTGGCTTTTTAAGAGAGGCTTTATTACTGCCACTTTTAGTGAGTTTGGTACACATCCGGTAGATAGAGAGCTGTTTATTATGTTCAACATAGGAGGGCCAAGCACAGGAAGCAGCTCTTTCAGTAGTTTAGTTGGAATAGGGTCCAGTATGCAGCTTGAAGGTTTAGGAGGCCATGATTATTTTCATCAATGTGTCAAGAGATATGGTACTAAAAACTTGAGTGTCTCTCTTGATTTTATGTCCTGGCAAAGTTGTGTGGACTCAGGACAACTGAGCTTTGGAGGAATACGCAGATTTAAAGAGGAGTCCGTAATTTGCTTTCTAATGATCATGATCTTTTCCTCAAAGAAGTTCATGAATGAATCACTGCTAAAGTGAAAGCCATCCTCTCTTGGGAATGCTGCTTTTAGTTAGCTTTGTGACAGTATCAAAAAGAAACTTTGGATTATTCTTATTTTCCTCAATTAACTTGGAAAAATAGGATGATCGAGCAGCAGTGAGGGCTCTTCGATACTGCACGGTACTGTCTTTCCAAGCTAGTCGGAAGACTTCCAGTTTGGTGTGGCGCCATTTCCGCTCCAATTTTCTGGTAACTTGCTTCAGAGCTCGGGTATTTTCTGTATACCAGGGAGCTAGTTTTTGGCAAATGTTTTTGTTTTTAGGGTGCAACTGCATCTAGGGTATTGCGCAAGGTTACATTGAGTTCCTCAGTTAGGTGGTTAACTGATTTTTGTACTCTGACGTCCTTGGGTAGGTGGAAGGATTCTGGAAGGGCATCTAGGAATCTTTGGGATGTCTGAGAATTTATAGCACGACTTTTGATGATCCTTGGTTGGGGTCTGAGCAGATTATCTGTTGCGATTTCAAACGTAATAAAATGGTGGTCCGATAGTCCAGGATTATGAGGAAAAACATTAAGATCCACAACATTTATTCCACGGACAAAACTAGGTCCAGAGTATGACTGTGGCAGTGAGTAGGTCCGAGACATGTTGAACAAAACCGACAGAGTCGATGATGGCTCCAAAAGCCTTTTGGAGTGGGTCTGTGGACTTTTCCATGTGAATATTAAAGTCACCAAAAATTAGAATATTGTCTGCCATGACTACAAGGTCCGATAGGAATTCAGGAACTCAGTGAGGAATGTTGTATATGGCCCAGGAGGCCTGTAAACAGTAGCTATAAAAAGTGATTGAGTAGGCTGCATAGATTTCATGACTAGAAGCTCAAAAGACGAAACGTCGTTTTCTTTTTGTAAATAGAAATTTGCATTGTAAATGTTAGCAACACCTCCGCCTTTGCGGGATGCGCGGGGGATATGGTCACTAGTGTAACCAGGAGGTGAGGCCTCATTTAACACAATAAATTCATCAGGCTTAAGCCATGTTTCAGTCAGGCCAATCACATCAAGATTATGATCAGTGATTAGTTCATTGACTAGAACTGCCTTGGAAGTGAGGGATCTAACATTGAGTAGCCCCATTTTGAGATGTGAGGTATCACAATCTCTTTCAATAATGGCAGCAATGGAGGAGGTCTTTATTCTAGTGAGATTGCTAAGGCGAACACCGCCATGTTTAGTTTTGCCCAACCTAGGTCGAGGCACAGACACAGTCTCAATAGAGATAGCTGAGCTGACTACACTAACTGTGCTAGTGGCAGACTCCACTAAGCTGGCAGGCTGGCTAACAGCCTGCTGCCTGGCCTGCACCCTATCTCATTGTGAAGCTAGAGGAGTTAGAGCCCTGTCTATGTTCGTCGATAAGATGAGAGCACCCTCCAGCTAGGATGGAGTCCGTCACTCCTCAACAGGCCAGGCTTGGTCCTGTTTGTGGGTGAGTCCCAGAAAGAGGGCCAATTATCTACAAATTCTATCTTTTGTGTGGGGCAGAAAACAGTTTTCAACCAGCGATTGAGTTGTGAGACTCTGCTGTAGAGCTCATCACTCCCCCTAACTGGGAGGGGGCCAGAGACAATTACTCGATGCCGACACATCTTTCTAGCTGATTTACACGCTGAAGCTATGTTGCGCTTTGTGACCTCTGACTGTTTCATCCTAACATCGCTGGTGCCGACGTGGATAACAATATCTCTATACTCTCTACACTCGCCAGATTTAGCCTTAGCCAGCACCATCTTCAGGTTAGCCTTAACGCCGGTAGCCCTGCCCCTGGTAAACAGTGTATGATCGCTGGGTGATTCGCTTCAAGTCTAATACTGCGAGTAATGGAGTCGCCAATGACTAGAGTTTTCAATTTGTCAGTGCTAATGGTGGAGGCCTCGGCATCTCAGACCCCGTGAACGGGAGGAGTAGAGACCAGAGAAGGCTCGGCCTCTGACTCCGACCCGCTGCTTAATGGGGAAAACCGGTTGAAAGTTTCTGTCGGCTGAATGAGCGACACCGGTTGAGCATTGCTCCAGCATTTCCTTCCAGAAGCCGTGAGAAAATTGTCCGGCCGCGGGACTGTGCGAGGATTTCTCGACTATCTGTACTTACTGGTGGCACAGACGCTGTTTCATCCTTTCCTACACTTACATTTCCCTTGCCTAACGATTGCGTCTGAAGCTGGGCTTGCAGCACAGCTATCCTCGCCTTAAGCCGACCGTTCTCCTGTATGTTATGAGTACAGCGACTGCAATTAGAAGGCATGATGTTAATGTTACTACTTAGCTTCGGTTGGTGGAGGTCCTGACGAAACACGTCCAGATAAAGCGTCCGGAGTGAAAAAGTTGAATGAAAAAATAAACGGTAATTACAAAGTAAAAACCGTAAAACTGTCAGGTAGCAAAGTTAGGTTAGCAACAAAACGCACAGCAGCACGTAAACAAGTCTACTAGTTGTGACCGGAAATGCAATTAGAGGCAGCTGAGCAAACAAGGTTCAGAATGTCCACTCTGGATGCATGAGTGGACATCCCTCTCAACCTATATTAACAGCACAACCAAAGACCCACATCCCTCTCAACCTATATTAACGGTACAACCAAAGACCCACATCCCTCTCAACCTATATTAACGGTACAACCAAAGACCCACATCCCTCTCAACCTATATTAACGGTACAACCAAAGACCCACATCCCTCTCAACCTATATTAACGGTACAACCAAAGACCCACATCCCCCTCAACCTATACACAGGGGCCTAATTAGAAACGAGTATCTTAATTAAGACATGTTTTAGCACTGCTGCTAGCACAGACTTTGCTGATAACTACTTTTTCTTTTGAAAGAATGTACTGTACTTACAATGACTTATGTGGTTGTCACACCTAGCTATCTTAAGATGAATGCGCTTAACTGTAAGTCGCTGTGGATAAGAGCGTCTGCTAAATGACTAAAATGTAAACATCTATTGCCAGGTGCAAGGCTGACACATTAGGACATTCTACAACACAATTATCCATGTCTGTTCTACAGGATGCATTTCTATTCTTATTTTATAGATTCCTAGACAGTTCATAGCGGTCTAGGAATCTATCTCCTAACTGAGGTGGGGATTCAATGTAAACATGCCTGAAAGGTTAACTCTTGACTCTTGTGGCGTTCTGCATCTGTGTTCTTGAAGTACATTTCCTCAGGCATTGCAACAAGGGAGTACAAATCTGGTTAGGAGTAAGTCTTTTATTTTTGTGTCGACGCTATACGACCAGGGTGTGACAAGTCTCAGTACAGCGGTGAAGAAAGCCACAAGACCGGGAACAAAGACAAGGATGGGACTAACCTAACCACAAAGTGCCCAAAAAATACATGCGGGCTCACAGTCACATAATGCTTAATTTGTCCTTTCAGATTGATGAGTGGCGTCAAGAACAACGTGGGCAGAGGAATTAACATCGCCCTGGTTAACGGTAAACCAGCCGTGTCACTTCTACATACCATAGACAAACAGTACTTCTCCTTCTAGTCAAATCGGTTGTTTTACATGATTACATCTGTGAGTAATATGACAATTGAAAATGACATCTGGTGTGTGAAACATTTCCTTTGTTCAGGGATTGGCAGCTTGAGTTCTTTGAGGATGTGTAGAATGTGTAGATAGCTGTTAGTGTGGGGCTGGAACAAAAGCCTGCATACAACATGTCCCTTCTGGACCGTAGTTGCCCATCCCTGCCTTGGTTAACTACTTCAATACTAACCCGTCCATACCACTGTTCATATACACTGACTGTACAAAACATTAAGAACAGCTTCCTAATATTGTCAGGGCATGGACTCTATAATGTGTCAAAAGCGTTCCACAGGGATGTTGACTCCAATGTGTCCCACAGTTGTGAAGTTGGCTTGATGTCATTTGGGTGGTGGAACATTCTTTATACACACCGGAAACTGTGAAAAACCCAGCAGCGTTGCAGTTCTTGACACAAATCGGTGCGCCTGGCAGCTATTACCATACCCCGTTCAAAGGCATTTAAATATTTTTATCTTGCCAATTCACCTTCTGAATGGCAAACATACACAATCCATGTCTCAAGGCTTAAACGTTATTTGACCTGTCTTCTCCCGTTCATCTACACTGATTGAAGTAGAATAGTGACATCAATAAGGGATCATAGCTTTCACCTGGTCAGTCTGTCATTGAAAGAGCAGGTGTTCTTATTGTTTTGTACACTCAGTGTAAACAGTACTTTCCATTGTTGTTGAATGTACTATAATTCACTATTCATGATAGGAGTTCGCTTGTGAGCGTACATTAGCTTGTCGTGAACAAGTTGTTTGTTCTCCACAGGAAAGACAGGGGACCTCATCAAGACCGACTACTTTGACATGTGGGCGGGAGGTGAGGCCTTAGTTTGTTAGATTTCCTGTGTTTCCGTGTCATGGTGTGTCTCTGGACTAGGCAGGCCGGACTAGGCAAACCAGTCTTGTACCTGTGTGTGTTGTGTGTGCAGATGTCAACACGCTCATCACATTCCTGAAGACTATTGAAGAAGGAACAGTAGTGATGATGGCCACGTTTGACGATTCGGCCTCAAAGTAGGTGTTCCTAACAAGATATACACATTCAGCATTTAACTTCTCTGTGAACTCTTAGATTATCATTTTAAGCTTAGGCAAATACTTCAGTTAAATGTCTTTATCAATCTGTTTCATTCCTCCAGGGACTGAATTGAACACTTGAATACACCCCTTAACTGACTGCTGTGAAATTGAAATGAATTTCACCCTAACTTCTAATATTAAAGGAGTAGTCACCAATGACTGACGTATAACAATAGTGACTAAGAGAAAATGTTCAAGCAAAGGAAAGAGTGGTAGACATGTGTCTAGTCTACAGACTCTCAATGACTTTCTAGCTGTGTTCACTAGCAAACGGACCGAAACGGGGAGGGACTACCTGAATAATAAGAAACTTTTTTAAATTTTTGTTGTGAAACATTTCGCTACTGTGCACAAATGAATGCGACCCTGCTTTGCGGTCCACAGGCTGAACGACGAGTCCAAGAAGATGATTGGTGAACTTGGCAGTTCCAGCATCAGCACATTAGGCTTCAGGGACAACTGGATCTTTGTGGGAGGCAAAGGGATCAAGACCAAGAGTCCCTTTGAGCAGGTTTGTTCACATTTGTTCTTTCTGGTCTGTTCACATGGAACTTTTTCACCTCCCCCCGTTGAAATATCAAGGCTTCAGTGGCGCACAACCGATGGAACTTTGTCTATAGAAATACCATTTATCATGATAGACTATTTCCAGCCCTGTCATGAAGAGTTGCGCGTGCTGTTCAGCCTCAGCAATGGGCATGTTTATATTGTTAGTCAATACAACGACATCCAGACGCAGTTTATACAACTTATGGTCTACAACCCTCAGACTCTACTCTGGACCTCCAAGCCAGTCCCACTGCATGTTTTTCATTGTTCCCCTCTAATCAGGGACTGATTTAGAGTCGGGACAACGTGTGTGTGCAATTAAATGATCAGGTAGAATAGAACCAGCAGGCTTGGGACCTTGTTGGGTAAGAGTTGAGTACCCCTGGTCTACAACGTCGCAGATGTCATCGGAGGATTGATTACCTAGCGAGGCAAGGTAAAATATCCCAAATAGAGCTAGATAGAGACAGGACAATAATCTACTTGTTGAGCATAGCTATAGCCATCAGTCTGGTGTTCATGGTCATCACTCACTGTTCAGTTTGTCAAGGTCCCGACATCAGCGTATAACTATCCTGCTACAGGGCTATTTGACGCGAGAATGCACGATTGAATCACTCGAACGTGATGTTTGTAAACCAAAAAATTGCTCTAAAAGATCTGTAAAACACAGCCACTCCATTATTTATTTTTCGTTCTTTACAATTCTGAACTATTGATTTCATTAGCTTAGTTTCACCAGAGAAGGCAATTTAGAGAATACTGTCTTTTTACATTTCCATCTGACCCTTGAACATGTTGTCCCTGAGTGAACAGGCACTCCTTCAATATTGACTTTCCATCCTCACTTATGTGTTCTTGGGACATTGTTTGATCGCTGTGCTGTTACACACACAGCCTTATCAGACAAGAGGGGCCAGGCATCATGCTTCCCAAATGGCACCCTATTCCCTTTGTAGTGCACAAAACACTTGCACTAAATAGGGAATAGGCTGCCATTTGGGATGCTACCATTGGGTCTAATCCAAAACCTCTGTCTCTGCCTCTACAGCACATAAAGAACAACGCCGACACCAACAAGTACGAAGGCTGGCCCGAGGTGCTGGAGATGGAGGGCTGCATACCCCAAAGAAAGGAGTGATTTTTTTTTTTTCACTTTAACCCTCGATCGGCCAACTCCCGTTCCCTTCATAGCCGACCCGTTCACGCCTTTGGTTGCGTCTCGCGTTCTTTTAAAATAGTGTACTTGCACACTTTCCTATGATGGCTCTAACAATGGTGGAACCTCCCTCCACCCAATGCTAACACCAGCGCAGCCTGTATTTTAGAGACTGTCCCTCTGCGTTGCAGCTGTCAATGTTTGCAGCGATCGGTGTTTGACGTCAGGGAGCATCCTTGTATCTTCCTGTGTTTTGTTTGTGTCAAGGTATTGTCTATTTATAGGAAGATGAATGGAAGGTTAGCTGGTTTGGCAGAAATTCCTGTTATTGGTTATTCAGCAGTATGTACCAAGATCACTGTGAAATTTGTAAATAGAACTACAAAAAAAGTATCAAACTTTTGAACATCCATATTGTAATATAGAATCTTGGAAAGCTATATGGCTTAAGATCCTTGTTACTTAAGATTGAATTTATATTATAGCTTTTTATCTTTAGTGGTTGGTCTTTTTTAAATGGTTAGTTTATGTGTGGGTTGGGAGTGGAATGAATGAATGAGGAATAAGCTTATAGCTAAAGCGTGTTAGTGGGGAATTTGTCTTGTGAATCCTCCTGGGATAGAATGGGAATCGTTGGTTTTGGATGGGGGTCATGTACGTAAGTGTTTCATTAAAAATCTATAGATTTTAGGGAAATATTTTAGGGAAATATTTAGCTGGTTTTGTTGAGTGATTAACACATCCCTTAGGATTTTATTGGCACCTTGACAGCCTTGGGAAAAACCATTCAAGAAATAGATTGATACATTACAAAGATGACTAGGTTTTGAATTTGTGGCTAAATCTTACTTTCCCCCAGTATCTCTGGTTTAATTTAAAGACTACTAACGCTCTGCATCACATCTCTTCCACTTGGCTCCTAAAGCCTTGATTACCTCATTGCGACTGACTTTTTTTGTTCTTATCATATAATGCAAAAACTGCCTAGGCTGAAGCTCATATCTTTTAGCGGAGTTACTGCTGGCTTTTGCAACATGTATCATATCCCCCCTGGGTCTTCTTCAATGAGCTGTCTCCGTACACTACCACTGTTAATTAGCCTTTGTCATATTAGCTACAATTCAACCCTGCTGTCATTTTGTCACACTTGGAATGGTGTAAGCTACACACTGACGTGCAATAGTCAGTTGGATTATATATAAATAATACATTTGACCTTTTATTTAACTAGGCAAGTCAGTTAAGAACAAATTCTTATTTACAATGAAGCCCTACACTGGCCAAACCCGGACAACGCTGGGCCAATTGTGCGCCGCCCTATGGGACTCCCAATCACGACCAGTTGTGATACAGCCTGGAATGGAACCAGGGTGTCTGTAGTGACGCATCAAGCACTGAGATTCAGTGCCTTAGACCGCTGCACCACTCAGGAGCCCATGTATTGATTCAGCAAGAATAGCAGGAATACAATCCCATCCACTTGTCTGTGGAGTCATTGTAATGAAGGATTTCCCCTTTTGTCTTGACATTGGCAGGATATTTTAACACAATGAATGACATCCTCCACATTGCCTTTTCAAAAAGATCTATGTTCTGTTCTTTGGTTTCATTTGAAGTCCTTGAGTGAAGTGAGAAGCCCAAATCGATTCCCCATCGATGCCATTCCAAAAACGTGTGCCCTTCCTGCTCTTAATGGAATTCATCCCACCAATGTGCCTTGTCTGACTTACAAATCCATACAGGCTATGTAATATTCCCTATTTCTGCATCTCTGCTAAACTACTGATTCATTAATCATACACGTTGTTGTTGCAAGGGAGTTAAATGGGGAACAATTCTGATAATTGTGACTCATTTTGTTGGAAAGTTCTACATCTGTGTCGTGAAACATTTCAAAACTTACCGTTCATGAGTATGATTAATAAAGCTCATCCTGTCTTCATTGTACGTGTGCCATTTATTTAGAATTTGGAAAGTATTTCTCTCACAAAGCCTTTAACATCTTAAATCCTCTATGTTGGCAGATGAAGTTGACTTGATTTTAGGGAGGAAAGAAAGAGTGTATCCAGCTTCTTCACCTGGGGGGGGTGCTGAGGTGTGTTTCTGTCCGTAATAAAGCCCTTTTGTGAGGAAAAACTCATTTTGATTGGCTGTGCCTGGCTCCACAGTGCCCTTGCCCAGTCATGTGAAATCCAAAGATATGGGCCTAATGAATTTATTTCAGTTGACTGATTTCTTTAAACTCAGTAAAATCTTTGAAATTGGTATATTTTGCGCTTTATATTTTTGTTCAGCATAGTCATCTGCATCAATCTGGGTTTTCAGGAGGTTGCATCATACTCAATGTTGCAGATGGAAATGGCATGAATAGAATAGCTCTTAGTAACAAAACAATGACACTTGTCTGTTCTACATAGCCTAATGTTACTAAACTAAGAACATTCCACACGGTTGTGCCGTGATTCTATTATATAATAACCAAATACCCTATTCTCTTTGCAAAAGGTCAGCAATACTTTACCACACGTTTTTTAATATGAATTACAAACTGGGTGGTTTGAGCCCTGAATGCTGATTGGATGACAGCTGTGGTATATCTGACCGTCTACCACGGGTTTATTTTTACTGCACATTTATTTTTACTGCTCTGATTACGTTGGTAACCAGTTTATAACAGCAATAAGGCACATCAGGAGTTGGTGGTATATGGCCAATATACCACTGCTAAGGGCTGTATCCAGGCACTCTGTGTTGTGTCGTGTATAAGAACAGCCCTTAGCTGATATTGGCCAAATACCACACGCTTTCGGGGCTTATTGCTTAAATATATGACTGACTGTAGCTATTGTTGGCACGGATTTTGAATGCATACTTGTACACAATGCACACCACATCTACACACCTGTGTGGTTTCCACGCCAACAACGCTCTAATCAGATCACTTGCAGGTCATGCATGTGATGTTACTGACCTAGTGCCCAACCCCTGTAAAAAAAGTTTGTGTTTTCAAGTGTCATGTTGACAAGCAAAAACATTGTAACTAGCAAATAATTAAAACAAATGTGACAGTGAAAACAATGTACAAAGCAGAAGAATCACTGGTAAGATGCTAAATAAACTTCAACTGTAGGCATATGCCATTTTCTTAACAATTTGGGGAGTGCTTTGTCTATGGAGCCAGATAGCTGTCAAAAGGTTGAACGTACGTATTGTTAGGATCGTAAGAAAAGCCATGCATGAAACATGTCAAATTTCATCTGTTACGGACTAACATTTTAGGCATGAACAAATCTTGTGTTGCAATTCTGACGTACAATAATACCTTTCAGAGTTTTGTCAGTTTCATCTCACCAACCAAAAAAAGTACACCAAACGGCCTGTGAGCAGTGATACGTGAACAAGCATAACGCAGTATAGAAAAACCCAGGGAAACCAGAAAGAGACATCTTGCACATTTTGAAGTTAAAGTCTCCATTCTCTATTACTTCTCAGTTGAGTTGACCTCACATTTAGGTAGCTAATGTCATGGATGTGCTTGCCAGGGCAAGTCTAGATAGCACTATCTGTATTATGTCTACAACAGTGAAGTTTCAGTCCGCTTGGTATCTAATTTGACATGATTTATATGAATCGGGTCATGAGCATATGGATTTTGAAATGAACAAGGGAGAGGTTAAACCTAGGCTAAATCTGGCATCAGCTTATTCACACACTTTACAATAACTCTGTTGCAGTGGTCTTAGGTAGTCTCTGTATAGGCTATTCCCTCCATCGTGACACTGCTGCCCAGTTCAAGAGCTTGTGATTTCCATGCAGCACCACAGCACCATGCGCCTTCGGAAAAGCACCGCTCAGCCTCAGAAGTTTTCGCTCAAGACAGGTTATATCCAAGACTTAATATTTTGTTTTGTCTCATTTATTTTTATGGATATAGCCTCTGCGTGATAGGGTTGTGCAACGCAGAATGGCTATAACAAGCTTACAGTTGAAGTCGGAAGTTTACCTACACCTTAGCCAAATACATTTGAACTCAGTTTTTCACAATTACTGACATTTAATCCTAGTAAAAATTCAGTCTTAGGTCATTTAGGATCACCACTTTTTTTAATGATGTGAAATGTCAGAATAATAGTAGAGAGAATGATTTATTTCAGCTTTTATTTCTTTCATCACATTCCCAGTGGGTCAGAAGTTTACATACACTCAATTAGTATTTGGTAGCATTTCCTTTAAATTGTTTAGAGGTGACTGTTTTGGAGAGCCTGGCGTGCCCAAAGTAAAATGCCTCCCATTTAGGCCCAGATAATGGGATATGCATATATTTAGTACCATTGGATAGGAAACACTCTGAATTTTCCAAAACTGTTAACCATTTGTCTGTGGGTCAATCAGAACGCATATAGCAGGCAAAACCCTGAGGAATCTCTGTCCTGGAAAAAGTCATTTTGACACATTGCTCATTTTGGAACCCCTCCCTATCGAAAATGACCATATATAGGCATATGAACGCAGTGCACGTCGCTTCCTTATGATGTCATCAACCACGAGACGGTGTTTTACTCCATCTTGGATGAATTTCGACCATTGATGAACAGCATGGCAATGGGAGACCACGTTCTGAAATCTCTTCAGATTGCGCTACAAGACGAGAAGGCTGCGCTGTGCCTTATTTATCGCCTTTAGCGCTCAGTTTATATTCGGCTGATTTATAATAGTAAATATACGTAAATATGTTCCTAAGGATACATTTAAAACTATGTTTGATTGTTTTTGGACAAGTTTATAGGTATAATTTGAACGAGTTGGCGCTGCGTTTCAAAAGAGGAGTGGAGGCTGTCGCTTTCTGATTATAACGCACAACCAAATGGAGGATTTATGGATAAAAGACGTTACTTTTTCTAACAAAAGAACCATGGATTGTCTTCGTTGGACACTTAGGATGACCTCAGCAGAAGTTCTTCAACAGGTAATTGATTTGTTTTCGCTGTGAAATGTGTTATGTGTGTGCCATGATGGCTAATCGATACATGGCTATTGGAAAATATGTGAGGTGCTAGCCTCAAACAAATGAATGTGCTGCTTTCGCCGTAAAGCCTTTTTGAAATCTGACAACGCTGTGATATTGCCAAGAAACAGAGCTTTTGATGAGTATGGAACACTTGTATATTGCTGGATGTTTAATAATTCAACTTTCGGAATTTAAATTTGGCGCTTTAGATTTTCGCTGGTAGTGTCGGGATGAGCCCGCTAGTGACCCACTGGTAATTGAGAATGCTTAAGAGGTTGTTTAACTTGGGTCAAACGTTTCGGGTAGCCTTACAAGCTTCCCACAATAAGTTGGGTGAATTTTGGCCCATTCCTCCTGACAGAGCTGGTGTAACTGAGTCAGGTTTGTAGGCCTCCTTGCTCGCATATGCCTTTTCAGTTCTGCCAACAAATTTTCTATAGAATTGATGTCAGGGCTTTGTGATGGCCACTCCAATACCTTAACTTTGTTGTTCTTAAGCCATTTTGCCACAACTTTGGAAGTATGCTTGGGGTCAATGTCCATTTGGAAGACCCATTTGCGACCAAGCTTTAACTTCCTAACTGATGTCTTGAGATGTTGCTTCTATATATCCACATAATTTTCCTTCTCATGATGCCATCTATTTTGTGAAGTGCACCAATCCCTACTGCAGCAAAGCACCCCCACAACATGATGCTGCCACCCCCGTGCTTCACGGTTGGGATGGTGTTCTTCGGCTTGCAAGATTCCCCCTTTTTCCTCCAAACATACTGATGGCCATTATGGCCAAACAGTTTTATTTTTGTTTCATCAGACCAGAGGACATTTCTCCAAAAAGTACGATCTTTGTCCCCATGTGCAGTTGCAAACCTTAGTCTGGTTTGTTCATGGTGGTTTTGGAGCAGTGGCTTCTTCTTTGCTGAGCGGCTTTTCAGGTTATGTCGATATAGGACTTGTTTTACTGTGGATATAGATACTTTTGTACCCATTTCCTCCAGCATCTTCACAAGGTCCTTTGCTGTTGTTCTGGGATTGATTTGCGCTTTTCGCACCATAGTACGTTCATCTCCTTCCTGAGCGGTATGACGGCTGCGTGGTCCCATGGTGTTTATACTTGCGTACTATTGTTTGTACAGATTAATGTGGTACCTTCAGGCAATTTGGAAATTGCTCCCAAGGATGAACTAGACTTGAAGAGGTCTACAATTGTTTTCTGGGGTCTTGGCTGATTTCATTTGATTTTCCCATGATGTCAAGCAAAGAGGCACTGAGTTTAAAGGTAGGCCTTGAAATACATCCACAGGTACACCTCCAATGGACTCAAATGATGTCAGTTAGCCTATCAGAAGCTTCTAAAGCCATGACATCATTTTCTGAAATGTTCCAAGCTGTTTAAAGGCACAGTCAACTTAGTGTATGTAAACTTCTGACCCACTGGAATTGGGATACAGTGAATTATAAGTGAAATAATCTGTCTGTAAACAATTGTTGGAAAAAAGACTTGTGTCATTCACAAAGTAGATGTCCTAACCGACTTGCCAAAACTATAGTTTGTTAACAAGAAATTTGTGGAGTGGTTGAAAAATGAGTTTTAATGACTCCAACCTAAGTGTATGTAAACTTCTGACTTCAACTGTACATACAGGGTGGAATTCGCAAATACAACAGTCAAAATGTCTAATATGAGGCCTACAGTCCATGCTCCCAAATACTGGAAAAAGTGTGATTCATTACGTTACATCAGTGGTTCCCAAACGTTTTATAGTCCCTTACCCCTTCAAACATTCAACCTACAGCTGCATCCAAGATGGCGTAGCAGTGCAGACGTGTTTTTGTTCGTCCCCTCGTGTACTTTTTCGTATTTTTTGTATATATTTCAATTTTATTTTCAATCTCTTTTCCATTTTTATATTAAATATACCTTCCGGTAACATGCCTCACCCATTGTGTTACCTAACCGCTATTTTTTTTGTCATTTTTAGACTGAATTCCATAGGGAGCTAGCGAGCTAACCAGCTACTAGCTATTCAATCACTGTTAGCCACCGCTAGCGGCCTTTACCTATTGCACAGACACCAGCCTTTTTTAGCCCGGATAATACTTGCCAGCCTACCACCATTTGGACTGTTTCTCTACCACAACGCCGGATCCCTGCCGTAAACCCTGGACCACTACACCTGATCTCCACAGCTAGCTAGCTGCCACCGAGTGGCTAACGCCCCTGCCCTGGAGCCAGTTCCAGCTAGCCGCAACCCAGGCACCTCTCCCGGCTAGCAACAATAATACCTCTCTCGCCATCTGGCTTGAATCCCTCTCGTCACGACGCCCCGTCATACCACCTCGACTGGTCTGCGGATGATTACTCCATCCGCTCTGCCTGCAACCGGCCTCCGTCGGACGTCGGAGCAGACGGTTCTACCAACCCCAGCCTGCTAACTCTTAACTTTAAACGGCGTGTCTCCTGCGTGCCGGCGTAGTAACGACTACCTCGCGACTTCCCTGCCCCATCTACTGCTGTTCACTGGACCCTATGATCACTCGGCTACTTAGCTGATGCCTGCAGGACTATTCATTAATCACGGTACTCCATTCTGTTTATTTTTATTTTATTTATCTGTCTGCCCCAGCCGTGTACTCAGGCCCTGTGTGTTGCTAACCAACCCTCTGCCCATTCATCGGCAGTTTTACCTGTTGTTGTTGTCTTAGCTGACTAGCCTTGCGGTCTTACCCGTTGTTGTCCTAGCTAGCTCTCCCAACCAACACCTGTGTTTGCTTTATGCCTTGCTTTATGTCTCTCTCAAGTGTCAATATGCCCTGTTTACTGTTGTTTAGGGTAGTTATCATTGTTTTAGTTTACAGTGGAGCCCCTAGGCCCACTATACATGCCTCAGATTCCTCCTTTGTCCCACCTCCCACACATGCGGTGACCTCACCCAGTATTACCAGCACCTCCAGAGATGCAACCACTCTTCTCATCACTCGGTGCCTGGGCTTACCTCCACTGTACTCTCACCCCACCATACCCCTGTCTGCACATTATACCCTGAATCTATTCTACCACGCCCAGAAATCTGCTCCTTTTATTCTCTGCTCCCAACGCACTAGACGTCCTGTTCTGATAGCCTTTAGCCGTACCCTCATCCTGCTCCTCCTCTGTTCCTCGGGTGATGTGGAGGTAAACCCAGGCCCTGTAGCCCCCAGCACCACACCTATTCCCAGGCCCCAGGCACTCTCTTTTGTTGACTTCTGTAACCGTAAAGCCTCGGTTTCATGCATGTTAACATCAGAAGCCTCCTCCCTAAGTTTGTTTTACTCACTGCTTTAGCACACTCCGCCAACCCTGAAGTCCTGGCCGTGTCTGAATCCTGGCTTAGGAAGGCCAACAAAAATTCAGAGATTTCCATACCCAACTACAACATTTTCCACCAAGATAGAACTGCCAAAGGGGGAGGAGTTGCAATCTATTGCAGAGATAGCCTGCATAGTTCTGTCATACTTTCCAGATCTATGCCCAAACAGTTCGAACTTCTAATTCTAAAAATTAATCTCTCCAGAAATAAGTCTCTCACTGTTGCCGCCTGCTATAGACCCCCTCAGCTCCCAGCTGTGCCCTGGACACCATATGTGAATTGATTGCCCCCCATCTATCTTCAGAGTTCGTTCTGTTAGGTGACCTAAACTTGTCCGGGCCTCTGGCAGTCTCTATGGGGGTGCCACAGGGTTCAATTCTTGGGCCGACTCTCTTCTCTGTATACATCAATGATGTCGCCCTTGCTGCTGGTGATTCTCTGATCCACCTCTAAGCAGACGACACCATTCTGTATACTTCTGGCCCTTCTTTGGACACTGTGTTAACTAACCTCCAAACGAGCTTCAATGCCATACAGCACTCCTTCTGTGGCCTCCAACTGCTCTTAAACGCTAGTAAAACCAAATGCATGCTTTTCAACTGTTCGCTGCCTGCACCCGCCCGGCCGACGAGCATCACTACCCTGGACGGCTCTGACCTAGAATACGTGGACAACTACAAATACCTAGGTGTCTGGCTAGACTGTAAACTCTCCTTCCAGACTCACATTAAACATCTCCAATCCAAAATTAGATCTAGAATCGGCTTTCTATTTCGCAACAAAGCCTCTTTCACTCATGCTGCCAAACTTGCACTAGTAAAACTGACTATCCTGCCGATCCTCGACTTCGGCGATGTCATCTACAAAACAGCTTCCAATACTCTACTCAGCAAACTGGATGCAGTCTATCACAGTGCCATCCGCTTTGTCACCAAAGCCCCATATACTACTCACCACTGCGACCTGTATGCTCTAGTCGGCTGGCCCTCGCTACATACTCGTCGCCAGACCCACTGGCTCCAGGTCATCTACAAGTCCCTGCTAGGTAAAGCCCGCCTTATCTCAGCTCGCTGGTAACCATAGCAGCACCCACCCGTAGCACTCGCTCCAGCAGGTATATCTCACTGGTCACCCCCAAAGCCAATTCCTCTTTTGGCCGCCTTTCCTTCCAGTTCTCTGCTGCCAATGACTGGAACGAACTACAAAAATCTCTGAAACTGGAGACACTTATCTCCCTCACCAGCTTTAAGCACCAGCTGTCAGAGCAGCTCACAGATCACTGCACCTGTACATAGCCCAACCAACTACCTCATCCCCTACCATAGTCATGTATTTATCTTGCTCCTTTGCACCCCAGTATTTTTACTTTGCACATTCATTTACTGCACATTTACCATTCCAGTGTTAAATTGCTATACTGTAGTTACTTTGCCACCATGGCCTATTTATTGCCTTATGTTCCTTATCCTACCTCATTTGCACACATTGTATATAGATTTGTTTTTTTCCTACTGTATTATTGACTGTATCTTTGTTTTACTCTATGTGTAACTCTGTGTTGTTGTTTGTGTCGAACTGCTTTGTTTTATCTTGGCCAGGTTGCAGTTGTAAATGAGAACTTGTTCTCAACTTGCCTACCTGGTTAAATAAAGGTGAAATAAAATTTAAAAAAAAATACCCCCTCTAGCACCTGGGTCAGCGCACTCACAGATGATGCTTTTTGCCATGAAGAGAAAAGCTCCAACTTCTTAATCATAGCCTCAATTTTGTCCCGCACATTGAATATAGTTGCGGAGAGTCCCTGTAATCGTAGATTCAGATCATTCAGGCGAGAAAAAACATCACCCAGATAGGCCAGTTGTGTGAGAAACTCGTCATCATGCAAGCGGTCAGACAAGTGAAAATTATGGTCTGTAAAGAACTTTAAGCTCGTCTCAATAAAAAAAAACATGTCCAGCGCATTTCTGTATGTTGTAAAAGCGTTACATGGTCGCTGCCCATATCATTGCATAGTGTTGAAAATACACGACAGTTCAGGGGCCTTGCTTTAGCAAAGTTAACCATTTTCACTATAGTGTCCAAAACGTCTTTCAAGCTGTCGGGCATTCCCTTGGCAGCGAGAGCCTCTCGGTGGATGCTGCAGTGTACCCAAGTGGCATCAGGAGCAACTGCTTTCATGCGCATTACCACTCCACTATGTCTCCCTGTCATGGCTTTTGCCCCACCAGTACAGATACCAACACATCTTGACCACCAAAGTCCATTTGATGTCACAAAGTTGTCCAGTACAAAGCTGTCCAATATTCTATCCTGTTGTTCTGGTTTCCAGTGGTTTGCAGAAGAGGATGTCTTCCTTAATTGACCCCCCATAAACATAACGGACATATACCAGGAGCTGTGCCAGGCCCGCCACGTCTGTTGACTCATCCAGATGTAACGCATAGAATTCACTGGCTTGTATGCGAAGCAGTAATTGTTTCAAAACATCTCCTGCCCTCTCACTGATGCGTTTTGAAACAGTGTTGTTTGATGGCATTGTCTGTATAGTTTTTTTGCCTTTTCCCCTGGCATTGTCCCAGCCATATCCGTGGCAGCAGGAAGAATTATGTCCTCCACAATAGTATGGGGCTTGCCTGTTCTAGCCACTCGGTAGCTCACCATATAAGACACTTCTAGCCCATTCTTATTAACGGTATCTGTTGCTTTTATACATGTTTTACTACTCGAAAGTTGTTTTAATTCTCGCTCAAAAAACTCCTGGGGTTTATTTTTCAAATTGGCATGTTTTGTTTCTAAATGTCTGCGCAAGAGTGAAGGTTTCATGGAGTTGTGAGATAGCTCTTCGGCTGCATCAGATTCACAACTGTCAGTGTCCATGCTGGCTGGGCTAACAACAAATGTAGAATTACTGATGCTAGCATTGGATGTGCTCGTGGAAGCAGAACAACTTGTGTCGTCGACAGGTGTAGTACTGCTGGTAGTAGCAGTACTACCAGTAGAGCTGGTATGTGTCTCTATGGACGCGGGCCTTAGTTTTTTTTTACCGTTTATCAATTTTCGAGCAAACGGAATGAGCAGCAGCTACGTTTGGCTACATACGGACCGTTAGTGGAATTCCCGCAAGAGAGTAATGGTTAATGTGATTGGGCTACCTGTATTTGACATTTTGATGTTATTTCGCTGAACACTAGATGGTTTACAGTGAGGGAAAAAAGTATTTGATCCCCTGATGATTTTGTACGTTTTCCCACTGACAAAGAAATGATCAGTCTATAATTTTAATGGTAGGTATATTTGAACAGTGAGAGACAGAATAACAACAAAGAAATCGAGAAAAACGCATTGTGAAATTTTTTATAAATTGATTTGCATTTTAATGAGGGAAATAAGTATTTGACCCCTCTGCAAAACATGACTTAGTACTTGGTGGCAAAACCCTTGTTGGCAATCACAGAGGTCAGATGTTTCTTGTAGTTGGCCACCAGGTTTGCACACATCTCAGGAGGGATTTTGTCCCACTCCTCTTTCAGATCTTCTCCAAGTCAATAAGGTTTCGAGGCTGACGTTTGGCAACTCAAACCTTTAGCTCCCTCCACATATTTTCTATGGGATTAAGGTCTGGAGACTGGCTAGGCCACTCCAGGACCTTAATGTGCTTCTTCTTGAGCCACCCATTTGTTGCCTTGGCCGTGTGTTTTGGGTCATTGTAATGCTGGAATACCCATTCACGACCCATTTTCAATGCCCTGGCTGAGGGAAGGAGGTTCTCACCCAAGATTTGACGGTACATGGCCCCGTCCATCGTCCCTTTGATGCGGTGAAGTTGTCCTGTCCCCTTAGCAGAAAAACACCCCCAAAGCATAATGTTTCCACCTCCATGTTTGACAGTGGGTATGGTGTTCTTGGGGTCATAGGCAGCATTCCTCCTCCTCCAAACACGGCGAGTTGAGTTGATGCCAAACATTTTTATCATAATAATGTTTTTTAAATGTGGATCACATTCCAGTTTGGGAATACCTGCGTCACATGATCACTACAGTAGCCCCACGAGGCTATAAATAAATTATGCGATTATATGGCCATTAAATAACACATCATAGCATGGCATATTTAGATTGCGGAATAGTACTAAATTATATTAACTTTCTATTTTGCAGCTCTGGCGGTTATTCTAGACAAGGCTCTTCTGTGTCTTTAAAGTCATTTGCTGAAGGCCCAAGCCTATACAATGTCATCTACTGGTATAACGTCGTTATCGAATGCCGTTCTACAACAAGCTCTAAACTTTTTGGAAAGTTAACCTGGAAATTGCAAAGCAACTCTAAAGTCTGGGCTAGAGTTGCTTGATTGACTAGCTAACTTCGATTAGCTACGTTCGGTGCATGTCCTTTGCGGATGCCACATTCCTGACAAAAGTTTGAACATATAAAAAATATCTGTAAGCGAGTAAAGGGAGACGTAAAGCAAGAATTGATATTCATAGTTGTAAAGTTTACAGATTTAATATAACGGTTATGTTTCATGCATGGCTTTTCTTACTAACCTAACAATTTCCATATGGGTTTTCTTATGATTCTAATGATACGTACGTTCAACCTTTTGGCAGCTATCTGCCTCCATATTATGTTTTAATTCCCATGTTTGTCGCTGGTCAACCATAATAAAGTGTTGTTGCAAATAGTCATGTTTATTTTTACACGCACAAGTAACAAACCGCAACCACTGTGAAACAAAACGTGGCTAATGTTATTGTTCAAGCTATGGTTGTTCAAAGTCGACATATTTCCAGTTTGTTGCTCCCACTTGAAAAGCAAGGAACAAATACTTGGCTTCTCTTCGACATTTTGACATGTTAAGGGCCTGTGACTCAGTGCTGTGCGATTAGTGTTTTTTGAGGTCGGTTCTTTTTGAGGTCGGTTCGGTTTCGGTTGAATTATTTAAATCACGGTTTTCGATTATTTGGGTTGAACGCTGTGACATAGAATCAAACAATGAATAAATGTCCCATGATGGTAGTGAGTATTGACTGACAATTACAGCTTATCACTTATTAACCATAATTATTCACATTACTTTAATAAAATATTTCAGTTGCGTATATTACATTTGTTTTATTTGATTACTTATTTAATTCCAAGTCATCTCACCTCTATAGAACTGCTGCATATGCTGTCTAACAATCACTATTTTGTAGTTATTCAAAGTAAATAAGGCATACTTTTATGTCTGCTGAATACCAACTATAAACCACTTAGATCATGTATTTTCAGGTAGAGATACCTCGCGAAGCCTCAGCTGCTCTATATATCCCCAATCGCGCATTCTTCTGCCTCTTCCGTAGCAGGCATAAAATATACCCAGACCAGACAATAGAATATCGTCATTGTAGTTAATTACCACGTTTTATGCGCTAAACTATTTAGAATATTGGCCCTTATTAGTTGTTTAAAAAACGTGTCTCAGACCTTTACAACTCGTTCAGGCAGTATTGTAAGACAGGGGGCGCCATTGACCTATTAATGGTCCGCCTGTAATCTACTTTCCCTGAGGCTCTGCTGTTGAGGTTGCTAGCAGGCATCATCTGTTGTAGTAGCCACATGTCTAGTTTTATGGTGACAGGGGATACGTTTATTTGTGTATATGACTAGGCCTATGAGTGCCGCTGAGTGTGCGTCCTATTTAAGTGTATGATGCCATTTGCCACCAGTATGTTGTACACTGCCTATTGTAAACATGTAAGAGATGTACAGTATTTGCATGTCTTCAACAGCAGTGGATTCATGTAGCATGGTACCAGTATCGGGAGACTACGATACCAGATTTTCCTAGGCAAAAAAGGAAAAAGGAAGCAAATTAAATTCTATGGTCCTTTAAAACCTACTTTTGTAAAACATTGTGTGCTGTAGCTTGCAAAATAAACATGTGACTCCTGATCACAACATAAAGCAGTTTTTTCCAACTCCATTGCCTCTTCTCTCCCCAACTCTTAATACCTCTCCTGTTTCCTTTACGCCACCCCTTCCACCTCTATCTACCCCGTGACCCTTCTGCCATTTCCCCCTCTCCCCCTCTCCCTCAGACGTGACGCCCTCCAAAGCCCCTGATCCAGCCAGCTGTGTTTACGCTCCCTGTGTTTCTCTTGGAGATTCTGCTGACTTCTGCACAGCCACAGCTTATTCTCTCCGCCCCACACCAGATCAATAAGTGACCATGTGTATATACGTTCACATATGTGCATTGTGTCACTGTCAGGCAAGCACATGCACGCTTTGCATTGTAACCGTAGCCTACAGGCTACACACAGGTCTATGTGGTATAGTGTTTAAAGTAGGCTAGCAGATAACTGCATTTTCTCTTTGTTTGGCTGTTTTTCCCCACTCAATGGGAAACCATGTGTTGTGTTGATCCTGGTTAGGCCCTACATCATTCCCGTAAGTTCCATTTAGTTTGTTTTCTGGGAAATCCAGGTTTTTAACAGTTACACTAATTTCCCGCTAATCATTTCAGTGCTGCCCTCTTGACACATGAAAATTGCTGACCTCTCTCTCTCTCCCCCCACACAACACACACACGTAAACATACACAAACAGAGGCCTCTACTCTTATGCACAGAACAAAGATCTCATTGACGTCGGACATTTTGGTCTCCCAGTCAACTTTATCTCAGATGTAAGCAACAGGGTCAGGAAGTTGAAGTGTCTCAGGGCTTGCTGAAAATAGTCCCATCCATCTAAGCAACTGCAGTTCTACTAGTAGAAACTGTACCACTTCCTCTTTCGGTGCTCCCCCCTGCCTCACCAAGAAGAGGAACTGCAAGGGGAGATGGTCAGTGGTTAGACTGGAGAGAGTGCAGCAGTACATCATGTATTTGTATTAGAACAGGGACCGTCAATTAGATTTAATCGCCGATGGTCGGGGGGCCAGAACATAAATACAAATATTTTGTAGACTGCAAATTGACCACAAGAACCCCACACAGATATATTTGACTAAAATATAATAATTTAAAACCTTGATTACATTTGTATACCATAACGTGTCTCTATGCGTGGAAATATTGGTAACAGATTTCCAAAATCACTTGGAGCTGATTTCCTGGTGTTTTTACAGTCTTTTCTGTCCAACAATGAAGATAAAAAATAAAACTATGAAAACTTGAGGGGCCCCAAATAAACACTCACAGGCCGCCTGTCTCAGAGGCTAGTGCCCACTACCCTGTACTTAATAATAATAATAATAATAATAATAATTCCTGGAAACGACATCTGTGTCCGTTTAGAGCTGGGCAATATGGAAAAAAAATCCATATTGTGATAAATTGCCTGAATTCTTTCGATAACCATAAATAGAACTATACATTTATAACAATGTGCACTGCTGTTTTATTTTATTTTATTATCCTTTAAAGTACTACTACTAGTTTGATGGTTGTAGCCATCATTTGTCCCATTAACCCATATTAGCAAACTTATTTCATTTCAAACTTCACATTTCTCTAGTATAGGCTACTTATCATAATGAACAATATCAGCAAAATGCCTGCGTTAAGTGATGGGTCTGGTCGGTGTCAATCATTTTTGATCTATCTTCCCAGCTCTAGTGTGTGTGTGTGTGTGTGTGTGTGTGTGTGTGTGTGTAGAACAGAATGGTGCCGTCAGACAAGGGTGTTACATTGGAAGTGAAAGTGGTGCTCACGATCAAATCTTGTACTACATCATTCATTTTGTATACATGTTACGTCCTGCAAAAAAACATAATTTCATTTTTTGTTGCAATTTGTATGATATGTTACGAATCCTTCTGATGCTATACGTTATGAATTTGTTGTGCTTCAGATCCTGGACTGCATCTTTAAATATAGACTCTAGTGATGGAGAGGGATTCATAAGAGTTACTGATGACTGATGTGTTTTGGAGGACAGAGTGGATGAGTTTCATTAGTCATTGCTCTGATCTATGTGGCATGACAGAGGCTAGACAATAATTTGTCCCATTTGTTAACTTCTGAGACCATAATGGCGTTATTGTCTTGAATAAGTTGTGAAAGCAGTTTCGGGGAAGCAGTTCGGTCTTTTCCCATAAATAGAACCGCGCCAGCCCTCGCCTCCCAAGCCACGTGTAATAAACACAATACCCATAAAAACCCATGGAGAAAACAAAAACAACGCTAAACTGTTTTCCTTCACGTCGTCCCTTGTCATCACATTGTTTTTTTTGTCCCCATGTACAACACAGGTTGGATTACGCTCCAAATAGATCTCCCTAGTGGAGGTTCTGCATTTGGAACCCATCCAGTAACATTTCCTCAGCGTTGTGCCAACATATCTACTAGTGTGTTGTTCCATGTCATGTGTCGGGTGGTCTGGCTTTGGTGTCCATATGGGGAGGTTGAGTGAAGTACGTGCCTTGGAGGAGACATTGACAGTGATCGGTTTATTTGGATTGCTGGACTCAGCCCGTTCTATTTAGTTCTAGGAGCAGAAACTCAGCCAAAAACATATTTCATGGAAACACAGACCCCATGAAATGGTGTCACTTGCTGACATATTCTCAGCGGGTCCTTAGCTCTACAAACAATCAGATTAGTTTTCCTGATCTTTTAAATTCCATTTTCCAGTGTATGTTTTGGTTGGTCCCAAGAGTTACAAAAGGTTTTAAGCCTATTTTCAGGGAGGTGGGCTCCAGACTGGCTATTATTAGTTGTGAACTCACTTCCTGGAACTACTGGCTATAGCTTATAGTACAGTATGTGGACTCCACTTGGTAGCAACACACAGTGGTCTGTGTCTGCTATGATGTCTTCATCAGTAAGCTATGCTCACTCTTTCCTGTGCTACACTCCAGGGTCCTAATCATTTAAGTGCACCGGAACAAAACATTTCACATAGAGAGCCTGTTTGCTTCCGTTTTGTGCCTTGTGAATAAGACCCTGGTATTTAGACTAGCCTTATTTAGAGTGATGCATGCCAAGTTGTTATTGTCTGGAGCCCCTCATCCTTCTTTGCTTTAATATTGTGACAGTACACAGATCTCATCTAATCAAAGATTTTCAATCCAGGAAGTTGAGTTAGCGCAATCTGAGGCCAGTCAACTTCTTCGAGATCGGTGTCCCTTCCACGGGACGGTTGAGCTGACGTAGGCTAATGCGATTAGCATGAGGTTGTAAGTAATCAGAAAATGTCCCAGGACATAGACATATCTGATATTGTCAGAAAGCTTACATTCTTGTTAATCTAACTGCACTGTCCAATTTACAGTAGCTATTACAGTGAAATAATACCATGCTATTGTTTGAGGAGAGTGCACAATTTTGAACATGAAAAGTTATTTATAAACAAATTAGGCACATTTGGCCAGTCTTGATTCAACATTTTGAACAGCAATGCAATGGTTCATTGGATCAGTCTAAAACTTTGCAAATATACTGCTGCCAGCTAGTGGACAAAATATAAATTGCACATGGGCTGGAATAATACATTATGGCCTTTCTCTTGCATTTCAAAGATGATTGTACAAAAAAAATACAAATAAACGGTAGATTTTTTCTTTGTATTATATTTTACCAGAGCTATTGTGTTATATTCTCCTACATTTCTTTCACATTTCCACAAACTTCAAAGTGTTTCCTTCCAAATGGTACCAAGAATATGCATATCCTTGCTTCAGGGCCTGAGCTACATGCAGTTAGATTTGGGTATGTCATTTTAGGTGAAAATTGAAAAAAAGGGGCGGATGCTTAATAACGTATGAATTGAGACCTTGCCAGCTATAGCAAACCCCAGACAAATATACTAGGGGTCTCTAAAGTGTAGACTCGTTGATGGCATTTCACAGCCCCCTTCAGCACAAAAGTGCCCCTGTCTTCTGTCCCTTATTTTGGTTTCCATAAAAAGGCCAGGTGTGTGAGTTTAACCTGTGCCTACACCCTCTAGTAACCCACCTCCATGTCTCCCCCTCAGACACACACACACTCAACCCTCCTGAGGGTCTGTTGCCTTGTCATGCCAGATGAGTTACCTATGGCTTTCGGTAAAAATAACCCCTAGCGCTTCCCAGCCACGGCCCTTTAAATATCAACCGACTTTCAGTTCGAGTTGATTTAATCTCATTGGCTTGTGTTTGCATTCACATGCATGTACACTCATGCACACACACTGCCTAAACATATTCATCCTGAGAATGATATTTTAATTAGAACTAGGTCGACTTGAGACGGAATTAAGCTTTTCAAAGCTTTTTAGATTTGAACAAGATTAACTAGGAAATGTATCAAACAATCAGACTTTGACTTAAGGCATATTTTGTAAAACAGGACAGTGGAACAGGGGAATGTAGCCCAACTTTTATTATGGTCTGTGTATATAGAAATTATCGGACTAATCTCAAGTCCCTCTGTGTGTTTGTGTGTGTGTATTTGCGGCGTCCTGCTCCGTTTCTGCCGTGTCCCACCCAGTTGCTGTTGACGTTCGGCTGTGTTGAGAGCAGAGGTGCCTGAACTCCGTAAGAGTGCTGTTTTGCATCTTTATCTGAGATCTAGCCCGCTCCTCAGGCCTCCAACAGGAACGCTGAAACACCCTCCCAGTAAACACAAGATCAGTAAAAGTGTGTTGAGAGATTGACAGGGGCGTGGAGCACAAGTTTAAATGGCTGATAGATTGAATAAAAACACAGTGTGTTTTGCCTTAGCGTTACTTAGGTGACATTGGAACCACCACTCTAAGTGGTTCCACATGGTTGTGTGTGTGTGTTCATACATGCGTTCATGTGTTTTCATCAATTGCCCAGGACCTGCACCCAGTATCAAATAGCCTATGTTACAGGAAGTAGCATATATGGAGATAGAATACTGTTTGGCTAAAGCTGTCAAAATAGGAACGCCAGCTCAATTTGTGATACTTGCCAAACTTGCCAATTCAATCCATTATATACAGCATTTCATTAACAGAACACACAAGTCAGATGATGATTCCACACTGCTTTAGAAACTATTCAAGTGTTTTGAATAGAGAGCATAATTGCCAACAGCACAGCTTGTCAACGCGAACCGCCAAATACTCTCGGAAAGACAAAAGAAAATCCAGTCTCCATTCGTTATACATTGTGTATATCTGTGTGGCAGAAATTCTGCTCATTCAGAGTCTCTACCACCACACCACCTTAATATCAAGCCTGTCATTTTCTCAGCCATTGTTAAACCCACATGGTTGGTTTAGCCTAATCTCTCTCTCTCTCTCTCTCTCTCTCTCTCTCTCTCTCTCTCTCTCTCTCTCTCTCTCTCTCTCTCTGTCTCTGTCTCTGTGTGTGTGATCTGCTGCAGTGCAGAGATAATTGTAGCTTACTGGAAATGATGCCTTGAAAAAATACCTCTTGAGGAAGAAAACATGACGTAAAAAAGATTTCCTCCCTCACTTCATGCATGATGCACATCTACAGTACTGTCTTTACTGTGTGAGGTAAGCAGCTACAGTACTGTCTTTACTGTGTGAGGTAAACAGCTACAGTACTGTCTTTACTGTGTGAGGTAAGCAGCTACAGTACTGTCTTTACTGTGTGAGGTAAGCAGCTACAGTACTGTCTTTACTGTGTGAGGTAAACAGCTACAGTACTGTCTTTACTGTGTGAGGTAAGCAGCTACAGTACTGTCTTTACTGTGTGAGGTAAACAGCTACAGTTCTGTCTTTACTGTGTGAGGTAAACAGCTACAGTTCTGTCTTTACTGTGTTGGATAAACAACTACAGCACTGTCTTTACTGTGTGAGGTAAACGGTTACAGTACTGTCTTTACTGTGTGAGGTAAACGGTTACAGTACTGTCTTTACTGTGTGAGGTAAACGGTTACAGTACTGTCTTTACTGTTTGAGGTAAACAGCTACAGTACTTTCTTTACTGTGTGAGGTAAACAGCTACAGTACTGTCTTTACTGTGTGAGGTAAACAGCTACAGTACTGTCTTTACTGTGTGAGGTAAACAGCTACAGTTCTGTCTTTACTGTGTTGGATAAACAACTACAGCACTGTCTTTACTGTGTGAGGTAAACGGTTACAGTACTGTCTTTACTGTGTGGGGTAAACGGTTACAGTACTGTCTTTACTGTGTGAGTTAAACAGCTACAGTACTGTCTTTACTGTGTGAGGTAAACAGCTACAGTACTGTCTATACTGTGTGAGGTAAACAGCTACAGTACTGTCTTTACTGTGTGAGGTAAACAGCTACAGTGCTGTCTTTACTGTGTGAGGTCAACGGCTACAGTACTGTCTTTACTGTGTGGGATAAACAGCTACAGTACTGTCTTTAATGTCTGGGATAAACAGCTACAGTACTGTCTTTACTGTGTGGGATAAACAGCTACAGTACTGTCTTTACTGTGTGGGATAAACAGCTACAGTACTGTCTTTACTGTGTGAGGTAAACAGCTACAGTTCTGTCTTTACTGTGTTGGATAAACAACTACAGCACTGTCTTTACTGTGTGAGGTAAACGGTTACAGTACTGTCTTTACTGTGTGAGGTAAACGGTTACAGTACTGTCTTTACTGTGTGAGGTAAACAGCTACAGTACTGTCTTTACTGTGTGAGGTAAACAGCTACAGTACTGTCTATACTGTGTGAGGTAAACAGCTACAGTACTGTCTTTACTGTGTGAGGTAAACAGCTACAGTACTGTCTTTACTGTGTGAGGTAAACAGCTACAGTGCTGTCTTTACTGTGTGAGGTCAACGGTTACAGTACTGTCTTTACTGTGTGAGGTAAACGGTTACAGTACTGTCTTTACTGTGTGAGGTAAACAGCTACAGTAATGTCTTTACTGTGTGAGGTAAACAGCTACAGTACAGTCTTTACTGTGTAAGGTAAACAGCTACAGTACTGTCTTTACTGTGTGAGGTAAACAGCTACAGTGCTGTCTTTACTGTGTGAGGTCAACGGTTACAGTACTGTCTTTACTGTGTGAGGTAAACAGCTACAGTACTGTCTTTACTGTGTGAGGTAAACAGCTACAGTAATGTCTTTACTGTGTGAGGTAAACAGCTACAGTACTGTCTTTACTGTGTGAGGTAAACGGCTACAGTACTGTCTTTACTGTGTGAGGTAAACAGCTACAGTTCTGTCTTTACTGTGTTGTATAAACAACTACAGCACTGTCTTTACTGTATGAGGTAAACGGTTACAGTACTGTCTTTACTGTGTGAGGTAAACGGCTACAGTACTGTCTTTACTGTGTGAGGTAAACGGCTACAGTACTGTCTTTACTGTGTGGGGTAAACAGCTACAGTACTGTCTTTACTGGAGGGGGTAAACGCTACAGTACTGTCTTTACTGTGTGAGGTAAACAGCTACAGTACTGTCTTTACTGTGTGAGGTAAACAGCTACAGTACAGTCTTTACTGTGTGGGGTAAACGCTACAGTACTGTCTTTACTGTGTGAGGTAAACAGCTACAGTACAGTCTTTACTGTGTGGGGTAAACGCTACAGTACTGTCTTTACTGTGTGGGGTAAACGGCTTTAGTACAGTCTTTACTGTGTGAGGTAAACGGCTACAGTACAGTCTTTACTGTGTGAGGTAAACGGTTACAGTACTGTCTTTACTGTGTTGGGTATACAGCTACAGTACTGTCTTGACTGTGTGAGGTTGCCCTTTTTCTCCGCTATGTTTTTGATTTCTCACTTTTGGTTTCTTCCCTTTTCTATGCTGAGCTTTTAGAATTCCCCCCACACTCGCCTCTGCTCGTTGTCAAATTGAAAGAAAGTTATTGTGGCTTCCTGAGTGGTGCAGCGGTCTAAGGCACTGCATCGCATTGATAGAGGCATCACTACAGACCCGGATTCAATCCAGGGCTGTATCACAACCGGCCGTGAAGTCCGGAAGTCCCACAGGGTGGCGCACATTTGCCCCAGTGTTGTCCGGGTTAAGGGATGGTTTGTGCTCTAGCGACTCCTTGGGTCGTCAGGTGAACGGTGTTTCCTCTGACACATTGGTGTGGCTGGCTTCCTGGTTAAGAGGGCGGGTGTTAAAAAGCGCGGTCTTCGGATGACGCATGATTCGACCTTCGCCTCCCGACCCATTGGGGAGTTGCAGCGATGAGACAAGACCAAAATTGGGGGAGAAAAAGAGGGTCAACATTTTTTAAATAAAATAATAATGTTATTGTTTGAGAATATCGATTTATAACATTTGTATTATCCTTTTATTAAACCGGCCCTGCCCCCCTCTCTCTCGCTCTCGCTCTCTCACACTCACTCACACACACATACACGTACACACGCACAGAGGCGTGCAGCATGGCACAAAGGTCCTTTGTCAAGCCATGCATGTAGGGAGAAATTAAATTACAGATGTGTGTGTGTTTGTGTGTGAGTGTGTGCGTGTGCGTTGGTGGAGGAGGAGGGGTCAGCAGTCTCTTAGGTACTCCGGCATCTGATCCTGTTAGACTAATGGTCACACTGCCTTTCCCTGCACTAATGGCATCTTGGGGGTCAAAGGGGAAGGGTGGTATGACTAGGTATGAGAAGCTATAAGACGGGTAGGAAACTACATTCAGCCGCTGGGACGAGTTTTGATGGTCGGGGGGCCAGAGCATAATTGTAATAATTTATACACTGCAAATTGAACACAACTAAGGCCAAAACGAGTTTGTATTTGAAAATACTAATCATTTCGTACATTGATGACATGCTGACTACACCGGCCATGCGCGTGAAAATTTTATACATCCCCAACAGATGTGCTCATGTGTTTTGAAAATTCAAAACCAACTATATTAGTTTTGGGGCATGGCAAAAACACATGAAACATTCATGGACATTTAGCTAGCTTGCTATTGCTAGCTAACTTTTCCTGGAAGATCAACATTGGCTTGTTATTTTACCTGAAATGCGTATGGTCCTTTTTTTTAGCTGGATCTTTGTCATACAATATTGTGTGTATATCTGACACTAAAAAAGTCTAGTAATCCGTTCTGAGCCAAAGCATTCTATCAGGCTAATAAATCCATGGCATATATGCTATTGCAAAAATAATCATTTGGTTGTGTTGATGGTTTTAGGTAGGCCTACCATTTAGAAATCAATCCCTTTCATTTTCTTTGTATTCTCTGTCTCAACCTATAGCTATTAATGAAACATTCCCCTGAGGAGCTCGACTACAGGATGCAGCTCCCTTGGTGATGGAAAATGTCCCTCTGTTTTGCAGATGTTTATACTGTAAACCATTTCAACGCAGGCCAATAGTGGATAAAGGGCCCACTGCGGGCTTAAAGCTACCAATTAGACCTGGCTTAGATTAGACAGGTAGTTAGGTGCCGTAAATGAACTAGAAACACTGTGTGTTTCTGCGTGTGCATCTATTTTGGCCATGGGTCTCATTACTGTGTGTGTGTTATACTTGATGCTCCTGTATGTCTCCTCTGTGCGTATCAGCTCGAGAACCCCATTCCAGACAGACCTGCTGCTTCCAGTTAAAGCCCAGTTTTTATCACATGTAAATGAGGCTAAACCGCTCCGCTGCGCTTGTCCCTGGTTACCCAACACCCAGGCTCACACCAGCCCACCACACCGCTTTGAAACACCTTTACAGGAATTGTTGTTGAATTACAGAATGGGAGACAAGTTATTTTGCTAACTCAACAGTTGGGGAGCTAAACAGCCCTGTGCTTTATTACCTTGGTGGTAAATGCTTCCAGTCTGGTAACACTGGTCTTCTCTGTTCAGTCTCCATAAATGCTATTACCACCTCCTTCATTATTAGATTGGTTGCCAGGAAAACAGACAACTGTTTTGGGAGGTTTCGGTGGTGCACCACTGGTGCAATTCTCTCTTTCCCAACTGTTGGTTTCGATGTCCAGTCGTCTGCTGTAGTGTCTGAAGAAGCCCCGAATGACTAGGCTGGTGGTAGGGCCTACGTCTCGTTGGTCTAAAGTGGCTTCCTCTCCTTGCTTCCTCTCCTTGCTTCCTCTCTTTGCTTCCTCTCCTTGCTTCCTCTCCTTGCATACTCCAGACTGATATGATGCCATCTGCCCTCTCTGTCAGCATCAACAGTGTCGTGTCTGGTTTCACCTTTCAGCCCAGCACCTGCTGCTTCCATTACATCAACAAAGTTATTCATTTCTTCAAGGAACGTCACCTGGTCGACCGTAATGGAGAGGATGGCCAATGAGCACTCGGCACCTCCTCTGCAGTGATGCTTTGTCTTTGGCCCCGTGTCCGGTGGTTATTTTAGACCTCTATTGATGTAGATGTCCACAAAAGGCCAGGGTTGTTACCAACCAGCTGGGTTTCGTGCTCCCTGCTTTGAGCAGGCACTTTGTCTATCAGAGGCCTGAGTCCTTCTATTTCTGACGATCCCCTGTGTGTCTCTCTCACCCCCCACACACACACACACCTGCTGTTATCGCAGCTGTGACTTGGTTGGCAACGTCAGGAGCCCCAGCACCCCTACCAGGCCTCCTGCTAATCCACTCAAACTGATTGTCACCCTGCCTCTCTCTAGATCCCTATCCAAAACAACACTCACCAGGCATACACACACACACACTGGGGGGCTATGATCATCCGCTCATGCGACTAAGAATGCTGATGACCTTGAAGCAGTTTATTCCTAAACCCCTTAAAGGTAAAACTTCACCCAGATCAGTTTTCAAGCCATCAATTAGGCCCTGTTGTTTTAGGCATTACCTTACATAAGGAATATTTGCTTAACTCTACAACAAGCTCATCAACTGTCATGTTGTCCCTGAGTAGGACATCCTACCCTAGCCTATTCACGTATAACAGGTAGGGCCAGTTCCCAGTAACACTGCTGCATCTATGGAAAACAGGGTGCCACAGCCAGTATCTCTGGGTTATAAATATCCACCAGTGTTTGCCTGGTATACAATGGCTGATGACAGGGCTGCTTTTTCCATGGAAAGTACCAGGTGGTCACTTCTCACTGGCTTGTAGCCACTGTTAGAGTTGGGTTTGAGACCAGTCTGTCAGGGTGTAGGTCCTAGCTGCAATATACCAAGAGCCTGTATTATTATTATTATGTGAATAATATAATAACAATATGAAGCAATACATAACTTGAATGTCTATATTAGTTTGAGAAAACCAAAGCGCTCTGTTGCCTTACTCTTCCCAGTCCCTGACTAATTACATTGTTCTCATTGCCGTTTATTTATGTGAATGTCGTTAGTGAAGAGTAATGAGGTATCAGGGAACCGCTTCCTCCTCTCTCTATCCATCTCCCTTATATACTGGATTCCATTAGAGCCTAGCTTGTAAAATGTAGCTCATCCTGGGTGCATCTCAGTAGTCTACAGGGGTTCCCTATAATGCATCTCCCACTGGGTGCATCTCAATAGTCTACAGTGGTTCCCTATAATGCATCTTCCACTGTGTGCATCTCAGTAGTCTACAGGGGTTCCCTATAATGCATCTTCCACTGTGTGCATCTCAGTAGTCTCCAGGGGTTCCCTATAATGCATCTTCCACTGTGTGCATCTCAGTAGTCTACAGGGGTTCCCTATAATGCATCTTCCACTGTGTGCATCTCAGTAGTCTCCAGGGGTTCCCTATAATGCATCTTCCACTGTGTGCATCTCAGTAGTCTCCAGGGGTTCCCTATAATGCATCTTCCACTGTGTGCATCTCAGTAGTCTACAGGGTTCCCTATAATGCATCTTCCACTGTGTGCATCTCAGTAGTCTACAGGGGTTCCCTATAATGCATCTTCCACTGTGTGCATCTCAGTAGTCTACAGGGGTTCCCTATAATGCATCTTCCACTGTGTGCATCTCAGTAGTCTACAGGGGTTCCCTATAATGCATCTTCCACTGTGTGCATCTCAGTAGTCTACAGGGGTTCCCTATAATGCATCTCCCACTGTGTGCATCTCAGTAGTCTACAGGGTTCCCTATAATGCATCTTCCACTGTGTGCATCTCAGTAGTCTACAGGGTTCCCTATAATGCATCTTCCACTGTGTGCATCTCAGTAGTCTACAGGGGTTCCCTATAATGCATCTCCCACTGTGTGCATCTCAGTAGTCTACAGGGGTTCCCTATAATGCATCTTCCACTGTGTGCATCTCAGTAGTCTCCAGGGGTTCCCTATAATGCATCTTCCACTGTGTGCATCTCAGTAGTCTACAGGGTTCCCTATAATGCATCTTCCACTGTGTGCATCTCAGTAGTCTACAGGGGTTCCCTATAATGCATCTTCCACTGTGTGCATCTCAGTAGTCTCCAGGGGTTCCCTATAATGCATCTTCCACTGTGTGCATCTCAGTAGTCTCCAGGGGTTCCCTATAATGCATCTTCCACTGTGTGCATCTCAGCAGTCTACAGGGGTTCCCTATAATGCATCTTCCACTGTGTGCATCTCAGTAGTCTCCAGGGGTTCCCTATAATGCATCTTCCACTGTGTGCATCTCAGTAGTCTACAGGGGTTCCCTATAATGCATCTTCCACTGTGTGCATCTCAGTAGTCTACAGGGGTTCCCTATAATGCATCTTCCACTGTGTGCATCTCAGTAGTCTACAGGGGTTCCCTATAATGCATCTTCCACTGTGTGCATCTCAGTAGTCTACAGGGGTTCCCTATAATGCATCTTCCACTGTGTGCATCTCAGTAGTCTACAGGGTTCCCTATAATGCATCTTCCACTGTGTGCATCTCAGTAGTCTACAGGGGTTCCCTATAATGCATCTTCCACTGTGTGCATCTCAGTAGTCTACAGGGGTTCCCTATAATGCATCTCCCACTGTGTGCGTCTCAGTAGTCTACAGGGTTCCCTATAATGCATCTTCCACTGTGTGTGCGTCTCCAGTAGTCTACAGGGGTTCCCTATAATGCATCTTCCACTGTGTGCATCTCAGTAGTCTACAGGGGTTCCCTATAATGCATCTTCCACTGTGTGCATCTCAGTAGTCTACAGGGGTTCCCTATAATGCATCTTCCACTGTGTGCATCTCAGTAGTCTACAGGGGTTCCCTATAATGCATCTTCCACTGTGTGCATCTCAGTAGTCTACAGGGGTTCCCTATAATGCATCTCCCACTGTGTGCATCTCAGTAGTCTACAGGGGTTCCCTATAATGCATCTTCCACTGTGTGCATCTCAGTAGTCTACAGGGGTTCCCTATAATGCATCTTCCACTGTGTGCATCTCAGTAGTCTACAGGGGTTCCCTATAATGCATCTTCCACTGTGTGCATCTCAGTAGTCTAAAGTGAAGTGGTTCCCTTTCCTTTCCATCCTTTTGTCGTTTTCATTGACCTTAAAGATTTTGAGGTAAAATAAAATAGGCTGATAGTTTTCAGCCATATTGCTTCCACCTATCCTGTGTTTTCATATCAGAATAAAGAAGAGGAAGCAATTTTAGACCATGAGATACACCCCTGTGTGTCCTGCCCCAAGTCCCCCAACTAACTGCTGGAGCACTTGTTCCAATAGGCCATTTTTGTCACAACTTCCGCCGAAGTTGGTCCCTCTTCTTGTTCGGGCGGTGTTTGGCGGTCGATGTCACCGACCTTCTAGCCATCGCCGATCCTTTTTTCTGTTATCCATTGGTTTTGTCTTGTCTTCCATCACACCTGGTTCCAATTCCCTCAATTACATGTTGTGTATTTAACCCTCTGGTTTCCCCATGTCCTTGTCCGTAATTGTTTATTGTTCTGGCATGTTACTGATGGCTGGTTATTTTGTTGCCGGGTTTTGTATAACGCCCGTTTATTCGTGTGACCGGTATTTTCCCGCACCTTAGTTTATTGTTTTGTACTGGTGCTTCGCTATTAAAATGACCTTGTCCACGCATCTCTGCTCTCCTGCGCCTGACTCCTTTTCACCAGTTACCCACAGCCTGACAATTTTCTTATGATGGTTTAAACTGCACCCTGGATATTTTCCTTGGCGTCGTGAAGGTAGAGAACAATCGCCGCTGGCTGTGAAATGCAGCCCAGCACGCTCCAACTGACCACAGTCTGCACCAAAATGGCCGTCCTCACAGGGCTCAGGCAAGGCCTCATTGGTAATGTTTGGCTCCACACATAAAGGGGGCTTATTATGGATTAATGACGTCTAGTTAAGTTTAGGAGTTGTTAACGTCCCTGTGGAAGGAGGCAAGCACAATCGATTCTTTTAGAAAAATCTCCTGTTTGTTTGCCGTGTTGGCAGTGATGTTATTCAGCTGGCAAGGTGATGCCTTCATGGGCCACTTATGGGTTTATGAGTTTGTGTTGAACCATTTTTGCTTGTTTTTGCTGTTCTCCAAATAGCATTTACAAGTTTTTAAATTGTATATAAATGCAGTACATGAGCTTCACTAAAATTCAGACCCTGGTTATGGCCCCGGTAACATCTACCTCACTAAAATTCAGACCCTGGTTACGGCCCCGGTAACATCTACCTCACTAAAACTCAGACCCTGGTTACGGCCCTGGTATCAGCTACCTCACTAAAATTCAGACCCTGGTTACGGCCCCGGTAACATCTACCTCACTAAAATTCAGACCCTGGTTACGGCCCTGGTAACATCTACCTCACTAAAATTCAGTCCCTGGTTACGGCCCTGGTAACAGCTGCCTCACTAAAACTCAGACCCTGGTTACGGCCCTGGTGTGAGTTGAATCGTCTCAGAAACTTCTCTGTGTTACGTGCAGCAATCGTTAAGTGTTATGGAACGTTTTGAAATGTGTTTCTGTTGTTCAGAACTCTATAGAGGAGCATCACCCATGATGTACCTGTATCTCAAATCAAATCAAATTTTATTTGTCACATACACATGGTTAGCAGATGTTAATGCGAGTGTAGCGAAATGCTTGTGCTTCTAGTTCCGACCATGCAGTAGTATCTAACAAGTAATCTAACAAATTCACAACAACTACCTTATACACACAAGAGTAAAGGAATGAATACGAGTATGTACATATAAATATATGGATGAGCGATGGCTGACCGGCATAGGCAAGATGCAGTAGATGGTATGGAGTACAGTATATACACATATATATATATGAGATGAGTAATGTAGGATATGTAAACATTATATAAATGGCATTGTTTAAAGTGGCTAGTGATACATTATTTCATCCAGTTATAATTATTAAAGTGGCTAGAGATTTGGGTCGATGGCGAACGGCATAGGCAAGATACAGTAGATGGTTTAGAGTACAGTGTATACATTTGATATGAGTATGTCGGATACGTAAACATTATATACAAAATTGTTTAAAGTGGCTAGTGATAAATTTGTTACATCCAATTCCTATGTTTAAAGTGGCTAGAGATTTAAGTCAGTATGTTGGCAGCAGCCACTCAATGTTAGTGATGGCTGTTTAACAGTCTGATGGCCTTGAGGTAGAAGCTGTTTTTCAGTCTCTCGGTCCCAGCTTTGATGCACCTGTACTGACCTCGCCTTCTGGATGATAGCGGGGTGAACAGGCAGTGGCTCGGGTGGTTGTTGTCCTTGATGATCTTTTGGCCTTCCTGTGACATCGGGTGGTGTAGGTGTCCTGGAGGGCAGGTAGGTTTCCCCCGGTGATGCGCTGTGCAGTCCTCACTACCCTCTGGAGAGCCTTACGGTTGTGGGCGGAACAGTTGCCGTACCAGGCGGTGATACAGCCCGACAGGATGCTCTCGATAGTGCATCTGTAAAAGTTTGTGAGTGATTTTGGTGACAAGCCGAATTTCTTCAGCCTCCTGAGGTTGAAGAGGCGCTGTTGCGCCTTCTTCACCATGCTGTCTGTGTGGGTGGACCAATTCAGTTTGTCCGTGATGTGTACACCGAGGAACTTAAAACTTTCCACCCTCTCCACTACTGTCCCCTTGATGTGGATAGGGGGGTGCTCCCTCTCCTGTTTCCTGAAGTCCACGATCATCTCCTTTGTTTTGCTGACATTGAGTGAGAGGTTATTTTCCTGACACCACACTCCGAGGGCCCTCACCTCCTCTCTGTAGGCCGTCTCGTCGTTGTTGGTAATCAAGCCTACCACTGTAGTGTCGTCAGCAAACTTGATGATTGAGTTGGATGCGTGCTTGGCCACGCAGTCATGGGTAAACAGGGAGTACAGGAGAGGGCTGAGAACGCCCTTGTGGGGCCCCAGTGTTGAGGATCAGCGGAGTGGAGATGTTGTTTCCTACCCTCACCACCTGGGACCGGCCCGTCAGGAAGTCCAGGACCCAGTTGCACAGGGCTGGGTCGAGACCCAGGGTCTCGAGCTTAATGACGAGCTTGGAGGGAACTATGGTGTTAAATGCTGAGCTGTAGTCGATGAACAGCATTCTTACATAAGTATTCCTCTTGTCCAGATGGGTTAGGGCAGTATGCAGTGTGATTGCGATTGCGTCGTCTGTGGACCTATTGGGACAGTAAGCAAATTGGAGTGGGTCCAGGGTGTCTGGCAGGATGGAGGTGATATGATCCTTGACTAATCTCTCAAAGCACTTCATGATGACAGAAGTGAGTGCTACGGGCGATAGTCATTTAGCTCAGTCACCTTAGCTTTCTTGGGAACAGGAACAATGGTGGCCCTCTTGAAGCATGTGGGAACAGCAGACTGGGATAGGGACTGATTGAATATGTCCGTGAACACACCAGCCAGCTGGTCTGCGCATGCTCTGAGGACACGGCCAGGGATGCCATCTGGGCCGGCAGCCTTGCGAGGGTTAACACATTTAAATGTTTTTCTCACATTGGCTGCGGTGAAGGTGAGCCCGCAGGTTTTGGTAGCGGGCCGTGTCGGTGGCACTGCATTGTCCTCAAAGCGAGCAAAGAAGTTGTTTAGTTGGTCTGGGAGCAGGACGTCATGGTCCGCGACGGGCTGGTTTTCTTTTTGTAGTCCGTGATTGACTGTAGACCCTGCCACATTCCTCTTGTGTCTGAGCCGTTGAATTGTGACTCTACTTTTGTCTCTATACTGACGCTTAGCTTGTTTGATTGCCTTGCGGAGGGAATAGCTACACTGTTTGTATTCAGTCATGTTTCCGGTAGCCTTAGCCTGGTTAAAAGCAGTGGTTCGCGCTTTCAGTTTTCTTGGCGAATGCTGCCATCAATCCACGGTTTCTGGTTGGGGAAGGTTTTAATATTTGCTATGGGTACAACATCACCAATGCACTTGCTAATAAACTCGCTCACCGAATCAGCATATACATCAATGTTGTTGTCAGATGCTATCCGGAACATATCCCAGTCCACGTGCTCGAAGCAATCTTGCAGCATGGAATCAGATTGGTCGGACCAGCGTTGAACAGACCAGAGAACGGGCGTTTCCTGTTTTTGTTTCTGTTTGTAGGCTAGGAGCAACAAAATGGAGTCATGGTCAGACTTGCCGAAAGGAGGGCGGAGAATACCCTTGTATGCATCATGGAAGTTGGAATAACAGTGGTCCAGGATTTTACCAGCCCGGGTGGCACATTCGATATGCTGGTAAAATTTCGGGAGCCTTGTTCTTAAATTAGCCTTATTAAAATCCCCAGCCACAATAAATGCAGCCTCAGGATATGTGGTTTCCAGTTTACATAGAGTCTGATGAATTTCTTTCAGTGCCGTCGATGTATCAGCTTGAGGGGGGATGTACACGGCTGTGATTATAATCGAGGAGAATTCTCTTGGTAGATAATGCGGTCTGCATTTGATTGTAATGAATTCTATGTCAGGTGAACAAAAGGACTTGAGTTCCTGTATGTTGTTATGATCACACCACGTCTCGTTAATCATAAGACACACACCCCCACCCTTCTTCTTACCAGATAGAAGTTTGTTTCTGTCGGCGCGATGCGTGGAGAAACCAGGTGGCTGTACCGACTCCGATAACGTGTCCTGAGTGAGCCATGTTTCCGTGAAGCAAAGAACGTTGCAGTCTCGGATGTCTCTCTGAAAGGCAACCCTCGATCGGATTTCGTCTACTTTGTTGTCAAGAGACTGTACATTGGCGATTAAAATACTCGGGAGAGGTGCACGATGCGCCCGTCGACGTAGCTTGACCAAAAGACCGGCGCTGCTTTTCTTCTCCGGCGCCGCCCGTTGCTTTGAGTAGCCGGGTGCTATCCAGTCTATTGTTGTGTTTGGGTTAGCAAACCGAGAATCCTCTTTGGGAAAGTCGTATTCCTGGTCGTAATGTTGGTAAGTTGACGTTGCTCTTATATCCAATAGTTCCTCCCGGTTGTATGTAATAAAACTTAATATTTCCCGGGGTAATAATGTAAGAAGTAATACATAAAAAAACAAAATACTGCATGGTTTCCTGAGAACGTGAAGCGAGGCTGCCATCTCTGTCGGCGCCGGAAGTCATCTGTAGCGTCCCTTCATGATGATGTCATCCATAGCTGCATGATCAGGAAGAAATCCAATTTTCATTCACTCCCAAGTCAACAGTTATAGGGTAGTGAGTCAACACACTATAGCTGATAGATGTGATTAAGTTATAGGGTAGTGAGTCAACACTCTATAGCTGATAGATGTGATTAAGTTATAGGGTAGTGAGTCAACACACTATAGCTGATAGATGTGATTAAGTTATAGGGTAGTGAGTCAACACTCTATAGCTGATAGATGTGATTAAGTTATAGGGTAGTGAGTCAACACTCTATAGCTGATAGATGTGATTAAGTTATAGGGTAGTGAGTCAACACTCTATAGCTGATAGATGTGATTAAGTTATAGGGTAGTGAGTCAACACACTATAGCTGATAGACGTGATTAAGTTATAGGGTAGTGAGTCAACACTCTATAGCTGATAGACGTGATTAAGTTATAGGGTAGTGAGTCAACACTCTATAGCTGATAGATGTGATTAAGTTATAGGGTAGTGAGCCAACACTCTATAGCTGATAGATGTGATTAAGTTATAGGGTAGTGAGCCAACACTCTATAGCTGATAGATGTGATTAAGTTATAGGGTAGTGAGCCAACACTCTATAGCTGATAGATGTGATTAAGCTATATCTTAGCTGACCATCAAAGTATTTTAAATATACTTATCATGTGTGTTTAGTGAGTCCGCCAGATCAGAGACAATAGGGATGACCAGGGATGTTCTCTTGATAAGTGCGTGAATTGGAGGTTTTCCTGTCCTGCTAAGCATTCAAAATGTAACGTGTACTTTTGGATGTCAGAGAAAATGTATGGAGTAAAAAGTGTATTATTTTCTTTAGGAATGTAGAGAAGTAAAAAACGTCTCAAATATAAATAGTAAAGTAAAGTACAGATACCCCCAAAAACTACTTAAGTAGTACTTTAAAGTATTTTTACTTAAGTGTGTGTGTGTGTGTGTGTGTGTGTGTGTGTGTGTGTGTGTGTGTGTGTGTGTGTGTGTGTGTGTGTGTGTGTGTGTGTGGCTTTGTTAGGCTACTTCTTCTCTGTTTTTCCGGCTTAATGTAAAAGCACCCTGGACCCACACACAATCAACACCAGTAGACTGTGGGGCTTTTGACAAGTGAAGAAAACACTCCATTGTGGTCATGGGGCTTATTGGGGCTTATGTACATTCCTCCTTCCTGTTTTTATGCCATTGTTAATCTCAGATACGTGATCCGAAACCATAACACACAGTACATAATGCTCTCTCTCTTTCTGTCTGTGTGTGTGTGTGACTAGTGTACTCCCTAGGCGTGCGGATGTACACAATGTCCTCTACCATTATCTTTGACACACACACACACACATAATGCCTCAAGTGCAGAGGTCAGGAGAGTCAGGAGATCAGACAGGGAACAAATAGGAGTAAAAGGGAGTAGGGGAGATGGAAGACCATTGATGCGTCTCTCTTTTTTCTCTCTCTCTCTCCTCTTTATTTCCTCTCTCTCGCGCTCTCTTGCTCCCTCTCTCGCGCTCTCTTGCTCCCTCTCTCGCGCTCTCTTGCTCCCTCTCTCGCTCTCTCTCTCCCCTCTTTCTCTCCCCTCTTTTCCTCCCCTCTCTCTCTCCCCCCTCTTTCTCTCCCCTCTTGCTCTCTCTCGTGCTCTCTCGCTCCCTCTCTCTCGCTCCCTCTCTCTCGCTCCCTCTCTCTTGCTCCGTCTCACTGTACCCAGACTGTCTAAATAGCAGCCTTCCCTGTCAGATTAATAGTATGGGTGACTGTAGCAATGCTGCCTTGCATAAGCAGCCTATTTCCTGAGTACCCGCTCTGTGATGCGCAGGGGGAGACACATCACAAATACCAAGTGATTGTTTCTGCTCCTAAGAGGTTTTGAAAGACCTGTCTGTGGCATTCAATCCGCACAGATATGTGAAAGCGTCCACTCTTCCCTCTGCAAGCTGTTTTTAATCCATCATCGCTGGGTTGTTTTCCTGCCGTCTCAGGGGAAGGCGCAGTTTCCTCTTTTGGACAGCAGTGATGCAATCACAACAAAGTTAGCCTCTTCCTCATCTAAGAGAATGTGGTGGATCTTTTGTAATGATTCAGCAATGAGTAATCTTCATGTGTAAATACAGAGAAATAGGGAGTGGGTAGAATTTGGTTACAGATAAAGGGAAAATTGATTACAAAAAAATGTAATCTAAATGAGTGTATGAATGTTATTACATTGATACATTTAGAATGTAATGAAAGGAAATAGGCCTTTAGTGGCGTACCAAATAGAGAAAGTAAGTAGTCAACATTTGTTGTTGGATTTGTCTGACTGTCAACACCAGAAACACAATACCATGAATGTATTCAAACAATGGCCGAATGTTAAACTAGCACAAGGCTAAAATAATCTGACTGCCAATCTAGTAGCCTACACTCCCAAAGTATGTGGACAGTACACACAGGCGAAGTCATGCAACCTTCCAAAGAAAAGCTGTTTGCTGGGACACTATATGGCTAGTGATAGTTGTAGATGGGATTTTACTTTGGGTACTTTCCATAGAAGTACTATTCTAACTCTGGTAGCCTACATTTCGCAATTATATCTACCGAGAATGTTTAAATGATTAACCTTCATTGGCTATTGATGTTTATATGCCTTAGTTTCCACATCAAGCTTGACCTATATTCTCTGTGATTAGAGAGTGATGGAGTGTTTCTTCATGTGGTCACGGCTGTTAGGGAAACGGAGCCAAACCGAGTTTGCCCTCATCTGCATCACAGAGGTCAAAGGTCATCTCAAAGGGAACTGTGACTCGGCCGCCCGTCGGGCCGTGAATGAGGCCCTCTGTTCCCCCTGCATACTTGCTTCCCTCTCACTAAGCAGCTGGAGCGGGATCAGCTGACCCCCCGGCCAAAAACCACTCTGTCATGTAGGACAGCCAGACTTGCTGTCTGTCTGTCTGTCTGTCTGTCTGTCATTTCTGGGTAGAAAGGCAGAAGTGAGAGGAGGAATTGCCTTATCCTCTAAAATAGGGTAGGAGAGGAGAGGAAAGGAGAGGGGGGACACAAGTGAGAGCAAGGGGAAGGAGAAAGCGAGGGAAGAGCTATAGTAACCTTGAGAAGGGAACGCTAGATAGCACAAGAAGAAAATATTTGCATGGTATTTTGAGATGACCTGGTATGATATGGCCTGAGACTTGTGTGTTTGCTACCAGAGGTATTTATGGTTTCCACGGGGCAAAGGTCAGATCATGAGGGCGGCAGAACTGGTTTGGACAATATTCCTCTGAGCAGACCTAAAGCATAAACTGAAAATATTGAAACGATTTCAAATGGTATTTGAACCCAGGTCTGGCTCTGAGCCTAACAGCTGTTATGGCCAGATGCCAGACATAGTAACAGAGAAACTGTAGCATTTGTGAGTCTCCGTAAACAAACTGCGATTTCAACACATTTCACATTTAAGAGGAAAAAATGGCCCACGCTCTCTCTAGCCAGTTGTGTGTGAACTGAGCCAACTTTTGTTATTCTATCTATTAAGCTGTCACAGTGACACACACACTACCAAACACTATCATGGTCAACTCAACAGAAGGTTCATTTTTGGAGTCATTCAGCATCGGTAGTATTATTGAGAGTTGTGAACACAGAAAAAGTTAACAAATGCCTGAAGACAGAGTTGTACCTTTCCGATGATAGTGACCATCTTCATATGAAACCTTCAGGGCTACGTGCTACACTGTTACACTACCAGCCCACCTCAAGTTTATTTCTCACCTTCTGTAGCCATTTTCACCAAGAGACGGGTTGTAGCTCACCAGGATGCATGGCTCAATTAGGCCTCTTTAGCCCTCCCATACTGTCCAGTTCTATGACTCATCCACATACAGGTCACTGCCCCCATCCACATACAGGTAACTGCCCCCATCCACATACAGGTAACTGCCCCCATCCACATACAGGTAACTGCCCCCATCCACATACAGGTAACTGACCCATCCACATACAGGTAACTGCCCACATCCACATACAGGTAACTGCCCCCATCCACATACAGGTAACTGACCCATCCACATACAGGTAACTGACCTATCCACATACAGGTAACTGACCCATCCACTCAGAGGTAACTGACCCATCCGCATAGAGGTAACTGACCCATCCGCATACAGGTAACTGCCCCATCCGCATACAGGTAACTGACCCCATCCACATAGAGGTAACTGACCCCATCCACATACAGGTAACTGACCCATCCGCATAGAGGTAACTTACCCATCCGCATAGAGGTAACTGACCCATCCACATACAGGTAACTGCCCCATCCACATACAGGTAACTGCCCCCATCCACATACAGGTAACTGAACCCATCCACATACAGGAAACTGACCCCATCCACATACAGGAAACTGCCCCCATCCACATACAGGTAACTGCCCCCATCCACATACAGGTAACTGCCCCCATCCACATACAGGTAACTGACCCATCCACATACAGTTAACTGACCCCATCCACATACAGGTAACTGACCCATCCACATACAGGTAACTGACCCATCCACATACAGGTAACTGACCCATCCACATAGAGGTAACTGACCCATCCGCATACAGGTAACTGACCCATCCACATACAGGTAACTGACCCATCCACATACAGGTAACTGACCCATCCACATACAGGTAACTGACCCATCCACATACAGGTAACTGACCCATCCACATAGAGGTAACTGACCCATCCACATAGAGGTAACTGACCCATCCACATAGAGGTAACTGACCCATCCACATACAGGTAACTGACCCATCCACATAGAGGTAACTGACCCATCCACATAGAGGTAACTGATGCATCCACATACAGGTAACTGACCCCATCCACATACAGGTAACTGCCCCCATCCACATACAGGTAACTGCCCCATCCACATACAGGTAACTGCCCACATCCACATACAGGTAACTGCCCCCATCCACATACAGGTAACTGCCCACATCCACATACAGGTAACTGACCCATCCACATACAGGTAACTGACCCATCCACATAGAGGTAACTGATGCATCCACATACAGGTAACTGACCCATCCACATACAGGTAACTGACCCATCCACATACAGGTAACTGCCCTATCCACATACAGGTAACTGACCCATCCACATACAGGTAACTGACCCATCCACATACAGGTAACTGCCCATCCACATACAGGTAACTGCCCCCATCCACATACAGGTAACTGCCCCCATCCACATACAGGTAACTGCCCACATCCACATACAGGTAACTGACCCATCCACATACAGGTAACTGACCCATCCACATAGAGTGTAACTGACCCATCCACATAGAGGTAACTGACCCATCCACATAGAGGTAACTGACCCATCCACATAGAGGTAACTGCCCCCATCCACCTACAGGTAACTGCCCCATCCACATACAGGTAACTGCCCCCATCCACATACAAGTAACTGCCCCATCCACATACAGGTAACTGCCCCCATCCACATACAGGTAACTGCCCCATCCACATACAGGTAACTGCCCCATCCACATACAGGTAACTGCCTCCATCCACATACAGGTAACTGCCCCATCCACATACAGGTAACTGCCCCCATCCACATACAGGTAACTGACCCATCCACATACAAGTAACTGACCCATCCACATACAGGTAACTGACCCATCCACATACAGGTAACTGACCCATCCACATACAGGTAACTGACCCATCCACATAGAGGAAACTGACCCATCCACATACAGGTATCTGCCACATCCACATAGAGGTAACTGACCCATCCACATACAGGTAACTGCCCCCATCCACATACAGGTAACTGCCCCCATCCACATACAGGTAACTGCCCCCATCCACATACAGGTAACTGACCCATCCACATACAGGTAACTGCCCATCCACATACAGGTAACTGCCCCCATCCACATACAGGTAACTGCCCCCATCCACATACAGGTAACTGCCCACATCCACATACAGGTAACTGACCCATCCACATACAGGTAACTGACCCATCCACATAGAGGTAACTGACCCATCCACATAGAGGTAACTGACCCATCCACATAGAGGTAACTGACCCATCCACATAGAGGTAACTGCCCCCATCCACCTACAGGTAACTGCCCCCATCCACATACAGGTAACTGCCCCATCCACATACAAGTAACTGCCCCATCCACATACAGGTAACTGCCCCCATCCACATACAGGTAACTGCCCCCATCCACATACAGGTAACTGCCCCCATCCACATACAGGTAACTGCCCCATCCACATACAGGTAACTGCCCCCATCCACATACAGGTAACTGACCCATCCGCATACAGGTAACTGCCCCATCCACATACAGGTAACTGACCCCATCCACATACAGGTAACTGACCCATCCACATAGAGGTAACTGACCCATCCACATACAGGTAACTGCCCCCATCCACATACAGGTAACTGCCCCCATCCACATACAGGTAACTGCCCCATCCACATACAGGTAACTGCCCCCATCCACATACAGGTAACTGACCCATCCACATACAGGTAACTGCCCACATCCACATACAGGTAACTGCCCCCATCCACATACAGGTAACTGACCCATCCACTCAGAGGTAACTGACCCATCCGCATAGAGGTAACTGACCCATCCGCATACAGGTAACTGCCCCATCCGCATACAGGTAACTGACCCCATCCACATAGAGGTAACTAACCCCATCCACATACAGGTAACTGACCCATCCGCATAGAGGTAACTTACCCATCCGCATAGAGGTAACTGACCCATCCACATACAGGTAACTGCCCCCATCCACATACAGGTAACTGCCCCCATCCACATACAGGTAACTGCCCCCATCCACATACAGGTAACTGCCCCCATCCACATACAGGTAACTGCCCCCATCCACATACAGGTAACTGACCCATCCACATACAGGTAACTGCCCACATCCACATACAGGTAACTGCCCCCATCCACATACAGGTAACTGACCCATCCACATACAGGTAACTGACCTATCCACATACAGGTAACTGACCCATCCACTCAGAGGTAACTGACCCATCTGCATAGAGGTAACTGACCCATCCGCATACAGGTAACTGCCCCATCCGCATACAGGTAACTGACCCCATCCACATAGAGGTAACTAACCCCATCCACATACAGGTAACTGACCCATCCGCATAGAGGTAACTTACCCATCCGCATAGAGGTAACTGACCCATCCACATACAGGTAACTGCCCCCATCCACATACAGGTAACTGCCCCCATCCACATACAGGTAACTGCCCCCATCCACATACAGGTAACTGACCCATCCACATACAGTTAACTGACCCCATCCACATACAGGTAACTGACCCATCCACATACAGGTAACTGACCCATCCACATACAGGTAACTGACCCATCCACATAGAGGTAACTGACCCATCCGCATACAGGTAACTGACCCATCCACATACAGGTAACTGACCCATCCACATACAGGTAACTGACCCATCCACATACAGGTAACTGACCCATCCACATAGAGGTAACTGACCCATCCACATAGAGGTAACTGACCCATCCACATAGAGGTAACTGACCCATCCACATACAGGTAACTGACCCATCCACATAGAGGTAACTGACCCATCCACATAGAGGTAACTGATGCATCCACATACAGGTAACTGACCCCATCCACATACAGGTAACTGCCCCCATCCACATACAGGTAACTGCCCCCATCCACATACAGGTAACTGCCCACATCCACATACAGGTAACTGCCCCCATCCACATACAGGTAACTGCCCACATCCACATACAGGTAACTGACCCATCCACATACAGGTAACTGACCCATCCACATAGAGGTAACTGATGCATCCACATACAGGTAACTGACCCATCCACATACAGGTAACTGACCCATCCACATACAGGTAACTGCCCTATCCACATACAGGTAACTGACCCATCCACATACAGGTAACTGACCCATCCACATACAGGTAACTGCCCATCCACATACAGGTAACTGCCCCCATCCACATACAGGTAACTGACCCATCCACATACAGGTAACTGCCCACATCCACATACAGGTAACTGACCCATCCACATACAGGTAACTGACCCATCCACATAGAGGTAACTGACCCATCCACATAGAGGTAACTGACCCATCCACATAGAGGTAACTGACCCATCCACATAGAGGTAACTGCCCCCATCCACCTACAGGTAACTGCCCCCATCCACATACAGGTAACTGCCCCCATCCACATACAAGTAACTGCCCCCATCCACATACAGGTAACTGCCCCCATCCACATACAGGTAACTGCCCCCATCCACATACAGGTAACTGCCCCCATCCACATACAGGTAACTGCCCCATCCACATACAGGTAACTGCCCCCATCCACATACAGGTAACTGACCCATCCGCATACAGGTAACTGCCCCATCCACATACAGGTAACTGACCCCATCCACATACAGGTAACTGACCCATCCACATAGAGGTAACTGACCCATCCACATACAGGTAACTGCCCCATCCACATACAGGTAACTGCCCCCATCCACATACAGGTAACTGCCCCCATCCACATACAGGTAACTGCCCCCATCCACATACAGGTAACTGACCCATCCACATACAGGTAACTGCCCACATCCACATACAGGTAACTGCCCCCATCCACATACAGGTAACTGACCCATCCACATACAGGTAACTGACCTATCCACATACAGGTAACTGACCCATCCACTCAGAGGTAACTGACCCATCCGCATAGAGGTAACTGACCCATCCGCATACAGGTAACTGCCCCATCCGCATACAGGTAACTGACCCCATCCACATAGAGGTAACTGACCCCATCCACATACAGGTAACTGACCCATCCGCATAGAGGTAACTTACCCATCCGCATAGAGGTAACTGACCCATCCACATACAGGTAACTGCCCCCATCCACATACAGGTAACTGCCCCCATCCACATACAGGTAACTGAACCCATCCACATACAGGAAACTGACCCCATCCACATACAGGAAACTGCCCCCATCCACATACAGGTAACTGCCCCCATCCACATACAGGTAACTGCCCCCATCCACATACAGGTAACTGACCCATCCACATACAGTTAACTGACCCCATCCACATACAGGTAACTGACCCATCCACATACAGGTAACTGACCCATCCACATACAGGTAACTGACCCATCCACATAGAGGTAACTGACCCATCCGCATACAGGTAACTGACCCATCCACATACAGGTAACTGACCCATCCACATACAGGTAACTGACCCATCCACATACAGGTAACTGACCCATCCACATACAGGTAACTGACCCATCCACATAGAGGTAACTGACCCATCCACATAGAGGTAACTGACCCATCCACATAGAGGTAACTGACCCATCCACATACAGGTAACTGACCCATCCACATAGAGGTAACTGACCCATCCACATAGAGGTAACTGATGCATCCACATACAGGTAACTGACCCCATCCACATACAGGTAACTGCCCCATCCACATACAGGTAACTGCCCCCATCCACATACAGGTAACTGCCCACATCCACATACAGGTAACTGACCCATCCACATACAGATAATGTAACTGCCACATCCACATACAGGTAACTGACCCATCCACATACAGGTAACTGCCACATCCACATAGAGGTAACTGATGCATCCACATACAGGTAACTGACCCATCCACATACAGGTAACTGACCCATCCACATACAGGTAACTGCCCTATCCACATACAGGTAACTGACCCATCCACATACAGGTAACTGACCCATCCACATACAGGTAACTGCCCATCCACATACAGGTAACTGCCCCCATCCACATACAGGTAACTGCCCCCATCCACATACAGGTAACTGCCCACATCCACATACAGGTAACTGACCCATCCACATACAGGTAACTGACCCATCCACATAGAGGTAACTGACCCATCCACACAGAGGTAACTGACCCATCCACATAGAGGTAACTGACCCATCCACATAGAGGTAACTGCCCCCATCCACCTACAGGTAACTGCCTGCCCCATCCACATACAGGTAACTGCCCCATCCACATACAAGTAACTGCCCCCATCCACATACAGGTAACTGCCCCCATCCACATAGAGGTAACTGCCCCATCCACATACAGGTAACTGCCCCATCCACATACAGGTAACTGCCTCCATCCACATACAGGTAACTGCCCCCATCCACATACAGGTAACTGCCCCCATCCACATACAGGTAACTGACCCATCCACATACAAGTAACTGACCCATCCACATACAGGTAACTGACCCATCCACATACAGGTAACTGACCCATCCACATAGAGGAAACTGACCCATCCACATACAGGTATCTGCCACATCCACATAGAGGTAACTGACCCATCCACATACAGGTAACTGCCCCCATCCACATACAGGTAACTGCCCCATCCACATACAGGTAACTGCCCCCATCCACATACAGGTAACTGACCCATCCACATACAGGTAACTGCCCATCCACATACAGGTAACTGCCCCCATCCACATACAGGTAACTGCCCCATCCACATACAGGTAACTGCCCACATCCACATACAGGTAACTGACCCATCCACATACAGGTAACTGACCCATCCACATAGAGGTAACTGACCCATCCACATAGAGGTAACTGACCCATCCACATAGAGGTAACTGACCCATCCACATAGAGGTAACTGCCCCATCCACCTACAGGTAACTGCCCCCATCCACATACAGGTAACTGCCCCCATCCACATACAAGTAACTGCCCCATCCACATACAGGTAACTGCCCCCATCCACATACAGGTAACTGCCCCCATCCACATACAGGTAACTGCCCCCATCCACATACAGGTAACTGCCCCATCCACATACAGGTAACTGCCCCCATCCACATACAGGTAACTGACCCATCCGCATACAGGTAACTGCCCCATCCACATACAGGTAACTGACCCCATCCACATACAGGTAACTGACCCATCCACATAGAGTGTAACTGACCCATCCACATACAGGTAACTACCCCCATCCACATACAGGTAACTGCCCCATCCACATACAGGTAACTGCCCCCATCCACATACAGGTAACTGCCCCCATCCACATACAGGTAACTGACCCATCCACATACAGGTAACTGCCCACATCCACATACAGGTAACTGCCCCCATCCACATACAGGTAACTGACCCATCCACATACAGGTAACTGACCTATCCACATACAGGTAACTGACCCATCCACTCAGAGGTAACTGACCCATCCGCATAGAGGTAACTGACCCATCCGCATACAGGTAACTGCCCCATCCGCATACAGGTAACTGACCCCATCCACATAGAGTAATTAACCCCATCCACATACAGGTAACTGACCCATCCACATACAGGTAACTGCCCACATCCACATACAGGTAACTGCCCCATCCACATACAGGTAACTGACCCATCCACATACAGGTAACTGACCTATCCACATACAGGTAACTGACCCATCCACTCAGAGGTAACTGACCCATCCGCATAGAGGTAACTGACCCATCCATACAGGTAACTGCATCCGCATACAGGTAACTGACCCCATCCACATAGAGGTAACTAACCCCATCCACATACAGGTAACTGACCCATCCGCATAGAGGTAACTGACCCATCCGCATAGAGGTAACTGACCCATCCACATACAGGTAACTGCCCCCATCCACATACAGGTAACTGAACCCATCCACATACAGGAAACTGACCCCATCCACATACAGGAAACTGCCCCCATCCACATACAGGTAACTGCCCTCATCTACATACAGGTAACTGCCCCCATCCACATACAGGTAACTGCCCCCATCTACATACAGGTAACTGCCCCATCCACATACAGGTAACTGCCCCCATCCACATACAGGTAACTGCCCCCATCCACATACAGGTAACTGACCCATCCATACAGTTAACTGACCCCATCCACATACAGGTAACTGACCCATCCACATACAGGTAACTGACCCATCCACATACAGGTAACTGACCCATCCACATAGAGGTAACTGACCCATACAGGTAACTGACCCATCCACATACAGGTAACTGACCCATCCACATACAGGTAACTGACCCATCCACATACAGGTAACTGACCCATCCACATAGAGGTAACTGACCCATCCACATAGAGGTAACTGACCCATCCACATAGAGGTAACTGACCCATCCACATACAGGTAACTGACCCATCCACATAGAGGTAACTGACCCATCCACATAGAGGTAACTGATGCATCCACATACAGGTAACTGACCCCATCCACATACAGGTAACTGCCCCCATCCACATACAGGTAACTGCCCCATCCACATACAGGTAACTGCCCACATCCACATACAGGTAACTGCCCCCATCCACATACAGGTGCTGCCCACATCCACATACAGGTAACTGACCCATCCACATACAGGTAACTGACCCATCCACATAGAGGTAACTGATGCCCATCCACACAGGTAACTGACCCATCCACATACAGGTAACTGACCCATCCACATACAGGTGCTGCCCATCCACATACAGGTAACTGACCATCCACATACAGGTAACTGACCCATCCACATACAGGTAACTGCCCATCCACATACAGGTAACTGCCCCATCCACATACAGGTAACTGCCCCATCCACATACAGGTGTAACTGCCCACATCCACATACAGGTAACTGACCCATCCACACAGGTAACTGACCCATCCACATAGAGGTAATCTGACCCATCCACATAGAGTAACTGACCCATCCACCTACAGAGGTAACTGCCCATCCACATACAGGTAACTGCTCTCCCATCCACATACAGGTAACTGCCCCCATCCACATACAGGTAACTGCCCCCATCCACATACAGGTAACTGCCCCATCCACATACAGGTAACTGCCCCATCCACATACAGGTAACTGCCTCCATCCACATACAGTAACTGCCCCATCCACATACAGGTAACTGCCCCCATCCACATACAGGTAACTGACCATCCACATACAAGTGTAACTGACCCATCCACATACAGGTAACTGACCCATCATCCATACAGGTAACTGACCCATCCATACAGGTAACTGACCCATCCACATACAGGTAACTGCCCCCATCCACATACAGGTGTGCCACATCAGTGTAACTGCCCCCATCCACATACACAGGTAACTGACCCATCCACATACAGGTAACTGCCCCCATCCACATACAGGTAACTGCCCCATCCACATACAGGTAACTGCCATCCACATACAGGTAACTGACCCATCCATCCATACAGGTAACTGCCCATCCACATACAGGTAACTGCTCATCCACATACAGGTAACTGCCCCATCCACATACAGGTAACTGCCCATCCACATACAGGTAACTGACCCATCCACATACAGGTAACTGACCCATCCACATACAGTGTAACTGGCCATCCACATAGAGGTAACTGACCCCCATCCACATACAGGTAACTGACCCATCCACATAGAGGTAACTGCCCCCATCCACACAGGTAACTGCCCCATACAGGTAACTGCCCCATCCACATACAAGTAACTGCCCCATCCACATACAGGTAACTGCCCCCATCCACATACAGGTAACTGCCCATCCACATACAGGTAACTGGACTGCCATCCACACCTCCCCATCCACATACAGGTAACTGCCCATCCACATACAGGTAACTGCCCCCATCCACATACAGGTAACTGCCCCATCCACATACACTGACCCATCCACATACAGGTAACTGACCACATACAGTCACATACAGGTAACTGCCCCATCCACATACACGCCCCATCCACATACAGGTAACTGACCCATCCGACTCTCCACATACAAGCCCATCCACATACAGGTAACTGAATCCACAGGTGGCCCCATCCACACCCATCCACATACAGGTAACTGCCCATCCACATACAGTAACTGCCCATCCACACTACCCCCATCCACATACAGGTAACTGCCCCCATCCACATACAGGTAACTGCCCCCATCCACATACAGGTAACTGCCCCCATCCACATACAGGTAACTGACCCATCCACATACAGGTAACTGCCCACATCCACATACAGGTAACTGCCCCCATCCACATACAGGTAACTGACCCATCCACATACAGGTAACTGACCTATCCACATACAGGTAACTGACCCATCCACTCAGAGGTAACTGACCCATCCGCATAGAGGTAACTGACCCATCCGCATACAGGTAACTGCCCCATCCGCATACAGGTAACTGACCCCATCCACATAGAGGTAACTAACCCCATCCACATACAGGTAACTGACCCATCCACATACAGGTAACTGCCCACATCCACATACAGGTAACTGCCCCCATCCACATACAGGTAACTGACCCATCCACATACAGGTAACTGACCTATCCACATACAGGTAACTGACCCATCCACTCAGAGGTAACTGACCCATCCGCATAGAGGTAACTGACCCATCCGCATACAGGTAACTGCCCCATCCGCATACAGGTAACTGACCCCATCCACATAGAGGTAACTAACCCCATCCACATACAGGTAACTGACCCATCCGCATAGAGGTAACTGACCCATCCGCATAGAGGTAACTGACCCATCCACATACAGGTAACTGCCCCATCCACATACAGGTAACTGAACCCATCCACATACAGGAAACTGACCCCATCCACATACAGGAAACTGCCCCATCCACATACAGGTAACTGCCCCCATCTACATACAGGTAACTGCCCCCATCCACATACAGGTAACTGCCCCCATCTACATACAGGTAACTGCCCCATCCACATACAGGTAACTGCCCCCATCCACATACAGGTAACTGCCCCATCCACATACAGGTAACTGACCCATCCACATACAGTTAACTGACCCCATCCACATACAGGTAACTGACCCATCCACATACAGGTAACTGACCCATCCACATACAGGTAACTGACCCATCCACATAGAGGTAACTGACCCATCCGCATACAGGTAACTGACCCATCCACATACAGGTAACTGACCCATCCACATACAGGTAACTGACCCATCCACATACAGGTAACTGACCCATCCACATAGAGGTAACTGACCCATCCACATAGAGGTAACTGACCCATCCACATAGAGGTAACTGACCCATCCACATACAGGTAACTGACCCATCCACATAGAGGTAACTGACCCATCCACATAGAGGTAACTGATGCATCCACATACAGGTAACTGACCCCATCCACATACAGGTAACTGCCCCCATCCACATACAGGTAACTGCCCCCATCCACATACAGGTAACTGCCCACATCCACATACAGGTAACTGCCCCCATCCACATACAGGTAACTGCCCACATCCACATACAGGTAACTGACCCATCCACATACAGGTAACTGACCCATCCACATAGAGGTAACTGATGCATCCACATACAGGTAACTGACCCATCCACATACAGGTAACTGACCCATCCACATACAGGTAACTGCCCTATCCACATACAGGTAACTGACCCATCCACATACAGGTAACTGACCCATCCACATACAGGTAACTGCCCATCCACATACAGGTAACTGCCCCCATCCACATACAGGTAACTGCCCCCATCCACATACAGGTAACTGCCCACATCCACATACAGGTAACTGACCCATCCACATACAGGTAACTGACCCATCCACATAGAGGTAACTGACCCATCCACATAGAGGTAACTGACCCATCCACATAGAGGTAACTGCCCCCATCCACCTACAGGTAACTGCCCCCATCCACATACAGGTAACTGCCCCCATCCACATACAAGTAACTGCCCCCATCCACATACAGGTAACTGCCCCCATCCACATACAGGTAACTGCCCCATCCACATACAGGTAACTGCCTCCATCCACATACAGGTAACTGCCCCCATCCACATACAGGTAACTGCCCCCATCCACATACAGGTAACTGACCCATCCACATACAAGTAACTGACCCATCCACATACAGGTAACTGACCCATCCACATACAGGTAACTGACCCATCCACATACAGGTAACTGACCCATCCACATAGAGGTAACTGACCCATCCACATACAGGTATCTGCCACATCCACATAGAGGTAACTGACCCATCCACATACAGGTAACTGCCCCCATCCACATACAGGTAACTGCCCCCATCCACATACAGGTAACTGCCCCCATCCACATACAGGTAACTGACCCATCCACATACAGGTAACTGCCCCCATCCACATACAGGTAACTGCCCCATCCACATACAGGTAACTGACCCATCCACATACAGGTAACTGCCCCCATCCACATACAGGTATCTGACCCATCCACATAGAGGTATCTGACCTATCCACATACAGGTAACTGACCCATCCACATACAGGTAACTGACCCATCCACATACAGGTAACTGACCCATCCACATAGAGGTAACTGACCAATCCACATAGAGGTAACTGACCCATCCACATACAGGTAACTGACCCATCCACATAGAGGTAACTGACCCATCCACATAGAGGTAACTGACCCATCCACATACAGGTAACTGACCCATCCACATACAGGTAACTGACCCATCCACATACAGGTAACTGCCACATCCACATAGAGGTAACTGACCCATCCACATACAGGTAACTGACCCATCCACATACAGGTAACTGCCACATCCACATAGAGGTAACTGACCCATCCACATACAGGTAACTGTCCCATCCACATAGAGGTAACTGACCCATCCACATACAGGTAACTGACCCATCCACATACAGGTAACTGACCCATTCACATACAGGTAACTGCCCTATCCACATACAGGTAATTGCCCCCATCCACATACAGGTAACTGCCCCCATCCACATACAGGTAACTGCCCCCATCCACATACAGGTAACTGACCCATCCACATACAGGTAACTGACCCATCCACATACAGGTAACTGACCCATCCACATAGAGGTAACTGACCCATCCACATAGAGGTAACTGACCCATCCACATAGAGGTAACTGACCCATCCACATACAGGTAACTGCCCCCATCCACATACAGGTAACTGCCCCCATCCACATACAAGTAACTGCCCCCATCCACATACAGGTAACTGCCCCCATCCACATACAGGTAACTGCCCCATCCACATACAGGTAACTGCCTCCATCCACATACAGGTAACTGCCCCCATCCACATACAGGTAACTGCCCCCATCCACATACAGGTAACTGACCCATCCACATACAAGTAACTGACCCATCCACATACAGGTAACTGACCCATCCACATACAGGTAACTGACCCATCCACATACAGGTAACTGACCCATCCACATAGAGGTAACTGACCCATACACATAGAGGTAACTGACCCATCCACATACAGGTATCTGCCACATCCACATAGAGGTAACTGACCCATCCACATACAGGTAACTGCCCCCATCCACATACAGGTAACTGCCCCCATCCACATGCAGGTAACTGACCCCATCCACATACAGGTAACTGCCCCCATCCACATACAGGTAACTGCCCCCATCCACATACAGGTAACTGCCCCCATCCACATACAGGTAACTGACCCATCCACATAGAGGTAACTGACCCATCCACATACAGGTAACTGCCCCCATCCACATACAGGTAACTGCCCCATCCACATACAAGTAACTGCCCCCATCCACATACAGGTAACTGCCCCCATCCACATACAGGTAACTGCCCCATCCACATACAGGTAACTACCTCCGTCCACAAACAGGTAACTGCCCCCATCCACATACAGGTAACTGCCCCCATCCACATACAGGTAACTGACCCATCCACATACAAGTAACTGACCCATCCACATACAGGTAACTGACCCATCCACATACAGGTAACTGACCCATCCACATACAGGTAACTGACCCATCCACATACAGGTAACTGACCCATCCACATACAGGTAACTGACCCATCCACATACAGGTAACTGACCCATCCACATAGAGGTAACTGACCCATCCACATACAGGTATCTGCCACATCCACATAGAGGTAACTGACCCATCCACATACAGATAACTGCCCCCATCCACATACAGGTAACTGCCCCCATCCACATGCAGGTAACTGACCCCATCCACATACAGGTAACTGCCCCCATCCACATACAGGTAACTGCCCCCATCCACATACAGGTAACTGCCCCCATCCACATACAGGTAACTGACCCATCCACATAGAGGTAACTGACCCATCCACATACAGGTAACTGACCCATCCACATACAGGTAACTGACCCATCCACATACAGGTAACTGACCCATCCACATAAAGGTAACTGCCCCCATCCACATACAGGTAACTGACCCATCCACATACAGGTAACTGCCCCCATCCACATACAGGTAACTGCCCCCATCCACATACAGGTAACTGCCCCCATCCACATACAGGTAACTGCCCCCATCCACATACAGGTAACTGACCCATCCACATACAGGTAACTGACCCATCCACATACAGGTAACTGACCCATCCACATAGAGGTAACTGACCCATCCACATACAGGTAACTGACCCATCCACATACAGGTAACTGACCCATTCACATACAGGTAACTGACCCATCCACATAGAGGTAACTGACCCATCCACATAGAGGTAACTGACCCATCCACATAGAGGTAACTGACCCATCCACATAGAGGTAACTGACCCATCCACATACAGGTAACTGACCCATCCACATAGAGGTATCTGACCCATCCACATAGAGGTAACTGACCCATCCACATACAGGTAACTGCCCCCATCCACATACAGGTAACTGCCCCCATCCACATACAGGTAACTGCCCCATCCACATACAGGTAACTGCCCCCATCCACATACAGGTAACTGACCCATCCGCATACAGGTAACTGCCCCATCCACATACAGGTAACTGACCCCATCCACATACAGGTAACTGACCCATCCACATAGAGGTAACTGACCCATCCACATACAGGTAACTGCCCCCATCCACATACAGGTAACTGCCCCCATCCACATACAGGTAACTGACCCATCCACATACAGGTAACTGCCACATCCACATACAGGTAACTGACCCATCCACATACAGGTAACTGCCACATCCACATACAGGTAACTGCCCCCATCCACATACAGGTAACTGACCCATCCACATACAGGTAACTGACCTATCCACATACAGGTAACTGACCCATCCACTCAGAGGTAACTGACCCATCCGCATAGAGGTAACTGACCCATCCACATACAGGTAACTGCCCCCATCCACATACAGGTAACTGCCCCCATCCACATACAGGTAACTGCCCCCATCCACATACAGGTAACTGCCCCCATCCACATACAGGTAACTGACCCATCCACATACAGGTAACTGCCCACATCCACATACAGGTAACTGCCCCCATCCACATACAGGTAACTGACCCATCCACATACAGGTAACTGACCTATCCACATACAGGTAACTGACCCATCCACTCAGAGGTAACTGACCCATCCGCATAGAGGTAACTGACCCATCCGCATACAGGTAACTGCCCCATCCGCATACAGGTAACTGACCCCATCCACATAGAGGTAACTAACCCCATCCACATACAGGTAACTGACCCATCCGCATAGAGGTAACTGACCCATCCGCATAGAGGTAACTGACCCATCCACATACAGGTAACTGCCCCATCCACATACAGGTAACTGCCCCCATCCACATACAGGTAACTGAACCCATCCACATACAGGAAACTGACCCCATCCACATACAGGAAACTGCCCCCATCCACATACAGGTAACTGCCCCCATCTACATACAGGTAACTGCCCCCATCCACATACAGGTAACTGCCCCCATCTACATACAGGTAACTGCCCCCATCCACATACAGGTAACTGCCCCCATCCACATACAGGTAACTGCCCCCATCCACATACAGGTAACTGACCCATCCACATACAGTTAACTGACCCCATCCACATACAGGTAACTGACCCATCCACATACAGGTAACTGACCCATCCACATACAGGTAACTGACCCATCCACATAGAGGTAACTGACCCATCCGCATACAGGTAACTGACCCATCCACATACAGGTAACTGACCCATCCACATACAGGTAACTGACCCATCCACATACAGGTAACTGACCCATCCACATAGAGGTAACTGACCCATCCACATAGAGGTAACTGACCCATCCACATACAGGTAACTGACCCATCCACATAGAGGTAACTGACCCATCCACATAGAGGTAACTGATGCATCCACATACAGGTAACTGACCCCATCCACATACAGGTAACTGCCCCCATCCACATACAGGTAACTGCCCCCATCCACATACAGGTAACTGCCCACATCCACATACAGGTAACTGCCCCCATCCACATACAGGTAACTGCCCACATCCACATACAGGTAACTGACCCATCCACATACAGGTAACTGACCCATCCACATAGAGGTAACTGATGCATCCACATACAGGTAACTGACCCATCCACATACAGGTAACTGACCCATCCACATACAGGTAACTGCCCTATCCACATACAGGTAACTGACCCATCCACATACAGGTAACTGACCCATCCACATACAGGTAACTGCCCATCCACATACAGGTAACTGCCCCCATCCACATACAGGTAACTGCCCCCATCCACATACAGGTAACTGCCCACATCCACATACAGGTAACTGACCCATCCACATACAGGTAACTGACCCATCCACATAGAGGTAACTGACCCATCCACATAGAGGTAACTGACCCATCCACATAGAGGTAACTGCCCCCATCCACCTACAGGTAACTGCCCCCATCCACATACAGGTAACTGCCCCCATCCACATACAAGTAACTGCCCCATCCACATACAGGTAACTGCCCCCATCCACATAGAGGTAACTGCCCCATCCACATACAGGTAACTGCCTCCATCCACATACAGGTAACTGCCCCCATCCACATACAGGTAACTGCCCCATCCACATACAGGTAACTGACCCATCCACATACAAGTAACTGACCCATCCACATACAGGTAACTGACCCATCCACATACAGGTAACTGACCCATCCACATACAGGTAACTGACCCATCCACATAGAGGTAACTGACCCATCCACATACAGGTATCTGCCACATCCACATAGAGGTAACTGACCCATCCACATACAGGTAACTGCCCCATCCACATACAGGTAACTGCCCCCATCCACATACAGGTAACTGCCCCCATCCACATACAGGTAACTGACCCATCCACATACAGGTAACTGCCCCCATCCACATACAGGTAACTGCCCCCATCCACATACAGGTAACTGACCCATCCACATAGAGGTAACTGCCCCCATCCACATACAGGTATCTGACCCATCCACATAGAGGTATCTGACCTATCCACATACAGGTAACTGACCCATCCACATACAGGTAACTGACCCATCCACATACAGGTAACTGACCCATCCACATAGAGGTAACTGACCAATCCACATAGAGGTAACTGACCCATCCACATACAGGTAACTGACCCATCCACATAGAGGTAACTGACCCATCCACATAGAGGTAACTGACCCATCCACATACAGGTAACTGACCCATCCACATACAGGTAACTGACCCATCCACATACAGGTAACTGCCACATCCACATAGAGGTAACTGACCCATCCACATACAGGTAACTGACCCATCCACATACAGGTAACTGACCCATCCACATACAGGTAACTGCCACATCCACATAGAGGTAACTGACCCATCCACATACAGGTAACTGTCCCATCCACATAGAGGTAACTGACCCATCCACATACAGGTAACTGACCCATCCACATACAGGTAACTGACCCATTCACATACAGGTAACTGCCCTATCCACATACAGGTAATTGCCCCCATCCACATACAGGTAACTGCCCCCATCCACATACAGGTAACTGCCCCCATCCACATACAGGTAACTGACCCATCCACATACAGGTAACTGACCCATCCACATACAGGTAACTGACCCATCCACATAGAGGTAACTGACCCATCCACATAGAGGTAACTGACCCATCCACATACAGGTAACTGCCCCCATCCACATACAGGTAACTGCCCCCATCCACATACAGGTAACTGCCCCCATCCACATACAGGTAACTGCCCCATCCACATACAGGTAACTGCCTCCATCCACATACAGGTAACTGCCCCCATCCACATACAGGTAACTGCCCCCATCCACATACAGGTAACTGCCCCCATCCACATACAGGTAACTGCCCCATCCACATACAGGTAACTGCCTCCATCCACATACAGGTAACTGCCCTATCCACATACAGGTAATTGCCCCCATCCACATACAGGTAACTGCCCCCATCCACATACAGGTAACTGCCCCCATCCACATACAGGTAACTGACCCATCCACATACAGGTAACTGACCCATCCACATACAGGTAACTGACCCATCCACATAGAGGTAACTGACCCATCCACATAGAGGTAACTGACCCATCCACATACAGGTAACTGCCCCCATCCACATAGAGGTAACTGCCCCCATCCACATACAGGTAACTGCCCCCATCCACATACAGGTAACTGCCCCATCCACATACAGGTAACTGCCTCCATCCACATACAGGTAACTGCCCCCATCCACATACAGGTAACTGACCCATCCACATAGAGGTAACTGACCCATCCACATACAGGTAACTGCCCCCATCCACATACAGGTAACTGCCCCCATCCACATACAAGTAACTGCCCCCATCCACATACAGGTAACTGCCCCCATCCACATACAGGTAACTGCCCCATCCACATACAGGTAACTACCTCAGATCCACAAACAGGTAACTGCCCCCATCCACATACAGGTAACTGCCCCCATCCACATACAGGTAACTGACCCATCCACATACAAGTAACTGACCCATCCACATACAGGTAACTGACCCATCCACATACAGGTAACTGACCCATCCACATACAGGTAACTGACCCATCCACATACAGGTAACTGACCCATCCACATAGAGGTAACTGACCCATCCACATACAGGTATCTGCCACATCCACATAGAGGTAACTGACCCATCCACATACAGATAACTGCCCCCATCCACATACAGGTAACTGCCCCATCCACATGCAGGTAACTGACCCCATCCACATACAGGTAACTGCCCCCATCCACATACAGGTAACTGCCCCCATCCACATACAGGTAACTGCCCCCATCCACATACAGGTAACTGACCCATCCACATAGAGGTAACTGACCCATCCACATACAGGTAACTGACCCATCCACATACAGGTAACTGACCCATCCACATACAGGTAACTGACCCATCCACATACAGGTAACTGCCACATCCACATACAGGTAACTGACCCATCCACATACAGGTAACTGCCCCCATCCACATACAGGTAACTGCCCCCATCCACATACAGGTAACTGCCCCCATCCACATACAGGTAACTGCCCCCATCCACATACAGGTAACTGACCCATCCACATACAGGTAACTGACCCATCCACATACAGGTAACTGACCCATCCACATACAGGTAACTGACCCATCCACATACAGGTAACTGACCCATCCACATACAGGTAACTGACCCATCCACATACAGGTAACTGACCCATTCACATACAGGTAACTGACCCATCCACATAGAGGTAACTGACCCATCCACATAGAGGTAACTGACCCATCCACATAGAGGTAACTGACCCATCCACATAGAGGTAACTGACCCATCCACATACAGGTAACTGACCCATCCACATAGAGGTATCTGACCCATCCACATAGAGGTAACTGACCCATCCACATACAGGTAACTGACCCATCCACATAGAGGTAACTGACCCATCCACATAGAGGTAACTGCCCCCATCCACATACAGGTAACTGCCACAACAAAGGAAACATAGTGTCTTAACAGGGCTTTGGGCCTCATCTCTCCATTCTTACGTCTGGTCCCAGATCTGTAACAGCACAAACAGGACTGGGACAAGGCTTTGTATATTTACATGGGCAGAACCGTGTTTGTTAACAGCAGAGCAAAAGAGGAAGTTAGAGCTAGGCTTTACTCGTTACAGTTCATCTCCAGTGTTTACGTATCACATGCCTCTCTTGGGTTGGTTAATCAGCGGTCGTGTTGTATTTGCCCTGTTCGGAATATAAGCAGGGGCAAGACTGATTCGTTATTCGTTTGGTTTGGATAGGGAGGTCAGCATAGACAAATGGTTCTCTCAGAGGAGACTGTTTATGCCGATCAACAGAGCGCAACACACACGTATGGTAGCAGGAAGGAGCGAACACATTCTCTTTCTCACACACACACACTCACAATCACACTCATTATTGGCCTTGAGTGGTGTTACTTCAGGGACCAATAGATAAGACTACAGGCATGTTTTGGTACCATGGATGGTTTTAAGGATAAGCAGTTGAAATGTGTCCATCAGATAGGAGTGTCAGCCACAGTCATGCGCCGGCCCGGTTTGTTGTTTTTAAAACATCTCTGAGGTCATCTGAGACATCTGGCTTGTTTTTCCAACAAACTGCTTAGTCTTGTGGCTGTTTTTCCCATGGTTCCCTTTCCAGGACATGCAAACACAACAGATAGTGTCTCCCATTGAGGCAGTCTCACTGGACCGGCATGGGAGACAGTGATTTGCATGCATGGAGAAAAACTGTCACTTTGCAAGGCGGCCATTTTTTATCAGTGGCCCAAGGTTCATGCAAAGGAGGCTTTTTCTTAGCACACCGTTTTTGTGTTACCTGAATAGCAGAGGTGTCTAAAGATGGCTGCCCCATGCACTTACCACAAGTTCCTCGTTTTGCGAAGTTAGACGTATTGTACATTGCTCTCCGTTATTTTTGTATGGCCATTAGCACAGTATACATGATCCCAATTTTTGCTTCAAGACGCCGGAAATTTAATAAACCGATTGTGCTGATTTAGTGGCTCATTGAACCATATCGCACACCGTAGTTTAAAAACTCATTGGATAGTGCTAAAACAATGAGGTCATATCTGAATTCTGTCATCTTTATGCACGTTCTCCGTTGGTGTCCCCCTTTGACAGTGAGCAGTTTTGATTGTGTTCTATTTGGGTAAAATGCTCGGTTCTGTTTTGCTCTGAAACTTAATTTAAAAAAAAGTCAGTTCTATAAAGGAACTGAGAGAGCCCTGTGTCGAGTTTCAGGAATCTCAGTAACCGCATTTCTTTTTTTAATCTGTTCCCCCATACAAGTGTTTTGTATTTGGTCTCGTGGTGATCTGCAAACACCCGCCCGTGTCTTTCTCACGTGCCCACTCTCGCCCCTCTCTGGGCCAGCCCGCCCAGCTCCTCTCTAGTTCACCCCGGCCTGTTTTCTACAGTAGCTGGTACCATCATAACAGGCCCATTGAACTCGTGGAAGCTCAGCAGACAGTTTGGTGGGGGCCGAGGGCGACGCCGAGCCACAGGCCTGCTATTGTGAAGACAGATGTGAGGGTTAGTAGTAGTAGTACTAGTGGTGGCTGAAGGGGGTGGTTTGGTGGTTGTTATGGAGTCACATAGAAAGGTCATTGTTGATGATGTCTGCAACATGGGTCAATCGAGTCCTCCGGCCGCCCCTGCTTGTTGGACTTTGTGACTCCGTCTTTTGTGAGGGGCCCTTCAGTGCTCGTGACTTGGGGGTTGAGATGTCCTTGTTGATCTGCTGAAGGTTTGAATGATGTCACACTGCTGCCCCAGTAGCACAAGCACCCCCGTTAACATTTCGCGCCGGACAGAGGAGAAAGGCCGCATTCATTGTCTCGCTATGCTAAAATGTTATTGACAACTGTCAATGCCATCCACTGCTGCCATAAATGCATGCTCTTCAACCGATCGCTGCCTGCACCCGCCCGCCCGACTAGCATCACTACCCTGGACGGTTCTGACTTAGAATATGTGGATAACTACAAATACCTAGGTGTCTGGTTAGACTGTAAACTCTCCTTCCAGATTCACATTAAGCATTTCCAATCCAAAATGAATTCTAGAATCGGCTTCCAATTTCACAACAAAGCCTCCTTCACTCATGCTGCTAAAAGGACTATCCTACCGATCCTTGACTTCGGCGATGTCATTTACAAAATAGCCTCCAACACTCTACTCAGCAAATTAGATGTAGTCTATCACAGTGCCATCCGTTTTGTCACCAAAGCCCAATATGCTACCCACCACTGCGACCTGTATGCTCTCGTTGGCTGACCCTCACTTCATATTTGTCGCCAAACCCACTGGCTCCAGGTTATCTATAAGTCTTTGCTAGGTAAAGCCCCGTCTTATCTCAGCTCACTGGTCACCATAGCAACACCCACCAGTACCACGCGCTCCAGCAGGTATATTTCACTGGTCATCCCCAAAGCCAACTCCTCCTATTTATTGCCTTACCTCCCTAATCTTACTACATTTGCACACACTGTATATAGATTGTTCTATTGTGTTATTGACTGTATGTTTGTTTATCCCATGTGTAACTCTGTGTTGTTGTTTTTGTCACACTGCTTTGCTTTATCTTGGCCAGGTCGCAGTTGTAAATGGGAACTTGTTCTCAACTGGCCTACCTGGTTAAATAAAGTGGGGGAAAAATATATATAATAATCTGGGCGGCAGGTAGCCTAGCGGTTAGAGCGTTGGGCCAGTAACAGAAAGGTTGCCAGTTTGAATCCAAGAGTCGACAACGTGAAAAATCTGTCGGTCTGCCCTTGAGCAAGGCAGGTAAGCCCCCCTCAACAACAGCTCCCAGGGCGCCCCAAATGTTGCAGCCCACCACACCTCTGAGTCAGAGGGGTTAAAAGCGGAAGTCATGTTTAAGTTGGACCATGTGTGCTGTTGATAATGCGGAGGAGGATCTTTCCACACATAGTTTTGAGCTATAGTTTGAATCAGAGTTCAAATATTATTTTTGTTTCACATTGCCAAATGTCAAACAAACAGAAATTCCTATACCAAACATTTATATTTTTTACATTTTAGTAATTTAGCAGATGATTTTATCCAGAGCAACTTACAGTTAGTGCATTCATCTTAAGATAGCTAGGTGGGACAACCACATATCTCAGTCATAGTTAGTACATTTTTCCTAACAGCAAGGTCATTTGTTTATTGGACAAAAAGTTCAAGTTAAATCCATTCATAATTATCATGAAGCATCACTTGTGTGTCCCAATCTTCCAACAATATGCAGGAGGAAACAGCGCAAAATACGCTTTAACTGCCACGTGAACAGTCTATATTCAATAGCATGTATCCCCGGTATAGCCCCTGTCTCCCTTAATCTGTATCGACGTGCTTGTGGATGCCTTGCTACTCACAGAAGGTTTCAGAGCTCTCAAGTCATGAGTCAAACAACCAATAATAATGCTGTGTTTCTTTTCCTGTGTTTGGTCCAGACTGCGTTCTCACCTGCAGTGAACCACACCAGGTATGAATTGAATCGGACCGAGACAACCCCTTTTTGTTAGCCAACCACGGTGCGTTGTTTAGTGCGCTCTGAGTGCAGATAGTGTTCACACCAGTCCAAAGGAACCCAACTAAGGGGGTAAAAGCGTCAGAGTTCGGGGAAGAAACGCACCATTTTGGTGTAAATGCCCCCTAAGTGCCAGCTTTCCTTTCCATTCCTTATAACCATTAGGATAACACACAACTGATCTATGAAGCAGACCATACTATGAAGCAGACCTTACACCAGCATACAAATCAAGTCTTGGAGTGTTTGTGTCTCTGTTTTTACACACGTGCTTGGTATGGTCATGCCATGTTATTCACTGTGAAGGTGAACCGCTCCCCCACATGTAATTAACCGTGATCCTATGATCCCCTGAAAGGTCCCCTAAACCCACTGAGAAAACAACACCAACACTCATATGTCATGAATATGTGTTTTTGCCCTTTTATTCTCACTGGGTTAACACACACACACACTCACTCACTCACTCACTCACTCCTAACCCTAAAACGAATTCTAAACCTAGCACCTAAGCCTAAAATAGCCTTTGTCCTTGTGGGGGCCTGGGAAATGTCCCCAATGAGGGAGAATTTTCCTTGTTTTACTATCCTTGTGGGAACTTTGGGGGATTTCCGGTACCCAGGGGTTTGTTAATACAAGCCCCCCCACACACAGTTTTGCCATTTCTAAAAGGATGAATTTGGGTGTTTTTGGATGAGGAAGGGATTTGCTGTTTTGGGGTATGTTTCTCTAAAATGTGAAATCACAAAGGTGTATGGACCCTCCTTTAACATGCCATTTACATCAACAATAGAGATTTGGTTGTCAAAAAACAACATCTCCTTTAAGCCCCTTTTAAGCCCACAAATCTCACACTGTAATCTCTATGCGTATTTTCCCCTTTGCTCTGTCCTAGCTTGACCCTTTTAGTCAAAATGCCTTCGGTTTCTCCCTACAGATGAACTCCCCCACACATCCCTCAGCTACTGCCAGAGCTCTCTGGCTGTCGTTGGACCCCTCTCTCTCTCTCCATTTTGGCAGGCCAGGGTCTTTTATGAGTCAGTGTAACCATCATATCATAAAATCTCTTATCTTGCTCTCTCTCTCTTTTGCACTTTCTCTCAAGGCCCTTGCCAGTCCATTAAGTCATTATTAAGGTATTTTATTCTGCCAGTACACCTGTCTGTGTGTCTGTGCGCTTGTGTTTGTGTGTTTCTGGAATGCCCTCCCGGACCACCTGAAGGCACTACAGACGCTGGGTTCCTTTAAAATGGGCCTAAAGACTTTTCTCTTTAGGAAGGCTTTCTGTTGACAGCTGTGCTCCTTGGTGTCTTCTTTGTGTCAGTTGCCTGTCTTGTTGTCTATTTTTTTCAATTTGATTTTATGCACTTTGAGATTAGATTATTCTGTATATTGAAAGCGCTTTACAAATGTAATACATTTATATTATTATGATTGTGTGGGTGTTAGGGTAGCTTTGTGTGTGAGTATTGTATGTAAGCGAGAAATAATGACTCCATGTGAGAGTGAGGGAGAGAGAGTGAGAGAAAGGGAGGGAGGGAGGGAATGAGAGCGTGTTTTCATATGTGCCAAAAGCAATTTTAACTCTCTAGCACTGTGTTTCCAAACATACACACACAAACCCGTACAGACTCCTACACACTGTCACATTGACACATAATACACACAGAGCTCACATGCACTAGGTATGTGACAAATATAAAACATTTCTTAACGTTAAACGGCCATTTTTCTCTCGTTTAAAAGTTGAAGGAAAAAAAATCTGAAAATGACATGAATTCAACATTCTGATATGGTCACGTGTGACCGCTAGGGGGCGATGCAGTTCAATTTCCCACAGTCCTGGAGACCTACCAGCTAGACAGCGCCCACCTTACTGCTGTCCCCCACCCACTGAGCAACTATGGTATTAATGCCGTTTTAGGTTCTCTGTGCATCACCTCCATGTTCTCAGTTGTCAGTAGATGGAACTTCATGTCCCATCAATGTGATGGCTCGTTGCAGTGATGTATGACAGTGTTCATAGACGTCCGACAATCTGTTGTTAACGCCACCTATGGGGTTTGAGAGCTCGCGCTTTGTATTTGCAGAGCAATCATTGTACAATTTCTCCATCAACATAGCATCTTGTAGTCTGATTCTAGATATGCCATTTAGGGTATTGAAGCCGACATCCTCTACCATTGACTATGGCTGCATATCAACTGCAATGATTTCTGTAATCAGCATTGTGATTTTCTCACTCTGTCCCTTACCACACTGCTGCCAGCAACAGGTTGGGTCCCCCGGTGCCTTCCTTTCAGCACCTGCACTGCCGCTGTAGCTCAATTCCACCTCGCAAAGTTAGCATTTCATCACCATACAGGACTTCGCTGCTGTCGCTTCCCTGTCTCACTCTCTGACATTTTCCCAACTGTTAATGACAATGGAAAAAAATTAGAAAGATTCATATCTCCTACTTACAGCATTGTTGCGTTAGGTATTTGTTAAATGTTTATTTTAGCCTTGATGATGATAATCGGGTGCTGTTAGTGGTAGTTTTGTGGTAACTGCACTGTAATTTAAAGTATTCGGTTAGGGATATTTTCTAAACGTTAACGATCTCAAATTCGTTTAAACGACACAACCCTAACATGCACACTATCAATGATGGTTTAGTATGGAGATGTAGAAACTGCATCTCCAACAGAAATCGCCGATAACGTTTGTAGGCGATGTCAAGCTCATGCACAGAAACATGCCATCGGGTCGAACGGTCGTCTCGTGCTGAACTACATGTGCAGGCAGGGGCGTTGGCAGAATGAAAAAAATACCGGCCCCTAACATAGAAATCTGAATGTTCAGATTAAAATAAAGTACTGAACAATATGTGTTATTAAATGTACTAACTATAAGCTTCTGCTGCTCTATACTACAATTGAGCAGATTCTAGTTTCCACCTTCATCCTTTGCCTATATTAACAGTATTGCAAACATTTTTGGTTCCTAATGGTAACGAAAGCTGTCTGTGTCATGAGATTTTTATGATGCATTATTATAAATAACTACCCAATTGGTGACTTACTTTTTTATATATGGTATTGTAGTCAGTTTTAATGAAGAAATGACCAATGATCAATGTTTCAGATTAAATAATGTATTACCAATTCTTATAAACAAGGCTTTCACTCTTCTGCCTTTTGCGTAATTCCTAAATATATACCTAAATAACATACCCAAGATAAAAACAATTCTTGAACTATGTGGACTGCAGGCATAAATGTGGTACCTACAGAGAACAAGCATATGTGAAACTGCAACTGTAGTGTCAATACATTATGTGGGCATTCCTGAGTAAATTCAACAGGAGATAAACCATAGCAGAAAATACTCTAAAACAGTATTTTGCCCATCCCCGAGCAGGCTTGGGTAGAACAGGTTAAGGCATTTTCCCTTGTGTTTGTTCCCTGTAAAAAATACTCAGAGGTTACACTGCACCAAGAGCCCAGCATCGAGCCTTCTTGTGAGCAAACTCATTTATAATGTCTTTAAAGTTAAATTTTCTAGCTAACTGGTTTTCAATTGAAAGGATGGCAAGGCTGTTCAACCTGTCTTGGCACATTGTAGATCTTAGATAGTTCTTTATAAGTTTCAGCTTACTGAAGGCACGTTCACATCCAGCAACTGTTACAGGCCTTGTACAGAATATTCACAGTGCAATGCACACCTCTCCAAAAATGCTCTGGAGCTGCATCTTGTGGGTGGCATTTAGGATCTATACAGGAGAAAGACTATCTGAAAAAGGGGCACCAAATATCATCTTTAGATCTCACACTTCATTTTCAAATCCATCTATGAGATCTTTGTAGTACTTGTTTCTCAATTTGTGGCAAGATACACAAATTTGTTTTTCAGTCCTTTTCCTAAATGTAAGTATTGATGAAAACTTTACTGTATTGATGAAAAATTACTGATTATACTATCCAGAGCCACATAAGAGACTGTGTTGCGAAATCCAGTGTCTGACTTCTGTTCGTTTGCTATGTCATCTTCAGTCTCATCAGGGAAACGTTTAATTTTTTCCTGGCGGCTCCTCTGTTCACTGTGTAACTGAGTGTAACCCATTTCATTTGCCACCATGGAGGCTTCTGCCAGAAGAGCGTCCCATTGATTAAGCACAGCCTGTATTTCTTCCTGTAGTGCCTTAATGTGAGCTGCTTCAGTGACCAGAGAAATATTTCCTGACTGAAGAATTAGGCTTCTATTCTCAATACACTGCAAAACCTTTACACGGAAAGTGAGCAGGAAGATTGCCCTGAAAGACATGAAGTATCTTTTCAGACTTTTTTGCCTCAGATTTGGCTTCGTTTGTCAGACTGCACGTAGCAAGATGCATGTCTAGGGTCTTGATGATAGACTGTAAATGAGTTGCCACTGGTCGGACCGCAGCAATACACACACTCCATCGCGTGTCTGAAAGGCGGTTAAGACAGCAGCCAGTCTTTTCCTTGAGAATGGCCCATCGCTCTGGGCTGGCACTGAACAGATTGTAAAGACGATTCACACTGCCAAAAAAAGGTTGATACTTCTGGGCACGACTGAGCTGCACGTACACCCACAAGATGAAGAGTATGGGAGGCACAAGGTGAGTATGTGGCCAGTGGATTGTTTTGCAGTATGTGTGCTTGAACTCCCTTCCCTTTCCCTGACATATTTGCACCATTATCATAGCCTTGACCACGGCAATCTGCTGTCAATACCAGGCCCTTCCAATGCACTCAAAATCATTTCAGAAATGTCACTGCCTGTCTTTCTAGCAAAGTCTTTAAATTCAAGAAAACGTTCAATTATTTCCCATTCACCTGTTCCCTGAATTGTATCTTTGTGTTCATGTCTGGAGTTGCATCACATATAACCGAGTAATAGTTTGCGTCTTCTCTTTCATAAAGTATTGTTTTCAAAACCCTTTGACCACATATTCCTATGAACTCGTTTTTGGCTCTCAGGGCTGAGGTCAGTCGTGCTCCTTTCTTTTTGTCCCTGACTTTCTGTAAGTGCTCACGTAATAGCAGGTCATAATTTGACAACAGTTCAAGTAAGCCTAGGGAATGTCCATTATGCACATCATCAAGATTGAGTGATTTCCCCCGGAATGGCAGATTCCTAGATGTTAAGTACAGTGTCACATCCAAAATCCTTTCTTGATGTGCTCTGTTTTTATACATTTCTGACTGGATTTGTTTCTGCAGCTGACTGTCTATACCCATTCTCATCGACGGCGCTATAGCGGAGCAGGTTGAGAGCTTTAAGTTCCTTGGTGTCCATATCACTAACAAACTAACATGGTCCAAGCACACCGAGACAGTCGTGAAGAGGACACAACAAAACCTATTCCCCTCAGGAGACTGAAAAGATTTGGCATGGGTCCTCAGATCCTCTAAAGGTTCTACAGCTGCACCATCGAGAGCATCCTGACTGGTTGCATCACTGCTTGGTATGGCAACTGCTCGGCCTCCGACCGCAAGGCACTACAGAGGGTAGTGTGTATGGCCCAGTACATCACTGGGGCCAAGCTTCCTGCCATCCAGGACCTCTATACCAGGCGGTGTCAGAGGAAGGCCCTAAAAATTGTCAAAGACTCCAGCCACCCTAGTCATAGACTGTTCTCTCTGCTACCGCACAGCAAGCGGTACCGGAACGCCAAGTCTAAGTCCAAGAGGCTTCTTAACAGCTTCTACCCCCAAGCCATAAGACTCCTGAACATCTAATCAAATGGCTACCCAGACTATTTGCATTGCCCCCCTTTTACACCTCTGCTACTCTCTGTTGTTATCATCTGTGCATAGTCACTTTAATAACTCTACCTACATGTGCATATTACCTCAACTAACCAGTGCCCCCGCACATTGACTCTGTACCGGTACCCCCCTGTATATAGTCTCGCTATTGTTATTTTACTGCTGCTCTTTAATTACTTGTTACTTTTATTTCTTATTCATTTTTTATTCATTTTTTTAACTGCATTGTTGGTTAGTGGCTTGTAAGTAAGCATTTCACTGTAAGGTCTACACCTGTTGTATTCGGCGAGTGTGACTAATAACATTTGATTTGATTTGTAGCTGTTGTTACGGCATGCTCCAGATTTTTCCATTTCCAGTTATAGTTCGTGAGACGCACCATCCTCATGCTCTGGTAGTTTGTCGTACATTCTCCGCCATTTCACTGATGATATCTTATAGCCATCCTTACTATTCAGAGAACTGGGTGATGGTTTACTTTGCTCATCAGAAAAAAGAATGCATGGAATGCAATATAATGCCTTTACACTCTCTGCACCTTTTCTCTTCTGTTTGCTGACTTACTGTACTGTAAATAGTTGGGAAATGGCTTCTCTTCTGAGTCTGGGGGCATGATTTTATACAGTTCTGCCTCACCACACCTGTTGGCTAGTCTGTGAACAATAGCTTCTCTTTCATGGTCTTAAACTTTCTCTGGCCACAGTGCTGGATCATCTAAAACCTCATCTTCCTCACTTCAAATCTGTCCATACTCTTCCTTTCTCTTATTATTTGCTTGTTCAATCTCTTCTGTCACTCCTTCACTGGCACTGCTGCTACTCCTCTTCCTCACTCCTCTTCCTCCTCCCTGCTCTCCTCTGCATCAGAGTCTGTCTGACAGCTTTCTACTGAGATTCTGCCTACCTGGGGCTCTCTAGGCACTAGGAAGTGCCTAGTGCCTAGGAATTTTAGGTTTAATGTTAGCTACTACCAAGTTTACCATATAAAAAATCTACTACTGAAAGAAAAAAACGTTTCAATAGTATACATATCAAATAGAATACGTATTTAAGTGTGTCTATGTCATCATGTGCCTAACTTTACAATTTAAAAATGGTCTAGTTATGCTGCTGCTGCTACAAAACAACTGCCTCACCTCCAAGGTCCGCTGTTTCAACTTCATGTAGTAGACACACGTTGGGATCTTTGCCTACAGCAGCAGTAGTAGTAGCATCTACAGTTTGGATAGGTAGGCTACACGTTAGGTTTTAATTTTAGTCTAGCTAGCTAACAAATATCACGCAAATATTGGGGACTACAGATATAATTATATCTAAATAATAGCTAATTAGCTAGCCATAGCTGGCAGTGGTAGCTCATCATCATCCTGTTAATAATTACTGCTCTGACCGAGCCGAGTGAGTCCACGGTGGGCAGCTACCTGTAGCTATCAAGCTAGCTATATTGGCTAGCTAGGCTCTTCAGTTCGGGAGGCCGTCTGCACTGACTTACCACTCATGGTGAGTCATTTTCTTCCTGAATTTTGGTGTATCTGTCTGTTTCCTTTCAGTCCTTTTCTGGAAACCCGATTTTGTTTTTGAGAGGGGCATAGTGGTTATCTCTCGTGAATGCTTAGGCTACATGCCGGAGCAACTGTCAGATCTGTGGTAGGGCCCCATGAATTATTCATGTTTTTCCCCCTTTAACGACGCCCTTGTGTGTAGGCTGTCAAATCAAAGGCGCTTCTTTGATATAACGTTTTTTGTTGTTGACAAAAATGAAAACGTGTCAGTTTGTCACTTTCACGAGGTTGGAGTAATAACATGTTCAGCTACTTAAGACATTGTCTCTAATCTAGTTTGTGCCTTTAGAGTTCGAGAAAATGATCAACTAAGGAAGAATCTTCTCACTTCTCTCTTTGACTTCTCAATCTCCAAACGCTGGTCAGGTCTGCCTAGTCTGTGTCACAAGCATTCCCGGAAGTCGAGGCGATTTTGGGCCTTTGGGTTATGCTGTTCTCCCACACGGGTCCTTGGTGGTGTTGATAGCTGCCACTCCTGCTGCCTGCTCTAAAGTGTCTGTTGGATTGATCTCTTATGTATACGTCTGGAGGTAAAATGAAGGGAAGGGGACTGGCTGCAGCCACAAAGAGCATTACACAATCCTTTTCACATTTTCACTGTGAGAGAAAGAAGAGAAATTGAGAGAAAGTAAGAAAGAAGAGGGAAATCACACAGAGGAGATTATTAAAGGTTATATATTTTGCAATACTCTCATCTTGTTGCTATCTATCCTCACGCTCTCCTCATTTGAATGTGTTTCAAGTGCATGTGCACAGCACAGCTCTATCCCCACCCACTCTGACCGCTGTACCTCTTCTCATCGTGGTCTTCAGTAAGGGCGGTGGGGGGTTGTCAATCACAACATTAAGCTCCCCTGAGGACCCAGATGGCTTATGATGATTCCAACAGAAATCACATTAAGAGTTCTCATCCTATCGATCTTGACAATGACATCACCCACTCTCAGCTCTCCATTTCCCGTGAAGGGGAGCGAAGGAGAGAGGGAGGGAGAGAAATCTTTAACCGAGAGAGATTCTCTTTCAGTCTGGGCGAGTTGCGCCATCGATTTTGGTTTCGCCCTCAGCCCGCCTCTGCCCCTGCGAGAGGCTCGGTGTCCATTCCTGAATGGAAGTTTCCACATTAGGCTCTCCGGAGGCAGACCCAATCTATGAGGGAATTGCATTAGGCGGAGTACATCTGGTCAGGGCCCTAACACTGAAGATGAGCTAATGAATGGCTGGGAGAAACATGCGCCCGTGTTTATTTTAAAATGTAAAGAATGTTCCTGTTCTAGATGGGGGTTTATAACGTTATGGAAATGTGTGGCTAATGACGTTGGGGTGTCAATGCCAATCTGGGTTTCAAGGGATTTTGCGTCTCACTTTTTATGGGCCCAAAGTCCAACTGTGTGTGTATCCCTTGCCTCTGTGTGATTATAGATTGTATCTGTATTGTTGTGTTTATGTTGTTTTTGGTGTGTGTGGGTGGGTGTGGGTGGGTGTATGTGGGTGGGTGGGTGGGTGTGGGTGGGTGTATGTGGGTGAGTGTGTGTGTGTGTGTGTGTGTGTGTGTGTGTGGGTGGGTGTATGTGAGTGAAGGATGAGTCATTTTGAATGCAAACACAGTGTTCTATCCTGTCCAACCCTCAATCTGTTCTCTCCAGCTCTCATGGGACCCTGAGTTCTGCCCAAGCAGAATGGAAGCCTGCATTCGAATGAAAAATATTCACACAATGAATTTAACACATATTCTCCATTTTAGCAGGAGGGAGTGTACTTCACATGTGTGTCTGTCTGTCTCTGTCTGTTTGTTTGAGCATGGAGTGTGTGCATTTGAATGGGATGGAATGGTGTGTATAGGACGGTTTTGGGTTGGATGGAATGGTGTGTATAGGACGGTTTTGGGTTGGATGGAATGGTGTGTATAGGACGGTTTTGGGTTGGATGGAATGGTGTGTATAGGACGGTTTTGGGTTGGATGGAATGTCGTGTATAGGACGGTTTTGGGTTGGATGGAATGGTGTGTATAGGGCGGTTTTGTATTGAATGGCTACTGGCATTATCTGTGTGCTTCTAGTTTCAAGTTTTCAAGTTTTATTCTTCACATGCACAAGTCGAGTGAAATGCTTAACTTGTGAGCCCTTCCCAACAATGCAGTACATTGGTGCATGCAGGGTTGTGTGTAGCTGTGCAGTTAGGCTATATTTATCAGTGTGTATCATAGTTGGATGCATTACCGTGCCTAGTGTGGCGGAGGTGAGTCGGACTCACGCTCACGTGTTCAGGTAGTCTTCCACCAGTTACACCGGGCTGTGTCTATAATCAATATGCCCCGTTTGTAATTTCTTAAAGGGAAAACCAAAGCGAGACAATCAAGCCAGTTGCAGCAGCCCCTGATGTTTGTCCCTCAGGTCAATATTTGTTTCATTTTTTACAACTGTGTCTTTCTGGCGTATTAATCTCCCGTCCCTCGAAATATGACATTTAATTACAGCAGTATTAGAAAAATGCATGTTTTGGAAAGAGAGGTTGAACAGTGAACCCCTCCAATAGGTTCACTGCCACACCAGATGAATTACTTTTGTATATAGAGGGTCCATTATGGTGGGAATGCAAACACATCGGAGGGAATGATTGATTAGCTGTGACTGAATTGCCGTCATCTGAAAAGTTAGAGCCTTTAATAGAAGCGATTTCTACCAAAGATTAAGGGATTTGAAAAAAAGGGCCTAAAGGAATCCCCCAGAATCCTCAACGTACGTTCATATTGAGCCCCTTTATTAAAAATGCTTTAAAAGCACAGCTGGTTGGAAAACTACTTATATCTTCTCGGCTTTCATTTTTCCTCTGAGCTCTGACACTGAATTAGAATTCCCATTAAAAGTAGGTCATCCTCTCTCATGCACGCTTCCCCCTCTAATCCCTATCCAAAACGCCTCGGGAAAGACAGAACGACTCCTCAATTCACTTCTATGCAGACATTGTTATCTATGTGGCTTGCTTGGGAGTTCTGCAAAGCTGTGGCTACCGAGAATGCTGAATACACAGGCTACAGAGTTTCAACCCCACCTCACCTGGCAAACCTGGCAACTGACCTGGCAACCCTATACGCACATCTGTCAGTGATCATCTCATAATGATGACCTTTTTTACAATACTACATTTTGGGGACATTTAGTGGGTCAAAATGTTGCATGTTGGAATTAAATGCTTAGAATCAGATTGTCATATAGCAGGGTTTCCCAAACCCGGTCCTGGGGCCTCCCATGGGTGCACGTTTTAGTTGTTGTCCTCATCATCACATTTTGATCATTTGAATCAGCTGTGTAGTGCTAAGGCAAAAACCAAAACGTGCACCGCTGGGAGGAGCCAGAGCCCAGTTTGGGAAACCCTGTCATAGAGAATAGAGGACTTCGTCCATGCCATCTATCTTCATCTGAACATACCCCAGATGACACTGGTGCATCTCACCTGACCAATCACCTGGCAGCACTCTTTACACCTAACAATGCTATCCTCCCCCTGGCAACATTTAATCATCTCACCTGACCAATCACCTGGCAGCACTCTTTACACCTAGCAATGCTATCCTCCCCCTGGCAACATTCAATCATCTCACCTGACCAATCACCTGGCAGCACTCTTTACACCTAGCAATGCTATCCTCCCCCTGGCAACATTCAATCATCCACCTGACCAATCACCTGGCAGCAATCGTTACACCTAACAATGCTATCCTCCCCTGGCAACATTCAATCATCCCACCTGACCAATCACCTGGCAGCACTCTTTACACCTAACAATGCTATCCTCCCCCTGGCAACATTCAATCATCTCACCTGAACAATAACCTGGCAGCACTCTTTACACCTAACAATGCTATCCTCCCCCTGGCAACATTCAATCATCCACCTGACCAATCACCTGGCAGCACTCTTTACACCTAACAATGCTATCCTCCCTCTGGCAACATTCAATCATCCCACATAACACCCCACTTACCTGTTGACCTCATTCCAAAACGCTCAGCTCCCGGTGGTGACCCTTGGCTCACCTGACTCACAGAACACTCGCCTTGCCTCACTGGTCCTTGTCATTACCTGGCAACCCACTGCACTTGACAATAGTATGTTCATTATTTATCAATGTTTGACATTTTTTGAATGACCTCTAGCTGGCACTTCAATGGTATTGCCGCACTATGACTTATTATGTCTCTGTCCTCTGATAGTAAATGACTCGGTAAAGCAAGGAGGTGATTTCAAACTCTTGAGGGTTAGTCCTTTATTGTACATAATCACTCCAGTCTGTCTCAGTTCCCTTACTTGGTTCTGATCAAAGCACATTGACAGGCACTATCAAAAGAAAACAAGAGAGTGGGCTTAATTGAGTCGCCGGAGAAAAACAGATAATCCCCTTTTAATTATTAAAAACAAAAGGTATACTGCAGCGTACATCAAGGCAACGACGTCCCCCCTTGATGGGTTGTCACCATGGCAATAGATCCGTCAGGTCCGGTCCTGGCACGTGTGTGTGTGTGTGTGTGTGTGTTTGCCTTAATAGCTCTGTTCCATGCCTGTCTCAGGAATACTTAGCTGGCCCAAGGATGCCATTACATGGAGCTTCCATAGAGAAGGCCGCATTAAGACGGCAGCATTGCAATGCTGTGTCTTTTGTCTTCAGCAAACAGATGGCTTGTTGTTTATTCAGGTCCTACAGGCTGTGTGGGTTGATGTCTTGCCTGCTATCCTGCTATCATGGTGGGATGATGTCATGGAAGTCTGCCGGGATGTGTGTGTGTTTTTCGTGTTTTTCGTCCAACCATAAGGTCTCTTAATAACCACAGTAGCACTTTAAAGCTGCAATATGTAACTTTTGGGCGACCCAACCAAATTCACATAGATGTGTTAGTTATAGATCTGTCATTCTCATTGAAAGCAGGTCTAAGAAGCGGTAGATCTGTTCTATGTGCGCTATTTCTATGCTTCCCATTCGTAAGTTTAGTTTTTGCTTCTTTTACTTTTGGTTTTGTACACCAGCTTCCAACAGATGAAATACAATGTTTTTGGTTCTGGAAAATATATTTCACAGCGGTTTAGATGGTACAATAATTCTCTACACTATACTTGTTTAAATTTGTCGCATAAACTGAAATTAGGCAAACTATTTGAATTTTAGCAACCAGGAAATGGCGTAGCGATTTCTGCATGGTACACCTTTAACAGTGGTAGTCTCCCTTATGGCTCATCACATTAGAATGTAACATTTAACACATTTGTCCGACATCAGGATATATTAGACGACTCCTTTAGTAATTCATGGTTTATAGTTGACTTTAAAGCTCCATGGAAGACCTGGCAATAATCCAGAGAAATCCTGCGTCGGTGCGTACCCATAGACCTTTTCTCAAAAAGACACACTGATTTAAAACACAATCGAAAGCCTCATCTTGTAATGCTCCATCTTATCTGTGACTTCAGGCTACTATGTCTCTCAAAGCCCAGTCGCAATGTTTAACCTAAGTTTGCAACATTACACAATACACTGCTCAACTAAGTGTATGTATTATTGAGTTTCAATCGTATTAGTGGTGTTTGTGTGTGTGTGTGTGGGAGAGAATGGAGAGGAATGATTAGCCTAGTTGTTGAATAACATATTGTGTAATGCCGCTTAAGTTTGGAATCATTGTTAGGAAATCCTTGACTTCCACAGCATATTTTTTCTTCAGTAAACTAGCATGGAATTGGAAACAAATCTTTCAGCGTTAGACTTAGGCAAGGTTCTGTTTTTTAAATATTTTAATATTTTAACACAGTTGATTTCAGGGCTTCCCTTGAGTAATGGAACCAGAATGCTAATGCCTGAACCAATTAGAATCATTTTATTACAGCCAGACTACCCTACCCCTCCCCACCCCACACACGCACACACACACACACACACACACACACACACACACACACACACACACACACACACACCTCCTCAATGACAAAAACCAAAGCAGAATCCAACAGTAAACACTTTTTTAAATCTTCATAGTCCAGCAATGTTACATTTAAAGAGAACTTTTTCACGGCCCACTAACCAAAGGCTTCTGTTTTGCCTACGCTAATCATGTGGTGCCAGGCCAGTCTCAGAAGTGACCTCATAAAATACAGAAAGCTAAAGTCTGGCCAGACAAGACAGACAAGGAGCCTTGTGTGTGTGACATGCATGGTAGAGTGTGGGGTTATGGAGGAAAGTGTTGATAAACATGCTGAGTAGGAGCAGGGTGGTGGTGTGTGGGATAGACATGGATTATGTGACAGGGGATGAGTGTGTTTTTGGGGTGTAGACAGTACGAGACTGTGTTTGAATGGTACACAAGAAAAAGGTGTGTGCGTGTGGACGTGTTTAACTATTCTTGTGGGGACCAGAAGTCCCCACAAGAATAGTATACAAACAAAAATTTGACCAACTGTGAACAGTTGACCCACGAGGTCAAATTCTATTTCTAGGGGTTTAGGGAGGTTAGAATTAGTGTTCGAATTATGTTAAGGGACAGGGTTAGGAGCTATGGTTAGTTTTAGGGTTAGGAGCTAGGGCTAGGTTTAGGGCAGGTTTGTGGGTTAGGGTTAAGGTTAGGGTTAGGGTAAGGGGTTGGGGAAAATAAGATTTTGAATGGGACTGAATTGTGTCCCCCCACAAGGTTAGTTATACAAGACTGTGAGTGTGTGTGTGTGTGACATTTACTCAGGCCCTTACCTCACAGGGGTGGGCAACTCCAGTTCTCTAGGGCCTGATTGTTGTCACACTTTTTCTCCATCCCTAGCAAACACAGCTGATTAATCAAATTGCATTCTAAACTGAAGATCATGATTTGGGGATTATTGGAGAGGTGTGATAGCTGTGGCTGGGGCAAAACTGTGACACCAATCAGGCCCTCAAAGACCGGAATTGCCCACCCCTGCACCTAGCAGCTATGCTGTGTTTAGCTTATCTGTGTGTGTGTGTGTGTGTGTGTGTGTGTGACATTTCTTCAGTCCCTTACCTCCCCCTAACAGCTGTGATGTGTTGAGCTTAAGGGCTTTCTGCTTGGTCGTCAATGATAGGCTTTGCCTATCTGCGTCTGTCTGGCAAGACTGTTTTTTGGGGCAATGTGTGTCTAGGTTGTGTGTGTGTGTGTGTGTCTGTCTGTCTAGGTTGTGTTTCTGTCTAGGTTGTGTGTGTCAAATCAAATCACATTTTATTTGTCACATGCGGCGAATACAACAGGTGTAGACCTTTCTGTGAAATGCTTACTTACAAGCCCTTAACCAACAATTAAGTTTTTTTTTTAAGTAAGAAAAATATTTGCTAAAAATAACGCAAAAAATATACATAACACAATAAAATAACAATAACGAGGCTATAAACAGGGTGTACCGGTACTGAGCCAATGTGCAGGGTTACGGGTTAGTCAAGGTAATTGAGGTAATATGTACATATAAAGTTGAAGTCGGAAGTTTACATACACTTAGGTTGGAGTCATTAAAACTCGTTTTTCAACCTCTCCACAAATTTCTTGTTAACAAATTATAGTTTTGGCAAGTCGGTTAGGACATCTACTTTGTGCATGACACAAGTAATTTTTCCAACAATTGTTTACAGACAGATTATTTCACCTTTGATTCACTGTATCACAATTCCAGTGGGTCAGAAGTTTACATACACTAAGTTGACTGTGCCTTTAAACAGCTTGGAAAATTCCAGAAAATAACTAACTGACATCATTTGAGTCAATTGGAGGTGTACCTGTGGATGTATTTCAAGGCCTACCTTCAAACTCAGTGCCTCTTTGCTTGACATCATGGGAAAATCAAAAGAAATCAGCCAAGACATCAGAAAAAAAAATGGAGACCTCCACAAGTCTGGTTTATCCTTGGGAGCAATTTCCAAAAGCCTAAAGGTACCACGTTCATCTGTACAAACAATAGTACGCAAGTATAAACACCATGGGACCATGCAGCCGTCATACCGCTCAGGAAGAAGACGCGTTCTGTCTCCTAGAGATGAACGTACTTTGGTGCGAAAAGTGCAAATCAATCCCAGAACAACAGCAAAGGACCTTGTGAAGATGCTAGAGGAAACGGGTACAAAAGTATCTATATCCACAGTAAAACGAGTCCTATATAGACATAACCTGAAAGGCCGCTCAGCAAGGAAGAAGACACCGCTCCAAAACCGCCATAAAAAAGCCAGACTACGGTTTGCAACTGCACATGGGAACAAAGATCGTACTTTTTGGAGAAATGTCTTCTGGTCTGATGAAACAAAAATAGAACTGTTTGCCATAATGACCATCGTTATGTTTGGAGGAAAAAGGGGGAGGCTTGCAAGCTGAAGAACACCATCCCAACCGTGAAGCACGGGGGTGGCAGCATCATGTTGTGGGGGTGCTTTGCTGCAGGAGGGATTGGTGCACTTCACAAAAAATATGGTATCATGAGGAAGGAAAATTATGTGGATATATTTAAGCAACATCTCAAGACATCAGTCAGGAAGTTAAAGCTTGGTCGCAAATGGGTCTTCCAAATTGGACAATGACCCCAAGGATACTTCCAAAGTTGTGGCAAAATGGCTTAAGGACAACAAAGTCAAGGTATTGGAGTGGCCATCACAAGTCCTGACCTCAATCCTATAGAAAATGTGTGGGCAGAACTGAAAAAGCGTGTGCGAGCAAGGAGGCCTACAAACCTGACTCAGTTACACCAGCGCTGTCAGGCAGAATAGGCCAAAATTCACCCAACTTATTGTGGGAAGCTTGAGGAACGCTACCCGAAACATTTGACCCAAGTTGTATGTAAACCTCTGACTTCAACTGTATTTAGGGGTAAAGTGACTATGCGAAGATAATAAACAATGAGTAACTGCAGCTTAAAAAAGAGGGTCAATGCAAATAGTCCGGGTGGCCATTTGATGAACTGTTCAGCAGAGTCTTATGGCTTGGGGGTAGGAGCTGTTAAGAAGCCTTTTGGACCTAGACTTGCCGTGCGGAGGCAGAGTTTCAGTGGAAGCTCGTAAGAGGAGGAAAGGGAGGACATTCCTCCTCAGTGAATTTCATAAAAATAAAAATGATAAAACTATACTAAACATAATCACAATCACATCACCAAATAATTGATTAAAATACACTATTTTGCAAAGAAAGTCTACAGTAGCCTCAACAGCACTCTGTAGGGTAGCACCATGGTGTAGCTGGAGGACAGCTAGCTTCCGTCCTCCTCAGGGTACAAAACCTAGGAGGCTTATAGTTCTCACCCCCTTCCATAGACTTACACAGTAATTATGACAACATCCGAAAGATGTCCTCCAATCTATCAGAGTTCTGGCAGCATGAACTGACATGTTGTTCACCCAATCAAAGGATCTGAGTGAACTGGGTGAATGGAATACGAATGACAGTCATCCAATATGCTGTAATAGAAATAAGGCCATGCTCGTAAAAAGTATTATCGTCCTCCCTCATCTTAAACTGCATTGACCGCCACTGGTGCGTTTGTCCCTCATCAATCTACACACAATACCCCACAATGACAAAGCAAAAACAGGATTTTTATAAAAAAATCAAATTTATAAAAAAATAAAACCTGAAATATCACATTTACATAAGTATTCAGACCCTTTACTCAGTACTTGAAGCACCTTTGGCAGCGATTACAGCCTAGAGTCTTCTTGGGTATGACGCTACAAGCTTGGCACACCTGTATTTGGGGAGTTTCTCCCATTCTTCTCTGCATATCCTATCAAGCTCTGTCAAGTTGGATGGGAAGCGTCGCCGCACAGCTATTTTTTTCGGGCTCTGAACGGGCCACTCAAGGACATTCAGAGACTTGTCCCAAAGCCACTCCTGCGTTGTCTTGGCTGTGGGCTTAGGGTCGTTGTCCATTTGGAAGATGAACCTTCGCCCCAGTCGGAGGTCCTGAGTGCTCTGGAGCAGGTATTCATTAAGGATCTCTCAGTACTTTGCTCCGTTCATCTTTCCCTCGATCCTGACTAGTCTCCCAGTCCCTGCCACCAACGTGCTTCACCGTAAGGATGGTGCCAGGATTCCTCCAGACGTGACGCTTGGCATTCAGGCCAAAGAGTTCAATCTTGGTTTCATCAGACCAGAGGATCTTGTTTCTCATGGTCTGAGAGTACTTTTGGTGCCTTTTTGCAAACTCCAAGCAGGCTGTCATTTGCATTTGCATTTGACTGAGGAGTGGCTTCTGTCTGGCAACTTTACCATTGAGGCCTGATTGTTTGAGAGCTGCAAAGATGGTTGTCCTCCTGGAAGGTTCTCCTCAGAGGAACTCTGGAGGTCTGTCAGAGTGACCATCGGGTTCTTGGTCACCTCCCTGACCAAGGCCCTTGTCCCCGATTGCTCAGCTTGGCAAGGCGGCCAGCTCTAGGAAGAATCTTGGTAGTTCCAAACTTCCATTTGAGAATGATGGAGGCCACTGTGTTCTTGGGGACCTTCAATGCTGCAGAAATGTTTTGTCACCCTTCCCCAGAGCTGTGCCTCAACACAATCCTGTTTCGGAGCTCTACGGACAATTCCTTCATCCTCATGGCTTGGTTTTCGCTCTGACGTGCACTGTCAACTGTGGGACGTTATATAGACAGGTGTGTGCCTTTCCAAATCATGTCCAATCAATTGATTTTACCACAGGTGGACTCCAACCAAGTTGTAAAAACATCTCAAGAAATATCAATGGAAACAGGATGCAGCTGAGCTCAATTTTGAGTTTCATAGCAAAGGTCTGAATACTTATGTAAATAACATTTCTAAAATGTCATTTTTTTGCTTTGTCATTATGTGGTATTGTGTGTAGATTGATGAGGAAAACAGTTAATTTAATCCATTTCAGAATAAGGCTGTAACGTAACAAAATGTGGAAAAAGTCAGTGAGAATTTGAAATTCCCAAAATGTCAGGGTTCCCCATAGATTTTGTTATCATGTTTGAGTCACTCAGATAGCATAAGAACAAGGCATAAGCCATGGCCAAATGCATATAATTGCAGCAAGTTAGCTTTAAAACAGCAAAATGATGTCTCTGCGGCCAAGAGGAGGGCCATTAAAATGTGCCGTTGGCCACGCCCGCTATCCCCCCAACCCCGCTAACTTTGTCACCGCTGCTGAAAAAAAATCATAGGGGAAACACTGCACACACACACACGCACACACACTCTCAAAATCAGACAGGCCAGACCAAGACCAGACACACCTCCATAAAAAAATGCGTGGGGGGAGACCTAGCCTTGACACCACACATCCAGAGGTCAGACAGACCAAGCCAGGCACACACCACACTACTCACTAGCCAGAACTGGTCCAAAGCAGAGTCAAATAAGCTCTCAAACACATCTATTTCTCCATTTATCGCTCTTTCTCAGACACACACACACACACAGAGCAAGCCGGACAATTTTTCCAAAGTCTAGAGACAATCATATGCCACATGCACCACTCTGGACAGACAGAAATAAACAAACAGTACAGCTAGTATGAAGGCTCCACTTTAACATTCTGTTATATTTATACACCAGTTATTGTTACTCCACAACTACTGTACCTTTACATTAGAGTTATTATTAGCAGAAACTCTTATCCAGAGCGACATACAGGAGCAATTCCAACCAGCGACCTTTCGGCTACAGGCCCAACGCTCTTAACCGCTAGGCTACCTGCCAACCCTCACCGCTCTCTAATCTGGTAACCACTGACTGAAGAGCTGGCATCTTGACCACACACGTCACCAGCCTCAACGGTGGACAGAACAGGATTCGCTATCTATGGTTGTTTAGCAACAAAACTAACATATGCACAACTATGGGGCTAAACAGACGGGTTGGCTTAGATTGTTGACAACATGTAAAATATTTTTAGTCTACAATGTTTAGTCCAATGTTGAGCCATATTAGCACTGACATGAAATCAGTCAAAAGACCTCAAATCAAGACATGGTATCAATAACAAGATGAAATGAGCTGAAACGAGCCACTTAAAATTCCCCACATGGCCATTTTCTTGTCATTGTTGCTAGCAATCTGGCCACCCAGCATCACAAAAACACGCTGATTTCTGCCCCATGGAAACGCGTACATTGTTGTCTTGACGTTGTCAGCTAACCCATCTATATCCATCTATCATTCAGTCACAGACACTTTACTCATTTTTTATTTATTTTATTTATTTCACCTTTATTTAACCAGGTAGGCAAGTTGAGAACAAGTTCTCATTTAAAACTGCGACCTGGCCAAGATAAAGCAAAACAGTTCGACACATACAACACAGAGTTACACATGGAGTAAAACAAACATACATACTCATGCTTCGTGACTTGGAGATATGCCTCTCGGGTAACTCTGAAGGGAAGCAACAGACTTCCATCTATTAAAGAAGACACTTGCAACACTACACTGTATTTGACATTAATTATTATTATGGGGTTGTACTGCCCTGTCTCTCTATTGGGGTCTCTTATACAAGTTCTCCCAAGAGCACATTGGATAAGTGATACTGTTTTCAGTCTCTGTTACATTTCACTGTTGACATTTTTCTTTCTCTCTTTTTAATGCGGAAGACACATTTCAGTTGAATGCATTCAGTTGCTGACTTTCCCTTTCCTTTCTTGGTTCCTCTCTCCTTAAGTCCCACTCCCTCTTCTTCTCTTTCTTGTTTCCTCTCTCCTTAAGTCCCACTCCCTCTTCTTCTCTTTCTTGTTTCCTCTCTCCTTAAGTCCCACTCCCTCTTCTTCTCTTTCTTGTTTCCTCTCTCCTTAAGTCCCACTACCTCTTCCCGTTTTTCTTGGTTCCTCTCTCCTTGAGTCTCACTCTCTCTTTGTCTCTTTTCGTCCATTCCTTTCTCATTTCAGCACCTGAAAGGCTTTCCTTGGCACAGCTAAGACTACAGAGATCCCATCTCGCCCTTCTGACCACTCTGTTCTAGTCCCCCTCTCCATTTTCACACGAGCAGTCTAAACAAAGGGTGGCCATATCAAAGAAGTCCTTTGACCCTTTAACAGAAGCGCTTTGGCCTCCCGTGGGATAAAAGAGGGAGAGGGAGAGACTGGAGAGAGAAACAATGGTACAGCAAGGGACTCGAGGGGGAGCAGACTTAACAGTGAATAATAAGGCTTTAGGGATCTCACCTGCAATCCAATTGGAGGGTGTGGGGGGTTACAGTATACTCTAGGGCTAGTCATTGTTTATTGGTTGATTTGATTCATTAATATAAATGAATACATTTTATGTTATTTTGTATATAAACTACTATTTGGGAGATTGAATCCAGGCTGGTGGTAGATATGGGGTATCACAGTCCTTGACGTGAAGTTGTATCCCGAGACCTAGAAACAAAACAATAGCAGAGAGTGCAGTTGTTGGATAGTCGTGTCAAAGTGGGTTTTCTTTTCTCAGAGGGCAAAACACAGCTCGCCAAGACTTGATCAACAGCCCTGGCGTTCCAACTAAAATAGCCAATTAACTTCCTCCGTCACCTTCCGGATAGAGAGGTGTACAATTTGTGGACGGGAATCTAATTTAAACGGAACACACCTCGTGCCCTCCAGGACGCAGCAAAAAATCAAATCTGGTAAATATGATGACTTGCACTTGCTGCTCAGTATTGGGTCTGGCCATCTGAGCAGCTCCCTGAGCTCAGCTCCAGGACAGGATAGGGGAGGGAGGGGATGTGGAGGTATTCTAGCCAGGATTGAGGCTTGGTCTCTGGATATGTTTGGGACATCCTCTGGGATGAGGGGAGAGGCACTTAGAGGTGGGTGGACCTCCAAGGTCATGCAGTAATGCACTAATTTAATTAAATCTCTATCTAAATGTGTGTGCGAGCGCATCTCAATATGTGTGTGTGTGTGTGTGCCTGTGTGTATGTGTGAGTGTCTAGGTAGATGTGTATGTGTGTAAATGAAATGGGCTTTAGGTGCTGTCCTAAAGTCATTACCCATTCTCTCTCTCTCTCTCTCTCTCTCTCTCTCTCTCTCTCTCTCTCTCTCTCTCTCTCTCACCTTCTCAAGTTTCTCAACTTGTACTCTCTCCCCCTCTTTCTCCCTCCCTCTGTATGTGTTTTTGTCCTCCCTCTTTCTTTCTCATACATACAGTATATTGGCATTGTGCACACAGGTAATTTCCTGAGTGCTGCAACCGCCGTAGCTCATTTAATTAACAGAACGAGGAGGCTTGTCATTGTCAGAGCTCTTCCACGGAACAGAGCAGTCCTCTATGACTTCATGTCATATCCTATAAAAGACAGGTCCGCCTCGCCTTTGTTGTTTTTCCTGGGAGGATTGACTTTTAGATTATAGGCATATCCTTCAGCCACCAGTTTGCTATACTGTATGTCCTGTCTTCCACTGCGTTGACTTTACAGGTGGTATACGCTTCACGCAGACTGCAACCCCTGTTTTAAAGTATCCTCCGTTTGTTTTTATCTTGTCCCGTCTAAACATCGTTTTCCTATATTTTTTGTATATATTTTAATATCACTTTCCATCTACTGAATATACTCACCTGCAACCCGCTTCACCCAATGTAGTACGGAGCTGCTGTTTTTATACTTAAGAACTGGAACCCCATCAAAAGCTAGCTAGCTAACTGGCTACCAGCTAATTGGCTACTAGTTAGCCGCGACCCGCTAGCTGGCTAGAGCACACCTGTCTCTCATGGCTTCGCTCACCCCTGGATGTACCACCTGCCAGTACCTGAGCCAGAGAGTTGCTGAGCTGGAGGGGAGAGTATCTGTCTTGCGCCAGATCAAGGAGGACGAAGAATTCCTGGACTCCATGGTTGCACAAACCACCTCCAGAATCGACGACGTTACCTGCCCCTAGCTCGGCACCTCCACTTCTGGGGAGCCTGTAACGGAGAAACTCCATTCGGTTCACTTGAATGAGCTGTGGCCCAGGCTGGGAGCTAAACCGAAGGGCCCGGTCTGTTCCACCCCTTCCGCCCCGCCTCAGGATGCCTGGATTGCTGTCCGGAGAGTAAAGCACTCCAGGAAACGGAATCCATCAAACGCTTCGGAGGTGGTACAACTGGGGAGGAGATTCAGGGTCCTGGAAGACCTGGAAGTGCATTCCAATCATACTGTACAGGGTCCCTCCGCTACATCTCTACTGCTGCCATCTCACTCTCAGGTGGAAGTGCCCAAGCACTTCCACCTGAGAAAGTGCCCATGCGCTCCTTGCCCGCCACTAGGTCGTCAATTTTAGCTGCTAGCCCCCTTCAACCTGCTAGGAGACAGATCACCCGGGAGAGGCCCCGCCATTTACCAAACAAACCCAGTAGTCCTTCCGTTATCGTGGTGGGTTCATCCATGGTCCGAAACGTTTCAATCCGGAAAGCTGAGACCTTCTGTTACCCTGGAGCTAGGATCCCTGACCTAAACTCCATGCTACCGCTACTTATTAGCAAGAACTCCGCCGCTTCAACTGTCATTGTCCATGCTGGGTCAAATGACATTAAACTCCAGCAGTCAGAGAAATTGAGAGACGATTTTAAAACATTGATAAATACGCTACTGGAATCTGGGAAGCAGTGCGTTATTTCCGGTCCATTTCCATCCCCACGCTACACGGATATGGTTTTTAGTCGTATACGCCAATTACACACCTGGCTAAAGGGATACTGCTGCACGATGGGAATTCTTTTTGTGGATAACTTTGCAGCTTTTACAGACCGACCAGGCCTATTTCTTCGAGACAATTTACATCTTAACAGGTATGGCTCCAGCATCCTCTCCACCAACATGTCTCTTACTCTTGCTTCATGTAAAGCCTTTGATACCTGACGTTGTGTATCTTCAGGGTTGACTTTTTGGATTGTACGCTCCCCTATCAGACTATGTTCAATGCTCCTCTCCCAGTTTCATTAATTAGTCCCCCAATTGCAAATATGGAACAAACTACAGTTAACAACCTTTTTGCAATTCCTAGATTATTGTCCAATCACCGTATTGCGAATACTACTCACATGCAGAGAGGTATTGTTAGTAGTAATCTTGTCCCCATAAAATTGAGCTCTGTCAATAGCTCGAAAAGGGTTTATTGCTCATCCAGTGCAGCTTCAGGTGCTACCTTGGATACTCCATCTGATATGAATTCCGTGGCAATGGCATTGGAATAATTCATTTGAACGCTAGAAGCCTGATCCAAAAGTTGGACTTTATTGACATTTTGGTCTCACAATCAAATGTTGACATACTGATTGTATCTGAATCGTGGCTGTGTGATTCTGTGCCTGATTCAGATGTTCAGTTGATTGGGTACAATATTTATAGAGCTGATAGAGTTGGTAGAGGTGGTGGTATCGCGATTTATGTAAAATGCTGCTTAAATGTTTCTGTGTCCATATCAACCTCTGTCCCAAAGCAATATGAATGTCTAGTTTTAAATGTGGTACTTGGTAATAACGCTCAGCTAACTCTAGCAGGGGTATATCGCCCCCCCTCAGCTCCTCCTTGTACTCTATGCAAATTATCTGATATACTGTCTAATTATGCAAACTCTGAATTACTGATTTTGGGAGATTTTAACCTGGATTGGCTCTCACCAGTATCCGATAAATTAAAAGACATTTGTACTGAACTAAATCTAACTCAACTGATAACTAAACCAACCCGTCCCAACTTTAAGAACCCAGTGAAATCTACTCTACTAGACATTACTCTAACAAATACCCCCCATAAATACACAGCCAGCGGGGGTTTTGCAAATGATATCAGTGACCACTGCCCTATTGCTTGTATTAGAGATACCAGGCTGAAACACTCTGATCCCTGTATAATCTCTAAGAGAAATTATAAACATTTCTCACAGCAAGCTTCTATCCTTGACTTATATCACTCTGAGCTTTTATCCACTTGCTGCATTCTGGACCCGGTTTTAGCCCTTGCTTTTTTATCTTCTATTGTTACCTGTATGTCTGATAAACATGCCCCGCTTAAGAATCACAGAGTAAGAAACCAAACCAGTTCTTGGTTCTCTCCTGAATTGTCAGGTCTTTTCCTGCAAAAGAATCAGGTCTGGGCCTTGGCGAGGAAAACAGGTACTCCAGCTGATTGGCTGTTTTTTAGGCAATTGAGAAATAAATGTACTGCAGCTGTCAAAAAGGCAAAATCGAATTACTTCCTTAATGCTATGACAGAAAACCGTTAATTCACTGAAACGGGGAAATTCTGCTGTTTCTCTTCCTAAGCAAATTATCTCAGACTCCTGTATTCTAAGTGGTAAAAATGATATTTGTGATGCTTTTAATAAGCATTTAATCTCTGCTGGTTTTTTATTTGAAAGGAAAAGTGGCCATTGTGGTACTGGCCAGATAGTTGATTTTTCGTCTTGCTTTTCAACCGTTACTCTGAAAAATGGTAACCCTGTTTTTAGTTTCCAGAAAATAACTGAAGCAGAGGTTCTAGCTGCCCTGTGTGCCATTGATACTAAGAAATCTTTAGGCGCGGACAATTTAGACCCGTACTTACCTAAGTGTGCTGCACCTATCATTGCTGGTTCAGTGACACACATTTTTAATCTAACATTAAGCACAGGAAATATCCCTAAGGTGTGGAAAGCAGCTTTTGTTCTGCCATTACATAAGGGAGGTGACGGTAGTAGCCGGGGGGCGGCAGGTAGCCTAGTGGTTAGAGCGTTGGACTTGTAACCGGAGGGTAGGCAGGTAGCCTAGTGGTTAGGCAGGTAGCCTAGTGGTTAGAGTGTTAGAGTGTTGGACTTGTAACCGGAGGGTTGCAAGTTCAAATCCCCGAGCTGACAAGGAAAAAATCTGTCGTTCTGCCCCTGAACAAGGCAGTTAACCCACTGTTCCCTGGGTGCCGAAGACGTGGATGTCGATTAAGGCAGCCCCCCGCACCTCTCTGATTCAGAGGGGTTGGGTTAAATGCGGAAGACACATTTCGGTTGAAGGCATTTGGTTGTACAACTGACTAATAATGGTGACTTTGACTAGTGATTTGGATAACTATCGACCCATCTCTAGGCTCCCTTGTCTGGCAAAGATCCTAGAATCTTTAGTTAACAAACAGTTACAATCTTTTCTTTCTGCTAACAGTATTCTTAGCACCAATCAATCTGGTTTTAGATCTAAACACAGTACCACATCGGGCCACTACGCTTGTTGTAAATGATATTGCAAATGCCTTAGATGATAGAAAGCATTGTGCTGCGTTGTTTGTGGATTTGTCAAAAGCTTTTGACACTGTAGACCATGCTATCCTTTTGAGTAAGCTGTCATCTATAGGACTGGGCCCTGATGCCTGCCGATGGTTTTATGATCTTAAAGATAGAACTCAGGCCGTCATGGTCGACGAGGTCAAGTCTGACCCCTTACAGTTACTTAAAGGGGTCCCTCAGGGTTCAATAATTGGCCCACTATTGTTCTCACTTTATATAAACAACATTGGTGATAATGTCAGATATTGTAATTTCCATTTATATGCAGATGACACAGTGATGTACTCTATTGCTCCAACAGCGGACCAAGCTTTAATGCAGTTGGAGTCTGATTCTAGGATATTACAGGAGTCTCTTTTACAGCTTAAACTTGTTTTAAACGCTAAGAAAACAAATGTCATGTTTTTTTCTAGGTCTAAACTCTCAGTTAGAAACACTTTTGTAATCACTAGCATGGATGGTACTCAAATCAAACAGGTCTCTGCATATAAATATTTAGGGGTATGGTTAGATGATAGGCTCTCTTTTAAAAAACATGTTACTAAATTGGGAAAAAAGCTCAAATTCAAGATAGGGTTCCTTTACAGAAACAGGACTTGTCTGTCCTCCGTAATTAGAAAACAAATTGTGCAGGCTACTTTTATGTCCGTTTTAGGTTATGGTGATATTATTTATATGCATGCATCGGCAAACACATTAAAACCACTGGATTCTATTTACCATTGTGCACTCAGGTTTATCACAGGTGATAGTTACAAAACTCATCACTGTATCCTATATCAACATGTGGGTTGGGCCTCTCTATCTGTGAGGCGAGAGCAAAATGCTCTTTTGTTTATTTATAAAGCACTTCTTTTAAAACTACCTCCATATATATCATCATTAATTTCAACTAGATATACTAATTTTATGACCAGATCACAGATGTGGATTACATTAGAGACTCCTGCGGTCTCCACAGAGTTGGGAAGGACTGCCTTCAGTTCCTTTGAACCTTATTTATGGAACAAACTGCAGATCCAACTTAAGTTAGACAGTCTGGTGTCCCTTGCCCATTTCAAAAATATTATGGAGGATCAATATGATGTTGTCTGTGATTGTTTCTGTTGAATTGTGTCTTGGTTTTGTATGTTTTGAAATGTTCTTGTCTGTATGCCTAGAACTGTACATGTCAACATGTGGTGTGGACTCGGGACATCAAGGAGTCATCAGGCCAGGTGGACCTTGAGGAATGGATCTAAACCAGGCCAGAACTTGTCCGTGTAGACCAATTTGGGTTTCCAATCTCTCCAAAAGAATGTGGTGTTCGATGATATCAAAAGCAGCACTAAGGTCTACGTCCTTGGGTAGGTGGAGGGATTCTGGAAGGGCATCTAGGAATCTTTGGGTTGCCAGAGAATTTATAGCACGACTTTTGATGATCCTTGGTTGGGGTCTGAGCAGATTATTTGTTGCGATTGCAAACGTAATAAAATGGTGGTCCGATAGTCCAGGATTATGAGGAAAAACATTAAGATCCACAACATTTATTCCACGGGACAAAACTAGGTCCAGAGTATGACTGTGGCAGTGAGTAGGTCCGGAGACATGTTGGACAAAACCGAGTGAGTCGATGATTGCTCCGAAAGCCTTTTGGAGTGGGTCTGTGGACTTTTCCATGTGAATATTAAAGTCACCAAAAATTAGAATATTATCTGCCATGACTACAAGGTCCGATAGGAATTCAGGGAACTCAGTGAGGAACGTTGTATATGGCCCAGGAGGCCTGTAAACAGTAGCTATAAAAAGTGATTGAGTAGGCTGCATAGATTTCATGACTAGAAGCTAAAAAGACGAAAACGTTTTTTTTTTTTGTAAATAGAAATTTGCAATCGTAAATGTTAGCAACACCTCCGCCTTTGCGGGATGCGCGGGGGATATGGTCACTAGTGTAACCAGGAGGTGAGGCCTCATTTAACACAGTAAATTCATCAGTCTTAAGCCATGTTTCAGTCAGGCCAATCACATCAAGATTAGCTGAGCTGCCTACACTGACTGTGCTAGTGGCAGACTCCACTAGGCTGGCAAGCTGGCTAACAGCCTGCTGCCTGGCCTGCACCCTATCTCATTGTGGAGCTATGGGAGTTAGAGCCCTGTCTATGTTCGTAGATAAGATGAGAGCACCCCTCCAGCTAGGATGGAGTCCGTCACTCCTCAACAGGCCAGGCTTGGTCCTGTTTGTGGGTGAGTCCCAGAAAGAGGGCCAGTTATCTACAAATTCTATATTTTGTGTGGGGCAGAAAACAACAGTTTTCAACCAGCGATTGAGTTGTGAGACTCTGCTGTAGAGCTCATCACTCCCCCTAACTGGGAGGGGGCCAGAGACAATTACTCGATGCCGACACATCTTTCTAGCTGATTTACACGCTGAAGCTATGTTGCGCTTGGTGACCTCTGACTGTTTCATCCTAACATCATTGGTGCCGTCGTGGATAACAATATCTCTATACTCTCTACACTCGCCAGATTTAGCTTTAGCCAGCACCATCTTCAGATTAGCCTTAACGTCGGTAGCCCTGCCCCCTGGTAAACAGTGTATGATCTCTGGATGATTCGTTTTAAGTCTAATACTGCGGGTAATGGAGTCGCCAATGACTAGAGTTTTCACATTTTCAGAGCTAATGGTGGGAGGCCTCAGACACGCGGAGGAGTAGAGACCAGAGAAGGCTCGGCCTCTGACTCCGACCCGCTGCTTAATGGGGAGAACTGGTTGAAAGTTTCTGTCGGCTGAATGAGCGACACCGGTTGAGCATTGCTACAGCATTTCCTTCCAGAAGCCATGAAAAAATTGTCCGGCTGCGGGGACTGTGCGAGGGGATTTATACTACTATCTGTACTTACTGGTGGCACAGACGCTGTTTCATCCTTTCCTACCATTAAATTATCCTTGCCTAACGATTGAGTCTGAAGCTGGGCTTGCAGCACAGCTATCCTCGCCTTAAGGCGATCGTTCTCCTGTATATTATGAGTACAGCGACTGCAATTAGAAGGCATCATGTTAATGTTACTACTTAGCTTCGGTTGGTGGAGGTCCTGACAAAACACGTCCAGATAAAGCGTCCGGAGTGACAAAGTTGAATGAAAAAAAAAAAGTTGAGCGATGGAAAAACTAAAAATATAGACGGTAATTAAAAAGTAAAACCCGTAAAGTTGGCAGGTAACAAAGTTAGGTTAGCAACAGAACGCACAGCAGCACGTAAACAAGTCTGTTAGCTGTGACCGGAAGTCATGAAGTCGGGGCAGGTTAAAAGCAGTCATCACTTCTCTAACAACATGATGTGAAAGCAGTCATCTCTGCTCCAACAACATGATGAGAAAGCAGTCATCACTGCTCCAACAACATGATGCGAAAGCAGTCATCACTTCTCCAACAACATGATGTGAAGGCAGTCATCACTGCTCCAACAACATGATGAGAAAGCAGTCATCACTGCTCCAACAACATGATGAGAAAGCAGTCATCACTTCTCCAACAACATGATGTGGAGGCAGTCATCACTGCTCCAACAACATGATGTGGAGGCAGTCATCACTTCTCCAACAACATGATGTGAAAGCAGGCATCACTTCTCCAACAACATGTACACACACACATAGTAAACTCAATCTCAGAGCGGTTGGAGCCCGCGTGTCTCCAATCTTTAATAAACCAATTTCACTCGAGAAAATCATCAATTTATAGATTTTTTACATGCTCCCATTCAGCTGTTTTCAGAAATGTAGGCTGATGTAGACGTTATGGAATCAGATGCAAACATTCAGTCCATTATATCTACAGAGAGTTACAAGTGTTCTGATGGAGGAGTGGACTGGAGAGTTATTGGCCAGGATTATTTAGGACATGTCTCAGCATGCAGTCTGGGCTCTCCCATGCAAAGTAGCGCAGACAGAAAGAGGTGACGTGTATGGCAGGCAGAGTGCTACTGTTGGAGATTAGCCTCAATGGGGTCTAAGATTGCACTGCTTGTGCTTTCATAATCAGTGTTCAGTACTTCACAGTACCACTCATGCTATACTCTGAGAATGTCTCTGGATTTCACAGAAATTTGGGCCTACGGCATTGTGTTGTATTACACTGCTATTTCATTGCACTGAACTGTACTCTGCTCCCCCTCCCTCCAGTGCAAATGTCCTTGTGCCAGTCAGCCACCCACTGTGAGTGTGGCTCTCATCTGCTTATCCCATCCCATGACTGGCAGCCTGGGCTCAGCCTCACACCAGAACAAGGCTGCAGGAGAAAGGGAGGGAGGGAAGGAGGAAGGAGTTTGAGAAAAGGGAAAATGTAGAATAGGGAGAAGGAGAGGAGGAAGGGAGTGAAGGAGAGGAAAAGAGGACAAGAGAAAAGAGAACAGAAAGAATAGTGCGACGGAAGAGAGATCTGTTGTCAACTTGGTACCAAATCACATGGAGGGACAAACTAGAGTAAGACCACATTTTCTATAGCAATAAATCCATTTTTTTATCAACATCACGGGCCTCATGACATACACTGGGACAGGGATGTGAAGACTATATTCACGCCTACAGTATTGTTTTTTTGGTGCTCCTTGTAGGAATGTGCATTGAAAACTGCCCTGTTTGCATTCCAAATGGTACCCTAATCCCTACATAGTTCACTACTTTTGACCAGAGCCCTGGTTAATAGTAGTGAGCCCTGGTTAAAAGTAGTAAGCCCTGGTCAAAAGTAGTGAGCCCTGGTCAAAAGTAGTGAGCCCTGGTTAAAAGTAATGAGCCCTGGTTAAAAGTAGTGAGCCCTGGTTAAAAGTAGTGAGCCCTGACTAATAGTAGTGAGCCCTGGTCAAAAGTAGTGAGCCCTGGATAAAAGTAGTGAGCCCTGGTTAAAAGTAGTGAGCCCTGACTAATAGTAGTGAGCCCTGGTCAAAAGTAGTGAGCCCTGGTTAATAGTAGTGAGCCCTGGTTAATAGTAGTGAGCCCTGGTTATTAATAGTGAGCCCTGGTTAAAGGTAGTGAGACCTGGTTAATAGTAGTGAGCCCTTGTTAAAAGTAGTGAGCCCTGATTAAAAGTAGTGAGCCCTGATTAAAAGTAGTGAGCCCTGGTTAATAGTAGTGAGCCCTGGTTAATAGTAGTGAGCCCTGGTTAAAAGTAGTGAGCCCTGGTTAAAAGTAGTGAGCCCTGGTTAAAAGTAGTGAGCCCTGGTCAAAAGTAGTGAGCCCTGGTCAAAAGTAGTGAGCCCTGGTCAAAAGTAGTGAGCCCTGGTTATTAGAGGTGAGCCCTGATTAAAAGTAGTGAGCCCTGGTTATTAGTAGTGAGCCCTGGTCAAAAGTAGTGAGCCCTGATTAAAAGTTGTGAGCCCTGACTAATAGTAGTGAGCCCTGGTTAAAAGTAGTGAGCCCTGGGCAAAAGTAGTGAGCCCTGGTCAAAGGTTGTGAGCCCTAATTAATAGTAGTGATCCCTGGACAAAAGTAGTGAGCCCTGGTCAAAAGTAGTGAGCCCTGGTCAAAAGTAGTGCACTATGTAGGGAATAGGGTTCCATTTGGAACGCAACCCTGCTTTACAGCAAGATGGTGTCTTTTCCGTCTCTCTTGTTTTGATATGCTGATGCCGATTGAACGCACCCACTCGGCGAACGGTGGTGGGCAGATCTGTTGACATCGCCGTGTCAACTGTAAACGCTCTCCGCTCTCGAAACTAAAATTTCTCAGCTCCCAATTAATTTGGTGAAAAAGCTCATGTTCGCTCTGTGTTTCTGTGATGCTGTCGCTACGTCCCCAGACAGTGCTAGCTGGTTGTCACTTTTTGTGAGCCACGATAATGAAAGAAATGGACACGTCATTGTCCTCTACTTTGGTGAATTGGTGTGACTAGTTTTCTTTAAACACGTATTTTAGGTTTGATCCACCTGTCATTCCTGCCACGTAACACGCCAGTAATGCTTCTGCCCCCAGGGTTCTGAGAGACTGGAGAAACTACAGCTCATCGCCCTACACACAACCCAACTCTGTACATGCATGTACACACACACATGTCCACTCACAATCTTAACCTCACCCACGCCCTACCCCATCCCCCACCAGATCTTGGTATGCAGCCCTCCGTTGAACATGTCTTTACAAATCTCCCATCTACACTACAGAAGCTGATATGCAAAGGTTTTGAATAACATTCTTTTGGTTTTGACTAACATTCTCTTGATTTTGACTAACATTCTCTTGATTTTGACTAACATTCTCTTGATTTTGAATAACATTCTCTTGATTCTGAATAACATTCTCTTTATTTTGACAAATATTCTCTTGATTTTGACTAACATTCTCTTGATTTTAAATAACATTCTCTTGATTTTGACAAACATGATCTTGATTTTGACTGACATTCTTTTGATTTTGACTTACAATGCTCACCCACTGTTTCTACATGGAAAGGCAATGGAAAGGTGGATTGAATCTGGGCCAATTTGGGCCAGAGTAAATAATGGCCATTTAACTGCATTTGTTTCTGGAAGAGATTAAGGTTGATTAATAGATAAACCAGGTGCGATATGGTATAGGATGCCTATCAGGTAGATCAGAGGTCAGAAAGGCCTGCATAAGGGACAAGGGACAAGTAAAAATCTCCCTCTGGATCTAGGGCGAAAACAGGCACTGCTACACTAGCCTACTTTACCTGATAAAACTGAAGGGTGAATCCTAAAACCAATGGGAGACTGAGTGAAAACTTAGGATTCATCCTTACATGCAATCATTGCCTCTTAAGAATGATTATAGAATCGACGTGATCCACAGAGCCACAAACCCCCATAACCTGCCCTTCATCCACCGCCCACCACCCTTCTTATCGACAGCCCTCATCCCAGCCGGCCCTCACCAGTCCTGGCTTGGCAGCGGCTCGACATGCCCAGACACGTCCAACGCCAACCACACTCCCAGTCAACCAGAAATGGTCTTCGCTTGACTTGACTATAAATAGGTTATAGATGAACAAGATACGTTTACAGCCTGTCTCCTGATTGGGTTACTCTATCGTTTACAACATATAATACCTCACATTACACCACTATACAATGTATGCCTCGTTGGTATGTTGACAGTAGATAGCTATGCAGTGAATGCCTAGTTTGGTATGTTGACAGCAAATAAAAGTGTTGCATGTCTGAGTTAGTGGTTATACAGTACAGCACCTGTGTGAAGGTGTCAGTGCTGAGAGAGAGAGAGAGAGAGAGAGAGAGAGAGAGAGAGAGAGAGAGAGAGAGAGAGAGAGAGAGAGAGAGAGAGAGAGAGAGAGAGAGAGAGAGAGAGAGAGAGAGAGAGAGAGAGAGAGAGAGAGAGAGAGAGAGAGAATTTTAATCAAGCATATATTTGTGGGAGGGAAGGAAAAAGTACCTCTGTAGTATTTTTGGTTAAAAAAAAGTCCCCTTGAAGTCCCCTGAATACCTAATCCAATAGCCTAGCAGCTCTATTGTCCCCCTCTTTCTGGTGTTTGGGTTTTCTCCCCTAGCCACACGGGGTTACCTTTTACCTTGCTACTGTGCCGAGGGCGGGGAGAATTCCAGAATCAATGAATGACTAATGACCCATGGTGGCATTTACCTGTTAAACATAAGAGCCACTCTGGTTGAGAAATTGGAAGTGCTTTGTGACAAGGTGACAGGAAGGCTTGTCAAACCCCAGAGAGGTGGCCACCCGCCAAAAGGTCAAAGCCCAGACCCACCTGTGGTCCTGTGTGGCTCAGCTGGCAGTGTATGGTGCTTTCAACATCAGGATAGTGTGTCTGATTCACATTGTTGGGGCCAACAATATGAAAATGTATGCACTCACTACTTTAAGTTGCTTTGGATAACAATGCTAAATGGCATATGAATCAGAAGGATGTGCTGTGCTGAGTGTACTGTGTGTAAATCAATATACTTCTACTTCAGAGTTTTTTGTTTATTGTAAACAGAGAGATAAGGAGTGCTGAACTGGGGTAACTTGGATGAGTAGCAGGAAAAGCGGAAGTGTAGAGGGAGGTTGGAGTTGGCTGAGTTGAACAGGGTAACCAGGTCAGGAGGGGAATCCAATGTAGTGGTAGGGAGTGAAATCCAAAGCAAGGTGGTTGGGTTGGGTTGGGTTGGGTTGGGTTGGGTGGTGCGATGTGGAACAGGAGCCAGAGACAGAGCAGTAATGAGCATATATTACTATCTGGCAGAGTAGAATAGGCAGGCTGAGTATTTGTAGAGGTCTTGATATGGAACGAGTTGCAGCTGGAAGGGATTTGCTCTGACTCCCGCACACCTGTCTCCAACCACACCATCACACACAAACAGAAAGGGAGGGGGAGAGATAGAAATAGTGTACTGGGGGAATAGCTGCAGGTAAAGCAGATACTGGATGACCACTAGGGGGGTGTGGCAGGAGTAGATGTGACAAACACAATGTCAAATACAGGTAGCCTAGTCAAATAATTAACATTAATTAACATCCAATCACATTAACCGTTACTCGCTCACAGGAATTCCACTAACGGTCCGTATGTAGACAAACGTACTGCTACTACCAGCAGCACTACACCTGCACCTGTTGACGACACAAGTTGTTCTGCTTCCACGAGCACATCCAATGCTAGCATCAGTAATTCTACATTTGTTGTTAGCCCAGCTAGCACCTCTCGGTGGATGCTGCAGTGTACCCAAGTGGCATCGGGAGTAACTGCTTGCACGCGTGTTACCACTCCGCTATGTCTCCCTGTCATGGCTTTTGCTCTATCAGTACAGATACCAACATGAGCAGCAGCTTTGTTTGGCTACATACGGACCATTAGTGGAATTCCCGCAAGAGAATAACGGTTAATGTGATTTAGATGTTAATTATTTGACTAGAGTATCTGTATTTGACATTGTGTTGTTATTTCGCTGAACACTAGATGGTTTAATTTGATTTTTGGCAGTGAAACGAGGCTACTTAGGTGAGAAAGAAACCTCACCCAAATGTACAGCCCTGTTGGGAAATATAAATGGACTGTTTGAAAATGTGAAGATAAAGAAATTTAGTTTGGGAATGCCTAATCTAGTAGAATTAGACGTACACGTTTCCCCAATGCATTGGAAGAGGTGGGCTGTGAGCCATAGGCCCTTGTTCCCTTCAAGTAGCCAAACAACAAATCTAGGTTACTTAATTGGGAAGATGCCGAACAGCGAAGCTTCAGTGGTGGTGTTCAAATGTAGGCTATGTAGTTTTTGTTCTCCTTAAAATTATCACAAGTATTGCATTGTTGGCTACATCTTTGAAAACAGATTATAATTTTTTTTTACCCAAAGGGGATTTCTGTTTTGTCATTGAAAAAAGTGTTTATTGTTCTCGTGGCCTTTGTTAGAGCTTTTAAAGTAAATATCAAACCATCATTTGATTTCAGAATGTGTCTGCAGCGGGGACTCGGGATGTGGCTATGTTATTCATGTCATGTTAATCAGGCCTTTTGATTTGAACATATGGATTGTTTTAGTTTTGTAGGCTAGGCTACATGTTTAATTATTCAATTCATGGATCAAGACTTAGCGGTCATTCTGACCTTGTTCCAAATGATCAGTCCTTTAGTTTATAATGTTGCTGTCCAGCGGTTCAATAGCCTTTTCATTTTAACTATTGAAAAGTTTTGGTGTATGTACCTTACTTGCCTATTTGATTTAATGTGTATATTTATATATGTTTCAGCGCTTTGGTTTCACTAATATGTTGAAATGGAACCAAATTATCTGATTCTGTCTTAAGTCTTCAGGAGGAGCGAAAACCCGCAGACACCCGGCCTTCTGTGGAATGAGTTTGATTCCTGTGCCATAGGAGAACACTTTTTTGGTTCCAGGTAGACCCCTTTTTGTTTCCTGGTAGAACCCTTTGGAACTGAAAAGGGTTCTGCCTGGAACCAAAATGGTTCTACCTGGAACCAGAAAAAGTTATTCAAAGGGTTCTCCTATGGGGACAACTGAAGAACCCTTTTAGGTTCTATAGCACCTTTTTTGTATAGGTCAAATGAGTCTATAGGTCAAATGTGATAATCTGCCTATAACCAGCCTGAGTATCCCTATGACTCCATTCCTATTCTATTCAGAGTTTAGAGAAATTAATCAAATTGTAAGTGAGCTTTTATCAGGCTGGTTAATGCGATGCATGTCTGTTGAATTTGGATAAATCCACCTGCACTCGGCCCCGCCCCACATTCTCAGCCAGTTAGGAGCCGCTACTGTAGTGCAGCCGTGGCATACTGCATACTTTTGACTAAATGGTACGTGCTAAATTGTAAGCAATGACGAGTACATATTATGCAGTTCATGTATGTAGTACGCTAGTATGGCTATTCGGACACGGACACAGTCAGACTCATTTATACTAGACTGTCATAGTCCCAAAAAATAAAAGAAACATTGGCCACTGATTACATCACCTTCTTTTTACATGGTAGGGTCGCATACATTTTTTATATCAAAATGGGTTTGTGGGCCAAAACCGTTTGGGAACCCCTGACCTAGAGAGCTGTTTGCTTATGATTTGAATATGACATTACTGTACATTTCACACAGCCCCAGTTTAAATCTAAGAATAATGATGAAAGCTGTCCCTACTATACTATACACTACATTTTTTATTAATTTAACCTTTATTTAGCCAGGGAGTCATGCTGAGACCACGGTCTCTTTTGCAAATGAGGTCTGAATGAACATCAATTACACTATACATGTCTATATAGTCATCAATTACACTATACATGTCTATATACACATAATTACACTATACATGTCTATATAGTCATCAATTACACTATACATGTCTATATAGTCATCAATTACACTATACATGTCTATATAGTCATCAATTACACTATACATGTCTATATAGTCATCAATTACACTATACATGTCTATATACACATAATTACACAGTAAATGAAAAGCAAAAACAAAATATGAAAATCAAAACACAATTATATAAAACAAACACAATCTTCAGTAAAAAAACATCAGTAAAAAACTATCTATCTATCTATCTATCTATCTATCTATCTATCTATCTATCTATCTATCTATCTATCTATCTATCTCCACAGATGTTAAAGTGAAGTAGACGGAGATAGGCTAACCCCACAGTCCTACCCAGAGACGGATGCCGTTGGTGGCATGGCATGCTGACTGTGGTAGGCCCAAGCTCTATCTGATCACCAGCTGTTTGAGCCTGTTTAAAGGGTGAGTCATGCTCGGGCATAGTCATTGGTTTCGTTGACTCATGTACGCGCACACGCCCACTCAGCACTTAAAGAGACGGCTGTTCAAGGAGTGGCATCATCCCCTCCAACTAAAAGCCTACCTGATAACTGTGTGTGTGTGTGTGTGTGTGTGTGTGTGTGTGTGTGTATACCTAAAAGCAATTTAATGCAAATATTTAGTGCAAATATAACCATTTTGACATCACTGTAGGCACATGCCACAGAAATATAATCATTATACTCACTTAATTGTCAAGATGAATGTTTTTCTCACAAGTTTACCTGGATCACCAACATTACTAGTCCGTACCAGTCTGCAATAAAACTAGGGAACAATATACTATGAGTGTGTGCATGGACCTTAGAATCTTCAAATCGTCTGATACTCCTTTGTTGGATTCGATTTTTCTTGTTTTTCTAATATCCCCATGAACTTAAGACAGCACACCGCTGTAGTTTTCCTGTGAGGCTGGAGTCATCAGGGATATGTTCATTAGGGCAACACCGTAGCAAAATGTTTTGACACAGAAAATGAAAAATATTGTTTGTTACTGGAGAAGTCCCTCCCTGTTTCAGTATATTTTCTTCCGTCTGGTGCCCATTGAATATGACGCAGACCCAGTTTGTCTGTTTCCCACGCCATGTCATCTGCTGCATTACATCGTGGTTTCACTAATTATTTGTTTATCCAAACATTTGGTTATCGAAACAACATGGATATAGACAAAATTCAGCCTGTACAAACTACACTACATGACCAAAAGTATGTGGACACCTGCTATTCGAACATCTCATTCCAAACTTATGGGAATTAATATGGAGTTGGTCCCCCCTTTGCTGCTATAACAGCCTCCACTATTCTGGGAAGGCTTTCCACTAGATGTTGGAACATTGCTGCGGGGACTTGCTTCCATTCAGCCACAAGCATTAGTGAGGTGTGTCGCTGATGTTGTGAGAATAGGCCTGGCTGGCGCATTCACTCATTCATCATAAAGGTGTTTGATGGGCTTGAGGTCAGGGCTTTGTGCAGGCCAGTCAAGTTCTTCCACACCGATCTCAACAAACCATTTCTGTACGGACCTTGCTTTGTGCACGGGGGCATTGTCCTGCTGAAACAGGAAAGGGCCTTCCATAAACTGTTGACACAAAGTTGGAAGCACAGAATTGTCTAGAATGTAATTATATGCGGTAGCATTAAGATTTCCCTTCACTGGAACTAAGGTGTTAGCCCGAACAATAAAAAAACTGCCCCAGAACATTATTCCTCCTCCACCAAACTTTACCACTCCAGCCAACTCTAGGCATTGCGCATGGTGATCTTCGGCTTGTGTACGGCTGCTAGGCCATGGAAACCCATTTCATGAAGCTCCCGACGAACAGTTCTTGTGTTGATGGTGCTTCCAGAGGCAGTTTGGAACTCGGTAGTGAGTGTTGCAACCAAGGACAGACGATTTTTACGCTCTACGCGTTTCTGTACTCTGCAGTCCCGTTATGTGAGCTTGTGTGGCCTACCACTTCGCGGTAGTTGTTGTTGCTCCTAAACGTTTCCACTTCACAATAACAGCACTTACAGTTAACCGGGGGCAGCTCTAGCAGGGCAGAAATTTGATGAACTGACTTGTTGGGAAGGTGGCATCCTATGACGGTGCCACATTGAAAGTCACTGTGCTATTCACTAAGGCCATTCTACTGCCAATGTTTGTCTTTGGAGATTGCATGGCTGTGTGCTCGATTTTATACACACAGGTGTGGCTGAATTAGTCGAATCCACGAATTTGAAGGGGTGTCCACGTACTTTTGTAATTATAGTGTATCTAGTCAAAATGACATTGCAAACACCAACACAGTTAACAATGAGCTAACCAAGCTACCAATAAATTAGCAAGCTAGCTAGCTAGCACAGTTCATGGTGGATAATTTCAGTTGAAACTGGTCAGGGAGAGGTTTGGGTTCACTTCGAAAATTATATTTATCGACTGCCAAACTATTTACATAAACCTTAACTAGCCATGAGGCCAATATTTATTCATACAGCTAATGTCTCTTTTATCAATAGCAGGGTTTAGACAGATGAGTTTCATAACTTTTCTATGACTTTTTCATGACCTTTAACCAAATTTCCATGATGGCAATTTGGGGCGGCAGGTAGCCTGGTGGTTAGAGAGGCGAGCCAGCAAACGGAGGGTTGCCATTTCAAATCCCGGGTCCAATAGGAAAATCCTGCGGGAAGTGAGCTGGCAACCAAAGGGTTGCTGGAATCAAATCCTAGATGTCATTGCCTGCTGTTGTGCCTTTGAGCATGGCTCTTAACCCCACACAACAACAGCTCCCCGGGCACCCAGTGTGGCAGCCTGCCGCACCTCAGGAATCTATTTTGGTATATGCTGAAAAAATGACATAATAGCTAAACAGTTAACTAGAGCGAGAACGAGCCAGGCTTCAAGATATGTTTTGGATTGGCTACCTAGATCTGTTCCCTATTATATTTTATAGGCCTACCTGCTGCTGCAATGTCCAGCCGTCTCTCTCTCCTTGAGCAACTGCCCACACACACACATGCATTTGATGCCACACACAGATGAGTTATCGTGTCATATTCCGATCCTGGCTAATATGTTGATTTTTATGTTGATTTTTGAACAGAAATGATTATATTAATTTCCATGATTTGATTCTTTTCCTAAACTTTTCAAGGCCTGGAAAACACAATAAATTCCATGACTTTTCTAGGATTTTCATGACCTTACAAATCCTTGCAATAGTCGTTCACACAGCACTGCCTGATAGCAGTGTTGACATGACAACTGGGATGCGTTTTGAAATCACGAATGGATCATGTGACACGCATTCGTTTTGGTTGACTGTTGCCTGCAACTTGTTGCACAAAGTTGTGACTAGATGGAGTCGAGCTACGGACGAGATTTACCATTGAACTAGAATTGGGCACATGTGGTGTCCCTGTTCACAAGCAAACATCTGCCCCATGGATGAACCGGAAAATAGACTGATACTGTAATTGAAGAGATTTCAGCCCACACTTTGACTGGAATTAACTAACATGGCCACAACATCCTGCTTGATGAAGGGTAGCACCCCCGTACCACTTTAAACACCTAAGTCCGGGGTCCTTGTTTCATTACAAAGGAAGACAAAAACAGAGGGTCAAATCTCTCATCATCTAGGTTGTATCCCAAATGGTACCCTATTCCCTATTTAGTGCACTGCTTTTAACCAGGGACCAAAGTACTACACTATGTAAGGAATAGGGGGCCATTTGGGACACTGCCCTACTTTAGTAAGGTCTCCTTGAATCCAGTGTCTTGGAGTATGACTTTATAGTATTATGATGTATTACATGAACTATTATTATTTAAATTAGTCTACGGCGGGAGGTAGCCTAGTGGTTAGAGCATTGGGCCAGTAACCTAAAGGTTGCTGGATCGAATCCCCGAGCTGACAAGGTAAAAATCTGTCATTCTGCCCCTGAACAAGGCAGTTAACCCATTGTTCCCTGGTAGGCTGTCATTATAAATAAGAATTTGTTCTTAACTGACTTGCCTAGATAAATAAAAGTACTATATAAACTGTTATAGAATGTTCTGGAAGAGTCTGCTGCAGATTTGACCCATGCTCCCCATAGCTTTTTATTTAACTAGGCAAGTCAGTTAAGAACAAATTCTTATTTACAATGACGGCCTACCCTGGCCAAACCCTAACCCGGACGACGCTGGGCCAATTGTGCGCCACCCTATAGGACTCCCGATCATGGCCTGGAATCTAACCAGGGTCTGTAGTGACGCCTCTACCCCTGAGATGCTGTGCCTTAGAACGCTGCGCCACTCGGGGGCCCAAATAGCTGGCCCCGCTAGGCTTCAAACGTTACCTCTATTAATATACAGCCAGGCAGGAAGAGATACACACATACAAACAGGGGGTTAAATATAGTGGGATACATATGGATTAACATAGATGTATGCACGTAGATAGGCCTATACATGCATGATATGATTCAAGCACTCATACCTGACTGGAATAACAAGGTCAGTAAACTAAGACTACCAGGCGTGAGAGGGATAGAGACATTCATGCCAATAAATATGGAGACTTAGCTAAGTATTTATGGATTGGTTATTATTCATTACGATGGAGTCAGCCTTGTACCTTTGAGAATAACAACACACTGAGTCTGTCACCTCTAGGCCTTTGTTTTGGGCCTCACATCTTCACTTGATCTTTGAAAAATGACTACTGATACTGCAAATACATGTAGCTGTGAATATAAACAAATCGAGACCAAATGCAAGAATGCTGTTCATTGACTACAGCTCAGCATTTAACACCATAGTACCCTCCAAGCTCGTCATTAAGCTCGAGGCCCTAGGTCTCGACCCAGCCCTGTGCAACTGGGTCCTGGACTTCCTGACGGGCCGGCCCCAGGTGGTGAGCGTAGGAAACAACATCTCCACCCCGCTGATCCTCAACACTGGGGCCCCACAAGGGTGCGTTCTCAGCCCTCTCCTGTACTCCCTGTTTACCCATGACTGCGTGGCCAAACACGCATCCAACTCAATCATCAAGTTTGCTGACGACACTACAGTGGTAGGCTTGATTACCAACAACGACAAGACGGCCTACAGGGAGGAGGTGAGGGCCCTCGGAGTGTGGTGTCAGGAAAATAACCTCTCACTCAACGTCAACAAAACAAAGGAGATGATGGTGGACTTCAGGAGAGGGAGCACCCCCCTATCCACATTGACGGGACAGTAGTGGAGAAGGTGGAAAGTTTTAAGTTCCTCGGCGTACACATCACGAACAAACTGAAATGGTCCACCCACACAGCGTGGTGAAGAAGGAGCAACATCGCCTCTTCAACCTCAGGAGGCTGAAGAAATTCGGCTTGTCACCAAAAACACTCACAAACTTCTACAGATGCACAATCGAGAGCATCCTGTCGGGCTGTATCACCGCCTGTTATGGCAACTGCTCCGCCCACAACCGTAAGGCTCTCCAGAGGGTAGTGAGGACTGCACAACGCATCACCGGGAGTAAACTACCTGCCCTCCAGGACACCTACACCACCCGATGTCACAGGAAGGCCAAAAAGATCAAGGACAACAACCACCCGAGCCACTGCCTGTTCATCCCCCTATCATCCAGAAGGCAAGGTCAGTACAGGTGCATAAAAGCTGGGACCGAGAGACTGAAAAACAGCTTCTATCTCAAGGCCATCAGACTGTTAAACAGCCATCACTAACATTGAGTGGCTGCTGCCAACATACTGACTTAAATCTCTAGCCACTTTAAATAATAGGAATTGGATGTAAAAAATGTATCACTAGCCACTTTAAACAATTTTGTATATAATGTTTACATATCCGACATTACTCATATCAAATGTATACACTGTACTCTAAACCATCTACTGAATCTTGCCTATGCCGTTCGGCCATCGACTCAAATCTCTAGCCACTTTAATAATTATAATTGGATGAAATAAATATCACTAGCCACTTTAAACGATGCCATTTATATAATGTTTACATATCCTACATTACTCATCTCATATGTATATACTGTACTCGCTAATCCATATATTTATATGTACATACTCGTATTCATTCCTTTACTCTTGTGTGTATAAGGTAGTTGTTGTGAATTTGTTAGATTACTTGTTAGATACTACTGCATGGTCGGAACTAGAAGCACAAGCATTTCGCAACACTCGCATTAACATCTGCTAACCATGTGTATGTGACAAATACAAATTTGATTTAAATGCAGAAGTACTTTAGAAACCTAAATTTACTCTCTAAACTTTCTTTCAGCATAGACTTGTGTGTGTGTGTGTGTGTGTGTGTGTGTGTGTGTGTGTGTGTGCATGCAATTTAAAGCCACACAACAAAATAGTCCTATTCCACACCATTCCCAGAACCACCTCTTGCAGTCAAAGCAAAGCTCCACTGAGCTCGGGGAGAAGTCATGGGAGTCATGGAAAGTTAGTGGTTTGCGGGGGATGAGTTACTTCCCTGTATGTCTGTAGGTCTGGGTCAAAAAGGGGGAGGAGCGTGGAAAGTTCCCCAGCAGTTTTGTTTTCTGTCTTCCATTAACCCTGTCTGTGCCACACCCAAACACTTTACTCTCACGTGAACCAGCGAGTATAATTTTCCATAAACTAGGCCAGGCCTGTGTGGTTATTTTAACCTAGACTTAGAAGATGTCTGTTGTCTGACTGTTGACAGGTCGATTTGTTACTCTGAAGTAGTACATGATTAGGGAGCTCTGCCTAATGTTAGGAAACATGTAAAAATTATTTTTATTTTCAGAGCAAAGGGGATATAGGCTACAGTAGTCACAAAGCTGTCAGATACCTGTTCAAACCCGCCGAAGCACAGCAATCAATGTTTCCACAACGTTTAGGCAACATAGTGAAATCAGGCTGTTTTGGGTATGAGAATGTATAAGGGCTCTCTCTCTTCTATCTGGGTCTGCTCTTGTTGACCAGACACTGTTGGTTTAGCTTTGCAGTGACCCACAGCCGTGTGTATGTGTTTGCGTGTGTTTTTTTGTGCGTGTGTGCTCACAACTGTGTGTGCAACTGTTTGCATGACTGTGTGTGTATCCATGTCCTCTCAGTCAGCACTGTGAGTCAGTGTGTTTGTGGAAAAACACACACACACACACTCCAGTGGGCATCCAGGTCTCTCTTGTTCTCTCTACTCTCTCGCTCTCTCTCTCCGCTTGATCCTGAGCTGACATTCTTTCCCTCCACTCTTCATGTGTGGTTCAAGATAAAAGGCCCCATTCATTGGGTTTGACTGTAGGCAGGAAAAGCATTAGGGCAGGATACCCCACCCTGGTCTGGCAACAGGGACCTCACGATATGATATTATCATGATACTTAGGTGCCAAACATATGTTCACTATATGTCTGCTGTAGAGACGAGAGAGCATGAGAAAATTAGTTTTGATCAGTCATGGAAATAAAAGTGCTGAAATCATGTTGGCTTTTTAAGGTGGAGAACAAGCTATAGGATGAAAAACAACAGAGTTAGGGCGCAGGTACAGCAGGCTAGCGCTAGCTAACGTTACCTAGCAAAATAAATTCTATACTTGGAGTCAAATATCAATATAATATTGTGCAAAGATAATATTGTGATATTTAACAGTATAGAACCCCCCCATAGCACCTCCTCCCAGCTGCCCACTGCACTGAGGCTAGGTAACACGGTCACCACCGACAAATCCATGATAATCAAACATTTCAACAAGCATTTCTCTACGGCTGGCCATGCTTTCCTCCTGGCTACCCCAACCCCGGCCAATAGCTCCGCCCCCCCTGCATCTACTTGTCCAAGCCTTCCCAGCTTCTCCTTCACCAAAATCCAGATAGCAGATGTTCTGAAAGAGCTGCAAAATCTGGACCCGTACAAATCAGCTGGACTAGATAATCTGGACCCTCTCTTTTTAAAACTATCTGCTGCCATTGTTGCAACTCCTATTACCAGTCTGCTCAACCTCTCTTTGGTGTCGTCCGAGATCCCAAAAGATTGGAAAGCTGCTGCGGTCATCCCTCTCTTCAAAGGGGGTGACACCCTAGACCCAAATTGCTATAGACCTATATCAATCCTGCCCTGCCTCTCTAAAGTCTTTGAAAGCCTAGTTAATAAACAGATCATTGACCACTTCGAATCCCACCGTACCTTCTCCGCTGTGCAATCCGGTTTCGAGCTGGTCCCGGTGCACCTCAGCCACGCTCAAGGTACTAAACGATATCATAACCGCCATCGATAAGAGACATTACTGTGCAGCTGTATTCATTGACCTGGCCAAGGCTTTCAACTCTGTCAATCACCACATCCTTATTGGCAGACTCAACAGCCTTGGTTTCTCTAATGATTGCCTCGCCTGGTTCACCAACTACTTTGCCGACAGAGTTCAGTGTGTTAAATCGGAGGGCCTGTTGTCCGGGCCTCTGGCAGTCTCTATGGGGGTGCCACAGGGTTCAATTCTTGGGCCGACTCTCTTCTCTGTATACATCAATGATGTCACTCTTGCTGCGATGTGTTGTTGTATGTGTCGAACTGCTTTGTTTTATCTTGGCCAGGTCGCAGTTGTAAATGAGAACTTGTTCTCAACTTGCCCACCTGGTTAAATAAAGGTGAAATAAAAAAAATCACTACTGGCTGCACCTAAGGATTGTATAAAATGCCTCCTGACATTTTCACACTTTCCCTCACTCCTTGACTCCCATCTCCCAATCTTCATTGTCTCTCTTTAACTTTCTTTATCTCGGAGGTAAAGTCAGGGGAATTCCTCATCTCTGGGTATTTATTAACATTGTCTCTCACCTTGTTCCAGCCTCTCTCACCTTGTTCCAGCCTTAGCATCTCTGTCCCTCACTCTCTGTCTCTATATGTATTTTTTCCCCACGTGGTGTGAGTAGCAATTTCTCACTCTTTTCCTCTGCTAAGGAAAAAAGAGTGGCCATTGTGTGAATGATGTCATTCTCTGAAATGAATTGTGGCACCGTAAGCCATTTAGAGAGTAATTCTTTGAAAGGAATCCATCTTTCTCTTCATCAAGAAGAATTTACCTAAAGGGTATTGGCCTACTCCCAGTAATAATTGTAAATCAATGTTTGTGTAATTGATGTACCCAATTTACAGGCAGTGAAAATGTAGAATACCCAAAGTCATACACAAACGTTAGTGTATGTCAAACGCAGAAAAGTGTATATTGCTGATGCATCCTGTATGAGGGAATCCTCGTTGACTGACCACCAGTGGAGCCTGTCCTCCTATAGCTCCTTTCACCAACCTCCACTGGCAAACAAACCCAAAGCCAGCAATAATTACCATAACCGTATCCAAAATGGTGTGCATAATTACGCACTAATGCACATTGAACCTAACCATAATTATTCTGTCCGTTTTATGAAATAACTGAACACCCAGTGCAATATGTTGTTGTTTTCGATGGGAGCACAATATAAGGGGTTAATTTTTATGCTTGTATTTTGCTCTTACGTGGTCTGTTTATTTTCAGAGCGGTGACTAGAACAGTCCACTCCTCCTATGGACTCGTCAGGCTGTTTCGCGGACGGGATTGGCGAGCCTTTTTTTGTTGTTGTAGCTGCGCGCTGTCGCTTTCTTCGGAGAGCGGGGGCGGTATAAAACCCTTTTCCTCCACCACACTCGTTCACTCTGGTGGAGTAAAGTGACATTAGAAGGGTGCCTCGACGTGGCATCCTAGAGAGACCCCTCTATTTACCAACAGCCGTCACCACACTGTACGGTCCTGGCACACGTAGTACCCTCCGACACGTCCCTACCTCGACTAATAAATGACCAGCATAGGCGCCAGAGAAATAAAACAAGTGAAAGACACGGATCATTATCCGAACGTGGAGAGAAAAACAACGAATCATTTTTGGAATCATATGTAGGAAAAGCGCACGAATTGTCGTCGCAGTTGCCTTCTCAATGCATACCCTTTGTGCTCGGGGAACGATGAAACCAGAGATTAGCGCCGCCGTCGGATTTCTGTCGAGATTTCTGCGGATAAAGGGACACGTAAATGACAGACAGCTTCAATCATTCAGCGCAAGTTTACAGGATATCTTGTCAGGTAAGACACGTGTTTCTCGTTTTCTCCTACGTTTCCTTAGGCTACTTTAGTTTATGACCTCTGTTGATGTTGTGTCTTTTTGTGTGTTAAGAATCTAATTTTAACGAATTGTTGTTTTTAATCCCATTCCGAAGGGGATTTGGGTCTCTTTGTTCACAAAGTAACACAAGCGCCCCGACCATTTGCGCACGGAAAAAAGAGACCAAAATAGATAAGGTGAACAACAATCTCCAATCAACAATATTCAATCGATCGAATCAACCATGTTCTATTCAGATACATCGTCGCTTTATTCATGTTTGGAGTTTAGTTACAATGAAATAATGTGGCATAAAGCCGGACTTTATTTGTTCCAACAAGGAAGTGCACCTTTCGATAGCACCAGTTCAGTTGGTCGATAAACTCTTAACATAAAGATGGGGGAAAGCTGTACCCAGTGAATTGAATTAGGCTATCGAATTACGTAATGCAGACAAGAAAATCGTAGGGGGGATATGAATTTGATGAGGCAAAAAATATATATTATAACATTTCGATCAGGAAAATAACCGACCCATAGGATTATGATTATCTTTGTTATAAGAGTATTATAGCCGCCTACATGTTTCACTCGATCCTCTTGAGCTAGCCTCAATCGAATCGAAATTAGAGAACCAAAAGGTCAATAACAAATGCAGAATAAATAGCCCGTATAGATTCCCGCCGTTGACGAAAATGTATGAATAATCTTTACAATCTGTTCTAATGTAGACATTCTAGCTAAGTGAATAACGTCAACTCTGTAATAAGGACACGTAAATAGATCGACACAGCCACCAACACTATGCGTTATTGACTGCATTTGTTTTTGTACATTTTTTTTAATGTATATTTCCTGTTGTAAATATACAGACAAAAGTTTTAAGTCTATAACTGGCATACATCTGCCACATATCACCAAGTGTCTGTCCCTCTAAGCACTGAACACCTACATCATGACCTCAATTTTAACATGTTTTGCAACAGCTGTGTCATCAGCAAAGCCATTCACGTTCAAATTCATATACTTTTAGAGCGTTTCGGGATGTGGGCTACACATTTAGCATATCAGGTTACATAATTGTTCATTTCTATTCAACAAACTCTTAGTTTACAATGCTATTTTCAACTAACCATTTTCCATGCAAGTGGCTTTGTTTGTGCAGGATTTGCATAGAAAATGAATGGAAGCTGTAGTCTGAGCATAGCTCTAGGCCAGTGCACTGTTTGTAAACAGCCAAAGTTGAAGGCAAACTGAGCAAAATGGCCGCCGTCAGAGGGTAAGTGGGGGGTTGGTAGCGGAGGGGTTCGGGCTGGAAGAGGATATCATAAGGGAAGGAGTGTAGGAAGGACATTATCTAATAAAACAAGTTGCAAAGGGGCTTTGTGAAGTGGTCGTCCTCCTTACAGCTTTATCATCACAGCTTATTGTGTTTGTGTGTTCAATAAAAAGTATTTGTTTGTGTATATGGGGGAGAAGGGGGACTTGCTCTAAATATCCACATTGAAACTGCGCTCATTGTCTAACGATAGTTAGTTAACCATTTGGACTTCCTGTTTACCAGTAACCTGCTTAACCGAGGTTTTAGCAGTGACCCAATCCGAAACTGCCATAATTCCCCCAACCACACCACCACAGACCAATGTAAATCACGCCAATAACGCCCCAAACAAAGCCAAATGTGTATTTAATAAAAAGCCTCCACACATTTTATTGCCACATAATGTCCTTGGGGCACTTGGCTTTAAAGAAGCACTTGAAAACTACTTTATTTCATATATATAGTTGAAACTCATCCGTTTACTTTGTAGCCTCCTTACTTCCCCAGTTCCCTGATTTTAGAATAGGCCCCTCCTCTCTGGCCTCCTTTCTTTTGGTGGTGCTAAAGATCAGCCCCATCGTAGCTGCCTGGTGCTTTTTTACGAGTGCCAAGCCCTCCATTAGGGTGCAGTACACAGAGTTCTACTGATAACACAAAGGAGACGTTATCTAGCAGAGGTGCTGTGCAGGACAGGTGTTCTCCGGGCTTTGGCCTAGTTCAGAGGTTTTTCACAGGCAAACAGACAGGCAGGCAGCACATCCAGTTTAGCCACTATGCACCAATGAGGTAACTCGATACTGAGGAGTCTTAAGTGGAGAAAATAGGATGATTGGTATCACACGCACACACAGATGCATATCGAACACACACACATACATACAGTATATATACCAACACACACAAGACACAGTAAATGTGAGTATTGTTAGAGATGTTAGGTTAATTTAGACTTCTGAAGAGCAGTTTTCTAATTTAATTCTTCCCTGTTAGGCTACTATTATACTATGAGAGCAGCAGTCATGCGTGTCTTCTGAAATGAGTTGAAGGGGAAGGAATGAGAACTCTTCTCTTTCTCGTGTTCTCCTTAAAATGAGTAATGTGATCTCTTTTCTCTCTCCTCTTCTTCCAACCTATTTTGTCACTTAACGCCCCTTTAAATATACCATATGAATGATATCACACTGAATCACCAACGGGTATGTGGACACACTCGTCATATTAAAAGGGACGGTGTGGCTTTAAGAGGGGGAGTTCTCCAGCCCAGATTGCTGGCCAGGACTTCACCACCTCAGTGTTGTTGTTCAGCTCCGCTCTGTTCGATGGAGGACTTTGTGCCACTAGGCCAGGAGGGGATTGTGCAATCAAGCTGCTCTCTCTCTCTCTCTCTCTCTCTCTCTGCTGTGTGTCACGTAGGCTCCGGTTACAGAGCGACAAATGGTTTATTGCTGCTTATCAGCCCCATAAGCAGACTGTTATGGTTTATTACTGCGCTACAACAAAGCCTGCCCCTGTCTGCAGTCTGTTTTGCACACACATACCACACAAACACACACATTAGTAAGTGGAAACTTACAGTATTGCTAAATAGTTGGTCATTATATCATGTAACCCAAATACCAATAGAAATAGTTGATGCTTTATTACATGCTAGTAGAAATATCAGATAAAAAAGCAGATAAGATATTCCAATGGAATCATGGAATCATCATTTTTCTTTCCATTTTCAATGGAATCATGTCATTTATTGTTTGTTAGTAATCCATACCAAAATCAAAAGATGTATTTAAACTAATAACATTGATAGATTAGTTATGTGTGCTTACAACTAGAGGTCGACCGATTATGATTTTTCAATGCCAATACTGATTATTGGAGTACCAAAAAACCCGATGCCGATTAATCGGCGATATATATTTGTAATAATGACAATTACAGCAATACTGAATGAACAGTGAACACTTATTTTACCTTAATATAATACATAAATAAAATCAATTTAGTCTCAAATAAATTATGAAACATGCTTAATTTGGTTTAAATATTGCAAAAACACAGTGTTGGAGAAGAAAGTAAAAGTGCAATATGTGCCATGTAAAAAAGCTAATGTTTAAGTTCCTTGCTCAGAACATGAGAACATATGAAAGCTGGTGGTTCAACATTCCCAGTTAAGAAGTTTTAGGTTGTAGTTATTATAGGAATTATGACGTGTCGACTATTTTTCTCTATACCATTTGTATTTCACATACCTTTGACTATTGGATGTTCTTATAGGCACTTTAGTATTGCCTGCCTAATCTCAGGAGTTGATAGGCTTGAAGTCATAAACAGCTTGTGAATCAAGCATTGCTAAGAGCTGCTGGCAAACGCAGTAAAGTTTGAATGACATGCTTACGAGCCTGCTGCTGCCTACCACCGTTCAGTCAGACTGCTCTATCAAATATCAAATCATATACTTAATTATAATGTAATAAACACAGAAATACGAGCCTTTGGTCATTAATATGGTCAAATCCGGAAACGACCATTTCGAAAACAAAATGTTTATTCTTTCAGTGAAGTAAGGAACCGTTCCGTATTTTATCGAACGGGTGGCAACCCTAAGTCAAAATATTTCTGTTACATTGCACAACCTTCAGTGTTATGTCATAATTATGTAAAATTGTGGCAAATTAGTTCGCAACGAGCCAGGCGGCCAAACTGCTGCATATACCCTGACTCTGCGTGCAATGAACGCAAGAGAAGTGACACAATTGCCCTAGTTAACATGAATTTATTTTAACTAAATATGCAGGTTTAAAAAATATACTTCTGTGTATTGATTTTAAGAAAGGCATTGATGTTTATGGTTAGGTACATTCGTGCAACGATTGTACTTTTTTTGCGAATGCGCTTTTGTTAAATCATCCCCCGTTTGGCGAAGTAGGCTGTGATTCAATGATAAATTAACAGGCACCGCATTGATTATATGCAACGCAGGACAAGCTAGTTAAACTAGTAATATCATCAACCTTGTGTAGTTAACTAGTGATTATGTGAAGATTTTTTTTTTTATAAGATACGTTTAATGCTAGCTAGCAACTTACCTTGGCTCCTTGCAGCACTCGCGTAACAGGTGGTCAGCCTGCCACGCAGTTTCCTCATGGAATGCAATGTAATCGGGTATAATCGGCGTCCAAAAATGCAGATTACCGATTGTTATGAAAATTTGAAATCGGCCCTAATTAATCGGCCATTGCGATGAATCGGTCAACCTCTATTTAGAACCCCATAAACAAGTATTATCTTAGACTCCAGCAACTCTATAATAAAATAAAACATGATTATAGTTTGATTTGCGATACAATTACTTAAAATCCAACTTATTATCATGCTATTAATCAGATTTATGTCCCAATTTATGACCTTATTCAATGTTTATCAAAACACAAGCATCCTAATCTCACATCACACACACACACACACACACACACACACACACACACACACACACACACACACACACTAGGAACTAAGGCTGATCGGGTGCAGACAGCTGTGCACCCCACCTCTCCCTCAGATAGACGTCTGAAAGTAGCAGAGATGTAGCTTACTGGCTCTCACCTGTAAACACCAGACAGCATCTCTTACATCTCTCCCTCTTTCTTTCTCTCCCTCTCTCTTGTCTCCTCATACAGAACTACACAGGCTCTACTATAGGGTAACCGAAGAACAACAGTTACCCCCTCTGTGCCCTTTTTTGGCAATACAAGCAATACCATGGTAACATAATCGTTATCCAATGATGATGAAACTCATGGTAACCCGATAATAACCTCCTCTCTCTTTCTCCACAGAGCAATACAAGCACCACTGGTTCCCCGACAGGCCATGCAAGGGCTCGGGCTACCGCTGCATCCGCATCAACCACAAGATGGACCCCCTGGTGGGGCAGGCGGGCCAGCGCATCGGCTTGACCATCAATCAGCTCTACCTGCTGTTGCCTAGTGAGCTCACACTCTGGGTGGACCCCTTTGAGGTGTCCTACCGCATCGGCGAGGACGGCTCCATCTGCGTGCTCTACGAGTCCCAGCCGGTGGCCCCGGCACCATCGGGAGGCAGCGCGGTCACATCGGCCCCCATGGTGGACAGTCACATCAGTTGCAAGGAGGCGGCGGGGATGCTGGGCAGGACCAGCCCTTCCAAAGCCTACAACATGATGACTATGTCCAGCTAAGGGCTGCCACCCGCCACGTCGGGTCGTGGGTTTCGCCTTAGTCGGTCGATGGTGAACCTTTTTAAAGCTAAAAAGAAATGAAATGAAAAAGAGAAAAAAAAGGAGGAGAAAAAGCAGAGGATGTGGCCTATCGTCCAGGTGAAACCTTGTAGGTTTGATATTTCTTTTCTCCTTCCTCGCTCCATAGTCTGTTATGTTGTGTTGTGGGATCTACCGGAGGCTTTGTTTTTTTTCCCCGCGGAGAGGGCTGTGTGGAGCGTGGAGCTGTTGGGGGCAGCTAAAACAAACCAAGAAACCGAACAGAGAAACAGCGCGGTGAAGGGGCAGCTTTTTTTTTTTTTTTTTACACATGTCTACCAATGTTGACTTTGCACTTTTTTCTCCACGTGGTTACAATGAGTACCATGTCACCACCACCCCCACACCTTCTCAAAAGCTTCAAGGAACTGCTGTCAAGAACCATACCGTTGAATTTCAGCCTTTTATCAACTTCCTGTTGTTATTGGGTGTACTTCCTGTCTAGGAAGGAAGTTAAGGGGCTGAGGTCCGGACTGTGCCTGTTTCTAGGTCAGTCTCTGGGGAAACGCCCTAAGTAATTTTCTTCTAAAACCCAGTTTTTGGACCATAGGGCATTTCTTTTACCCCCAGAGGCTGCCCCATATACCAGCGTTGAGCTTCAGGAAGCCCCTCCCCCTCCATATGGAAGTGCAGTGGAATGCGCTGTGACACCTGTTGCTAAGGACAGTAGTGTGTCACAGCGCACCCCACAAACATCCCCAACCATGTATGTGTAGCTTTCTGGGGAGGGCTGGGTATTTGTCCCCTCCCTTCGATGAATGTTGGTTTGAAATTCACAATCAAGTTCTCGTTTTGTTTATATCCCTCCATCCCCACCCTGACCTTTGGCCCTCACCAAATTCAAAGTGTAGCATAGGTGGCACTATATTTTCACCGAAATCTGGATAATTTGTTTTGGTTGTTGTGGCTCTGTCAGAAGAAATGACATTGAATGCACTTTTGACATTTAGATTGTGTGGGATGTGTACTTCTAGAGGAAACCCCTCTTCATTCCATTCGCTCGAATGTCGTCTTTCATGAGTTCCCCTCCTTTTCTTTTGTAAATGACTTACAGCTCTTACGTCAGGCTAGAATCCTCTCTATAGAATTGGGGAGAGTAACTCTGAAGGTTTTAAAAAGATTTCACACTGTAAGCATTTCATTCAGATCCGTTCAGGGGTTGGTAGTTAGGTGCGGTTTGGTGTTGTCAGGTCAGGCATCTGTTGTCCGTTTGTAAGGCACTTTTCTCGAAAGCCCCCCTTCCCCAATACACACACAAACACACACATACATATGGCAATTTGAGACACTTAAAGAACTCTGATAGATCTCTCTGCAGCTGTCGAGGGGTGTGTGAGTGTAGCCAAAGGGAAGTCTGTACGCCCGCCCCTGACTGTTTCTATCCAACTCAATCCCAATGGTCTTGTCAGGCTTTCTCATCTGTTTTTGTTAGACATTGTTATTGTCTTTGTGATTGAAGATGGGTCCAAGGCTTTCAACACCTCTCCTTTCTTCTGTCTCTCAGTTTGGATGAGGGGTGCGTTGCCCAACGTAGGACCTCTATGTTACAACTATGAGCCATTCTCTGGAGAACCGAGAGAGAACCAGCGTAACGTTAGCCAGCCTGGTTCGAGGTGCTGCTGGACCTTCTCTGGAGGTGTCCCTGTCAGGGCAGGCAGACACAAGAAGCCCCTCTGGTGCCACATATCACCCCCAGCCTAGACACCCCCAGCCAGCATACCAACCAGCCAACCCCCTTCCCCCAATAGCAGTACGGAGATAGCAGTAACACATATCATCTTTCCTCGCCCCAGGGGAGGGAAGGGAGGTGGTGTGGGGGCCAGGGCCGGATACTCTCGTCCAGGGCAGCTACAATCCCTCCGGCCCCCCTCTAAACTAACCTCCACCCAACCAACCCCCTCTTGGCGGTGGAGAGCAAAGCCAGCACATGCATTCAGCTCACTCCGTCTGCACTGGGAGCCCACATAGAGACAGGCAACAAAGAGGAGTCAAAGGATAGGAAGTGACGGTACACAGTCCAAGTTTCTTTGTTTCTTAGGCTGAGCACTGACTAGTTTACATGGGTGCAATAGGACGGTGGTGGTGTCAGTCGTCCTGGTTGGTCGCAGACAGACAGACGATGTGACAGGCTGTGGGGTTTCGGGGCTAGCCGCTAAGCTGGCCAGGCTGGGCACCAGCCCATCAGACCTACATGTGCTGCTTTAAGCTCCCTAAGCAGAGAGGATCATGGGTAATGGATCTGTGGTTGTTGATGCACTGCACACCCTATCCTCCCTCATCCATTCCCCTCCTCCTCACTGTCCTCCCTCTCTCCATTTCTCCTGGTGCTCGTTCAGCAATCTGTGGAAAAAGCAGCGTCTCCACATGAGCCAGATGGACAGGTCTGAGAGAGTAGCCCAGAGCTTTTTAAAAACCTTGCAGCTCCACTATTGCTTTGATTATGCCAGCTATCGATGTTGTTATGAGATTGGTCTGTGTTTCGGACGTAGCAAGTTGTCACTCTTTTTGCTAATTGTATTTTTAAGTCACAGAGGTAGCATCTCACCCCCCTCCCCTTCGCCCTGGTCTGATGATCTAACCCAATTTGAACAGACTTTTTTTTTTAGACCTGCCAAAAAGGAAACAAAGCCGAAATTGTTTGATCCCCTTCTCAACAGTAACACCACCACCAAAACAATTTGATTTAGTCCACGATATCGGATCTGTAAAAGCATCCATTCAGCCTTTGCACACATAGGTTTCAGAAACGTTGTGAAAAGTGTTTTTGAATAGTCGGAGGTAATAGCACATAAAATGCACTAAATATGTCAAGTTGAAGTTGTGACATTTTTGAGACGCGAGGAGTCTCTTCTGGAATGTATTACCAAACTCAGGCCTCGGACATTCAATAAAAAAAACTTCTGGAAAAGTTGTGCATGTTAAGACGTGAAACGGGAAGCGAATAGTCGTCAATGATTCATCAATGATTTTTGAATTATTTCCACTTTCACATTTTGGGTGTTTTACATATTCTAGAACCTATTGCAATTGTACAACATATAGTAGAATACATGCATAACATTACACAATGGGAAGTGCCAGTAATTTGTTTTGAGGTGTTAAGATGTATTCCTATGCGTTTCATAGTTTTAACACGCATAACTATTTTCGTAAGTGAAGCCATTTGTGATGGGAGTGTTGGCAAGGACCAATCTGTTTGGTAAAAGAAATATCAGTTTCCATGCCCTGTACTGATAGACTTATCCTTTGTTTTTTTCAAACTTACAAAACAAGAAAAACGTTTAAAAAATCTGAGCGTACCCAAGAAGAAAAGCTGTCTACTCTACCTTGTGATTTCTCATGTCAGTACATCTTTATTGTGTTCATTTTCTTTTCCTTGGGTATGTTGTGATGAGCTGCTGTAAATTTGTACAGTTCATGTAAATTGATTGTGCGAAAGTTGTACAGATTTCTATATTTTGGAAGAAAAGTTTTTTTTTTTCTCTGTAATAAAATATTTCCTATCTTGGCAACATATTCCCCGTGATGCTAGTCTTTCTTTTTACGGGGAATGAGAATCCATAGATGTGCGGGAGTCAATATCCAAACAAAATGAATGGCGTAGTCTTCTGTCAAAATGGCTGACTGAAATCTACTAAAATACAACAGAATATGAAACGAAGGCTGTTAAAAACCCGAAGCTCTTTACTTAAAAATTTTTTAGGCTGTTATTTTGAATGTAGAGAAGGATTCTGTTTCATGCCGTCTCTTACTGAACACCACAGGCTGCAGAGGGGAGGAGGGCTCATAACAATGGCCGGAGCGGATGCAATGGCATCAAACACCTGGAAACCATGTGTTTGATGTATTTGATACCATTACACTGCAGCCATTACCACAAGCCCATCCTACCCAATTTAGGCGCCACCAACCTCCTGTGCTGTACATAGAATAGGCTCCAATATGAGACAGCTGTGAAGATGCACAGCCTCGATGGGGATTTGACCTTTGTCCTAGTAGATTGAGTGGGCTGTCTGTGCCAACAATGAGATGATATACAGTAGGATTGCACACAACACTTTCAATAATAAGTGTCATCATTTCAATAATACATAAAAATAGAATGGTATAGGCTGCCTTGTATGGAACAGATAGTAGCCTACATGCAAGGAATACATAAAAAAAATACATAGCATGCTTTAACAGATGATAATTATATGCTGTTTATGTTTTTACTCTGTACAGTCGTGGCCAAAAGTTTTGAGAATGACACAAATATTAATTTTCACAAAGTCTGCTGCCTCAGTTTGTAAGATGGCAATTAACATATACTCCAGAATGTCATGAAAAGTGATCAGATGAATTGCAATTAATTGCAAAATCCCTCTTTGCCATGCAAAAAATGCACTGCATTTCAGCCCTGCAACAAAAGGACCAGCTGACATCATGTCAGTGATTCTCTCGTTAATACAGGTGTGAGTGTTGACGAGGACATGGCTGGAGATCACTCTGTCATGCTGATTGAGTTCAAATAACAGACTGGAAGCTTCAAAAGGAGGGTGGTGCTTGGAATCATTGTTCTTCCTCTGTCAGCCATGGTTACCTGCAAGGAAACACGTGCTGTCATCATTGCTTTGCACAAAAAGGGCTTTGCAGGCAAGGATATTGCTGGCAGTGAGATTGCACCTAAATCAACCATTTATCGGATCATCAAGAACTTCAAGGAGAGCGGTTCAATTGTTGTGAAGAAGGCTTCAGGGCGCCCAAGAAAGTCCACCAAGCGCCAGGACCGTCTCCTAAAGTTGATTCAGCTGCGGGATCGGGGCACCACCAGTACAGAGCTTGCTCAGGAATGGCAGCAGGCAGGTGTGAGTGCATCTGCACGACACAGTGAGGTGAAGACTTTTGGAGGATGGCCTGGTGTCAAGAAGGGCAGCAAAGAAGCCACTTCTTTCCAGGAAAAACATCAGGGACAGACTGATATTCTGCAAAAGGTACAGGGATTGGACTGCTGAGGACTGGGGTAAAGTCATTTTCTCTGATGAATCCCCTTTCCGATTGTTTGGGGCATCCGGAAAAAAGCTTGTCTGCAGAATACAAGGTGAGCGCTACCATCAGTCCTGTGTCATGCCAACAGTAAAGCATCCTGATACCATTCATGTGTGGGGTTGCTTCTCAGCCAAGGCAGTGGGCTCACTCACAATTTTGCCTAAGAACCCAGCCATGAATATAGAATGGTACCAACACATCCTCCGAGAGCAACTTCTCCCAACCATCCAGGAACAGTTTGGTGACGAACAATGCCTTTTCCAGCATGATGGAGCACCTTGCCATAAGGCAAAAGTGATAACTAAGTGGCTCGGGGAACAAAACATTGATATTTTGGGTCAATGGCCAGGAAACTCCCCAGACCTTAATCCCATTGAGAACTTGTGGTCAATCCTCAAGAGGCGGGTGGACAAACAAAAACCCACAAATTCTGACAAACTCCAAGCATTGATTATGCAAGAATGGGCTGCCATCAGTCAGGATGTGGCCCAGAAGTTAATTGACAGCATGCCAGGGCGGATGCTGAAGGGTCAACACTGAACACTGCAAAGGGTCAACACTGCAAATATTGACTCTTTGCATCAACTTCATGTAATTGTCAATAAAAGTCTTTGACACTTATGAAATGCTTGTAATTATCATTCAGTATTCCATAGTAACATCTGACAAAAATATCTAAAGACATTGAAGCAGCAAACTTTGTGAAAATTATTATTTGTGTCACTCTCAACACTTTTGGCCACGACTGTAGTTGCTGTGGTATGGAGCCACTATACCACAGCAAGTGTGACGAGACTGTCTGGAACAGGAATTATCTTTGGTTTGCTGGTCCTGGATTATGGAGACTGCTTATATTAAGTCTTTTCTATTCTGTCTGAAACAGCCAGAAAACTGATTAGAAGCTTTGTCTCAGGTTAAGACCTTTGTCAACTTCAGGCGTGGCTGCTCAGACTGCACAAATCAAATTCCTCAAAGCCCACATGATATTTTCATCCTAATGGAAATGCATGTGGCTCCATTATCAGGTCCGTGAGTGAATAAGACAGATAGACAGATGGTGTACACACACTACACACTCGCACAAACACACACGAACACACACACACACACACAGTTACACAACAGAAAGAGGTGACTCCACAAAACATTACTTCTGGATTAAGACTGCAATATCTCCAGCCCTCTGCCTCAAAAAGTAAAAATCTTTTACTCCATTTTGACAAAGAAAAAATGGGAAGAAACAAGGTTTTGGCAGGAGCCGAGGGGGTGGAAGACGGCCGGCCTCGGGTCCCAGGGCAGGCTTTAGCTCTCCACACATTGGCCAGGGAACGTGGGTAGTGTTAGTCCAGGGTGGGATTCAGTCAATGTTATTATTCAGTGTTAAACATTTTGAAATATGATATGTTGAGGGGGGAGGTTTTTGTAGACACATATTAGGTGTGGGAAAATATTGTTGCAGATAGACATGTTGGTAGAACTTTATTTAAAATAAACTGTCACCAAAATGTTGTTGATGGATGTATTGTGTAGTGGTGAAAGTTTAATAAGCCTACTTATTTTTTATTTTACCTTTATTTAACCAGGTAGGCAAGTTGAGAACAAGTTCTCATTTACAACTGCGGACTGGCCAAGATAAAGCACAGCAGTATGAAAAGAGTTACACATGGAATACACAGACATACAGCCAATAATACAGTAGGAAAAAAAAGAAAGAAAATAAGTCTATATACAGTGAGTGCAAATGAGGTAAGATAAGGGAGGGCAATAAATAGGCCACGGTGGCGAGGTAATTACAATATAGCAATTAAACACTGGGATGGTAGATGTGCAGAAGATAAATGTGTAAGTTACTGGGGTGCAAAGGAGCAAGATAAATAAATAAATACAGAATGGGGATGAGGTAGTAGGATGGGCTCTTTACAGATGGGCTATGTGCCGGTGAAGAGATCTGTGAGCTGCATTGACAGCTGGTGCTTAAAGCTAGTGAGGGAGATATGAGTCTCCAGCTTCAGTGATTTATGTAGTTCGTTCCAGTCATTGGCAGCAGAGAACTGGAAGGAAAGGCGGCCAAAGGAGGATTTGGCTTTGGGGGTGACCAGTGAGATATACCGGCTGGAGCGTGTGCTACGGGTGGGTTCTGCTATGGTGACCAGTGAGCTGAGATAAGGCGGGGCTTTACCTAGCAAAGACTTGTAGTTGGCCTGGAGCCAGTGGGATTGGCGATGAGTATGAAGCCAGCCAGCCAACGAGAGCGTACAGGTGGCAGTGGTGGGTAGTATATGGGGATTTGGTGACAAAACGGATGACACTGTGATAGACTGCATCCAATTTGTTGAGTGGAGTGTTGGAGGCTATTTTATAAATGACATCGCCGAAGTCGAGGATCGGTAGGATGGTCAGTTTTAGGAGAGTATGTTTGGCAGCATGAGTGAAGGATGCTTTGTTGTGAAATAGGAAGCCGAATCTAGAATTCATTTTGAATTGGAGATATTTAATGTGAGTCTGTAAGGAGAGTTACAGTCTAGCCAGACACCTAGGTATTTGTAGTTGTCCACATATTCTAAGTCAGAACCGTCCAGAGTAGTGATGCTGGACGGGCGGGCAGGTGCGGGCAGTGATTGGTTGAAAAGCATTCATTTAGTTTTACTTGCATTTAAGAGCAGTTGGAGGCCACGGAAGGAGAGTTGTATGGCATTGAAGCTCGTATGGAGGTTAGTTAACACAGTGTCCAAAGAAGGGCCAGAAGTATACAGAATGGCGTCGTCTGCGTAGAGGTGGATCAGAGAATCACCGGCAGCAAGAGCGACATCAATGATGTATACAGAGAAGAGAGTCTGCCCGAGAATTGAATCCTGTGGCACCCCCATAGAGACTGCCAGGGGTCCGGACAACAGGCTCTCCGATTTGACACACTGAACTCTATCAGAGAAGTAGTTGGTGAACCATACGAGGCAATCATTTGAGAAACCAAGGCTGTTGAGTTTGCCAATATGAATGGGGTGATTGACAGAGTCGAAAGCCTTGGCCAGGTCAATGAATACGGCTGCACAGTAATGTTTCTTATCGATAGCGGTTATGATATCGTTTAGGACCTTGAGTGTGGCTGAGGTGCACCCATGACCAGCTCTGAAACCAGATTGCATAGCGGAGAAGGTACGGTGGGATTCGAAATGGTCGGTAATCTGTTTGTTAACTTGGCTTTCGAAGACCTTTGAAAGGCAGGGTAGGATAGATATAGGTCTGTAGCAGTTTGGGTCTAGAGTGCCACCCCCTTTGAAAAGGGGGATGACCGCGGCAGCATTCCAATCTTTGGGAATCTCAGAGGATACGAAAGAGAGGTTGAACAGGCTAGTAATAGGGGTTGCAACAATTTCGGCAGATAGTTTTAGAAAGAGAGGGTCCAGATTGTCTAGCCCGGCTGATTTGTAGGGGTCCCAATTTTGCAGCTCTTTCAGAACATCAGCTATCCGGATTTAGGTGAATGAGAAATGGGGGAAGCTTGGGCAAGATGCTGTGGGGAGTGCAGGGCTGTTGACCGGGGTAGGGGTAGCCAGGTGGAAAGCATGGCCAACCGTAGAAAAATGCTTATTGAAGTTTTCAATTATAGTGGATTTGTCAGTGGTGACAGTATTTCCTAGCCTCAGTGCAGTGGGCAGCTGAGAGTAGGTGCTCTTATTCTCCATGGACTTTACAGTGTCCCAGAACCTTTTTGAGTTTGTGCTACAGGATGCACATTTCCGTTAGCTTTCCTAACTGCCTGTGTATATTGATTCCTAACTTCCCTGAAAAGTTGCATATCACGAGGGCTATTCGATGCTAATGCAGAACACCACAGGATGTTTTTGTGCTGGTCAAGGGCAGTCAAGTCTGGAGTGAACCAAGGGCTATATCTGTTCCTGGTTCTACATTTTTTGAAAGGGGCATGCTTATTTAAGATGGTGAGGAAGGCACTCTTAAAGAATGACCAGGAATCCTCTACTGACGGGATGAGGTCAATATCCTTCCAGGATGCCAGGTCGATTAGAAAGGCCTGCTCGCTGAAGTGTTTTAGGGAGCGTTTGACAGTGATGAGGGGTAGTCGTTTGACCGCAGACCCATTGCGGATGCAGGCAATGAGGCAGTAATTGCTGAGATCTTGGTTGAAAACAGCAGAGGTGCATTTAGAGGGCAAGTTGGTTAGGATGATATCTATGAGGGTGCCTGTGTTTACTGATTTGGGGTTGTACCTGGTGGGTTCATTGATAATTTGTGTGAGATTGAGGGCATCAAGCTTAGATTGTAGGATGGCTGGGGTGTTAAGCATGTCCCAGTTTAGGTCACCTAGCAGCATGAGCTCTGAAGATAGATGGGGGGCGATCAGTTCACATATGGTGTCAAGGCCACAGCTGGGGGCAGAGGGTGGTCTATAGCAAGCGGCAACGGTGAGAGACTTGTTTCTGGAAAGGTGGATTTTTAAGAGTAGAAGCTCGAATTGTTTGGGTACAGACCTGGATAGTGTGACAGAACTCTGCAGGCTATCTCTGCAGTAGATTGCAACACCGCCCCCTTTGGCAGTTCTATCTTGTCGGAAAACGTTGTAATTAGAGATGGAGATTTCAGGGTTTTTGGTGGCCTTCCTAAGCCAGGATTCAGACACGGCTAGGACATCCGTGTTGGCAGAGTGTGCTAAAGCAGTGAATAAAACAAACGTATGGAGGAGGCTTCTAATGTTGACATGCATGAAACCAAGGCTTTTACGGTTACAGAAGTCAACAAATGATAGCGCCTGGGGAGTGGGGCTAGACACTGCAGGGCCTGGATTAACCTCCACATCACCAGAGGAACAGAGGAGGAGTAGGATGAGGGTACGGCTAAAGGCTAAAAGGACTGGTTGTCTAGTATTTTCGGACCAGATATAGAGTAGAGTTGAAATATTGTTGTTGATGGATATATTGTGTGGTGGTGAAAGTTAGCCTACTTATAGAGTAGAGTTGAAATACTTGCAGATGGAAATGTCGTGTAGAGGTGAGAGATCGTTGCAGATGATGTGTAGATCTGAGCGATTGTTGCAGATAGACATGTATCGTGTTGAGCTGAGTAAATTCTCAATTCTACACGACAGAGATTCATGTCTGCTCTCCCCAGTACATATCTTTCTGAGTGTTCTGTAACGTTACACGGTCCCGAACGCAACCCGAATAGCTTGTCTAAATAGAACCAGGTCAAAGATTCACTGGGTGTGTCTGCCATTGAGGCCTGTGGTGTGTTGTATATGAAAATGTTATCTTGGGAAACACAAACAAGCCAACACTAACACGGATGGAGGCCTTGCCAGCCCAACATTGGACTGGATTTCGCAAGAGTTTCGCAACTCCACATGAGCAAGACGTTTTTCATGGTAATCTCTGCCATCATTTTAGCACTGTGTGTGGAATATAAATGTTTTTATTAATGTGCATTAACAGGGATAAAACATTAGTATCTGAACGATGCTTGCATAACAGAGAGAGACAATGAAATAAGGCCTACCATGTGTTTTATGCTCATGATGCATTTACTATGCAGTAAGAATGAAAAAACTAGGCCTGACAACACTCAGATTTCCCTATTCAGAATGTCATGACAGCACTCTTATGTCATCTTCTTGTCATCATGTTTAACTTCCACTATAATTGCTGATAAAACTTAATTGTAATGTCTCTCCCTTCTTCTCACACAACGACAAAGCAGCCTTTGTGGAGATCAGCCTATTAGTCAGAGGCTGATGGAAGGTGTGGTTGATTACTGTGTAGAGATACTGTCAGTAGAAGGGTTGGTCTACAGATTTAGAAAGATCAGGCCTCGACTGGTTAACCCGGTTATTGTGGGAAAGTAGGTGCATTTCACTTCAGGTATATTCCAGTGTTTGTGCTTAATAGTTAGGTTGTGTTTGGTAGTGGATGAATGTTGATGGAATGAGAATGTGTGTGTGAATAGTTAGTGTGTGAATGGTGTGTGCATGTACTCTAGGAGAGTGTGTGTATGATTGTGCTGCAAGAACAAAGGCAGGATGAGGGAATGTGTGTATGTATCACGGGGCGAGGCAGACATCTGGGGTCCTCTCTGTTGCCAGGCGTGTGTCAGAGATGACAGGAACCTGCCCCTCCTGAGTTTATTTTGTGTGTGTGTGTGTGTGTGTGTGTGTATGTAGGCCTGCAAGAGTGTGTGTGTGTCCCTCCTTCAGTGGCCAGTGTTTAGAGGACGAAGGATGTGCTGCAGCTGCTCTAATTACAGTCTTTCTCAAGTGTGCCGACCACAGGGAGAGAGTGTGTGGGCGGACGTGCACGCGGGTGTGTGTGTGTGCAATTGCATAAGTTTGCTAATGTATACATGTGTTGGAGTCTATTTATTTATGTGTTTATGAGGGTATCAATGACAGACAAAGGCCAAACTCAATCCCCTCTGATGCAGGCAAGCCCAGGCTAGTTTTGGCTAGTTTGTCTCCAGGGCCTGCCTGTCTGCCTGCCTGTATGTTTGTCTGCCTGCCTATTATCCCCACAGGCACTGTTCACTCCTCTGACATCTGCTTGATGGCTTGGCCATTTCATCACCCTACGGAGGTAGAGGGAATAACCAGGACAACAGGGAGGTTGGGGAGAACAACAGGAAATAACCAAAACAACAGAGGTTGGGGAGAGCAACAAGGAATAACCAGGACAACAGAGGTTGGGGCGAACAACAGGGAATAACCAGGACAACAGAGGTTGGGGCGAACAACAGGGAATAACCAGGACAACAGAGGTTGGGGAGAAGAACGGGGAAGAACCAGGACAACAGAGGTTTGGGAGAAGAACGGGGAATAACCAGGACATCGGAGGTTGGGGCGAACAACAGGGAATAACCAGGAAAACAGAGTTGTTGGGGAGAACAACAAGGAATAACCAGGACAACAGAGGTTGGAGAGAACAACAGGGAATAACCAGGACAATATAGAGGTTGGGGAGAAGAATGGGGAATAACCAGGACAACAGAGGTTGGGGAGAACAACGAAGTAACCAGGACAACAGAGGTTGGGGAGAACAACGGAATAATAACCAGGACAACAGAGGTTGGGGCGAACAACGGGGAATAACCAGGACATCAGAGGTTGGGGCGAACAACAGGGAATAACCAGGACAACAGAGAGGTTGGTGAGAACAGCAGGTAATAACCAGGACAACAGAGGTTGGGGCGAACAACAGGGAATAACCAGGACAACAGAGGTTGGGGCGAACAACAGGGAATAACCAGGACATCGGAGGTTGGGGCGAACAACAGGGAATAACCAGGACAACAGAGTGGTTGGGGAGAACAACAAGGAATAACCAGGGCAACAGAGGTTGGGGAGAACAACGAAATAACCAGGACAACAGAGGTTGGGGCGAACAACAGGGAATAACCAGGACAACAGAGGTTGGGGAGAAGAACAGGGAATAACCAGGACAACAGATGTTGGGGAGAACAACAGAGAATAACCAGGACAACAGAGGTTGGTGCGAACAACAGGGAATAACCAGGACAACAGAGGTTGGGGAGAACAACAAGGAATAACCAGGACAACAGAGGTTGGAGAGAACAACAGGGAATAACCAGGACAATATAGAGGTTGGGGAGAAGAATGGGGAATAACCAGGACAACAGAGGTTGGGGAGAACAATGAAGTAACCAGGACAACAGAGGTTGGGGAGAACAACGGAATAATAACCAGGACAACAGAGGTTGGGGCGAACAACGGGGAATAACCAGGACATCAGAGGTTGGGGCGAACAACAGGGAATAACCAGGACAACAGAGAGGTTGGTGAGAACAGCAGGTAATAACCAGGACAACAGAGGTTGGGGCGAACAACAGGGAATAACCAGGACAACAGAGGTTGGGGCGAACAACAGGGAATAACCAGGACATCGGAGGTTGGGGCGAACAACAGGGAATAACCAGGACAACAGAGTGGTTGGGGAGAACAACAAGGAATAACCAGGGCAACAGAGGTTGGGGAGAACAACGAAATAACCAGGACAACAGAGGTTGGGGTGAACAACAGGGAATAACCAGGACAACAGAGGTTGGGGAGAAGAACAGGGAATAACCAGGACAACAGATGTTGGGGAGAACAACAGAGAATAACCAGGACAACAGAGGTTGGTGCGAACAACAGGGAATAACCAGGACAACAGAGGTTGGGGCGAACAACAGGGAATAACCAGGACATCGGAGGTTGGGGCGAACAACAGGGAATAACCATGGCAACAGAGTGGTTGGGGAGAACAACAAGGAATAACCAGGACAACAGAGGTTGGGGATAACAACAAAGTAACCAGGACAACAGAGAGGTTGGGGAGAACAACAGGGAATAACCAGGGCAACAGAGGTTGAGGAGAACAACAGGGAAAAACGAGGACAACAGAGGTTGGGGAAGAACAACAAGTAATAACCAGGACAACAAAGGTTGGGGAAGAACAACAAGGAATAACCAGGACAACAGAGGTTGGGGAGAACAACAAGGAATAACCAGGACAACAGAGGTTGGGGAAGAACAACAGGTAATAACCAGGGCAACAGAGGTTGGGGAGAACAACAGGGAATAACCAGGACAACAGAGGTTGGGGAAGAACAACAGGTAATAACCAGGACAACAGAGGTTGGGGAGAACAACAGGGAATAACCAGGACAACAGAGGTTGGGGAAGAACAACAGGTAATAACCAGGGCAACAGAGGTGGAGGAGAACAACAGGGAATAACAAGGACAACTGAGGTTGGGGAAGAACAGCAGGTAATAACCAGGACAACAGAGGTTGGGGAAGAACAACAGGGAATAACCAGGGCAACAGAGGTTGGGGAAGAACAACAGAGAATAACCAGGACAGCAGAGGTTGAGGAGAACAAAAGGGAATAACCAGGACAACAGAGGTTGGGGAAGAACAGCAGGTAATAACCAGGACAACAGAGAGGTTGAGGAGAACAACAGGGAATAACCAGGACAGCAGAGGTTGCGGAGAACAACAGGTAATAACCAGGACAACAGAGCTTGGGGAAGAACAACAGGGAATAACCAGGACAGCAGAGGTTGGGGAGAACAACAAGGAATACCCAGGACAGCAGAGGTTGGGGAAGAACAACAGGGAATAACCAGGACAGCAGAGGTTGGGGAGAACAACAGGTAATAACCAGGGCAACAGAGGTTGAGGAGAACAACAGGGAATAACCAGGACAACAGAGGTTGGGGAAGAACAACAGGGAATAACCAGGACAGCAGAGGTTGGGGAGAACAACAGAGAATAACCAGGACAACAGAGAGGTTGGGGAGAACAACAGGTAATAACCAGGGCAACAGAGGTTGGGGAGAACAACAGGGAATAACCAGGACAACAGAGGTTGGGGAGAACAACAGAGAATAACCAGGACAACAGAGAGGCTGGGGAGAACAACAGGTAATAACCAGGGCAACAGAGGTTGGGGAGAACAACAGGGAATAACCAGGACAAAAGAGGTTGGGGAGAACTACAGGGAATAACCACGACAACAGAGGTTGGGGAAGAACAACAGGTAATAACCAGGACAACAGAGGTTGGGGAGAACAACAGGGAATAACCAGGACAACAGAGGTTGGGGAAGAACAACAGGTAATAACCAAGGCAACAGAGGTTGGGGAAGAACAACAGGTAATAACCAAGGCAACAGAGGTTGGGGAAAACAACAGGGAATAACAAGGACAACTGAGGTTGGGGAAGAACAACAGGGAATAACCAGGGCAACAGAGGTTGAGGAGAACAACAGGGAATAACAAGGACAACTGAGGTTGGGGAAGAACAGCAGGGAATAACCAGGGCAACAGAGGTTGAGGAGAACAACAGGGAATAACAAGGACAACTGAGGTTGGGGAAGAACAGCAGGTAATAACCAGGACAACAGAGGTTGGGGAAGAACAACAGGGAATAACCAGGACAACAGAGGTTGGGGAGAACAACAGGGAATAACCAGGACAACAGAGGTTGAGGAGAACAAAAGGGAATAACCAGGACAACAGAGGTTGGGGAAGAACAGCAGGGAATAACCAGGGCAACAGAGGTTGAGGAGAACAACAGGGAATAACAAGGACAACTGAGGTTGGGGAAGAACAACAGGGAATAACCAGGACAACAGAGGTTGGGGAGAACAACAGGGAATAACCAGGACAACAGAGGTTGAGGAGAACAAAAGGGAATAACCAGGACAACAGAGGTTGGGGAAGAACAGCAGGTAATAACCAGGACAACAGAGGTTGGGGAGAACAGCAGGTAATAACCAGGACAACAGAGGTTGGGGAGAACAGCAGGTAATAACCAGGACAACAGAGGTTGGGGAAGAACAACAGGGAATAACCAGGACAGCAGAGGTTGGGGAAGAACAACAGGGAATAACCAGGACAACAGAGAGGTAGGGGAGAACAACAAGGAATAAACAGGACAGCAGAGGTTGAGGAGAACAAAAGGGAATAACCAGGACAACAGAGGTTGGGGAAGAACAGCAGGTAATAACCAGGACAACAGAGAGATTGAGGAGAACAACAGGGAATAACCAGGACAGCAGAGGTTGGGGAAGAACAACAGGGAATAACCAGGACAGCAGAGGTTGGGGAGAACAACAAGGAATAACCAGGACAGCAGAGGTTGGGGAAAACAACAGGGAATAACCAGGACAACAGAGAGGTAGGGGAGAACAACAAGGAATAAACAGGACAGCAGAGGTTGAGGAGAACAAAAGGGAATAACCAGGACAACAGAGGTTGGGGAAGAACAGCAGGTAATAACCAGGACAACAGAGAGATTGAGGAGAACAACAGGGAATAACCAGGACAGCAGAGGTTGGGGAAGAACAACAGGGAATAACCAGGACAGCAGAGGTTGGGGAGAACAACAAGGAATAACCAGGACAGCAGAGGTTGGGGAAAACAACAGGGAATAACCAGGACAACGCTAGCTCGAATCTTGTGGAATGGACGTGTGTTACACCAGGCTGTTTGAATAGCTGAGAACAGGTGTCACCTATCTCTTTAATCAACCTGACTGGAGGCTGTGTGTCTGAGAGAGGGAGAGTGTGTATATATATGCCTGCCTTCTACATGTATGTATGTGTCTTTTGTTGTATGTTTGCCTGTAACTGCATCTTTGTATTTGTGTCTGTGACTTTGGTGACTTGTCTGCAAAATGTGCAAGCCGAAATGGCTCATAGGTGCAGGAGCCTGTTTCCTGTTTCTGTAGCGTGAGATACAAGTACACTACCTGGACAGGACGTTAGTCTATCGTAGGGCCCTTACCCATAATCTTTTTAATGCTGAGTGTCAGGCAGAGATGTACCAGGTTCTGTTTGAATAATCTTAGATATAACTGACAGGGATCGACCTCCCAACCTTCTAGCCTCGAGGTGGACACTCAAACCACAAGGCCACTGAGTTGGTCTAGTTAAGATACCCTAGCTATACTCATATCACATTTTCCTCCAGTGCCTTGCTACAGTATAGATTTAGACTGGGGTCAGAGGTCAGGCCAGCACAGGGTCAGAAAGGCTGCAGCAGCTCTATTTCAGGAACATGTGTGGGGAGTCTATCAGTAGGATATGAAGATGGTGTTATGAGGAGAGGTTGACTTGACAAGGTTTCTCATCTCCAGTTGGATCCAGTCCTGGCTGGGGGTTCACTGTGTATGCAGACTTGTATTACAACCAGGGCCTCTCATAGCCAAGACTTGGTTTAAAGGTCAGAATCGAACTATTTGAACTATTACAGGTTTCAAAATATGACACGTCTGACAAGGGTGAGAGAGGGAGAAAGAGAGAAGAGAGGGAGAAAGAGAGAGAGAGTGAGAAGAGGGAGAGGGAGAAAGAGAGTGTGTGAGAGAAGAGAAGAGAAAGGGAGAAAGAAAGAGAGGGAGAGAGAGAGAGAGAGAGAGAGAGAGAGAGAGAGAGAGAGAGAGAGAGAGAAGGGCCATGGGTCACAGTGAAAACAGGCCTGAAATGTAATTTCTTCTCACCGATGCTTTTAAATATATTGACTGTTTTCTATGTGAACCATGACATAGACATACATCCTGCAGTGTGTGTGTGCGTACGTGAGTGTGCGTGTACGAGTTTGTGTGTGTCTTAGCAGCTGCCCTTGGGTGGGTTGGAATTGCAGCCAACGCCTTTCTGAAATCCTACCATGAGGAATCTGTGTCTTTTCCCAGCATTTGTCTTTTTATGGCAGTCGTGGATGGGGTTATGTTTAGGTTGCCTGTCCCTCTCTTTGTTTCACCATATCTCATTCTAGCTCCATCATTTGCTCTCTTTTGTCCTACCCATACCTCCCCTCTCTTTCTCCACCCCCATCTCTTTTCACCCTACAGTATCAATTTCAATATCCTGCTAAATCTTCCTCTAGTTGTCTCATCCTCTATCCCCTCCCCCAATTCCTCTCTCGTTCTTTCTCCATTCCCCTCTCTAACCAGCTCCCTTCTTCACTCTGCCAGTCAGGAGATGATTGCAGTGTGTTGGCTCACTGGGTTTTCTCTCCCTCTGTGTCAACAGTCAACTCACACCTCACAGGGGAATTCATGCTATATAGCCTTTTTGGGTTAGGGCTATAGGTCTTTGGGGCGGCAGGTAGCCTAGTGGTTAGAGTGTTGGGCCAGTAACCTAAAGGTTGCTGGATCAAATCCCAGAGCTGACAAGGTAAAAACACGGCAGTTAACCCACTGTTTGTTACAGTTGTGGTTCCGTATGAAAAAAGGAATCAGGTGCAGGAGGTAATTTCCCGTGTGAGGAATACTTTAATAGTGTCACCAGTCCAAAACAATAACACTCTGGCGATATTAAGTACTCACACAACATACAATACAAACCGGGCGCAACAAGGGAACCGGCACAATAACGGAACCAAAATACAATATCCCACAGAGAAAGACCTGGGGATGTAAACCAACGAACAAAACGGTAACATCAAACAATCATGCACAAAGGGAAGGAAGGAATATATACAGGTGCGTGATTGGGAGAATTAACAACAGGTGCGACAATAGACAAAACCTAAACAACTACGGGGAGCGATGATGGTCAGAAAACCGGTGACATCGACCGACGAACACCGCCCGAGCAAAGAAGAGGGACCGACTGTTCCCATGTAGGCCGTCACTGTAAATAAGAATTAGTTCTTAACTGACTTTTTTTCTTTTGTTCTTAACTGCCGAGGTAAATAAAAATAATAATAATATGTACCGTGTGTGAGACAGTCTGTCTATCCTGTGTGTGTGTGTGTGTGTGTGCGTGTGTGCAGGCGCTAGATATTCCATATGTACATTGTACATGTACATTTGTAGGGCTCACTGCTATTGGGGTCTTAAGTTAGAATACACTCATAGACAGAGACAGTTACAGCCTGTGGACTGCCTCTGTCTACTCTATGGAATCAGTTAGCCCCACTAACCCCACACCACCCACAGAGCTAGCCCTAAATATAGACCCCCTGGGCTCAGCAAGAGGCCTGGCCGCGCACGCACGCACGCACGCACACACACACACACACACACACACACACACACACACACACACACACACACACACACACACACACACACACACACACACACACACACACACACACACACACACACACACTGACATTCATACACAGCAGGAGTGAAGGTCATTTTCCTCTGTGGACTGTGACCTTCTGCTGACGGGGAGAAAAACCCCAAAGAGGAGGAAAACCAACCAGTCATTTCACAAAGATTACGTCAATAGAAAGAACTTGATGTTCAGTCCTGTTTCTGTTCTGTTCTGTTTATCATATATGCATAGTCATTATACATTCATGTACATACTACCTCAATTGGGACGACCAACCAGTTCTCCCGCACATTGGCTAACCGGGCTATCTATCTGCATTGGGTCCCGCCACCCGCCACCCACCACCCCCTTTTTTACGCTACTGCTACTCTCTGTTCATCATATATGCATAGTCACTTTAACCATAGCTACATGTACATACTACCTCAATCAGCCTGACTAACCGGTGTCTGTATGTAGCCTCGCTACTTTTATAGCCTCGCTACTGTATATAGCCTGTCTTTTTACTGTTGTTTTATTTCTTTACTTACCTATTGTTCACCTAATACCTTCTTTTGCACTATTGGTTAGAGCCTGTAAGTAAGCATTTCACTGTAAGGTCTACACCTGTTGTATTCTGCGCACGTGACAAATAAACTTTGATTTGATTTGATTTGGAGTTCCTCAAACTCTCCCATACTTTTCTTTCTTCACTGTCCTATGATACCCTTATTGCACCAATGTGGAAAGCTGGTTCATTGTCACGACTTCCGTCGAAGTCGGTGCCTCTCCTTGTTCGGGTGGTGTTCGGCGGTCGACGTCGCCGGTCTTCTAGCCATCGTCGATCCACATTTCATTTTCCATTTGTTTTGTCTGTGTTTTCCACACCTGGTTTCAATTCCCTAAATTACATGTTTTGTATATAACCCTCTGTTCCCCCCCATGTCTTTATGTGGGATTGTGCTTGTGCACATTATTTTGACTGGTGCGTTACGGGTTATTGTACCCCTTTATTCTCATGTTGTTTTGAACCGTTGGGTTGTCTATTAAACGACTACGATTATTACCCAGTTTTACTCTCCTGCGCCTGACTTCTCTGCCACCAGTTACGCAACCCCTACAGAATCCCACCCTCTGGAGTCAGCAGGAGCAGGAGCAGGTGCCTCAAGAGTAGGAGTGGAGGAGCACGTCCGGGAGCATGCAGCGATGCTTCAACATCTCGGCGCCACCATGGACCGCGTTGTCCATGGACCGTTGGGAGAGACAGGGAGTTCCTCCAGCGCCTCTACCCGTACAACCAGGGTCTCCACCTAACGTCTCTCCTTCACCTGGCCCCAGTGGGATTCGTCTCGCCCTTCCCCGGGAGTACGACGGGATGGCTGCACGCTGCCAGGGGTTCTTGCTACAATTAGACCTCTACCTGGCAACCGTCCACCCGGCTCCTTCGGGCCGTGAGAGGGTGTCCGCCCTCATCTCGTGCCTCTCAGGGAAAGCCTTGGAGTGGGCCAAATCCGTGTGGGAGGACCACTTCGAGGATTTCACCCGCCGTTTCCGGGCAGTCTTCGACCATCCACCCGAGGGTAGAGGGGCGGGTGAACATCTCTTCCATCTGAGGCAGGGGACGAGGAGCGCCCAGGAGTTCGCCATGGATTTTCGGACCCTGGCCGCCGGCGCGGGATGGAATGACAGGGCCCTGATTGACCATTATCGCTGCAGTTTGCGCGAGGATGTCCGTCGGGAGTTGGCCTGCAGGGACACCACCCTCACCTTTGACCAGCTGGTGGACCTGTCCATTCGGTTGGGTAACCTGCTGGCTACCCGCGGACGTCCAGAGCGGGCTCTGTCGGTTCCATCCCCCAGCGACACCGCTCCGGTACCGATGGAGCTGGGAGGTGCTCTGTGCAGGGAGACTGGAGGAGATTCCGTCTCGTGCACCATCTGTGGCCGCAGAGGTCACACTGTCAGTTCCTCTGGGGATCGAGGCAGCAGGCAGGGTACTCTGGCGTCATCCCAGGTGAGCCGGCACCATTCTCACCCAGAGCCCTCTGTTGCACACTTGTTTTTGTATGTTACTATTTCTGAGTTTCCCCCACATTCCCAGCATAAGGCACTCGTCGATCCAGGCGCGGCTGGGAATTTTATAGACAGATCGTTCGCCCTTAGTTTAGGGATTCCTATTGTTCCCGTGGATGTGCCCTTCCCCGTTCATGCCTTAGATAGTTGACCATTAGGGTCAGGGTTGATTAGGGAGGCCACCGCTCCTCTGGGTATGGTGATGCAGGGAGAAGATCTGGAGAAGATCAGTCTCTTCCTCATTGACTCTCCTGCGTTTCCCGTGGTGCTAGGCCTACCCTGGTTAGCTTGTCATGACCCCACTGTTTCTTGGCAACGGAGGGTTCTCCCGGGGTGGTTGCGAGAGTGCTCGGGGAGGTGTTTAGGGATTTCTGTGGGTGCTACTATGGTGGAAAGCCCCCTGAATATGCCAATTTGGCTCTCGCCTTCTTCTTGGAGAAAAGACTCAATTACCACCCCATCGACGGGGTGATTGTGCGATAAATCTCCTGGTAGACGCTGCACTTCCCAGGAGTCATGTGTATCCCCTCTCACAGGCGGAGACGGCGACTATGGAAACATATGTCTCCGAATCCCTGCGTCAGAGGTACATTCGGTCCTCCACTTCACCCGCCTCCTGAAGTTTATTTTTTGTGAAGAAGAAGGAGGGAGGTCTGCGCCCGTGTATTGACTATCGAGGTCTAAACCAGATCACGGTGAGGTATAGTTACCCGCTACCGCTCATCGCCACAGCGATTGAATCAATGCACGGGGCGTGCTTCTTCACCAAACTAGATCTCAGGAGCGCTTACAATCTGGTGCGTATCCCCCCTATCCACATCGAGGGGACAGTAGTGGAGAAGGTGGAAAGTTTTAAGTTCCTCGGCGTACACATCACGGACAAACTGAATTGGTCCACCCACACAGACAGCGTGGTGAAGAAGGCGCAACAGCGCCTCTTCAACCTCAGGAGGCTGAAGAAATTCGGCTTGTCACCAAAATCCCTCACAAACTTTTACAGATGCACAATCGAGAGCATCCTGTCGGGCTGTATCACCGCCTGGTACGGCAACTGCTCCGCCCACAACCGTAAGGCTCTCCAGAGGGTAGTGAGGACTGCACAACGCATCACCGGGGTTAAACTACCTGCCCTCCAGGACACCTACACCACCCGATGTCACAGAAAGGCCAAAAAGATCATCAAGGACAACAACCACCCGAGCCACTGCCTGTTCACCCCGCTATCATCCAGAAGGCGAGGTCAGTACAGGTGCATCAAAGCTGGGACCGAGAGACTGAAAAACAGCTTCTACCTCAAGGCCATCAGACTGTTAAACAGCCATCACTAACATTGAGTGGCTGCTGCCAACATACTGACTTAAATCTCTAGCCACTTTATACATAGGAATTGGATGTAACAAATGTATCACTAGCCACTTTAAACAATTTTGTATATAATGTTTACGTATCCGACATACTCATATCAAATGTATACACTGTACTCTAAACCATCTACTGTATCTTGCCTATGCCGTTCAGCCATCGACCCAAATCTCTAGCCACTTTAATAATTATAATTGGATGAAATAATGTATCACTAGCCACTTTAAACAATGCCATTTATATAATGTTTACATATCCTACATTACTCATCTCATATGTATATATATATATATATGTGTATATACTGTACTCCATACCATCTACTGCGTCTTGCCTATGCCGGTCAGCCATCGCTCATCCATATATTTATATGTACATACTCGTATTCATTCCTTTACTCTTGTGTGTATTAGGTAGTTGTTGTGAATTTGTTAGATTACTTGTTAGATACTACTGCATGGTCGGAACTAGAAGCACAAGCATTTCGCTACACTCGCATTAACATCTGCTAACCATGTGTATGTGACAAATACAATTTGATTTGATTTGATTTGAGACGAGTGGAAGACGGTGTTCAGTACGACCTCAGGGCATTTTGAGTACCTCGTCATGCTGTACGGGTTGATGAATGCTCCATCAGTCTTCCAAGCCTTTGTAGACGAGATTGTCAGGGACCTGTATGGGCAGGGTGTAGTGGTGTATATTGATGACTTTCTGATATACTCCGCTACACGCGCCGAGCATGTGTCCCTGGTGCGCAGGGTGCTTGGTCGATTGTTGGAGCATGACCTGTACGTCAAGGCTGAGAAATGCCTGTTCTTCCAGCAGTCCGTCTCCTTCCTAGGGTATCACATTTACACTTCTGGGGTGGAGATGGAGAGTGACCGCATTTCAGCCATGCGTAATTGGTCGACTCCCACCACAGTAAAGGAGGTGCAGCGGTTTCTAGGGTTTGCCAACTACTACCGGAGGTTTTTCTGGTGTTTTGGTCAGGTAGCGGCTCCCATTACCTCACTGCTGAAGTGGGGTGCGGTGCGTTTGCAGTGGGCGGCTGAGGCGGACAGGGCTTTTGGTCACCTGAGGGTTCTGTTTACCTCGGCTCCCGTGCTGGCCCATCCGGATCCCTCTTTGGCGTTCATAGTGGAGGTGAGGTGGACGCATCCGAGGCTGGAATAGGAGCCACCGAAGCTCCGCCCCTGTGCTTTCTTCTCGAAGAAGCTCAGCCCGGCGGAGCGAAACTATGACTTGGGTGACCGGGAGCTGTTGTCTGTTGTCAAGGATCTGAAGGAGTAGAGACATTGGCTTGAGGGGGCTAAACACCCTTTTCTCATCTGGACTGACCACCGCAATCTGGAGTACATCCGGGCAGGGAGGAGACTGAACCCTCGCCAGGCAAGATGGGCCATGTTTTTCACCCGTTTTGTTTTCACCCTTTCCTACAGACCAGGATCCCAGAACTTCAAGGCAGACGCACTGTCCCGGCTGTATGACACAGAGGAGCGGTCCATGGATCCTACCCCCATACTTCCGGCCTCCTGCCTAGTGGCGCCGGATGTATGGGAGCTGGACGCGGACATTGAGCAGGCGTTACGTGCAGAGCCCGCTCCGTTCCAGTGTCCCGCTGGTCGTCTGTATGTTCCGTCTGCTGTCCGTGACCGGTTGATCTATTGGGCCCACACGTCACCCTCCTCTGGTCATCCTGGGATCGGTCGGAAGGTGCGCTGTTTGGTTGGGAAGTACTGGTGGCCTACCTTTGCCAAGGACATGAGGGTTTATGTTTCCACCTGCACATTATTTTGACTGGTGCGTTACGGGTTATTGTACCCCTTTATTCTCATGTTGTTTTGAACCGTTGGGTTGTCTATTAAACGACTACGATTATTACCCAGTTTTGCTCTCCTGCGCCTGACTTCTCTGCCACCAGTTACACAACCCCTACATTTATCCTAGGAGTGTGTTGAGTTGAAATAATGCACAGTTAGTACAGTAACTCTATTCAGCTTGTCAAGCATTGTAGAGGTAGATGTTGCTGGCTTTGTTAATACTGAATAAATGGAACTGACAGATTGAAGAAATATAGGCCTATTTTTATATCTATAAGTCCTTCAAGTGTTATATTACATGTCCAAGTATTAGCCTAGCAACCACGTTAGTTACTGTCCCCTCTGAGTTGTGACATGCAGGGTTGAAGGAGTGCGGAGGAGATCACCATCTTACAGCACGTGTTTAAAGCCCCATTGCTGGTAAACAACAGTCATGCCCATAATCACACCTGCTGGTGGGACACATGCTTGTTTTCTCAATGAATATGGGACACATGCTTGTTAGTTATTGTGAGGTATGGGGACGTTTTCAGAGAACTGAGAGGGAACACATGAACAATACTCTTTAGCTGTTTCCTGTTGTTGTAACTCAGAAGACACCACAAGATAGAGAGAGAAAGAGAGAGAGAGAGAGAGAGAGAGAGAGAGAGAGAGAGAGAGAGAGAGAGAGAGAGAGAGAGAGCGAGACAGAGACACAGTGTGAGAGAGAGACACAGAGAGAGACACACACAGAGAGAGAAAGAGACACTGATGCTATACTGAACCCAGCTGACAGAGAGAGAGAGAGATGTGATACTGTACTGAACACAGCTGACAGGAAGTGGTCATAGTCACTGACTTGTCTTGCTGTACTGAAACAGAGCTGTAAAAACAACTGCAGATAAGACAAGATACTACACACACACACACACACACACACACACACACACACACACTCTTGTATCACACAAAACACACAGATTATACAGCACATAGAGTACCACACGGTGCAGAACAAAACACACCCAGAGCATACAGAGCTCTCATAACAGAGAGATAGTCTAAACAACAGCCTGACCTTACAGAGCTCTCATAACAGAGAGATAGACTAAACAACAGCCTGACCTTACAGAGCTTTCATAACAGAGAGCTAGTCTAAACAACAGCTTGACCTTACAGAGCTTTCATAACAGAGAGCTAGTCAAAACAACAGCCTGACCTTACAGAGCTTTCATAACAGAGAGATAGTCTAAACAACAGCCTGACCTTACAGAGCTTTCATAACAGAGAGATAGACTAAACAACAGCCTGACCTTACAGAGCTTTCATAACAGAGAGCTAGTCTAAACAACAGCCTGACCTTACAGAGCTTTCATAACAGAGAGATAGACTAAACAACAGCCTGACCTTACAGAGCTTTCATAACAGAGAGCCCTGAATTGGTTTACAATCTGTATTAATTATACACCGTTAACAGTATTATTTACGGTTCTTATCAACTGTTCTCTTTTATGATGCGTTGTCTAGAGATGACAGTTGTGTATTAAGATGCTAGACCAGATATCAGACTGTATTGGACTGCACTAGTCCGATTTCCATTGTTGTGTGGTCATAAAATACATATGATAGGATTTACAACGGGAATATTTTTTTCCCAATCTAACCTGTGGTGTTTCTGAGATCCTGTCAGATAGTGCGGTGCCAATTCTGCCAAAACATTTGTGTGCAAAACAGCTCTGACCTAAATAAAGGCAAGCAGCTGGATGTATGAGTAACTGTAGCTAGCTCAGTCCCCTATGGGAGATTGTGGTAACTCATTAACTTAGAGACTGTCATACCATGGGAGAAACCGCCCTTTAAAACCTGATACAATTACACAACAGACTTGTTTTGAAGTGTATGTGTGTGTGTGCATGCATGTGTGTGTGTGCATGCACAGGATTGTATGTGTCTGTGTCTGTGTGTACGTACGCATGCCTGGTGCTTGTGTGTGTGTGTGTGTGTGTGCTGGTATGTCATTGAAAGATTATGCCAAAAATCTAATGGACTGAGTAAACAAATTCAACAACAGTTTTTATTATTAAAACTAGAACGATGAACACTAGACCGATGGATATCAACCTTACAAACTCCAATATGCACAGCATCTGCAAACATTCACATTTCTACAACTGTAAATCACTAGGTGTTCTTAGTTGCTTGTGCCACTGTTTTAAGGAGAGGAGAGAAAGCTAGCAAGTGAGAGAAAAAAAGAGATGGCAAGCGAAAATGAGAGGGAGAGAGAGTGATTAAGACCAAGTGAGAGACTGAACTAACTAAGTGACATGGGAGCATGGACATGGGAAGATGCTGAGAGACTGAGAGAGAGATAGACAGAGAGAGAGAGAGAGAGAGAGAGAGAGAGAGAGAGACCGAGAGAGAGAGAGACAGAGAGAGAGAGAGAGAGAGAGAGAGAGAGCCAGGAGAGAGAGACAGAGACAGAGAGAGACAGAGAGAGAGAGAGACAGGAGAGGTATTGGTGAGATAAGGGGGCTGAGCCCTGATGATATTGGTGTCCTTCCCTCTAGCAGCTGCTCCTGGGCCTGTGCTTACCAGCCAGGTCGCTCAAGATTCACTTAAAAATGTCCAGAGGAAAATGTCGGGAAATGCCTTTGAAACCCACCCCTAGGGCCAACGGTGAGCGTAATTACCATCAAGGCTTGGGTAAGCTGTGTGCTCCGGCTCCGAGCGTCGCGTGTTCAATGTTTTCTTTATACATTTTTTTCTATCCCAACTTGAGGAGAAGGAGATACCCAGGATGTCCAGAACACCTCGAAATGTTATGTTTGGAGAAACGTGGATAAACGTCAGAATCTGAAGTCAAGTTGGTCAAACCGTGAAATCTTGTTGGTGCTTACAGACCTGCACCACTGCATTCCCCAGTCAGGCCCAGGCAGCGTCTGCTTCCCATTGACCTAGTTCTGACTGCCAGAGAGGAGGAGGACAGGAGCAGAGGGCTGGTCTGTCACCAACACTGGAAATAAACACTCTTTACTTCTGGAGTGTTGACAAACACACAAACAAACACACACACACACACAAACAGACACCATCCCACTATTTACATACCGGTGTACCTCATCCTACCCAAATCCAGCCACCCCTGCTTTGGAACCTCCTGTTCAAGCGTCCCATTCCATTCCTACCCCAAACCTCTTCCACTTCATTTTCTTCCCTTTTCTAAAACATGGATCTACATTCAAACCTCTATCCCACCTCACTGCTCACACCCAAATCTATGTAGGCCACCTCTGGTGTTCTGCCCCCACTTCTCAACGCTTACACACACACACACACACACACACACACACACACACACACACACACACACACACACACACACACACACACACACACACACAGGAACACAAAGCAGAAAGAGGGGGCGCGAGAAAGAGAGAAAAACTTCTGAAGACATCTGCTCCACTTCTCTTTTCCTCCTCTCCTTCCCTCCCACCCTCCATTGTGTTATTGTTGAGTCTCTCTCTTTTGGCTCCTGACTACGCCACCACAGTCAGGGTTGTTTCTGCAGCTCTGACTGCAGTGAGTTGGAGAACAACTGGGCCACATGACTTTACAAAGCAGCCGTCACTCCATTAAAATGACTGTAGGCTTAGACTGTGTTCCAGTCATAAACAGCTCTCTTTCCACTCTTCATTAATTTGAGTTTGTGGCCACTGTCGGGAAATACTTAGTAGGTCAAGAATGAAGTGTCATTGCATTACAAGTACATCCTATTATAGCAGGTAAGTACACTTAACAGCCAGATTGACAGGCTTCCTTCTTGTTTTGGTCTATAGTATCAAGTCCCATTCAGGTGACTGGTAACAAGGAAAGGACGTGGATTTGAGGATTGGAACGCAGCCGTGTCTGTTACCCTCTGCCCATGTTGTTAGTCACAAATTGAATCCTTCAGACAAATAGATATGGGTGTATCTCAATAGTCTCAAGTGGCGTCACCCTCCAAACACAGTAGGTGAAAAGCAATATGGCTGTCGCTTAATTAACATATTTCCTTGCACCAGTCCAGTAGTTCACATGAGTACTGGATGGAAAAGAGACATGACTATTGAGATACAGCCCTTCTCTCCACATCAAAGCAAATCAAATCAAATTGTATTTGTCACATACACATGGTTAGCAGAAGTTAATGCGAGTGTAGCGAAATGCTTGTACTTCTAGTTCCGACCATGCAGTAGTATCTAACAAGTAATCTAACGAATTCACAACAACTACCTTATACACACAAGAGTAAAGAAATGAATACGAGTATGTGCATATAAATATATGGATGAGCGATGGCTGACCGGCGTAGACAAGATGCAGTAGATGGTATAGAGTACAGTATATATATATGAGATGAGTAATGTAGGATATGTAAACATTATATATATAAATGGCATCGTTTAAAGTGGCTAGTTATACATTTATTACATCCAATTTTTAATTATTAAAGTGGCTAGAGATTTGAGTCGATGGCCGAACGGCATAGGCAAGACTCAGTAGATGGTTTAGAGTACAGTGTATACATTTGATATGAGTAATGTCGGATATGTAAACATTATATACAAAATTGTTTAAAGTGGCTAGTGATACATTTGTTACATCCAATTCCTATTATTTAAAGTGGCTAGAGATTCAAGTCAGTATGTTGGCAGCAGCCACTCAATGTTAGTGGTGGCTGTTTAACAGTCTGATGGCCTTGAGAGAGAAGCTGTTTTTCAGTCTCTCGGTTCCAGCTTTGATGCACCTGTACTGACCTCGCCTTCTGGATGATAGCGGGGTGAACAGGCAGTGGCTCGGGTGGTTGTTGTCCTTGATGATCTTTTTGGCCTTCCTGTGACATCGGGTGGTGTAGGTGTCCTGGAGGGCAGGGAGTTTACCCCCGGTGATGCCATGTGCAGTCCTCACTACCCTCTGGAGAGCCTTACGGTTGTGGGCGGAGCAGTTGCCGTACCAGGCGGTGATACAGCCCGACAGGATTCTTTCGATTGTGCATCTGTAGAAGTTTGTGAGTGTTTTTGGTGACAAGACAAATTTCTTCAGCCTCCTGAGGTTGAAGAGGCGCTGTTGCGCCTTCTTCACCACGCTGTCTGTGTGGGTGGACCATTTCAGTGTGTCCGTGATGTGTACGCCGAGGAACTTAAAACATTCCACCTTCTCCACTACTGTCCCGTCGATGTGGATAGGGGGGTGCTCCCTCTGCTGTTTCCTGAAGTCCACGATCATCTCCTTAGTTTTGTTGACGTTGAGTGAGAGGTTATTTTTCTGACACCACACTCCGAGGGCCCTCACCTCCTCCCTGTAGGTCGTCTCGTCGTTGTTGGTAATCAAGCCTACCACTGTAGTGTCGTCAGCAAACTTGATGATTGAGTTGGAGGCGTGCTTGGCCACGCAGTCATGGGTGAACAGGGAGTACAGGAGAGGGCTGAGAACGCACCCTTGTGGGGCCCCAGTGTTGAGGATCAGCGGGGTGGAGATGTTGTTTCCTACCCTCACCACCTGGGGCCGGCCCGTCAGGAAGTCCACGACCCAGTTGCACAGGGCTGGGTCGAGGCCTAGGGTCTTGAGCTTAATGACGAGCTTGGAGGGTACTATTGTGTTAAATGCTGAGCTGTAGTCGATGAACAGCATTCTTACATAGGTATTCCTCTTGTCCAGATGGGTTAGGGCAGTATGCAGTGTGATTGTGATTGCGATTGCGATTGCCTGTAGACCTATTGGGACGGTAAGCAAATTGGAGTGGGTCCAGGGTGTCTTGCAGGATGGAGGTGATATGATCCTTGAATAGTCTCTCAAAGCACTTCATGATGACGGAAGTGAGTGCTACCGGGCGATAGTCATTTAGCTCAGTTACCTTAGCTTTCTTGGGGACAGGAACAATGGTGGTCCTCTTGAAGCATGTGGGAACAGCAGACTGGGATAGGGACTGATTGAATATGTCCGTAAACACACCAGCCAGCTGGTCTGCGCATGTTCTGAGGACACAGCCAGGGATGCCATCTGTGCCGGCAGTCTTGCGAGGGTTAACACATTTAAATGTTTTACTCGCGTTGGCTGCGGTGAAGGTGAGCCCGCAGGTTTTGGTAGCGGGCCTTGTCGGTGGAACTGTATTGTCCTCAAAGCGAGCAAAGAAGTTGTTTAGTTTGTCTGGGAGCAGGACATCGTGGTCCGTGATGGGGCTGTTTTTTTTTTTGTAGTCCGTGATTGACTGTAGACCCTTCCACATTCCTCTCGTGTCTGAGCCGTTGAATTGTGACTCTACTTTGTCTCTATATTGACGCTTGGCTTGTTTGATTGCCTTGCGGAGGGAATAGCTACACTGTTTGTATTCAGTCATGTTTCCGGTCGCCTTACCCTGGTTAAAAGCAGTGGTTAGCGCTTTCAGTTTTGTGCGAATGCTGCCATCAATCCACGGTTTCTGGTTGGGGAAGGTTTTAATAGTTGCTATGGGTACAACATCACCGATGCACTTGCTAATTAACTCGCTCACCGAATCAGCATATACATCAATGTTGTTGACTGATGCTGTCCGGAACATATCCCAGTCCACGTGCTCGAAGCAATCTTGCAGCGTGGAATAAGATTGGTCGGACCAGCGTTGAACAGACCTGAGAACGGGTGTTTCCTGTTTTAGTTTCTGTCTGTAGGCTGGGAGCAACAAAATGGAGTCATGGTCAGACTTGCCGAAAGGAGGGCGGAGAATAGCCTTGTAAGCATCACGGAAATTAGAATAACAATGATCCAGGATTTTACCAGCCCGGGTGGCACATTCAATATGCTGATAAAATTTAGGGAGCCTTGTTTTCAGATTAGCCTTATTAAAGTCCCCAGCCACAATAAATGCAGCTTCAGGATATGTGGTTTCCAGTTTACTGGATTTCTTTCAGTGCCGTCGATGTGTCAGCTTGAGGGGGGATATACACGGATGTGATTATAATCGAGGAGAATTCTCTTGGTAGATAATGCGGTTGGCATTTGATTGTAAGGAATTCTACGTCAGGTGAACAAAAGGACTTGAGGTCCTGCATGTTGTTATGGTCACACCACGACTCGTTAATCATAAGACACACAACCCCGCCCTTCTTCTTACCAGATAGATGTTTGTTTCTGTCGGCGCGATGCGTGAAGAAACCAGGTGGCTGTACCGACTCTGATAACGTGTCCTGAGTGAGCCATGTTTCCGTGAAGCAAAGAACATTGCAGTCGCCGATGTCTCTCTGGAAGGCAACTCTTGCTCGTATTTCGTCTACCTTGTTGTCCAGAGACTGGACATTGGCAAGTAGAAATCTCGGGAGAGGTGCGCGATGTGCCCGTCTACGTAGCCTGACCAGAAGACCGCCGCGTTTCCCACTTCTCCTGCCCCGCCGTTGTTTTGAGTCGCCGGCTGGGATCCAGTCTATTGTCCTAGTTGGTGGACCAAACAGAGAATCCGCTTCGGGAAAGTCGTATTCCTGGTCGTAATGTGGGTAAGTTGACGTTGCTCTTATATCCAATAGTTCCTCCCGGTTGTATGTAATAAAACTTAAGATTTCCCGGGGTAACAATGTAAGAAGTAATCCATGTATCTCAGTAATATCTACTGAGATACAGCCCTGCTCTCTCTGTCTTGTCATGACTATTGAGATACAGCCCTGCTCTCTCTGTCTTGTAATAACTATTGAGATACAGCCCTGCTCTCTCTGTCTTGTAATAACTATTAATTTCACCTTTATTTAACCAGGTAGGCTAGCTGAGAACAAGTTCTCATTTACAACTGCGACCTGGCCAAGATAAAACAGTTGGACACATACAACAACAACGAGTTACACATGGAATAAACAAACATACAGTCAATAATACAGTAGAAAAAAAGTATATATACAGTGTGTGCAAATGAAGTAAGATAAGGGAGGTAAGGCAATAATTAGGCCAGGGTGGCGAAGTAATTACAATATAGCAATTAAACACTGGTATGGTAGATGTGCAGAAGATGAATGTGCAAGTAGAGATACTGGGGTGCAAAGGAGCAAGGTAAATAAATAAATAACAGTGTGGGGATGAGGTGGTTGGATAGGCTATTTACAGATGGGCTATGTACAGGTGCAGTGATCTGTGAGCTGCTCAGACAGCTGGTGCTTAAAGCTAGTGAGGGAGATATGAGTCTCCAGCTTCAGCGTTTTTTGTAGTTCGTTCCAGTCATTGGCAGCAGAGAACTGGAAGGAAAGGCGGCCAAAAGAGGAATTGGCTTTGGGGGTGACCAGTGAGATATACCTGCTGGAGCGCGTGCTACGGGTGGGTGCTGCTATGGTGACCAGTGAGCTGAGATAAGGCAGGGCTTTACCTAGCAAAGACTTGTAGATGACTTGGAGCCAGTGGGCTTGGTGACGAGTATGAAGCGAGGGCCAGCCAACGATAGCATACAGGTCGCAGTGGTGGGTGGTATATGGGGCTCTGGTGACAAAACGGATGGCACTGTGATAGACTGCATCCAATTTGTTGAGTAGAGTGTTGGAGGCTATTTTGTAAATGACATCGCCGAAGTCAAGGATCGGTAGGATGGTCAGTTTTACGAGGGTATGTTTGGCAGCATGAGTGAAGGATGCTTTGTTGCGAAATATTTAATTTTGGATTGGAGATGCTTAATGTGAGTCTGGAAGGAGAGTTTACAGTCTAACCAGACACCTAGGTATTTGTAGTTGTCCACATATTCTAAGTCAGAACTACCCAGAACCGTCCAGGGTAGTAATGCTGGACGGGCGGGCAGGTGCGGGCAGCAATCGGTTGAAGAGCATGCATTTAGTTTTACTTGCATTTAAGAGCAGTTGGAGGCCACGGAAGGAGAGTTGTATGGCATTGAAGCTCGTATGGAGGTTAGTTAACACAGTGTCCAAAGAAGGGCCAGAAGTATACAGAATGGTGTCGTCTGCGTAGAGGTGGATCAGAGAATCACCAGCAGCAAGAGCGACATCATTGATGTATACAGAGAAGAGATTCGGCCCGAGAATTGAACCCTGTGGCACCCCCATAGAGACTGCCAGAGGTCCGGACAACAGGCCCTCCGATTTGACACACTGAACTCTATCAGAGAAGTAGTTGGTGAACAAGGCGAGGCATTCATTTGAGAAACCAAGGCTGTTGAGTCTGCCAATAAGAATGTGGTGATTGACAGAGTCGAAAGCCTTGGCCAGGTCGATGAATACGGCTGCACATTAATGTCTCTTATCAATGGCGGTTATGATATCATTTAGGACTTTGAGCGTGGCTGAGGTGCACCCATGGCCAGCTCTGAAACCAGATTGCATAGCGAAGAAGGTACGGTGGGATTCGAAATGGTCGGTAATCTGTTTGTTAACTTGGCTTTCGAAGACCTTAGAAAGACAGGGTAGGACTATTGAGATACAACCCCGCTCTCTCTGTCTTGTTATGCCTATTGAGATACAGCCCTGCTCTCTCTATCTTGTAATTACTATTGAGATACAGCCCTGCTCTCTCTGTCTTGTAAAAACTATTGAGATACAACCCTGCTCTCTCTGTCTTGTCATGACTATTGAGATACAGCCCTGCTCTCTCTGTCTTGTAAAAACTATTGAGATACAACCCTGCTCTCTCTGTCTTGTCATGACTATTGAGATACAGCCCTGCTCTCTCTGTCTTGTAATAACTATTGAGATACAGCCCTGCTCTCTCTGTCTTGTCATGACTATTGAGATACAGCCCTGCTCTCTCTGTCTTGTCATGACTATTGAGATACAGCCCTGCTCTCTCTGTCTTGTCATGACTATTGAGATACAGCCCTGCTCTCTCTGTCTTGTCATGGCTATTTGGCCAGTGCTTCTGATTCCCTCTGAAGGCGAGAGAGAGATTTACCACCATGTAGATTCACCATGAAATCGGCGGCAGTGGTGAGCTGTGACATGAAAGAAGCCTTTGAATGTGGGGCTGCATATGCTTGGCCTACTTTTGATGCCATGGAATATGGGGGGAGCTGCTATATTTTCAGGGCTTACCAACTGGCTGCAGCATGGTGAATGTGCATATGATCAACACACACTTGCACCCACACAGAACACACACATAGCTAGTTGTGTATATTACATGTACACACACACACGCGCACGCACACACACACACACACATACACATACATACAGTGAGACAGAGAAGGGACATATTGAATGAGTGAGAGAGAGGAAGAGACAGGGGTGAGGGGGAGAGACAGGGGTGAGGAGGAGAGACAGGGGTGAGGAGGAGAGACGAGGGGTGAGGAGGAGAGACGGGGGGTGAGGAGGAGAGACAGGGGTGAGGAGGAGAGACAGGGGTGAGGAGGAGAGAGGCGGGGGTGAGGAGGAGAGACAGGGGTGAGGAGGAGAGACAGGGGTGAGGAGGAGAGACAGGGGTGAGGAGGAGAGACGGGGGGTGAGGAGGAGAGACAGGGGTGAGGAGGAGAGACAGGGGTGAGGAGGAGAGACAGGGGTGAGGAGGAGAGACAGGGGTGAGGAGGAGAGACATGGGTGAGGAGGAGAGACGGGGGGTGAGGAGGAGAGACAGGGGTGAGGAGGAGAGACAGGGGTGAGGAGGAGAGACAGGCAACACTTATTGACAGACGGGAAAGAATGAAGGAATGGGGGTGTTGGACTCGGGAGAGGGGGAGCAGACAGAGATGTGGTTCGAGGTAGTGAGAGAGGAGGAGAGAAGGAGGGGGTGTGTTGGATTCGGGAGAGGGGAGCAGACAGAGATGTGGTTCGAGGTAGTGAGAGAGGAGGAGAGAAGGAGGGGTGTGTTGGATTCAGGAGAGGGAGCAGACAGAGATGTGGTTCGAGGTAGTGAGAGAGGAGGAGAGAAGGAGGGGTGTGTTGGATTCTGGGAGAGGGAGCAGACAGAGATGTGGTTAGAGGTAGTGAGAGAGGAGGAGAGAAGGAGGGGGTGTGTTGGATTCGGGAGAGGGGGAGCAGACAGAGATGTGGTTCGAGGTAGTGAGAGAGGAGGAGAGAAGGAGGGGGTGTGTTGGATTCGGGAGAGGGGGAGCAGACAGAGATGTGGTTAGAGGTAGTGAGAGAGGAGGAGAGAAGGAGGGGGTGTGTTGGATTCGGGAGAGGGGGAGCAGACAGAGATGTGGTTAGAGGTAGTGAGAGAGGAGGAGAGAAGGAGGGGGTGTGTTGGACTCGGGAGAGGGGGAGCAGACAGAGATGTGGTTAGAGGTAGTGAGAGAGGAGGAGAGAAGGAGGGGTGTGTTGGACTCGGGAGAGGGGGAGCAGACAGAGATGTGGTTCGAGGTAGTGAGAGAGGAGGAGAGAAGGAGAGAGAGAAAGGGAAACAAAGAAAGAAAGAGGGTGACAGAGTAAGATGGCGCCAAGCAGAGGGAGGAATAGAGAGAGTGATTTCCTTCCCTCTAGAGAAGAACACTGCTCCAGGTGTTGGATAGTTTATTAGTAATCATGACTAAGGAACTGGCTAAGGTACAGGTCTGGACATGTGTTGTGTTTGGAAAGAATTGACGGTGCTCTAGCACTGCCGTGCCAAGAGGTCAGGGACGGAGAGGAGTGGATGAATTATCAGTGTGCGCCTGTGTGTGTTGGTGTGTGTGTGTGTGCCGTACACACACTTTCTTATGGCAGTCCATCGTTGCAAAAGAAAGGCGGACAGATCATCAGATAGACAGACACACACACACAACCCGACCTGTCTGCGCAGAGCACAATCCCTATGCCTTGTGCCATGTCAAGCATACAGGCAACGCGTGACCCACGTTGTCAGAGCATGCTGAGTAGAGGTGCTTTTAAAGACTTTGTTTTCACAGAATCCAATAGCCTGTAGAATAGAGGAAGCAGACAAATACCAAACAGAGTTTTGTTCAAGAGGCAAAGCGACATCAGAATTCCCCTATGCAGCTCACCAAGGACACCATCTGTTTCTGTCAGCCTAAACAAAGTTGGTTTCCTTTGGTTTTTCACTGCTTTGTTTTTGGTACCCTTCTGTGACAGAGGAAGGTGGCTGGGTGTGTGTCAAGTGTTTAATATGTCTCATGTATGTTTTAGATTGTGTACCTACGTGCTCATGTACACGATTTGTCTGTGAGTGTGTGTGTGTGGTTGCTTGTGTGTGTGTGTTTGTGTGGTTGCTTGTGTGTGTGTGCGTGCGTGTTCATGCCCATGTTTGTGTGTGTATGTGAACAATGCCACCAGTTACTCTGGGCGTAAGCCCCTTTGTCCTGTGCCTGGCAGGGGAGAGGCAGGCTACATTACAAAGGAGGGTGTGAGCGGATCCCATTCAGTATGAAGGGAGGAGAGGAGAAGGGGTGAAGAGAGAGCTGGACAGCCAACCAGATGGCACAGACAATAAGAGAAAAGTACCTTCATGTCAACAACCTCACCTCCTTCTCTCAACCTCCCCTCCCCTCCCCCCCTCCTTCTCTCAACCTCCCCACCCTCTCTCCTTGTCTCAACCTCCCCACCTTCTCTCACCCTCCTTCTTTTAAACTTCCCGGGTCAAACATATCCCTCTTCCAGTAGTTTGCGCTTTACCTCGCTCGCCTCTCCTCTCCTCTTTTCTCCCACTCCCAGCCTCAAGTAATAGAGCTATCACCTTTCTTCTGTATATTTCTACCCTTTCCTTTTCTCCTCCTTTCCTCTCCTCTACAGTTTGGGAAATCTAAGGAAAGAGGTTTCCCCCCATGTCCACTTCTCTTCTTTCCTCTCTATTCTCTTCTTTCTCCCAAACCTCCAGGGGGCATATCCACCTCCTTCTCCTCACATTCTCCTCTTTTACCCTCCCCTCTCCTCCCTCTCTTTCCCCCATAGTTCTTTGATCTGATCAGGGAACACAGTAGCAGCTGGGGAGCGGTAGAGGGAGAGAGGAGAGAGAGAGAAGAGGGAGAGAGAGAGGAGAAGAGAGGGAGAGGAGAGAGAGAGAAAGAGGGAAGGGGCACTGGCAATAACAGTGGAAACATTACACCCTTACTGACTAGACAATGCCGTATACTGCACCTGTTGAACCAAAACATGTTCTCTTTTGTTATTTCTCTCTCTTGTTCTCAAAAACAACATCTGTTGTCAAAGAGACTGTTGCTCCTGCTGGAACACTTATCGCCCCACTGCCCTGTTAATACTTCTAGCCAGGAGACGTGTTCGGTGATATTAGCATGCAGGTGTGTGTGAGTGTGTGCGCAGAACACGTGTGTGTGTGTGTCTGAGAGAGAGAGGCTGAAAAGGTCAGACTCTTCGTGACTCAGGATGAGTCAGAGAAGACAGGAAACTCAGCAGGGTGTATGCTGTCCTGTCAATAACCATTGCTCCCAGAACAGAGAGAGAAGCCAGGTCTGTGGAGACAACAGTCAATAACTCTGATCTGGGAACAGTGATATCCATATCATTAAGTCACATTGTTGCTAGAGATTGAATTACAGGTAAAAATATAAAGATATACACTTAGAAGAAAAGAGAAAAGAGAGAGGGGGAAGAGATGAAACACATCCAGTCGTTGTGAAACACACATTTACATTAATCACCATGGTGACAAATCAATAAATCCCTTCCCAACATGATGAAAGTGTTCTATGTGTGCCGAGACTCATATCCTGTCACTGAGCTGTCAAGTGGAATGTAAAACCCTATGTGCCTCTTTGTCGAAGGGTGTGTTTGTGATGTGCAGCTAGCTATGCATGGAAAACTACAGTCCTGTGTGTGTGTGTGTGTGTGTGTGTGTGTGTGTGTGTGTGTGTGTGTGTGTGTGTGTGTGTGTGTGTGTGTGTGTGTGTGTGTGTGTGTGTGTGTGTGTGTGTGATGACCAACCCAGCTAACAGATGTTCATGTGGGGTAAGGCCATGACTTGTCCGTGTTTGACGTGTGTGTGTGTTCAAGAGATAGAATTTCCACGTCTATAGCCCACCCTGCCCTCTCTGTCAGGGGTGCCTCTTATGTAACTGCAAAGTTTACGACGTCGGCAAGTTTTCCATACCACACCGACCCCATTCCAACCTCCCCCTTCCTTATCTAACAACAGGTGTGTGTGTGTGTGTGTGCACGTGCATGCGTGTGTGTGTGTGTCCTCGGCAAAGATGCCTTCATTCACTCTTAAGCAACCAGCCAATAGGACAACTATATTTGGCAACCATGGATAATACATGTGTTTTTTATCGGTTGAGAATGTTCTAATTCTGTTCTATTTTATTCTGTTTTATTCTATTAGTTTTCGTTCTATTCTACTTGTATTATATTACTAATCATATTATAAGGACTTTCCATATGTTAAAGTAAGAGCCTGTGTTATATAGTCTTTATATCACATCATCTATACATAGTCTATATATCTGTTATTTACTTCTGTTATAAAAGCATCTGGCAGTTTGACTTCCAATCTGACTCGTCAGTCATCTACTGTTATCACATTACTATGCATCTAAAACGGACCCCTCTTCCCAGCGGTTATGACATTGGCATGGGATCTGGGGTTTACGCGGTGGTCTTCGTAAAGGGTAATCCTTTCTGTGTTGGTCATTAGGCCTGCTAGCTATCCCTGGATAAGTTCATGTCTGCTCCAGACACCGTTTGGTTCAAACCAGTCTGGCTCTGGCACAACGAAACTTCAGACTTTTTGAAACATGTCTAGATCTCAAGTAAAAAGAAACTATATAACCAAGAACAAACCAAATCCATGTCAAAATATAGCCTAGAGTTTGGAAGAGCTGTTCGATATAGGAGTGCTACAGAGGTCATGAAATAGGCTTGGAGCGTTCTGGAGCATTTCACCAGTTAATAAGCAACTCTAAGCAACGACTAAGAGACTCTAAACAGTCCAGGAGGCCTACAGGCATTCACCAGAGACGCCTAAAAATGAGGAATCCAAACAAACAGCTACAGTGTGTTTGTGTGTGTGTGTGTGTTTGTGTGTGACTGCGTGTGCATGTGTGATTGTGTGCGTGTGTGTGTGCAAATCCTTTTCTGGAAGTGAAAGGTAGCTGCAGTAACCTCACCCAGTGGTAACTACAGACTGGAACTGGAGTGGAGTCTGTATGTCTGTCTCTCTCTCTCTGGCTCTGTCTGTCTGTATGTCTGTCTCTGGCTCTCTCCCTCTCTCTTTCTGTCTGTATGTCTGTCTCTCTCTCTCTGGCTCTCTCCCTCTCTCTGTCTGTATGTATGTCTCTCTCTCTCCCTCTGCTTGATCTTCCATTGTGACTCACTCCGTACTTCTGTCTAAAACGTGACTAAAACATTTTTCTTAGGGTAGTTCATTTGACACTTGTAACTTGTAACCATTTTTTCCCCACAAGATCCAATGGAGGAGAGGAGAAAAGAGGAATCTAGGAGAGGGGGAGAGAAGTGGAGGTCCAAAGGTTTAAAACCACCAGGAGGACCAGAGGGCTGGCCTACAGCTAACATTGTAGTTAAACCACCAGGAGGACCAGAGGGCAGGCCTACAGCTAACATTATAGTTATACCACCAGGAGGACCAGAGGGCTGGCCTACAGCTAACATTATAGTTAAACCACCAGGTTGACCAGAGGGCTGGCCTACAGCTAACATTATAGTTAAACCACCAGGAGGACCAGAGGGCTGGCCTACAGCTAACATTATAGTTAAACCACCAGGAGGACCAGAGGGCTGGCCTACAGCTAACATTATAGTTATACCACCAGGAGGACCAGAGGGCTGGCCTACAGCTAACATTATAGTTATACCACCAGGAGGACCAGAGGGCTGGCCTACAGCTAACATTATAGTTAAACCACCAGGAGGACCAGAGGGCTGGCCTACAGCTAACATTATAGTTAAACCACCAGAAGGACCAGAGGGCTGGCCTACAGCTAACATTATAGTTATACCACCAGGAGGACCAGAGGGCTGGCCTACAGCTAACATTATAGTTATACCACCAGGAGGACCAGAGGGCTGGCCTACAGCTAACATTGTAGTTGATAGTGTTCAATGTTGAATAGTGTACACATGAACCATTGATTGCTCATGAACTGCACTTTTTCTGCCATTATTTATTGTCTTCATAAGACTCCGTTATGTGTTGTTATGTATGCTCAGAGCCTCAACCAACATATCCCCATGGGGATAATGAAGTCATGATCTTATCCTGTTGAGGTCATTCAATCTCTGGCTTGTTAATTAAGGTAAGGTTTTGACCCATTCATAAGGTTGACAAGTGGAGGTTGTGATAGACGGCTGGTGGTAAACTTCTTCTCTCTGCATGATCAATCATCAACGCTCATACAGACCATCTCAGTATGGAGCCCAGTTCACAATGCATGAAGACCTTCCATCTCATCAGGGTAACTTTTGTTCTTGGTACAGGTAGGCCTACCTTTCCTGCAGCATAGTCCATGCTACAGTAATATAAAGACTGAATACCATCTCCATTTGGCTTTCGGAAGTCACCTTATTTTTTAATTGTAAAGATCGTTTTTTTAATTGCAGCTGCAGAGTTTGAAAACAGCCTATCACTCAAATATCATAGCTTTAAATCAGTTTAAACGTGAGCACTCTCTCACATTCTTTCTCTCTATCAACTCTATTCAAATTGCATCCAAATAGATAATCCTGTTCTAGATTGATATATAACCCTATATATAGATGTCCTAGCCTACCTTATTCAGGTAATACATTCAATGCAGCATTAGCCTTATATTTATCCAATTAATGATGAATTATGTATAATAAGATTCTAACTTATAGCCTCTGTCTCTTGTGCAATGCTCACACACCTGTGCTCAGCTGGACTCTCTCCTTAAAAACAATCCTTAGCTCTTGGAGTCCCATGCAGGAAAAGCTAGACTAGAATATGCTGGGCATTTGTTTTTTTTGCATTTCTTATACCAATAGAGTATTGGAAGAGGGATGCAAGCTCTTTGCTGAATGTTATTATTCAACGATGTCATTAGAATGACGACGATAAGGACAACACAACTTATTTCATTTAACTGTTGAAAGCGAGGAAAGACTGAAGCAACAATAGAGATAGAAAGAGGAGGTAGGCTAATAACATTAGAGGACATTTTATAAAAGGTATATTTGAATCAGCCTACTAATTATACAAATAGTCCCTATTAAATTTCAAAATTAAAATCAAATTCGCTAGCCTGTACTTGTAACCTCGTATGCAGCGTGTGCTGCACCAGAATCGCATGTTCTCTCCCTGCTTTATCATGGTTTGAATGATTCCAGTCCATATAATACCGTACAATGCAATACAGTACAGTAGTACAGACCACACTGAAAAGATTAACTTACTGGAGCTAGTTGAATTTATTTACCCAAGAGAGCATAGCTATATCTACGGTACAATCATTTGGGATTTTTTGGGCTTGGGCTCTTTAAATGTCTTCAATGTAGGGCTCATTAACTGTCTTCAATGCATGGCTCATTAGGCTCAGGTAGCATCAGGCTTGAACGTTCGATCAAAGCTCTAAACAAATCCAGACACAGGCCTATTTATATGCTTTATAAGCTTTTGAAGTACACTTCCGGTTTTGGCAGGAAATACTCGGTTACACGGGAGAAAAGTGAATTATTCTCGGGAATGAAACATTTGTAAAGAAAATATTCAACCCTTGTGTGTGTGTTGGGCCAGGCTTCCTCCCATTCTTCCCCTGCTGCTCTGTGTTCGTGCTGCCATGGCTGGAGCTCAGGACAAGGCTACAGCGCCGCTGGCATCCACCCCAACATAGCCTACGCACACACACACACACACACACACACACACCCCACACACACACACAAAGTATTATATAGTAGGCCTGTGGTAACAGCATATACTCTGATAAACAGTCTTTACCCACACACAGAAGCAATCAGAGCTCTGGCTTTCTCCAAATAGAACACCATGGCAACAACTCACTTACCAGCACTCAACAGCCTTTGTGATGTTGCCAACATGTTGCTCACCTGTTGCGCAATCATCGCCAATCGAACCCGCTCACCCCTGCCTCTCCCGGAGACCTCGTTCACCTTCTCTCCCCAGACACTGTGAAGGGTTGTTAAGGGTCATTAAAGGTCCTTTGGTGATGTCACCGGTCCCCATGAGACAAGGTGACAATTTCCAATATTGCCACATCTGCAGGCGGGCGGTTGCACCATCACTTAAGGCCTTGAGTTCAGGGAACATTGTCTCCTTCTGAGAGATGTTATATGCTCTTCTTGAAAAGAGGCCATTTTATGATGCACTTACATATTTATTTGTGTAAGCGAATCTTGCTTTTTGATAAATGCTATTAGCGTTTAGCATTGAGAATCTGATAGAGGCCTACGGCAATCCATTCACGTGTTCTTTCGTTTTGTTGAACGCTATTAGCATAAATGTTATTAGTATTTAGCATTGAGAATCAGCAATTCATGTTTGTGTTCTTTCTCATTATTAGCATAAGTGCTATTAGTGATTATAATTTAGAAGTGAGAATCTGACGAACAGCAATCCATTTCAGTGTTCTTTCTCTCTAATGCTATTATCATTTAGCATTTAGATTCTGAAGTAGGCCTACGGCAATCCATGTTGTGTTTTTCCCTCTGTGATTCATATTTTCGCATTTAGCATTTGACAGCCTATTTGCTTACTCTCTCTCTCTCTTCCATAAGTGATTAGCATTAGCAACCCACACCACCTGGGGTATTCACCAGTAAGGTTGTTTTTCAGTTTCTTTCTTTTAACCTTAGAGGCACTGTTGGTTTTGTGAGGAGACCACAGTGTAAGCAAACGAAGGAGAGGAGAGGAGAGGAGAGGAGAGGAGAGGAGAGGAGAGGAGAGGAGAGAGAGGAGAGGAGAGGAGAGGAGAGGAGAGGAGAGGAGAGGGAAGAGTGGAGTTGAAAGGATGAGAGTCAAACCTGTAGCCGTTTTCTGCAGAACTCATAGAAAGTTTTCCCTCTCTCCTCTTTCTCCTCTCTTCTCCTCTCTCTCCTCTTTCTCCTCTCTTCTCCACTCTCTCCTCTTTCTCCTCTCTTCTCCTCTTCTCCTCTCTCTCCTCTTTCTCCTCTCTTCTCCACTCTCTCCTCTTTCTCCTCTCTTCTCCTCTTCTCCTCTCTCTCCTCTTTCTCCTCTCTTCTCCTCTCTTCTCCTCTCTCCTCTTTCTCCTCTCTCTCCTCCTCTCTCCTCTTTCTCCTCTCTTCTCCTCTCTTCTCCTCTCTCCTCTCTTCTCCTCTCTTCTCCTCTCTCCTCTTTCTCCTCTCTTCTCCTCTCTCTCCTCTTTCTCCTCTCTTCTCCTCTCTCTCCTCTTTCTCCTCTCTTCTCCTCTCTCTCCTCTTTCTCATCTCTCTCCTCCTCTCTCTGCTCATCTCTTCTTCCAAAGACAAGCGTTATGTTCTTTTAGCCCCGTCTCCATGACAACCCCCAGAAGCCCTCTCAAGCGGCCTCGCATCGCACCAAGTGGCTAAACCCTCTCTGTTCTTTGCAACCTCCGGCAATACGGCACCTGTTTGGCTGCACCGTGTTAGTCCCTTTTGTGTTTGTGTGGATGTGGGTGGGGAGTGTTGGGGAGGGAGGGTGTACAGTGGTTTCTCCCTCCCAGTGTGGAAACTCTTTTGTGGGGAGAATGAGGGTGGATGTAGGGGCATCTGGAGCTAGGCCAGGTTGGGCCTCTTCTGGTCTGTCTGCCTCTCCACAATCTCTCAATTTCAATTTCAATTTAAGGGGCTTTATTGGCATGGGAAACATATGTTTACATTGATAAAGCAAGTGAAATTCATAATAAACAAAAGTGAAATTAACAATAACATTTTATAGTAAACAGTACACTCACAAAAGTTCCAAAATAATTTTTCAAATTTCAAATGTTATATTATGTCTATATACAGTGTTGCAATGATGTAGTTCAAGTACAAAAGGGAAAATAAATAAACATAAATATGGGTTGTATTTACAATGGTGTTTGTTCTTCACTGGTTGCCCTTTTCTTGTGGTAACAGGACACAAATCTTGCTGCTGTGATTATACACTGTGGTATTTCCCCCAATAGATATGGAAGTTTATCAAAATTTGATTTGTTTTCCAATTCTCTTGGGTCTGTGTAATCTAAGGGAAATACGTGTCTCTAATTTGGTCATACATTTGGCAGGTTAGGAAGTGCAGCTCAGTTTACACCTCATTTTGTGGGCAGTGTGCACTTAGCCTTTGTTCTCTTGGAAGCCAGGTCTGCCTTCGGCGGCCTTTCTCAATAGCAAGGCTATGCTCACTGAGTCTGTACATTTTGGGTCAGTCACAGTGGTCAGGTATTCTGCCACTGTGTACTCTCTGTTTAGGGCCAAATAGCATTCTAGTTTGCTCAGTTTTTTTGTAAATTCTTTCCAATATGTCAAGTCCTATTTTTTTTTTTTTTGTCATGATTTGGTTGGGTCTAATTGTGTTGCTGTCCTGGGGCTCTGTGGGGTCGGTTTGTGTTTGTGAACAGAGCCCCAGGACCAGCTTGCTTAGGGGGCTCTTCTCCAGGTTAATTTCTCTGTCTGTGATTGCTTTGTTAAGGAAGGTTTGGGAATCGCTTCCTTTTAGGTGGTTGTAGAATTGAACGGCTCTTTTCTGGATTTTGATTTCTGCTCTGCATGCACTATTTGGTGTATTACGTTGTACATGCAGAGTCTCAATTTGGTGTTTGTCCGATTTTGTGAATTCATGGTTGTTGAGCGGACCCCAGACCTCACAACCATAAAGAGCAATGGGTTCTATAGCTGACTCAAGTAATTTTTGTCAGATCCTAAATGGTATGTCGAATTTCCTGTTTCTTTTGATGGCATAGAAGGCCTTTCTTGTCTTGTCTCTCAGATCGTTCACAGCATTATGGAAGTTACCTGTGGCGCTGTTGTTTAGGCCGTGGTATATAGTTTTTTTTTTGTGTCCTCTAGGGCAACGGTGTCTAGATGGAATTTGTATTCTCTCTCTCTCTCTCTCTCTCTCTCTCTCTCTCTCTCTCTCTCTCTCTCTCTCTCTCTCTCTCTCTCTCTCTCTCTCTCTCTCTCTCTCTTTCTTTCCTTATCTATTTTGTCAATTTAAATTCAATGAATGTTCTTTATTGGCATGACATAACAATGTACATATTGCCAAAGCGTACTATGGAGATTAAGTGACGGACATGTGCAGGTTGGTTGGTCTCCAGGGCAACGGTGTCTAGATGGAATTTGTATTCTCTCTCTCTCTCTCTCTCTCTCTCTCTCTCTCTCTCTCTCTCTCTCTCTCTCTCTCTCTCTCTCTCTCTCTCTCTCTCTCTCTCTCTCTCTCTCTGTAGACCACTGTTGCTTTGTTTCTTTTATTGGATACTAGTGAGTCATACCACCTGCTCTGTCTTTCTTTACTCCCTTTTTTCTTCGCCTCTCCGTCCCCACTTTCACGACCTCTATACAATCTCCCTTCCATACACCGATGGACCATTGTCCTCTCAGACACCTGATACTGAAGAGCAGCCAACACACACCCACACCTGACCCGTTCAGCAGATGACACCACATCCCTTCATTGTCTGGTCGCCCCTGCTCTGAACCCTACTCCTGCACTCTCTCCATCCCTCTCTCTTTCTTTCTCTCTCTTTCAGACACTCTCTCCCTCCCTCTCTATTTCTTTCTATATATTTTTATACACTCTCTCTCTCTCTCTCTCTTTCTCTCTCAATCTCTCTTTACTCTGTCATTAATATCTCTCTCAATTTTCTTATGTTTCCAATACCCAGTCTGCTCCCCTCTCAATACCCATTCTGCTCGCTCTCTCAATACCCAGTTTGCTCCCTCTCTCAATACCCAGTCTGCTCCCCTCTCTCAATACCCAGTCTGCTCCCTCTCTCAATACCCAGTCTGCTCCCCTCTCTCAATACCCATTCTGCTCCCTCTCTCAATACCCAGTCTGCTCCCACTCTCAATACTCAGTCTGCTCCCCTCTCTCAATACCCAGTCTGCTCCCCTCTCAATACCCATTCTGCTCCCCTCTCTCAATACCCAGTCTGCTCCCCTCTCTCAATACCCAGTATTCTCCCTCTCTCAATACCCAGTCTGCTCCCTCTCTCAATACCCAGTCTGCTCCCTCTCTCAATACCCACTCTGCTCGCTCTTTCAATACCCAGTCTGCTCCCTCTCTCAATATCTACTCTAATCCCCTCTCTCAATCCCCATTTCTTTCCCCATCGCCCCTCTGACTTCTCTTTCTCTCTTTGATGCTGTTGTTCTGTGAGCTGTACAGTACAATTAGTTCATTCCCTCTCTGCTCCCTTGGTGCCTCTGGCAGATCGAGCTGTGTGTGTCCCCGTGAGTGTGTACGTGCCTGCATGCATGTGTCAAACTGACGCAGTCAAAAATGTTTTGACACAAGCAACTGTCGGTTGCACGGTTCTTGCCTCAGCTCATTCAACCTAAAGCAGTCCAGCAGTTAGTCTTGTTCACATTTATACTCTTGATTAAATGATCTTTCTCACTATCAATTATTAGCTCATGGATAAATGTATTGATTGGAATGATAATAAATTGGATCATGAACGTTTTTCTGTCCGCCATCCATATAGCAGCAAACTGATTGATTAATGTTTCAGACTGCCATCTGTCCTTATAGGAGTTTATTGATTGCAGTATGAATGTTTCATTTGATTTCATTGATTGATTACTGCTAGACATATTGTTCTTAAGATGTATAGTCTTGTACTGTCTGACCCATTGTATTGAAAGACGCAAGAGTTTATAGTGTAAAACAGAAACACTGAAGTTCATGTCCTCCTCTGTGTATGACTAGCCATAATCACCAATACTAGGAAGATGACCTCCCAGATGTTAGTAGAAACATAGAATAACGCTTTTATGTGTGTTTGTATGTGTTCATATGTGTGTCTGTATGTGTTCAAATGTGTGTTTGTATGTGTTCAAATATGTGTTTGTTTGTGTTCATATGTGTGTTTGTATGTGTTCATATGTGTGTCTGTATGTGTTCATATGTGTGTCTGTATGTGTGTTCATATGTGTGTCTGTATGTGTTCATATCTGTGTCTGTATGTGTTCATATGTGTTTTGGTATGTGTTCATATCTGTGGTTGTATGTGTGTCTGTATGTGTTCATATGTGTTTCTGTATGTGTTCATATGTCTGTCTGTATGTGTTCATATGTGTGTCTGTATGTGTTCATATGTCTGTCTGTATCTGTTCATATGTGTGGTTGTATGTGTTCATATTGTTTGTCTGTATGTGTTCACATGTGTGTGTGTATGTGTTCATATGTGTGTGTATGTGTTCATATCCGTGTCTGTATGTGTTCATATGTGTGTTTGTATGTGTGTGTGTATGTGTTCATATGTGTGTTTGTGTGTGTTCGTATGTGTGTTTGTATGTGTTCATATGTGTGTGTGTATGTGTTCATATGTGTGTGTATGTGTTCATATGTGTGTGTGTATGTGTTCATATCTGTATATGTATGTGTTCACATGTGTGGTTGTATGTGTTCGTATGTGTGTTTGTATGTGTTCATATGTGTGTGTATGTGTTCATGTGTGTGTGTGTATGTGTTCGTATGTGTGTTTGTGTGTGTTCGTATGTGTGTTTGTATGTGTTCATATGTGTGTGTGTATGTGTTCATATGTGTGTGTATGTGTTCATGTGTATGTGTGTATGTGTTCGTATGTGTGTTTGTGTGTGTTCATATATGTGTGTTTGTATGTGTTCATATGTGTGTGTTTGTATGTGTTCATATGTGTGTGTTTGTATGTGTTCATATGTTTGTGTTTGTATGTGTTCATATGTGTGTATTTGTAAGTGTTCATATGTGTGTGTGTATGTGTTCATATGTGTGTGTATGTGTTCATATGTGTGGTTGTATGTGTTCACATGTGTGTCTGTATGTGTTCATATGTGTGTCTGTATGTGTTCATATGTGTGTCTGTATGTGTTCATATGTGTTCATATGTGTGTCTGTATGTGTTCATATGTGTGTCTATATGTGTTCATATGTGTGTCTGTATGTGCTCATATGTGTGTCTGTATGTGTTCATATGTGTGTCTGTATGTGTTCATATGTGTGTCTATATGTATTCATATGTGTGTCTGTATGTGTGTTCATATGTGTGTCTGTATGTGTTCATATGTGTTCATATGTGTGTCTGTATGTGTTCATATGTGTGTCTGTATGTGTTCATATGTGTGTCTATATGTGTTCATATGTGTGTGTATGTGTTCATATGTGTGTGTGTATGTGTTCATATGTGTTTGTGTATGTGTTCATATGTGTGTGTGTATGTGTTCATATGTGTGTGTATGTGTTCATGTGTTTGTGTGTGTTCATATGTGTGTTTGTGTGTTTGTATGGTCAGAACACTGTGTTTAGTATTTTTAAAGTTAAAGGCTTTCATAGGTTATTGATCAAAAGGGCTTTAGTGATGTTCCTGGATTGAGGATTAAACATACACGCACACTGACTATACTAAAGTACTGGTTTTAAAGATATTTGATCAGACGTGGAGTAGATCTTGTATATTGGTTTAGAGAATGTTAAATAGTGCAGTCTTTTGCATGCACCTGTCTTCATAGTGTAATCCCTATCCCCACCGGACCAACTGGACCGTCTGCACTCTTCATGATTATATCTGACCAGGGATTGAACCCTGGACCGTCTGCACTCTTCATGATTATATCTGACCAGGGATTGAACCCTGGGTCGTCTGCACTCTTCATGATTATATCTGACCAGGGATTGAACCCTGGGTCGTCTGCACTCTTCATGATTATATCTGACCAGGGATTGAACCCTGGACCGTCTGCACTCTTCATGATTATATCTGACCAGGGATTGAACCCTGGGTCATCTGCACTCTTCATGATTATATCTGACCAGGGATTGAACCCTGGGTCATCTGCACTCTTCATGATTATATCTGACCAGGGATTGAACCCTGGGTCATCTGCACTCTTCATGATTATATCTGACCAGGGATTGAACCCTGGGTCATCTGCACGATTCAGGACTGGGTTGGCCCTCTGAGGTTGTGGTTGGTTTAACATGTTCTCATAGGCTTTGTGTGAAGCTGTGTTGTGATAAAACACATTTTTTTAGTAAATATTTTCAATTGAACCTTTATTTAAGTAGGCAAGTCAGTTAAGAACAAATTCTTATTTACAATGACTGCCTACCCCGGCTAAACCCGGACGACGCTGGGCCAATTGTGCACCGTCCTGTGGGACTCCCAATCACGGCCGGATGTGATACAGCCCGGATTCAAACCAGGGACTGTGGTGACGCCTCAGCCTTCTGAAAGTACCCAAAGGGGACACAGTATGTTCATCCGCTCATTGCTCAGAACAAAGTGGGGTAGTGTGTCACACTGATGCAGGAGATAGGTGTAAAGTGCTTATTACGCAATAGGGGGGCTAGTGTGTGTGTGTTTGAGCAGTTCAACATGAATTAGGCCTACTGTTTTTCACCTCTTGTGCTTCTTTAAGGTGGGTGATCCTTAGAGGAAGAGAGGGGGGCTATTCAGAAGATATTCAGTCAGTCATATAAACAGACTCACACACATAGACACATTGTTCTTCTTGTTGATGTTTTCTCATGTTTTGTTCTACCATCTTATTTTTAGTATTACATTGATATTGATTTCTGCATTGTTTGGGTAAGAGCTGCAAGAAAGGCATTTCACTGTACTTGTGCACGTGACATTAATTAAAACTTGAAACATTCAGTGGTGGAAAAAGTACCAAATTGTCATACTTGAGTAAAAGTAGAGATACCTTAATAGAAAATGACTCAAGTAAAAGTGAAAGTCACCCAATAAATACTGCTTGAGTAAAAGTCTAAAAGTATTTGGTTTTAAATATGTCTAAGTATCAAAGTTAAATGTAATTGAAAAATATACTTAAATCAAAAGTAGAAGCATAAATAATTTTAAATTCTTTATATTGGGCAAACCTGATGGCACCACTTTCTTGTTGTTTTTATTTATAGCCAGGGGCACCCTCCAACACTCAGGCATACTTTACACATGAAGTCTGTTGTTTTTATTTATAGCCAGGGGCACCCTCCAACACTCAGGCATACTTTACACATGAAGTCTGTTGTTTTTATTTATAGCCAGGGGCACCCTCCAACACTCAGGCATACTTTACACATGAAGTCTGTTGTTTTTATTTATAGCCAGGGGCACCCTCCAACACTCAGGCATACTTTACACATGAAGTCTGTTGTTTTTATTTATAGCCAGGGGCACCCTCCAACACTCAGGCATACTTTACACATGAAGTCTGTTGTTTTTATTTATAGCCAGGGGCACCCTCCAACACTCAGGCATACTTTGCACATGAAGTCTGTTGTTTTTATTTATAGCCAGGGGCACCCTCCAACACTCAGGAAAACTTTACACATGAAGTCTGTTGTTTTTATTTATAGCCAGGGGCACCCTCCAACACTCAGGCATACTTTGCACATGAAGTCTGTTGTTTTTATTTATAGCCAGGGGCACCCTCCAACACTCAGGCATACTTTACACATGAAGTCTGTTGTTTCTATTTATAGCCAGGGGCACCCTCCAACACTCAGGCATACTTTACACATGAAGTCTGTTGTTTTTATTTATAGCCAGGGCACCCTCCAACACTCAGGCATACTTTACACATGAAGTCTGTTGTTTTTATTTATAGCCAGGGCACCCTCCAACACTCAGGCATACTTTACACATGAAGTCTGTTGTTTTTATTTATAGCCAGGGGCACCCTCCAACACTCAGGCATACTTTACACATGAAGTCTGTTGTTTTTATTTATAGCCAGGGGCACCCTCCAACACTCAGGCATACTTTACACATGAAGTCTGTTGTTCTTATTTATAGCCAGGGGCACCCTCCAACACTCAGGCATACTTTACACATGAAGTCTGTTGTTTTTATTTATAGCCAGGGGCACCCTCCAACACTCAGGCATACTTTACACATGAAGTCTGTTGTTTTTATTTATAGCCTGGGGCACCCTCCAACACTCAGGCATACTTTACACATGAAGTCTGTTGTTTTTATTTATAGCCAGGGGCACCCTCCAACACTCAGGCATACTTTACACATGAAGTCTGTTGTTTTTATTTATAGCCAGGGCACCTCCAACACTCAGGCATACTTTACACATGAAGTCTGTTGTTTTTATTTATAGCCAGGGGCACCCTCCAACACTCAGGCATACTTTGCACATGAAGTCTGTTGTTTTTATTTATAGCCTGGGGCACCCTCCAACACTCAGGCATACTTTGCACATGAAGTCTGTTGTTTTTATTTATAGCCAGGGGCACACTCCAACACTCAGGCATACTTTACACATGAAGTCTGTTGTTTTTATTTATAGCCAGGGGCACACTCCAACACTCAGGCATACTTTGCACATGAAGTCTGTTGTTTTTATTTATAGCCAGGGGCACACTCCAACACTCAGGCATACTTTACACATGAAGTCTGTTGTTTTTATTTATAGCCAGGGGCACACTCCAACACTCAGGCATACTTTGCACATGAAGTCTGTTGTTTTTATTTATAGCCAGGGGCACACTCCAACACTCAGGCATACTTTACACATGAAGTCTGTTGTTTTTATTTATAGCCAGGGGCACACTCCAACACTCAGGCATACTTTGCACATGAAGTCTGTTGTTTTTATTTATAGCCAGGGGCACACTCCAACACTCAGGCATACTTTACACATGAAGTCTGTTGTTTTTATTTATAGCCAGGGGCACACTCCAACACTCAGGCATACTTTACACACGAAGTCTGTGTGTTTAGTGAGTCCTCCAGATCCGAGGCAGTAGGGATGACCAGGGATGTTCTCTTGAGAAGTGCATGGATTGGACTAGTTTCCTGTCCTGCTAAGCATTCAAATGTACTTTTGGGTGTCAGGGGAAATGTATGGAGTAAAAATAACATTATTCTAATTAGGAATATAGTGAAATAAAAGTGAAGGTTGTCTAAAATATAAATAGTAATGTAAAGCACAGATACCCCCAAAACTACTTAAGTACTCTAAAGTATTTTTACTTAAGTACTTTACACAACTGGAAACATTGGAAGCCAATGGCTATGGCTAATTGTCTGATGGCTAGCTGTCTGGAGATGGATGTGTATAGAAATGTGTGTGTGATGAGTTGTTAGCTGATGGCTAGTTGTCTGGAGATGGATGTGTAGAGAAATGTGTGTGTCATGACATCAGGCACAGACAGAGGACAATGGCCTTGACAGTCAAATATTTACTCTCCACACACACACCGATTGTCACATGTCGCTGAGTCCCTAATTCCCCCATTCCCTCCCAGGGCAATGTGCATGCCTTGCTTCTTCTCTCTAGCCCAATTACACTACACTCATCCAGACAGTAGCACGTTCTATTAGCATAATGATGATTAGCCTTGTGTTGATCTGTTTGTTGTTCTCCCTTAGCCCCGAGGAGAGCTGACCCACTTCTAGTGAGTAGTGCTCAATCTGTTAGCGTGCTAGAGTATTAGCGAGGAGAGGGAGAACGATGGAGGAGACAGCGGACATTTTGTCTTCATCAAGGTCTGTTTCCCCCGGGTGAATGATATTCTCAGTCTCGCCGCCTGTCTCGCCGCCTGTGTGTGGGGGGGAGGGCATGTGTGTGTGTGTATGTGTTTACGTGTGCGTGTGTGTACGTGTGAATACACGTGTGTGTGTGTGTGTGTGTGTGTGTACTGTATGTATTCGGGGCCATCCCCCAACCATAATAAGTTGCTGCTTCAGTGGTCTGCGGAGGTGAGGAAAACGTATTGTCTGTCTAATGAGGAAATATCTAGGACAGGACAATAGAACGTTACATGGAACAGGACAATAGAACGTTATCTGGAACAGGACAATAGAACGTTACCTGGAACAGGACAATAGAACGTTACCTGGAACAGGACAATAGAACGTTACCTGGAACAGGACAATAGAACGTTATCTGGAACAGGACAATAGAACGTTACCTGGAAAAGGACAATAGAACGTTACCTGGAACAGGACAATAGAACGTTACCTGGAACAGGACAATAGAACGTTACCTGGAACAGGACAATAGAACGTTACCTTGAACAGGACAATAGAACGTTACCTGGAACAGGACAATAGAACGTTACCTGGAACAGGACAATAGAACGTTACCTGGAACAGGACAATAGAACGTTACCTGGAACAGGACAATAGAACGTTACCTGGAACAGAACAATAGAATATTACCTGGCAAAGACAAACAGAGGTTGTTGTAATATGGAAATTGGAAAGCATTAACATTGTGATCAGGTCATTGTGTCTTGTATGCTACGTACCGGGTTTGAGAAGTTAGCGAGGTAACTTTGAGGTCAACTCTGAGTTCTATTAACAGGTACCGCGAAAGTGGCTCACCTTTTAGCCAGGTACGTTTCTATGGCAACAAATCCTTCAGAACTAACCTGCTCCGGGGCAGGCTAACTCAGGGTTAAAACCATTTATCCTGAATGAAATGACTGAGCTGCGTGTTAAGGACCAATGAAGTCAGATTCCCTCCCTCTTGCAAATATTGAGTCATCAACCCCTTCATTTGAGGAAGACGACCAATTAAATATTTTATTAATCAAATGTTTTTCTGTGTAAAAAAATTGTCATACTGAAATAGTACCTATCACATTACATATTTAGTAATGACAGGAATGCATTTGAATGTTTTCTGTAACATAATACAATTATTATTATGGGAAAAAGCGGCATTAATGATACAAAATAAAAGAAAGACGGCACTAATTTCAGAAAAGCCTGAGTACATCTAGAAACGTATGTAGTATACCCCTTTGCTGTGTGTGTGTGTGTGTGTGTTTATGTGTACATTTCTGTTTACATGGTGTTATGGAGAAACTACGTGTCACTTCGTTTAATGTTGTGAGGTTTGGTGTATTGTGTCAAGCTTGTGTGTATGTGTTTTGTTTGAGTGTGTGTCATTTGGTTTAATGGGGTGTAGTTGTATTGTGTCAAGTCCAAGCGTGTGAGAGTGTGTTACTGGTTTATTGTATCTTTATTGTATCTGACGTGTTGGGCCCATATGGCCAATGGGCAGACTGGTCCAGGACAAAAGATGGAGGATCGTTTGGCAGAGCACGGACCGTTACCTCCGCTGGCCCCTCGTTCCTCTCGCTCCCCTTTGAGATGAGGTAATACACACACACGACTCTCACCTTATATGTATCCCTCTCTCTCCGTCCTTCTCTCTGTTTCCGTCCCTCTCTCCGCCCCTCTCTCTCTCTCTCTCTCTGTCCTACACACACACACAGTTGAGGTGTTATCGGGTCGCTGTGTGAGGTAATGAAGCGTTCCGCTGTGTCCTGCCAGGGCATTGGAATGTGTGCCAGGCAGTGCATGTCCTGAGAGTGGACATAGTCTCTGAGATGGGCACTGCCCAGCCTGGCATAGGTTACTGTCCTGCCCAGGACTTCCTGTGCAGCAGATGTCACACCAGCATGGGAAGAGGAAGAGGCACACACACACACACATACACACACACACAGGACCATGACGCAGACGGATGTCATGGTGTGTGTACGTGTGTGTACATGTGTGTGAAAGAGAGATGTCCACACATACAGCCTTCCTCTCTCCAGTTCATGCTCCTCTGGTCACGGATGGCTGGTCCCATTATGTGTAGATACACGGGGGAAACTGGGGGAATCTCTATATAAATCTAGTCCCCCTCCATCTTAACCTTGGGTGAAGAATGAAGACATGTCCATTGTTAAAACCCACAGAAATAGGCTACCACATAGGATAGGTATACATGGAAAAACATTGGCTTTTTTTAACATACAGTGCACACTGTGAATGGGTCCACAGACGAAGGGGTTGTCATTGATCACAGGAGGTTGGTGGCACCTTAATTGGGGAGGACATGCTCGATTTAATATCTAGAGTGTGGAATGGTATCGAATACATCAAACACATGGTTTCCATGTGTTTGGTGACATTCCATCCACTCCGTTACAGCCATTATTATGAGCCGTTCAGCAGTACTACCGATTTGTTACTCTTCTCATCACATTTCATCAACTGCAGCCAATGCGAAGATCTAGTTAGTCATTTTATTTTCTTAACATTATATGGTTTGGAATTTGAATTCTATTTGAAAGGAGTTTGTAATCCGTCTGCTGGTTTTGTTTTGAACAAAGAGCAGACTGCACATGTAGGCTACAGCCATCCCACTGGTCCTTTGTTTGCTGAGCTCCTGTCAGACAGATTGTCAAAACTGACCTCATTTTCTGTTAACATCCACAGTGACAGTAGATGATTGAATTCAGACTGTCTGTGTTTCATCAGTGCTGAGTCTGAATTTGGTCTGAATTCCTTATGTGTTCTATGTCTTCAGCGATAGTTTCACATTCTATTGTTCTGCTCGTGTTCTGCTGTAGTTTTTTCAGTCTTAACTGCAGTCCCTGCTTTCACATACGTGCTGACTTTTCCTGTTCAGGTAGTCCCTACATGTTCAAACATTGTGCTATATGGGAGTGTTGGCAGAGTGCTATGGTACAGAGAGGAGGAGATGAAATGTACATGTACTGTATATGATTACTATTATGTCAAATATGAACCGTCTTTATTCTCTCACCCGCCTTCCTCCCACATGGCAGTCCAACTGTACTGTGCTGTACACACACACACACGCACACACACACACACACACACACACACACACACACACACACACACACACAGGACTGAAACCTACAGATAAGCCTATATCATGAATTTAGAGTGATGCAGTTTCTCCTGGTGGAACAGAGGAGCCACTTCAGATGCTGAGACCTTGACTATTTAATGACTGATGTGTGGGATGGAGCGTTGGGATGGCAAGACCATCTTAGCTTACTGTGTATGTGTGTGTGTGTGTGTTTGTACATGTGAGTACGTGTGTGTATGAGCACACGCAAGCTTTTGTGTGTATACGCTGTCATGACGTTGGCCTGTTGGTGAGGTTTATGACCCCCATAAATACCTTCCCCCCCTTTTCTCTCTCTACTCTATAGAGTTGACTCTTGAAAATCCCTTTGTTAACATAGAGAGAGAGTCTGGTAACATCAAAAGGGTGGGGAAAGAAACCATATTTAGGTAATCCAACCAGCTGAAAATATGCGTTGGTACTTAAGGAATATGATGTCAGATCAGTTGGCGTCTGAGACATTCTTACTAATGATCCGAGGACGTGAGGACGACGGCCCTACGTTAAAAGGGCTAAGATAATAACCTAACGAAATTAGCATTGTGTTCAAAGTGAAGGTGACAATCTACACGCATGAATTTCGACTATACCAGCCAGAATATAGCATGAGCTTAAAGTATGGCAACTTGATATGAACTTTGAACTCGTATTCAAAGAAGTGATACCCCCTAGCCGGTGAGTGAGCAGCAGCAACTGTAAATGTGGGCTAGGAGAGGACAGACAAAGTATCCATTCTACCACGCTCCAGTTCATCACCAGACATACTACAAAGGACAAGAGATCTCTGCTGGGCAACCCAGCCTTCCATCTACGACCAAACTATCGAAGAGCAGCTCAGAGTGAATATGTCTTGCATTTTTCTTTTCCAAATGTGCGGTTATTTATAATGCATAAGATTCTCTATTTACGATAGCATGGCTTCATAAGGTCCGATAGAGACCAAATTCTTTTGTTTCTCAGTCTTCCCGGGCTTTCATTCAAGCCCAACCACCTCTCTTTGTGTAATCAGCCGTCATATCGGTTCTGTCCACCAGGGACGTTTTCTTGTGTGACATAATTAGTAATCAATGTATGATCCATCCTGTGCATATGTAATTCTGTGTGATTATTTAGGTATTTAGTAAATAAATAATTAAACAAAATGTTGTATTGCTGATTCAACTTGGTAGCCAGGGTTCGTGAAGATAACCAAGAATTCTACGATGTTCAGATGAGACTGAATGAGGTCACGATTAATAACTGACTGCTGTTAATGTAAAAGATTACCAGGTCTTTAATGTCACGTCTGCTCCCGCTCTTCCCTTCCCCTGGCACTTGAGGGCGCCAGATTACCCTGCATCACAAGCTCTTGCCATCATCGCTCACACCTGCCCTCCCTCGTCACTCGCATCAGCGTTATTGGACTCACCTGGACTCACTTATAATCTGTTAATTTCCTCCCCTATATTTGTCTGTTCCCCAGCTCTGTTCCCCGCTGCTGCATTAATCGTTTTTGTCTGTATTCTTTTGCTGACGCTGTTCCTGTCTTGTCAGTTATTTATTAAATGTTTACTCCCCGTACCTGCTTCGTCTCTCCAGCGTCATATTCCGTGACATTTAAGAGTTTATTCGGAAGATAACAGTTCTATAAACATTATTTCGTGGTGCCCCGACTTTCTAGTTAATTACATTTACATGATTAGTTTCATCAGGTAATATTAACCTCTTAGCGCGCCGATCCCTTTAGCGGGATCGTTTTCAGAGCAAACATAACGCGCCAAATTCAAAATACATATTCGTAATACATATTCGTAATATTTAACTTCGATATACAAGTGTTGCATAGTGTTGCATAGCCATCAAAAGCTCTGCTTCTTGGCAATATCACTGCGTTGTCAGATTTTAAAAAGGCTTTACGGCGAAAGCACTACATTTGATTGTTTGAGGCTAGTACCTCACATATTTTCCACATTAGCATAAATTCATATCCAGCTCGGTTCTCAAAATATCCATATCACAGCTAATATAAATCGCTTACCTTTCAAATAACTTCTTCTGAGGTCTTCCCAAGTGTCCAAACAAGATAATCCATGGTTCTTTTGTTAGAAAAAGTAAATAATTATATCCATAAATATCCGTTGTTTTTGGCACGTTACGTTCAGCTACTCCACCAAGCATTGTCAGTCTACTCGCCCGTTTTACAGTGAAGGGATCGCGTTCAAATTATACCTCTCATCTTTTTCACAAACAAATCAAATATCATTAATAATGCATCCTTATGTATTCTTTTATGAATAATAGCGATCATATTTTACAAGAACGGTAAGTGAAAGCGTTAAAAGACGAAAAGAAAGTTGGTCGCTGGCGCGTTCACGTTCGTGAGCGTGCACGCGTCTGTTTACCTTTTTCCCTACCCGTAGTAATTCTCTCTCTCTAAGGATCTGGTCAGAGCTTTTTCCTCCATACCCTTTCCAGAGACTGTTGACATCTAGTGGAAGCCATAAGTACTGCAACCTCGGTCCTATTCCCCATAGAAAATATTACATGGGCTTCAAAATGAGAGGAGAGCAACAAAAAAATAAATTCCGGACAGAAATCTCTCTGGTTTTTGCCTGCTAAATCTGTTCTGGAATAGCCACAGACTATATCTTAATGGTTTTATAAACTTCAGAGTGTTTCCTATCCAATAGTACTAAATATGTAAATATCCTAGTTTCTGGCCATGAGTGGTAGGCATTTAACTTTGGGCACGTCAGACAGGCGAAAATTTGGAAAATGGGACCCTAGCTGGAAGAGGTTAATTACAGAGAAATAATTTTATAGAATAGCATGTCATATCACTTAATCCGGCATAGCCAAAGACACGACAACGCCTACCATCAGAAACCCATCAAACTAACAGTTCTTCTGTTTCCATGTGCCTGTGTCTCCTCTCCACACCACAGGAGGCTGTGGCATGTTCATTGGGGAGGACGGGCTCGTGGTAATGGTTAGAGCGGAATTAATGGAAATGGTGTCAAATACATGGTTTCCATGTGTTTCATGCCATTCCATTCGCTCCATTCCAGCCATTATTATGAGCCGTCCTCCACTCAGCATGCTGACCAGACTGCTAATGTTTACCTGACATGCTGACCAGACTACTAGTGTTTACCTGACATGCTGACCAGACTGCTAGTGTTTACCTGACATGCTGACCAGACTGCTAGTGTTTACCTGACATGCTGACCAGACTGCTCGCGCTCGTGCGTCCGATCATCGAGCGCATGTTGATTTTGTCCACCCACATTAGACGCGATGAGTTCACGCAGGTTGAAATATCAAAACAAACTCTGAACCAACTATATTAATTTGGAGACAGGTTGAAAATGTAACATTTGTGGCAATTTAGCTAGCTAGCTTGCTGTTGATAGCTAATTTGTCCTGGGATATAAACATTGGGTTGTTATTTTACCTGAAATGCACACGATCCTCCACTCTGACAATTAGTCCACAGATAAAAGAGGAAACCTAGTTAGTTTCTAGAAACCTCTCCTCCTTCAGGCTTCTTCGTCTTCTTTGGACTTTATATGCATTACCACCACCAGCTGGACTGGAGTGTGACCTCTTTCAATCAACCAAATAAAATAAAATTGTATTTGTCACATGCGCCGAATACAACAGGTGTAGACCTTACAGTGAAATGCTTAAGAAAATCCATACAAAAGTAAGAGATAAGAATAACAAATCATTAAAGAGCAGCAGTAAGTAACAATAGCGGGGCTATATACAGAGGGTACCGGTAAAGAGTCAATGTGTCAATGTGCGGGGGGCATCTGTGTCGAGGTAAGGGAAGACCCCCATGAAATGGACAAAAATGAATGGCAACATACTGCCATTGGAACAAACATACACACGATGGAAAAGAGTGCCCAAATGTACGGCAGATCAATCATTTCTTATGGCGAATGGCATATGGCAAATGCCAAATGTAATAACTCAAAATTACTATAGGTGGCGAGCGCGTTCCAACGGGGGCAAATCATATTGCATATGTACATGAAGTCAAGACCCAAGGGTCAAATTTGGACATTTCAAAAAGAAATATCAAAATACCTACGCCCCCTTAAAAAGTGCTTTCTGGGCCGATTCTTTCGATTTCTTTGATAATAACACGTATATAAGATGTGTATAAACATACCTTTGTCTAATTTTATTAATTTAGTTTTATTAACTTTATTGTCCACAAGGCCTATGTTTTGTCCATTTGCAATATGTTACCATAGGAAGTCAAAAGTCAATGTCCAAATGAAATATGTTTTGTCCATTTGCAATATGTTACCATAGGAAGACAAAAGTCAATGAACAAAAGTATTGAAAGTGCCAAATCATGATGTTATGTCCATTTACATATATCGTCATAGGAAGTCGGCTTCCGAACCCAAAAGTCAGTGAGCAATGTCCAAATGGCATTTAAACTGACAAAATGATATATATCACTATGTTAAGCCCTCATTCATCCTATAGGGTCTATTTTTTGAAAAACGTCCAAAATGACCCGGGGTGCCCCCATTTGGATGGCCACAGGTGGGGGCTGCTCCCTAACCAGCCAGGGATACCTTGCATTAATATTTAAAATATGCTCATGGTTACCCGTTTCAATTACCAGGTACACGGTTGTCAATTTGCAATGTCTTACAATGGGAATTTACCCTCACAAATTTGACAGGCTCCCAAATACTACAGAAATGCCCAAATGACTGGCCCATTGAACTCGGGATGGCCGGGCAGTGATCATGGTTCCTCTCCATCGCTCGTTGGTGTTGATTTCAGCATGTCAAATTCGTGATGTTAAAAGCCCATTGAAACATATTGCAAATGTACAGTGAAACATATTGCAAATGTACAGTACATTTGCAATATGTTTCAATGGGCTTTTAACATCACGAATATGACAAGCTCTAAAATACTGCAGGAAAGCCCAATTGACTACCCGTTGATCTCAGGAAGGCCAGGATTGATAGTGGTACCTCTCCATCGCTCGTTGGTGTTGATTTCAGCATGTCAAATTCGTGATGTTAACAGCCCATTGAAACATATTGCAAATGTACTGTACATTTGCAATATGTTTCACTGTACATTTGCAATATGTTTCAATGGGCTTTTAACATCACGAATATGACAAGCTCTAAAATACTGTAGAAATGCCCAATTGACTGCCCGTTGATCTCAGGATGGCCAGGATTGATAGTGGTACCTCTCCATCGCTCGTTGGTTTTGATTTCAGCATGTCAAATTCGTGATGTTAAAAGCCCATTGAAACATATTGCAAATGTACAGTGAAACATATTGCAAATGTACAGTACATTTGCAATATGTTTCAATGGGCTTTTAACATCACGAATATGACAAGCTCTAAAATACTGCAGGAAAGCCCAATTGACTGCCCGTTGATCTCAGGATGGCCAGGATTGATAGTGGTACCTCTCCATCGCTCGTTGGTGTTGATTTCAGCCTATAAAATTTGGGATGTTAACAGCCCATTGAAACGTATTACAAATGTACTGTACATTTGCAATATGTTTCACTGTACATTTGCAATATGTTTCAATGGGCTTTTAACATCACGAATATGACAAGCTCTAAAATCCTGCAGGAATGGCCAATTGACTGCCCGTTGATCTCAGGATGGCCAGGATTGATAGTGGTACCTCTCCATCGCTCGTTGGTGTTGATTTCAGCATGTCAAATTCGTGATGTTAACAGCCCATTGAAACATATTGCAAATGTACAGTGAAACATATTGCAAATGTACAGTACATTTGCAATATGTTTCAATGGGTTGTTAACATCACGAATATGACAAGCTCTAAAATCCTGCAGGAATGGCCAATTGACTGCCCGTTGATCTCGGGATGGCCAGGATTGATAGTGGTACCTCTCCATCGCTCATTGGTGTTGATTTCAGCGTGTCATATTCATGATGTTAAAAGCCCATTGAAACATATTGCAAATGTACAGTACATTTGCAATATGTTTCAATGGGCTTTTAACATCACAAATTTGACAAGCTATAAAATGATGCAGAAATGCTCAAATTGACTGGCCTGTTGAACTCGGGATGGCCGGGCTCAACGGTTTTAACTTATTTCAAATGGACAAAAGACTGCCATCAAGTCACTATAATAAAAACGTAAAACACCTAGTTACGTTCTAGTTGCGGGTCCAGTTCCAACGTTATGTGTCGGCCTAGCTGAGGCGACCCCAAATCCCGAGTTTCGGCTCGATAGGTCATTCGGAGCCCGAGCAGCGACCTTAATTGGTGCTGAAAATCCACGTTTTCCGGGCGTTGCTATGGGGTCCTTGAATGAGCTATCGGACAGAAATGTTAGGGTCTGTCTCTATGGGCCAAGGCGGTTCTAATGCACCTAACCTTGTGTCTCTGGGACTTTTAGAAATTTTGTCATTTTCGTGATGTAAAAATGAATTGAAAATATTGCAAATGTACAAGGCTGTTTCTCGGCCTGTGAACCTTCTAGAGCCCCATAACTCACCGTGCACTATCGACATAAGCTCTAGAAAAGGGTTCTAAAGTTTCAGAGCTCTAGGTCTGACGGTTCTTTAATAGTTCGAACGAAAGTAACTATTGCAGGCAGTGTGTGTCTGTAAGCCCCAAACTATGTCACTCCCCATGGACTGTGTGCATGTGTGAGTTTTTCAAGGGATTCTGATGGGAGAAATGACTGATTTACAGTTCATTGGGGTTGCCTAATCACACGTGAAGTTTTGGAAAAATGTGACCTTTTTAACCCTTCGAAACAGACCCTGTGACCCCAATTTAAGGCACTTCCGGTTGTCACAGGAAGATGTAGGTAGCCACATATCCTCATTGGGGTAGGCTTTTACAGAATCCTGAGTTTTAAGTCTGTAAATTAAGAACTGACTGATTCACACAGGTTTGAATGTCTGTTTTTCACCAACAGCAGGTTGGGTACTGTAAAACACCTTTAGGGTGAATTTAACCACTTCCGGTTGCTCCAGGAAGCTTAGAATCAACACAGGTAGACCTCATAGTGGCCTGATGGATTGCCATCAAAGACAGGCTCATAAGGCATTCATAAACCACATAGGCACCAGGTTGAATTTAGGCGAGCAGGCAATGTATTCCTATGGGGAGAGATGTCATAGCAAACGGTTTGATGTAAATACCCTGTTTTCACTGTTAAGGGTTAATGCCACACAGTCACGGTTAGGCTTGCACAGATCTGGAGGTCCTAAGGAACGTTCCAGAAGTCGAATCGGGCTTCTAACCTAAACGGGTCTGCCGCTGTCACCCAAAAGCAGCTGAAATTTTGGGCCAGGCTTCATTTTGGGCCTACTTTTTGGCACGGTTGCTGCGGTCAGACCGAGTGAGCTACGGTCCAGTGGGGTATCTCGTTGAACTCGGCAAGGCCTAGAGACTATGGTGATGCCATTGCAGGCCCTTTGTGTCTTTAAGACCCACACTGTGTCACTCCATCCCAGCTCTGTGTTTGTGTGTGTGTGTGAGAGTTTTATTATAAATCTGTTGGGAGTAATGACTCATTTACAGTTCATTGGGGTTGCCTAATCCCACATATGAAGTTTTGGAAAGATGTGACCTTTTTAACCCTTCGAAACAGCACCTATGACCCCTATTTAAAGCACTTCCGGTTAACACAGGAAGCTGTTAGTGAACACATATCCTCATTAGGGTATGCTTCTACATAATCCTGAGTTTTAAGTCTTTAGGTTAAGAACTGACTGATATACACAGGGTTGAAAGTCTGTTTTTCACAAACTGCAGGTTGGGTATATCAAAACACCTTTTGGGTGATTTTTACCACTTCCGGTTGCTTCAGGAAGCTTAGAATCAATACAGGTAGACCTCATAGTGGCCTGATGGATTGTCATCAAAGACAGGTTCATAAGGCATTCATAACCCACATAGGCACCAGGTTGAATTTAGGGGAGCAGGCAATGTATTCCTATGGGGAGAGATGTCATAGCAAACTGTTAGATGAAAATACCCTGTTTTTACTGTTAAGGGTTAATGCCACACAGTCACGGTTAGGCTTGCTCAGATCGGGAGGACCTTAGGAACATTCCTGAAGTTGAATTGTGCTTCTAACCCAAACGGGTCTGCCGCTGTCACCCAAAAGCAGCTGACATTTAGGGCCAGGCTTCATTTTGGGCCCACTTCTTTGCATGGTCTATGAGGTCAGAGCGAGCTACAGTCAAGTGGGGCGCCTCGTTGAACTCGGCACGGCCGAGAGACTATGGTGATGCCCTTTTTAGTGTTGATTTCAGTCTGTCATTTTGGTGATGTTTCAGCCCTATTCAATCTTATTGCAAATGTACAAAAGTCAGCGAGCAAGTCAGCGTCCATCAGTCAATTAGATATCATTCTGACACCAAACTGATAAAAACTGACACCAAACCCACTTTTTCCAACTCGTTTAGAAGCCAACTATCACATATATCAGGGCAGGCTCAAAATTCACAGCGTCTTCTGTTTAAATCATAGTAAAAATGTAAAACACCTAGTTACGTTCTAGCTGCGGGTCCAATTCTGACATTATGTGTAGGCCTAGCTGAGGCGACCCCGAATCTCGAGTTTCGGCTCGATAGGTCATTTGGAGTCCGAGCAGCGACCTTAATTGGTGCTGAAAATCCACATTTTCCGGGCGTTGCTACGGGGTCCTTGAATGAGCTATCGGACAGAAACGTTAGGGTCCGTCTCTATGGGCCGAGGCGTTTCTAATGCACCTAGCCTTGTGACTCTGGGACTTTTAGAAATCTTGTCATTTTCGCGATGTAAAAATGAATTGAAAATATTGCAAATGTACGAGGCTGTTTCTCGGCCTGAGAACCTTCTAGAGCCCCGTAACTCACCGTGCACTATCGACTAAATGTCTAGAATGGGTTTCTAAAGTTTCAGAGCTCTAGGTCTGACGGTTCTTTGATAGTTCGAACAAAAGTAACTATTGCAGGCAGTGTCTGTCTGTAAGCCCCTCACTGTGTCATTCCCCATTGACTGTGCATGTGTGTGATTTCAGAAAATCACAGAAATCACGTAGAGCTCCGAAACCCACGTTAACGGATTCGTCTGAACACGCCGCAACTGGATCCATAACTGTTTTGGGGAGAAAATAATAATAATTCTCAACATTACGAATTGTACATTTGACAATTTATCGAAAATTAAAACAGATAAATGTCTGGTTCTTTTTTTCCTTACACCGTAGGTTCATGTACTTTGACGTAAAGCTGTCAAATTTGCGCTCCGTTTTTTCCGTTTAGGAGAAAAAGCCAGGTCAATTAGGTGTATGTTTTGTACATTTGCAATAAGAAGGCATTCGCCATCTGGTGGGATTAACCTGAAGGGCGGAAAAATGACAAAAATGAATTTATTTAATTAAACGGACATCGAAAGTCTGAGAAAGTTTGTTTGATGACTTCCTGGAAGATTTGGCCCTGGGGCACGCGACCCGGCGCCGGCCTATTTTAGAAACAATTTGGATCGTCTAGTAAGGGAGCGTACATTTGCAATATGCAGTTTCTCATCAAACATACAGCAAATGCCATCCGCGTCCCTTATGTAGGTAATTGAGGTAATATGAACATGTAGGTAGAGTTATTAAAATGGCTACGCATAGATAATTACAGAGAGTAGCAGCAGCGTGGGGGCAATGCAAATAGTCTGGGTAGCCATTTGATTAGTTTTTCAGGAATCTTATGGCTTGGGGGTAGGAGCTGTTTAGAGGCTGTCAACATTTGGCCGGGTGTTTTCCGGTTTTTGACCACTAGGGGCTCCCATTGTGTTTTTTTTGTCTGATCCTTTCTTTTCTTTTTCCCTTGTTTCCAGTTATTAATTGCACCTGTGCCTCGTTTCCCTTGTATGTATTTAAACCCTTAGTTTTCCTTAGTTCTTTGCTCTGTGTTTGAATGTTAGCACCCTGCCTCAGTGAAGCTGTGAACGTTTTTTGCTCCAGTTGGACTCTCTTGTGGAACTTTGTTTTGGGTATCGTTTATTTTTGGATTATTCTTTTGAGACTTCTTTTTGTGGAACTTTGTTTTGGGTATCGTTATTTTTGGATTATTCTTTTGAGACTATTTCTTGCTGTTCCTTCTTTCCATGTGGATTTACCTTTTTGTCTTGGTGGATTATTTTTGCCTGAAGTTCTTTCAATTTTTGTCATTATTAAATACACCGTCTCTATTACGGCTGTGTCTGCCTCATCTTCTGGGTTCTGTCGACTACTTGCGGCTCAGGGTGCTAAGTGACTGGTTCTCACACCGGAGACCCGAGTTCGTTACCGGGTCCTGACAGAGGCCTCTTGGACCTAGACTTGGTGCTCCGGTACCGTTTGCTGTGCGGTAGCAGAGAGAACAATCTTTGACTAGGGTGGCTGGAGTCTTTGACAATTTTTAGGGCCTTCCTCTGACACCGCCTGGTATAGAGTTCCTGGATGGCAGGAAACTTGGCCCCGGTGATGTACTGGGTCGTACGCACTACCCTCTGTAATGCCTTATGGTCGGAGGCCGAGCAGTTGCCATACCAGGCGGTGATGCAACCCGTCAGGATGCTCTCGATGGTGCAGCTGTAAACCCTTTTGAGGATCTGAGGACCCATGCCAAATCTTTTCAGTCTTTTGAGGGGCAATAGGTTTTGTTGTGCCCTCTTCACGACTGTCTTGGTGTGCTTGGACCATGTTAGTTGGTGATGTGGACGCCAAGGAACTTGAAGCTCTCAACCTGCTCCACTACAGCTCCGTCGATGAGAATGGGGGCGTGCTCTGTCCTCCTTTTCCTGTAGTCCACAATCATCTCCACTGTCAGGTCTCTGACCTCCTCCCTATAGACTGGTTTTGGTGATCTGGCCTACCATTGTTGTGTCATCAGCAAACTTAATGATGGTGTTGGAGTCGTGCCTGGCTGTGCAGTCATGAGTGAACAGGGAGTACAGGAGGGATAATGGTGTTGATAAAGCACTTCATGGCTACAGATGAGAGTGCTACAGGTCGGTAGACATTTAGGCAGGTTACCTAAGTGTTCTTGGGCACAGAGACTATGGTGGTCTGCTTGAAACATGTTGGTATTACAGACTCAGACAGAGAGAGGTTGAACATGTCACTGAAGACACTTGCCAGTTGGCATCAGGAGGATAGAGTTTTGGTCAGATTTGCCAAATGGAGGGTGAGGGAGAGCTTTGTACGCATCTCTGGGTGTGGAGTAAAGGTGGTCTAGAATTATTTTCCCTCTGGTTGCACATTTAACATGCTGATAGAAATTAGGTAAAACTGATATAAGTTTCCTTGCATTAAAGTCCCTGATGAGAGTTTTCCTGTTTGCTTATGGCGGAATACAGCTCACTGAGTGCGTTTTTGGTGCCAGCCTCGGTCTGTGGCGATATATAGACAGCTACGAAAAATACAGATGAAAATTCTCTAGGTTGATAGTGTGGTCTACAGCTTATCATGAGATACTCTACCTCAGGTGAGAAAAACCCTGAGACTTCCTCAGATGTCGTGCACCAGCTATTGTTTACAAATATGCATAGGCCCCCGCCCATGTCTTACCAGAGGCTGCTGTTCTGTCCTGCCGATAGAGTGTATAACCCGCCAGCTGTATGTTCTTAATGTCGTCGTTCAGCCATGACTCGGTGAAACATAAGATATTACAGTTTTTAATGTCCCGTTGGTAGGATATACGTACTTTCAGTTCGTTCCATTAATTTTCCAGCGATTGAATGTTAGCTAGCAGAACGGAAGGCAAGGACAGATTAGCCACACGTCGCCTGATCCTCACAAGTTATCCTGATCAATTTCCGTGAAACGTTTCCTTTTCCAGCGAATCACGGGGATCTGGGCCTGGTCGGGTGTCCGTAGTATATCTCTCGCGTCCGACTCATTGAAGAAGAACTCCTCATCCAATATGAGGTGAGTAATCCCAGTTCTGATGTCCAGAAGCTCTTTTCGGTCATAAGAGATGGTAGCAGCAACATTATGTACAAAACAAGTTGCGAACAATGCGAAAAAACAAACAAAATAGCATTGTTGGTTAACTACTTATGGAGTGGTGGGGCGCTAATTCAAAATCCAAAAGTTGAATTATTAAACATTCATCAATATACAAGTGTTGCATAGTCATCAAAAGCTCGGATTCTTGGCAATATCACAGCGTTGTCAGATTTCAAAAAGGCTTTACGGCGAAAGCACAACATTTAATTGTTTGAGGCTTGCACCTCAAATATTTACCATTAGCATAAATTCATAAACCATTGCGATTCACACAAAACACATTTCACAGTGAAAACAAATCCCTTACCTTTTGAAGAACTTCTGCTGAGGGCTTCCCAAGTGTCCAACGAAGACATCCAATGGTTCTTTTGTTAGAAAAAGTAATTTATTATATCCATAAATCTCTGTTTGGTTGGCGCGTTATGATCATAAAATACAGCGTCCACTCGCCCATTGAACCGTGAAGAGAACGCGTTCAACCTACACCTATACACTTGTCCAAGAACGATCAAACATCATTGATAATGTATTCTTAGGAACATATACATATATGTATATTTACTATAATATTTCAACCGGATTATAAACTGGACGATAGGAAAGGAAAAAACCACAGCGTGTGCGAGCCCGTGAACGCGCATCCTCTTCTGTTTACATCCGATGAAATTGTTCTTCTATTACCATCCAGAGCAACTATAACATCACCAAACACTGTCTAGAGACTGTTGACATCCAGTGGAAGCAATATGTACTGCAATCTTACTCCCATATATGGTCATTTTCTCTAGGGAGGGGTTCAAAATGAGGCAATGTGTCAAATACACTTTTTCCAGGACAGAAATTCCACGGGTTTTTGCCTGCTATATCCGTTCTGTTATACTCACAGACATTATGTTAACACTTTTAGAAACTTCAGAGTGTTTCCTATCCAATAGTACTAATTATGTGCATATCCTATTTTCTGGGCCTGAGTGGGAGGCATTTTACTTTGGGCACGCCAGACTCTCCAAAACCGTCACCTCGGGAGCCGCTCCCTAAGAAGTTAAGAGCCCAATTGATCTTGAGTTTGAGGGTATATGCTCCTAAAAAACAATGAGGAGATGGGAGAGAGAGGACTTGCAGCGCGCCAAGCATCACAAATAGAACCAATTCTTATTTTAGCTCCTGGCTACGAAGACGCTCGTTGAAGCGCGCAAGCAGTGTGGGTGCAATGATTGAATAACATGTATGTGTAAATATATTTTGCAACGCTTGCACATGCGACGCGTGCGTTGTGGTCAGCATGTTAGCCAGGGGACCGCGTTACGTAAGCACATCAGAGAGAGAGAGAAAATGTGAAAACAAATCCAATTTTGGTAAACTCCCTTGTCTATTAGGTGAAATACCATAGTGTGCCATCACAGCCAAAATATTTGTCACCTGTTGCCACAAGAAAAGGGCGACCTGCTAAGAAGAACAAACACCATTGTAAATACAACCCATATTTATACTTTTGTACTTTTTTTGCCCACCGTTACAACACTGTACATAGCCATAATATTTTGTGAGTGTAATGTTTACTGTACATTTCTGATTGTTTATTTAACTTTTGTTTATTATCTACACTATTTCACTTGCTTTGGCAATGTGAACATATGTTTCCCCTGCCAAGAAAGCCCTTTGAATTGAACTGAAAGAGAGAGAAAGAAAAAATCCTCTACATGTCTACTGTCATTGAAAACCTTATTCTAAAGTCCAATGTTATGAGGTCCAATGAGGAATGCCCAAATGTATGTGGTTTTGTTGATTTGGTAAACCGTGGAAATATTAAAGCATAATATTGTTGGTTGTATTTGAGCTTTATCATTAATCCTCCTGACTTTATTATCTTGTGATCATGGCAGCCATTTCTCGTCTGGTCTGTGTGGGCATCAAGGGAAGAGCCCCAGGTGTCAGTGCTACGCTTAATTCTGATAATTGGTTTAATTACTGTCTGCTACACACATACGAACACACGCACGCACATGCACACCTGAATGTACAACTGCGTGTTCACCAGTGCATGCACACATGCACGCTCTCTCTCTTTCACACACACACACACACACACACACACACACACACACACACACACACACACACACACACACACACACACACACACACACACACACACACACACACACACACACACAGGCCGCTTCAGGAATCAGACAGCCGTACACTTACCTTGTATTGCATGAGATTGTTGTCAAAGATGCTCTCTCAAGTACACCACAGCAACATATAGGTATTTTTCCATCTTTATCTACAATGAGCCACAGTGTACTAGAAAAATGTCTTCAACACAGTGGTGGAATATGTGAATACTGCAAGTGGCAAAGTATAATGTATAGAGTGCTGTTTTGGACATGGACTCTGCTCTGCTGTGATAAGCCCCCTTCTCTAACCCTGAAGCGGAGAACAGTGAGAGAGGCTGTGGTAGTTAATGTGTATTATTCATGCTTATGGACCAGACTGGCCCTGAGCACTGTCCACATGTCTGGCTGCAGAGCACCACTGACAGCTACTGGCTCACTGCACATTAGATTACATGTGTTCTGTCTGTCTGTTTCTGTCTGTCTGTCTGTTACTCACACACACACACACTCACTCACTCACTCACTCTGTTCTCTCTTTGCTCTCTCGCGTACACACACTCTCACCAACCAGGGTCTAATGGCATCATCTCCCTCTTTCTCTCTCTCCTTCGCTCCGATGGACTTTTGAAGCAGTACCTCTCCCCCCTTCCCCAAAGGTTGATCTCTCTGTGAGAGGTGGTGATGTAGTGGTAGGGGGGTGACAAAAGGGGGGCAAAATGCCAGGATGTCTCAATATTCCGTCAGCATGGGGACTTGCACATGAAAAGAGGCTGACATTCAATAATCCTCCTCCTCTGAAAGACACCTATACAGTAGACACAGAGGGAGAAGAGGGATGGAGGGATGGAGGCAGCAGGGGAAGAGGAGGATGGAAGGAGGGATGGAGGCAGCATGGGGGATAGTGGATGGAAGGAGGGAGGGATGGAGGCAGCAGGGGGAGAGGAGGATGGAAGGAGGGAGGGTTGGAGGCAGCAGGTGGAGAGGAGGATGGAAAGAGGGAGGGATGGAGGCAGCAGGGGGAGAGGAGGATGGAAGGAGGGATGGAGGCAGCAGGGAGAGAGGAGGATGGAAGGAGGGATGGAGGCAGCAGGGGGAGGGAGGATGGAAGGAGGGATGGATGGAGACAGCAGGGGGAGAGGAGGATGGAAGGAGGGATGAGGCAGCAGGGGGAGAGGATGGAAGGAGGGATGGAGGCAGCAGGGGGAAGGTGGATGGAATGAGGGATGGAGGCAGCAGGGGGAGGGTGGATGGAAGGAGGGATGGAGACAGCAGGGGAGAGGATGGAAGGAGGGATGGAGGCAGCAGGGGGAGGGAGGATGGAAGGAGGGATGGAGACAGCAGGAGGAGAGGAGGATGGAAGGAGGGATGATGCAGCAGGGGGAGAGGATGGAAGGAGGGATGGAGGCAGCAGGGGGAAGGTGGATGGAATGAGGGATGGAGGCAGCAGGGGGAGGGTGGATGGAAGGAGGGATAGAGGCAGCAGGGGGAGAGGAGGATGGAAGGAAGGAGGGATGGAGGCAGCAGGGGGAGAGGAGGATGGTTCATTGTGTAATTGATTATGCTAAATCCTCTCAGTCATGTGTCTAAAAGGGGAGGCCAGACAGTGGGAAGTCTAGGGGAGAAGAAGAAACCTCTCTCTCTCTCTCTCTCTCTCTCTCTCTCGCTCTCTCTGTTTCTCTCGCTTGTGTGTGTGTATGTAGGTATTATATGTCTTTGTGTCTGTCGTAGTCCTTTGTCTAAATCTGTAAATCCTGTATATGTTTATCTTGTCCCCACTGCCTGTCTGATCCCCTGACTCCACACACATCTAATCTCATATCCTTCTGCTCAGCACACTTTAGAAGGTGCGTGTGTGTGTGTAGATTTCAGATTTCACCTATTTAATAAACAGCACATAGTCTCTAGCTTCAATTTAGCTACAGTATCAATCACATGTATTTATAAAGCCCTGTTTACATCAGCCGATGTCACAAAGTGCTATACAGAAACCCAGCCTAAAACCCCAAACAGCAAGTCATGCAGATGTAGAAGCACGGTGGCTAGGAAAAACTCCCTGGAAAGGCCAGAACCTAGGAAGAAACCTAGAGAGGAACAAGGCTCTGAGGGGTGGCCAGTCCTCTTCTGGCTGTGCCAGGTGGAGATTATAAGAGTACATGGTCATTTAAGGCCAGATTGTTTTTCAAGATTTTCAAATGTTCATAGATGACTAGCAGGGTCAAATAATAATCACAGTGGTTGTAGAGGATGCAACAGGTCAGTACCTCAGGAGTAAATGTCAGTTGGCTTTTAATAGCCGAGCGTTCAGAGGTCGAGACAGCAGGTGCGGTAGAGAGAGAGTCGAAAACAGCAGGTCCTGGACAAGGTAGCACATCCAGTGAACAGGCCAGGGTTCCCTAGCCGCAGGCAGAACAGTTGAAACTAGAGCAGCAGCACGACCAGGTGGACTGGGGACACCCAGGAGTCATCAGGCCAGGTAGTCCTGAGGCTATCTGGTCTGATCCTAGGGCTCAGGTCTTCCGGGCGGGGAGGGAGAGAGGGAGAGACGGAGAGAGAGAGAATTAGAGGGAGCATACTTAAATTCACACAGGACACCAGATAAGACAGTAGAATTACACTAGATATAACAGACTGACCCTATCCCCCCGGCACATGGGCTATTGCAACATAGATACTGGAGACTGAGACAGGGGTGGGTCTGGGGACACTGTGGCCCCGTCCGACAATACCCTGGATAGGGCTAACCAGGCAGGATATAACCCCACCCACTTTGCCAATGCACAGCCCCCACACCACTAGAGGGATGTCAACAGACCACCAACTATCCTGAGACAAGGCTGAGTATAGCCCACAAAGATCTCCTCCACCGCATAAGCTCGAGGGGCGCCAACCCGGACAGGAAGATCACGTCTGTAACTAAACCCACTCCTAGGGACGGCATGGAAGAGCACTAGTAAGCCAGTAACCAGGAGAAAGAATCAATGGCCCACCAGTGGTTCTTAACCAACCTTGTTAGAAACCCTTCCAGAGCCCGTCATCACCCTTCTGGAGCCTGTCATCACCCTTCTGGACCCCGTCATCACCCTTCTGGACCCTGTCATCACCCCTCTGGATCCCTTCATCACCCTTCTGGACCCCGTCATCACCCTTCTGGAGCCCTTCATCACCCTTCTGGACCCGTCATCACCCTTCTGGACCCCGTCATCACCCTTCTGGACCCCGTCATCACCCTTCTGGACCCTGTCATCACCCTTCTGGACCCCGTCATCACCCTTCTCTATGCTTTATGCTTCAACACCCTCTAAAGGGATAAATGGGTCCCTCCACAATACCAGTCAATAGACCAAAAGAGATTATTCTATTGAAGGCCCTTCCTGAAATAACAAGACAGAGATAGAACTAGAAGGACAAGTCCCCTTCTCTCAATCTTTCTGTCTTTCTCTAGTTCTCTATTTCTCTTTATTTATTTGTTTTCCTCTCTCTCTCTCTCTCTCTCTCTCTCTCTCTCTCTCTCTCTCTCTCTCTCTCTCTCTCTCTCTCTTTCATCAACCGATCCTCCCTCCCAATCTCTTTGCAACTGAATTAATATAAAACCCCATCTTAGTTAAGTGAAGAGAAGGCTCACTAATGCAGGCTCTTCTGAATAAATCACGGAGACAAAATCGATGGCCTTCGTTGAAGATGCCGCGCTAGCGAACGCAAATGCTAATTTGCGTGGCTATTCGTGCGCTGCCATGGTTACTGGAGGGCGTCTGAAGATCGCTCGTCCGCACTTCAAGGTAGAGAGCTAATACATGCAACGGACTGGAGAATGTGGGCCCACCTCAACAACAACAAAAAAGGGGGGTGGGAAGGATAGGAAAGGAAAGGAGGGTCCAGACGGATGAGGTACGCTCGCTCGCGCATTGGCAGTGGCAGCTGCTTAGGCTGTTCAGAGGGCTAAAACTAACACCCAATCCCCTCTTTACCCTGAGCACACCTCTGCTCATCCCTGTCTGGACACAAGGAGATTGGACTGTCCCTCAACTCACCACGCCGCATGGGGTTTCATCTTCCTGTAATCCTACTAGCTACCTGCTGCCCAAATGCCTGAGCCTCCAAAACCAAATTATAGAGGGGAAAGCATTGTGATGCATAAACATGCGATAAGGAAAAGGGTTATATTGAAAATGGGATATTGTAGTGTGCGTGTGTGTGAGCGCATCTGTTTGTGTGTGTGCGTGTGTGTGTGTGTGTGTGTGTCTGTTAGACATGGGGGGCGCTCTGTGTGTCCCTCTCCATCTCCATTACCATGAATATTGAACAACACATTCATAAGACGACCCTTCCATGCGTTTACATGTACACTTTATGAAGATATATAGCCGCATAGCCTTCTGTGTGTGTGTGGGCGAGTGTACGAGCGTGCGTGTGCATGCTGGTGTGTTTGTGTGAGAGAGAGAGAGAGAGAGAGAGAGAGAGAGAGAGAGAGAGAGAGAGAGAGAGAGAGAGAGAGAGAGAGAGAGAAAGACATATAGGTTTAATACATGAACAGGTTGATTCATGCCTGTATTGGACTGTTGAATACATCTATCTACGTTGTGTTATCTCTACATCTGAATATGGATCTGTCCCCACTGCAACCTTTTCATGCCCTCAATGTATCACTAAATCACTTAACATAGGACTACACACTTGTGCATACACACACACACACACACACACACACACTTACCAGGGTTTTGGTTAGGAAAAAGTGGTGCTGGACATTTGACTGTCAGCATTTTAATGTACCGGACATTTGAGACATTTATCGGACCCATATGCATTCGGTCTCTCTCGGTCTCTCCCGGCAAAAAAAAACATGGCTTAGACGAAAGAGTTGCAGAAATGTTTTCCATGCAAATGTTCTCCATGCAAATGTTTTCCATGCAAAATGTATAATGGAATCCTATGATACAAAAACATTCCTTTCAACCGTGTGCGTGTGCGCAGAGTGCAGCCCTTCTCTATCACTAATCTACTGTATATGTGAGTCTGTGTCTCGCTCCTCTCTGACATCGAACACACTGGAATGAGGTCAGGATGTGTGAGGAGGCTGTCTCTGTCTGTCCTCCAGCACTACATACTATACTACTGTGTCTGTCACAGGGATTATGCTTCTCTGTGTGGTTGTCCAGGGTTACTAGAGAGCACAGTCAGTCACCCCGCCTGCTGTATGATTAGAGAGGATGTTTTGACCGTATCTTTGAGTTCAGTTAGGAGGAAAATAATAAAGTTATTATTACAGTAACACGGTCATAGAAGCATACCCATTTCATTTCCATAGAAAAAACCTCTTGGACAATGACTCATAATAAAGTGTGGGGAAAGAACCTCTGAGCTTCTGCAGCTGATGAATATCCTGTTCTGTATCTGTATGTAAACAGCAGACCAAGGCTTTCCTACTCAGCCAAGCATGAGAGGCAGTCTGACAAAATACTGTTCCCCCCATCGAGGTAAACAGAGCGGATTGTGTGAATTATCTTATTTGGTGGAAAGAATAACTACATCATTACATAGTATCTAGGCTGACGTGTGTGTGTGTGTGTGTTTGTGTGTGTGTGTGTGTGTGTGCATTGGTGTTTGAGTGTGCGTTTGCATGAGACAGAATGAGAGAGGAGCGTTATTCACATCTGCCTAGATCTATGCAGTAGGCAGCAGTAGTTTGTTAACAATGGGGGCGGTGGGTGTGATTACATCCAGATGTGTTTTTGATGTTTGTCTGATTGTGTATATCTGCATGAGGGGGCGATGTAGTTACCACTGCTATGTGATAGGCTACGTGTAGTCTTGTGAGGGGCCTTGTGAGGGATATATGTGTGCATGTGTGTGTATATCTTCGTGAGGGGGCAGTGTAAATGATTGAAGTCCCCATGACTCATTCGCCATGACTCAACGCCGCTCCCCGCTTTTCCCCCGCATCTCGTGAGGCCGGCACAACCTGACGCTCCGAGCAGCACGGAAAACACTCCCTCTCTCTGCATCAGCAACCCACACAACCAGGCTCCTTGAAGATTCCAAGAAACATGAATTCTGAACGTTTCCCTTCACCTGTGTGAGTGACGCAAACCACTACTATTCCTTCTCCTCTCCCACTTCAGAACACCAGTAAAGAATATATTCCTCATCTCATCCTCAATAAACCTCCAGGGAAAATGAGAACCGGAAAGGAAAACATGGAGAGAAAAAAATTGATTCATGACTGGAGACTGATTGGCCGTCAACATGAATGACATGTCTGTATTCCTGGTTTTCTGGCCTGTCGCACACACACTCACGCACACATTGACAAACATGCAAAATGATTTGGCTTTGTGGTGGAGAAACAGAGGAGAAACAGACTGTTATTTTGTAGAAAAACAGGAAGTCCTTATGTTACACAACCCTGAGTCAGTCATTACACGCTCAGCCAAAGAGGACCCTTAAGAATTTCCAAAGTGGCCTTCGATTCTCACTCCTGCTCTTTTTTCTATTATCTTTCTTTTTTTTCTCACTTATGTTTTTAAATTACAGTATGTTGTGCAGTAATAATCTAACTGTTCAATCTCCTCAATGGTTATGTTGAAGATAATGTTGTTGTTGTTTTTAGGTATTTTTTAATTGTATTTGAAATATTGTGTTCTGACCTTATTTTGGACATGAGCTATATGCTACATATCAGGTCATTTTGTGGACAAGGTAGCTTTCCATTCTCAGCCTTAACCGTTGTACCTTAGCCTAGCAGCACAGTAGCTACAAGGTCACTCACATGACCTATGCGAACCATCATGTGGCCTGCTGGAGAGGTGCTAATGAACCTGTGAGCCATGCCAGCTCCAAGGTGAAGTTCCCCCTAGGTACAGATCTAGGATCAGCTTCCCCTCCCCTAATCATAACCGTAACCATTAGTGTGGGAAATGCAAACTCGAGATCAGCCATATCAGGGGTTTAATCCAAGCCCTGGTGTCAGCAGCACAGACACTGCTCTGCTCTACACCCACTGGGACAGGGAAGCCACCACTGGAGTTAAGCTACACTCTGGGGAGAGAGAGTGAAGGAGGAGAGGATGGTAGAGGAGGGGGAGGACTGGGATGAGGAGGCTAGTGTTAGAGTCACTGTCTGGGGAGTGAGAGAAAGAGGAAGAGAAAAGAGGGAGAGTGTGAGGGGTAGAGGAGGGGGTAGGACTGGGAGGAGGAGGCTAGGGTTACTGTCTGGGGAGTGAGAGAGAGAGGGAGAGTGTGAGATAGAAAAGAGGGAGAGTGTGAGGGGTAGAGGAGGGGGTAGGACTGGGAGGAGGAGGCTAGGGTTACTGTCTGGGGAGTGAGAGAGAGAGGGAGAGTGTGAGATAGAAAAGAGGGAGAGTGTGAGGGGTAGAGGAGGGGGACTGGGATGAGGAGGCTAGTGTTACTGTCTGGGGAGTGAGAGAGTAGAGGGAGAGTGTGAGGGGTAGAGGAGGGGGGAGGACTGGGATGAGGAGGCTAGTGTTACTGTCTGGGGAGTGAGAGAGTAGAGGGAGAGTGTGAGGGGTAGAGGAGGGGGGAGGACTGGGATGAGGAGGCTAGTGTTACTGTCTGGGGAGTGAGAGAGAGAGGGAGAGTGTGAGATAGAAAAGAGGAAGAGTGTGAGGGGTAGAGGAGGGGGGAGGACTGGGATGAGGAGGCTAGGGTTACTGTCTGGGGAGTGAGAGAGAAAGGGATAGAGGAGGTAGAAATAAGAATGGGTACCAGGCTCCTCTCCCTGTAGTGAGACAGAGACAAGGGATATTGATCAAATGAGTGAAAAGTGAAAGGGAGGGCTGGAGAGATGGGGAAATGGAGAGAAACAGCTAGGGAGAGAGGTTGAGGCACAGATAGTGTGTGAGAGAGGGGGACTTAAAGGTAGAGTAAAGGAGAGAGGGGGAGAATGATGCTAATACCAAAGGATTAGTTTCACACGTTCTTGGCATTTGTCTGCGCAGGCGGTGACCGAGCTTAGCGCCGAGACAAAATGAGCATTTGCTGATTAGTTTGGACTTTTCCTGTCATGTTTGGTGAACTTCCTGTATGTCTCCTCTCTCCCTTTCTCCCTATGGACCCGTTCCCTAAGGGATGGGAGGATTACCCCCATGAAGAGCTGCTACCTTCCCTCTCTCTCTACCCAAGGAGCTTCACAAGGCCAACAGAACACACCTGGGGGAAAAGTAGGTTAGCCATGAATCTACCCGCCACGGGGCACAAACACACAAAATCCTTGCAGAGAAGAAGGGGAGTGGGTAATCTTTAATCTTTAAGCTTTGAGTCAGAAAAACAGGTCCATGGAAATGAGAGTGGGTTGTAGTTGAATGTATACTGTAACATATATGCTAAAATATGCTAATACATGGGCAATTTTATACAGTGGGATTAGATACTCACCAACCCCTTTCAAAATGCTCATCTTTTGTTGCCTTACAGCCTGCAATGAAAACATACACACAAGGTGAATTTTTCAGGCTTTATTTACACACAGTAACCCATAATATCCAAGTTAATTGGGGTTTTCTTTACTCTGAAAATTATTTAAAAGTGAAACAGTAAAATACCCTATTTGGATAAGTGAACACCCCCCTTAGAATTGCAAACTGCTGAGGTATAACCAACCACCTACCAGATCACAAATCAAGCTAATTGGCTTCCATCTATGATCGATTATAGTGACTTTGATTAGTTCAGAATACAAGCAGTTGTTCATAGAGGACTCCACTGCTTAGTAGTGCAATTCAAGGACTACACACTTGGGCAGAAAGGTACCTTCAAAAGATCAATGAGATAAAATTGTGGAAAGGCACAAGTCAGGGGATGGATCTAAAAATATTTCACAGGCTTTGTCCCTCAGAGCACAGTTAAGACCATTATAAAGAAGTGTAAGGCGAATGGCACCCCCCAGACCCAGCATAGATCAGGCAGTCCCTCCAAACTGGATGACCGGGCAAGGAGGAGACTGATCAGAGAGGCTACCAAGAAGCCAATGGCGACTTTGAAGGAGCTTCAGGCCTTTATGGCAAAGACTGGTCAAAATCAAATCAAAGCAAATTGTATTGGTCATATACACATGGTTAGCAGATGTTAATCCGAGTGTAGTGAAATGCTTGTGCTTCTAATTCCGACCGGGCAGTAATATCTAACAAGTAATCTAACAATTTCACAACAACTACCTTATACACACAAGTGTAAAGGAATGATTAAGAATATGTACATATTAATATATGTATGAGTGATGGCCAAACAGCATAGGCAAGATGCAGTAGATGGTATAGAGTACAGTATATACATATGAGATGAGTAATGTAGGGTATGTCAACATTATACGAAGTGGTATTGTTTAAGTGACTAGTGATACATCTATTACATCCAATTATTAATTATTAAAGTGGCTATAGATTGAGTCTGTATGTTGGCAGCAGCCACTCAATGTTATTGATGGCTGTTTAACAGTCTGATGGCCTTGAGATAGAAGCTGTTTTTCAGTCTCTCAGTCCCAGCTTTGATGGACCTGTACTGACCTCGCCTTCTGGATGATAATGGGGTGAACAGGCAGTGGCTCGGGTGGTTGTTGTCCTTGATGATCTTTTTTTGGCCTTCCTGTGACATTGGGTGGTGTAGGTGTCCTGGAGGGCAGGTAGTTTGCCCCCGGTGATGCGTTGTGGAGAGCCTTACGGTTGTGGGCGGAGCAGTTTCCCTACCAGGCGGTGATACAGCCCGACAGGATGCTCTCAATTGTGCATCTGTAGAAGTTTGTGAGTGTTTTTGGTGACAAGCCAAATTTCTTCAGCCTCCTGAGGTTGAAGAGGCGCTATTGCGCCTTCTTCACCACGCTGTCTGTGTGGGTGGACCATTTCAGTTTGTCCGTGATGTGTACGCCGAGGAACTTAACTTTCCACCTTCTCCACTACTGTCCTGTTGATGTGATAGGGGGGGTGCTCTGCTGTTTCCTGAAGTCCCCGATCATCTCCTTTGTTTTGTTGGCGTTGAGTGTGAGGTTATTTTCCTGACACCACACTCTGTGGGCCCTCACCTCCTCCCTGTATGCCGTCTCGTCGTTGTTGGTAATCAAGCCTACCACTGTAGTTTTGTCTGCAAACTTGATGATTGAGTTGGAGGCGTGCATGGCCACGCAGTCATGGGTGAACAGGGAGTACAGGAGAGGGCTGAGAACGCACCCCCTTGTGGGGCCCCAGTGTTGAGGATCAGCGGGGTGGAGATATTGTTTCCTACCCTCACCACCTGGGGGCGGCCCGTCAGAAAAAGTCCAGGACCCAGTTGCACAGGGTCTCGAGCTTAATGACGAGTTTGGAGGGTACTATGGTGTTAAATGCTGAGCTGTAATCGATGAACAGCATTCTTACATAGGTATTCCTCTTGTCCAGATGGGTTAAGGCAGTGTGCAGTGTGATTGCGATTGCGTTGTCTGTGGACCTATTGGGGCGGTAAGCAAAACTAAGTGGGTCTAGGGTGTCAGGTAGGGTGGAGGTGATATGATCCTTGACTAGTCTCTCAAAGCACTTCATGATGACGGAAGGGAGTGCTTCGGGGCAATAGTCATTTAGCTCAGTTACCTTAGCTTTCTTGGGAACAGGAACAATGGTGGCCCTCTTGAAGCATGTGGGAACAGCAAACTGGGATAGGGATTGACTGAATATGTCCGTAAACACACCAGCCAGCTGGTCTGCGCATGTTCTGAGGACACGGCTAGGGATGCCGTCTGGGCCGGCAGCCTTGCGAGGGTTAACACGTTTAAATGTTTTACTCACGTTGGCTGCGGTGAAGGAGAGCCTGCAGGTTTTGGTAGTGGGCCGTGTCAGTGGCACTGTATTGTCCTCAAAGCGAGCCAAGAAGTTGTTTAGTTTGTCTGGGAGCAAGACATCGGTGTCCGTGATGGGACTGGTTTTCTTTTTGTATTCCGTGATTGACTGTAGACCCTGCCACATACGTCTCGTGTCTGAGCCGTTGAATTGAGACTCTACTTTGTCTCTATACTGCCGCTTAGCTTGTTTTATTGCCTTACGGAGGGAATAGCTACACTGTTTGTGTTCGGTCATGTTTCCGGTCACCTTGCCATGATTAAAAGCATTGGTTCACGCTTTCAGTTTTGCGCAAATGCTGCCATCAATCCATGGTTTCTGGTTGGGGAAGGATTTAATAGTCACCGTGGGTACCACATCACTGATGCACTTGCTAATAAACTCGCTCACCGAATCAGCTTATGTTATTGTCCGATGCTATCCGGAACATATCCCAGTCCAGGTGATTTACATAGAGTCCAATGAAGTTCTTTCAGGGCCGGCGAGGTGTCTGCTTGTGGGGGGATATACACGGCTGTGACTATAATCGAAGAGAATTCTCTTGGTAGATAATGCGGTCGGCATTTGATCGTAAGGAATTCTAGGTCAGGTGAACAAAAGGACTTGAGTTCCTGTATGTTGTTATGATCACACCACGACTCGTTAATCATAAGGCATACATCCCCGACCTTCTTCTTACCAGAGAGATGTTTGTTTCTGTCGGCGCGATGCGTGAAGAAACCGGGTGGCTGTACCAACTCTGATAACGTATCCCAAGTGAGACATGTTTCCGTGAAACAAAGAATGTTACAATCTCTGATGTCTCTCTGGAAGGCAACCCTTGCTTGAATTTCGTCTACCTTGTTGTCTAGAGACTGGACATTGGCGAGTAGTATACTCGGGAGCGGGGAGCGATGTGCCTGTCTACGGAGCCTGACCAGAAGACTGCTCCGTCTGCCCCTTCTGCGGCGCCGTTGTTTTGGGTCGCCTACTGGGATCCGATCCATTGTCCTGGGTGATGGTCCAAACAGAGGATCCACTTCGGGAAAGCCATATTCCTGGTCGTAATGTTGGTAAGTTGACGTTGCTCTTATATCCAATAGTTCTTCCCGGCTGTATGTAATAAGACTTAAGATTTCCTGGGGTAACAATGTAAGAAATAATACGTACAAAAAAAACTAACTCTCAACTCTTGTGGTCAATGTGTGATGTGACCACAATATCACAAGCTCTCCACAAATCTGGCCCTTATGGGAGGGTGGCAAGAAAAACACCACTCCTCAAAAAAAGACACATCAAGTCTCATTTGAGCTTTGCCAAAAAGCACATTTTAGATTCCGATGCCAAGTGGCAAAAGGTGCTGTGGTCAGATGAGACCAAAATGGAACTTTTTGGCCTGAACGCAAAATTATACGTCTGGCGAATACATCCCAATACATCTTTCCACCCAAAGAACACCATGCCTACAGTAAAGAACACCATGCCTACATTAAAGAACACCATGCCTACATTAAAGAACACCATGCCTACAGTAAAGAACACCATGCCTACAGTAAAGAACACCATGCCTACAGTAAAGAACACCATGTCTACAGGAAAGAACACCATGCCTACATTAAAGAACACCATGCATACAGTAAAGAACACCATGTCTACAGTAAAGAACACCATGCCTTCAATAAAGCACGGCGGTGGCAGCATCCTGTTGTGGGGGTGTTTCTCTTCAGCAAGGACTGGAGCACTTGTCAGGATAGAAGTGAAAATGGACAGTGCAAAATACCTACACATTTTTGAGGAGAACCTGCAGCTCTCTGCCAGGAAGTTGACAATGGGAAGATGGTTCACATTTCAACATGACAATGACCCAAAGCACACCGCCAAAGCAACCGTACAGTGGCTGAAGGACAAGAAGGTGAATGTCCTTGAGTGGCCTAGTCAGAGCTCCGACCTAAATCTCATCGAGAATCTGTGGAATGACTTGAAGAATGCAGTCCATGAGCGGTCACATAAAACAACATTCCAGATTAGCTTTCTTTTTTTAAATGTTCCTTTCTCTAACTCTCCCCGGGTACAAACCTTCCACTGGAGAAAACGTTCAGTAAGATAGGTCCATAGAATCCTTAACATAAATGAAAAAACATGTTTCTACTTAACGTTTGAATCTAATCAGACTTTATTGACACTAAAGGATGCCAACCCTGTACGTTTCCATATGGTTACAGTGCTACTCCTGTGCAGCATCTTGCAGACATAACTCTGCATGTGTGCTCTCTAGACTATAGCAGGTCAAAGGTCGCTGATAAGAGGGAACACAAGTGCAGAGTCTCATTAAAGATATGCTGGACTATTTCAGGATTACACAATATACTGATACATTTGTACTTTTTTTCACCAGGGACAACTTGTTAGAAGCTTTTTCTTTTCTTTCTCATCAAGTCTGCTCTGTAATATTTTGATTGGGTTAGCTAATGAAATATGGGCGGTAATGACATGGGAAATAAAAATGATGAACATGATTTGACAGATAGTAAATAAGATAATATCCACGCAACTCAATGTTTCAACTGTGGGATGCTAGCATCCGCTTCCTTCCAATATATTGTTTTAATGCTAACGCTATAACATAAATTTGAATCCAAACCGACACTGTACATCAACGTTACTGCTTCAGCGTAGGGCGTTGTCCAATCTACATGTCAGTGCTAACACTGTAGCAGGGACAGTCATGCAAGAGGAATACAATTTGTATCGTTCAAAATATAATGAAGAATAATGCCCAAATCTTTGGAAATAGGAACGTGAATTAGAAGACTGAGGGATTGACCAGTTCGGAGCTACAGTATATTCATGTGTATGAGTAGTAGCCTTGTCATGCACATGGTTGCTTGAACAATATCTTTGAGATTACTTATTTTCCTTTGTTATGCATTTGCAAGATTTACGCGTGTTTAGCGTTATTTATGTGTCCACAATTCAGCTGCAACTTAATCTTGGAAGAGAAAGCAGTTTTCCGAGGCCTTGACTTCCTGCTCTGTTTATGACTGAGTCACTTCAGTGCCAGGCATGGGGGGATGTGAAATAATGACACTTACATAAAAGACAAATTAGAGGAAAGTCTCTGACGTTGATGTGAGCCGTTCTCCTTGTCCAAATCAGCAGGGAAAAGGTTGGAAGCAGAATGGAATGGTACATTGCAAATGCTTAAGAGAAAATCTAGGTCTTTCTGGAAAATAAACGTTTCTGGTGTCTGACCCCAATAGCTGCTACGATAACAGTCATGTGGTAGAAATTGTGCTAAATCGATTTGACCATTTAGGTGTAAGGACGTTGAATTGAGCATGTGTCCCGCCATGTTTGGACCTGTGACACCAGAACACTGTATTTATTTGCTTTGGAAACATCAAGGCAGTAGACACAATGTTAGCTTTGACAGCATCTATATATGTCCAACTCTTGTGTCCAATATGTCCAACTCTTGTCATTTATGATCAGGCACATGGGGGGCCTCTCTCTCTCTCTCTCTCTCTCTCTCTCTCTCTCTCTCTCTCTCTATATATATATATGGGGCCTTCACAGCCAAAGCACTTTGAAGCTGGTCGTCGAAGGGCCTAGTGCTTTTTGAAGTGTGTTTATGTAACCATCGTGTACTCTCCCCTCTCTACTTCCCCCTCCCCCTCTGAGGATGAAATATTCCTAAATGAGGGACAGATTCGTTTGGAAAGAGATTCTAGGATGGTGGCTCACCGGCCCCGGTTGGGAATGAATGTGTTTGGATATGCAGTTGGGCCTTAAGCCCTATAGCTGTCATCAGATTTGGGATGGATCTGATCTGGTCACCTGAGAGCCTGGTGTAATATTGACTAATCACTCAGTATGTTTTGATGAAACCAGCTAAGGAATTGTTCAATGTGATACATGATTAAAAAAAATATTCATATCTTTCCATTGAGCTTGTTCTCGTTTGATCTGTTGCACAAAGGAGCTTCATAAGAATTCCAGATGTCATGACAACCAGAGATCCAAGCCTACAATAAACCGCTCAGAAAAATGAAACAGGAAAGACAGTAAATACACACTCATTTCTGAGAAAGCTTGTGGGGTTTTAGAGATGTCACTGCATCTCTAACACAATGTCTAAGCAATGGGCATTTAACATCTGAATCCAGAGACTTTTAACCTCTCTTTAATTACAATCCATTAACACAATAAAAACATACACCTTTAGCCCCTTACTTCATGCATACATAATCCTAATAAAATATATTTTAAACAAATATTTTAAAAATCTGCTTATTTTACAACAATACATTACATCCTCCCTCTTCATTGGGTTTACATAAAATATTTCCAACACCCCATACATAGAAGAAAGAATCAGTATCATTCACCAATTCATAATACTAATACTCCATAACCAGTCTACTTTTAACCAGAGCTCTGAACATGTTCCAAGGATCAGTATCACTATTAAACTGCATTTTTTCTCTTTCTTGTCAGCCAAATTGCCATTTTTGCCTTACCGAATAAAACCTTAATCAAAACAATTTTGCTTTTATTCGAGGCGCTATATTTGGGTCCAAAAATAAAAAAACTATTTGTAAAAATAAAACTAAAATTATAGCTCAAGTCTTTTAACACATCAACAATTCCCAATAGCCTGGTACAGTCAATAAATATATGAAAAACTGTTTCTGGTAGACCACAAAACAAACACTCTTCTCCTTGCAAAGAATTTAGATGAACTTTATAACGGTTTGTTGCTAAAATCCAATGAGAAATCCTCCATTGCAAATCTCCGCTTCTTTTCTCAATAGGTTTTTTATACAATGTCCTCCAACATCCTTTTGGAGAGGCCCCTGATTCAACAGAATTAGTCCATTTGGTCTCTGGAAGATCTTGCAGTTCTCTTATATTAAAATATTTTACACAAACAAGATAAAGTGACTACTTAGATATAGTGTCAAAGAGACCAGTTTCAGGTGTTGTAAAAGAAAGTAATCTTCCATCAACCTCCTGACAATCTCCTACATTTACACCCACCCTGATGCTGGGGAATACATTCTCCACCCTTTCTGCTTGCAATGGTATTATAGTAAAAGACTCCTGTATCTCAACTAATAATTTTTCAACAGTCCGAACAGAATGAATACCCATCTTCGAGGCCAGTTTTTCTGCAGAAATCCATTTGTCCCTTGACTGAAGATGACAGATTTGACATATTCCTGCTTTAACCAAGCTTGCACAGACACCTTTAGCTTGTAACATCACACTAGATAACAGAGGATTAAAAATCAAAGGCTCTTCAAGCACCCACTCATGGGTTACCTCAGACAGCTCTCTATTGACAATAAATATTTGCCACGCATTTAAGACTGATGCATAAAAAGAAGAGTCCATTAAAATCCACTTCTTTGAAATTCATAAAAAATAGGTGTCTATCCAAGTTCATCCGCCCCACTCTTTTTAGTAAAGCACAAGCTATTTTTGTCCAGTTCTGAGGCTGATTATATAGGAGTCTTTGTACAATCTGTAGTCTAAACGCAGCTACCTTGGACTTAATGTCCATCAGTCCTTGGCCTCCTTCACTTAACTGCAGATACAGTACTGATTCTCTTAACCAGTGTTGTCCATTCCAAAAGAAATTTACCTAATGAATTCATCTGGTGGATTTAACACAATTAATGTATGCCATAAAATAGAGGCAGCAAGATTATTTACAACCAGCACTCTCACTCTATATGATAACTGAGGTAATATCCAATTCCATTTTGATAATCTATTACAAATGTTATCTTTAACTCCTTCCCAGTTTTTTCTTTGATGTACTTCTGAACCTAAAAAGATGCCTAAAAACTTAAATCCATCTTTTTCCCATTTTACATTTCCAGGGATTACGGGTTGTGCATTGACATGATAGTATTTATCTTTATCATTGCACCAAAATGCTTTCGTTTTACTCCAGTTCAGTTTAGCAGATGATGCTCTCTCATATAAAGAGATATCTCTTTATCTCAATATCTCTTTGATCTTTCACAATTACAGTAATATCATCTGCATATGCTGTTAACTTAAACGCATTGCCGTTTCCATCAATATTTAGACCAGACAGTTCTTTTCTTAAAATACATAAGAGTGGTTCCACTGCTAAAGCGTATAACTGACCAGACAATGGGCATCCTTGCCTTATACCTTTAAGCAAATGTATTGGTTAACTTAACCCACCACCTATTTTTAAAATACACGAGGCATTCATATATAAGAGTTTGATCCAAGAAATAAAACCATCTCCAAACCCAAAAGCACTCATTGTATCATACAGAAATCCATGATCCACTCTATCGAATGCTTTTTCCTGATCCAGGAACAGAAAGCCAACATTCACTTCATATAGTTTAGAGTAATCTAAAATGTCTCTGATCATAAAAATGTTATCATAAATGGTTCTTTCTGGAATGCAGTAGGATTGATCTTGATGTATTACATCCCCTAATACAGTTTTCAGCCTATTTGCCAACACTTTAGCTATTAGCTTATAATCTGTTGTTAGAATTGACACAGGCCTCCAGTTTTTAAGATCACTCAAGTCACCTTTTTTAGGTAATAGTGTTAATACTGCCCGTTGGCAACTTGTGGGAAGGCGTTTTTCTTTAAAACACTCTTGGATCACCTCATAAAAGTATTTTCCGATGTAGTTCCACACAGCTTTAAAAACGTCTACTGATAGTCCATCAATTCCAGGTGCTCTACCAGTCTTCATCTGCTTCACGGCATCAGTTAACTCCTCAAATGATACAGTACTGTCCAGATTCTCCCTCTGCGGTTTAGTGAGAGAAGGCAACTGCTGCAGTATCTGTGACACACATTCCTTCTCCGTTTCTTCTTTTCTATACAAGTTTGAATAAAAGTCCACCGCAATCTTTCTCATTTCTCTTGCATCAAAAGTCTTTTGTCCATCAGGTTTTGTTAAACAATACATTTCATTTTGTTTCTTTGACACTTTTTCTAAATAAAAAAAATATGCAGTGGGAGCATCTATCTCATGTACAGACATAAACCGAGATCTTATCAGGGCACCTTTTCCCCACACTTGCAACAAATCTTCTAGATCACGTTTCTTTTCACCCAACATTCCAGCTGAAGATGAATTAGATTTCTGAATCATACCAGATGTGATATGTAAAATATCTTGTTCTATTTCAAACACATTTTGTTTTATTTTTCTTGATAAAAAACATGTATACTGCTGACAAAATATTTGTATTTGCGTCTTTCCTATTTCCCACCATTGTATCAAATTATCAAATTCCTTTTTTTAGAACCCCACTCCTTCCAAAACATTTCAAATTTCTCAATGAACTCTTTTTCTTTCAACAATGCAACATTACATTTCCAATACAGACTTTTAAAACTAGCTTGTGTCAAAACAATATTAACTGTGATAAAATTGTGATCTGATAGACAACTTGGAAAAATATTACACCCCATTATTCTATTATTTTCAGCACACTTGACATAAAACCTGTCCAGTCTTGCTACTCTTATCATTCCCTGCGAAACTTTTGTCCATGTATATTGCTTCATCTCTTTATTCCTGTCTCTCCATACATCTACCAAACCATTCTGAACTATAATACTTTTTAAAACAGCAACTGATACAGGATGTGGTTCCTCATTATTCCTATCTAAAAGAAAATTAAGAGAACAATTCCAATCCCCCCCAATGATTAGCATACCATCTAAAGTATAGCTTTTTAAAAACTCTCCTAATTTTCTAAACATAATGATTCTATCTGACCCTTTATTTGGAGCATAAATATTTATAAAAACGAATATCTGTTTTTCAACTTTAGCTTTCACCATCAAAATACGTCCTCTCTCTATTTCCATTTCTGATAAAATATTGACTTTAAGGTGAGTTGAAAATAAAACAGCTACACCTGCACTAACCTTTGTGCCATGGCTTAAACAAAGCTTTCCTTCCCACCAAAAATTTAACTCAGATTCATTTTCTATATCACTATGAGTTTCTTGTAAAAATATTACTTCTGAATCCTTAACTTCTTAGGGAGTGGCAGCTGAGGGGTCGGTTTTGGAGAGCCTGGCGTGCCCAAAGTAAAATGCCTCCCATTCAGGCCCAGAAAATAGGATATGCACATATTTAGTACCATTGGATAGGAAACACTCTGAATTTTCCAAAAGTGTTAACCATTTGTCTGTGAGTGAAACAGAACGCATATGGCAGGCGAAACCCCAAGGAATTTCTGTCCTGGAAAAAGTGGTTTTGACAGAGTGCCTCATTGGGAACCCCTCCCTCATGAAAATGACCATATAAGGGCATATGAATGCAGTACCCATCGCTTCCTTTAGATGTCAACAGTCTCGAGACAGTGTAAAATTTCATTTTGGATGAATTAGACCAGAGAATAAGAGCAAACCAGGAAGTGACCTTTTATGTAAACAGTACCCAGTGCTGCTCCCGACAAAGCGCGCAGTGTCTTTACCGTCTTTATCGATCAGTTTATATTCGGTTGATTTATAATAGTAAATATACGTAAAAGTGTTCCTAAGGATACATTTAAAACTAAATGGCGGCGTGTTTGAAATGGTAACCCTGGTAGCAGGTGCTCGCAAAGGCATCACTTGCACCAGGGAATCCGCAACAACAATTCCATTTTCATCAAGGCTGTTTACGAAAACACAACCACCGCCTCATTCATTCTGGATGCCGATGCTACATTTTCAGGCCCTACAATCTCACCCATTGCCAAAAGCACTTCTTCCACGGTACATGCTTGATCGGAGAAAACTTTACACCCATTCTTGATAGTTAACCCCGGCGTCCCCTCACCCGAGAAAGACGCCATGGCCCCAATCAAACTAATTAAATTTCTTAACCTAATAAAAAATGTGATAAAATAAACCAAACAACCAAACAAACAAAACTTAAATAAACAAGCAAAAAAAATTCTAACTTGAAACCAAATTCAAACGTGCCGCTCTCACACCCCACGCCACACTTCCGCTCCCAGCATGCAACCCACACTCAGAGAGAGAGAGAGAGAGAGAGAGAGTTCTAAACAATAGAAAGAGAGAGAGAGAGAGAGAGAGAGAGAGAGAGAGAGAGAGAGAGTTCTAAACAATAGAAAGAGATAGAGAGAAAGGGATAGAGAGAAAGGGAGAGAGGGAGTTCTAAACAATAGAAAGAGATAGAGAGAAAGGGAGAGAGAGTTCAAAACAAGAGAAAGGGAGAGAGAGAAAGGGAGAGAGAGAGTTCTAAACAATAGAAAGAGAGAGAGGGAAAGGGAGAGAGAGAAAGAGAGAGAGAGAGTTCTAAACAATAGAAAGAGAGAGAGAGAAAGGGATAGAGAGAAAGGGAGAGAGAGAGCTCTAAACAATAGAAAGAGAGAGAGGGAAAGGGAGAGAGAGAAAGGGAGAGAGAGAGTTCTAAACAATAGAAAGAGAGAGAGAGATAGGGAGAGAGAGAGAGTTCTAAACAATAGAAAGAGAGAGAGGGAAAGGGAGAGAGAGAAAGGGAGAGAGAGAGTTCTAAACAATAGAAAGAGAGACAGAGATAGGGAGAGAGAGAGAGAGAGAGAGAGAGAGAGAGAGAGAGAGTTCTAAACAATAGAAAGAGAGAGAGGGAAAGGGAGAGAGAGAAAGGGAGAGAGAGAGTTCTAAACAATAGAAAGAGAGACAGAGATAGGGAGAGATTGAGTTCTAAGCAATAGAAAGAGATAGAGAGAAAGGGAGAGAGAGAAAGAGAGAGAGAGAGTTCTAAACAATACAAAGTGAGAGAGAGAAAGGGAGAGAGAGAGTTCTAAACAATAAAAAGAGAGAGAGAGAAAGAGAGAGAGAGAAAGGGAGAGAGAGAGTTCTAAACAATAAAAAGAGAGAGAGAGAAAGGGATAGAGAGAAAGGGAGAGAGAGAGCTCTAAACAATAGAAAGAGAGAGAGAGAAAGGGAGAGAGAGAAAGGGAGAGAGAGAGTTCTAAACAATAGAAAGAGAGAGAGAGAGAGAGAGAGAGAGAGAGAGAGAGAGAGAGAGAGAGAGAGAGAGAGAGAGAGAGGAGTTCTAAACAATAGAAAGAGATAGAGAGAAAGGGAGAGAGAGAAAGGGAGAGAGAGTTCAAAACAAGAGAAAGGGAGAGAGAGAAAGGGAGAGAGAGAGTTCTAAACAATAGAAAGAGAGAGAGAGAAAGGGAGAGAGAGTTCAAAACAATAAAAAGAGAGAGAGAGAAAGGGATAGAGAGAAAGGGAGAGAGAGAGTTCTAAACAATAGAAAGAGAGAGAGGGAAAGGGAGAGAGAGAAAGGGAGAGAGAGAGTTCTAAACAATAGAAAGAGAGAGAGAGAAAGGGAGAGAGAGAAAGGGAGAGAGAGAGTTCTAAACAATAGAAAGAGAGACAGAGATAGGGAGAGATTGAGTTCTAAGCAATAGAAAGAGATAGAGAGAAAGGGAGAGAGAGAAAGAGAGAGAGAGAGTTCTAAACAATACAAAGTGAGAGAGAGAAAGGGAGAGAGAGAGTTCTAAACAATAGAAAGAGAGAGAGAGAAAGGGATAGAGAGAAAGGGAGAGAGAGAGTTCTAAACAATAGAAAGAGAGAGAGAGAAAGGGAGAGAGAGAAAGGGAGAGAGAGAGTTCTAAACAATAGAAAGAGAGAGAGAGAAAGGGATAGAGAGAAAGGGAGAGAGAGAGCTCTAAACAATAGAAAGAGAGGTATGCTCTTCCACTGTTGCCTTATTGAGAAAGTTTAGACCTGCCACTTGTAGAAGCTCAAACAAAGAGAAGAGCTTTGAGGTGGTTAACATAGCACAGAGTCACCTCCCTAGTGGCAGGCCGAGGAATCACCCGGTGCTAAATGCTTACCTCCCTAGTGGCAGGCCGAGGTATCCCCCGGTGCTAAATGCTCACCTCCCTAGTGGCAGGCCGAGGAATCACCCGGTGCTAAATGCTTTGGGGCAAACAGACTGGTGAGCTTTTAAAAGGCTCTCATGCGCATCTCTCCACCTAGAAGTCTATGTGCTCAGATGATTTACCTTTGATTAGATGAATGACAATGTATTCATTGTGTCTGCATTCCCTGGGGAACCCTACAGGGCAAACAGACACACACACACTAACGTAAACATACACACAAGCATACATACACAGACACACAGACATGTAAACACACAGACACACGTAAATGTACACACAACACATGCGCGCAAGCACATACACACACACACACACACACACACACACACACACACATACACTGGTAAACACACACACACACACACACTGGTAAACACACACACACACACTGGTAACACACATCAACACACTTGAAAGGTCATGTCAAATGTCAGTGAGCTGGCATGTTGAATCGTTGCCTGACTGTGACCTAATTTCAGTGCACAGTACCTAGGTCTACACAGCCCTCGGCATCCCACACGCCTACTGCTGGTGTGTGTTTATCTGTGTGCCAGGGTGTGTGTGTATAGGAACACGCTACCCCCGAGGATTGGTTGTGTAACATTTGTCTCTGGCAGTCGTCCCTTTTTTCTGACCTGGGGGGGAAAGACTAGTCCCTCTGTCTGTCTCTGTTGAGTAATGCAGGTCTTTGTGCCAGTTCAATGGTATACAGTCTGTTGACTGGCTGACTGTATCTCTGTGTATCATAATCCTGGGTTATGGTGGCAAGAGAGTTTCATCGTCGTTGGTTGTGCAGATTTTTTATGTATGATGTGAGCAGGAGAGACGGGTCTCATTTTAAGGGTCCTGTTCATGTTATATAGGTAACCTACAAGCTGCAAGAAGTTCTAATTCACATACTCGACACATGAAAAATGAAATGACACAATTGCACGTTGATTCCAATATGATTTATTATACACACAGTGCTTAATTTGTAAATTGGGAGATTCCCGGAACAAAAATTTAGCCGAGATGGGGCTGACCTGGGGGGCTCTGAGGTCCTGAAACGCATTTAAAATAAATCACCTTTATAATAAAGCATTGCATGCATATCATCGCTTTTGCATAGTGGCATAGAGCAGTAGACTAGAGGCACTTACACAAGATGCACACATGGGGATTTTTATTTTTTTTATGGAAAAATGTTGCCTTTTATAAACACATTTCATGCAATTCTACATCATTTTAGAGACTTCAGCAGAATATTTTTTAATACCTCACAAATTGCTAATCTGAGATGAGTAAAAACGACCTTGAATCCATCAATAGCCTAGACCTAGGTGTGTGGAGACACATATTGTACAATATGAGGAGGACATTAAAGTCCTGAAAAATCGTTTAAGTTTCACTGACTCACCCAATGATGTGCAGCTCTCACTGGCAATGGCCGATGCTCTCGTGCCAAAAGCCTGTCTCTCTCTTGTTTTAATTTGTAAAACACTCCTCTTCGCTCAATAGACCTGTTTGAAAGTTCACATATCACATATCTGGTAGCCTACAGACAGACTACTCTTCTCTTTTCAGCAGAATCCATTTGCCTTCAAATCTTTCCCGCGATGTTTGGCTACTTGAAATATATTGTGAAAGGCTTGTTTTGGAGGCATGCTGTTCACTGATAGATTTGCAACACGTTCCAGACTTTAGGCAATGCCATGTGATCGGGTTACACACAATCCACAGCTAGCCTACTTACAAAAAAAAGCTATTGATCCTCCAAGGCTAAACTAAAGACCTACTCCTGGTGTAGTATTCTGCATTATTTCATGTATTTCTGAACAGACAGCAGTAATTCTATAACTTTGGCAAATGTATTTCAATTTATCAGGGATGCTGCGGCTCCTCCAGCACCCTTCCCACAGCTACGCTGAGAAAAAAAGGTTTCTGTGGCTGTCCCCATAAGAGGACCCATTTTGGGTCCAGGTTGAACCCTCTTTGGTTCCAGGTAGAATTATTTTGGGTTCCATGTTGAACCCTCTGTAGAAAGGGAACCAAAAGGGTTATACCTTAAACTATTGGGACAGCCGAAGAACCTTTCCTATTGGGACAGCCAAAGAACCCTTCCTATTGGGACAGCCGAAGAACCCTTCCTATTGGGACAGCCGAAGAATTCTTCTAGATACAGTAGCACCTTTCTTCTAAGAGTGTAGGACTCTAAAGGAAGTAAATTACGTGCAACCCGGGCCGGCCCAATACAAATCAATTCTTAGAATATCAGGCACGTTTTCACATAACGTCTTTTTACGGGGCAGGAGAATTACAGAGAAGGCAACTTTAATTATCTCTGATTGATTTTATTAGAATTTTTACATTGCACACAGTGAAATAATTTTTCATGCCAAGAGAGGTACTGAGGTACTGATCCTGGCAAACAGTCCAAAATTGAGAGGTGCCGGATTCTGCCACGATCATTAAGCATTAATTAATTAAGCACCGCATACACAGGCAGAATTGTCAGGGATCAGCCAGGCTCCACCATCACACAATCACAGAGATCACGGTCACCTGAGTTCTAATCACCCACACCTGCACGTCATTGGACCATCAGCACAGTCAGCATATAGGCATTCCCCCAACACAGTCACTTTGTCTGGTCTCGTTTGAGTAAGGACTCACTCCCTGTTCCTCTAACCTCGACCTTCGTTATCCACATTGTTTCATCTACCTTCCAGTGTCTCCCTCGTCTTCCTGGTTCCAGTGTTCATCCTCCGGCTATCTCCTTCTCCTCATACAAGAAAACCTGTCTGGATTTCCCATCACCATCTTACAGAGACTTTCTCTACTTCTTTTTTTCATCACCATCTATATATCATTAAACCTGTTACTCCTTTTTGAAACCTTTTTGTCTTGAGTCTCTGTTCCATAACAAGAATGGTATTTGGATGTTTATAATGGAAATCATTGGTTTGGCTTGAATATAGCCTGTAGCATTTTTGGATCATTTGAGGCTAGGCTAACGATTTGAAGGAACATCAAAGGTAATGGAGCACTACTAACCCCCCAGCCATATCAATACTACTGGGGCGTGTGGGAGGCGGGATAGTTACGCCAGCTCTCTGATTGAATGCGGTTATGAAATATTGTCAGAGAGGCTTATGCAAACCCACACACACTCAGATTGTGTATCCAGGTACTGCAGATAAACAGTAAAGTGTGTGTGTGTGTGCCCGTGTGTGCTTGATGCAGTTCTATAATATGGTCATACATTACCTGTAAATGCTTTGTGGTTTTCCAGTCCTTTAAGCCCACGGTGCACCTAGCTAAACGGCTCCAGTAATCTTATATTCATTGTCTATATTTGTCATTTTCTCCCATCTGTTTGTTTTTGAGTCTTGGAGAACCTGCAGCTCTCTGCCATGTTCTCCATTGACGCATCAGTGCCCACACTCATTTGATAATTCCCCCATTTGTAGAGAGAGTTATGGATTTGCCAGACGGTCTGTCTCATTACTGAGTGTGTGCAGACAGCCGGAAAAACACACGCGCACACACTAACATACACTTACACACACTCAGGGCCAACAGAAAGGAGTTCTGAGCCGTAGGGACAGGATGTTCTGGCCATGTCCCTATTCATGCTGCTTTAATGAAGTGTCTTTAAGGAGAGGCACAGAGGCGAATGAAACACACACGGGCTCGGGCGCGCATGGACACAGACAAAAGAGGGGGATGTTGATTTGATCCCAGCCCCCAGCCCCCCCGCTCTTTTCATTAAGCGTAATTTAGCCCACAGAGGATAAGTATGTCAGCTTTAAGTCATCAACAGTCAACACAGCAACAAACAGACAGTACATTTAACAGTAGTGAACTTTGACAGACTGCGGGAAGCGTTTAGGAAGAGCTTTTAGTGTCAATTGAGCTTAGCATCAGATCATTTAGTTCTGAGAAGCAAGTCAGTGATGAGGAGCAGCTCTTTGTGTGTGTGTGTGTGTGTGTGTGTGTGTGTGTGTGTGTGTGTGTGTGTGTGTGTGTGTGTGTGTGTGTGTGTGTGTGTGTGTGTGTGTGTGTGTGTGTGTGTGTGTGTGTGTGTGCGTGTACGTGTGCGTGTGTGTGTGTGCGTGCGTGTGTGTGTACCCATGACAACCATCAACTGTGGACCAGATGAGTGGCGGAGGCTGTCTTCATTCCTCACTGACTATGATCCATGTCATTCCTGTTCCCCCCTCTCTTTGTCAGTCCCCATCTGTTTAGCATATGCAAACTAAGCCTTAACGAGCATTACGGTTAATGAATAAAGTAAATAACAGTAACTATTTAATATTCAAATGTATGATTTTACCACCTTTTGGTCTCCTTTTCTAAGATGTGTGATTTTGGGGAAACTTCAAATTGGCCAAAGTTGTTATTGCAGTATTCCTCCCACATCACATACTCCAGTTCCAACCGTTGTAAACAAATGCTTCCATTTTTACTGAGAATCAATCCCTAAGGAAGATAATGTTCTGTTCTGTCAGGAAAAAGACACATCAATTCAGGAGTCGTTCACCCCAGCTAGCGATGGTAATGTCAACTCAGCTTCAAGGAGCTTTCAGTAGAATGACGGGTTTGATAGGAGGACATGGAATACATGGAGCTGTGCACTGGGGCCCTTCAGAGGCAGCCTCTTGTAAAGTGATGTCTGACTGGGTGGTAAAATGGAAGACACACGTCTCTAAATGTAGCTTTTTGTCCCCTAGACACAAATAGAGCCCAATGCCAGGCAGTTACGTCAAACCGCCCTCTCTTACGTCAAACATAGTGCTTCCCTATTCTGGAACCTGGCATACATTATTCATTCACTTGATAAACAATTGTCTCTTAGGTCATTTTAGTATGCTTAAGTTTTACAGTGAGGTGTCTTTACTTTAACTAGCCTAGTGTGTTTATATTGAGAATCATTGTCATAAGTAACTGTGGTAGCTTGCGTCACTGGTTGTGTGTATCTGAAAGGCAGTGGGGCATGTTGTTTTACAACGAATATCCAGAGTTGAACATTGTTTGAGTGTTTACGGAATGTTTCCGTGCTTATGTTGGATTATAACCTAATTGGAACGTTGTGGGAATGCTAGGTAATGTCCCAAACCGTTCTTGTTTTGCTGCAAGGTAACTGTTACGTATTGCAGTATTGCAACACTGAACTTTGTATCAGAGATGACCTGCGTCCCAAATAGCACCCTATTGCCTATTTTGTGCACTACTTTGACATAGGGCTCTGGTCATAAGAAGTGCACTATATAGGGAATAGGGTGCCTTTCAGTACACAGGAACCATCTCTCTCTCTCTCAACACACACAAGCTAACCTGTGCCCTAGTCTAATTGGTCATGGTGATCTCCACAGTGAGGCAGGCAGGAATACACACTCTGCACACAGCCCGTTCTTGTAAGTGTGTGTGTGTGTGTGTGTGTGTGTGTGTGTGTGTGTGTGTGTGTGTGTGTGTGTGTGTGTGTGTGTGTGTGTGTGTGTGTGTGTGTGTGTGTGTGTGTGTGTGTGTGTGTGTGTGTGTGTGTGCGTATATTCTTGTGTGTGGGGCTTCTGATTTTCTGTCTATCAGAAATGGGTCACCATTTCCGTCTCAGCTGGGGTTTCTGGACTGTTGCATGGCTGTTTGGGTTGGACAATGTGGTGAACACCTCCACTGCCCTCCCACTGTGTGTTGGTGCATGCATGCATACGCTTCTTTCTCCGTGTGTGTGTAATATCTCTGTGTGTGTTGTGCTTGTGTGCAGCTGTCTACGCATGTTTGTGTGTTGGACGTATTAGGGCCTAGAGAGTGGTTGCGTCCAGTGTTTGACATGGGCAGGAGCTCACCAGAGCTGAGTACCGGCACTTCTATTGTTCTACTGCTTTAGCTCCTGTACCTCTTATGAAATATTAGCTAAAAAGTATTTAAATTTAAACGGTACCGGCACCCAAAATAAGTACCGCACCTATTTCAATCCAAGTCAAGCACTGGTTGCATCACTATAAGACAATGGACTGGAATTGGTTGCTGGTGTAATTCTATGCCTTCCATTCAGAGACATATTGACATTGACATGCCTTTATAATCTGTTGTCAAAACACACTAGAGGATTTGATTGAACTAATAGTGCTGAAGCCTATCCTGCCATCTGTGAGATCATTGAATTTGTATGTTTTGGCACCAGGGTGTAGCTAGCTAGAGAGATGGCTATCTGTCAACTATTTGGGGTATTCTCAGATTTTCTGTTCAAGAAAAGTTTATCCAAATGCTGTATCATAAAGAAATATATATAATAACTGAAACCTGCGATAAGGTTTTGCTACAGCTACCACAGGCTAACCCCCGATAAACACTGAGCTTCATAGCCCATGCTAGCATTAATTGTAGCATTACTATAATGCATTAAAGCTACAATCTGGGATTTAAAAAACAACAACAAAATGGTCAAATAAAAATGTTAAATGACCTTTGAACTGATTCCCAAATCCCAGACTGTAGATTTAATGAATGTGCTGTTCAAGTCAAGAGTGAATGTGTATGCTTTCAATTGTGATTATAATGAATTCAACCAGCATTGTAAGTACTCCAAAGCTTTAATAAGGCTTTAGCTACAGTTCTTTGAAGAGGTGATCATTCAGGATGTGGGCCTTGATGGTTTTGAAAGTCACTGGTAATTGGTTATAATCTGTAGAGAGAAATAGAATGCCTCTTTCCCTGAGGAGAAACACACGCACACGCACACGCACACACACACACACACACACACACACACACACACACACACACACACACACACACACACACACACACACACACACACACACACACACACACTGTATGTTTGAAGTGAACACACACACACACACACACAAAATGCTCATTATCTGCGACAAGGTTTTACTGGTTAATTCTGGAGAAAGCCAATAGCCTTTAATGTTTTGTTAGGTGGCTGATGTAGCCTACAGTCTATAGGTTGTTTTCCCCTGGTGTAAGGGGCTGATGTAGCCTACAGTCTATAGGTTGTTTTCCCCTGGTGTAAGGGGCTGATGTAGCCTACAGTCTATAGGTTGTTTTCCCTGGTGTAAGGGGCTGATGTAGCCTACAGTCTATAGGTTGTTTTCCCCTGGTGTAAGGGGCTGATGTAGCCTACAGTCTATAGGTTGTTTCCCCTGGTGTAAGGGGCTGATGTAGCCTACAGTCTATAGGTTGTTTTCCCCTGGTGTAAAGGGCTGATGTAGCCTACAGTCTACAGGTTGTTTCCCCCTGGTGTAAGGGGCTGATGTAGCCTACAGGCTATAAGTTGTTTCCCCTAGTGTAAGGGGCTGATGTTGTCTATAGTCTATCGGTTGTTTCCCCTGGTGTAAGGGGCTGATGCAGCCTACAGGCTATAGGTTGTTTCCCCTGGTGTAAGGGGCTGATGTAGCCTACAGTCTATAGGTTGTTTTCCCCTGGTGTAATTGTCTGATGTAGCCTACAGTCTATAGGTTGTTTTCCCCTGGTGTAAGGGGCTGATGTAGCCTACAGTCTATAGGTTGTTTCCTCTGGTGTAAAGGGGCTGATGTAGCCTACAGTCTATAGGTTGTTTCCCCTGGTGTAAGGGGCTGATGTAGCCTACAGTCTATAGGTTGTTTTCCCCTGGTGTAAGGGGCTGATGTAGCCTACAGTCTATAGGTTATTTCCCCTGGTGTAAGGGGCTGATGTAGCCTACAGTCTATAGGTTGTTTTCCCCTGGTGTAAGGGGCTGATGTAGCCTACAGTCTATAGGTTGTTTCCCTGGTGTAAGGGGCTGATGTAGCCTACAGTCTATAGGTTGTTTTCCCCTGGTGTAAGGGGCTGATGTAGCCTACAGTCTATAGGTTGTTTCCTGGTGTAAGGGGCTGATGTAGCCTACAGTCTATAGGTTGTTTTCCCTGGTGTAAGGGGCTGATGTAGCCTACAGTCTATAGGTTGTTTCCCCTGGTGTAAGGGGCTGATGTAGCCTACAGTCTATAGGTTGTTTTCCCCTGGTGTAAGGGGCTGATGTAGCCTACAGTCTATAGGTTGTTTCCCCTGGTGTAAGGGGCTGATGTAGCCTACAGTCTATAGGTTGTTTTCCCCTGGTGTAAGGGGCTGATGTAGCCTACAGTCTATAGGTTGTTTTCCCCTGGTGTAAGGGGCTGATGTAGCCTACAGTCTATAGGTTGTTTTCCTGGTGTAAGGGGCTGATGTAGCCTACAGTCTATAGGTTGTTTCTGGTGTAAGGGGCTGATGTAGCCTACAGTCTATAGGTTGTTTTCCCTGGTGTAAGGGGCTGATGTAGCCTACAGTCTATAGGTTATTTCCCCTGGTGTAAGGGGCTGATGTAGCCTACAGTCTATAGGTTGTTTTCCCCTGGTGTAAGGGGCTGATGTAGCCTACAGTCTATAGGTTGTTTCTGGTGTAAGGGGCTGATGTAGCCTACAGTCTATAGGTTGTTTTCCCTGGTGTAAGGGGCTGATGTAGCCTACAGTCTATAGGTTGTTTCCTGGTGTAAGGGGCTGATGTAGCCTACAGTCTATAGGTTGTTTTCCCTGGTGTAAGGGGCTGATGTAGCCTACAGTCTATAGGTTGTTTCTGGTGTAAGGGGCTGATGTAGCCTACAGTCTATAGGTTGTTTTCCCTGGTGTAAGGGGCTGATGTAGCCTACAGTCTATAGGTTGTTTCCCCTGGTGTAAGGGGCTGATGTAGCCTACAGTCTATAGGTTGTTTTCCCCTGGTGTAAGGGGCTGATGTAGCCTACAGTCTATAGGTTGTTTTCCCCTGGTGTAAGGGGCTGATGTAGCCTACAGTCTATAGGTTGTTTTCCCCTGGTGTAAGGGGCTGATGTAGCCTACAGTCTATAGGTTGTGTCCCATATGGAATCCTATTCTCTATATAGTGCACTACCTTTGACCAGATCCCTTTGGGCCCTGTTCCAAAGTAGTGCACCTAATAGGGAATAGGCTGCTATTTGAGTGGGAAGTGTCTGGCCCTGAAAACGTTGTGGAGCACTAGGTCTTTAAACAGGGGCTAAATTATACAGCGTTTACACCACCATAGTTTACACTCAACCACTCATCTTCTGTTTCCATGGAGGACTGTTCTGACAGATAATGAACATAATGCTGGGAACGGTAATGACAAGAGGGAGAGAAAGGGGAGAGGGTGTGGGAAGGTGTGTGTGTGTGTGTGTTACACAGACCAGACGTAGACACACACACACACACACACACACACACACACACACACACACACACACACACACACACACACACACACACACACACACACACACACACACACACACACACACACACACACACACACACACACACACACACACACAAAGCCATGCACATTTCAAGGTTTTATCAATGTCTCATTGTGTTCTGTCTGAAAGCCCTCCTATAGAAGGTGTTGATGTTGAAATAGGAAAACAGGGAGTTAAGGGGGACGCTGCCTGCGTAGGAGGGGAGACCACATTAATGGAGAGGCCCGTTTCTGCAGGGGACATGGATCACATGGCTAATGAGAGTGCATGCTACAGTAATATGGAACTAAAGAATAACAGAGACATCTGCAGTTAATAACTGCTTTCATCTTACCACGCTACTCCACCATCCCCTACACGTATGTATGAAGGAAATTAACGTTTAGTGACTGTTTTTCTGTGGTCTTGGCAAAGTAACACAAGGCGGCTCATAAACAGGCTGTGTCTTTGCTGGCTTGTGTGAACCCCCTCACTGTGTATGTCAATACTGAGTCGGTACGGGTACAGTGAGGACAGAGAGGTGAGGGGTAGTTACCCACTCCAGCCAATAGCAGCCTAATCAATACACCCACTGGGAGTCTTTCAACCCAGGGTAGAGAATATGCCAATCTGGCTCCACTGGCCTCCACTGAGCTGCCAGCTCCTAGTCCCAGACAATCCCACCTAATCCACCCCCACCCCCAGATTACCATGTTTGCTACTCCCGCAGTCACTACCCTGCATTATGGAAATGACCGCCTAGATTATATTCACCCAAACAGACAGACAGACAGGCCACCCTACATAGGGCCATGTAGATGCAGATTTAGCAGCAGACTTTGTCCATCCCCAGTGTCTGGTTATGGACTTTGCTTCTCTTCAGATGAGCCATTTTTCAATAGATTGTCTGAAGGGTGGACACAGTGAGGGGTTGTTTTCTCTAAGTGGTCTCTTATCAGAAACCAATCATCACTAAAGCTGATTTCCGATTAAGTTGATGCAATAAGGGGCAAAAACTAAAATTGCGGCCATTGCGTTGGTAAATGCTGATTTGTTTCAACTTGGAGGGTACATGTTGTCAAGGTGAACTTGTTTAATGAGTCTAATTGGGGGTTGTGTGACATTGGCAGGATTTGACCCCTGACCCCTATCCCCAAATCCTTATCCTCACGCTAAGCGGAGAATGATCCCAATCAAATCTAAACATGGAAGCAGGTTTCCAGGATGTAGCAAAACGGAAAAGGCTTCTGTGATTGGGGTGATACTTGAGTGGTAGTGAAGTCACAGATGGTCTGTGTGTGTGTGTGCTTCCATAATGTGTGTGTGGGCACGGCTGCCTTTCTGGTTAGGTTCCACACCCAGTGATTTGATTTGTGTGGAACATTATCTGTCTGCGTCAGTTATCTCTGTCCCAACAGGTGATAAAGACTGGAACAGTCTACAGAGGAACCCCCATCATCATCATAAAGGACCATGTGTCTCTGTCTCAGTTACATATTAAACCAGGCTGAAAAATAATCCATGTGTAGTCTTCGTGCACTCTGTGCCATTAGGGTTGGTCTGTACATTGGTGAATATTAACATTGATGTAACCCCAGCTAATGTGTGTACTTGGGCTATAATGTTCCCTGATCAGTACGCGCATGTGTGTAGGATGATGTGTGTATCTGGGTGACTCTTGGATTCTCAACCTTGCCTTTTTCCAAAAGAGCATATCTCATTGCTTTAGCATTGTAAATCTACAGGGAATTCTGTACTCTGGTCAATGCAGTATCTATGTGAGGGATAAAGTGTACTTTACTGAGGGGTTGTGCTTCACTAGAGACAGGGCCCTAGGTGAGATGTGGTTGGTGGGTCCCCTCTCCTCACAGGTAAAACATTTTAGTGGCCCCCTCTTGATGGCGGAGAGAAACATTTTTAGTTTTAAAGTAAATTTCCTGCAATTCTACACATTTTGCCATGGGGTGGAGAGAAACATTTGCAGTTTTACTGTTAATTTCCTGCAGTTCTACACATTTTGCCATGGGGCGGATATTTATTTTTCAGTTTTAAAGCTAATTACCCGACTGCTGATGCACGACCACATTTCAAAATGTCACCTTCTGTACCCTACTATTCTGATGCTCAACAGTAAGTTGAGACCAGGGGCCAGGGGCCCTAGGCGACTATGTGACTATGCCCACGCCCGGAGATTCTGTATTTTCAAATGTCAAAGTACTGGACATTGATTGATGTCAGCGGGGCAAGACTTGGCTAATTTAAACTCAGCCCCTTTGTCATTTTGGATAAAGCCATCTTGTACTTTTACCACGGCAGACATATTCAATAAAGCAGAGATATATTCAATACAGACCATCTACTGAATGTATCCATTCTGGATGAGAAGGTTACTGGTTACAGCCTACATTGGTTACCACGTCATAAAGCTGCCTAGCCAGCTGGTTTATACGCTTACAGTGAATGTGATGGTTCTCTCTCTCTCTCTCTCTCTCTCTCTCTCTCTCTCTCTCTCTCTCTCTCTCTCCCATTCCTCTTCTCCACATTATTAACAACATTTGCATGTCACAATACAACTTCTCAACATCAATACTCAAACGTATTGTGTGTGAATATGTTCTTCACTTTCCCGATTAATTCCATTCAACTTCCTTCAGTAAAATTAGACAATTGTGGCCTGAGCAACAGTGTGATGGCGATTGAATTGAGTCTCAACCAGAGGCTTGTGGTGTCTCTGTTCTGATCTTATGTGGCTTCACTTTGTGTGTCTGTCTGGCAGATTGGGACATGGTCCACTGAAACCTTTTGGCCAATGCTAACTAGCTTTAGTGCAATGACTGGAAGTCTATGGGTATCTGCTAGCATGCTAGTATCCCTTTAACTGGGATTTCCCTTTAACTGATGTTTGTTTAACTGTAGCGGAGACGTGTGTGAAGTTGGAGATGTGTGAAAGTCATTTTGAGAGTGTATGTGTGTGTGTGAGTGTGTAATTGCATGTTTGTGTGATTGTGTGGGTGGGCTGTGCACAGACACGTCCTCTAGGTAACAATAAAACCACCCAACGGAACGTTTTCCAGAACATTCAGCGCAACACCTGAGGTCATACATCCTGCCAGTAAACTGCAATCGCAACAAAGTCTTGAAGAGAGAGAGAGAGAGAGAGAGAGAGAGAGAGAGAGAGAGAGAGAGAGAGAGAGAGAGAGAGAGAGAACCATCACATTCACTGTAAGCGTATAAACCAGCTGGCTAGGCAGCACAGATTTACTAAACCCAAAGTGGCTTTCTAGGTAAATCTGTCTGAGAGAGAATTAGTCTCAGCCTTGTTGAATCCTAAGCTGAAGTCCTGCACTCTTAGAAAAAAGGGTTCCAAAAGGGTCCCCATAGGAGAACCCTTTTTGGTTCCAGGTAGAACCCTTTTTGGTTTCAAGTAGAACTCTTTTGGGTTCCACGTAGAACAATCTGTGGAAAGGGTTCTACACGGAACCCAAAAGGGTTCTACCTGGAACCAAAAAGAGTTCTTCAAAGGGTTCTTCTATGGGGACAGCCAAATAATACTTTTTGGTTCTAGATAGCACCTTTTCAAACAGTGTACTCTCCAACTCCTGTTTTTGTATCTGGAACTTTTCAAACTCTGACTGGGTTTTAATTTCCCCCCATTTCCACCTCAACATGGGGATCCTGTGATTGGTTGAAGGAGGCACAATATGGGCCTATGGGAGTGCAGTTGTCAGGCAGACTGTGTCTTGTTTGGAGCCAAGGTCTCTTTTTACCTCACACAGCTGTTCCATTAAAAACTGTCAGGACATAATAACAAGGCATTTGCTTGGCGGCCCCCACTATAACCACACACACACACACGCACGCACCCTTGGGGCGGCAGATAGCCTAGTGGTTAGAGTGTTGGGCCAGTAACCAAAAGGTTGGTGGATTGAATCCCCGAACTGACAAGGTAAAAATATGTTGTTCTACCCCAAAACAAGGCAGTTAACCTACTGTTCATAGGCTGTCATTGTAAATAAGAATTTGTTCTTAACTGACTTGCCTAGTTAAATAAATAAACACACCCAATCAGGGCTTGAACATCTTCAGAGTTGGTTGAAAACCTTGACTTACTGTAATGATTTATAACTCCTAAATACTACTAGGGTAAGTGTATGTGCTGCGTCAGATGTGGGGTGATTTGTTATGTGGTGTAACGCTTTCCGGGAAAGACACACTCTTGTCGGTGGGAGTTACAGCCACGTTGAGAAGCATGATGGATTGCCTAATAGCTCTAGAAACAATGCAAGCCAGAGCAAAATGACCTGTATGAACAACCAATACACTGTCCATCTGGCTGGGACTAACAACCAGGCCTATCCTCACCACAGGAGGCTGGTGAGGGGAGGATGGCTCATAATAATGGCTGGAATGGAGTGAATGGAATAGTATCAAACACATAGAAACCATGGGTGCTTCTCAATATGCATACTACTGTGCTCCAGGTGCATTCTTCGAGGATGTTCTCTTGAGGACGAGAATGTGGAGAAAGCATAAAACATTACATTTGAGAATCACTCCCCTCTACTGTATTACCTCACGCTGCACCTCCCCATTCACTGAACCTTCTTCCAGTCTGGACAATGGCAACAATAGAGACAAAATAAGATAGACCCAAAGCAAACGTTTTACTTCATAACTATCAGCTAACTGTATGTGAATTGAAATAATGTAGCTAACCAGATAGTTTTACTGGCAAAAATGACCTGAAATGAATGTTATGCAAGATAGATGTTCAATTCTTAATGGGTAGCTAGCTAACAATTCTTCGTGGCTCTCTGGCTAGCTAACAATACTAGTAGCTAGCCAGTTAGCCCAATTTACTTATTATAGGCTTGCGATCTACGGTATGTAGGCAGGTAAACATGCCAAAATTAACATAGCATGTATTTATTAACGTATCAAGATCAAATATTGTAGTCAGGCAACATGTAAGATGTGAATAGGCAACATCTCATTCCGAAGTCGCAGTGTATTTTGTTTCGCTTCTGCTCAAATACTGTTCACCATTGATTTCACGAAAATTTGCATATTTCTTTACATGGTTGCGTCATATTTCTTTGCGCACTTTCTATTGAAGCTTGCATCGATGCATGCTTTAAAATAAGTACAAATGGAGTACGCATTCGATAAGTGCTCTCCGTGTTCCGTTTCACATACTTTGGTTTGGACTCATACTCAAACCCTCCCGTGTTCCAATTTGCATGCTCACAGCACGGTAGTATGCATTTTGAGAAACACTCCATGTGTTTGATGTGTTTGATACCATTCCATTTATTCCATTCCAGCCATTAATATGAGCCTGTCCTCCCCAATGAAGGTGTCACCAGCCACCTGTGATCCCCAATGGCCTATAGCCATAATTATCTCTATCCCTGTCTGTTTATTCTATAATTATCTCTATCCCTCTGTTTATTCTATCATTATCTCTATCCCTGTCTGTTTATTCTATAATTATCTCTATCCCTGTCTGTTAGTCTATAATTATCTCTATCCATGTCTGTTTATTCTATCATTATCTCTATCCCTGTCTGTTTATTCTATAATTATCTCTATCCCTGTCTGTTAGTCTATAATTATCTCTATCCTTGTCCGTTTATTCTATCGTTATCTCTATCCCTGTCTGTTAGTCTATAATTATCTCTATCCCTGTCTGTTAGTCTATAATTATCTCTATCCCTGTCTGTTTATTCTATAATTATCTCTATCCCTGTCTGTTAGTCTATAATTATCTCTATCCCTGTCTGTTTATTCTATAATTATCTCTATCCCTGTCTGTTTAGTCTATAATTATCTCTATCCCTGTCTGTTTATTCTATAATTATCTCTATCCCTGTCTGTTAGTCTATAATTATCTCTATCCTTGTCTGTTTATTCTATCATTATCTCTATCCCTGTCTGTTTATTCTATCATTATCTCTATCCCTGTCTGTTCATTCTATTTCTATTCTTTCTCTTCTGATAGTCCAATCATTTAAAAAGGCCTTAAAATAGAGGGATGCATGAAGAGAGGGGGGTGTAGGGATGAATGGAGGAAGGGATGGAGAGAGGGAGGTGGAGGGATGGCTGGAGAGAGGGAGTTGTAGGGATGGAGGGATGGATGGAGAGCGGGAGGTGTAGGTGGATAGAGGGATGGATGAAGAGAGGGACGTGTAGGGATGGATGGAGGGAGGAATGGATTGATTGGATGGACCGGGAGCAGTTGATTGATTGGATGATGCTGTGCTGAATGCGTCACGTTGGGCTTTATGCGGTCAGGCTACCGATAACCAGCTGAACACACACACATCCACACTTTCACAAAGGAACGTCCACATATGTACAATTTAATATTTAGGTGAGAAGTGGCCTTCCATGGGAACAATGGATTGAGGAAAATGTAGACCTTCATCAAACGAATGCTTTTTAATCCGATTTTTCTACAGTATTGTATTGCACTTAATTGTATAACATTGTGTAAGTTATTGAGGAGATTTTCTTGTCAATGAAGACTTCTCACAATGAAAACCATTATGCAGCTTCGAGTGACAAGCCCTGTTTTTTCCACATTTTTCACAACCAAGGACAGATATACTGTAGTTGGACAGCGTGTGATAAAAAGAAAAGCTATAAAAAAAAAGAGAGCGATTGACTCTCCACTCTCCATCGTGCCCCAGTTGGTGATGCTAATGCGAACGTTGATGCTAACAGCGATTTGGTTCCCACACCCTGACCTGTGCACTCTGCCACAGCTTAATGACCTCTTTCTCCATCCTCTTGCACAACCTCTTACATCATCACCCACGACCACTCTTTGTGTCCTCTCCGGGCCACTGTTAAAGAGCTCCTGACCTTGTTTATTGTCTCTGTGTCTCTTCCATGCTAACACGTTAACATGATGTTTGTATGGAGTTGACTGGCCCGCTGGTAATGAAAAAGTCATCCTCAAATGAAGCTTAGGTCTTGTAAGAAAGCCTGTCCCTTTAAGAACTTAGTGAAGACGCCACATCCTCAAATGTAGCTTAGGTAAACCACTTACTTTAGCATTGAGCGCTGTGGTGACATGGATTGTCTGAGACTAGACTAGAGGAATTAGTGGCTTTGAATATTAAAGGCAAGCTCCATAGATTTTTACCCCTATAATTGCACAAGGAATTACATTAGAGGTGTTCAGCTGGGGTTCCAAGGTACTGCAGGGGGTCCCCGAAAATATATACAGTACCAGTCAAAGGTTTGGACACACCTACTCATTCAAGGGTTTTTCTTTATTTTTACTATTTTTCTCTACATTGTAGAATAGTAATGAAGACATCAAAACCATGAAATAACAAGGAATCATGTAGTAACCAAAAAAGTGTTAAACAAATCAAAATATATTTTAGATTTTAGATTCTTCAAAGTAGCCATCCTTTGCCTTGATGACAGCTTTGCACACTCTTGGCATTCTCTCAACCAGCTTCACCTGGAATGCTTTTCCAACAGTCTTGAAGGAGTTTCCACATATGCTAAGCATTTGTTGGCTGCTTTTCCCTTCACTCTGCGGTCCAACTTATCCCAAACCATCTCAATTGGGTTGAGGTCGGGTGATTGTGGAGGCTAGGTCATCTGATGCAGCACTCCATCACTCTCCTTCTTGGTCAAATAGGCCTTAAACAGCCTGGAGGTGTGTTGGCTCCTTGTCCTGTTGAAAAACACAGACAGTGCCACCAACAAAGCACCACCACACCATCACACCTCCTCCTCCATGCTTCACAGTGGGAACCACACATGCGGAGATCACGGCGGTTGGAACCAAAAATCTCACATTTTGACTCATCAGACCAAAGGACAGATTTCCACTGGTCTAATGTCCATTGCTCGTGTTTCTTGGCCCAAGCAAGTCTCTTCTTCTTATTGGTGTCCTTTAGTAGTGGTTTCTTTGCAGCAATTCAACCATGAAGGCCTGATTCACGCAGTCTCCTCTGAACAGTTGATGTTGAGATGTGTCTGTTACTTGAACTCTGTGAAGCATTTATTTGGGCTGATAACTCTAAGGAACTTATCCTCTGGAGCAGAGGTAACTCTGGGTCTTCCTTTCCTGTGGCAGTCCTCATGTGATCCAGTTTCATCATAGTGCTTGATGGTTTTTGCGACTGCACATTTTGCAGATTGACTGACCTTCATGTCTTAAAGTAATGATGGACTTTCATTTATCTTTGCTTATTTGAGCTGTTCTTGTTATAATATGGACTTGGTCTTTTACCAAATAGTGTTATCTTCTGTATACCACCCCTACCTTGTGTCACGGTGTGAGCTACTGGGGTGAAATCAGGTGCAGGAGAGCGGAACGTGTCGTAAAAGGCGCACACTTTAATGGCACAATAAACAAAAGAAAGAACGCAACAACGCATCAATATATTCTAGGCCACTAAATAAAGTGTCTAGCGCTACGACAACAAACACAGTCCAAGTTACGCACAAGCATACAAAATACGGGTTAACAACCGTTACCCGGAGAAGAATGAGCCTGTGCTACACACACAATAAACAATGAATAATTCCACACAATGACATGACATATTCACCAGAAATAAATACATGCCGCAATCACTGGAATACAAACCAGGTGCGAGGTGAACAAGACAAAAGCAAAGGAAACAAAATAACAGCTGAGGCTAGAAAGCCGGTGACGTCGACCGCCGAACGCCGCCCGAACAAGGAGAGGAGGCGACTTCGGTGGAAGTCGTGACAACTTGTCACAACACAATTTATTGGCTCAAACGCATTAAGAAGGAAATCAATTCCACAAATGTACTTTTAACAAGGCACACCTGGTAATTTAAATGCATTCCAGGTGACTACCTCATGAAGCTGGTTGAGAGAATGCCAAGAGTGTGCAAAGCTGTCATCAAGGCAAAGGGTGGCTACTTTGAAGAATCTAAAATCTAAAATACTACTAACAATACATCAACTAGCTATATATCAACTAGCTACACATCAACTAGCTACACGTCAACTAGCTATACGTCAACTAGCTATACGTCAACTAGCTATACGTCAACTAGCTATACATCAACTAGCTATACATCAACTAGCTATACATCAACTAGCTATCCGTCAACTAGCTATCCGTCAACTAGCTACACATGAACTAGCTATACGTCAACTAGCTATACATCAACTAGCTATACATCAACTAGCTATACATCAACTAGCTATATGTCAACTAGCTATACATCAAGGTCATCTGCTGCTTTTTCTTTGATTTTAGACTTACAAGGACCCTCCTATGAACTTCAAAACAAAAGTGTTAGCGCCAAACTTTCTAACAGAAATAGAAACGCTCTCTTTCTAACAGAAACAGAAACGCTCAACTCCTCTCTCCTTCTCCTTGTCTTCTTCACATAGCCCTCACCCCACCTCCACCCCCTCCTCCTCCTCTCTCCTTGTCTTCTTCACTGACCCCTACTCCCACATCCACCCCCTCCTCCTCCTCTCTCCGTGTCTTCTTCACATACCCCTCCCGCCACCTCTGCCCCATCCTCCTCCTCTCTCCTTCTTCTTCTTGTCTTCTTTACATAAGCCTCCCCCACCTCCGCCCATCCTCCTCCTCTCTCCCCCTCCTTGTCTTCATCCCATACCCCTCCAACCACCTCCGCCCCTCCTCCTCCTCCATCCTTCTGCTTGTCTTCTTCCCATACACCTCCCCCACATCTGACCTCTCCTCCTCCTCTCTCCTTCTCCTTGTCTTCTTCACATAAGCCTCCCCCACCTCCGCCCATCCTCCTCCTCTCTCCCCCTCCTTGTCTTCATCCCATACCCCTCCAACCACCTCCGCCCCTCCTCCTCCTCCATCCTTCTGCTTGTCTTCTTCCCATACCACTCCCCCAACCTCCGCCCACTCCTCCTCCAGTCTCCTTCTCCTTGTCTTCTTACAATACCCCTCCCGCCACCGTCGCCCCGTCCTCTTCCAAAGGCCCTCAGCCAATGAACTCTGACACAGGGCCTCCTAATATAATAAAACCACTGGTTTAATATGCTCTATGATATTCTGGGCAGAGACAGCAGAGCTCTAGTCTTCTGTACTACTGGGTCCCAGTCTTCAACCACCAAATCTCTCTCTACCCTCTCTCTCTCTCTCTCTCTCTCTCTCTGTCTCTCTCTCTCTCTCTCTCTCTCTCTCTCTCTCTCTCTCTCTCTCTCTCTCTCCCTCTGTGAAGATGGATCAGAAGAAATAATTGGATGATCACACAAACTAAATCGTGCGAGAGCCCCAAAGTGCAGTGTCCACACACATGTGCACACATTGAGAGAGACAATCATTCCATGGCGTACATGTTTTCTTTTCATCGCTGTGGGTGTTAGAGGTTAAATAGCACTCTGTTTGAAACTATTCAATCTAAAAACGATAACAAATGTTCTTCTCACGCATCAAGAGAATGTTTGAATTGAGATGTAGTATGGATATATTTTTTCTTGAACTTTGCAGTCTTAGATGTAGAAAAATGATGCTGCTTATATAACGTATCCCTGAAACTTGGTAATTAAAATCTATTGAAAGAGGTTTTATTGTAGCACAGAATCATTAACAATAGGAGGGTAGTTTGGTATTTTCCTCCAACACTTGTGCAAAGAATAACCAACTACCTCTGTCACATATTAACAGCTCTTAACTGATGTACTCCTCGACTGCAGGGCTAAACACAAATTATTCAAAATTTACTTTGGATTTCCTCAGGGTTGCAGATAAACATACTGTACAGTTAAAAAGAAAATAAAGGTCATTTTTGTACAGTCTTATCTCAATAGAGCTACAGTGAGGGAAAACAGTATTTGATCCCCTGCTGATTTTGTATATTTGCCCACTGACAAAGAAATGATCAGTCTATAATGTTAATGGTAGGTGTATTTGAACAGTGAGAGACAGAATAACAACAAAAGAATCCAGAAAAACGCATGTGAAAAATGTTATAAATTGATTTGCATTTTAATGAGGGAAATAAGTATTTGACCCCCTCTCAATCAGAAAGATTTCTGGCTCCCAGGTGTCTTTTATACAGGCAACGAGCTGAGATTAGGAGGACACTCTTAAAGGGAGTGCTCCTAATCTCAGTTTGTTACCTGTATAAAAGACACCTGTCCACAGAATCAATCAATCAATCAGATTCCAAACTCTCCACCATGGCCAAGACCAAAGAGCTCTCCAAGGATGTCAGGGACAAGATTGTAGACCTACACAAGGCTGGAATGGGCTAATAGACCATCTCCAAGCAGCTTGGTGAGAAGGTGACAACTGTTGGTGCGATTATTCGCAAATGGAAGAAACACAAAAGAACTGTCAATCTCCCTCTGCCTGGGGCTCCATGCAAGATCTCACCTTGTGGAGTTGCAATGATCATGAGAACGGTGAGGAATCAGCCCAGAACTACACGGGAGGATCTTGTCAATGATCTCAAGGCAGCTGGGACCATAGTCACCAAGAAAACAATTGGTTACACACTACGCCGTGAATGACTGAAATCCTGCAGCGCCCGCAAGGTCCCCCTGCTCAAGAAAGCACATATACATGCCCGTCTGAAGTTTGCCAATGAACATCTGAATGATTCAGAGGACAACTGGGTGAAAGTGTTGTGGTCAGATGAGACCAAAATGGAGCTCTTTGGCATCAACTCAACTCGCCGTGTTTGGAGGAGGAGGAATGCTGCCTATGACCCCAAGAACAACATCCCCACCGTCAAACATGGAGGTGGAAACATTATGCTTTGGGGGTGTTTTTCTGCTAAGGGGACAGGACAACTTCACCGCATCAAAGGGACGATGGACGGGGCCATGTACAGTCAAATCTTGGGTGAGAACCTCCTTCCCTCAGCCAGGGCATTGAAAATGGGTCGTGGATGGGTATTCCAGCATGACAATGACCCAAAACACACGGCCAAGGCAACAAAGGAGTGTCTCAAGAAGAAGCACATTAAGGTCCTGGAGTGGCCTAGCCAGTCTCCAGACCTTAATCCCATAGAAAATCTGTGGAGGGAGCTGAAGGTTAGAGTTGCCAAACGTCAGCCTCGAAACCTTAATGACTTGGAGAAGATCTGCAAAGAGCAGTGGGACAAAATCTCTCCTGAGATGTGTGCAAACCTGGTGGCCAACTACAAGAAACGTCTGACCTCTTTGATTGCCAACAAGGGTTTTGCCACCAAGTACTAAGTCATGTTTTGCAGAGGGGTCAAATACTTATTTCCCTCATTAAAATGCAAATCAATTTCTAACTTTTTTCACATACGTTTTTCTGGATTTTCTTGTTGTTATTCTGTCTCTCACTGTTCAAATAAACCTACCATTAAAATTATAGACTGATCATTTCTTTGTCAGTGGGCAAACATACAAAATCAGCAGGGGATCAAAAACCTTTTTCCCTCACTGTACAAACCCCTGGTACAGGACCTGATAGTGGGAGATCTGGAAGTACAGTGCATGGGTATCCACGAAGATAGGTATAAAGTTTAATTTGATTTAAAGTACAGTATATGGCTTTGTACTCTGTGTGAGCCAGGGATCTGCATACAGATAGACTAGGACACTGCCTCAGTAAATCAATCGTCTGTCTACCACCTTTAACCTTTGCCCCATGACCCCCCGCCGCTGCTTCCACCAGCAGACAGACCACGAGCAGATGGGTGTGTCGAGAGCGCTCGCTCTCTCTCTCTCTCTCTCTCTCTCTCTCTCTCTCTCTCTCTCTCTCTCTCTCTCTCTCTCTCTGTCTCCCTCTGTTTCTCTCTCTCCTTCTCTCTGTGTCTCTGTCTCTCTTTCCCCCTCTCTATTTTTGTCTCTTTTTCTTAAGTTCAGTCATCTCTCTATGCTCCTGTCCTTTCTTCTCTCTCTCTGACTGTCTCTCTTTTGTACTCTCTGCCCCTAGGACAGGTCACACTGATGTTTGCTCCAGTTTGAATAAGTGAATACTGTATGAATCCTAAACCCCAGGGCAGGGCTGTCAATGGAGATGTCAATACATTTATACCACAGAGCCCACTGTGCCCTAGTATCCATGTCTACTTTATAGTTGCCTGCAAGCCAAGAATGTGCACACACACACACACACACACACACACACACACACACACACACACACAGAGAGAGAGAGGCTATTACAGCATGATTGATTGGGCTTACCTGCCCGAAGCACCCACACACAGTGCACACCTAATGTGCACTTGGCACACAAACACAGACACATACACACACGCACTCTCACTCTCACTCTCACACTCTTAGCCCCCACAGTGTGAAATGATTGATCAGGGCTCCAATTTCTGCACCGCTCTGCGAAGCCACTCACCTAACCCTGAGTCCGACCCAGCTCTCTTGGTAAAAAGCACATGACGCATATCTTCCAGGAGTAGATGTCTCACCAAGATATCACATCTCACAGAGATCTACTGGAGAGGTCTCACCAGAGATATCACATCTCACAGAGATCCACTGGAGAGGTCTCACCAGAGATATCACATCTCACAGAGATCCACTGGAGAGGTCTCACCAGAGATATCACATCTCACAGAGATCTACTGGAGATGTCTCACCAAGATATCACATCTCACAGAGATCCACTGGAGAGGTCTCACCAGAGATATCACATCTCACAGAGATCCACTGAAGAGGTCTCACCAGCGATATCACATCTCACAGAGATCCACTGGAGAGGTCTCAACAGAGATATCACATCTCACAGAGATCTACTGGAGATGTCTCACCAAGATATCACATCTCACAGAGATCTACTGGAGAGGTCTCACCAGAGATATCACATCTCACAGAGATCCACTGGAGAGGTCTCACCAGTGATATCACATCTCACAGAGATCCACTAGAGATCTTTGGGACGTGGGTGAGAGACGAGACAACTGGCATGACTAGTGGCCATCTGCCAAGGCAACTGGGCATACTGGGGAACAATAGCAGGACTGTGGGGAAGATTTGGACAGATGTGGGAGTGGGACAGACAGCCAAACCATAAGAACAAGAGAGACACTGTCAATGTTGAGACTCATGACAGCTGATCTGTTCAGCTACGATGTAGATGGATTTGTGTGTATTAACCTTGAGTTAATAAACACACTACACACTACACACACACACACACACACACACACACACACACACACACACACACACACACACACACACACACACACACACACACACACACACACACACACACACACACACACACACACACACACACACACACAGTGCACACACATTCTGAGCTGTTTATTGTAACTTTTACCTCATGATAATAAACAGGTGCCCCTGTGAGACACCGTGCTGTGTCCTACTTTCTCTCCTCCTCCGCCACTCTGTCGTTTTTTACTAATCTACCACTCACCCTCACAAGTCCGCGGCATTACGTCACCGCCGCGGGGAAACAAGGAGTACAGCCAAAAGTGCCAACGACAGACGGCAATCTCTGTTATGTTGTTTGATTATGGTCCGCACACACACTCACGCACACACATACTCACGTGCACGCACGCACACACACACACACTCGTACACGCTGTATTTCAAACAGCACGGTTATTATTTGGTTCCAGATGGTAGAATTAGTTATTCCTATTTTAATGTATTCCTCGGTTTCATCTTTCAGGACATATGATGTGGTAAACAATCTATTAATACACAGTAGTGATCTGTATGCTTATGTAGTATTATGCAATACAGACTGTTATCAAGGCAACCTGTGGTCTCGTTTGTGGTCCTTTAGCGCCCCCACATGTTTTTTTTCTACATGTACAGTGGTGGATAAGGTCTTGATTTTTTCGTATGAAATGCTGTCTGATTCGTTGATCATTTTCTATCCTCAGTGAAACTTTAAAAGCATTTGTTTGGGCTCTTTTTCATTGTCATATTCCATTCCCACGTGATCATCGGTATATTATTGTAACCCAAGAGGTCAAAGGTCAAATGTGTACCTTGACCACCAGATGGTGCCAATATATTCATTTCAATTTATGTATCAGGGCTGTCCAACTTCTGGTTTTTATCCTCTCCTTCCAATCAGGGACTAATTCAGACCTGGGACACCAGGTGAGTGCAATTAACTACCAGGTAGAAACAAAACCAGATGTGTTTTGGCCCTCCAGGACCAGGGTTGAACAGCCCTGGTCTATATTGAGGTCTGAATCCTAACGGAAGACGTACGTGACCTAACTCAGACTGTCACAGTTATCACTGGAGACGTACATGATGTAACAGACTGTCACAGTTATCACTGGAGACGTATATGATGTAACAGACTGTCACAGTTATCACTGGAGATGTACATGATGTAACTCAGACTGTCACAGTTATCACTGGAGACGTACATGATGTAACTCAGACTGTCACAGTCATCACTGGAGACGTACATGATGTAACAGACTGTCACAGTTATCACTGGAGACGTACATGATGTAACTCAGACCGTCACAGTTATCACTGGAGACGTATATGATGTAACAGACTGTCACAGTTATCACTGGAGATGTACATGATGTAACTCAGACTGTCACAGTTATCACTAGAGACGTACATGATGTAACTCAGACTGTCACAGTTATCACTGGAGAGTGTCACAGGAGGTTGGTGGCACCTTAATTGGGGAGGATGGGCTAGTGGTAATGGCTGGAGCGGATAAGTTGGAATGTTATCAAATACATCAAGCACATGATTTCCATGTGTTTGGTGACATTCCATCCACTCCGTTTCAGACATTATAATGAGCCGTCCTCCCCTCAACAGCCTCCTGTGCTGGAGACGTACATCATGTAACTCATACTGCCAGTTATCAGTTAGAGATATGTGCTGAAACTGAAGGTATGCATTTGGGCCTCAGGGAAAGATTGAGCAGAGAGTACCTTGTCAATGGTGAAGTGCAGCAATATTCATACTAGGTCAACACTCACTCACACATACAAACACACATGTTGATGTCTGCTCTGTAAAAATAAAAATGCATTCAAGTTCACATGCATGACACATTGCATACTGGGCATAAAACTGACTAAATGTAATCATAATTTATATGGGATATGGTGGCCGTTGGCTCAACTTACTCCAAGGCAAACATTTTGACTATATTAGCCCACACAGCTACAAGGATGCAACAGAAAAATGTAGACATTGGATAAATCCTGTTTTCTCAAGACATTAGATGTTTTGAATGCCACACAACATGAGATGTACATTTAATGGGAAATATCTATTTTGACCAGTCTTTTCTGAAAACATGGTGTCCAAATGTAGGTAAAGTAAAGTAAGATACAGTCTAAATTTTGGCAAGACATCAAACTTAAAACACTAACCAATGTATGGAGACCAGGGTAGGCCCTACTTTGAAGTCTGAATATTCTGGAACAAAAGAACATGTGAAGGAAGAAACCACATAGAAAGTGGTAAGCAGGTTAGCTCCAAAAACTGTTTTTCACAAAGTCTAATTAATTGATTGTGTTATATCAGGGTTCCCCAACTGGCTGTGGTTTTATTTGGCACCCCAAGTTTTCTGAGCACAAAAATGTTTTCCCCCCAGGAAATCAGACCCAAGTGATTTTAGAAGAAATCTGTTCCCAAGTATTCCCATGCACAATAGAAAGATGTGATCGAATACAAATATAAGCAAGTTTTGAAATGATTATGTTTTAGTCAAACATTATGTCTGTTTGGGATTCTTGCGGTCAATTTGCAGTCTACAAATTATTTGTAATTATGTTCCGGTCCACCGACCATCCGCTCAATAAAAAATTGTCCCACGGCTGAATCTAGTAGATGATCCCTGTGTTATACGTTTCATGATGCTTGTATCTAAACCAAAGTATCTTTTTAAGATTGTTTTGTACATCAGTTAGGGTCTCTATAAGCTGCAATATGATGTCTTAAACCTAGCATTGAAATTGCATCCTTGTAGCTGTGTGGGCTAATATAGTCAAAATGTTTGCCTTGGAGTAAGTTGAGCCAACGGCCATCAAATCCCATATAAATGATGATTACATTTAGTCCGTTTTATGCCCAGTATGCAATGTGTCATGCATGTGAACTTATTTTTACAGAGCAGACATCATCATGCCCTGTGTATACAAATGTAAACAAGCAGGGGTCTAGCCCCCCCTTGAGGTTCTTGAGAGAGCAGCCAAGGAAGTGAGAGAAGGGAGGAAGTCCATTCGATCAGCAGCAAGGGATGAAAAATAGACTGAATTACACTGAAGAGGTACATTGACTAAAAAGAAAACAAACATGAATCTGTGTGAAAAAGAGGCTATGATAGATTAACAGAGCCACACCTGGTCTTATCTGATGACATGAGTCTGAGCTTGATAAACTGATCAAACATCTCACAGACCAGTTTCATGGGCTAAGTAGCATCAAATGCAGAGAACTTGCCTACGAATTAGTACATCGAAAGAACATCCCTGTCCCAGACAACTGGTCAAGAAATGGAAGGGTAAGTGATATTGAACAGAAAGATCTATATCTGAATGTAGGCATACATTTAAGATATACAATATACCACAACCCCATTCCATGAATTCAACTTTCACCCACTGTCACAGGACACCATCACCCACTTACCCCAAGGCTGCTAAACTTACACCGTCACTATGCTCAACTTACTTTATATCCGGGGTAAGTTGTGTCAAGAGACCACTTTTGTTGGACAAGCTATGTTTTCAAAACTGTTACGTTTACGTGAATTCTGATTATTTCCAGGGATACAAAATATCCTGAAATATATGTAGATACCTGTATCTTTGTAGAAAGAATACTATTTTCCTTGATATAGGGGGGTGTACAGTTGGACCAGCGTCGTCCAGTTTTGGCCGGTGTAGGCCGTCATTGTAAATAAGAATTTGTTCTTAACTGACTTGCCTAGTTAAATAAAGGTTAAAAAAAATTTAAATGGCTCAACCTACCCCCATCTCCCCTAACCCAATGCACTATCAATGCACCCGCAATTGGTCAAAGGTCAGGCACTTCCCCTGGAACCACTTGCCACCACGGTGTCACCCGCCGGGCTGCTAATGCCCCTCTGGAACAAGGGCAAACAGAATCCCCCCTAAAACCGTCTCTCCCCTTTGACCTCCCATCCATACATTGACCCCCTCATCTCCTGTTTTTTTTCTACCTATTGATCTTCCCAGATTCCACTATCCTGGAGGGTCGGTGTGAAAATTCCCTTTGAGATATGAGTATTTAGAGTCATTACCCGCCCCCGGCTCCCGGCCCGGAGTGTGTGTGTGAAAACTCCCCACAGAGAGGGGACTCTTAAATAGGTCATTAAAGTCACCCATTAGCCCCCAGTTTAGCCGGGGTGGGTGTGTGTGTGTGTGTGTGTGTCATACTATTTGGGGGTCCTCATTCCTAGAGGACTGCTTGGTTCAGCAGCTTTTCTCCTTGCATTGAGAGAGTTTGGTATGACTCCCACTGGACAACACACACAGATGCATGATATTGGCTCTGAAGTCTAAGGGCACAGCAGGTAAGCAAGACTGACACCCATACATCTAATAGATAGAACTTCAGATACTACCTGCTCTGTTACTCCAGATCTATGTTGGACATTTAGAGGACACCTACCTTATCCATAGTAGTTACCGTTTGCTCTTGCAATGCATTCTAGACAGAAAAGATTAGGCTCCTGAAAATCATTTTTGAAAACTCACTCGTGCTAGTGGGAAGATCTATAAAGTTAATTTCAGATAGTATTTTTTTTTTTGCTATTGATAATGAAATAGGAAGAGTCTCCATTAGAAACTGTTGTTGTTATACATGATACTGTCTCTTAAGTTGTTGGACTAACGTTCTTGTCTTTTAGATAGAAGACCATGGAAGAACTCAGTCTGCTACTCTGGCTCCTTATAGTTCCTCTACAATCATTTGTACTTCAGCCCAGTAAGTGCCTATGAACTTTCATCATCCACAGGATCTACACACTGATTTTACATTCACAAACTTGAAAAACAAATTCAACAGTTTCTAATTTACAATAGTTAGATTTTCTGATCCTCCTAATTGTCTGATCCGTTTGGAAAATGCATCATATGTATGTATGTGTGCAGCAAAGGAATCTAAGTACACGTGAATTCAGATGTTTCCATGCTGCATAGGAATAATGTTTTTTTCAAATGAACCAAGTCTGTTAACATATCCCAGACTTATTCAGGCAACCTAGTCACAGGTTTGAATAGAACCGGAGCCATTTGCCAAATGTTGGTAATTAATTTAAAGTACTGTATGAAGTGGTTTTATTTTATTATGCTTCTATTCTTTAATAAAAAACAACTGCAAACTTAAAATCGTAAAATCTCAGTCAATATGGCCCACATTGTCTGTAATTTTGTAGCGATGCCTAATCTTGAGTGTCAATACTAAGATACTGCTGTGTGTGTCTAGGAGTGGAAATGATCCCCATAGTAGACTCGGTCAGAGAAACAGATCCCTGGTCAGACTGGAGACCTGAGAGACTGAGGGAGACCCCAACAGCATACGAAGATCAGGGTGAAGAACTCACTGCAACCCACCTTGAAGAGGGGAGGAGCGAGGAAGGACTATCTCCAGAGACTGACTCTGAGAAGTGGAGAATAGAGGAGGAGAAGAGGGCAGCAGAGCAGGAGGGCCATGAGGAAGAGCGAGGGATGGAGGAAGAGAGAACGCTGGTTAGATGGCTTGATTACAGAGAGAAGAAGAGATTTGAAAATGGGGAGATAGAAGCTAATGAGGAACATGAAGAGGAGGAGGAGAGAAGAGATAATGGAGAGGGGAGACATGAAGAAGGGATTAGATCAGATGATGAGGAGAGAGATGGTAAGGAACAGAGAGCACATGGAGGAGAGGAGAAACTAGAGGAAGACCTGAGAGTTGGGGAAGTTAAAGAACCCAGTGTAGATCAAAACAACTACTTAGTTGTTACACACACAGACCTCCCCCCTCCATCCAGCACTTCCTCCTCTCCTGTAGAAAAAGTAATGGACACTCAACCTGTCAATCAAGCTATCAACAAACCCATGTCCCCTTCCCCTGCAGCTATGCCTGTTCCACGTTATGATGTCAATCCTCCATCTGCCACTCAACATGGCCCTCCCTCAGTTACCCCCTCTGCCCCCTCTCAAGTTCCAGAGTCTGCCACTCATGCTCTCGCTCAACCTGCCAGTCATATCCAAGACCCGGCTCCAGAGGCAGAGGAGGCATTCTCTTTGGTGGACAGTGAGCTCATTATGGTTCAGAGTGTAACTGACAACTCCCAGACCAATCTCAGGGAGGGGGAGAGTTTTGTTTCGCAGGCGATGGAGGTCAAAGTTGGCCCAATTGTCAAGGTTTCAATCAACCACAATCAGACTGAGAGGTCCAGCATTGTCTTTCTCAAAGGGACAGAAAATACAGTCAAGCAGCTAAAGTCTACAGCCAAACCAAAACAAGCAAAACCTACACCCAACCCGCAACAGGCAAAACCCACAGCCAAGGAACTGCAACCTACAGACAAACCAAAAGAGATGACAAAACCAACAGCCAAACCCAAAATGACAGTACAGACAAACTACACACCCAAAACACAACAGACAAACCATACACCCAAAACACAACAGACAAACTATACACCCAAAACACAACAGACAAAACCTACACCCGAAACACAACTGACAAAACCTACACACAAAACATTACAGGCAAAACCTACACCCAAAACACCACAGACAAAACCTACACCCAAAACACCACAGACAAAGCCTACACCCAAAACACTACAGACAAAACCTACACCCAAAACACTACAGACAAAACCTACAGACAAACCAGCAGTGCCAAAACACACAATGAAGTTGACACAAACCAGCAAGAGTCTCAAGACAAAGACAGAGAAACATCAAAAGAAAGACAAAATAAATGGGAGGAAAGGTAAACCTCTGAAAAAGGACAACAAAACCAAAGAGACAAAACAGGAGAAGAAGGAGGGCACAAATCCGACATACTTCCCCTACTTCAAAGACAACTACTGTCCCCCGAAGTGTGCCTGCTATGGACGGTGAGATGTTCTCTGACTAAATCAGGCTTACTATTGCCCATTTGCAATTAATTATATTTTATCATTATGCTATTTCTATATTGTCACAGTCTTATTTAATCACCCAAACCATTTTGTACAGTAATGTTTGTTGTGTGCATAATGTATGGGTCTTTACAGGACCACATTCATTACTCCAATGTTTTCTATTGTCCCCTTTCCCAGAGTGGTCCAGTGTTCCGACAAGGGGGTGGAGAAGGTTCCGTACGGCATCCCTTATAACTCCCGCTACGTCCTCCTGATGAACAACCGCATCGACAGCATTCAGCTGGACCTGCTCAATGAGTACCTGTCCATGGAGTTCCTGGTGCTCAGCAACAACCGGCTGACAGACGGCTCCATCGAGGGGGCCTTCGAGGGCATTCCGGCCCTGAGGCGGCTCTACCTGGACCGGAACCTACTGGAGAGCGTGCCCACAGACCTGCCCGCCTCCCTGGAAGAGCTGCGTCTGGATAACAACCGGCTGAACGTGATGTCGGAGGGGGCCTGGGACCACTGCCCCGGCCTGCTGGTCCTCAGCCTCAGCAACAACAGCCTGGGGAATGGGAACGATACTCTCCCCGCCAGTGTGCTCTTGCCTCTGGGCAGCCTGCGCACCCTCAGCCTGGACCGCAACCGGCTGGCCTCTGTGCCTCTGGACTTACCGCTATCTATCAGGGAGTTGTACCTCCGTGGAAACCTTATACAGAAGTTCCCAGGGAAGGCCTTCATGGGTACCTCGGAGCTGGTGATTCTGGATCTGAGCGCTAACCGACTAACCAACCATGGCCTGCTCAGGGAGTCCCTCCTCAACGCCACCCACCTGGAGAGCCTCAACTTAGAGGGCAACCAGCTCAAGAAGGTACCCCGCCACCTCCCCTCTTCCCTCAAAACCCTCAACCTGGAGGGCAACCTCATCTCCTCCGTGGGCAAAGCCTCCTTCCTCCACCTCCCCCACCTGGAACACCTGGGCCTGGCCAGGAACAAGATGGCCAGGGTGGCCTCGGGGGCCTTCAGGGCGCTGCCCGTCCTGCACCAGCTGGACCTGTGTCACAACGCCCTGAACCAGGTGCCCAGGCAGCTGCCCCGGGGGCTACACTCGGTGGCACTTACACACAACAAGATCCACTCAGTGCCCCGCGACGCCTTCTGCTGGGGGGGTTCAGACCCCGGCCTCAGTAGCCTGGTGCTGGTGCAGCTGGAGCACAACCTCATAGACCTGGGCCACCTGGATGCAAAAGCCTTCCACTGCCTCAGAGGCTTCCAGGTGGTACACTTCTACTGAGCTGCAGTCTATAGAATCCTGCAGGACAGTCATGCTGCAAATATAGATGATAGACAATCCCACAACTGAAACTAATTGCAGTTTTTTTTCTGCTCAACCTGAAAGTCCGTTGGGCTCCAACATGGCAGTAAAATGTTCTGCAATACACATAGAGAAACAAACATTATCATGTCGGGAGCTGATTTTGATTCAACATTACAAGATACCTATGCAAGATGGCCAGCTGAGTGAACTTGGATCGCAATGGGGATAGCTATAGTGTACTGTATGTCGTTGCTTTGGGTAAAGCTGTGATTGATGGAAGCCATGATATGTGTTCAGAGAAAATACTTGTTTGAACCGCTCCCATGAAGTCTGTGTTGAAAGACTATGGTCTACTTAAAGGTCAATGATGCCACATATGTGACTGTCAGCTGTATCTTAGCAATCTTATCATTGGAACAATTGTTAGCTAAATGTGTTTCTATTTAATGTTGTTATGTGATTTCAATTAAAGTGTTGTTAGTGGTCTGGAAGAGTCTCTCTTCTGGAAGAGTGTGAATTGGCTAGTAAATGGCAAAGCCTTATCAAAAGCAACTCCATTTCAACTCACGTTGGCCTAATACGGGGAAGAAACAATAGCACAGTCTAGGAAAAATGTCTGCCTGCTGCAAAATAATTCTCCAAAAGCCCTTTATTAATTTCCAAAACCACCTCCAGATACTTTTCATAAGAGGGCTGGGGTAATATTTGATTGCCTATCATTATTTAAGCTGAAATGTGTTTATCTGAACGCAAGTTTATTTTCTGGGTAAGAGCTTGGCCGTGCTGTACGCCAAATCCTTGGCTTGGCTGCTGGTTATTGTTGGATAGAAACATGATTTAAAACTTTGTCAGACGTTTCTCAAGGGCACCACTTGTTTTTTTCATGCCTCATAATGGCCTCTCCAGTCCAAATGTTTCCATTCTAAAGTGTTCTTTCTGCTTCCTGTAAACAAGTTAATAAGAGATGTGTTTTTTTATATAATGTGTATACAGCCATGTCGGGAGATTAACTGCGCCAAAATTATCAAACTTCCTGGGTGAATACCACATTCAAATCAGAGTTTCTTGATTAGATCATGTTTTACCCTGTAGCAATGATGGATAACTGCTGTACATTGCAAATGTATCCATGATTGGATGCTGATACAGTGCATTCAGGAAAGTATTCAGACCCCTTGACTTTTTCCACATTTTGTTACATTATAGTCTTATTCTAAAATTGATTAAATTAATTATTTTCCTCAACAATCTACACACAATACCCCATAATAACAGAGTGAAAACTGGTTTTTAGAAATGTTTGCAAATGAATTACAAATAAAAAAACAGAATTCAGACCCTTTGCTATGAGACTCAATAATTGAGGTCAGGTGCATCCTGTTTCCATTGATCATCCTTGAGATGTTTCTACAACTTGATTGGAGTCCACCTGTGGTAAATTCAATTGATTGGACATGATTTGGAAATTCACACCTGTCTATACAAGGTCCACAGTTGGCAGCGCATGTCAGAGCAAAAACCAAGCCATGAGCTCTGACAGGATTGTGTCGCACAGATCTGGGGGAATGTGTTTGGATGTTTGGCCACTAGGTGTCAGTAACATATAGAGGGAAAGAGAACGAAGTAACAGGTAAAACCCTAACTGTATGCAATGAATACATTTATGATGAACAGAACATTCAGAGGCAGATTTGGCCCTGCTTCACAAGCCCAAAATAAAATTGCTGCAATTAAAATTCAAGGAAGTTTATTTTTGGATGAAAAAAGTCACTTAAGCTCACACCTACTCTGTAATGCATGGTCTCTCTCCCACTCATACTGAGTCAGCTACCATTTGACATTTTAGTAATTTAGCAGGCACTCTTATCCAGAGAGACTTACGGTATTAAGCCCATACATTTTCATAGTGGTCGCCTTTGGGAATCAGACCCACAACCCTGGCGTTGCAAGCGCCATGCTCTACAAACCGAGCTACACGGGACATTAAAGACTTCCCCAGGGTAGTGACAGCTTGTGATCCTCCTTTTCAATACAGTGAGAGTATTTACTATTTACACCAGGAGAAGTCATGGAGGGTAAAAGAAGGGCTGAACAGAAAGATGATACACAGAATCTAATCTAGAGAGGGGAGTGAGGTGATTGGTTTTCTCTCTCTCTCTCTCTCTCTCTCTCTCTCTCTCTCTCTCTCTCTCTCTCTCTCTCTCTCTCTCTCTCTCTCTCTCTCTCTTCCTTTTCCTCTCTCTCTCTCTCATAACATTGCTCAGCTACGTGGCAGTGCACACATAAGGCCTGTGAAAGAGGAGGAGGAGGCAGAGGAGGGGGAAGGGGATGAGCGAGTGAAAGAGAGTGAAAGGCAGAAGGAGCGCAGGATAGTTCCAGACTCCATTTTCTCCTACCGTGCACGGAGGAGAGCCGCTTTTGGCAGGCATGGGGTTCACCAGCACCTCCCTACGGTCCAGCAGGACCTCCGCTCTCACAGCACTGTCTACCTGACGCTACTGCCCCCTTCCCTCTTCCCCCTTTTTGTCTCTCTCTCTCACTTGGTCTCTCTTTTTCTCCCTTTCTCTTCCTCTCTCTCTCTTTCTGTATCTCTCCCTATTTGTCTCCTCCCATTTCCCTCTCCCTTCTTTCCCCCATCCATCTCTGTCTTTCCCTCTCTCTCCCTCCCTCTTAGATCATAGATCTTAGATGACACGTGTCAGGCTTGCAGGTGTGTTTGTGTGGGTGTGATTTGTGCGCGTGCATGCGTGTGTATGTGTGTGAGCACGTATTTACACATGTATGTTTTTATCTATCTCGGTTATTAATAGCATAACACACCTGAGGCATGTGAGTTGGTCTCAAGCTAAAGTTTGACCTATAATGTCAGCAGCCTCTAGCTTCCCTCATGACTTGTTGTGACATGAGAACAGAGATAAAAGGCTGTTTTCTGAAGGGCTGCTTATTTGTGTACCTCTCAGTGGTTCTCTGTTGGACAGGTGAGATTAGTAAGGAAAGGTGCAGGCTGGCATCTCAAAATAACTATCTCTGTGGTTGCCCTCTCTGTCTGTCTGCCCGCCCTATCTGTCTCTCTGTCTACCTTCTCTGTATGTCTGTCTGCCTGTCTGCCTGTCTGTCTGGCTGGCTGCCCTGTCTGTCTGTCTGTCTGTCGGTCTGTCTGTCTGTCTGTCTGTCTGCCCTCTCTCTCTCTCTCTCTGTGTCTGTCTGTCTGGCTGCCCTATCTGTCTGTCTATCTTTCTGTATTTCCTACTGTTGGTCAAATCTCTTCTGATCTATCCATCTGGTCGGTCATCTGTTCATGTGTCAGTCTATTTCTGATTGTCTTTCCATCTGTCCGCCTGTCTGTATGTTCCACCTCTCCTTACCTGTCCATCTGTTCATTTTTTCCAGTATAATTCTGTCTCTCTATCCATCTGTCTTCCCATATGTCCTTCTATCTGGGTCTTTTTGTCGGCCAGTCTACCTTTATGTATGTCTGTCGGTCATCCTGTCCATATATCTATCTGTACGTCTGTTTGATCATAAACTTTTGCCTGTCTGTCAGACATTTTCTTTCTGTTAGACACAACAAAGAGAGCTGTGGTGGGTCTTTGTTGTCCCGGCCTAACTCGTAACACCATCAATCTCTGACTGCACCTGAGCTGGAAGGAGCTAGAGAGGCTTTGGAGCGTGTTTGGGCAATTATATTCTTTAGTGTCTTTGGTGGTTTTGATTTAATCTTGGATTGAATATTTATTTGGTTGATTAAGATAAATTGCCTTGGTTAAGAGAGGTTCAAAGATGTTTGAAAAAGAGATATAATTAATCTCTGTTTTACCCACCCTTTCCTGCACTAAGGCTCAGTATGGATAAACGTTGACGGAATGGTAATGTTGCAATAAGAGATTTAGGGAAAGAAAAGGGAATAAAAATCCATGACAAAGATCAATGCAGCTGGAGTGAGATGTGGAAAACATAAGGGTTGATTGTTTAAATCACTCAATACGGCTGATCCTAGATCATGTGAGGAATCATTACAGTGCAGTACAACAAGGCCAAGAATATTTCACTAACCACTGGACATGATGTAGTAGTGCAACGAATAAGGCATTGCTCTTTTTTCTGATACTCCATCAACAAATTCATAGCCTAGTGTAGATGTATTTGGTGCAGACTGCAACTCTATTGACATGCAACAACATAGTTATTCAGCCACTCTAGTAGTAAAACGTAAATTCAACCTCTATTCCACGTTGGTTCAATGTCATTTCATTGAAATTAAGGGGAAACAACGTTGATTCAACCAGTGTGTGCCCAGTGCATTGCTAGTAAATATCTAGATCATCTAGGGGGCTGATGAAATGAAGTTTCATATGTAGAAGAAAGGGACTATGATGTCAGTACAGAGACTCATTGACCACAAATAGGCTGAACAGGGATCCAGCTGAACAAAGAGAAAATTGCACGAGGGAAGAGAGAGAGAGAGAGAGAGAGAGGGGGGAACGAGGAGAGAAGGAACAAAACAGGATATTAAACCACACCCTTGGAGATAAGTCAGACAAACAGATAGACAGACAGACAGAGAGAGAGAGACGCCATACTTCCTCTGTCAATGTGATGCTTGGAGGCTTGCTGTGTTAGGAGGAATGAGTGTTCATCCTAATAAGGCGCTGAAAAGTTATATTTATGAAATATCTCTAATGACCAATAAACAACATCTTGAAATGACAACATTAACAATGAATCAAGTACAATGAATCAAGTACAAGGGAGGAGCGAAAACCCGCCGACACTCGGCCCTCCATGGAATGAGTTTGACAGAATTAAGAGGGACGTTAGTTTGAAGCTCACGTTGATGGTTTTGATTGACACTGGGTGTGTTTAATGTCCCGCCTCTCTCATAGACAGTAATTGGATAAATGGAAGTGGTGGTCAAAGCGGTACTTCTCCCTCCTACACGCACACATTAAAACACACACAGACACACTTTGGTATCTCTCTCTCTCTCTCTCTCTCTCTCTCTCTCTCTCTCTCTCTCTCTCTCTCTCTCTCTCTCTCTCTCTCTCTCTCTCTCTCTCTCTCTCTCCCTCCACTCCTTCTTTACTTTCTCTCTGCTGACTCAAGCGCCATCTCCCTCTCACTCATGCAATAGCAGTGTATGTTACTGCAGATATACAGTACCAGTCAAAAGTTTAGACACATCTACTCATTCAAGGGTTTTTCTTTATTTGTACTATTTAGAATAACAGTGAAGACATCAAAACTATGAAATAACACATATGGAATCATGTAGTAACCAAACAAGTGTTAAACACCCTTTGCCTTGATGACAGCTTTGCACACTCTTGGCATTCTCTCAACCAGATTCATGAGGTAGTCACCTGGAATGCTTTTCCAACAGTTTTGAAGGAGTTCCCACATATGCTGAGCACTTGTTGGCTGCTTTTCCTTCACTCTGCGGTCCAACTCATCCCAAACCATCTCAATTGGGTTGAGGTCGGGTGATTGTGGAGGCCAGGTCAACTGATGCAGCACTCCATCACACTCCTTCTTGGTCAAATAGCCCTTACACAGCCTGGAGGTGTGTTGGGTCATTGTCCTGTTGAAAAACAAATGATAGTCCCACTAAGCGCAAACCAGATTGGATGGTGTATCGCTGCAGAATGCTGTGGTAGCCATGCTGGTTTAGTGTGCCTTGAATTCACCAGCAAAGCACCACCACACCATCACACCTCCTCCTTCATGCTTCATGGTGGGAACCACACATACGGATATCATCCGTTAACCTACTCTGCGTCTCACAAAGACACGGCAGTTGGAACCAAAAATCTCTTATTTGGACTCATCAGACCGAAGGACAGATTTCCACCGGTCTAATGTCCATTGCTCGTGTTTCTTGGCACAAGCAAGTCTCTTCTTATTATTGGTTTCCTTTAGTTGTGGTTTCTTTGCAGCAATTCGACCATGAAGGCCTGATTCACGCAGTCTCCTCTGAACAGTTGATGTTGAGATGTGTCTTTTACTTGAACTCTGTGAAGCATTTATTTGGGCTGCAGTCTGAGGTGCAGTTAATTGCCGATTTCTGAGGCTGGTAACTTTAATGAACTTATCCTCTGCAGAAGAGGTAAGTCTGGGTCTTCCTTCCTGTGGTGGTCCTCATGAGAGCCAGTTTCATCATAGCGCTTGATGGTTTTTGCAACTGTACTTGAAGAAACTTCTGAAAGTTTTCCGCATTGACTTACCTTCAAGTCTTAAAGTAATGATGGACTGTCGTTTGTCTTTACTTATTTGAGCTGTTCTTGCCATAATATGGTATTTTACCAAATAGGGCTACCTTCTGTACACCAACCCTACCTTGTCACAACACAACTGAGTGGCTCAAACGCATTAAGAAGGAAAGAAATTCCACAAATTAACTTTTAATAAGGCACGCCTGTTAATTGAAATGCATCCAGGTGTATACCAAATGAAGCTGGTTGAGAGAATGCCAAGAGTGTGCAAAGCTGTCGGCAAAGGGTGGCTACTTTTAAGAATCTCAAACAATAAATACATTTTGATTGTGTTTAACACTTTTTTGGTTACTACATGATTCCATATATGTTATTTAGTTTTTTTCTATGTCTTTACTATTACTCTACAATGTAGAACATCGTAAATAAAGATAAACCCCTGAATGAGTAGTGTGTGTCAAAACTTTTAACTGGTACTGTATATCTGCAGTAACATACACTGCTATTGCATGAGTGAGAGGGAGATGGCGCTTGAGTCAGCAGAGAGAAAGTAAAGAAGGAGGGGAGAGATGAGAGAGAGAGAGAGAGAGAGAGAGAGAGAGAGAGAGAGAGAGAGAGAGAGAGAGAGAGAGAGAGAGAGAGAGAGAGAGAGAGAGAGAGAGAGAGAGAGAGAGAGAGAGAGAGAGAGAGAGAGAGAGAGAGAGAGAGAGAGAGAGAGGGAGAGAGAGAGAGAGAGAGGAGGGGATAAAGAAAGAGAGAGACCATGGGAGCCAGACGGACCTCCACACACACACTCACTTTCAAAGCCCATAAGGCTGTGTGCTGCACTGACAACTCACACCCATGCGTGTACACAAACTCACACCACACACACACAAACACACACACACATTTTTCTGCAGGGGCTCCACAAGGGGGCCAGCGTGTTTTTTGGGGGGGAGAGGCAGAGGATCTCTCTACCTCCCAGTTAGAGAGTAGCCTAGCAGTGCAGACAGGCGTAGCAGCTCACATTATCCCTAGCACAGTACAAACTATTTCATGGAGAAGGTGGAGGTGGTACGCTTCAACTTGTCTCAGATCTAGTTGTATGTTATAGAGAGAGGGAAATGAATTCACTTCACCAGTTAGTAGAGCAGCACTGCAAACTAGAGTTACAAAGAGAGAGAGAGGGACAGAGAGCAAGAGAGAGAGAGGGAGAGGGACAGAGAGAGAGAGCAAGAGAGAGAGGGACAGAGAGAGAGGGAGACAGAGTGAGTGAGAGAAAGACTGAAAGAGAGATATGGAAGGGTATGTTTTCCTTGACCTCTCCAACCAGTGTCTCTCTGTCTATGGTCTTTATCCTATGGTCTCTGTCTATGGTCTTTATCCTATGGTCTATGTCTATGGTCTTTATCCTATGGTCTCTGTCTATGCTCTTTATCCTATGGTCTCTGTCTATGCTCTTTATCCTATGGTCTCTGTCTATGGTCTTTATCCTATGGTCTCTGTTTTTGGTCTGTTTCCTATGGTCTTTATCCTATGGTCTCTGTCTATGGTCTTTATCCTATGGTCTCTGTCTATGCTCTTTATCCTATGGTCTCTGTCTATGCTCTTTATCCTATGGTCTCTGTCTATGCTCTTTATCCTATGGTCTCTGTCTATGCTCTTTATCCTATGGTCTCTGTCTATGCTCTTTATCCTATGGTCTCTGTCTATGGTCTTTATCCTATGGTCTCTGTCTATGCTCTTTATCCTATGGTCTCTGTCTATGCTCTTTATCCTATGGTCTCTGTCTATGCTCTTTATCCTATGGTCTCTGTCTATGCTCTTTATCCTATGGTCTCTGTCTATGCTCTTTATCCTATGGTCTCTGTCTATGGTCTTTATCCTATGGTCTCTGTCTATGCTCTTTATCCTATGGTCTCTGTCTATGCTCTTTATCCTATGGTCTCTGTCTATGCTCTTTATCCTATGGTCTCTGTCTATGCTCTTTATCCTATGGTCTCTGTCTATGGTCTTTATCCTATGGTCTCTGTCTATGCTCTTTATCCTATGGTCTCTGTCTATGCTCTTTATCCTATGGTCTCTGTCTATGCTCTTTATCCTATGGTCTCTGTCTATGCTCTTTATCCTATGGTCTCTGTCTATGCTCTTTATCCTATGGTCTCTGTCTATGCTCTTTATCCTATGGTCTCTGTCTATGCTCTTTATCCTATGGTCTCTGTCTATGGTCTTTATCCTATGGTCTCTGTCTATGGTCTTTATCCTATGGTCTCTGTCTATGGTCTTTATCCTATGGTCTCTGTCTATGCTCTTTATCCTATGGTCTCTGTCTATACTCTTTATCCTATGGTCTCTGTTTTTGGTCTTTATCCTATGGTCTTTATCCTATGGTCTCTGTCTATGGTCTTTATCCTATGGTCTCTGTTTTTGGTCTGTTTCCTATGGTCTTTATCCTATGGTCTCTGTCTATGGTCTTTATCCTATGGTCTCTGTCTATGGTCTTTATCCTATGGTCTCTGTCTATGCTCTTTATCCTATGGTCTCTGTATATGGTCTTTATCCTATGGTCTCTGTCTATGGTCTTTATCCGATGGTCTCTGTCTATGGTCTCTGTCTATGGTCTTTATCCTATGGTCTCTGTCTATGGTCTCTGTCTATGGTCTTTATCCTATGGTCTCTGTCTATGGTCATTAGCCTATGCAGAGTAGCCAGAAAATGCTAACATCCAGTTTTCAGGGATACAGTATTTTCAATCTAACTTCCGTTTTCCCTGAAAATGAAAGTGGGATCTCCTGCTACTTTAGGTTACTAGTCTTTAATCATTAAAGCCGAGGTAATGTCGTGGTGGTTACACCATCGACGGGGTAAACTGCAATAACAATACCTGCCAGTCATAGAAGAAGAGTCCACATTGCTGCCTTAATTACCACATCGGTGTGTGGGCTTGTCTACATGTGGTTGATGTTGTCAAAGAAAAGCCAGCAATAACAGAGAGAGAGAGTGAGAGAGTCTACTGAATCCCCACACACAGACACTAGGCTTATCGCTCAACACAGGGTCTAAGGCACGTGTCAAACACCTTCCACGGCGGGCAGGGTATCTGCGGGTTTTGGCTCCTCCCTTGTACTTGATTGATGAATTATGGTCACTGATTAGTAAAGGAACTCCCCTCACCTGGTTGTCTAAAACCCGCAGACATTAGGCTCTTCATGGAATGAATTTGACACCCCTGGTCTAAGGGCATAGAAATAGAAGGGCCTAGAATGGAAATCACCAAAACGCTACATTTAAGGGAATGTTTTCTTTCAATAAGGATGGTAAAGGATCCCAACTTAACTTAGGAATGTAAATCATGCATTGACGTCAGTGGGAGATTTGCAGAGAATGTTGATTTCACAATTCGGAATGTTGTTGTATATTTTACACATTCTGTTTCTTCGTTGCAGTCTGAGGAAAGAGGTCATCTGATTGGTTGCCCTGATAAAACAAAGGGGTCATAAGTCAATTCTCTTGTTTGACTTCCTGTAAATTCCTGCCTCTGTGTCCTCACTAGTGAAAAAGGGCCTGAAACCTCCTTAAGCTATCAGGTGGCCACCGTAATATGAATGAAATATGAACCTCAGACAGACTTTACAGGCATTCTATCTCTCGCTTTTCAGACATGTTATAAGGTGTAGCATAATCTATAGACAGGATGACCTTTTCAGACATGTAGTTTAATCTATAGACAGGACAACCTTTTCAGACATGTTATAAGGTGTAGTATAATCTATAGACAGGATTACCTTTTCAGACATGTAGTTTAATCTATAGACAGGACAACCTTTTCAGACATGTAGTATAATCTATAGACAGGAAAACCTTTTCAGACATGTTATAAGGTGTAGTATAATCTATAGACAGGATTACCTTTTCAGACATGTAGTATAATCTATAGACAGGACAACCTTTTCAGACATGTAGTATAATCTATAGACAGGAAAGCCTCTTCAGACATGTTATAAAGTGTAGTACAATCTATAGACAGGATTACCTTTTCAGACATGTAGTATAATCTATAGACAGGAAAACCTTTTCAGACATGTTATAAAGTGTAGTATAATCTATAGACAGGATTACCTTTTCAGACATGTAGTTTAATCTAAAAACAGGACAACCTTTTCAGACATGTAGTATAATCTATAGACAGGAAAACCTTTTCAGACATGTTATAAGGTGTAGTATAATCTATAGACAGGATTACCTTTTCAGACATGTAGTATAATCTATAGACAGGACAACCTTTTCAGACATGTAGTATAATCTATAGACAGGATTACCTTTTCAGACATGTTATAAGGTGTAGTATAATCTATAGAGAGGAAAACCTTTTGCAGTTAACTACTAATAATGGAGAGTAGAATTAACTTTCCATGCATTATTAATTTATTGCCTAATATTACCTCACGAAAGATTCCCTCCCAATGTTTTTTTAGCAAATATACCCTAAATATGATCAGTTCGGAATAGGGCCTGGAGTTATGTATCCTGACCAGGAAAACCTCAGGGTCCTATTTATGAAGATACTTAGATTAAAGGACATATGTTACTATGACAACGTCATCATTTGAAAAACCTTTAAATTAATAGAATGACAGTAAAACCAGTATGTTATGCGTTTGCCGAGTAGTAAGCAGAAATTCCCTACGACTGTGTTTTATTTCCGACTTTGATGCCAAACTTTCTGGAATGCTAACATTCACTTCCAGTAATTTTCACTCCGGCGCTGGTCCCATTGTTTAGAATTCTTCCGCATTCATGCAAAGAGTTGTGGGATATTAGAATCCTCTTGTCCTAACCTTGCTATCTTCAACCTAGCGGATTGCTCATGTTGCCAATTAGGGTAAGTGGTCTTAAGTATCTTTGCATGTTGTTTGTCCTGTAACATAAACTGTGTATTAGAGGTCTTCACGGATCCAACAGATCCAACCCGGGACCCGAGCGGGACCCGAAATTGTGACTGGGTGGGTCTGATATCATTGTCACGGGTCTGCGTGGGTCTGATATCATTGTCATGGGTTTGGGTGGGTCTGATATCTTTGTCACTGGTCTGGGTGGGTCTGATATCATTGTCACGGGTCTCGGGTATGTGCAATTAAAATCGATTTACCGACTAGACCCGATAGGACCCGTCCTCTGTTAATTTAATGTGTGAGGTGATGAGAACCGCAAGCTTGTTATCTGTGTCAGCCAATTACAACTCAAAAAAACGTATAGCTTATGTCCAGCTAAAGCTGGTTGCTGCTGCTGCTGCTGCTGCTGCTGAGGAGAGAGCACGAGAGCAAGTGAATGGAGGCCTTTTTCATTGAAGTAAAACGAGAGTTAGAAGAGAAAGTGTATAGTGAAGCCTACAAGGGGAATGTCCTCTATGGGTGGATAAATGGACCGTGTGCAACTCACTATTCAGGTTTGATCTTTATTATTGTATATCATTATTATTATTGTAGGCCTATTTAAGAATCTAAACCAGTTCTTTAAATATGCAAAAAGTGTTTTGTTTTATTTTGTTGAGAGATTTTCGCTGGCTAAACTAAGTTTCAATTGTCTTTTACATTTTGTGCTCCATATTTAGTTTAAGATCAGTAAAAAAATAGGCCTGTTGTAAAATAAATATCATTAGTCTATTTCTGTCATTTGTAGGGTAAGCCTACAGTAGTCTTTGTTGGTAATTGCTGCAATATAAGCCTTTTCAAAACTTTTAATTTAATGCTGCAGTATAATAACCTGTTCATATTTTCTTTATTAACAATGACTTGACTTACTTTTGTTATTACCCTAATAAAGTTAAGACACCTTTGGTTTGGTATGGTATGGCTATTATTAGGTTTAATTACTGCAGGCCTATGAAGGCAGTGGGCACCGGCGCTCCAACTCTCTCCAACAGTTGAATGTGTGCGTACTGGCGGATGAGATGTCAGGCGCAGGAGAGCAAAACTGTGTTACGCAATGGTGCGGTTTATTAATGAAAACCCAGCGGACACAGAACAAACAATCAAGTTGGGAAAACCCCGTTACACACCAATTGAACGTGCACTAGCATTTTCAAATAACAATTCCAGACAAGGACATGGGGGAAACAGAGAGTTAAATACACAACATGTAATGATGGAATTGAAACCAGGTGTGTGGGAAGACAAGACAAAACAAATGAAAAATGAAAAATAGATCGATAATGGCTAGAAGACCAGCGACGCCGACCGTCGAGCGCCGCCCGAACAAGGAGAGGAACCAACTTCAGCAGAAGTCGTGACAGTACCCCCCCCCTTGATGCGCGGCTCCAGCCTCGCGCCGACACCGGCCTCGGGGACAACCCGGAAGGCGAGGCGCAGGGCGATCCGGACGAAGACTGTGGAACTCCTGCAGCATTGAAGGGTCCAACACGTCCTCGACCGGAACCCAGCATCTCTCCTCCGGACCGTACCCCTCCCACTCCACAAGATCCTGAAGGCCCCTCACCCGACGCCTCGAATCTAGTATGGAGCGAACGGAGTACGCCGGGGCCCCCTCGATGAGGGGGGGCGGAGGAACCTGGAGCGGGCCAGCCACCACCGGCCTGAGGAGAGACACATGGAATGATGGGTTAATATGGTAATCGGGGGGAAGCTGTAACCTATAACAAACCTTGTTCACTCTCCTCAAGACTTTATATGGCCCCACAAACCGCGGACCCAGCTTTCGGCAGGGCAGGCGGAGGTGCAGGTTTCGGGTCGAGAGCCAGCACCGGGCCCTCACTGCGGTGACGGTCTGCGTTCTCTTTTTGACGCAGCACGGCCCGCTGAAGGTGAACAAGCTTCCCATGTCTCCTCCGCGCACCTGAACCTGTCGTCCACCGTAGGAGCCTCGGTCTGACTCTGATGCCAAGGCGCCAGAACCGGCTGGTACCCCAGTACACACTGGAAGGGAGAGAGGTTAGTGGAGGAGTGGCGAAACGAGTTCTGTGCCATCTCGGCCCAGGGCACGAACGCCGCCCACTCCCCCGGCCGGTCCCGGCAATAAGACCGCAGAAACCTGCCCACATCCTGGTTTACTCTTTCCACCTGCCCATTACTCTCGGGGTGAAACCCCGAAGTAAGGATGATCGAGACCCCCAGACGTTCCATGAACACCTTCCAAACCCTAGACGTTCACTGGGGACCTCGATCAGACACTATATCCTCAGGCACCCCGTAGTGCCAGAAGATGTGCGTAAACAAAGCCTCCGCAGTCTGTAGGGAGACCGGGCAGAGGGAGGAGACGACAGGACTTAGAGAACCAATCCACAACGACCAGAATAGCGGTGTTACCCTGTGAGGGGGGGAGATCGGTAAGAAAATCCACCGACAGGTGAGACCAAGGACGTTGTGGAACAGGTAAGAGGTGTAATTTCCCTCTGGGCAGGTGCCTAGGAGCCTTACCCTTTCAGGGATTGCTGGGGCGCTAGCGCCCCAATCCCGACACTACCAGGTGAAATGTAAGGCGCCAAATTCAAAATCCAAAAGTTGAATTATTAAACATCCACCAATATACAAGTGTTCCATACTCATCAAAAGCTCTGTTTCTTGGCAATATCACAGCGTTGTCAGATTTCAAAAAGGCTTTACAGCGAAAGCAGCACATTTGATTGTTTGAGGGTAGCACCTCACATATTTTTCCCATAGCCATGAATCGATTAGCCATCACGGCACACACATAACACATTTCACAGTGAAAACAAATCAATTACCTGTTGAAGAACTTCTGCGGAGGTCATCCTAAGTGTCCAACGAAGACAATCCATGGTTCTTTTGTTAGAAAAAGTAATGTATTTTATCCATAAATCTCCATTTGGTTCGCGCGTTATAATCAGAAACGACAGCTTCCACTCCTCCATTGAAGCGTGACGCCAAACTTGTTCATCTTATACCTATAAACTTGTCCAAGAACAATCAAACATAGTTTTAAATGTATCCTTAGGAACACTTTTACGTATATTTACTATTATAAATCAACCGGAATATAAACTGATCGATAAAGGCGGTAAAAAGACACAGCGTGCCTTGTCGGGAGCGTCGCTGGGTACTGTTTACATAAAAGGTCACTTCCTGGTTTGCTCTTCTTCTCTGGTCTAAAGCATCCAAATTGAAAATTTACACTGTCTCGAGACTGTTGACATCTAAAGGAAGCGATGGGTACTGCATTCATATGCCCTTATATGGTCATTTTCATGAGGAGGGTTCCAAATGAGCAATGTGTCAAAATCACTTTTTCCAGGACAGAAATTCCTCTGGGTTTTGCCTGCCATATGCGTTCTGTTTCACTCACAGACAAATGGTTAACACTTTTGGAAAATTCAGAGTGTTTCCTATCCAATGGTACTAAATATGTGCATATCCTATTTTCTGGGCCTGAATGGGAGGCATTTTACTTCGGGCATGCCAGGCTCTCCAAAACGGTCACCTCATGAGCCGATCCCTAACAAGTTACACTGGGCGCACACCGAGCAGGAGGAAACATAAACCCTCACGTCCTTAGCCAAGGTAGGCCACCAGTACCTCCCACTCAAACAGCGCACTGTCTAACCGATCCCAGGATGACCAGAGGAGGGTGACGTGTAGGCCCAATAGATCAACTGGTCACGGACATCAACGGAACGTATAGACGCCCAGCGGGACACTGGACGGGAGCGGGCTCTGCACGTAACGCCTGCTCAATGTCCACGTCCAGCTCCCACACTACCGGCGCCACCGGGCAGGAGGCTGGGAGTATGGGCGTGTGATCCATGGGCCGCTCCTCTGTGTCATACAGCCGGTACAATGCCTCTGCCTTCACGTTCTGGGAGCCTGGTCTGTAGGAAAGGGTGAACACAAAACGGGTGAAAAACATGGCCCACCTTGCCTGGCGAGGGTTCAGTCTCCTCGCTGCCCGGATGTACTCCAGATTGCGGTGGTCAGTCCAGATGAGAAAAGGGTGTTGAGCCACCTCTCCACGACTTCAGAGCTTTTACGACAGCCAACAGCTCCCGGTCCCCCACGTTATAGTTTCGCTCCGCCGGGCTGAGCATCTTCGAGAAGAAGGCACAAGGTTGGAGCTTCGGTGGCGTAGCCGAGTGCTGAGAGAGCACGGCTCCTATCCCAGCCTCGGACGCATCCACCTCCACTATGAACGCCAAAGAGGGATCCGGATGGGCCAGCACGGGAGACGAGGTAAACAGCCCTCAGTTGACCAAAAGCTTTGTCCGCCTCAGCCGACCACTGCACCGGACACCCCTTCAGCAGTGACGTAATGGGAGCCGCTACCTGACCAAAACCCCTGATAAACCTCCGTTAGTAATTGTCAAACCCAAGAAGCCTCTGCACTTCCTTTACTGTGGTGGGAGGCGGCCAATTACGGCTACAATGCGGTCACTCTCCATCTCCACCCCCAAGGTGGAAATGCGGTACCCTAAGAAGGAGAAGGACTGCTGGAAGAACAAACACTTCTCAGCCTTGACGTACAGGTCATGTTCCAACAATCGTCCAAGCACCCTGCGCACCAGGGACACATTCTCGGCGCATGTAGCGGAGTATATCAGAATGTCATCAATATACACCACTACACCCTGCCCGTACGGCATGACGATGTACTCCTAATGCCCTGAGGTGGTACTGAATGCCGTCTTCCACTCGTCTCCCTCCCGGATACGCACCAGGTTGTAAGCGCACCAGGTTGTAAGCTGAGATGTAGTTTGGTGAAGAAGCGCGCCCCGTGCATTGACTCAATCGCCGTGGCGATAAGAGGTAACGGGTAACTGTATCTCACCGTGATCTGATTTAGACCGTGATCTGATTTAGTCAATACACGGGCGCAGACCTCCATCCTTCTACTTCACAAAAAAGAAACTTGAGGAGGCGGGTGATGTGGAGGACCGAATGTACCCCTAACGCAGGGATTCGGAGACATGTTTCCATAGCCACCGTCTCCGCTTATGACAGAAGATACACGTGACTCCTGGGAAGTGCGGCGTCTACTAGGAGATTTATTGCACAATCCCCCCTGTCGATGGGGTGGTAATTGGGTTGTTTTCTTCTTACAGAAGGCGAGAGCCAAATCGGCATATTCAGGGGGAATGCGCATGGTGGAGACCTGGTCTGGACTTTCCACCATGGTTGCACCAACGGAAACCCCTAACACCTCCCCGAGCACTCTCGCGACCACCCCGTGAGAGCCCTATGTTGCCAAGAAACAGTGGGGTCATGACAAGCTAACCAGGGTAGGCCTAGCACCACGGGAAACGCAGGAGTGTCAATGAGGAAGAGACTAATTCTCTCCTTGTGACCCCCCTGCGTCACCATACCCAGAGGAGCGGTGACCTCCCTAATCAACCCTGACCCTAATGGTCGACTATCTAAGGCGTGAATGGGGAAAGGCACATCCACGGGAACAATGGGGATCCCTAAACTATGGGCGAACGATCTATCTATAAAATTCCCAGTCGCGCCTGAATCGATGAGCGCCTTATGCTGGGAATGCGGGGGAAAAATCACGAAAAATGACATACAAAAACATATGTGCAACAGAGGACTCTGGGTTAGAATGGTGCCGGCTCACCTGAGGTGACGCCAGAGCGCCCTACCTGCTGCCTCGATACCCAGAGGAACCAACCCGGCACCGACCGGCAGTGTGACCTCTGCGGACACAGATGGTGCACGAGCTGGAACCCCCTCCGGTCTCCCTGCGCACCGTCCCTCCCAACTCCATAGGTATCGGAGAGGGAGTGCGGGGGGATGGAACCAACAGACCCCGATCTGAACGTCCGCGGGTAGCCAGCAGGTTATCCAGCCGGATGGACAGGTCCACCAACTGGTCGAATGTGAGGGTGGTGTCTCCGCATGCCAACTTCTGACGGACGTCCTCACGCAGACTGCAGTGATAATGGTCTATCAGGGCCCTGTCGTTCCATCCCGCGCCGGCAGCCAGGGTCCGAATCTCCAGGGTGAACTCCTGGGCGCTCCTCGTCCCCTGCCTTATATGGAACAGGCGTTCACCCGCCGCTCTACCCTCGGGCGGGTGGTCGAAGACTGCCCGGAAACGGCGGGTGAACTCCTCAAACTGGTCCAACGTCGCATCTCTCCACACGGCGTTGGCCCACTCCAGGGCTTTCCCGGTGAGGCACGAGACGAGGGCGGACACCCTCTCACGGCCCGAAGGAACCGGGTGGACAGTTGCCAGGTATAAGTCTAGCTGCAAAAGGAACCCCTGGCAGTTCGCAGCCCTCCCATCGTATTCCTGGGGAAGGGAGAGACGAATCCCGCTGGAACCAGAAGAAGGAGGGGTGAGTAGTGGAGACCTCGGTTGTGCTGGTGGAGGCGCTGGTAGAACTCCCTGTCTCTACCCAGCGGTCCATTGTCTGGACAATGTGGTCCATGGTGGTGCCTAGATGGTGGAGCTTTGCTGCGTGCTCCCGGACGCGCTTCTCCACCCCTATTCCTGGGGTGCCAGCTCCTGCTGACTCCATATAGTCGGTCCGGAATTCTGTAATGTGTGCGTACTGGCGGATGAGAAGTCAGGTGCAGAAGAGCAAAACTGTGTTACGCAATGGTGCGGTTTATTAATGAAAACCCAGCGGACACAGAACAAACAATCAAGTTGGGAAAACCCCGTTACACACCAATTGACCGTGCACTAGCATTTACAAATAACAATTCCAGACAAGGACATGGGGGAAACAGAGAGTTAAATACACAACATGTAATGATGGAATTGAAACCAGGTGTGTGGGAAGATAAGACAAAACAAATGGAAAAATGAAAAATAGATCGATCATGGCTAGAAGACCGGCGACGCCAACCGCCGAGCGCCGCCCGAACAAGGAGAGGAACCAACTTCGGCGGAAGTCGTGACATGAACTTCAGGTGATGAAGAATGTTTTAGGCCTACCAGAGTTACTCCTTTAATCTAACAATATAATGCTTATATAATATAAATATTCTGATCGAAAATGTGCGAATTAATTTCCTGCTGTATGCCTATCTGTATAATAGTAGCCTATCTGACAAGGATAAAGAATGCATGTTGGAGCCGGCATATCTTTCTTTCTCCCGGTCTTTCTAGGGCTAGGTCTAAGCTTCTCTTCCTTTATGTAAATTGTTTAAATATTCATATCATACAGTGGATGCCTAAGCCTATAGGCCTATACGCATGCAATCACCTGATGCATTTAGCGTTCAAAATCTCTGACAGCTCAACCGTGACTAGGACAATTATTGTTTTAGGAAAGTAAAAAAAAACTCAAAGGTTTTGAATATGCTACACATCAAAACACAGCGTCGTTTTTTTCTCATTTATTATAGGCAGTTTTTAGTCACACGTAAGTAACTGGATCCATTGGTGAAGATCACCAGTTTACTGATGGAGCTGGCAGCGGCACTCCTGAGGTTTATTTCTCTCTTTCCACTCTCGGATCTGAAAGGGTCTCTCGGATCCGAACCATCGCGTGTCTGTTTGGGTCCGGAAGGATGAAGAGAGAGAGGGTAGAGAGAGAAAAATGGATAATTAAAACGCTGGTCACTCGTGCGTGTCTCCAGGGGATGGGGAGTACTGGTCTAGAACATGGAGTTTTCCACTCAGAGCAGACGTTACCTAAGCACTAGGCAGTCATCCCTGCTCCCACTTTTACTGGTGTCTGCTTTGAATGTCAATGAACAGAAACTCGGATCGACGAGCCAATTGAGTCATTAAGAGCAATAATGAGACAGTATGTAGTTCCTTCTTTCTCAGATTTGATTTGATTTGAGTTAGATTGAGGCCTCTAAGACGTTCCCTTCCGTCACTGCAATCATTCTTATTACACATAAGAACGACATTAAACTCTCTGTTTGCCTCACAGGTGAACCCTGGGAAACGTTTTGCAACGCAAAACAAAAACGAACGCTTCTCATTGGACAAGTTCCTGTAGTCCCTCCCCTTGGTGCCTAGTGAATAGGACCCGGGTCTTGATGTTGTGCCAAAACGGGGCACAGCCTCCACTTCCTGCTTTGTCTCTATAATTTGATTCCCATAACCATTACTATGGGATAAGTAGCTATAGTGATGAAGGGGGGGTAAATTAAAGGTGTCTAATCCTTAATGTGAGTGGTGCTAAACACTGAGAAGGATGGAGGGATTAAGAAGGTGGGTGTGTTGCTTTGAAGAGAAAGAGGAGGGCAAGTCTAGACAGAGAGAAACCACATGGTGTGTGTGTGTGTGTGTGTGTGTGTGTGTGTGTGTGTGTGTGTGTGTGTGTGTGTGTGTGTGTGTGTGTGTGTGTGTGTGTGTGTGTGTGTGTGTGTGTGTGTGTGTGTGTGTGTGTGTGTGTGTGTGTGTGTGTGAGTGCACAGAGTGAGGAGCTAGACTAGTTTATGATGTGTGTGTAAACAAGCTGTCCAGTGTGGGGTGTGTCCTCTGGTCTCTAATGGAGAATCTGTCATTTAGAATGCTGATGCAGAGCTGGAACAACACTACAACATCATTACCCCCATCCACCAAAGTATCAGTGCTTCTCTATTACATTAGTACAGTGGACAGACAGAATGGCATTGCTCTACTATTGGGTATGCCAATGCACTCTTTTACCATCTATGGCGATAGTCTAATGACGTACTTGTACTCAATATACAGGTCCAGTCAAAAGTTTGGACACATCTACTCATTCCAGGGTTGTACGAATTTTCTAAATTGTAGAATAATAGTGAAGACATCAAAACTATGAAATTACACATATGGAATCATGTAGTAACAAATCTATTTTATATTTGAGATTCTTCAAAGTAGCCACCCTTTGCCTTGATGACAGCTTTGCACACTCTTGGCATTCTCACATCCAGCTTCATGAAGTAGTCACCTGGAATGCATTTCAATTAATTAATTTATTTTCTTCTTAATGCGTCAGTTGTGTTATGACAAGGTAGGGTTGGTATACAGAAGATAGCCCTATTTGGTAAAAGACCAAGTCCATATTACGGCAAGAACAGCTCAAATGAGCAAAGAGAAATGACAGTCCATCCTTTAAGATATGAAGGTCAGTCAATCAGGAACTTTGAAAGTTTCTTCAAGTGTTGCAAAATTCATCAAGCGCTATGATGAAACTGGCTCTCATGAGGAACCACCACAGGAAAGAAAGACCCATAGTTTCCTCTGCTGCAGAGGATAAGTTCATTAGAGTTTCCAGCCTCAGAAATCGGCAATTAACTGCACCTCAGATTGTAACCCAAATAAATGCTTCACATGGTTTAAGTAACAGACACATCTCAACATCAACTGTTCAGAGGAGACTGTGTGAATCAGGCCTTCGTGGTCAAATTGCTGCAAAGAAACCACTACTAAGTACACCAATAATAAGAAGAGACTTGCTTGGACCAAGAAACCCAAGCAATGGGCATTAGACCGGTTGAAATCTGTCCTTTGGAGTCCAAATTAGACATTTTTGGTTCCAACCGCCGTGTGTCTTTGTCAGATACAGAGTAGGTGACAGATGATCTCCGCATGTGTGGTTCCCACAGTGAGGCATGAATGAGGAGGTGTGATGGTGTGGGGGTGCTTTGCTGGTGTCTGATTTATTTACAATTCAAGACACACTTAACCAGCATGGCTACCACAGCATTCTGCAGCAATACGCCATCCCATATGGTTTGCGGTTAGTGGGACTATCATTTGTTTTTCAACAGGACAATGATCCAAAACACACCTACAGGCTGTGTAAGGGCTATTTGACCAAGAAGGAGACTGATGGAGTGCTGCATCAGATAACCTGGCCTCGACAATCACCTGACCTCAACCCAATTGAGATGGTTTGGGATAAGTTGGACCGCAGTGTAAAGGAAAAGCACCCAACAAGTTGGAACTCCTTCAAGACTGTTGGAAAAGCATTCCAGGTGAGTACCTCATGAAGCTGGTTGAGAGAATGCCAAGAGTGTACAAAGCTGTCATCAAGGCAAAGGGTGGCTACTTTGAAAAATCTAAAATCGAAAATATATTTTGACTTTTTTGTTTACTACATGATTCTATATTTGTTATTTCATAGTTTTGATGTCTTCACTATTATTCTACAATGTAAAAAAATAACTTGAATGAGTAGGTGTGTCCAAACTTTTGACTGGTACTGTACATATATATATATATATATATGCCATTTAGCAGTTGTTTTATCCAAAGCGACTTACAGTCGTGTGCATACATTTTACGTATTGTGCCAACGGGAATCGAACCGACAACCTTGGCTGTGCAAGAATCTGTAATTTTTTGGGGTACCTCTCTGCTCTGTTTTTTACTCTAAATCCATGTTGGGTTGAGCCAGTAACCCCAAACTCTGACAGCACCATGAATCAACAACGGTCCAAATCACAATGCACTAGCCCACCTCTCTCCACCAATCACAGCCTGTGGCTGTCATCAGCACATTCACTTAAGTTGTGCAACGACATGTCTGTCTTCGATAGCAGACTGACAGCAGATGTCCGATGTGTGAGGCATAGTAAAAATATATTTTTCAAGCTTCTTGCTTAGATTCTCTGCCAAGCTGGAGAGAAGTTCTAGAGGGCAGGGAGCCATGCTGTTTAGATAAGCATCTCTCTGTCACCACAGCAATGAGTGAACATGTTCCTCACCTTCCACCTCTCCTCTATCTACACAGCACCTCACAGCCAGCATACTACTGTAGCATTACTGTAAATCACTTAGTATTAGCATTCAAGGCTTACAGCCAAACGGCTAGTTAGCAGACTACCATTAAATCGCTGAGCCGCTTTGCTCATGAACTGAGATACAGTGCAATTACAGGTTATGACTTTAAAAGCTGGCTAAGGTGTCACGACTTCCGCCGAAGTTGGTGCCTCTCCTTGTTCGGGTGGTGTTCGACGGTCAACGTAGCGGTCTTCTAGCCGTCATCGATCCTCTTTTCATTTTTAATTTGTTTTGTCTGTGTTTCCACACCTGGTTTCAATTCCCTCATTACATGTGTAGTATTTAAACCCTCTGTTCACCCCATGTCTTTGTGTGGGATTGTTTATTGTTAGTGCTTGTGCACATAATTTTTGAGAAGTACATGACGGGTTATTTTGTACCCAATTTATTCTTCTGTTGTTTTGTGCCGGTTTTGGTCATTTATTAAACGACTACGATTGTCACCCAGTTTGCTCTCCTGCGCCTGACTTCGCTGCCACCAGTTACACACCAGCCTGACATAAGGCGAGATCCTTGACCAATATCTTACAGGAGTGAGGGGAATCAAGGAATCTATCAGCTCTCAAATGTGATTTTAATCAGCCATCTCATCCCTATTGTGTGCCAGAACATGGAGGCCAAAATCTGGACAACTTGTCTTTTGTGCCTGTAGATAGTGGCCTATAAGCCACTGAATCATTGACCTTCACTGTAGTCCAGAGGTCCACAGCACACCAGGCCTGAGCTCCAGCTGGGTTCTCTCTAAGTCTCCCCTGCAGTAGGCCTCACATGTGTCAGTGTGTGGGAGTAGGAGTGTGTTCTTGGACACCATCCAGTCAAAATATCTTACAGACTCTTCCCCTGAGATAAGTTAATTTGCTTTCCCCCTGCTCAGTTATTATGATTTAATCAACAAAATATCCAAATGTACAGTAAATTCTCCCAGCTCAAGCAGAATGGTTTGTAGTCTAACTCCAGGGACATTGATTGAATGTAGGACACATAGCCTAATCCTGTGCTAAGGCTTACTGGCCTCTTCAATGGAGTAGCCCTGTAACAGACTATGAGAAGCAGGCCAGCAGTGTAGCTGCTGTGGTGTGTGTTGGCTAAGTCTCCTGTTGCTGTATCAGCCTCTGGGCCTCTGCCTGCTTGCTCTCTTTGCTCTGGAAACTCTGACTTAGATCAGGAGGAGGTTGAAGATGTAAGCCCTCTCTCCTTGTTCACTCCAATCCATCAGTCTTACTTGCTGGTCTTACTTGGCTTCTTTTTGTGGGTCTCTTCCGCTCTCTTTTCTGTTCTGTTGCGTCTCCCTCCTCTTTTTTTGTACTGTCCTGTCCTCCCCTCCTCCTCTGTGCATGTCTCTCTGTGTAACCGCTCACTGTTCCCTTCCTGTGTTTGAGCTCCAATGAAACCAAGATGTTCTCTGAGTCAGCGCTAGGCTAGCCCTGGCCTCTATTACTGCTCATTAGCTCTCTAGTTCCCTATGTGGTCAAGGGCATTTAAAACTATACAGTCCCTGAGTTGGGGCTAACTTCAAAGGAGTTAGCACTACCACTAATAAGTTCTAACTGGGCTACTGCTGTGAGGGAACCTACCCTTTGCTAGTGTGAGGCTGTAAAGCTTCAGTATAACATCACTATGGAAGTGAATTGGATGAGGAGCCACAATAGTTCACAACCTTGCTAGTAGTTATACTTATGTAACACAACCATCTGAATGTTATGCCAAAGATCTTTTTGTCTTCCACACCGATGAGTTTGACATGGTCAAACAGTTGAGGTTTTCACCTGTACGGCAAATGTCTGACGTCAATTCAACATCTATTCCACGTTGGTTCAACGTAATTTTATTGAAACGACTCGTGAACAACGTTGATTCAACCAGTGTGTGCCTAGTGGTCAGTCTATGAGGTGTTGTTCAGTTTCTGTCAGTAATATAGGAATTTTGATGGCCACAACAGAGGTGATGAGGTGATGGAAACACACTGACCATCCGTCTGTCCAGTTACGTCTGGTCATCTTTCCCACCCTCTGTTTGTTCATAGAGGACCTTCTCACGACTCCACAGGATACTGGTTATGAAAATGTTAAATATGTGGAAAGAATTAGAGGCGACTCTTGGGTAAACTGAGACGGCTCCAAAAGAAACAGACTGGTTCCCCTGGCCCGCCAGTCTCTCTTGTGAAGACAAGTATCTAGCACGGAGAGACGGGTGGGCAGGACAACAGAGCTTTCGGTTAAGAGTGTCATACAGTTTCGGGTTGGTCTCTTTGTGCTTTGAGAAAGACTTGAGCTGTGTTAGAATACCCATACTTACATACTGTATACTACATACTTAATGAGTATATACTGCATACTATATACTATTAGTTTGTTTTACTATACTGTAAACGAATGGTATTGTTTCAGTTGAGCTTACTAGAGCTTCTCCTGTTTACCGGAAGTTGATGCTGTTGCTATCAAACCTCTTGCTAGCATGTTAGCATAACAAATGACTAGCTAAACATTTTACGATTTCGGGTGTGTTTGTAAATTCAATCTGGAGTGCCAGGGTGTGCTCTGGGCGTTCATAAATCCAGAGCGTTGTCAGATTGCTCGCGGAGCATTCAGAGCGCACACTGGACTCTATGGCCGAGGAGTAGGGTTGATCCAAGCGTTCAACAGCAGTCTAACACCCAAGCTAACTGGCCAACATTGGCTAGTTACTTCCAGACACAAATGAGAGGACACCTCACTCTGACCATTTTACTCGCCCTAGCAGAGCTGGTTAGGCTGTTTTCATGTTATCCAGAGTGTTGGTGACTAACTGTCCTGCTGGCAACAATTTAATTATACTTTTTTTTGCCGACATTTACTGACACCGGCCATATTCAACGGGTGTTGAGCATTCGTAAATTCTAAACTCATCAGTTATTCTGTACGAGAGTGCTCTGAAATCGGAGTAGATAGCCATTGAAATGCACGACTATATCACTTAGATAAGAATTATTTAATTAATCAAGTCAATAAACGTTGGGTAGTTAGTTAATATACTGCCTGGTCAGTTTGATGTATTAGTAGCCAACTAATGTTAGGTAACATACTGGTACATACTGCTGTAACGCTATGCGGTTCGTATGGGTAGCGTAGCTAACAAATTGTCAGTCAACATAACGTGTAACGTAGCTTATTTGAAAAGGCATTACTTTATTAAATTTATGTTTTTTAACATTTGTCATAGTTAGTTAAAGAAATGAATTTGTATCCACTCTCGTCGGACTTCGGCTGCATATTTTCCGCCATTTTCTTCAAATCTGAAAAGTTCTGAAGCCACGCCCATTTTCTGAAGAATTGCATTATGGGCCCTAAAAGCACGGAAACAGTGTCCACTGCATGTATACTTTGTATTTTGGCGGATTTAGTACGTCATCCGGGAACTTTTGGCATACTAACTATATCCATACTATAGCCAATAAGCATACTACATACTTAATTCACGTCACAAATAGTACGGTTAGTGAGGTTAGTATGAGTATTCAAACACAGCTTTGGTCTCTCTGTGACCAATGCTATTCTTTACAGTTAATCACTGAAAAAAATTCACTTATTTTCACAAAGACCGCCGAGAGCCCTAAAACGTTTTTGCCGTTTGGACTGTTGAACAAGAAAGCCAGTGAATGGTTAATAAACCGTTTTTGAATAGTTCCAGGGTTGCCATTAACCACAGATCCATTATAAAGATTGAACAGATGTGAACAACGCCTACTCTCTGGCTCAACACAACCTCTCTCTCTCTTTCTTTCTTTCGCTCCCTCTCTCGCCCCCTCTCTCCTACCATTAATAACTGTTTCTCTGTCTCTTCAGTATGCAAAAGGGAACAGTGTGGTAGAATTTCAAGTTGTTGTTAGATGGTTTTTCTGCCTGTGGTCTGGTTTCCCCAACATGCACCTCTGTGCGTCACAGGTGTTCACAAGCCGAAAAGTGTTCTCTCTTTCGACCGCAGTACTTATTGTGGTCCTGCTCAAAGTGTTCCTACAGCCAGCAGCACGGTGGTTCTAATCCCATCTCCATCCCCAGGTCTTTTCCCCGTTTCATTCTGGAGTTCCTACCACATGGCTGCACTCCAAGCACTGAGAGGAGATCCAATATGCTACAATAGTTATGGCTGACGTCATTGAGGAATTAAACAGGCATCAAAAATTAGCATGACATATTAGATAATAAAATGGGAAATGTAAAATCCTTGGGTTCATATCAAAACACACAAACATAATCTTGTACTCTCTGTGGAACGGGATGGGATGAAGCGTGCAGCATGAACGTTTCTACTCTTTGTTTAATCTGCAATACGGCAAAGACGGGGAAGAATGGCAACTAAATGGAATCCCTTCGAGTGTGTTTTGATTTGGTTCCTGTTCACGTACTGGTCAGTCACACAACGTTCTGTTACAAGCGTCCCGTCTGCACCGTACTGTACCGCACTAACTCTCTAAAGAGACATACCGAGTCTAGGGGCTAAAAAGGGAAGTTGGAGCACTCCCATTGGCAGTCATAATGATGGATGTGGACTGAACAGGACACTAATAAACCTCTCAGAGGCAGAAGACAAAAACAGTCCCCATCGCTGTCTGTCTGGCGCCTGGCCCTAACATACACAAAGGGAAGTGTTTTGTCTGGCTGTGCGAATTATCAGACACTCTGGGCTCAATCAGGGAACCCATTGGAGCTCAAGACTGGGCTTGTCTCAATGCAAGGTGAAGAAAGATGGCTGACCTTCTATTCATTACAGCCACTGACACCTAAGCTATGCTAAGACAAGCTAGTGATGAGCAGGAGGAGCAGGGTATCTCGGCCACTTATGGAACACTGTCCGCGGGGTCAGAAGAAAACGTGTGTTTCCAGTTTTCAACCTAACTTCCGTTTCCCCTTAAAAATGGATGTGGGGACTCAACTCAGGCGTAATTTTACGCCTGCTACAATAGGTTACCGATGGAATGATCAGCAGCTTCCCCTCGTCCCTTCAACTCACAGAATCGACATGCCCCAACAAGAGACAGAGGCTATGTAATAATAATCTTACATGGTTTACTTGACTCCTTCACTCAACGCCCTTCAATCTGAACGGGATTGGTTGTTTTTATCCCACATGTACTTGCAGATCAGTAGTCATTAAGGAGAAGTGTTAAGTAAAGCAATCTGTTTAACAGACAATGGGATCCAGCCCGAGAGTACAAAGGAAAGAGACCGGTGATTCTCCCTAAACAACCCAAAAATGGTTCTCCCTAAACAACCCACAAATGATTCTCCCTAAACAACCCACAAATGGTTATATCTAAACAACCCAAACATGATTCTCCCCAAACAACCCAAACATGATTCCCCCTAAACAACCCACAAATGGTTCTACCTAAACAACCCACAAATGGTTCTCCCTAAACAACCCACACATGATTCTACGTAAACAAACCAAACATGATTCTACGTAAACAACCCAAAAGTGGTTCTACCTAAACAACCCCAAAATGATTCTCCCTAAACAACGGTCACGATTCTCTTCCTTCGGGACAGACCAAGACGCAGCGATGTAGCCAGAATACATATTTAATGATGGACGGGACAGAACAAAACAATAAACGAAGAAACAAGACGTGAGCCCTAACGCTAAATTCTAAACTCAACACAAAGATCTAAACCTAACCACGACTGGCGAAACCTAACAAAACACGAACGGAGAAACCTCACTAGACACGAAAGACAAGAACCCGACTGAACATGATGAACGTAACATAAACAATAACCCACGAAACTAAGGTGCAACTCCCAAACATATAAATGGTTCCCAATTAGAGACAACGAGACTCAGCTGCCTCTAATTGGGAACCATTATCCCAACATAGAAATAGACACCCTAGAACACACAAACCCTACACCAAAACGAAACCAAAACGCTCCAGCCTGTCATCTCGGGCCTGGGCGTTACAGTACCCCCCCCCCCTCAAAGGCGCGGACTCCGGACACGCCCAAAAGTCTGTGGGGGGGTCTTCGGGTGGGTCCCTTTGTCCCAGGTGGGGGCTCCGGTGCTGGCCGTGCTGGTCTGATGTCACGCACCGGAGGCGGACTCGTGATGCTCACTGGAACTCTGGTGCGTGGAGCAGGAACTGGCTGTACCGGACTCGTGATGCTCACAGGAACTCTGGTGCGTGGAGTGGGAACTGGTCGTAGCGGACTCGTGATGCTCACAGGAACTCTGGTGCGTGGAGCGGGAACTGGTCGTACCGGACTCGTGATGCTCACTGGAACTCTGGTGCGTGGAGCGGGAACTGGTCGTACCGGACTCGTGATGCTCACTGGAACTCTGGTGCGTGGAGCGGGAACTGGTCGTACCGGACTCGTGATGCTCACTGGAACTCTGGTGCGGGGAGCGGGAACAGGCCGAACTGGGCTCGGGACGCGCACTCTGGTGCGAGGGGAGCGGGAACAGGCCGAACTGGGCTCGGACGCGCACTCTGGTGCGGGAGCGGGAACAGGCCGAACTGGGCTCTGACGCGCACTCTGGTGCGGGAGCGGGAACAGGCGAACTGGGCTCTCTGAGCGCACGGGAGCTTGGTGCGCGCGGAACCGAACAGGGCGTGCTTGACTCTCTGGCGCCACGGGAGCTGGAGTGCGCGGAGCCGGAACAGGGCGTGCTGGACTCTCTGAGCGCACGGGAGCTGGAGTGCGCGGGCCGAACAGGGCGTGCTGGACTCTCTGAGCGCACGGGAGCTGGGCGCCGGGCCGAACAGGACGCGTGCTGGACTCTCTGAGCGCACGGGGAGCTGGGTGCGGGCCGAACAGGACGCGTGCTGGACTCTCTGAGCGCACGGGAGCTGGGCGCGGGCCGAACAGGGCGTGCTTGACTCTCTGAGCGCACGGGGAGCTGGAGTGCGCCGGGCCGAACAGGACGTGCTGGACTCTCTGAGCGCACGGGAGCTGGGCGCGGAGCCGGAACAGGGCGTGCTGGACTCTCTGAGCGCACGGGAGCTGGCGCGCGGAGCCGAACAGGACGTGCTGGACTCTCTGAGCGCACGGGAGCTGGGTGCGGGCCGAACAGGGCGTGCTGGACTCTCTGAGCGCACGGGAGCTGCGCGCGGGCCGGAACAGGACGTGCTGGACTCTCTGAGCGCACGGGGAGCTGGGTGCGCGGAGCCAGAACAGGACGTGCTGGACTCTCTGAGCGCACGGGGAGCTTGGTGCGCGGAACAGGAACAGGACGTGTTGGAACCTCAACACGGACTGGGATCTCGGAGCGTGGAACAGGGATCTTTGAGCGTGGAACAGGGATCTGGGAGCATGGAACAGGGATCTGGGAGCATGGAACAGGGATCTGGGAGCGTGGAACAGGGATCTGGGAGCGTGGAACAGGGACTGGACGTGTTGAAACCTCAACACGGACTGGGATCTCGGAACGTGGAACAGGGATCTCGGAGCGTGGAACAGGGATCTCGGAGCGTGGAACAGGGACTGGACGTGTTGAAACCTCAACACGGACTGGGATCTCGGAGCGTGGAACAGGGATCTCGGAGCGTGGAACAGGGATCTCGGAGCGTGGAACAGGAATCTGGGAGCGTGGAACAGGAATCTGGGAGCGTGGAACAGGAATCTGGGAGCGTGGAACAGGAATCTGGGAGCGTGGAACAGGAATCTGGGAGCGTGGAACAGGAATCTGGGAGCGTGGAACAGGAATCTGGGAGGCGTGGAACAGGAATCTGGGAGCGTGGAACAGGAATCTGGGAGCGTGGAACAGGAATCTGGGAGCATGGAACAGGGACTGGACGTGTTGAAACCTCCACCCGGACCCGGGGACCTGATACGGAGGGCCGACACCATACCTCCAGCTAGCTCACTAACCCTGGCCTCACGGGTGAGTGGAGCTGGAATCTCTCGGACTGGGCTGTGGATTCGCACCGGAGATTCTGCCCGTAGGACCACAGGATATCTAGGTCCCAAAAGGCGCACTGGAGACCTGGCACGCAGAGCTGGCACCACTCTACCCAGTAGCACACAGACTTCGCCCGACCAATGAGTGGCGCTGGGATCTCTCGCACTGGGCTGTGGACACGCATCGAGACACCGCACGCAGAACCGGGCAGGATATCCGGGTCCCAGGAGGCGCACTGGAGACTTAGCGGCGCAGAGATGGCACCACTCTTCCTGGCCGAACACTCAGTTTCGCCGACTGATGAGTGGAGCGGGAATCTCTCGCACCGGCCTCTGAATCCCTATAGGGAAACCGTGCGCAACACTGCATAGCACGGTGTCCCTTCGGTGCGACGCTCTCCCAACGCTCTCTCCACAAAGCACGAGGAGTTGGCTCAGGAGTCCCTCCTGAACCGCCAACCGCCTCGTGCCCCCAAAACGTTTTTGGGGCTGTCCTCCGGACCTCCGTGCCAGGCGAGTCCCAATGAGCTGTTCCCTGGTCCAGTACTCCCGGGTCTCTCGCTGCTTGGTCTTCTTTTGGTGGGTTATTCTGTCACGATTCTCTTCCTTCGGGACAGACCAAGACGCAGCGATGTAGCCAGAATACATATTTAATGATGGACGGGACAGAACAAAACAATAAACGAAGAAACAAGACGTGAGCCCTAACGCTAAATTCTAAACTCAACACAAAGATCTAAACCTAACCACGACTGGCGAAAAACCTAACCTAACCTAACCTAACCTAACCTAACCACGATTGGCGAAACCTAACAAAACACGAACGGAGAAACCTAACTAGACACGAAAGACAAGAACCCGACTGAAAATGATGAACGAAACATAAACAACAACCCACGAAAATAAGGTGCAACTCCCAAACATATAAATGCTTCCCAATTAGAGACAACGAGACTCAGCAGCCTCTAATTGGGAACCATTATCCCAACATAGAAATAGACACCCTAGAACACACAAACCCTACACCAAAACAAAACCAAAACGCTCCAGCCTGTCATCTCGGGCCTGGGCGTTACAACAACCCAAAAATGGTTCTGCCTAAACAACCCCAAAGATATTTTCCATAAACAACTAAAAAATGATTCTGCCTAAACAACCCAAAAATTATTCTCGCTAAACAACCCAAAAATTATTCTCCCTAAACAACCCAAAAATGATTCCCCCTAAACATCCCAAAAATGGTTCTACCTAAACAACCCAAAAATGATTCTACCTAAACAACCCCCCAAAAATGTATGCCTAAACAACTCACAAATGGTTCTACCTAAACAACCCAAACATGATTCTACCTAAATAACCCAAAAATGATTCTACCTAAACAACCCAAGAATGATACTGCCTAAACAACACAAAAATGGTTCTACCTAAACAAACCAAACATGATTCTACCTAAACACCAAAAATGGTTCTACCTAAACAACCCAAAAATGATTCTCCCTAAACAACCCAAAAATGGTTCTGCCTAAACAACCCCAAAGATATTTTCCCTAAACAACCCAAAAATGGTTCTACCTAAACAACCCAAAAGTTATTCTACCTAAACAACCCAAAAGTGGATCTACCTAAACAACCCAAAAATGATTCTCCCTAAACAACCCAAAAATGGTTCTGCCTAAACAACCCCAAAGATATTTTCCCTAAGCAACCAAAAAATGATTCTGCCTAAACAACCCAAAAATTATTCTCCCTAAACAACCCAAAAATTATTCTCCCTAAACAACCCAAAAATGATTCCCCCTAAACATCCCAAAAATGGTTCTACCTAAACAACCCAAAAATGATTCTACCTAAACAACCCAAAAATTATTCTACCTAAACAACTCACAAATGGTTCTACCTAAATAACCCAAACATGATTCTACCTAAACAACCCAAACATGATTCTACCTAAATAACCCAAAAATGATTCTACCTAAACAACCCAAGAATGATACTGCCTAAACAACCCAAAAATGGTTCTACCTAAACAAACCAAACATGTTTCTACCTAAACAACCCAAAAATGGTTCTACCTAAACAACCCAAAAGTTATTCTACCTAAACAACCCAAAAGTGGTTCTTCCTAAACAACCCAAAAATGATTCTCCCTAAACAACCCAAATATGGTTCTGCCTAAACAACCCCAAAGATATTTTCCATAAGCAACCAAAAAATGATTCTGCCTAAACAACCCAAAAATGATTCTCCCTATACAACCCAAAAATGATTCTCCCTAAACAACCCAAAAATGATTCCCCCTAAACATCCCAAAATGGTTCTACCTATACAACCCAAAAATGATTCTACCTAAACAACCCAAAAATGATTCTACCTAAACAACTCACAAATGGTTTTACCTAAACAACCCAAACATGATTCTACCTAAACAACCCAAACATGATTCTACCTAAACAACCCAAAAATGATTCTACCTAAACAACCCAAAAATGGTTCTGCCTAAACAACCCCAAAGATATTTTCCATAAGCAACCAAAAAATGATTCTGCCTAAACAACCCAAAAATGATTCTCCCTAAACAACCCAAAAATGATTCTCCCTAAACAACCCAAAAATGATTCCCCCTATACAACCCAAAAATGATTCTCCCTAAACAACCCAAAAATGATTCCCCCTAAACATCCCAAAAATGGTTCTACCTATACAACCCAAAAATGATTCTACCTAAACAACCCAAAAATGATTCCCCCTAAACAACCCACAAGTGGTTTTACCTAAACAACCCAAACATGATTCTACCTAAACAACCCAAACATGATTCTACCTAAACAACCAAAAAATGATTCTACCTAAACAACCCAAAAATGGTTCTGCCTAAACAACCCCAAAGATATTTTCCCTAAGCAACCAAAAAATGATTCTGCCTAAACAACCCAAAAATTATTCTCCCTAAACAACCCAAAAATGATTCTCCCTAAACAACCCAAAAATGATTCCCCCTAAACATCCCAAAAATGGTTCTACCTAAACAACCCAAAAATGGTTCTACCTAAACATCCCAAAAATGATTCTACCTAAACAACTCACAAATGGTTCTACCTAAACAACCCAAACATGATTCTACCTAAACAACCCAAACATGATTCTGTCTAAACAACCCAAACATGATTCTACCTAAACAACCCAAACATGATTCTACCTAAACAACCCAAAAATGATTCTACCTAAACTACCCAAGAATGATACTGCCTAAACAACCCAAAAATGGTTCTACCTAAACAAACCAATAATGATTCTACCTAAACAACCCAAAAATGGTTCTACCTAAACAACCCAAAAATGATTCTCCCTAAACAACCCAAAAATGGTTCTGCCTAAACAACCCCAAAGATATTTTCCCTAAGCAACCAAAAAATGATTCTACCTAAACAACTCACAAATGGTTCTACCTAAACAACCCAAGTATGATTCTACCTAAACAACCCAAACAAGATTCTACCTAAACAACCAAAAAATGATTCTGCCTAAACAACCCCAAAATGGTTCTACCTAAACAACCCCAAAATGGTTCTCCCTAAACAACACAAAAATGGTTCTCCCTAAACAACCCAAAAATGATTCTACCTAAACAACCCACAAATGGTTCTATCTAAACAACCCAAACATGATTCTACCTAATCAACCCAAACATGATTCTACCTAAACAACCCAAAAATGATTCTACCTAAACAACCCAAGAATGATACCGCCTAAACAACCCACAAATGGTTCTACCTAAACAAACCAAACATGATTCTCCCTAAACAACCCAAAAATGGTTCTGCCTAAACAACCCCAAAGATATTTTCCCTAAGCAACCAAAAAATTATTCTGCCTAAACAACCCAAAAATGATTCTCCCTAAACAACCCAAAAATGATTCCCCCTAAACAACCCAAAAATGATTCCCCCTAAACATCCCAAAAATTGTTCTACCTAAACAACCCAAAAATGGTTCTACCTAAACAACCCAAAAATCATTCTACCTAAACAACCCACAAATGGTTCTATCTAAACAACCCAAACATGATTCTACCTAAACAACCCAAACATGATTCTACCTAAACAACCCAAAAATGATTCTACCTAAACAACCCAAGAATGATACTGCCTAAACAACCCAAAAATGATTCTACCTAAACAAACCAAACATGATTCTCCCTAAACAACCCAAAAATGGTTCTGCCTAAACAACCCCAAAGATATTTTCCCTAAGCAACCAAAAAATTATTCTGCCTAAACAACCCAAAAATGATTCTCCCTAAACAACCCAAAAATGATTCCCCCTAAACAACCCAAAAATGATTCCCCCTAAACATCCCAAAAATTGTTCTACCTAAACAACCCAAAAATGGTTCTACCTAAACAACCCAAAAATCATTCTACCTAAACAACCCACAAATGGTTCTATCTAAACAACCCAAACATGATTCTACCTAAACAACCCAAACATGATTCTACCTAAACAACCCAAAAATGATTCTACCTAAACAACCCAAGAATGATACTGCCTAAACAACCCAAAAATGATTCTACCTAAACAAACCAAACATGATTCTACCTAAACAACCCAAAAATGGTTCTACCTAAACAACCCAAAAATGATTCTCCCTAAACAACCCAAAAATGGTTCTGCCTAAACAACCCCAAAGATATTTTCCCTAAGCAACCAAAAAATTATTCTACCTAAACAACTCACAAATGGTTCTACCTAAACAACCCAAACAAGATTCTACCTAAACAACCAAAAAATGATTCTGCCTAAACAACCCCAAAATGGTTCTACCTAAACAACCCCAAAATGGTTCTACCTAAACAACACAAAAATGGTTCTCCCTAAACAACCCAAAAATGATTCTACCTAAACAACCCACAAATGGTTCTATCTAAACAACCCAAACATGATTCTACCTAATCAACCCAAACATGATTCTACCTAAACAACCCAAAAATGATTCTACCTAAACAACCCAAGTATGATTCTACCTAAACAACCCAAAAATGATTCTACCTAAACAACAAAAAAATGGTTCTGACTAAACAACCCAAAAATGGTTCTGCCTAAACAACCCCAAAGATATTTTCCCTAAGCAACCAAAATATGATTCTCCCTAAACAATCAAAAAAAGTATCAATGAAAGCTACTTACAATAGCATAGATGGATATCATTGCAGCAGCTGAGAGGTATACAGCTTCATAGAGAATTGTAACAAAGCCACATGGTTGGCATGTAAACCGATCTCATAATTTTTCATTTATCTTATGTTTATATCTGTTGTATGGTTGCCAATGTTTTTAATGAACCCAGACTGCACAACAAATGTCACGATTGGGACAATGAAGATAACTTGAACTCCAACTGAACGATAAGACATATCTTTGAAAAAACACAATCAGGTTGGGTCTGCGCATCATAGCCTAACGGTGAAAGATGTTTGCTGAAGTGTTTAATTTTTTTTCCAGGGATAGCCGGGATTTCAGATCTAAGAGGCAAGAATCCGGCCAAGTCAGTGATAAAATCGATAGCGTCGCAGTGTTCTGGTAGCAATAAGCAGACCGGAATGCTGATACGTGGCACAAACGGAAGACAGCCGAGCCCACGGACCTCAGTGAACAGGAAACGCTATCGCCACGGAGACAGAGATCGTCTGCGATGGAGCCTGAACAAAAATGTACATAGGACTAGGGATATTTACTACAAAAATGTATTACTTTGAATGTCAAACATGTAGAATAAAGGCTTTAGACTCAACTCGTCTGATCCCTGTCATACTAGGCTTCATTACACAGAGATCCTTCTTCAACCAATTAGAAGATGTCGTGAATGGAGAGGATGTGCTGTTGTATTAACAACATTTGCTCTGGCACTCGTGACTTCCTGTCCTCGCCTCTCTAACAAGCTAGGATTATTTATGTGAGATCTCAGCGCTATGATAAATTACAAGATAGAACTAAGACCAAAGTCCCATAGCGTTTCTTACTGCTGTTGTCTCCCCCTCTCTGTCCCTCAAATGACCAGCCAGAGTTTATCTCTCCTCTGGATTGGTGCATTCCTCAGACGTTGCCTAATGCATTTCCTCATCTGGGTTGTGTGTCTTGCGGGAGAGTGAGATTGGGATTTTTGGCATGTGTATGTGTGTGGTGGTGGGGGTGGGCCTGAGACGTGTGTGTGTGTGTGTGTGTGTGATTTGTGCTTGTGTGGATAAGTTTACAATACTCAACTGCTCTGTAATGGGATATGTGTGTGTAGGGGGGACATCTGTTTATCTTGTTATTTAGGTTAGTCTATCCTGTAAAGAAACAGTGCTGTCTCGCTATGACTCTGCCATTACAGGGCAAAGGGTCTTCCTCTAGTATGCTTATTCTCACCTCATTCAGAAACATATCAAACGATTCCATGTGGGGCAATCAATGTGTCACGTCCAGGCCAGAGTTTTAGGCTGGCGTGTTTAGGTTTCGTTTTTGGTGTAGGGTTTTTGAGTTTTAGGTGTTCTATTTCTATGTTGGGGTAATGGTTCCCAATTAGAGGCAGATGTGTGTCGTTGTCTCTAATTGGGAACCATATATATGTTTGGGGTTTTCATTTAGGTTTTGTGGGTTATTTTTTAGACATAGCTTTGTTCGTGTTGTCAGTCTATGTTATGATCTTTGTTTTGTTATTTTGCCCAGTTACGTGTGTTTCGTTTGTTAAATAAACATGTATACTGGATGCCTCGCTGCGCCTTGGTCTGTCCGTCCCGAAGATCGTGACACAATGTCTCCAAACACTCACACAGACACATTGTAAACACAAATAAGTACACTTACTCACTGCCTGTCTCTCTCTCTTAATATCTCTCACTCTCTCTCATATGCGCATTTATTAAAACTTATTGACACACTCTTTCTCAATTACTCACTCTCTCACTCACACACTTACACACACAACCACTTCTTGTTAGTGATGAGTCACCTTGCCAGACAGCCTCCTCTCCAGGACTATTGCTGATGGCATGGTGGAGCTCTCCACCATTAATGTCTTTCACACACATTCTGCCCCAGACGTACCAAAAGACACCCGAGAGCCTGGATGGCCTGCTAAAGACATCACACTTTAACTGTCTGCCTGTTTTTTTACACCAAATAACTCTTCTCTTTCCCTCTTACTTCCATTAAGATGAATCTGCACTCACTGCAGTTAAATGGTTAAATAAATATGTGTATGCTTTTTTTAACACGGTTGGCTGAAACTGTAACATGAGCCTTTCCGTGGTGATTTGCTAGAATTTATATTCTTCCTGAAGACTTCTTCTGGCACTGTCAGGAATTTAGTAGCGCTCTCCAAGTAATTTTATTCTCTGTCATATTTTTGTGGAATCATTATATTGAATACATTTCACCGTTGTTTAGTTTGGAGGATAGAACAATCCAAATCCTCAGAATATAGTTGTCTTTGTATCCCTTTTCTTTCCATACTTAATCAACTCTCTTTGGTGAGAATATCATTAAGTTGCCTAAAAGCACAATGACAAAAAGACCGATCAGTTCAAGAGGAGATGTTGTGATTGGGAGAATCAAATACCTTAGTTTGGTAACTGACCTCAAACCTACAGTACCACTATCAATCACTGTGTGTTATTGTCCCATTTTTACTCTCCCTGACTGCTCCCCCCACTTCCTGTGAGGGATTCTCCATGGAGGATGGTGGGCGGCCATTTTGTGTTGTGGTGGGAGTAGAGCACCTGGTGTTATTGGTGAAACTAACAAAGCACAGCTGTGGTTGATTAGGGAGCCAATGTGAGGTCTCCTGGGAGAGACCTGGGAGTTTTTACTAACACTTAAAGGAAAAACCCACTCAAACTATATTCAGTACCAGCCAAAAGTTTGGACACTTTCTTTTTTACTATTTTCTACAATTGTAGAATAATAGTGAAGACATCAAAACTATGAAATAACACATAAGGAATCATGTAGTAACCAAAAAAGTGTTAAACAAATTTGCCTTAATGACAGCATTGCACACGCATTCTCCCAACCAGCTTCATGAGGTAGTCACCTGGAATGCATTTAAATTAACAGTTGTGCCTTGTTAAAAGTTAATTCATGGAATTTCTTTCCTTCTTAATGCATTTGAGCCAATCAGTTGTGTTGTGACAAGGAATGGGTGGTATACAGAAGGTAGCCCTATTTGGTAAAAGACCATGTTATGTCAAGAACAGCTCAAATAAGCAAAGAGAAACGACAGTCCATAATTGCTTTAAGACATGAACATTTCAAGAACATTGAAAGTTTCTTCAAGTGCAGTCTCAAAAACCATCAAGCACTATGATGAAACTGGCTCTCATGAGGACTGCCACAGGAAAATAAGACCCAAAGTTCCCTCTGCTGCAGAGGATAAGTTCATTAGAGTTAACTGCACCTCAGATTGCAGCCCAAATAAATGCTTCACAGAGAGTTCAAGTAACAGACACATCTCAACATCAACTGTTCAGAGGAGACTGCGTGAATCAGGCATTCATGGTCTAATTGCTTCAAAGAAACCACAACTAAAGGAAACCAATAAGAAGAAGAGACTTGCTTGGGCAAAGAAACATGAGCAATGGACATTAGACCGATAGAAATCTGTCCTTTGGTCTGATGAGTACAAATTTGTGTCTTTGTGAGACGCAGAGTAGGTGAATGAATTATCTCTGCATGTGTGGTTCCCACCGTTAAGCACGGAAGAGGAGGTGTGGTGGTGCTTTGCTGGTGACACTGTCAGTGATTTATTTAGAATTCAAGGCACACTTAATCAGCATGGCTACCAAAGCATTCTGCAGTGATACGCCATCCCATCTGGTTTGCACTTAGTGGGACTATCATTTGTTTTTCAACAGGACAATGACCCAAAACACACCTCCAGGCTGTGTAAGCAAGGTGAGTGATGGAGTGCTGCATCAGATGACCTGGCCTCCACAATCACCCCACCTCAACCCAATTGAGATGTTTTGGGATGAGTTGGACAGCAGAGTGAAGGAAAAGCAGCCAACAAGTGCTCAGCATATGTGGGAACTCCTTCAAGACTGTTGGAAAAGCATTCTTCATGAAACTGGTTAAGAGAATGTCAAGAGTTTGCAAAGCTGTCATCGAGGCAAAGGGTGGCTACTTTAAAGAAGTTTGTTTAACACTTTTTTGGTTACTACATGATTCCATATGTGTTAATTAATAATGTAGAAAATAGTAACAAATAAAGAAAAACCCTTGAATGTGTAGGTGTGCCCAAACCTTTGATTGGTACTGTGTAAATAAATTATATACACTACCATTCAAAAGTTTGGGGTCACTTAGAAATGTCCTTGTTTTCAATGAAAACATACATGAAATGAGTTGCAAAATGAATAGGAAATATAGTCAAGATGTTGACAAGGTTATAAATAATGATTTGTAATAGAAATAATAATTGTGTCCTTTAAACTTTGCTTTCATCAAAGAATCCTCCATTTTCAGTAATTACAGCCCTGCAGGCCTTTGGCATTCTAGTTGTCAATTTGTTGAGGTAATCTGAAGAGATTTCACCCCATGATCCCTGAAGCACCTCCCACAAGTTGGATTGGCTTGATGAGCACTTCTTACGTACCATACGGTCAAGCTGCTCCCACAACAACTCAATATGGTTGATATCCGGTGACTGTGCTGGCCACTCCATTATAGACAGAATACCAGCTGACTGCTTCTTCCCTAAATAGTTATTGCATAGTTTGGAGCTGTGCTTTGGGTCATTGTCCTGTTGTAGGATGAAATTGGCTCCAATTAAGCGCCGTCCACAGGGTATGGCATGGCGTTGCAAAATGGAGTGATAGCCTTCCTTCTTCAAGATCTCTTTTACCCTGTACAAATATCCCACTTTACCACCACCAAAGCACCCCCAGACCATCACATTGCCTCCACCATGCTTGACAGACTGTGTCAAGCACTCCTCCAGCATCTTTTAATTGTTTCTGCATCTCACGAATGTTCTTCTTTGTGATCCGAACACCTCAAACTTAGATTTGTCTGTCCATAAAAAAAAAATCAAATCTTCCTCTGTCCAGTGTCTGTGTTCTTTTGCCCATCTTAATCTTTTCTTTTTATTGGCCAGTCTGAGATATGGCTTTTCTTTGCAACTCTGCCTAGAAGGCCAGCATCCTGGAGTCGCCTTTTCACTGTTGACGTTGAGACTGGTGTTTTGCAGGCAATACTGTATTTAATGACACTGCTAGTTGAAGACTTATGAGGCATCTGTTTCTCAAACTAGACACTCTAATGTACTTGTCCTCTTGCTCAGTTGTGCACCGGGGCCTCCCACTCCTCTTTCTATTCTGGTTAGAGCCAGTTTGCTCTGTTCTGTGAAGGGGGTAGTACACAGCGTTGTACAAGATCTTCAGTTTCTTGGCAATTTCTCGCATGGAATAGCCTTAATTTCTCAGAACAAGAATAGACTGACGAGTTTCAGAAGAAAGTTTTGTTTCTGGACATTTTGAGCATGTAATCGAACCCACAAATGCTGATGTTCCAGATACTCAACTAGTCTAAAGAAGGCCAGTTGTATTGCTTCTTTAATCAGAACAACAGTTTTCAGCTTTGCTAACATAATTGCAAAATGGTTTTCTAATTATCAATTAGCCTTTTAAATTATTAACTTGGATTAGCTAACAACGTGCAGTTGGAACACAGGAGTGATGGTTGCTGATAATGGTTCTCTATTCGCCTATTTAGATATTCCATTGAAAATCAGATGTTTTCAGCTACAATAGTCATTTACAACATTAACAATGTCTACACTGTATTTCTGATCAATTTTATGTTATTTTAATGGACAAAAAAATAGCTTTTCTTTAAAAAACAAGGACATTTCTAAGTGACCCCAAACTTTTGAACGGTAGTGTGTATATATATATTTTGACCAATGTTAATATAATCCCAAAATGTTTTGAATGCCAGAAATCAAGTTTTCAAGATATTGGACTTCCAAGAAGCAAAGTGTCACTTCATGATGATGTGGCAAGTGTCCCTTACACAGGACCAACCACCATTGAGGAAAAACCTGGCTTACCACTTGTTGAAGGCTAACTTAGAGCACTGCTAAACAATATTACAGACAGGGTCTCTTGGAAATACTCTGACGGGAGTAAACCCACTGCATGGATGTAACCTGTTTGTTTATTTACCCATCCAGTGTGTTCTGATGGCTGGGTGTATAAAGACTGGTCCAAAGAACCCTTCTCTAGCCACACCCCTGAAACCTTTTCTCGTAGCTAAAGGTAGGAACACTAGTGCTGAAGACACACATGGGAATACATTTGCCAAACCCTTTCCCCCTAACCCAGTCTGAAGTAGCATGTTGTATTTAGCAGCCACTCCAATCCCCAACCAACCCTACATCTCAAATCAAATGTATTGGTCGCATACATATATTTAGCAGATGTTATTGTGGGTGTAGCGAAATGCTTGCTACACCAAGCCAGTGTTGTACCATATTGGACCCCTTATCTATGAGCATTTAATATCAGATACCAGATTGGTGATATAGGCTCGGTACCTGATATCATCAATGAACACATTTAAAACAGATGCTCCTTTAGCTCAATGCATGGGGTTGTGGGCTAGCTTGTGCATTGCATTCCATTTTAGCACATTTTTACTGACACGGCTCACAGCCTTCCTCCTGGCCAGCTCTTCAAGCCTGGTCATGATTAGAGCAGCCCAGGCAGATTCCACACCCCCCAGAAAGTGCTGACTATGGGCCACAGCATCTCACAGCACGTATGGCTTCATAAGGGATTAATGCAACTCACATATGAATGATGCCTTTGATTTAGCTAGCATCATTAGCGCTGGAGTCTGTTCCGAGTCTGGTTCTGCTGACATTGGAGAAATCACTGGTTCAATAGGCAGAAGGAATGTAGATGTAACAAATAAGTATAACTGTGGAATATGTCTCTGGTGTCTTCACGATACAAAATGTATTAGCGAGGTTTAAGACAAAATGTATGTTAGAAATCATTGCAAAAAGCAAAAAGCAATAAGTGGAAAAACAAAACGATTGACTTAAAATGTGGATTCTCTTTCAACCAACATGATTAGATAGAATACAAACTGTGTTAATAAAAATGCAGGCATTACTTGAACGTGATTCAATGTAATCAAACAGTGTGCTGTCTTTGCAGAGCAATGGCCTCTGGAGGACTAGCCAGGAGGAATGCATAAAACATGGCCAACCAATGTTCTGTAGTAGGAGCACAAACTAATATTTATCACACGTGGCCCGAGTTCCCAAAAGCCCGCAGGAAGCTTCGCTGTACAGCGCCAAAACACTCTCTTGTCTCTCTGGTTCACCGAATCCGTCCTCCCATGGTTAACCTGTTTGGGCTAGGGGGCAGTATTTTGAAGTTCAAATGAAAAACGTGCCCAAAGTAAACTACCTGTTACTCAGGCACAGAAACTAGGATATGCATATAATTAGTAGCTTTGGATAGAAAGCACTCTGAAGTTTCTAAAACTGTTAAAATAATGTCTGTGAGTATAACATAACTGATATGGCAGGCGAAAACCAGAGAAAAATCCATCCAGGGAGTGTGATTTTTGGAGGTGACCAATTTTCAATTGAAGGCCTATTGGTTACATAGGGGAATAGCTCCCAGATTGCAGTTCCTATGGCTTCCACTAGATGTCTTAGAAAAAGGTTTCAAGCTTTTATCTTGAAAATCATGGAGTAAGACAAGTTCTTCCTGAGGTCACGTCAAGTGTCCTATTATGGATTTTGCGCGTAACAGTCAGCGCGCTCTTAGCTCTTTTTCTTTTCTATTCAACAGGCTATATTCCATCTGAAATATTATAGTTTATATTCATTTTAGGGTATCTGAGTATTGATTACAAATGCTGTTTGACTTGTTTCGACGAACTTTACCGGTACATTTGGGATATTGTTTGTCTGCATGGATGAACGCCATTGGGCATGTGGATTACTGAACAAAACGCGCCAACCAAGCGGAGCTTTATGGATATAAAGAGGGACTTTATCGAACAAAATGACCTTTTATTGTGTAACCAGGATGCTTTGGTATGCCATCAGATGAAGATCTTCAAAGGTAAGCGATTTATTTTATGCTATTTTTGAGTTTTGTGACACCTCTGCTGGTTGTGTTATTATGCTAATTGAATATTTGAGCGGGGCGCTGTCCTCAGACAATCAAAAGCCTTTTTGAAATCTGACAACGCTGTTAGATTAACAAGAATCTAAGCTTTTGAATGGTGTGCAACACTTGTATTTTCTGGAATGTTTAAAATGAGTATATTTGTAATTTGAATATGGCGCTCTGCATTTCACCGTATGTTGGCAAAATCGATCCCGTTCACGGGATTGGATCCCTAAGAGTTAAACCTCTCCTACTCCCTCCAACCAAGATGTCGCGAATCCCTCAAAACACCCCGCATTCCTTTTCCAATCCCTCCTGAAGAGGAAATAGGCCAATGATTCATGTCCTGTTGTTGGACCGTCGACCACAGTGATGCTTGTTACTGTCAAGCACGGTCTTGGAGGTGAGGTCTTCTATTCATTCCTGTCTCCTATCTGTTTTTTGGCATATTATTGGATAAATGAGATGAGGACCAGTAATGACTACTGTAACTGAATAACAGGCAGAAATGTGTTCATCTGTAGATCCATAGTGTGAGGTCATGATCACATGCTGTAGGCTATAGGTTGAGCAAACATTGATGCAGGTCATGTTTCTTTTTGTAACTCGCCCATTGTGTGAACTTAAGACTTCATTTTGGTAACCATGACATCTCATTATGAGACAGAGAAAATATCGATATGTCTGAAAGCTCTTTTTGTTTCAGAGCTTGGCACTCTGAAGCTCTGGCGATACTATAAACTCATTTTATAATTCCAAATGGTTCTGGGAGTGTTGAGTCTGCCTCTTTGGCAGAGAGACTGCTGTCTGGCTACTGGCTCTGTTTCGACCCAGCAAATCAAAAACAGACTCGACTAGAGAGCAGATTGTGCACCCAACATATTTATACTCATACTATAGTAAAGGAGTGTTACAGAGTAATGACTACTTTAGATGAGGAGAAGGCACATTTTTATTTGAAAGTGTGTTTCGAGACAAAGTGAAGTGTCCATAAAATTATGAAACAACATTGTATCAGTCACACATATACACAGTTACAGTACTAAGAAGTGTTAATGCTGCTTTCCAAGCATAAAGCATTAAGATATCCAAAAAAGCTTACTGTACTTACTGGCTTATTAATCTGGTATTACACATGTTATTCCACTACAGATAGAGAGGTACAAGGCATGTGTAATATCTGCAAGACTGGGAGCTTAGCAGTGTTTCCCATAGGAAGCAGTGCCAAAGTTAGCGTGGGGTCATTGGCCAATGACGCCATCTCCGATCAACATTTTTAGAGGCCTTCCTATTGGCCGCAGAGACAAAATGTTGCTGTTTTAGTGCAAATTTCCTGCAATTCTACACATTTTGCCATGAGGCGGAGAGAAAATTTTACAGTTTTAAAGCTATTTTCCTGCAATTCAACACATTTTGTCATGGGGCTGACAGATGAGAGAAAAAATTATAGTTTAAGGCAAATTTCCTCCAATTCTTCTACACATTTTGCCATGAGGCTGAGAATAAAACAATTTCAGTTTTAAAGCTAATTTCCTGCAATCTCCATAGACAAACAATGGCCTTACTGAAGGGCTCAGTGACTTTCAACGTGGCACCATCATAGGATGCCAACAAGTCAGTTCGTAAAAATGTCTGCCCTGCTAGGACTGCAAGTGCTGTTATTGTGAATTGGAAACGTCCAGGAGCAACAACTTCTCAGCCGCGAAGTGGTAGGCCACACAAGCTCATAGAACGGGACCGCCGAGTGCTGAAGCGTGTAGCGCGTAAAAATCGTCTCACTACCGAGCAGTGGAAAAACCTTCTCTGGAGTGATGAATCACGCTTCACCTTCTGGCAGTCCGACGGACAAATCTGGGTTTGGCAGATGCATAGTGCCAACTGGAAAGTTTGGTGTAGGAGAAATAATGGTCTGGGGCTGTTTTTCATGGTTTGGCCTCTTAGTTCCAGTGAAGGGAAATCTTAATGCTACAGCAAACAAGGACATTCTAGACGATTTAATGCTTCCAACTTTGTGGCAATAGTTTGGGGAAGGCCCATGCCCCCGTGCACAAAGCAAGGTCCATCCAGAAATGGTTTGACGAGATCGGTGTGGAAGAACTTGACTGGCCTGCACAAAGCCCTGACCTCAACCCCATCAAACACCTTTGGGATGAACTGTAACGCAGATTGCAAGCCAGGCCTAATTACCCACTACTGGGGTGGCAGGTAGCCTAGTGGTTAGAGCGTTGGACTTGTAACCGGAAGGTTGCAAGTTTGAATCCTCGAGCTGAAAAGGTAAAAATCTGTTGTTCTGCCCCTGAACAAGGCAGTTAACCCACTGTTCCCTGGGTGCCAAAGACGATGTCGATTAAGGCAACCCCCTGCACCTCTCTGATTCAGAGGGGTTGGGTTAAATGTCGAAGACACATTTCAGTTGAAGGCATTCATTTGTACAACTGACTAGGTACCCCCCTTTCCCTAATGCTCTAGTGGCTGAATGGAAGCAAGTCCCCGCAGCAATGTTCCAACATCTAGTGGAAAGCCTTCCCAGAAGAGTGAAGGCTGTTACAGCAGCAAATGGGGGACCAACTCCATATTAATGCCCATGATTTTTTTTTACAGATTGCCTGTAAACGTATGGCTGATTAGAAAACGCACTTGTTTACAGTGGTCGGAAGTTGCCAGTAGTATGTCCCCAGAGGTTTGTGCCGAGCTGAGAGATCCGGGAATTGATTGATTGCTTTCATCTGAGATGTTTCTTTGAGCGAGTGCTTTAATCAGATCCATTGTGAGTTTTAATGGGTGTTCTGTCCCTACATCATAAAATTCTACGATTGAAATACAGCAGATGTCATATAAACGTATGAATAGATGTGTACAAATAGTTTGTGTATTTTGCCAATAAGTCAAGACAGTTCATGTTGAATTCAGGAGCCCTGACATGATGAGGCATTGTAAGCGCTACCTCGAGGAGAGGAGCTTTTGTGGATTTTGCAATGAAAACCGCTATGGTCAAGTTAAGAACCTTCAACTTAAAGGTGCTACTCACAGGATATTTTGTTGTTGAATTTTTGCATTGTAATTTCAGAAAATGTCCAATACATCTGGCGCTAATAGTAGGAGGATAGTGTTTCACATTATCACTTACCCGCCAGTGTTGTGATTGGCTGTGATGTTCGCCTACTGATTTCTCCCGCCGGAGCGGCATCTGTTGTCAAACTGAGAAAGCTTTTCTGACTTTGTGGCTGTGTTATTTAGTGGACATTATTTGTTTATTTCCTGATTGCTAAAATTCTACATTGTTCGCTCAATTTCAGTTTTTGTGAGAAAAGAAGCACTGAACCCTCTAAATCACTGTGAAATATCTTTGTGCCCACTCTGGTCTACCAAAACTGCTGTTTGAAGTTGGTGGTCCACCAGCTTCAAACAGCTGTAAAAACTATATTTTTTGTTATTGAAAAGACATTTCACAGTGATTTAGATGTTACAATGATTCCCTACACTATTCAAATTGACCGAACAGTCCACTAGATAACACAGCCACAAAGTCAGAACGGCTTTCCCAGTGTGACAACAGATGCTGCTTCGGCGGGAGAAATCAACAGGCGAATATCACAGCCAATCACAACACTGGTGGGTAAGTAATACTGTGAAACACTATCATTGCACTGTTAGCACCAGATATATTATTGACATTTTCTGTAATTACAATTAAAAAATTATAATAAATCCTGTATAACACCATTAATTGAGGCATGAGGAGATATTTGTAAGCTAGCTCAAGGAGAGGTGCATTTAAAGTAATACTCCCCCAAACTCATTCCCTCACAAACAATGCCTCAGCTAGCACCTCTCCAGCCAAGCAGCTGTGTTACCCTCCTCGTTTTCCTCCTCTTTATTAGAGGGTGTGAGGTAAGCTTGGCCAATCGAGAAGTAGTGTTCCCCCCCTCGTTCACTTCGACAGCCTGTTGCCATGGCGAGGAGAAGTTCTGCCGGATATTGAATGGGCAAGTTAATACCACAACAGCACTCGCTCGAAGCGAGTGTTTCCGTTGCCTGCGTGTTTCAACGCCGTGTGGGGCCAGAGATTGAGAGAGGAGAGGCAGAATGCCAGGCTGGTCTCTCTGAAAGGCCCTTTGTGTAAAAACCTAATGCACAACTGACAAATGCTTACCTTGCTTACGAATACAGATTGTGATCTATACTTGAGAAGTTAAGTGGCAAGTAAGTCAAGGTAACAGTGGCCTCTATTTCACAGTGATATTTATTATTGAAACTTTTTGGGGGTCAAATCCATCGTTCTATATTCATGTCTGTGAACATACAAGAACATTTAAATGATGTTTTTTCAAGACTTACTGTAGATGATGTCAGCATGTCTTCCCTTCTCTATTATTACCTAGTTGTAAGTACAATTCAACTCTCACCAAGGTAACAACACCATCCATTTTACAAGGATATTCATCGATTGAACTTTCTCTGGGTCAAGTTCACGGGCCTGTGTTTATGTGTGTATGAACATCCAGGACAATTAATGCATTTTAATGGGAACGGCATGGCCTTCAAAACCCAGACATTCCAGTGAGCAGCTTTCACTAGGCCACTAATGACATAGCTGGTGTGTTTTATTTCACCATAATGGTTTATCAGACTGTGAATTCGGCACTCTCGCCTCCTCGTCCGTGAAAAGTAGCCATCGATGCCAGCAGTTAGTGCACTGCCAGGGACAGTGTGTGTGTGTGCTTATGCTTGTGTGTGTGTGTACACGATTCAGGAGGTTTACTCTAGTTACGAACCCAATGGGACCGGATTCCTCCGGAGTGATTAGCATACGAATGCTGTTCCGCACAGCGCCACTCCGATTGGCCCAAAAAAGGTCACTTCCCACAGTACTTTTGGCTCGGAACTAGATTGTTCTCTTTTTTCGATGGACTGTCATTGCTGTTACAGCTCCTGCCATTGGCTTGCAGAGTCCGTTTTTTGTCCCTCTCTTCCCTGGTGAGTTTCTGAAGTCTGTTTAGCCCGTCACAGTAGACTTTCTCCGAGTCTAGAGATGAGTCTGACAGAGCTCCTCTGCACTACTCCTGTTAGAATGCTTAACAAGTCCAAGATGGGATTTCTGAAAGAAGCTTCTGTTGCAGTTCTGAAAACTCTGCTTGGGTCCCATTGTTAGTCAATTAGTACTGTAGCATGTGTATTGCAAACACCCCATTCCAATACGGGATGATTTTGGGTGTTTATAGCGATTATTCACATGAATAAAGATGTATAAAGACCTAAATCAATCAACTGTTGAGTTTTTCAAACAAAAGCTCCCAGTCACCTTGAAATGATGAGACCAGTAGAGAAACTGGAAACCAGTTTGAAGCCCTTGCTCTGTGGAGTCCATTAGAAATCATTTGTGTTTGTATTAAAAAAAGTATGAAAATGTATGCACTCACTATTGTAAGTCGCTCTGGATAAGAGCATCTGCTGAATGACTAAAATGTCAAATGTAAGTGTGTCACCCAGATGCAGTCATTCAAAGACCACCACCCTTTTACTGGCAGTGTAAACCTAGCCGCATCAGACCTTTCTTTTATTCACTCTGAATGAAACGTCATGTCATTCCTGTTAGCTACTGAGAGCGGTCACGTAGTTGACCACGAAATGTCAGAGGTCACTAAACCACCTTCATAGGGACACAATGATCTCACCAAGATTTAGTGCCTCAGCTAATCCCTGGAAGGGCCCTTGTTCTTGTAAAGATGTGCAACGGATTATCGTAATGTCAATGAATTATCGTTGCGCTGTCAGTGCTATAACCATACCATCTGCGAAACAGAGTATCCACATTCATCACACCCCCAACACCCTATACAGTTCTGCTGCATGACGACGTACATATCTTACTTCCTGTGTGATATTTACCACTTATCACAGTTATATCACACCCATTTAAATCAAATCAAACTTTATTTGTCACATGCACCGAATACAACAAGTGTAGACTTTACCGTGAAATGCTTACTACAAGCCCTTAACCATTAGTGCAGCTCAAGAAGAAGAAAATATTTACAAAGTAGACTAAAATAAAAAGTAATAATAAAAAGTAACACAATAACAATAATGAGGCTATATACAGGGGGCACTGGTACTGAGTCAGTGTGCGGGGGTAGAGGAGACTGCGGGGGACTGTTCAGCATTCTTATGGCTTGGGGGTAAAAGCTTTTGAGGAGCCTTTTGGTCCTAGACTTGGCTCTCCGGTACCACTTGCCGTGCGGTAGCAGAGAAAACAGTCTATAACGTGGGTGACTGGAGTCTCTGACAATGATTAGTGATTATTGAGGCGTGATATGGGCCTGTACTTCACAGCAGGTCCTTCAAGGCATGCAGGTGTCAGGATATCAAGCTAACTGGGTCTAAATTACCTAATTGACGCCCAAAAGAGGCTGGGTTGATATGCTTCACCAATGTCTTCACATACCTGAATTAATAACGAATGATTAATAACTTGATTTGAAGACACACCAGACTCAGGAAGCATGCTATCCAGGACTAATGTACACAACCACCAATCTTGGTACTGTCACGCTCACTGATAGGCTAAAGTAGATGTATTCACAAAGATCCAGACTACTGTCAGGTTTGGAGTGATGGTGGGTGTCATTGACAAGTATTAATTAAAATGATTAACTTAAAGATCAAAGCAATTAATTTAAAAAATTGTTACAGAGTAAAGGGTATATGAACCTGTTTCGACAGGTAGTCTTCAGAAAGCCAATCCTTCTACCCTGTTTTGATACCCAATCCAGCCTCCATTTTAAACTCCACTTCCTTCTTGCCTAAGGTTGTTTCCCAACATCAGACAGTAGCCTCTCAAGAGACATCACAATCGTCTTTAATAGATATTATTTTAATAGCATCTTTTCATATTTCTTCTGTGGTAAATTATTTGACCCAGAGAGGGTAACCATGTTGTAGTGAGTCAGTTTCCAGCCCTGCTCTGTTCTAATCAAGAGGACTGAGATGAGGATTGAGGCTGAAGGGAGTCTGGGCTTGAGGAAGGCAACAGCCTCGCAGTGTCATGGCAAGCTGGTGTGGAAACAGTGTGATTTTATAAGGGAAGAGGGTGAGACAGGGACAAAGAAGGGAAGAAGCGGGGGAGGGAAGGAGGGAGGGAGGGAGGACTAAAGGCAAGTAAGGGGAAGGGTAACGAGGGAGAGATTGAGAGACAGAAAGATAAAAGGAAGGGGGAGAAATGTGAGAGATGGAGGGAGGGAGAATGCTGAGTAATGGAAAGAGAGGTGGAGACTGTGTTCGTTTAGCCCCGAGTGCTTTCCAAATAATTTAGAGCTATGTTTAGGCCTATCTGTGTGCTGTGGAGCGAGGACGAGCCGACCTGGGGCGAAACCTTACCTGCCTGATCACACACACACATACACACACAGAAAAAAGTAGATAATGGAACATTGAAGTTGACACCTCAGAGGATTAGTGGTCTCTACTGTCCAACCAAACGTTATCCCTGGGGTTTGATAGTGAGAAGCTGTAGGTGGACAAAAAACAGAGACTTTTGTGACAACAGCTGATGATCCACGTACAACACCTATATTAGTGATTACAGGTATAGAACCTTCGTTGATCCACTCAGTCATTTTTAAAGGCCTATCCTTAAGACCATCTGGAGGCCATATGAACTGAGCTGTTTTACTGAAGGTCAAAAATAATGACCTGTTTACAGTTCTCTCCTCTTCTTTCCTCTCCCCATATCCCTCTGCCCCTCCTCCCTCTCTCACCATCCACCACTCCTCTTTCCCGTCCACCTTTCCTTTCCATCCCCACTCCCCCTCTCCTTTTCACTCACCCTCTTCCCCTCCATCATCCCCCCTCCATCCCTTTCCCCTCCACACCCCTTTTCACACAAGGTATGATCTCAGTGTTTGTATTCGTGGCCCTCTCTACCCCCAAGGCTTTGTCCAAGACCTCCACACAATGCCAAAGACCATGACCCACCCTTCTTTTTCTCTGTCGGACTCCCTTGTCCCCTCCTCCCCCCTAGATATGATAAAATGTATAGAGACATAATGAATAGAAGAGTCCCCATTCAAGTCAATTATTCCTCTGTTCTTTTCATTCTATTTCTATGCATTTAATCCTATCCGATAGGCAAAATCCAGACTTTTGAAAAACTTCAGTTGAACCTTTTCTGACCCTACAAAAAAAGTAGGGTCACAAGTAAAAATACCTTTTCAATGTTACCTGCTTTTGTATTTTGAGAATGGGTGTTTTAAGGATTCAGTTTGTTGGGTTGGTTTCTGAGTGATTTTAGACAGTCATACTGGTACCTTGGTCATGACCAATGTCTATGTGGGTGGTCCCATTCTGCCCCGTGTATATATCGTTTTCTTCGTATATATTTCATATATATTTTAATCTCACTTTCCATCTACGGACTGAATATACTCTCCTGCAACCCGCCTCACCCAATGTGGTACGGATCTGCTATTTTTATTCTTTAGAACCGGAGAACCCCCTTCAGAAGCTAGCCAGCTAACTAGCTACTAGCTAGTAGTCAGTTAGCCACTGCTAGCGGTCCTCACCTTTAACTCGGACATCAGCCAGCCTCAACCCGGTCAATTCCTGCCAGTCTGCACAGTGCAATATCAACCCAGAGCATATCAGACTTCTTTTTCGCTACCACATCTCCGGATTCCTACCGCAAGCTCTCAACCTTTACACTGGATCATCGCAGCTAGCTAGCTACTATCCGAGTGGCTACTCCTGGCTAACGTCTCTGTCCCGAAGCAAGCACCAGTTAGCCTGGAGCTAGCCTTGAGCTAGACCCATCTCCCGGCTAGCCAAAGAGGTCCACCAGCCAATTCTTGGGCTACAATACCTCTTTTGCCAATTGGCCTGGACCCTTTACAGCCGACACGGAGCCCCGCTGATCCAGCACAACTGGTCTGCCGACGTAACCGTCCGAGGTGGTTTCAACAGGCTCTTCCGTTGCGACGTCGCCGGATGCCCATCTGCTAGCCCTGGCCCGCTAGCTGTCTGAATCGCCATAGAATCGGCCTCCTATTTTGCAACAAAGCCTCTTTCACTCATGCTGCCAAACATACCCTCGTAAAACTGGCTATCCTACCGATCCTTGACTTCGGCGATGTCATTTACAAAATAGCTTCCAATACTCTACTCAGCAAACTGGATGCAGTCTATCACAGTGCCATCCGTTTTGTCACCAAAGCCCCATATACTACCCACCACTATGACCTGTATGCTCTCGTTGGCTGGCCCTCACTACATATTCGTCGTCAAACCCACTGGCTCCAGGTTGTCTATAAGTCTTTGCTAGGTAAAGCCCCGCCTTATCTCAGCTCACTGGTCACCATAGCAACACCCACCTGTAGCATGCGCTCCAGCAGGTATATTTCACTGGTCACCCCCAAAGCCAACACTTCCTTTGGCCGCCCTTCCTTCCAGTTCTCTGCTGCCAATGACTGGAACGAATTGCAAAAATCACTGAAGCTGGAGTCTTATATCTCCCTCTCTAACTTTAAGCATCAGCTGTCAGAGCAGCTTACTGATCACTGCACCTGTACACAGCCAATCTGTAAATAGCACACCCAACTACCTCATCCCCATATTATTACTTATCCTCTTGCTCTTTAGCACCCAAGTATCTCTACTTGCACATCATCATCTGCACATCTATCACTCCAGTGTTAATGGTAAATTGTAATTATTTAGGGTTGCACACATTGTACATAGATTTTTCTATTATGTTATTGACTGTACGTTTGTTTATGTGTAACACTGTTGTTGTTTTTGTCGCACTGCTATGCTTTATCTTGGCCAGGTCGCAGTTGTAAATGAGAACTTGTTCTCAACTGTTCTACCTGGTTAAATAAAGGTGAAATAAAAAAATAAAATAAAACAAGGATAATTGAGATGGGATACGGCTGGAATGCTGTACTTCCCATTAGCGATGAAGTCTTACTAGCTAAATTTCAGCCATTTAATCAGATCCCCTTGATCTGAGCCGTGCATGATAGGCTGAGTGGGAGGTAGAGAGAGAGGGAAAGAACATGAGTTAGATAGAGAGAGAGAAAGAAAGAAAGAGTTAGAGAGAGAGAGCATCTGATGCTAGCATACATTGCTGAATGCAGGAAGGATACAGCAGTCCTTTGTAGATGTTCCTTTTTCAGATCATTCATCAGCTCTGCTCTCTGTTTCTACCCTCAATACAATCATTCATCAGCTCTGCTCTCTGTTTCTACCCTCAATACAATCATTCATCAGATCTGCTCTCTGTTTCTACCCTCAATACAATCATTCATCAGATCTGCTCTCTGTTTCTACCCTCAATACAATCATTCATCAGATCTGCTCTCTGTTTCTACCCTCAATACAATCATTCATCAGATCTGCTCTCTGTTTCTACCCTCAATACAATCATTCATCAGATCTGCTCTCTGTTTCTACCCTCAATACAATCATTCATCAGATCTGCTCTCTGTTTCTACCCTATACAATCATTCATCAGATCTGCTCTCTGTTTCTACCCTCAATACAATCATTCATCAGATCTGCTCCCTGTTTCTACCCTCTATACAATCATTCATCAGATCTGCTCTCTGTTTCTACCCTCAATACAATCATTCATCAGATCTGCTCTCTGTTTCTACCCTATACAATCATTCATCAGATCTGCTCTCTGTTTCTACCCTCAATACAATCATTCATCAGATCTGCTCCCTGTTTCTACCCTCTATACAATCATTCATCAGATCTGCTCCCTGTTTCTACCCTCAATACAATCATTCATCAGATTTGCTCTCTGTTTCTACCCTCAATACAATCATTCATCAGATCTGCTCCCTGTTTCTACCCTCAATACAATCATTCATCAGATCTGCTCCCTGTTCCTACCCTCAATACAATCATTCATCAGATCTGCTCTCTGTTTCTACCCTCTATACAATCATTCATCAGATCTGCTCTCTGTTTCTACCCTCTATACAATCATTCATCAGATCTGCTCCCTGTTTCTACCCTCTATACAATCATTCATCAACGACCATATGGCCACACTCTGAGATCTCTGCAGCATGTGTTGTTGAAATATTTCATGGCTATTGATACAGAGTGTAGTTCTGGATACGTCGTCATTCATGTATGCTTTATGGAGCTAGTAGAATTCATTGACTCTGGTCATCATTGGTCTATATACCATTAACACTAAAGCTTTAGATCAGTAGCTAGCATGAACTTAGCAATGCTTTGCCTGTCCCCAGGCCATAAAGGGGCAATCCACAGTTGAAACAATAAGGCTATATAGTGTTTGTTTACATTTACTTTGTTTACAAACATTTGAGTAAAACAAGCCTAGATTTTGTGTTCTGATGAGGTACGCCAGTTGAACTAAGGTCATGAGGCATTTCTAAGTTATGTTCTTCAAGAATATAAAGGTTACATACCATTCATTTATAAGTCCTTGTTAAATGTACAGTATGCCTCCTTCAATGCATCCTTCTAGCTTTTCCCTGCCACACAGCGATCAATGAAAGGACTGGATGGGTGGAAGCAATGTTTCCCCCAATTAGCTTTAACTTATCCAGTTCCATAATTTCTGTAATAATGCTTGTGAAAACGTTCTATGAACCAAAGTTGTATAAAGCATTATGAATGTGTAGTGCCTTATCTATCACACCCATAACGTATTCATAACAGCTGTAGGCTGTTTACAACAACCTACATGTCTTCAAATGCATTCATTATGTCTTAGTCATATTTCTCTCTGTACTCATCTCTGTACTTTAGAAAGTATTCTTGAAAGCTCTCCCTCTCTCTTGCAGTCTTTGTTGTAAGTGTTACTAAGCAGAGCCAGTCCAAGCGACACAGAGCTCTAAAGTGCTCAGCTCTGACTGCACCTCACAGGTCTGGGGCAGTAATCTGAACTATTTAAAGAGTATTAAATCCTTCACATTAGCCTTTGGACTAAAATAACACACACACCAGAGTGGTTACTGTGACATGTTAGTCGGACAGACCAACCCTGAGCCCAGCCAGAGGGGGAAATTATAGACCTAAAGTAGATGTGACACATGGAGGGTAAACCAGGGGATGGGGAGAACTAAGAACTAAGATCCCCCTCCTCTTCCTCCTAATTGGAACGGTCCCCTTGTCCCTTTTGGTTAAGTGTAAATAAGTAAACCGACCCAATCAAGGGGTGAAGGGGGAGTGTGGATGTGAAACAGATCAGCTTGTGTGGGATTAAACAAAAGCAGAGGGGTAGTCGGCTGTGTTAAATTAGTTTGAATTTCACCAAAGTAAAGAGAGAGAGAGAGGGAAAGGGAGAAAAATGGAAGAAAGAACGTTAGTGAGAGAAAGGCAGAGAGTAGCTGGCGTTTTTGAACTGAGCTCTGGAGGACCTATTATTACCAGATGGTACTGAATGGGAGCCTGCCAGCCTAGTCATTGCTTATTGCCTTAACTCTGCCTCTCTCTCTCCCTCCATTTCTCTCTCTCCCTCCTTTCTTCCCTCCACTCTCCTCTTCTTTTCTCCATCGCTCTGTGACTGTTCATTTTTTTTTCTTCTCCCTTTTCTCTCCCTCTATTTCCAGCTGTTTTTGGAGCGCGCTCTCTCTCTCTCTCTTTTGCTGGGGGAAGTTCTCTCCACCAAGTGTCTCAATTTAACAGGAGCTCCCTCCTTCTCTCTCTTCCTCTCTCAGCCCCTTCCTCCTCCCCTTCGGCCGTGACAGAGCACACCTGCTTGGTCTTGGCTGCGCGCGCTCTCAGTGCAATTATCGCTCGGCCCCTTGCAGCACAGTGCAGAAGGCTCCCAGTGATTCAGCCTATAGCCCCAACTGGATATTTGGAAGGACGACCATCTGACCTCGGCGCACTCCAACTCTCTCTCTCTCTCTCCCACGCTTCTAAAGAGCACAGGTAGGATAACCCACTGATAGATAGAGGGGACGGATCTTGGGGGGAAAACTCGGGAAAGATTATAGGCCTGTGGACTGTGGGAAAAGAGGGGGATTGTGAGGGGAATTGTTAAAAGGGATTTGGAATTGGAGTTATTGTGTTTCGAGGGTCCCAAACATGCAGACTTGGTTAGTAAAATGGTGATGCTGTGCTTGTGGTTTGAGGTTTTCTAATGGCTTGGTAGGTTCTGTGAAGTGGATGCTCTTTTGATGTTCCTTCATTCCTTAACTCGCCAGACTCGGTGTGCAGTGATTTTGTGGTTGAACTGGTCATGAACGGTTGTTCATTTCGATGCTTTTGCACATACATACAATTAGAATGTACGACATGAGTCATCCCAGGCATATCATGAAAGTGATGAGTTTGTGCATGATATTGCGCATTTGTTTTGTGAGGGCGTAGGGTTAGTGTGTGTGTGCATGTGTGTGTGTGTGTGTGTGTGTGTGTGCGTGTGCGTGCCCTCTAAACTAGATGCGTGGCCAGGTCTAAGTCTCACAACAGGACTGGCTTAGGGAGGAGAGACCATAGCTAATCATTCCCATACCAGACAATATGATAGCCTACAGTATGATGTAGACAGCACCAGCTATAGGGGGTGCTACTGTTGATGCTAGCACTTCACTCCCATGCCAATGTATTAGAAAACCCTACCCTATTTATCCAAAAGAGGATATCATGTCATCTTTCCTTAGCTTTATTGGTTTATCCCTTGGCTAGCGGTTTTTCGTTTTTTACCCCTCAAGGCACTTGAGCAAGTGAGCTGTTTTGTCAGTTAGTTGGCTTGTGGTTGTACATGTGGTTTTCCCTTACATCAAACTGTCCAGTGGTGTTAGTTTATGGTTTTACATGCATTCAGAGTTGTTGTGTCTCTGTGTGAGCAGGGCAGAGGAATACAGAGAAATAGAAGGGGTTTCTTTGCTGTGAAGTCCCTGGAGAGTTTTCTCTCCTCTCTTGTCAGTTACTGGCCCTGGTGGAAAACCCATTAAGTTTACCAGTGTCCTTTTCTTCAGTTGTAGCACTTTAATGCATTGCTTTCTCTCTTTTGTACTCTCCCTCCGGCACTTGGAGATCCTACGGGCGAAACAAAAACACAACAACAACAAGGATTTCTCTGTATTGCCTCAAGCCATTACAGTTCACCTGCAGCAGTTCATGCCAGAATGAACCCATCCAGGGCATTTTATACTGAAACAAATCGATCTGAAATGGTTTATTTAACTTGCTGTTCTGTTTCACATCAACGTTAACGCACCGTTTCAGCCCGCCTCGTGACCACTCTGCTTTGATGGAAGCGCTGCAGACCCAAATCGCCCGGGGCAACCACAATTAAAGGGAGGACCTGCTTTGAAGTCGAAGAAAGGGGAAAAGAAAAACCAGTACCTGGCAACCCAAAGCCTTATTAATCCTGTAACAGTACAGCTTCCTCTATCACAGAGAGATCTGACTGATGGCTTCCCTGCAAGACACCGCAAAACTCCCATCTAACTGCTAACTTCCTCCAACACAGAGGGAGTTTTTTACAGGGCTGAACTGGAGTTACAGTATAGAGTGGAGAGGAAGGGATTATGAGTTGGAGGATGGACAGGACTTGATTTCCTAGTCCACCTCTAGTACTCTCCACAACCTCAACCTAAACATGTTGTGGCATGTTGATGGAGTTGTTGATGTTTAAGTCTCGTTTGTTCGGACTAACTTGTACAGTATAGTTTGGTTAGCTCTGTATGAGAAAAGTAAGACATTGGTCTTTAGAGGCGAGGCCCAGGTTTGAGCCCAGGGGCCACATTTTCCCGTCTGGACTCACTGTAACTGTCCAGGCCGAGAGAGAACAATAAGCTGAAAGACGGACATTAGCCACAAATGATGTTTTTCCTCGTTGGAATAATAGAAAGTTCCATCCTCCAATAGTGCTCTGTCCAAAAAGCAAATTGTATTGCCAAAGGGTCAAAGAAAAAATTTCTTAATCTATGGGAGATGAAGGTAGAGGGAAAAAGAGAGAGAAAGGGAGAAAGAGAAAAATAGTAGGTTGGGCAGCAGAGTAGACGTTCACATCTGTTCAATACAGGCTGCAGATAATACAGGTTGTAGATAATACAGGCTGCAGATAATACAGGCTGCAGATAATACAGGCTGCAGATAATACAGGTTGTAGATAATACAGGCTGTAGATAATACAGGCTGCAGATAATACAGGCCGTAGATAATACAGGCTGTAGATAATACAGGCTGCAGATAATACAGGCTGTAGATAATATAGGCTGTAGATAATACAGGCTGTAGATAATACAGGCTGCAGATAATACAGGTTGTAGATAATACAGGCTGTAGATAATACAGGCTGTAGATAATACAGGCTGCAGATAATACAGGCCGCAGATAATACAGGCCGTAGATAATACAGGCCGCAGATAATACAGGCTGTAGATAATACAGGCCGTAGATAATACAGGCCGTAGATAATACAGGCTGTAGATAATACAGGCCGTAGATAATACAGGCCGTAGATAATACAGGCTGCAGATAATACAGGTTGTAGATAATACAGGCTGTAGATAATACAGGCTGTAGATAATACAGGCCGTAGATAATACAGGCCGCAGATAATACAGGCCGTAGATAATACAGGCCGTAGATAATACAGGCCGTAGATAATAGAGGCTGTAGATAATACAGGCCGTAGATAATACAGGCCGCAGATAATACAGGCCGCAGATAATACAGGCCGTAGATAATACAGGCCGTAGTAATACAGGCCGTAGATAATACAGGCCGTAGATAATACAGGCCGTAGATAATACAGGCTGCAGATAATACAGGCTGTAGATAATACAGGCTGCAGATAATACAGGCTGCAGATAATACAGGCTGTAGATAATACAGGCTGTAGATAATACAAGTGTGGATGTATAAATGTCAGCCATACAATACTTCTCAATGAACGGTTCAAACGCCTTGTAACCATTCACTTGGCTTTCTCCTACAACTGTTCAAACAGCACAGACACTTCAGGGCTTTCTGCGGTCTCTGCGGTCTGTCAACGATATATGTGTTTTTATGACCCAAGTTCTGAATGTCTTTGGAGTTCTCCCAAAGAAATGCAATGCTCGCAGACGTTGGTCTTGTAACGGATCCAGAGAGAGTTTCTGGGTTTGACATGGGGAAATCAATCTGTTAGGGAACTATTGTGAACACTGAAGGGGTTAGTGGTGCAGGCATTTCCTGTTGACAAAGCTCCGGTATATTATCTGTAGTGCCCAATCTGCCCATCATTTGACATAGAAGTTATTTATTGGATGGATCTCTGGTTTTCTCCCCATATAGATAAACTCTCTTGAACTCAGATGTCTTTAGGGAAAAAACAATGACAAATGGAGACCCGCTAGAAGGATTTCAATATGGAAAGGCAGACGAATCACGCAGACAGACAAACTGGGTCTTGAGGACTGGAAATTGTTAAAACTGTCTGGGTATCTGCGTCTGGTTGGGGAGTGGTTGACACGTAGAGTTGTTGATGGGTTCAAAGAGGGCACACGTGTTTCAAACATCTTGTAGCCTTGTAAATACCTCCCATGGATTTGTTACTGACAGGCCCTCTGGAGACAGAAGGTGGAGACCCTCGTCAAGGGGAGTTGGAGTAGAATGGAGTCATGGAGGGGTAGTGGTAGGGGATAGGAGGGTTGGAATTGTTGTCGTGAGATCTGTCTCCTGTCAGTCACTCAGACACAAAACAAGTACAACATACCATCTCTGTCATCCTCTCGCAAATGCTGCACAAGTTTGGAAAGGTATGAGTACGGGTTGATGACCTACATACTGTACATGTGGCATGGATGGAATACAGCTGAATGGTGTCCAAGAGAGATAGAGAGAGAGAGAGGTGTGGAGGGAATAATGAGTCAGATATGTTACATGGTGTCTGCTGTAATCTGCTTCCTGCCTGAGACTTGTCAGAAGTGTGTCCAGATTTTTAGAGAAAGTGGCGAGGGAGGGAAGGAGAGAGGGACGAGAGGGAGGGAGGGGGGTTGACAAGGCTGCTGTAATGAAAGGAAGTGTCAACCCCCGCCCCTCCGCTCAGAGAGAAAGATCAGACTTGCTCTGACAAAACACAGCCCTCAGGCCTTACAGAGGAGGAGGAGGAGGAGGAGGAAGAGGAAGAGTGAAAGGGAGAGGGTGTCTTTTGACTGCTCCTATCTTTCCACCTTTCGATTATTGAACACAGGCAGTCAGAGGCACACACACACACACACACACACACAGACACATACACACATAGTATGAAGACACACATACACACACACACACACACACACACACACATAGAATGAAGACACACACATACACACACACACACAGTATGAAGACACACCTCCTTTTACACATTTTATCGAGGACACAAACTTTGAAGGCTGGAAAATAACCACTGATCTTAGAACTGTTATACATTCTAGGCCCTCATTGCACCGGGTTCCCTACTGATCCGGGAACTAAATAACATCTCACATTACGCATCCGCACCATTAAAGACTTCGCTCACAGCTAGCACTACAGCTAGTTACAGCCCTCCTCCTGTACTATCCAAATATGGACCCCGTAATATGTGCCAGTTTATAGTTCACCACCAAATCTGCTATTTACGTGTTTGTTGTCAATTGTATCGCTAATAAATCTCATTCTAGTAATCACAGTGATGTTGACAAGATGACACATGTTGACTAATGTACGCTAATTGTCACCTCATTAAATAGACAAATGATTTATAGGTTAGGTCCACTTGACTGCATATGAACAGTATCTGGCCCTGTTGCCTTTGCTACTGTAACAAGCAGACAAAAAGATGGCTCTGACGTGATTTTTTTTTGGGGGGGGCATCAGCGGAAAGGCACGAATGGTGAGAGAGTTCAACAAACGTGGCAATGTGCAAAAGCATCTTGGTGGGCAGTGCCCAGTACATCAATGAGACTTACACAACTTGAGTGGTAAACCACACTGTAATGTACCACATTCAAAGACCATTCAAAGACAAAGCCATCAAACAATATCCAGAACAATCATGTCAAATACATGTTTTACTCTGCAGTATACACTAGTAAAATAACCACGATCATATCAAATCAAATTTTCTTAATCACATGCTTCGTAAACAACAGGTGTAGACTAACAGTGAAATTACTTACTTACGGGCCCTTCCCAACACCGCAGAGAGAAAGAAAATAGAGGAAAAATAGAAAAGTAATAATACATGCACAATGAGTAAGGATAACTATATACACGAGGTACCAGTACCGAATTGATGTGCAGGGGTACGAGGTAATTGACGTAGATATGTACATATAACCAGGAATAAAGTGACAGATAATAACAGTAGCAGCAGCGTATGTGATGAGACAAAAAAGTAAAGGGTCAATGCAGATATTCCGGGTAGCTATTTAGTTAACTATTTAACCAACTATATCCAATGGTCCTTAGATCCCTGACAACACTGTGTGGTCTAGATACCTAGACACTGACTGAACCCATGTAAGGCCTTTACTCACACACTTTGCATTGTGCACCTCAGCCCTCTCAAAGCCTTTCATATACAGCTGTCAACAAACAGTGTAAGCCCTTTGAAATGTGTCATTGGAAGTGCACTGAGAACTCATTCAAGGATTCACCTAAACAAAACATCAATTAGAGCGAGAGAGAGAGGGGGAAACACAGAGAGAGAGAGAGAGAGAGAGAGAGAGAGAGAGAGAGAGAGAGAGAGAGAGAGAGAGAGAGAGAGAGAGAGAGAGAGAGGAAAAGAGAGAGAGAGGAAAATAGAGGGAGAGAGAGAGAGAGAGAGAGAGAGAGAGAGAGAGAGAGAGAGAGAGAGAGAGAGAGAGAGAGAGAGAGAAGAATAAGAAGGCCTTGCTGGCCCAATAGACATTGCCAAGCAGTTGTCTGACGATGGGAGATTGAGAAGATTGAAGACGAGTAAAAGTGCTGACGGTGGCAGGTTTTTCCAAAGTGGTTTAGCAGAGGATCGGCTCTGTCGTGTCGTGGCCTGCCGTGGACACAGCCCTCTAGGTTCACACACAGACTTGCATGTTTTTTTTAGGGCCGTCTGTGATCTAACCAATGGATGCTCCAGATCAGTCCTTTATGCTTGTGAAGCTGTACCTCCACCCTCTCTCCTCTCCTCTCCTCTCTCCTGGATATCTTTGAGGAAACTACTGATGAAAGAGCCAATGCCTGGGGCTCAGTGGGACGTCTAATGGAATGTGTCTGCCTGCACAGGTTCAACCAAACTGTGACGAGTTCCCTTCTGCATTACTGGGTCTCGTGGCATCGCTCAGACTCTCTAGAATACAGATTAGTTAGAGAAAGGAAATGCATTCATTGCAGTTAGGCTATTGCACTTTACTATTAAATGGACTGGAATCAAGATCTTGATTGGCATGATTTGCATGGTTTGCAAGCTTCAAACGTTTCCTTATTCCATTTTTTTTTCACAATTGTGTTAAGGTCTTATTGTACTATGTCTGTACACACAAAACAAGCTAACCTAGACATGTATGTCCGTTTTGATCATTACTAGCACCACATTGGATGTGGCGTTGTTGGGTTAGCATATTACCAACCAATCAGCAGGTAGTATTATATAGTTGTTGCTAATGTGCCAGTATAGGAGTTCATTAGCGGTCTTATAGTGTTTAATAAAAACATGACTGACAGATCTCCCTCTTCAAGGAGATTGGTATCTCTTCCCTCCTGCTCTGCTTTGTCTTAATACGTCTCAGGAATGTTTATTATCACCTAGAAATGGGAGGACACACAGGAGGCTGCTTTTAATATGAATTCCTCTGTGTGTGCGTGTGCATGTGTACGTGTGTGTGCCTGCCTTCATGTACCTCCAGCAGTGGCTAACGTCCAAACACTGAGGAGATCAGGATCAATGCTTAGGGGTCAAGGACTATATGGGTCGTTCCACCAATTCAGTGCCTTTTGAGAAGTGTAACTCAATTGAGCCATAAATCCCCTTGTGACAGGGGGAATGGAAGCGTGTCGAGTGCAACAGGGAGTGGCAATCATAAAACAAAATCAATTGTTAAAACATTTCTAGTCTGTCTATCTATGGGTGACAGGGTTGACATGTTATGTGCACGGAGGGACATGTCAAAATGTTGAATTTTTGCAATTTAGCAAGTCTGATTTATTGAATTTTCATTTAATATAACAGGCTATTAAAATTCACTATTTTCGTGGAATGACCCTTATGCAAATCAGTACAGCATTCCTTCCTGTTATCTCTATTTGGTTTCCAGCTATCAGACCAATGAAGGTTTAAAAAGACTAAACATCTTGGCAAGACAACTAACAGGATATTCATTATGGATTCCCCTACATATTGACTTATAGATAAGTTAAACCTGAAGCCAGGATTTGCCCTGTTCAAAAAGATTGGACTACATGTTCTTGTGCTCTACTGTTAAGCTAAGATTGGATCTGTTTTATCTCTGAGTTTCAACACATTTCCGTATGGCACGTTTCCAACTCAGTGGCCTTGTTGTTCGAGTCTCCGCCCAGAGATTGGAAGGTTGTGAGTTCAATCCCTGGCTGAGTCATAACAAAGACTAAAAACGGGACCTGATTCGTCTCGCTTGGCACTCAGCATTTTTTTTAACCTTTATTCTACTAGGCAAGTCAGTTAAGAACAAATTCTTATTTTCAATGACGGCCTAGGAACAGTTCAGGGGCAGAACGACAGATTTGTACCTTGTCAGCTCAGGGGAATTGAACTTGCAACCTTTCAGTTATTAGTCCAACACTCTAACCACTAGGCTACCCTGCCACATTAAGGAGATAGATTGGAAGAAAGGCCCTGTGATAGACTAGTGTTCTGTCCAGAGGGTGTACTTGTACATCAAGCTGCCTCACGCTTCAGAAACAGGAGATAGGCTCCTGCCCTATGAGTCGTTCCAGCTCGAACAAGCTCACGCTGGTGCAAGGTTACTTAATAACATATTTCCATAGGCTAAGACTCAGTCCTCCATAGAAAATAGAAGTCAAAGTCACAGCATTAAGTCAAATCCAATTGAATCCTTGTTTTCTTCATCCACCCATATTACAATGAGCAGAGGCATATGCCCCATGGTTGGAATCCATTCCATTTCAATCCATCAACCCATACATTTTTCCATATATTTTTTTTTATGAAATTGATCCCAACGGTGATACAGTATGCTCGGAGAACTCTGTTCCCATTGAGTGCTGTAATGTAGCTCTGTCTGTGTGATGGCTGTAGTGTGGGTTAGACCTATAATTACCCTGGATGTTCAGAGAGAGCCGCCGTAAGGCCTGATCCTGTTCCCATTGACCTGACGCCACCCTAAGAACCGGACACACACGCACACACACACCCACACACATAGTCACCTACCCAGCAATCTGTCTGTCATGCAAAGGTCCAGCAGACCCGCCTCTCTCTTTGGTCCCAAAGTAATTGAAGGGGCTGTGTGCAACCACAAACATCATGAGTCGAATAATAACACTGACCCTGAACCAGTTGGAGAGAACTGAAAGTACAGTACAGTAATCGGGCTGTGTTTGTCTGGGCTTGGACTACTGGGTCAGTTTGACTGGACAGAGTGTGTTTTCTGTGACTGGACTGGCCAAAAGGCTGGAGTGGGCCAAAGATTAACTGGAATGGATGACCATTGCGGTCATGACTTGTCGGTCAGAGAAGAAGACTGGAAGACTTCTCACAGTATATGGCTGGTTTCCTAGAATCTTAGAGGGCCTTGAAATGGAGAGAGATAATCAAGGAAAACACTATAAGTACAAATTACTTTGCTGTACAATTATACAGTAATCAGTCATTGGTTTGACAAGATGTTTTCACAAATTGTTACCATAAATTGTGTATGCATACTTACTGTTTCTGCCCTGTGAAATACACTTGGTACAGACTTGGTGGTCCCCCATTTTACAGATTGATACATTTCCCAATGTTCTTGGCTTTGCCCTGACCTCTCCTCTTTAACCTTTGTTAGGTAAATAGGCCATTCTCCCCCTGCTGACCTGTTCCAAACCTAAGTACCTCCAGGTGCTTGGCCTTCTAGCCTATAGCCTCCTACCTCTTTACCCACTCTCTGTTGCCCTCTCACCCTGTCACCCCCACACACACCTCACAACCCTTTACTTGAATGAAAGGTTTCTATCCTTGACCTCTTAGGGAAGGGATCACTGCCGCTACCTCACTTTGGAACCCAGGTGCATGAGTTGATGAGCAAACTGAACCCAGGTGCATGAGTTGAAGAGCAAACTGAAGGAGAGAGGAGAGTCGGGCAATGCTTGGAGAACAATAGAATACAATAAAAAAGCTTCATAATTGCTAAAAGTAGAACCTCTTAACCTCTCACCTCTGCCCCCATCCTTTACCACCTACCAATACCCATGCACCCCTCTACAGTAGTTCTGACCTCTAAGCCCTGACCTTTTCCCTCCCCCCTAGGCTCCCGGACAGCGGCACCATGAGGTCAGCCTGTCTCTCCCTGCTCCTGGTCACAGCGTGCTGGTCACTGCCCTTCCGCCAGTCGGGCTTCCTGGACTTCATGATGGAGGATGAGGCGGGCTCTGGCCTGCCCGAGGTGCCCATTGAGCCCAGTGTGGACATCCCCACCATGCCCGAAGGACCCAAGTGCCCCTTCCGCTGCCAGTGCCACCTGCGCGTGGTGCAGTGCTCCGACTTAGGTGAGACACTCTCCCAATAAATTCTATTTAGTATCATAACAGTATGTACTTCTGTGATTCAATGTGTTTTCATGAGCTGAGGTCAATTTGTCAGTGTAATACAAACAACCTGTTGCATCAGCTCTTCTCTCCCTCTCTCGTCTAACTGAGGCAGTCCCTTAGTTTACAAGCTACATCTTCCTGGTTCCCAAAGAGGTGTTCCCTATATCTGGGGACCTCAGAGAAATGTTCAAAGAGTGTCTGGCGTTTGATCTACCCATCATCAGCTCGTTAATTGGCCTAAAAGAACATTGCCCCAGCCTGACCACTTTAAACGCTCTCAAATGCTGCGAATTTCACGCTCTTCCGCGACGATGACATAGTTTTGCCGGGACTTTGGCCTTTTTCTAATTTTCCTAATTGTTTTTGCAGACACAGGGATATAAAACCTTAGCAGGGCTTGGGAAAGTCTCGAACTCACCCCGGTTTAACAAGCCCAACGTTCTAAAGCTTGTTTTTTTTCTCCGTCAGATCGCTCCCTTCTCCATCCCCCCCGGAGGCAAACGAACTCTGCCACGAATTAGCCTGGCGCTCTGTTTCCACACAATTAAAATGATTTACTTGATCGTCTTAATTGTTTGCGAGATTATCCTGTTTATTTGCTTCATTCGCCCTTTAGCTTTGGCCTGACTCATCTCTAGGACTACAGCTCTGCCAAGGGAAGTCACTGACCCAGTTGATTGGCTGTAGCTTATATGGCTTGTATAACTTTGCAATTCTTCTCTTCTCTATGAGTTTGTTTCGTTTTTTGGCTTTACTCTTGTTTTAAAAGGGAGGAGCAGGGGAGATATACTGGAGACAGACAAAGACAGAGTGAGAGATACAGATGGACTGGAATGTATACACAGAGAGGAGAGAGAGATGAAAGAAAGCAATAGACAGAAAGTCAGAAAGAGACAGAGACCTGTAAAAGAGAAGGAGGGAGAGGGACAGAGAAAGAGAGGAGGGAAATCAAGGAAACCGTGAGTTCCAGTGGAGGACAAGAAAGACACAGACTGACCCAAGCAGCCAGACAGACAGATGGAGAGACTGATGATCAGGAAAGGGCTGGTTCCATTACCTCACTGGGTCCTGTTAGCGCTGAACGTCTCCCAGGAGCCCCAGAGTTGGATCCTCATCTCTGGCACCGGCCCCTCTGGCCTGGAGACTGCATCTGTTCCCCAGACCTGCTGGCACACACACAGGCCTGGGAGGTGAGGGGAGGGGAGTGGAGGGGAGGGGGTTGTATTGGTTTGCTTTCCATCCAAAGTCACCCCCTTTTACAGTTAGAAAACTGGATAAAAAAGGAAAAGTTAGCACAAGGCCGTATTTCTGCAGGCGTCCAGCTTGCGGTGCGTGCTATAGTTATCAAATGTGTATGTGCAGAGATGAAGCAGGAAGTAGTGCAGAGGCTAGTAGTCTAGACATTCACCAGACGTAGTTACAGTATATTTATTTTAAAAATAGGTTTGGCAATTACTCTACAGCCATTGGGGTGTACAGGGTTGGGTAAGTTACATTCTAAATGTAATCTGTTACAGTTACTAATTACCTGTCCAAAAATGTAACGTAACTTTTGAATTACCCAAACTCAGTAACGTAACGTTCTGTTATTTTTAGATTACGTCCCCTTACGTATTTTTTTATAAATATACTGCATTAGAAGAAGACAAAAATGTATGTTACCAATTGAACAACATCTATTGCAGGATAAATCAATGTTAGGGAGCAGTGGGTCACAGGCGACCCACCTATGACAACATCCGGAAAAATGCAGAGTGACAAATTCAAATTACAAAAATAGTAATATTAAACATTCATGAAAATACAAGTGTTGCACACTATTCAAAAGCTTAGAACCTTGGTAATCTCACAGCGTCGTCAGATTTTTAAAAAAAGGCTTTACGGCGAAAGCATAGCATTTGATTGTCTGAGGACAGCGCCCCGCATACTTCATGCATTAGCATAATAACATAACCAGCACGGGTGTCACAAAACTCAAAAATAGCGATAAAATAAATTGCTTACCTTTGAAGATCTTCCTCTGATGGCAATCCAAAGGGTCTCAGCTACACAATAAATGGTCCTTTTGTTTGATAAAGTCCCTCTTTATGTCCCATAAGCTCCGTTTGGTTGGCGTTCCACTCGTTCAATATACAAGACATAGAAAACGTAAAAAGGTTACCTATAAACTTTGTCCAAACAACTCAAACAATGTTTCTAATCGATCCTCAGGTACCCTAATATGTATATAAACGATAATATTTCACACGGATAATAACCTGGTCGATAGAAAAGGAAAAAAAATAGAGTCCACTGACAAAAACAGCTCTTACTCCTTGGTTTTTCAAAATAAAAGCCTGAAACCTTGTTTAAAGACTGTTGACATCTAGTGGAAACCATAGAAGCTGCAATCTGGGAGCTAGATTCCCTGCTTTCAATAGCATGTCAATGGAAAAAGTGTGACATCACAAAATAAGATTTTCCGGATGGAGTTTCCTTGTTTTTTTGTCTGCCAAATCAGTTCTGTTATACTCACAGACATTATTTTAACAGTTTTAGAAACTTCAGAGTGTTTTCTATCCAATACTACTAATTATGTGCATATCCTAGTGCACGCCAGGCTCTCCGAACCTCCGAACACTGCCGCCGCTCCCAAACAGGTTTTAAAGTTTACATAACCTGCATATATGGATGTTAAATTTTACATTATGGGTTGGTTGTGTAGACTTCTTCTAACCCATTGCTTTCTACCACATATAATAATATTATTAAATTATATCTACAATAAAAACCAAAGTCTATCAGAATTCCAGTCATTCCAATAAATGTTATACCCCTTGATCTTCAAGAATAGGATGTGGAAATATAGAAGTAAAGATTACTCAAATTGTTTTACCTGAGCATGACCCCAAAACTGAGAACTTATTAGCCAACCCTACTTTGTTGTTTATGATTTTGTTGTCATGGAGGACTGATTGGGCTCATTGATTAGAGTTGAAAAATAAATGCTGAGCTCATGGAATGGCATGCTTTGAGCGCTACTGAAAAGTGCTATTTACATGTGAAAAACGAATTAAATATGCTGCATTTGCTATAGGCCTATTGTTTACCTTTTTGTTGGTGACACTTTGATATCTTAATAATATGCAGCTGTTTAAAGGGCAAATCCACAGATGAAACAATAACAAAACGGCCGCCCTGTCTCTGTTTTGGTTAAAAGCTGAGGGATGGGCCTGTAGAAATGTAACCACTCTCAGATTAATATAAAAAATATGTTTTAACCATGTTATGAGGCTATATCGTACTTCTTCACATTTACAATGTTTACAAACATTGGAGTAAAACAAGCTTTTATTTTGGGTTCTGATGGGGTATGACAGTTGAACTAAGCTCATGAGGGATTTATGAGTTATATTCTTCAAGAATCAATGGATATACTTTATATATAATTTATAAATCCAAAAATGGATGTAGCAACTACAGATTGTCCCTTTAAGTATATCAAAAGTGTGCAAGTTTGAACATGTGTCAATTAGGCCTATGGATAAATTATTTTTTTTCAGCATGAATTAGACTGAGCAATAAAAGCCCCACTTTTATTCCATAGGCTGGGATCCGCAGTATGCAGCTGTTGCAAGAACACATTTTTCACTGTCTGTCCACTGGTTTCAAAAACAATGATTGATAGACAGCTTAAACTTCTTGATTTCAACCATTATTGGGTTCAAATACACATTTAGATTTGTGAACAGATTGTGGTTGAACAACAACCACAGTCTGGAAGGTGCAAATAGCTAAATGAGAGAGCAGCAGTGTGATTCACATCAATGCGCTATGTAGATATCAATAATAAGTGATATCCGTATCGCCGTAGACTACACCGCTGCTGTCATCCTTACCTCCAAACTCACGCTCAACTCAGGGACAATCAGCCCCATAATGACTGACAGACCTTCCCCTCACAAGGAGAGAACGTTACAGTACCCCCCCAAAAAAGGATTGCAAGGCTGGAAATTGCATAAACGTTGCAATTAACTTCTTAAGGAGCAGCAAGGTGCGCTGGGGCGCTAGCGCCCCACTCCCGACACTACCAGGTGAAATGCAAGGCGCCAAATTCACAATCCAAAAGTTGAATTATTAAACATGCATCAATATACAAGTGTTTCATAGTCATCAAAAGCTATGCTTCTTGGCAATATCACAGCGTTGTCAGATTTCAAAAGGCTTTACGGCGAAAGCACCACATTTGATTGTTTGAGGATAGCACCCCACATATTTTTCCCATTACCATAAATTCATAAACCATGCGGTTCACACAAAACACATTTCACAGCGAAAACAAATCAATTACCTTTTGAAGAACTTCTGCTGAGGGCTTCCCAAGTGTCCAACGAAGACAATCCATGGTTCTTTTGTTAGAAAAAGTAATGTATTATATCCATAAATCTCCGTTTGGTTGGCGCGTTATATTTTCTCTCCAATCGTCCATTGAAACGTGAAGAGAACTCGTTCAACTTATACCTATAAACTTGTCCAAGAACAATCAAACATAATTGTAAATGTATCCTTAGGAACACTTTTATGTATAAATAGCATAATATTTCAACCGGAATATAAACTGGGCGATAAGAAAGGAAAAAACCACAGAGCGTGCAAGCCGTGAACGCGCATTTACTCCTATTGACATTCTCTGTGGACACTTCCTTATTTGTCTTCTTCTCTGCTCTAAAAGCATCTAAGAAGAATCAGTTCTGTTATACTCACAGACAAAATGTTAACACTTTTAGAAAATTCTGAGTGTTTCATATCCAATGGTACTAAATATGTGCATATCCTATTTTCTGGGCCTGAATGGGAGGCATTTTACTTTGGGCACGCCAGGCTCTCCAAAACGGTCACCGCGTGCGCTGATCCCTAAGAAGTTAATGCTTGGATGTGCTGAAAGCATGAGGGCGAGAGCCCAGGGCAATCATATGCTTGATATCACATTAATTTGACTTTTATTGAAATGATAAAAAGTGACTACAATAAAGGGACTATGTTGACATTGAGCTCCTATTTTTCTAGTTTGCCACTTGCCAAGAGGTCATTTTACCGTGCCAGTATCTCAACAAGAACAGAGCGTACTATCTTAACCTCTGGCTTCTCTCACTTATTTACGTATCAGCCAAGCCAACGCAGAGCACTGAGACGATCTGACCTGCCATTTTGAACTAACTAATTCACTTAATTAGTTAGTGAATTACATCCATTACACACAGGTGGCTCATGGCAGAAGTCTGTGGTCTGCTATTCAGTCTTTCTCTATTCAGTCTTTCTCTTCCAATCCTTCCAGAGGACAAAAACCCTGAGACCTAACATCTCAACCAGACTTTCTTGCCACCTGACTCTCAGTAACTGACCTCTCACCCCTGTCCCCCTCTCCTACACACAGACTCACTCTCTCCAAACTGTTTACCGTACCAACCACGTCAGCACTGACTGACAGAACACCATGCGGTTCACCTCACGCTGCTAGAGGAAGAGAGAGAAAGAGAGAGAGAGAGAGAGAGAGAGAGAGAGAGAGAGAGAGAGAGAGAGAGAGAGAGAGAGAGAGAAGAATAACAAAGATGGATTGGGGTAGAGAGGAGATGGAGATGTAACGAGAGGAGAGAGAGAGAGAAGGTAATGGATGGAAAAGGGGAGCGAGTAGATGAGAAAGAGACGTGAGTGAAGGGATATGAAAGAAGGACATAAGGAGTGAGAGAATGTAATATATTAAGTGGGAGTGGGACTGGGAGATGGAGAGAGGGAGCACAATAGTGATATGCAGCACAGTGGGAGCCTACCACAGACAGCTGTGTGGAAGATTGTGGGGCTTGGGCAGGGTAGGAGAAACGGATAGAAAAGCCAACTGAGCTGAAGAGAATGTTTGTGTAAGTGGGGCGTGCTCAAAGCTTTTAAGCCAAAGTGTGTCTGCATATGTGGAGTTTAGAAGACACAGCATTTAAACCCTGAATGACTAAACAGTTTATTCTAGAGACAACCGCCATCCTCTAGAATGGAAACCAGCCATGTGAACCTTGACCCTTAGCCATTGTGTTGTTTAGATGACTTGTGGTAGCTCTCTGTGTTCGCCCTCTATTTAAAACAATACTCATAGAATAGAATAGAACAGAACAGAACAGAACAGAACAGAATAGAATAGAATAGAACAGAATAGAATAGATTATAAAATAATAGAAAAGAATGGAATGGAATAGAACACAACAGAATACAATAGAATGGAATGGAATTGAACACAATAGAATAGAAAATAATATAATAGAATAGAACAGAATATAACAGAATAGAACATAACAGAATAGAATAGAATAGAATAGAATAGAACAGAATGGAATAGAATAGAACAGAACAGAACATAATATAATAGAAAAGTTAGAATAGAACAGAATAGAACAGAATCATATTACACAAAAATACATAATATACAAAATACATCTACATAGTGTATACCTCACTCCAGCTCATAATTCCCTAAGTGTTCTCTCTCAGAACATATGGTTCTGGTTTACCAGTCATATAGACAGGTGGCATTTACTGCCGCAGTGACAAATAATGCAATGTACTCTCCAACCCAAACTGCATGCAATGAGGTCAGTGTCCAGGTATGTGGGCAATGGAAATTGACGGAAATAAATTTTGAGTCCCATTTTCCACACTGTGTGCCATAGATTGTTTCAATGCTAACTCATGGTGTATCTGGTACCACTCATGTCTGGACTGTTACCATGAAACACATCATAATTTGGTTCTTTGGGGTTATTCACTGCTGACATGCTAAACATGTTGACATTTCTGACTTGCTAACTGGTTGAACGCGGCACGTGTATAACTACAACCAGTTAGCAAGTCTGGAATTTCCTAGTTTCCTTGTTCCGACTAGCACGTGAACGCGCCATAATCTCTCGACCAGAGCCAGGGCCGTCACGCTCTACTGCGAACTTCATTTCCCATCAGCTAGTAGGCACAGCTGCAGCACAGCTCAGGAAGTCTCCTGTCACCTGGACAAACATACCATACACACGGCCAAGCATGCACACTATCTCACACACTCCTTGTCGTGCGTCATCGTGCACACAAATGCTTATGGCAGGGTTGGGCCAAACCTAATTTTATTCAACATCATTAACTCTGAAATTGAATGTAAAATACAATTAAATAAACAATTTGTAAATTAATTAATTAAAATCACATGGAGCTATGAAACTAGCTTCAACGGGCTGGCCTAGAAGTATCTCTCCTCTCCTTTCCTGTTTTGTCTCAGTCTGTGAGTATCTCTACTCTCCTTCCTCTTCTTCTGCAGGGCTGAAGAGTGTTCCAGATGAGATCCCTGCAGACAGCACCCTGCTGGACCTGCAGAACAACAAGATCACTGAGATCAAGGAGAATGACTTCAAGACTCTGAAGGGACTCCAAGTAAGAGTTTAACTCCACTAAACACTCAATATGTCCACTAAACATGTCCCCTCCACTAAACACTCAATATGTCCACTAAACACTCAATATGTCCACTAAACACTCAGTATGTCCACTAAACACTCAATATGTCCATTTTGTTTCAGCTTTTCACCAAATAATGATTGGCCCCTCACATTGATTCACAACTCACCATGTTGTATCAATTCTTCTAGGGAGTGCAATGTTGACATCCCTTCAAAGTATACATCAGAGTGAGTGTGAAACCTGAATGTCTTGGGTAGGAGAGAGCTAAAGGGAAAACACTGAAGCTGAACTTGAAGCCGTGTTTTGTTGGATGACATCCTAATAGGCTTATTATACATGCAAAGGTATTGGCTGGAGCGAGGAAGTGGATTTATCTCTGGACTTTCTTGAGACGAGAGGGAGCTTAGGTGTGTGTGTGTGTGTATACTTTTTTTGGAGAGCTGATTTCCTGATCATATTCCAAACCACTAACATGTTTAACTCGGATCAAAGATCCTAAAATTTGTCTACCAAAAGGAACAGCACTATAAACCACCTCCACTCATTTGTTTTTAACCACAGGAATCCAGGTACCAATGTTCCCCAGGTGCCATGGAAACTATTCTCCTCTGGGCCATAGCGTGACCTCTCTACACGTGTATAGCTTTCTGACCTGTAATAAATAGCCTACCTCTGTCAAACGGCCAACACGGTTTCCACCCCCGTACATTAGTTGGTCTCTCCGGGGGGAATTTGCTGCATTCTCTGCATTCTCCATTCTTCCACCCCCGTCTGCAGCCATGAGAATGGAACAGTCCACTAGACACACAGCAATTTCTCTTGCGAAATTTCTCAGAAATTGCCTCCAATCACAACAACCCTGGCGTCTGTGCTCTTTAAGACTAGGTCCAAGGGTGTGTTAACTGTACAGACGTTAAAAAACAATCTCACATTTCAGTTACCTTGGATACGTTCAATTGAGTCTCCATACTTGGGAAATGTAATCAAACAGTCTGCAGTAGGTCTAGAACATCTTATTTTGTTGATGTCAAGCGTTTAAGATACTCGTCAACTAGTACAAAATAGTCTAAAATAGTCCAGTCTGGTTGGGAAGCAATTTTCTCAACCTCACTATGATATAATGAAACGTCTGCCTTCAATTACTTCATTTTACACACATAAACAATGATCACATTCACCCATGGAAAGTTGTAGCCACATTAAAGTAGCCAATGACAGAACAAATTTCAGAGTAACACATCATTGCTAATGATAATAGTGATATATTGCAATAATGTAGCTAGCAATCTCAAATAGAGAAAGCTATCTCAAAAGCTATCTCAAATAGAAAAAGATATCCTAAATTGAAAAGGCAGTTGCCCAATTGTACATTAGAATAAATATCTACATAGTAATTAGCATTACCCCAAACATACTAATTATAATTAGCATAAACATACAAATGATCATTAGCAAAACATACACATTAGCATTAGCTTAAATTTAACAGGGATTGTTCTCTCTCCGATCTCCCCAGACCCTGATCCTGGTGAACAACCAGATCACCACAATCCACCCCAAGGCCTTCATTCCCCTGGGCAAGCTGCAGCGCCTCTACCTCTCCAAGAACCACCTCAAGGAAATGCCCGCCAACATGCCCAAGAGCCTGCAGGAGCTCCGCATCCACGAGAACGAGATCACTAAGATCAAGAAGGCCTCCTTCGAGGGCATGGCCCAGGTCATCGTCATGGGTATGGACCAGACCTCGGTTCAAATACTATTAGAAATATTTCAGATACTTTGTGCCCTTGCTTTAGTCTGCGTGGATTGCCTTAATGACAAGTCTGTTTTCTTGTGTTGGATGCATAATGAACTCAACCCATCCCCTGTTCGGTATTCAAATTCCATACGATAGAACTAGTCTAATCCTTAACACACATACACAGTACACACACTTACTTGAACATGTTTCCTTAATTGACTGTATAGTAGCAATAGGACAGGAGCAAGTTAACGAGTTTACAGCTAAAAAGTACACTAATACATTACAGTCAATTAAGGATGATGATGCAAAGTGGACTGATGGATTGGTGGATTAAGGACTGATGATGCAAAGTGTTGTGTAACCATGAATTACAATTTGTCAGTGTTTAGAGAGTGCCAGCAATCGCCTACAGAGAGGAAGGGTTGGTTCATTGCCTACAGAGTGGAGACTTTTGTGTGTGTGTGTGTGTGTGTGTGTGTGTGTGTGTGTGTGTGTGTGTGTGTGTGTGTGTGTGTGTGTGTGTGTGTGTGTGTGTGTGTGTGTGTGTGTGTGTGTGTGTGTGTGTGTGTGTGGCATTTATACATTTATTTATAATGTCTCTATTCTGGTCCAAGTGTGTTACATTCCCTCTCAGAATGTAAAGTATTTCATTACAGCGTAGCTGAAGGACTGGAGTGGTATGCCCTCAAACACACTGATCCTCAGATTATATCCCCAGTGTGACAAATCAGACAATCCAGCGAGACTAAAGGACGAGGGAGACAGGGAGACAGGGCATTATCCCACGCAAACCATGTTTATACATGAGTCAGGTTGAGATTCCCGTAACACACCAGGACTGGAATGTGACTAATGGACCTTTTTGTTCTCTCTGTTTTCTGTTCTCTGTTTTCTTTTGTCTCCTCCCCTGATTGTCTACCTCTCTATTTATCTTCCTCTCTGTCTCTCTCTCTTGCTCTCTCTCTTTATTTCTGCTCCCTCTGTCTCTTAATGCTCCATCTCTCTTAATTCTCTCTCTGTCTCTCTCTCCCCTTCTCTTTACAGAGCTCGGCTCCAACCCCCTGAAGAGTGCAGGGGTTGAGGCTGGGGCGTTCGGGGCCCTGAAGAAGGTCTCATACATCCGCATTGCAGACACTAACCTGACAGAGATCCCCAAAGGTACTGCCCTCTCTGGTCACCCCATCACAAATCATCCTTCCTTCCTTCCAGTCCCCTGAAGGGATCATAGGAAATATAATACAAGTCTAGGTATGAGCAGGGATCCATTACATAGCGTTCATCTATCCAGTCATGTCAGATCATTTCACAGTGAGGATCCAACTAAAGAATATGGAAAATAACGTGTCATTTCAATAAAGGATGGCTGTAAGGATTTTGACCACACTACAACAACAAAAGATGTATTCAACATACTGTATAATTCTAAGGCAACCAGCTGCAATGGGATTGTGAAAATGTTTGTTGAGCAAACTCACAACAATAAGTTGGTGTGTGAACATTTTGTTGAGCAAACTCACAATTGCAGCGTAATGCCTTTCAATTGTATGTTGAATCAACATCTTTCTTTTTTTTTATAATGCGGGGCCTGAATCTCTAATTTCAACCAGGACTGGTTTGAATACTTCACCGCTCAATAGCTCCAGCTAAAACAAAGGAATTCAAGTTAACAGTGAGGATCTCTTGCTCAATCAACCCCAGCCAAAATCATCAATCGTCTTGCACTGCAAGAATGCACATTTGGATTCATAGGCTCCACTGAACAATGGATCCAGTGTGAAACCAAAACGCTAAAAGAGAGGAAAACTAAAACAGCATATTAATTCAAAGGCGTGTAAGACGAATGTTGCCTGGCTTATTGTGGGAATCTGGCAACCAGTTTAGATCAAATAGTACTCGAAGAATGAGATCCTCTAATCTAATTCTTTAATAGGAATAGAAGGGAGGAAGGATAGGCCTCTGGATGTTAGAGGCTGCGTCTGAGTTGGCATCCTATTCCCTATAGTGCACTATTACCTAGTCAACAGTAGTGCACTAGGGATTAGGGTGCCATTTCAAATGCATTAGAATTAGCATGGATTCAGAGTCCTACTGGCATACTGTATGTGGACATTATCCTCTTACCTTCCCCTCACCATAACTGCTGTGGTTTCCCCGGTTGTTTGTCCTCTCATCATTGTCTCTCTCCTGTGGGTTGCCAGGTCTGCCCCCCTCCCTCTCCGAGCTCCACCTGGACAGCAACAAGATCACCAAGGTGCAGGCGGACAATCTGAAGGGCCTGAAGAACCTGGCTAAGTAAAGATGTTTCAACACTTCTACTTAATGTTTCAATTATTATTCTTTTTTAACGGTTCATAAATGCTCTTGATGAGGACAAAGCATGCTTACAGTATTATTTTTCACTCTATTTGATGAGTGTGTCAACACTTCATAAGTAGTCCTTCATCTTGAACAAGACCTGGTTAACATCCTCCTATAGTGGGATATTGGGTCATCTCTAGACAACAGTGCCACGCACACGCACGCACGCGCACACACACACACACCCTAGTATGTACTTCAAACCTCAGCAACAATCCTGAGTTAGTCACCAATTCAGTTATATAAGGAGTATTTGAAGTGATGCGGTGCTTGGCATTAATGCCACTAATGGTTTTTTGTACCACATTATCCCATCCACTGGGGAGGTTAGACTGGAGAAAACAACTCCCTGTCTGCCCTGTACTCTGCTGCTAGTACAGTCTCTCTCTCTCTCTGTCTCTGTGTCTCTCTGTGTGTCTCTCCATGTGTTTCTGTCTATGTCTCTCTCTGTGTCCCTCTCGCTGTGTCCCTCTCTCTGCCTCTCTCTCTCTCTCTCTCTCTCTCTCTCTGTCTCTCTCTATGTCTCTCTCTGTGTCCCTCTCGCTGTGTCCCTCTCGCTGTGTCCCTCTCTCTCTCTCTCTCTCTCTCTCTCTCTCACTCTCTGTGTCTTTCTCTGTGTGTGTCTCCCTCTCTCTCTCTCTCTCTCTCTCTCTCTCTCTCTCTCTCTCTCTCTCTCTCTCTCTCTCTCTCTCTCTGTGTCTTTCTCTGTGTGTGTGTGTCTCTCTCTCTGTCTCTCTCTATGTCTCTCTCTGTGTCCCTCTCGCTGTGTCCCTCTCTCTGCCTCTCTCTCTCTCTGTCTCTCTCTATGTCTCTCTCTGTGTCCCTCTCGCTGTGTGCCTCTCTCTCTCTCTGTCTCTCTCTATGTCTCTCTCTGTGTCCCTCTCGCTGTGTCCCTCTCTCTGCCTCTCTCTCTCTCTCTCTCTCTCTCTCTCTCTCTCTCTCTCTCTCTCTCTCTCTCTCTCTCTGCCTTTGTCATCACTCAGTAGTCCGCTCTGCTCAACTAGTCCCTCTCGCTGTGTCCCTCTCTCTGCCTCTCTCTCTCTCTCTCTCTCACTCTCTGTGTCTTTCTCTGTGTGTGTGTGTCTCTCTCTCTGTCTCTCTCTATGTCTCTCTCTGTGTCCCTCTCGCTGTGTCCCTCTCTCTGCCCCTCTCTCTCTCTGTCTCTCTCTAGGTCTCTCTCTGTGTCCCTCTCGCTGTGTCCCTCTCTCTGCCTCTCTCTCTCTCTCTCTCTCTCTCTCTCTCTCTCTCTCTCTCTCTCTCTCTCTCTCTCTCTCTCTCTCTCTCTCTCTCTCACTCTCTGTGTCCCTCTCTCTGCCTCTCTCTCTCTCTCTCTCTCTCTCTCTCTCTCTCTCTCTCTCTCTCTCTCTCTCTCACTCTCTGTGTCTTTCTCTGTGTCTCTCTCTCTCTCTCTCTCTCTCTCTCTCTCTCTCTCTCTCTCTCTCTCTCTCTCTCTCTGTGTCCCTCTCGCTGTGTCCCTCTCTCTCTCTCTCTCTCTCTCTCTCTCTCTCTCTCTCTCTCTCTGCCTTTGTCATCACTCAGTAGTCCGCTCTGCTCAACTAGTCCCTCTCGCTGTGTCCCTCTCTCTGCCTCTCTCTCTCTCTCTCTCTCTCTCTCTGCTTTTGTCATCACTCAGTAGTCCGCTCTGAGTGAGTTCTGCAATTCTGTATTTGTGGAAAGTAGCCAGGGCTTGAGAAAGAGCTATACATCAGTACCAAATCAAAGCCAACCAGACAGACTCACTCAGAGAACCCAACTCCTGGTTCTCTCTCACTCCCTGTGGCTGTCAGAGCTCTTTCTCTCTCTCTCTCTCTCTCTCTCTCTCTCTCTCTCTCTCTCTCTCTCTCTCTCTCTCTCTCGCTCTCTCGCTCTCTGGATCTCTGGATCTCATTGAGACATTGGGAACGTTGATTTATCAAGGCATTATGTGTTTGAGAGTTTTAACAAAATGCATATGAAAGGAATGAACAGCTGGGTTTAAAGATCACCACTTCGAGGGTAGGAAAAGACTCATGCCAAAGTAGGGAGACTAAACAACAGAAAAATACTTTCATGCTGTACAAGGCAGTTTATTTTGGAAGAGCTACAGGATTCACTGAAAATATTATTTCCATTTGCTGGATCGGCAACACGTTCGCTAGCGAGTATTTCATTTTGTCAGCGAAGTTGGTCCCTTGGCACAAGTAAAGCCTCTTTCGCATTTGCTAGTCTACATTATTCCCATGGTTTTCATTGGCTGAAAACCAGTTTGTGTCTTTCCCATTGTGTTTTCTTTCCTCATTCTCTCATTTGTTTGTATACGTTCTGTACATTGGGACTTGTAGAGACAGCTCAGGGCTTCGTGTCCTCTTCTATCCCTCCTTTTCTGTACCTCTGTTTCATTGGCTCTTTTACACACCGTGTCTCTTTCCCATTGGTTCTGACACATTCTGTGTCTCTCCCCATTGTCTGGTTTGTCTCCTAGGCTGGGTCTAAGCTACAATGAGATCAGCCAGGTGGAGAACGGTTCTCTGGCCATGGTGCCTCACCTCAGAGAGCTTCACCTGGACAACAATGCCCTGACCACTGTTCCTGCAGGCCTGCCTGACCACAAGTACATCCAGGTGGGTTCCAACGGACACACAGGTGTCCCGTCACACCTGGGAGAATGGGTAGAGGTGTCATGTCCATGAATGTTCCACCTCACACAGGGCTTTCTCAGGAGGATGTAACCATTACAGATCAATCTCATGAAGATAATGATGAAATAAAATAGAAATAAGTTGATTTACACAGAAATTATTTTCTGCCATTCAACAAAAGGAATTGAATTAGCTTTATACATGACCGTTCTATATAAGCAATGTTTATTTCCAGACATCCCTCCCTCTAACCACTCATTGTGGTTGATATGTTCCCAGGTGATCTACCTCCACAGCAACAAGATAGGGGTGGTGGGCACCCAGGACTTCTGCCCACCAGGCTACAATACCAAGAAGGCCATGTACTCTGGCATCAGCCTGTTCTCCAACCCCGTCCCTTACTGGGAGGTGCAGCCCATCACCTTCCGCTGTGTGTTCGACCGCTCCGCCATCCAGCTGGGCAACTACAGGAAGAAGTAGAGAAAAAAGTAGTCCACCCCCAGAGTGTGTGTGTGTGTGTGTGTGTATGTGTGAACCGCAACCCCCCCATCCCCCCACAACACTGATCGGCAACTTTATCCCCATTTTAAAACCATAACGAACATCCAATACAGTTTTAACAGTTACAGTACTTCATGTTTTCATGAGCAAAGACAGAACAGTTATAAAACTCAGTAGCAAACCTTCCATAGATGGCTTAGTAATAACTCAAACCAGCTCTGTATGCAAACAGTTGATTTATAAGAGTCCATGTACCATTCATACATTTCATATTCTACAACAGTAATCATTGGCATTATCCTGTAACAGGTCTTCCATACACAATAAACCGTCAACTCATTAAATACTGTAACACTACATCATGGTAGTTATCTGTCAAAAAGCTCAACTTAAAGGGGATTTCACCCACTTTTCAACCTCATTTTCATTATCTCCATTACAGTACCATTGTCTACATATGTGAAAACGTCACATTTCTATGTTTTGTAGAAAACAAATATGAAGTAAAAAAGTTATACCCAGTGACATCATCAAGAAAATACCATCCCTCTAAAAAAGTTATACCCAATGACATCCCTCTGGCTAGAAAAACTTGTTGCAGGTTTTAATACTACCCTGTGATGTCACCGAGAAGTATTTTTTAGGACCTTTCTTCTTATCTTTTTAACCACAGATCATAGACAAAACATTGTGTCGTTTTCACATGTGTAGACACTGATATGGTGCTGGAGATAATGAACATGAGGTTGAAAAGTGGCTTAATTGTCCTTTAACAGAAGTCTGTGCAATGGTTTCGAAGTGGGTGCCTTTGCATGACTGAAATGTTATTTTGTGTGTGAAAGAAACATTATGAAAGACAACTAAATATTTTCAACAACAACAAAAAATATCTATGACCACTTTGAAAATATGTACACGATTAACCCTTCAATACCTCACACATGTCAACTGGTTGAGATTGGCCGAAAAAACATCAGAAAAATCTGAATTTGACCGGTGTAGACTTTGTGTGCAACAAGCCTTTACGTGCATAATTACAGTAGGTAAGCTGACCTGCGGAGCGGGCAGCGAAGGGTTAACTCGTGTCTTAATACCATTAACACCAGCTAGGATACTAGAATGTACTACAGTATATTACCTGTGTAGTAGCTAGCGTTCAAAGCGTACCTTTACAATATGTCGTACTATTTGAAAGAATTCCGATTTTCTTTCTTTCACATTGTAGTCGATTGCCATGTCTCCTGCTTCGCTGTTGATTTAAAGTTTTGTTGTTTTTACTTAATGTTCCGACAGGATTTTCCGTAAAGCATTTCTTTCCTCTTCTTCACATTCCATTCCCCCCTTTGTCATGTAACATCAGCTCATACAACCAAGATGAAAATAGCTCTTGAAGATGTAGAATAAACAATATATACGTTCCGAAACAGAAGCCATACCCAAAGATCTATACGCATGCTTTTCTTCTTTTGACTTGAAGCAAGGTTGTGGTTTCTGGAATGCCATGTTAATGCCTGTTTTGTTTCACTTCTATTTTTCTTTGCCTTTTTTTTTTTTTTAAGTCTGAAGAGAATTGGAGGCTGCAGGCGGACTGTCATGCCTTCAGTGCCCATGTTAGTGTGAATGTTTGTATGTATAGACGCTGTATACAAATGCTGTATAAAAAAAACTCTCATTGCTTAAAAGCACAAGCACCTACAGTAGTTCAGACTTAATATATCAACAATAAAGATGATCCTCTCTTTTTTCCGAACAGGGGCTCTGCCTAAAGTGTCCTAAACCAAATAAAAATACCAATTAAAAAGCAGCATTTTTCTGGGGGTGTCGCCATCAGAGGTCATAACCCTTGGTATGTCCACGTTGTGTGTGTCGTTGTCATAGAGTTGGAAAGAGGGCCCACCTCCTATCTTTGACATTATTGCTTCTGTGGTAGCATAGGTTTTGTGGCAAGTGGGCCCTCTAACCAACTCTATGGTCGGTGTGGGGAGGGCGCTACTTGCCCTGTCACTAGATGGAGCTCTAATATCTATGGAACAGTCAAACCAGTATAGACTTCACAGTGATGGACGGAGTTTCCAGGTGAACAAGGTCGTGAGGAGGAACAGGTGAGACACCGGAAAAAGCAGGTGAGAAGGTATTCACACTAATATTCTACAGTCACACACCAAACACGGAGTAGTGGAGAGACTCATAGAACACTCTTAAAAGTTGAAAGGCACTCATTACAAGTAAGCATGAGGGATTTTGTGCAAAACAACAACTATGTCCATAAGGTGAAATATCAAGGCTTTAGGGGATTAATGGGCTATCAAGCCTGAATTGAATGGTGTATTTATAAGGGGCAATGTATTCTGTAGTTGTCAGAACTATTGTTGTGCTGGCTCTCTGTTGTGTGGTTTTCAGAGAAGTTAAGGGAGGGGACTGGACATCTGAAACAAACAGGATCCAAGGTAAACAGTAAGAGTGATGTAATGTAGATTCACCAGGATAATATTATATCAACAACAAGCTGAAGGCAACAACTCACATCGCTTCAGTGCATACATTTCTGGATTTTATATTAAATATTTAAAAGCGACAACCAATCAAGGTGCTCAGAAACAGAAATAAAATGTAAATTGCCCATGGTTGTGGTTGAATAGTCTTGGGTATCAAGATGCATCGTAAATACTGGATATCGTTTAATAGCTGACAGATTTGATACGAGGCCAGTGACGCCCAGATAACTGTGGTTGAAAAAAACATGTCTGCTCTATAGGGGACATCTTCAGTCTTTTTCATGAATCATACTCCTATACAACAGGCAGCATGCCCTGGACCTATGAACTATTGGAAGGTTGTTGCCATCTATTAACAACAAAGATAGACACTTTAAAACAAGTTTGCTCCCTTGACTCTTTAACAAAAGCCCTTACGAAACCCGATATAGTATATTTACTGTAAAAGTATTGATATCATTCACGGTGTAAAATATGTCTGTAAAGCCTCCATGATTCCTTGCAGATTTGGGTCACATACACACACTGAGATACCAGACAATACACATATCGCATACTGACAGGGAGATATTTATACAGCAGTGTTTCCCAAACCTCTCTGTGAGTAGTCCCAGCTGTTCCACTTATTTGACCTATTCCATTACTAGCACACCTGGTTCAACTGGTCAACTTATGTTCAAACCTAGATTAAAATCAGGTGCGCTCAGCCTGGCCTCAGAGCCATACGAAACATATTGTACATATAGGTGAATTGGTTGTTTAGCAACAAAACCGATGAATGCGCAACTATTGGGCAAAATGATATTCTTGACAACATGTCAACTATATTTAGTCTCCAAATGTTTGACTTTCAAAGTATCTGGAATCCTATTACTGATTAGAATATTTTTGCTGGTAACGTAACGGATTACAGTTTGTTTGTAATCAAATGACATGTAACTGACTACGTAATCAGTTACTCCCAAATGTTCCATTTTAGTTTAACCCTTCTACTAACTCTTATTCTAACCTTAACCCAATTCACCTCACCTGGAATATCAGATGAGGGAATGGTACAGTATTCTGGTGTACCTCTTGTCACAACGGGGCCTGTTTTTTAGTGTGTAGTACACAGTGATACTAAATGCTCTACAGAATGCTCGTCTCGAACAGTAGAAAAGGTAGGTACCAAATAAGCCTATTTTTTATGACTTACTGTATAAGCAAACAAGGTCTTCAATTAAATAACTGTCTATAACATAAGGATTACCAGAGAGCTGTTTGACTGGGCTGGAGCCCCAACCAGTAAGGTGATTGGTGGACGTTATAAGGAAGGTGGAGCATGTAGATCCATGACAGGAATGCATCAGTGTTGGAGCCTCGGGTAGTGGCACACACACATCTGTTAGTCACACCACAGCGCAACGGGTCTCCTGCCCCTCTCTGTCGCCGCCATGTGGTGGGTATTGGTAGAGCTCTCCATCACTCTCTCTGTCGACCCCCTCTGCGCACACACACACACAAACGCACACACACAGTCTTCATACGGTCTCATACGGTCAGAATGAAACTACAGTATGTGTGAGTGAGACAACACTAGCTGTGAGTGAGACTACAGTATGTGTGAGTAAGACTACAGTATGTGTGAGTGAGACTACAGTATGTGTGAGTGAGACAACACAAGGTGTGAGTGAGACTACACTAGGTGTGAGTGAGAGACCACAGTATGTGTGAGTGAGACAACACTAGGTGTGAGTGAGACTACACTAGGTGTGAGTGAGAGACTACAGTATGTGTGAGTGAAATTACAGTATGTGTGAGTGAGACAACAGTATGTGTTTGAGTGAAACTAGAGTTTTTGTGTGAGTGAGACTACCGTATGTGTGAGTGACACTACAGTATGTGTGAGTGAGACTACACTAGGTGTGAGTGAGAGAACACTAGGTGTGAGTGAGACTACAGAATGTGTGAGTGAGACTACAGTATGTGTGAGTGAGACTACAATAGGTGTGAGTGAAACTACACTAGGTGTGAGTGAGACTACAGTATGTGTGAGTGAGACTACATTATGTGTGAGTGAGACTACACTAGGTATGAGTGAGCCTAGAGTATGTGTGAGTGAGACTACATTATGTGTGAGTGAGACTACACTAGGTGTGAGTGAGACTACAGTATGTGTGAGTGAGACTACAGTATGTGTGAGTGACACTACAGTAGGTGTCAGTGAGACTACAGTATGTGTAAGTGAAACTACAGTATGTGTGAGTGAGACTACACAATGTGTGTGAGACAACAATAGGTGTGAGTGAGACTACAGTATTTGTGTGAGTGAGACTACCGTATGTGTGAGTGAGACAACACTAGGTGTGAGTGAGACTACAGTATGTGTGAGTGAGACTACAGTATGTGTGGTCGAAACTACAGTAGTTGTCAGTGAGAGTACAGTACGTGTGTGAGTGAGCCTACAGTATGTGTGAGTGAAACAACACTAGGTGTTAGTGAGACTACAGTATGTGTGTGAGTGAGACAACAGTATGTGTGTGAGTGAGCCTACAGTATGTGTGTGAGACAACAGTATGTGTGTGAGTAAGACTACAGTATGTGTGAGTGACACTACAGTATGTGTGTGAGCGAGACTACAGTATGTGTGGGAGTGAGAGTACATTATGTCTGAATGAGATTAATGTATGTGTGAGTGAGACTACAGTATGTATGTCAGTGAGACTACAGTATGTGTGAATGAGACTACAGTATGTGTGTGAGTGAGACTACAGTATGTGTGAGTGAGACTACAGTATGTGTGTGAGTGAGACTACAGGATATGTGTGTGAGTGAGACTACAGTATGTGTGAGTGAGACTACAGTATGTGTGAGTGAGACTACAGTATGTGTGTGAGTGAGACTACATTATGTGTGAGTGAGACTACACTAGGTGTGAGTGAGACTACAGAATGTGTGAGTGAGACTACAGTATGTGTGTTAGTGAGACTACAGTATGTTTGTGAGTGAGACGACAGTATGGGTGTGAGTGACACAACAGTATATGTGAATGAGACAACAGTATGTGTGAGTGAGACTACAGTATGTGTGTGAGTGAGACAACAGTATGTGTGAATGAGACAACAGTATGTATGAGTGAGACTACAGTATGTGTGTTAGTGAGACTACAGTATGTGTGCGAATGAGACTACAGTATGTGTGTGAGTGAGACTACAGTATGTGTGAGTGAGGCTACAGTATGTGTGAGATATACTACAGTATGTGTGTGAGTGAGACTACAGTATGTGTGTGAGTGAGGCTACATTATGTGTGTGAGTGAGACAACAGTATGTGTGAGTGAGACTACTATATGTTTGTGAGTGAGACTACAGTAGGGTTGTGAGTGAGACAACAGTATGTGTGAATGAGAAAACAGTATGTGTGAGTGAGACTACATTATGTGTGTGAGTGAGACAACAGTATGTGTGAATGAGACAATAGTATGTGTGAGTGAGACTACAGTATGTGTGTGAGTGAGACTACAGTATGTGTGTGAATGAGACTACAGTATGTGTGTGAGTGAGGCTACAGTATGTGTGTGAGTGAGACAACTGTATGTGTGAGTGAAACAACAGTATGTGTGAGTGATACTACAGTATGTGTGTGAGTGAGACTACAGTATGTGTGAGTGAGACTACAATATGTTTGAGTTAGACTACAGGCGGTGTGAGTGAGACTACAGTATGTGTGTGAGTGAGACTACAGTATGTGTTGAAAAGACTACAGTATGTGTGTGAGTGAGACAACAGTATGTGTGAATGAGACTACAGTATGTGTGTGAGCCTACAGTATGTGTGAATGAGACTACAGTATGTGTGTGTGAGTGAGACAACAGTATATGTGAATGAGACAACAGTATGTGTGAGTGAGACTGCAGTATGTGTGTTAGTGAGACTACAGTATGTGTGTGAATGAGACTACAGTATGTGTGTGAGTGAGGCTACAGTATGTGTGTGGAGTGAGACAACTATATGTGTGAGTGAGACAAGCAGTATGTGTGGCGAGAGAGACTACAGTATGTGTGTGAGTGAGACTACAGTATGTGTGAATGAGAAAACAGTATGTGTGAGTGAGACTACAGTATGTGTGTGAGTAATACTACAGTATGTGCGTGAGTGAGACTACAGTATGTGTGTGAGTGAGACAACTGTATGTGTGAGTGAGACTACAGTATGTGTGAGCGAGAGAGACTACAGTATGTGTGTGAGTGAGACTACAGTATGTGTGAATGAGAGAACAGTATGGGTGAGTGAGACTACAGTATGTGTGTGAGTAATACTACAGTATGTGTGTGAGTGAGACTACAGTGTGTGTGAGTGAGACTACAGTATGTGTGAGTGAGACTACAGTATGTGTGAGTGATACTACAGTATGTGTGTGAGTGAGACAACAGTATGTGTGTGAGTGAGCCTACAGTATGTGTGTGAGACAACAGTATGTGTGTGAGTAAGACTACAGTATGTGTGAGTGACACTACAGTATGTGTGAGAGTGAGACTACAGTATGTGTGTAAGTGAGACTACAGTATGTGTGTGAGCGAGACTACAGTATGTGTGGGAGTGAGAGTACATTATGTCTGAATGAGATTAATGTATGTGTGTGAGTGAGACTACAGTATGTGTGAGTGAGACTACAGTATGTGTGTGAGTGAGACTACAGGATATGTGTGTGAGTGAGACTACAGTATGTGTGAGTGAGACTACAGTATGTGTGAGTGAGACTACAGTATGTGTGTGAGTGAGACTACATTATGTGTGAGTGAGACTACACTAGGTGTGAGTGAGACTACAGAATGTGTGAGTGAAACTATAGTATGTGTGAGTGTATGTGAATGAGACTACAGTGTGTTTGAATGAGACAACAGTATGTGTGTGAGTGAGACTACAGTATATATGTGAGTGAGACTACAGTATGTGTGTGAGTGAGACTACAATATGTGTGAATGAGACAACAGTATGTGTGAGTGAGACTACAGTATGTGTGTTAGTGAGACTACAGTATGTTTGTGAGTGAGACGACAGTATGGGTGTGAGTGACACAACAGTATATGTGAATGAGACAACAGTATGTGTGAGTGAGACTACAGTATGTGTGTGAGTGAGACAACAGTATGTGTGAATGAGACAACAGTATGTATGAGTGAGACTACAGTATGTGTGTTAGTGAGACTACAGTATGTGTGCGAATGAGACTACAGTATGTGTCTGAGTGAGGCTACAGTATGTGTGTGAGTGAGACAACTGTATGTGTGAGTGAGACAACAGTATGTGAGAGCGAGAGAGACTACAGTATGTGTGTGAGTGAGACTACAGTATGTGTGTGAGTGAGACAACAGTATGTGTGTCAGTGAGAGTACAGTACGTGTGTGAGTGAGACTACAGTATGTGTGAGTGAAACAACACTATGTGTTAGTGAGACTACAGTATGTGTGAGTGAGACAACAGTATGTGTGTGAGTGAGACTACAGTATATGTGAGTGACACTACAGTATGTTTGAGAGTGAGACTACAGTATGTGTGTGAGTGAGACTACAGTATGTGTGTGAGCGAGACTACAGTATGTGTGGGAGTGAGAGTACATTATGTCTGAATGAGATTAATGTATGTGTGAGTGAGACTACAGTATGTGTGAGTGAAACAACAGTATGTATGTGAGTGAGACTACAGTATGTGTGAATGAGACTACAGTATGTGTGTGAGTGAGACTACTGTATGTGTGAGTGAGACTACAGTATGTGTGTGAGTGAGACTACAGTATGTGTGTGAGTGAGACTACAGTATGTGTGAGTGAGACTACAGTATGTGTGAGTGAGACTACAGTATGTGTGTGAGTGAGACTACATTATGTGTGAGTGAGACTACACTAGGTGTGAGTGAGACTACAGAATGTGTGAGTGAGACTACAGTATGTGTGAGTGTATGTGAATGAGACTACAGTGTGTTTGAATGAGACAACAGTATGTGTGTGAGTGAGACTACAGTATATATGTGAGTGAGACTACAGTATGTGTGTGAGTGAGACAACAATATGTGTGAATGAGACAACAGTATGTGTGTGAGACTACAGTATGTGTGTTAGTGAGACTACAGTATGTTTGTGAGTGAGACTACAGTATGGGTGTGAGTGACACAACAGTATATGTGAATGAGACAACAGTATGTGTGAGTGAGACTACAGTATGTGTGTGAGTGAGACAACAGTATGTGTGAATGAAACTACAGTATGTGTGAGTGAGACTACAGTATGTGTGTGAGTGAGACTACAGTATGTGTGTTAGTGAGACTACAGTATGTGTGTGAATGAGACTACAGTATGTGTGTGAGTGAGGCTACAGTATGTGTATGAGTGAGACAACTGTATGTGTGAGTGAGACTACAGTATGTGTGAGCGAGAGAGACTACAGTATGTGTGTGAGTGAGACTACAGTATGTGTGAATGAGAGAACAGTATGTGTGAGTGAGACTACAGAATGTGTGTGAGTAATACTACAGTATGTGCGTGAGTGAGACTACAGTATGTGTGAGTGAGACAACATTATATGTGAGTGATACTACAGTATGTGTGTGAGTGAGACTACAGTTTGTGTGTGATTGAGACTACAGTATGTGTGAGTGAGACTACAGTATGTTTGTGAGTGAGACTAAAGTATGGGTGTGAGTGAGGCAACTGTATGTGTGAGTGAGACAACAGTATCTGTGAGCGAGAGAGACTACAGTATGTGTGTGAGTGAGACTACAGTATGTGTGAATGAGAGAACAGTATGTGTGAGTGAGACTACAGTATGTGTGTGAGTAATACTACAGTATGTGTGTGAGTGAAACTACAGTATGTGTGTGAGTGAGACTACAGTATGTGTGAGTGAGGCTACAGTATGTGTGAGATATACTACAGTATGTGTGTGAGTGAGACTACAGTATGTGTGTGAGTGAGGCTACATTATGTGTGTGAGTGAGACAACAGTATGTGTGAGTGAGACTACTATATGTTTGTGAGTGAGACTACAGTAGGGTTGTGAGTGAGACAACAGTATGTGTGAATGAGAAAACAGTATGTGTGAGTGAGACTACATTATGTGTGTGAGTGAGACAACAGTATGTGTGAATGAGACAATAGTATGTGTGAGTGAGACTACAGTATGTGTGTGAGTGAGACTACAGTATGTGTGTGAATGAGACTACAGTATGTGTGTGAGTGAGGCTACAGTATGTGTGTGAGTGAGACAACTGTATGTGTGAGTGAAACAACAGTATGTGTGAGTGATACTACAGTATGTGTGTGAGTGAGACTACAGTATGTGTGAGTGAGACTACAATATGTTTGAGTTAGACTACAGACGGTGTGAGTGAGACTACAGTATGTGTGTGAGTGAGACTACAGTATGTGTTGAAAAGACTACAGTATGTGTGTGAGTGAGACAACAGTATGTGTGAATGAGACTACAGTATGTGTGTGAGCCTACAGTATGTGTGAATGAGACTACAGTATGTGTGTGAGTGAGACAACAGTATATGTGAATGAGACAACAGTATGTGTGAGTGAGACTGCAGTATGTGTGTTAGTGAGACTACAGTATGTGTGTGAATGAGACTACAGTATGTGTGTGAGTGAGGCTACAGTATGTGTGTGAGTGAGACAACTGTATGTGTGAGTGAGACAACAGTATGTGTGAGCGAGAGAGACTACAGTATGTGTGTGAGTGAGACTACAGTATGTGTGAATGAGAAAACAGTATGTGTGAGTGAGACTACAGTATGTGTGTGAGTAATACTACAGTATGTGCGTGAGTGAGACTACAGTATGTGTGTGAGTGAGACAACTGTATGTGTGAGTGAGACTACAGTATGTGTGAGCGAGAGAGACTACAGTATGTGTGTGAGTGAGACTACAGTATGTGTGAATGAGAGAACAGTATGGGTGAGTGAGACTACAGTATGTGTGTGAGTAATACTACAGTATGTGTGTGAGTGAGACTACAGTGTGTGTGAGTGAGACTACAGTATGTGTGAGTGAGACTACAGTATGTGTGAGTGATACTACAGTATGTGTGTGAGTGAGACTACAGTATGTGTGTGAGTGAGGCTACAGTATGTGTGTGAGTGAGTCTACAGTATTTGTGAATGAGAGAACAGTATGTGTGAGTGAGACTACAGTTTGTGTGTGAGTAATACTACAGTATGTGTGTGAGTGAGACTACAGTATGTGTGTGAGTGAGACTACAGTATGTGTGAGTGAGACTACAGTATGTGTGAATGATACTACAGTATGTGTGTGAGTGAGACTACAGAATGTGTGAGAGTGAGGCTACAGTATGTGTGTGAGTGAGACTACAGTATGTGTGAGTGAGACTACAATATGTTTGAGTTAGACTACAGAAGGTGTGAGTGAGACTACAGTATGTGTGTGAGTGAGACTACAGTATGTGTGAATGAAACTACAGTATGTGTGTGAGTGAGACAAGAGTATGTGTGAATGAGACTACAGTATGTGTGTGAGTGAGACTACAGTATGTGTGAATGAGAAAACAGTATGTGTGAGTGAGACTACAGTATGTGTGTGAGTAATACTACAGTATGTGCGTGAGTGAGACTACAGTATGTGTGTGAGTGAGACAACTGTATGTGTGAGTGAGACTACAGTATGTGTGAGCGAGAGAGACTACAGTATGTGTGTGAGTGAGACTACAGTATGTGTGAATGAGAGAACAGTATGGGTGAGTGAGACTACAGTATGTGTGTGAGTAATACTACAGTATGTGTGTGAGTGAGACTACAGTGTGTGTGAGTGAGACTACAGTATGTGTGAGTGAGACTACAGTATGTGTGAGTGATACTACAGTATGTGTGTGAGTGAGACTACAGTATGTGTGTGAGTGAGGCTACAGTATGTGTGTGAGTGAGTCTACAGTATTTGTGAATGAGAGAACAGTATGTGTGAGTGAGACTACAGTTTGTGTGTGAGTAATACTACAGTATGTGTGTGAGTGAGACTACAGTATGTGTGAATGATACTACAGTATGTGTGTGAGTGAGACTACAGAATGTGTGAGAGTGAGGCTACAGTATGTGTGTGAGTGAGACTACAGTATGTGTGAGTGAGACTACAATATGTTTGAGTTAGACTACAGAAGGTGTGAGTGAGACTACAGTATGTGTGTGAGTGAGACTACAGTATGTGTGAATGAAACTACAGTATGTGTATGAGTGAGACAAGAGTATGTGTGAATGAGACTACAGTATGTGTGTGAGTGAGACTACAGTATGTGTGAATGTGACTACAGTATGTGTGTGAGTGAGGCAACAGTATATGTGAATGAGACAACAGTATATGTGAGTGAGACTAAATTATGTGTGTGAGTGAGACTACAGTATGTGTGAGTGAGACTACAGTATGTGTGTTAGTGAGACTACAGTATGTGTGTGAATGAGACTACAGTATGTGTGTGACTGAGGCTACAGTATGTGTGTGAGTGAGACAACAGTATGTGTTAATGAGACAACAGGATGTGTGAGTGAGTCTACAGAATGTATGTGAGTGAGTATACAGTATGTATGTGAGTGAGCCTACAGTATGTGTGAGTGAGACAACAGTATGTACGTGATTGAGACTACAGTATGAGTGTGAGTGAGACTACAGTATGTGTGTGAGTGAGCCTACAGTATGTGTGTGAGTGAGACTACAGTATCTGTGAGTGAGACTACAGTATGTGTGAGTGAGACTACAGTATGTGTGTGAGTGAGCCTACAGTATGTGTGTGATAGAGACTACATTATGTGTGAGTGAGACTACAGTGTGTGTGAATGAGACAACAGAATGTGTGAGTGAGACTACAGTGTGTGTGAGTGAGACTACAGTATGTATGTGAGTGAGATTACAGTATGTTTGAATGAGACTATAGTATGTGTGAGTGAAACAACAGTATGTATGTGAGTGAGACTACAGTATGTGTGTGAGTGAGTCTACAGCATGTTTGAATGAGACTACAGTATGTGTGTGAGTGAGACAACAGTATGTTTGAGTGAGAGTACAGTATGTGGGTGAGTGAGACTACAGTATGTGTGTGAGTGAGACTACAGTATGTGTGTTAGCGAGACTACAGTATGTGTGTGAGTGAGAGTACATTATGTTTGAATGAGATTACAGTATGTGTGAGTGAGACTACAGTATGTGTGTGAGTGAGACTACCAAATGTGTGAGTGAGACTACAGTATGTTTGAGTTAGACTACAGTAGGTGTGAGTGAGACTACAGTATGTATTTGAGTGAGTCTACAGTATGTGTGAATGAGACAACAGTATGTGTGAGTGAGACAACAGTATGTGTGTGAGTGACACTAGAGTATGTGTGTGAGTGAGACTACAGTATTTGTGTGAGTGAGACTACAGTATGTGTGTGATAGAGACTACATTATGTGTGAGTGAGACTACAGTGTGTGTGAATGAGACAACATAATGTGTGAGTGAGACTGCAGTGTGTGTGAGTGAGACTACAGTATGTATGTGAGTGAGATAACAGTATGTTTGAATGAGACTATAGTATGTGTGAGTGAAACTACAGTATGTGTGTGAGTGAGACTACAGTATGTGTGTGAGTGAAACTACAGCATGTTTGAATGAGACTACAGTATGTGTGTGAGTGAGACAACAGTACTATGTGTGAGTGAGACTACAGTATGTGGGTGAGAGAGACTACAGTATGTTTGAGTGAGACTACAGTATGTGTAAGTGAGACTACAGTATGTGTGAGTGAGACTACAGTATGTGTGAATGAGCCTACAGTATGTGTGAGTGAAACAACAGTATGTGTGAGTGAGACTACAGTATGTGTGTGAGTGAGACTACATTATTTATGTGAGTGAGACTACAGTGTGTATGAATGAGACTACAGTATGTGTGAGTGAGACTACAGTACGTATGTGAGTGAGACTACAGTATGTGTGAGAGTGAGGCAACAGTATGTGTTAATGAGACAACAGTATGTGTGAGTGAAACAACAGTATGTATGTGAGTGAGACTACAGTATGTGTGTGAGTGAGACTACAGCATGTTTGAATGAGACTACAGTATGTGTAAGTGAGACTACAGTATGTGTGAGTGAGACTACAGTATGTGTTTGAGTGAGACTACATTATGTCTGAGTGAGACTAAAGTATGTGTGTGAGTGAGACTAAAGTACGTGTGAGTGACACTACAGTATGTGTGAGTGAGAGAGACTACAGTATGTGTGTGAGTGAGACTACAGTATGTGTGTTAGCGAGACTACAGTATGTGTGTGAGTGAGAGTAAATTATGTTTGAATGAGATTACAGTATGTGTGAGTGAGACTACAGTATGTGTGTGAGTGAGACTACATTATGTATGTGAGTGAGACTACAGTGTGTGTGAGTGAGACTACAGTATGTGTTAGTGATACTACAGTATGTGTGTGAGTGAGACTACAGTATGTGTGTGAGTGAGTCTACAGTATGTGTGTGAGTGAGACTACAGTATGTGTGAGTGAGACTACAATATGTTTGAGTTAGACTACAGAAGGTGTGAGTGAGACTACAGTATGTGTGTGAGTGAGACTACAGTATGTGTGAATGAGCCTACAGTATGTGTGAGTGAAACAACAGTATGTATGTGAGTGAGACTACAGTATGTGTGTGAGTGAGACTACATTATGTATGTGAGTGAGACTACAGTGTGTTTGAATGAGACTACAGTATGTGTGAGTGAGACTACAATAAGTATGTGAGTGAGACTACAGTATGTGTGAGTGAGACAACAGTATGTGTTAATGAGACAACAGTATGTGTGAGTGAGTCTACAGAATGTATGTGAGAGAGTCTACAGTATGTATGTGAGTGAGCCTACAGTATGTGTGAGTAAGACTACAGTATGTGTGTGAGTGAGGCTACAGTATGTGTGTGAGTGAGACTACAGTATGTTTTAATGAGACTACAGTATGTGTGAGTGAGACAACAGTATGTGTGTTAGTGAGCCTACAGTATGTGTGTGAGTGAGACTACAGTATCTGTGAGTGAGACTACAGTATGTGTGAGTGAGACTACAGTATGTGTGTGAGTGAGCCTACAGTATGTGTGTGATAGAGACTACATTATGTGTGAGTGAGACTACAGTGTGTGTGAATGAGACAACAGAATGTGTGAGTGAGACTACAGTATGTGTGAGTGAGACTACAGTATGTATGTGAGTGAGATAACAGTATGTTTGAATGAGACTACAGTATGTGTGTGAGTGAGACAACAGTATGTTTGAGTGAGACTACAGTATGTGGGTGAGTGAGACTACAGTATGTGTGTGAGTGAGACTACAGTATGTGTGTTAGCGAGACTACAGTATGTGTGTGAGTGAGAGTACATTATGTTTGAATGAGATTACAGTATGTGTGAGTGAGACTACCAAATGTGTGAGTGAGACTACCAAATGTGTGAGTGAGACTACAGTATGTTTGAGTTAGACTACAGTAGGTGTGAGTGAGACTACAGTATGTATTTGAGTGAGTCTACAGTATGTGTGAATGAGACAACAGTATGTGTGAGTGAGACTACAGTATGTGTGTGAGTGACACTACAGTATGTGTGTGAGTGAGACTACAGTATTTGTGTGAGTGAGACTACAGTATGTGTGTGAGTGAGACTACAGTATGTGTGAGTGAGACTAAAGTATGTGTGTGAGTGAGCCTACAGTATGTGTGTGATAGAGACTACATTATGTGTGAGTGAGACTACAGTGTGTGTGAATGAGACAACATAATGTGTGAGTGAGACTGCAGTGTGTGTGAGTGAGACTACAGTATGTATGTGAGTGAGATAACAGTATGTTTGAACGAGTCTATAGTATGTGTGAGTGAAACTACAGTATGTGTGTGAGTGAGACTACAGTATGTGTGTGAGTGAGACTACAGCATGTTTGAATGAGACTACAGTATGTGTTAGTGAGACAACAGTACTATGTGTGAGTGAGACTACAGTATGTGGGTGAGAGAGACTACATTATGTGTGAGTGAGACTACAGTATGTGTAAGTGAGACTACAGTTTGTGTGAGTGAGACTACAGTATGTGTGAATGAGCCTACAGTATGTGTGAGTGAAACAACAGTATGTGTGAGTGAGACTACAGTATGTGTGTGAGTGAGACTACATTATTTATGTGAGTGAGACTACAGTGAGTATGAATGAGACTACAGTATGTGTGAGTGAGACTACAGTACGTATGTGAGTGAGACTACAGTATGTGTGTGAGTGAGGCAACAGTATGTGTTAATGAGACAACAGTATGTGTGAGTGAGTCTACAGAATGTATGAGAGTGAGACTACAGTATGTATGTGAGTGAGACTACAGTATGTGTGAGTGAGACTACAGTATGTGTGTGAGTGAGGCTACAGCATGTGTGTGAGTGAGGCTACAGTATGTGTTTGAGTGAGACTACAGTATGTTTTAATGAGACTACAGTATATGTGAGTGAGTGAACAGTATGTACGTGATTGAGACTACAGTATGTGTGTGAGTGAGACTACAGTATGTGTGTGAGACAGACTACAGTATGTGTGAGTGAGACAACAGTATGTGTGTGAGTGAGACAACAGTATGTTTGAATGAGACTATAGTATGTGTGAGTGAGACTACAGTATGTATTTGAGTGAGACTACAGTATGTGTGTGAGTGAGGCAACAGTATGTGTTAATGAGACAACAGAATGTGTGAGTGAGTCTACAGAATGTATGAGAGTGAGACTACAGTATGTATGTGAGTGAGACTACAGTATGTGTGAGTGAGACTACAGTATGTGTGTGAGTGAGGCTACAGTATGTGTGTGAGTGAGACTACAGTATGTGTGAGTGAGACTACAGTATGTGTGTGAGTGAGACTACAGTATGTGTGAGTGAGACTACATTATGTGTGAGTGAGGCTACAGTGTGTGTGAATGAGACAACAGAATGTGTGAGTGAGACTGCAGTGTTTTTGAGTTAGACTACAGTATGCGCTTGAGTGAGACTGCACTATGTGCTACAGATTAAAGTATGTGTGTGAGTGAGACTACAGTATGTATGTGAGTGAGATTACAGAATGTTTGAATGAGACTACAGTATGTGTGAGTGAGTCTACAGTACGTATGTGAGTGAGACTACAGTATGTGTGTGAGTGAGACAACAGTATGTGTGAGAGAGTCTACAGTATGTATGTGAGTGATCCTACAGTATGTGTGAGTAAGACTACAGTATGTGTGTGAGTGAGGCTACAGTATGTGTGTGAGTGAGACAACAGTATGTTTTAATGAGACTACAGTATGTGTGAGTGAGACAACAGTATGTGTGTGAGTGAGCCTACAGTATGTGTGTGAATGAGACAACAGAATGTGTGAGTGAGACTACAGTGTGTGTGAGTGAGAATACAGTATGTATGTGAGTGAGATAACAGTATGTTTGAATGAGACTATAGTATGTGTGAGTGAGACTACAGTATGTGTGTGAGTGAGACTACAGCATGTTTGAATGAGACTACAGTATGTGTGTGAGTGAGACAACAGTATGTTTGAGTGAGACTACAGTATGTGGGTGAGTGAGACTACAGTATGTGTGTGAGTGAGACTACAGTATGTGTGTTAGCGAGACTACAGTATGTGTGTGAGTGAGAGTACATTATGTTTGAATGAGATTACAGTATGTGTGAGTGAGACTACCAAATGTGTGAGTGAGACTACCAAATGTGTGAGTGAGACTACAGTATGTTTGAGTTAGACTACAGTAGGTGTGAGTGAGACTACAGTATGTATTTGAGTGAGTCTACAGTATGTGTGAATGAGACAACAGTATGTGTGAGTGAGACTACAGTATGTGTGTGAGTGACACTACAGTATGTGTGTGAGTGAGACTACAGTATTTGTGTGAGTGAGACTACAGTATGTGTGTGAGTGAGACTACAGTATGTGTGAGTGAGACTAAAGTATGTGTGTGAGTGAGCCTACAGTATGTGTGTGATAGAGACTACATTATGTGTGAGTGAGACTACAGTGTGTGTGAATGAGACAACATAATGTGTGAGTGAGACTGCAGTGTGTGTGAGTGAGACTACAGTATGTATGTGAGTGAGATAACAGTATGTTTGAACGAGTCTATAGTATGTGTGAGTGAAACTACAGTATGTGTGTGAGTGAGACTACAGTATGTGTGTGAGTGAGACTACAGCATGTTTGAATGAGACTACAGTATGTGTTAGTGAGACAACAGTACTATGTGTGAGTGAGACTACAGTATGTGGGTGAGAGAGACTACATTATGTGTGTGAGTGAGACTACAGTATGTGTAAGTGAGACTACAGTTTGTGTGAGTGAGACTACAGTATGTGTGAATGAGCCTACAGTATGTGTGAGTGAAACAACAGTATGTGTGAGTGAGACAACAGAATGTGTGTGAGTGAGACTACATTATTTATGTGAGTGAGACTACAGTGTGTATTAATGAGACTACAGTATGTGTGAGTGAGACTACAGTACGTATGTGAGTGAGACTACAGTATGTGTGTGAGTGAGGCAACAGTATGTGTTAATGAGACAACAGTATGTGTGAGTGAGTCTACAGAATGTATGAGAGTGAGACTACAGTATGTATGTGAGTGAGACTACAGTATGTGTGAGTGAGACTACAGTATGTGTGTGAGTGAGGCTACAGCATGTGTGTGAGTGAGGCTACAGTATGTGTGTGAGTGAGACTACAGCATGTTTGAATGAGACTACAGTATGTGTTAGTGAGACAACAGTACTATGTGTGAGTGAGACTACAGTATGTGGGTGAGAGAGACTACATTATGTGTGTGAGTGAGACTACAGTATGTGTAAGTGAGACTACAGTTTGTGTGAGTGAGACTACAGTATGTGTGAATGAGCCTACAGTATGTGTGAGTGAAACAACAGTATGTGTGAGTGAGACAACAGAATGTGTGTGAGTGAGACTACATTATTTATGTGAGTGAGACTACAGTGTGTATTAATGAGACTACAGTATGTGTGAGTGAGACTACAGTACGTATGTGAGTGAGACTACAGTATGTGTGTGAGTGAGGCAACAGTATGTGTTAATGAGACAACAGTATGTGTGAGTGAGTCTACAGAATGTATGAGAGTGAGACTACAGTATGTATGTGAGTGAGACTACAGTATGTGTGAGTGAGACTACAGTATGTGTGTGAGTGAGGCTACAGCATGTGTGTGAGTGAGGCTACAGTATGTGTGTGAGTGAGACTACAGTATGTTTTAATGAGACTACAGTATATGTGAGTGAGTGAACAGTATGTACGTGATTGAGACTATAGTATGTGTCTGAGTGAGACTACAGTATGTGTGTGAGACAGACTACAGTATGTGTGAGTGAGACAACAGTATGTGTGTGAGTGAGACAACAGTATGTTTGAATGAGACTATAGTATGTGTGAGTGAGACTACAGTATGTATTTGAGTGAGACTACAGTATGTGTGTGAGTGAGGCAACAGTATGTGTTAATGAGACAACAGAATGTGTGAGTGAGTCTACAGAATGTATGAGAGTGAGACTACAGTATGTATGTGAGTGAGACTACAGTATGTGTGAGTGAGACTACAGTATGTGTGTGAGTGAGGCTACAGTATGTGTGTGAGTGAGACTACAGTATGTGTGAGTGAGACTACAGTATGTGTGTGAGTGAGACTACAGTATGTGTGAGTGAGACTACATTATGTGTGAGTGAGGCTACAGTGTGTGTGAATGAGACAACAGAATGTGTGAGTGAGACTGCAGTGTTTTTGAGTTAGACTACAGTATGCGCTTGAGTGAGACTGCACTATGTGCTACAGATTAAAGTATGTGTGTGAGTGAGACTACAGTATGTATGTGAGTGAGATTACAGAATGTTTGAATGAGACTACAGTATGTGTGAGTGAGTCTACAGTACGTATGTGAGTGAGACTACAGTATGTGTGTGAGTGAGACAACAGTATGTGTGAGTGAGTCTACAGAATGTATGTGAGTGAGACTACAGTATGTATGTGAGTGAGACTACAGTATGTGTGTGAGTGAGACAACAGTATGTGTGAGTGAGTCTACAGAATGTATGTGAGTGAGACTACAGTATGTATGTGAGTGAGACTACAGTATGTGTGAGTGAGACTACAGTATGTGTGTGAGTGAGGCTACAGTATGTGTGTGAGTGAGACAACAGTATGTGTGAGAGAGTCTACAGTATGTATGTGAGTGAGCCTACAGTATGTGTGAGTAAGACTACAGTATGTGTGTGAGTGAGGCTACAGTATGTGTGTGAGTGAGACTACAGTATGTTTTAATGAGACTACAGTATGTGTGAGTGAGACAACAGTATGTGTGTGAGTGAGCCTACAGTATGTGTGTGAGTGAGACTACAGTATCTGTGAGTGAGACTACAGTATGTGTGAGTGAGACTACAGTATGTGTGTGAGTGAGCCTACAGTATGTGTGTGATAGAGACTACATTATGTGTGAGTGAGACTACAGTGTGTGTGAATGAGACAACAGAATGTGTGAGTGAGACTACAGTGTGTGTGAGTGAGACTACAGTATGTATGTGAGTGAGATAACAGTATGTTTGAATGAGACTATAGTATGTGTGAGTGAGACTACAGTATGTGTGTGAGTGAGACTACAGCATGTTTGAATGAGACTACAGTATGTGTGTGAGTGAGACAACAGTATGTTTGAGTGAGACTACAGTATGTGGGTGAGTGAGACTACAGTATGTGTGTGAGTGAGACTACAGTATGTGTGTTAGCGAGACTACAGTATGTGTGTGAGTGAGAGTACATTATGTTTGAATGAGATTACAGTATGTGTGAGTGAGACTACCAAATGTGTGAGTGAGACTACCAAATGTGTGAGTGAGACTACAGTATGTTTGAGTTAAGCTACAGTAGGTGTGAGTGAAACTACAGTATGTATTTGAGTGAGTCTACAGTATGTGTGAATGAGACAACAGTATGTGTGAGTGAGACTACAGTATGTGTGTGAGTGACACTACAGTATGTGTGTGAGTGAGACTACAGTATTTGTGTGAGTGAGACTACAGTATGTGTGTGAGTGAGACTACATTATGTGTGAGTGAGACTAAAGTATGTGTGTGAGTGAGCCTACAGTATGTGTGTGATAGAGACTACATTATGTGTGAGTGAGACTACAGTGTGTGTGAATGAGACAACATAATGTGTGAGTGAGACTGCAGTGTGTGTGAGTGAGACTACAGTATGTATGTGAGTGAGATAACAGTATGTTTGAACGAGTCTATAGTATGTGTGAGTGAAACTACAGTATGTGTGTGAGTGAGACTACAGTATGTGTGTGAGTGAGACTACAGCATGTTTGAATGAGACTACAGTATGTGTTAGTGAGACAACAGTACTATGTGTGAGTGAGACTACAGTATGTGGGTGAGAGATACTACATTATGTGTAAGTGAGACTACAGTTTGTGTGAGTGAGACTACAGTATGTGTGAATGAGCCTACAGTATGTGTGAGTGAAACAACAGTATGTGTGAGTGAGACTACAGTATGTGTGTGAGTGAGACTACATTATTTATGTGAGTGAGACTACAGTGTGTATTAATGAGACTACAGTATGTGTGAGTGAGACTACAGTACGTATGTGAGTGAGACTACAGTATGTGTGTGAGTGAGGCAACAGTATGTGTTAATGAGACAACAGTATGTGTGAGTGAGTCTACAGAATGTATGAGAGTGAGACTACAGTATGTATGTGAGTGAGACTACAGTATGTGTGAGTGAGACTACAGTATGTGTGTGAGTGAGGCTACAGCATGTGTGTGAGTGAGGCTACAGTATGTGTGTGAGTGAGACTACAGTATGTTTTAATGAGACTACAGTATATGTGAGTGAGTGAACAGTATGTACGTGATTGAGACTACAGTATGTATTTGAGTGAGTCTACAGTATGTGTGAATGAGACAACAGTATGTGTGAGTGAGACTACAGTATGTGTGTGAGTGAGACTACAGTATGTGTGTGATTGAGGCTACAGTATGTGTGTGAGTGAGACTACAGTATGTCAATTCAAATCAAATTTTATTTGTCACATACACATGGTTAGCAGATGTTAATGCGAGTGTAGCGAAATGCTTGGGCTTCTAGTTCCGACCATGCAGTAGTATCTAACAAGTAATCTAACAAATTCACAACAACTACCTTATACACACAAGAGTAAAGGAATGAATACGAGTATGTACATATAAATATATGGATGAGCGATGGCTGACCGGCATAGGCAAGATGCAGTAGATGGTATGGAGTACAGTATATACACATATATACAGTGGGGCAAAAAAGTATTTAGTCAGCCACCAATTGTGCAAGTTCTCTCACTTAAAAAGATGAGAGAGGCCTGTAATTTTCATCATAGGTACATTTCAACTATGACAGACAAAATGAGGAAAACAAATCCAGAAAATCACATTGTAGGATTTTTAATGAATTTATTTGCAAAGTATGGTGGAAAATAAGTATTTGGTCACATACAAACAAGCAAGATTTCTGGCTCTCACAGACCTGTAACTTCTTCTTTAAGAGGCTCCTCTGTCCTCCACTCGTTACCTGTATTAATGGCACCTGTTTGAACTTGTTATCAGTATAAAGACACCTGTCCACAACCTCAAACAGTCACACTCCAAACTCCACTATGGCCAAGACCAAAGAGCTGTCAAAGGACACCAGAAACAAAATTGTAGACCTGCACCAGGTTGGGAAGACTGAATCTGCAATAGGTAAGCAGCTTGGTTTGAAGAAATCAACTGTGGGAGCAATTATTAGGAAATGGAAGACATACAAGACCACTGGTAATCTTCCTCGATCTGGGGCTCCACGCAAGATCTCACCCGTGGGAGTCAAAATGATCACAAGAACGGTGAGCAAAAATCCCAGAACCACACGGGGACCTAGTGAATGACCTGCAGAGAGCTGGGACCAAAGTAACAAAGCCTACCATCAGTAACACACTCGCCGCCAGGGACTCAAATCCTGCAGTGCCAGACGTGTCCCCCTGCTTAAGCCAGTACATGTTCTGGCCCGTCTGAAGTTTGCTAGAGAGCATTTGGATGATCCAGATGAGGATTGGGAGAATGTGATATGGTCAGATGAAACCAAAATAGAACTTTTTGGTAAAAACTCAACTCGTCGTGTTTGGAGGACAAAGAATGCTGAGTTGCATCCAAAGAACACCATACCTACTGTGAAGCATGGGGGTGGAAACATCATGCTTTGGGGCTGTTTTTCTGCAAAGGGACCAGGACGACTGATCCGTGTAAAGGAAAGAATGAATGGGGCCATGTATCGTGAGATTTTGAGTGAAAACCTCCTTCCATCAGCAAGGGCATTGAAGATGAAACGTGGCTGGGTCTTTCAGCATGACAATGATCCCAAACACACCGCCCGCAACGAAGAAGTGGCTTCAGAAGAAGCATTTCAATGTCCTGGAGTGGCCTAGCCAGTCTCCAGATCTCAACCCCATAGAAAATCTTTGAAAGTCCGTGTTGCCCAGCGACAGCCCCAAAACATCACTGCTCTAGAGGAGATCTGCATGGAGGAATGGGCCAAAATACCAGCAACAGTGTGTGAAAACCTTGTGAAGACTTACAGAAAACGTTTGACCTCTGTCATTGCCAACAAAGGGTATATAACAAAGTATTGAGATAAACTTTTGTTATTGACCAAATACTTATTTTCCACCATAATTTGCAAATAAATAAATAAAAAATTCTACAATGTGATTTTCTGGATTTCTTTTTCTCATTTCGTCTGTCATAGTTGAAGTGTACCTGTGATGAAAATTACAGGCCTCTCTCATCTTTTTAAGTTGGAGAACTTGCACAATTGGTGGCTGACTAAATACTTTTTTGCCCCACTGTGTATATATATATATATATATATATATATATATATATATGAGATGAGTAATGTAGGATATGTAAACATTATATAAGTGGCATTGTTTAAAGTGGCTAGTGATACATTATTTCATCCAATTATAATTATTAAAGTGGCTAGAGATTTGGGTCGATGGCCGAACGGCATAGGCAAGATACAGTAGATGGTTTAGAGTACAGTGTATACATTTGATATGAGTATGTCGGATACGTAAACATTATATACAAAATTGTTTAAAGTGGCTAGTGATACATTTGTTACATCCAATTCCTATGTATAAAGTGGCTAGAGATTTAAGTCAGTATGTTGGCAGCAGCCACTCAATGTTAGTGATGGCTGTTTAACAGTCTGATGGCCTTGAGGTAGAAGCTGTTTTTCAGTCTCTCGGTCCCAGCTTTGATGCACCTGTACTGACCTCGCCTTCTGGATGATAGCGGGGTGAACAGGCAGTGGCTCGGGTGGTTGTTGTCCTTGATGATCTTTTTGGCCTTTCTGTGACATCGGGTGGTGTAGGTGTCCTGGAGGGCAGGTAGTTTAACCCCGGTGATGCGTTGTGCAGTCCTCACTACCCTCTGGAGAGCCTTACGGTTGTGGGCGGAGCAGTTGCCGTACCAGGCGGTGATATAGCCCGACAGGATACTCTCGATTGTGCATCTGTAAAAGTTTGTGTGATTTTGGTGACAAGCCGAATTTCTTCAGCCTCCTGAGGTTGAAGAGGCGCTGTTGCGCCTTCTTCACCACGCTGTCTGTGTGGGTGGACCAATTCAGTTTGTCCGTGATGTGTACGCCGAGGAACTTAAAACTTTCCACCTTCTCCACTACTGTCCCCTCGATGTGGATAGGGGGGTGCTCCCTCTCCTGTTTCCTGAAGTCCACGATCATCTCCTTTGTTTTGCTGACATTGAGTGAGAGGTTATTTTCCTGACACCACACTCCGAGGGCCCTCACCTCCTCTCTGTAGGCCGTCTCGTCGTTGTTGGTAATCAAGCCTACCACTGTAGTGTTGTCAGCAAACTTGATGATTGAGTTGGATGCGTGCTTGGCCACGCAGTCATGGGTAAACAGGGAGTACAGGAGAGGGCTGAGAACGCACCCTTGTGGGGCCCCAGTGTTGAGGATCAGCGGGGTGGAGATGTTGTTTCCTACCCTCACCACCTGGGACCGGCCCGTCAGGAAGTCCAGGACCCAGTTGCACAGGGCTGGAGTCGAGACCCAGGGTCTCGAGCTTAATGACGAGCTTGGAGGGAACTATGGTGTTAAATGCTGAGCTGTAGTCGATGAACAGCATTCTTACATAAGTATTCCTCTTGTCCAGATGGGTTAGGGCAGTATGCAGTGTGATTGCGATTGCGTCGTCTGTGGACCTATTGGGACGGTAAGCAAATTGGAGTGGGTCCAGGGTGTCTGGCAGGATGGAGGTGATATGATCCTTGACTAATCTCTCAAAGCACTTCATGATGACGGAAGTGAGTGCTACGGGGCGATAGTCATTTAGCTCAGTCACCTTAGCTTTCTTGGGAACAGGAACAATGGTGGCCCTCTTGAAGCATGTGGGAACAGTAGACTGGGATAGAGACTGATTGAATATGTCCGTAAACACACCAGCCAGCTGGTCTGCGCATGCTCTGAGGACACGTCCAGGGATGGCATCTGGGCCGGCAGCCTTGCGAGGGTTAACACATTTAAATGTTTTTCTCACATTGGCTGCGGTGAAGGTGAGCCCGCAGGTTTTGGTAGCGGGCCGTGTCGGTGGCACTGTATTGTCCTCAAAGTGAGCAAAGAAGTTGTTTAGTTTGTCTGGGAGCAGGACGTCATGGTCCGCGACGGGCTGGTTTTTCTTTTGTAGTCCGTGATTGACTGTAGACCCTGCCACATTCCTCTTGTGTCTGAGCCATTGAATTGTGACTCTACTTTGTCTCTATATTGACGCTTAGCTTGTTTGATTGCCTTGCGGAGGGAATAGCTACACTGTTTGTATTCAGTCATGTTTCCGGTAGCCTTACCCTGGTTAAAAGCAGTGGTTCATGCTTTCAGTTTTTCTTGCTGAATGCTGCCATCAATCCACGGTTTCTGGTTGGGAAAGGTTTTGATATTTGCTATGGGTACAACATCACCAATGCACTTGCTAATAAACTCGCTCACCGAATCAGCGTATACATCAATGTTGTTGTCAGATGCTATCCGGAACATATCCCAGTCCACGTGCTCGAAGCAATCTTGCAGCATGGAATAAGATTGGTCGGACCAGCGTTGAACAGACCTGAGAACGGGTGTTTCCTGTTTTAGTTTCTGTTTGTAGGCTGGGAGCAACAAAATGGAGTCATGGTCAGACTTGCCGAAAGGATGGCGGAGAATAGCCTTGTATGCATCACGGAAGTTGGAATAACAGTGGTCCAGGATTTTACCAGCCCGGGTGGCACATTCGATATGCTGGTAAAATTTTGGGAGCCTTGTTCTTGTGAGTGAGACTACAGTATGTGTGTGAGTGAGACTACAGTATGTGTGTGATTGAGACTACATTATGTGTGAGTGAGGCTACAGTGTGTGTGAATGAGACAACAGAATGTGTGAGTGAGACTGCAGTGTGTGTGAGTTAGCGAGACTACAGTATGTGTGTGAGTGAGACTACAATATGTGCTACAGATTAAAGTATGTGTGTGAGTGAGACTACAGTATGTATGTGAGTGAGACTACAGTATGTGTGAGTGAAACAACAGTATGTATGTGAGTGAGACTACAGTATGTGTGTGAGTGAGACTACAGCATGTTTGAATGAGACTACAGTATGTGTAAGTGAGACTACAGTATGTGTGAGTGAGACTACAGTATGTGTGAGTGAGACTACAGTATGTGTTTGAGTGAGACTACGTTATGTCTGAGTGAGACTAAAGTATGTGTGTGAGTGAGACTACAGTATGTGTGAGTGAGACTACAGTATGTGTGTGAGTGAGACTAAAGTACGTGTGAGTGACACTACAGTATGTGTGAGTGAGACTACAGTATGTGTGTGAGTGAGACTACAGTATGTGTGTTAGCGAGACTACAGTATGTGTGTGAGTGAGAGTACATTATGTTTGAATGAGATTACAGTACGTGTGAGTGAGACTACAGTATGTTTGTGAGTGAGACTACATTATGTATGTGAGTGAGACTACAGTGTGTGTGAGTGAGACTACAGTATGTGTTAGTGATACTACAGTATGTGTGTGAGTGAGGCTACAGTATGTGTGTGAGTGAGACTACAGTATGTGTGAGTGAGACTACAATATGTTTGAGTTAGACTACAGAAGGTGTGAGTGAGACTATAGTATGTGTGTGAGTGAGACTACAGTATGTGTGAATGAGCCTACAGTATGTGTGAGTGAAACAACAGTATGTATGTGAGTGAGACTACAGTATGTGTGTGAGTGAGACTACATTATGTATGTGAGTGAGACTACAGTGTGTTTGAATGAGACTACCGTATGTGTGAGTGAGACTACGGTACGTATGTGGGTGAGACTACAGTATGTGTGTGAGTGAGACTACAGTATGTGTTAATGAGACAACAGTATGTGTGAGTGAGTCTACAGAATATATGTGAGTGAGTCTACAGTATGTATGTGAGTGAGCCTACAGTATGTGTGAGTAAGACTACAGTATGTGTGTGAGTGAGGCTACAGTATGTGTGTGAGTGAGACTACAGTATGTTTTAATGAGACTACAGTATGTGTGAGTGAGACAACAGTATGTACGTGATTGAGACTACAGTATGAGTGTGAGTGAGACTACAGTATGTGTGTGAGTGAGACAACAGTACATGTGTGAGTGAGACTACAGTGTGTGTGAGTGAGACTACAGTATGTATGTGAGTGAGATTACAGTATGTTTGAATGAGACAACAGAATGTGTGAGTGAGACTACAGTGTGTGTGAGTGAGACTACAGTATGTATGTGAGTGAGATTACAGTATGTTTGAATGAGACTATAGTATGTGTGAGTAAAACAACAGTATGTATGTGAGTGAGACTACAGTATGTGTGTGAGTGAGACTACAGCATGTTTGAATGAGACTACAGTATGTGTTTGAGTGAGACAACAGTATGTGTGAGTGAGACTACAGTATGTGGGTGAGTAAGACTACAGTATGTGTGTGAGTGAGACTACAGTATGTGTGTTAGCGAGACTACAGTATGTGTGTGAGTGAGAGTACATTATGTTTGAATGAGATTACAGTATGTGTGAATGAGCCTACAGTATGTGTGAGTGAAACAAAAGTATGTATGTGAGTGAGAATACAGTATTTGTGTGAGTGAGACTACATTATGTATGTGAGTGAGACTACAGTGTGTTTGAATGAGACTACAGTATGTGTGAGTGAGACTACAGTAAGTATGTGAGTGAGACTACAGTATGTATATGAGTGAGTCTACAGTATGTTTTAATGAGACTACAGTATGTGTGTTAGCGAGACTACAGTATGGGTGTGAGTGAGAGTACATTATGTTTGAATGAGATTACAGTATGTGTGAGTGAGACTACAGTATGTGTGTGAGTGAGACTACCAAATGGGTGTGAGTGAGACTACAGTATCTGTGTGAGTGAGACTACAGTATGTGTGAGTGACACTACAGTATGTGTGAGGGAGACTACAGTATGTATGTGAGTGAGACTACAGTATGTGTGTGATTGAGACTACATTATGTGTGAGTGAGACTACAGTGTCTGTGAATGAGACAACAGAATGTGTGAGTGAGACTGCAGTGTGTGTGAGTTAGACTACAGTATGTGTGTGAGTGAGACTGCACTATGTGTTACAGATTAAAGTATGTGTGTTAGTGAGACTACAGTTTGTATGTGAGTGAGATTACTATATGTTTGAATTAGACTACAGTATGTGTGAGTGAAACAACAGTATGTATATGAGTGAGACTTCAGTATGTGTGTGAGTGAGACAACAGTATGTGTGAGTGAGACTACAGTATGTGTGTGAGTGAGACTACAGTATGTGTGAGTGAGACTACAGTATGTGTGTGAGTGAGACTACAGTATGTGTGAGTGAGACTACACTAGATTTAAGTGAGACTACATTATATGTGTGAGTGAGGCTACAGTATGCGTGAGTGAGTCAACAGTGTGTGTGTTAGTGAGACTACATTATGTGTGAGTGACACTACAGTATATGTGTGAGTGAGACTACAGTATGTGTGTGAGTGAGACTACAGTATGTATGTGAGTGAGACTACAGTATGTGTGTGAGTGAGACTACAGTATGTGTGAATGAGACTATAGTATGTGTGAGTGAGACTACAGTATGTGTGATTGAGACTACAGTATGTGTGAATGAGACAACATTATGTGTGAGTTAGACTACAGTATGTGTGTTAGTGAGACTACAGTATGTGTGTGAGTGAGACTACAGTATGTGTGTGAGTGAGACTACAGTATGTATTTGAGTGAGTCTACAGTATGTGTGAATGAGACAACAGTATGTGTGTGAGTGAGACTACAGTGTCTGTGTGAGTGAGACTACAGTATGTGTGTGAGTGAGACTACAGTATCTGTGTGAGTGAGACTACAGTATGTGTGAGTGACACTACAGTATGTGTGAGTGAGACTACAGTATGTATGTGAGTGAGACTACAGTATGTGTGTGATTGAGACTACATTATGTGTGAGTGAGACTACAGTGTGTGTGAATGAGACAACAGAATGTGTGAGTGAGACTGCAGTGTGTGTGAGTTAGACTACAGTATGTGTGTGAGTGAGACTGCACTATGTGTTACAGATTAAAGTATGTGTGTTAGTGAGACTACAGTTTGTATGTGAGTGAGATTACTATATGTTTGAATTAGACTACAGTATGTGTGAGTGAAACAACAGTATGTATGTGAGTGAGACTTCAGTATGTGTGTGAGTGAGACTACAGTATGTGTGTGAGTGAGACTACAGTATGTGTGAGTGAGACTACAGTATGTGTGTGAGTGAGACTACAGTATGTGTGAGTGAGACTACAGTATGTGTGTGAGTGAGACTACAGTATGTGTGAGTGAGACTACAGTATTGTGTGAGTGAGACAACAGTATGTTTGAGTGAGACTACACTAGGTGTGAGTGAGACTACAGTGTGTGTGTGAGTGAGACAACAGAATGTGTGAGTGAGACTACAGTATGTGTGTGAGTGAGACTATAGTATGTGTGAGTGAGACTACACTAGATTTAAGTGAGACTACATTATATGTGTGGGTGAGGCTACAGTATGTGTGAGTGAGTCAACAGTGTGTGTGTTAGTGAGACTACAGTATGTGTGAGTGAGACTACAGTATGTGTGTGAGTGAGACTACAGTATGTGTGAGTGAGACTACAGTATGTGTGAGTGAAACAACAGTATGTATATGAGTGAGACTTCAGTATGTGTGTGAGTGAGACAACAGTATGTGTGTGAGTGAGACTACAGTATGTGTGAGTGAGACTACAGTATGTGTGTGAGTGAGACTACAGTATGTGTGAGTGAGACTACAGTATTGTGTGAGTGAGACAACAGTATGTTTGAGTGAGACTACACTAGGTGTGAGTGAGACTACAGTGTGTGTGTGAGTGAGACTATAGTATGTGTGAGTGAGACTACACTAGATTTAAGTGAGACTACATTATATGTGTGAGTGAGGCTACAGTATGTGTGAGTGAGTCAACAGTGTGTGTGTTAGTGAGACTACATTATGTGTGAGTGACACTACAGTATATGTGTGAGTGAGACTACAGTATGTGTGTGAGTGAGACTACAGTATGTATGTGAGTGAGACTACAGTATGTGTGTGAGTGAGACTACAGTATGTGTGAATGAGACTATAGTATGTGTGAGTGAGACTACAGTATGTGTGATTGAGACTACAGTATGTGTGAATGAGACAACATTATGTGTGAGTTAGACTACAGTATGTGTGTTAGTGAGACTACAGTATGTGTGTGAGTGAGACTACAGTATGTGTGTGAGTGAGACTACAGTATGTATTTGAGTGAGTCTACAGTATGGGTGAATGAGACAACAGTATGTGTGTGAGTGAGACTACAGTATCTGTGTGAGTGAGACTACAGTATGTGTGTGAGTGAGACTACAGTATCTGTTTGAGTGAGACTACAGTATGTGTGAGTGACACTACAGTATGTGTGAGTGAGACTACAGTATGTATGTGAGTGAGACTACAGTATGTGTGTGATTGAGACTACATTATGTGTGAGTGAGACTACAGTGTGTGTGAATGAGACAACAGAATGTGTGAGTGAGACTGCAGTGTGTGTGAGTTAGACTACATTATGTGTGTGAGTGAGACTGCACTATGTGTTACAGATTAAAGTATGTGTGTTAGTGAGACTACAGTTTGTATGTGAGTGAGATTACATTATGTGTGAGTGAGACTACAGTGTGTGTGAATGAGACAACAGAATGTGTGAGTGAGACTGCAGTGTGTGTGAGTTAGACTACAGTATGTGTGTGAGTGAGACTGCACTATGTGTTACAGATTAAAGTATGTGTGTTAGTGAGACTACAGTTTGACTACACTAGATTTAAGTGAGACTACATTATATGTGTGAGTGAGGCTACAGTATGTGTGAGTGAGTCAACAGTGTGTGTGTTAGTGAGACTACATTATGTGTGAGTGACACTACAGTATATGTGTGAGTGAGACTACAGTATGTGTGTGAGTGAGACTACAGTATGTGTGTGAGTGAGACTACAGTATGTGTGAATGAGACTATAGTATGTGTGAGTGAGACTACAGTATGTGTGATTGAGACTACAGTATGTGTGAGTGAGTCTACAGTATGTGTGAGTGAAACTACAGTATGTGTGTGATTGAAACTACAGTATGTGTGAGATAGACTACAGTATGTGTGAGTGAGACTACAGTATCTGTGAGTGAGACTACAGTATGTGTGTGAGTGAGACTATAGTATGTGTGTGAGTGAGAGAGAGAGACTACAGTATGTATGTGAGTGAGACAACATTATGTTTGAATGAGATTACAGTATGTGTGAGTGAGACTACAGTCAGTGTGAGTAAGACTACAGTATTTATGTGAGTGAGACTAAAGTGTGTGAGTGAGACTACAGTATATGTGTGTGAGTTAGACTAAAGTATGTGTGAATTAGACTACACTAGATGTGAGTGACACTACAGTATGTGTGTGAGTTAGACTACAGTATGTGTGAGTGAGACAACAGTATGTGTGAGTGAGACTACAGTATGTGTGTAAATGAGATATTCCTTTCTGCCCTTCATCAAGGCAGTAACCAGCAACAACAACTACTCCCCGGGAGGGACACATGGCAAACAAATGGCGAAAATTATGAAGTACAAAGGAACATCTATGCATAAAGAGTACTGCCACATATAAATAAATGGTTTAAACCATGACAGAGAGGTAGGGTTGTTCGTTTGAGTTGAAGATTTTCACATTTACCACTGAATTATTTAGAGAACCCCCCCAAAGTTCAAATTTTGTTGCATTCAGGGGAGCTAACATCTCATTCAGGGGAGCTGAGCCCCCCCTGGCCCCCCATAATTCACATGTTACTGGTACTCTCTGTATATAGCCATGTATTTTTACTAGTTGTTGTTATTCATTATTCACCGTATTTTTTCCCTAAGTTACTATTTCTGTTTTGTCTAATTTATCTTTATCTTTAACTCTGCATTGTTGGAAAAGGACCTGTCATTAAGCATTTCATGTTAGTCTACACCTGAAGCTTGTGACAAATAAAATGTGATTTTGATTTGAAATCCTAGAAACCAAATGCTCTGTGCATGTGTGTCTGTGTTTGTGTGCATTCTCAAGTGTGTGTGTTGTATAAATGGGCTTAACCAGCTTAGTCTATCTTACATTAAGTGGATCTATTGGTTGCCCTTTTAATGCTTCGGTCAGCACTGGTCAATGGTCCTGCTGCACATGTAGTACCTCATGCAGTGTGTGAGTGCCAGGATGAGGGGATGGGCTGATCTGGCCAGGGATGAGCCAGTCTGTTATAAGAAGAATTAAACACAGAGTGCGAACAAAAAGTGTGTGTGTGCGTGTGCGTGTGTGTGCGTGTGTGTGCCGGCCTGCATGACATCCCATTTTCTCCCTGTAGACATAAGGGGTGTGTGTACAGTTTGGGATGGCTTAAGAGGCGTGCTTGTGTCATCCAATGATAGCTCAGAGTTAAGGTTTAGCATGAGATCGTTAACAAGCTGTTGGTTTCCCAAGAACCTACCAGTGTATTTCCTGTAGTGGACGTATCATTTTGTGTGTGTGTCTGTGCGCGTGTGCGAGAGTGTGCGTGTGTGCTACATTCACATATGGAAGTGTAAAATCTGGAACGTCTGGAAAATTTGAGCATTCCAATAAACAGAACAGAATGGAGTTTGTTGTTTCTGGATTGGCTGTATAAAGTTGTGATGCATTGTTTAACTGAGCTGACATAATGTTATGTATACATGTTTAAATGGTTAATTGAAACCATATGCTGTACCTAATGGCTAGACATCAATAAACCTACAGAAATAGAGTGATTTAGCTCATTAGCTAGATAAACTGGCTTAATACCAAACTATATAAATACCTATGTCATTGTGTTGGAGCAGAGTCTTGCAGTTCCTCTAAATGTATAGATGTAATTAAGAAGTTGCTGAGAAAGCAAAAAGATACTTCCAATTTTTCCATCAATGAAACAGCCATCGTTTGACTTGTTTACATATATTGTAATAGTTTATTGGGAAGAACTGTGGGTTACTGGTTTGGGAAGAAAATGGGACTGGAAACAGAGGTTGTATTCTGTACCAAAACAGCTTTTGATGACATAACGTTCCAGTGCCATCCGTTAGAGACTTAGAACTTGGCCAGTATTAACACCAGAAAAGGAAAAACAATGTCACTGAATTATAAATGGGGAAAATAGTCCTTAGAGCCAAGACCCATCATTTCCAAACCCTTGGCTCAGTTCTGAGACGTGGAGAGGATGTGAGAGCATCAGGGTTGACGTCATCAAAGCGAACAGAGGAAGCAAGGTGACTGGGAAGAATATCTGTTTTCCAAACTTTTGAGTGTTTGAATAGGGGTGGGAGTCTTTCCAAAGGAAAGTGCAGCAATAACAGAACTAAAATGTTAACACATCATCTTCAAGACATAAACACTGTACAGGGTGATGATGAGGAGGTAAACCAACCCACAAGGACAGGACTGTACATTGGAAAGCACTAAGAAACATCCCAATGGGCACAAACGTCAATTCAACGTTGGTTCAAAGTAATTTCATTGAAATTACCCGGAAACAACGTTGATTCAACCAGTGGGATTGCACTGTTTTCTGGGGGATTCGTGACAGTATATTTTCCACCTTTTGTCAATGTTTTGTCCTTCGAGAGATGATTGAAACAATAAATTGGCTTGTACAATGCCAGAATGCCCCCTTTGAATGTTGTCCGCTAAGACAATATAAGGGAACGTATTTGGATAAACGTAACACATTTAACCACTCAGCCCCAAAGTAGATCAGTATATCTAATGACTGTGTTTACTGATTGTTAACAGGTAATACATTCTTGACCCCTAAATAATCATGCTAATAGCTTAGTGAGAATAAACAGCACCACCTCATTAGGGGGTCTGTCTCCGGTTACTAAAATAGCGATAGCAAGATGCAGAGAGGAGGTGGTAGAGGTGACTGTCTAATTAGGAGACCAGATCAACATGTAAAAGTCATGTGTAAAGGCCACCACAAGTGAAGAGTGGAAGACATGAATTCAGATGTCTGAACTGGTATTCATGTCTACTACAGAATGTGTCAGTGTTAGAATCAAAGCCGCCAAAAAGGATGCTCATTCCAAAATAAACATGATGCATTACTTAGACCTGCAACAGGCGGGCATTCAATGAGTAATTAGCTCTTTCCATTGGTTTAATCCTAACCGTCCAGCTAACCCTGTAACTTTCCCTTGCTTCTAAGGTCAGCACACCCCAAGTCCACTACAGTATCATCAAATCAAATTGTATTGATCACATACACATGGTTAGCAGATGTTAATGCGAGTGTAGCAAAAGGATTGTGCTTCTAGTTCCGACAGTGTAGTAATATCCAACAAGTCATCTAACAAAATCACAACAACTACCTTATGCAAACAAATGTAAACACACCAGCCAGTTGGTCTGCGCATGCTCTGAGGACGCGGCTAGGGATGCCGTCTGGGCCGGCAGCCTTGCGAGGGTTAACACGTTTAAATGTTTTACTCAAGTCGGCCATGGAGAAGGAAAGCCCAGAGTCTATGGTAGCGGGCCGTGTCGGTGGCACTGTATTGTCCTCAAAGCGCGCAAAGAAGTTGTTTAATTTGTCTGGGAGCAAGACGTCGATTTCCGCGACAGGGCAGGTTTTCTTTTTGTGATCCGTGATTATCTGTAGACCATGCCACATACGTCTTGTGTTTGAGCCATTGAATTGCGACTCCAATTTGTCTCTATACTGACACTTTGCTTGTTTGATTGCCTTGCGGAGGGAATAACTACACTGTTTGTATTCGGTCATGTTTCCACTTAAAACCATGACCTAGGTCTTCAACTAGATGGATGGTGAGATGAAGGAGATATCGAGGGACAGTTGCTTTAGTTTGGGATGACCATGGGGGACATGAAGAAGAAAATGATCTAAAGACAAGAAGGATGGAGGTGAACACAGAAGCAAGCAAGGACATGGCTTTTTAAAACGGTTGGAAATCAATACATATGGTCAAAGCTTACGAGGATGCTAATCTTATCAGAAGTGTCTGGAAGCTACTGAAATTTGTCAAGTTGAGAATCTTGAGCAATTCGGTTAGGTGTGAGTAGGACGAATGTTCATTGTCAAATTAATCATAGGTTTTTGTAGGGATAGGCTACATAGTTGTAAATGGAGGGAGGAGGAGAACTTTGTGGCTGTGGTAACTAGTGACGACTGAAAGGCATGTGCGTGGAGACACACATGGGACTGTGACCAATTGAATCCAGACGACAGCCCTGCAGTGATGCAAGAATTGAACATGAACAAAGAAAGGTGAAATTGGGAAACCATTACAGTGTCAGTCTTCTTCAGAAATTTTAACAAAATCTTGTAGAAGAGCCATTGTCTTGAAACGTGTACTGTAGATGATGTGCAGTCTGCCGACGGATAGTTGGATATGGAAGGAGATTAAGAGAACTTTGAAGTGTGTGAAGATAAATGGAGGGAGGAGGAGAAGGAGGGGGCCTGACGGCACTTGAGTGATTTACAGTGGGGACCGGAGGAGGTTAGCGGGAGGAGCTATAGGAGGACGGGCTCATTGTAATGGCTGGAATGGAATGAATTGAACAGAGTCAAACATGTGGTTTCCATATGTTTGATACGGGTTCAATGAGCCCGTCCTCCCATATCTCCTCCCACCAGCCTCCTCTGGTGGGGACATATGCAATTCATTGGACTCACGTCTGCCTCACCTTACTTTCCTCTATTATGGTACCATGTGTTAAACATGAAAAGGCAGTTTAGGTTAAGATTTAGGGGCTAGGCACTCTCCACAGGCTCAGAAGAAAGCGGATGTTTACGTTTTTTAAGGATACGGTATTTTCAACCTAACCTCCGTTTCCCCTGAAAAACGGATGTGGGGACTCAGGAGTCTTCTTACGCCTACTACGTTAGGTTAGGGGCTAGTGGTCAATTTGGGATTCAGCATAGGAGGCTGTTTTATAATCCTTTTTCTGGTCCACTAAGACCTCGTCACTTTTTCCAAAGCCCTATTTAAGGTTTCATGCTGCAGCATAATAATTGGCAGCTGGCTCTGGCAGCAGAGATTTTTTCCACACACTTTCTTTACCATTCCAGGAACCTTTTGTTTTAACTTGTATCCACTTCGCTTTTTTGTTTGTAGGGGAAAGGAAGAAAGGGAGGTGGTTGTTTGGTAGAGAGGGAGGAAAAATGACAGATATATATGATGCCATGTGTCCTTTGTGAGGCTTCGCATCCTCATTCACGCACGAGGTGGACCTCGTATCCCATTCTGCACTGGTGCACCTGTGAATGGTTAGGCAGAGCCCATCATTCTCAGATCCCATGCCTTAAAAACTCATGTTGATGCCATCGTCGTTGTATACTACAGTGTGACTTCAGTTTGGGCAGCTGCCTTTTGTCAATCCGGGACCACAGTCATCTGAAGAAGCAGAAGCTTTCCCACCCCTTTCCTTCGCTCTCTCTTTCTCTCACTCTCTTTATCTCCCCCTCCCTCTCCCTTTCTCCCTCGTTCTCCTCCCTCTCTCCAGAGACATCTGGCTTTTGAGCAACCACAGTCTTCTTACCTGCTGACCTTCAATCCCACACGCAGAGGGAGAGAGAGAGAGAGAGAGGAGAGAAAGGTAAGAGGAATGGACTCCTGTCGCTTCCTGAAGTGTTCCTGCTTGGTTGTCCCTAGGTATTTGGTCTTTCCATGCTGGGATTAATAGCTATCCCAGTCCCAGCTAAACTCTGGGGGAGGATTGTGTGATACAGGGTTAACAAGTTGTCACTTGACAAGGGAAAGGAGTGGAGAGATTTTTGTACTTCGAAGTTATCTGATGCTTTTCATGGTGCATTGGACAATGTGTTGTTCTTATATTGCACCATGGCATGAATGCATTTATAAAATGAATACACTGTATTGATGCACAGTATTGTTAGTCAAAGTCTTGCAGTACGGTATTGACATGTGATTACATGTCATACTTTAAATCAACACATTGAGCTATATCATCTTAAAAGGGTCAATATGTTATGATGATATTTATTGCCTTTATTTGTTGACATTATAAAGTGTTTGTTCACTGAAAAACCTGCATTGTTGGTTCATAGATAGTTCTGAGTATTTATAGTAGGGATCTGCCTCTGGTTTAAAAGAGATTTGCAGTTTTGCAGAGATTTGCAGAGATTTGCACTGGTTTTACCAGATTGCTGCTTTAGTGTGATTCATAAATAGTTGAGCTTTTTTTCAATTGAGCTTTTTCAATAGATTTATTTTCTCTCCCAGGGAACCCTATTAGCCTGATATGAATGTTTCTAACTTGGAATCTGTAACAAGTCCATTCTTTACCAGTTTATCTTGTCTATCATGCAATCGAAATGTCATGTATTTAACTGTTCAAATAGAGAAAGGCTCTAAGTTTGTTCTCTGTAGATGTTTAAATCACATTACCACTCCGGATAATAGTAGGTAAGACTATTTATGTATGAAATGTTCAATGTGGTAGACAAACTTTGCTGACGTATTCCCCCTGTTTCACTTTACGTTTTCTTCTTTGTCTCCCTTTCTCTCTCTGTCTGTTTTCCTCTCCCCAGTACAGCTATGTTTCCCCTCCGTGTCCCCATCTTTGCCGTGCTGGTCAGCCTGACCGTGGGTCAGTACTATGACTACGACTACCAGCCGGCCTCCCAGTACGGCCATTCCAGCGCCAACTGTGCCCAGGAATGCGACTGCCCCATCAACTTCCCCACTGCCATGTACTGTGACTCCCGCAACCTTAAGTTCGTGCCCATTGTGCCCTCAGGCATCAAGTACCTATACCTGCAGAACAACCTGATTGAGGAGATCAAGGCTGGGGTCTTCGACAACGTCACGGCTGAACTCAGTTGGCTGGTCCTGGACCATAACCAGCTCACCAATGAGAAGGTGGCCAAGGGAACCATCGACAAGCTGACCGGACTTCATAAGTTCTTCTTCAGCTTCAACAAACTGACGGAAGCTGTGATCCCTCCCTCCAAGTCCTTGGACGAGCTGAAGATGATGAACAACCAGCTGTCCAAGTTCCCCGCAGGGAGTCTGGCCGGCATGCAGAACCTGACCTCGGTCCACCTCCAGAACAACGAGCTGACCTCTAAAGCTCTTAACGGGGTCTTCAAGGGCCTCAACAAGCTGGTGGCTATAGACTTGACCCAAAACAAGCTGAAGAAGCTGCCCTCAGGCATGCCCAGTTCGCTGGAGACCTTCTATGGTGATCACAATGAGATCAGCAGCATCGCCGCCGGGGACCTCAAAGAGCTGCCTAAGCTGGCGTACATGAGGTTGGCCTTCAATCAGATAACGGATGCAGGGATTCCGGCGGGCGTGTTCAACGTGACGAGCCTGATAGAGCTGGATCTGTCCTACAACAAGTTGCAGTCCATCCCTGAGATCAACGAACAGCTGGAGCATCTCTATCTGCAGGTCAACCAAATCAACAGTGAGTGATTTTCTTTATATTTCATTTTTTTTTTCATTCTCTTTTCTCCTTCTCTCTTTCTCTTCTCTCTCTTTTCTCTATTCTCTTTTCTCTTTCAACGTTCTCTTTCCGTTCTCTTTCTCTACTTTGACATTGCAATTACAAATAAATCTAAATCAGTCATATCCATCCTCAAGTCTTTACTGCCTCCAGCAAGTGTCAGGCAATCGGTGTAGGATGTGTACATACAGTAGGAAATGTTGAATCATGTACGAGTCAGTTCACCAAACCCCTTCCCACCTTTCCAGAGTTCAACCTGGAGAATATTTGCAAGTTCTCTGGCCCTCTGAACTACTCCAGACTGAAGCACCTGCGTCTGGATGGGAACAACATCACATACGCCGACCTACCCCATGACTCCTCCAACTGCCTGCGCCAGGCCTCTGACATCATCTTCGACTAAGGACCCTCCCCTCATCCACGAGTTTCCCTCTGTGACCCTCCCCCGGCACCACAACCCACCCTAAACTAATCATCCAAACCCCAATAGGCACAATATGGCTATGTTCCAATATCTACAATAGCATACTGTTCAGAGTATGTGCCCAATATGTTTCTTTATTCTAAGTGGAATGCTAGTGTGGGTAATGAACCCGAGTGACAGTGTTTGCAACAACCCTAAATACGTCTCCTTCCCCCTACCGGCGAAATTGAGGTCACCTCTGCCAACTCATCGGTAGTCCTTTCTGTAAACACAGACTATGAAATAACATACCAACAAAGGTTAGAAACCCCGGAGAGACCTTTTATTTTGCAGTGCATCATTGTCTTCTCATGACAACCATAGGGTATTTTGGCCGTAGCAAATAACTGGCCCTGTACCAATAGTTTTACCCAAATTGGCTGCAAATCAAACAATCAGCCACAATATAATGTAACAGTTTGGGGCGGCAGGGTAGCCTAGTGGTTAGAGCATTAGCCTAGTAACTGAAAGGTTGCAAGTTCAATTCCCCAAGCTGACAAGGTACAAATCTGTCGTTCTAACCCACTGTTCCTAGGCCGTCATTGAAAATAAGAACTTGTTCGTGCTGCCGTGTCTAGACAATAAATAAAAATGGTGCCTTGTAAAAAGCACTTAAACTGTACTTGTGTGTACTTGTTTCAAACAACAGATGCCTTTTCTTGTGCAAAAGAGAAAATATGGGAACGTAGTCATTCCTGAATGAAGTGCTTTTAATGAAAAAGCAGCTCACACACTTCAAACATTCCAAAAGTAGTGGCACGTTGTTTTCAGACGAGTACATTGAGGAATATGTGAATAAATCTCACTTGCAAATAAATGCATTGCCCATTCCTCTATTGTATGTTTGTCATTATGTTTTTTAAAGGCTTCTTGTATTTAGTCAGTACACTCCCAGAATTATATTGCTGTGCAAAAGACCTGCAGGTAAGGAATAAGAGTATCTAAGAGAGCTGTGTTGTGTACTCTGGTGTAATGTCTACTGGGGAAATATTGAACAGTGGAACACTTTTGGAGCCAAACTAAAACTCATATGTCATGCCAAAAGCTATGGCATATTATTCATCTTTCTGTAGGAATGTTGGGGGGGAAGTTTTTAAAAAACACGTTTTTAATAATCCTTATCGACAAGATTAAAAGGCTTGACACTGAATAGCTCTGCTGAAGTAATTTACTGTTTTTTTGTTGTTGTTATTATGCAGTTAAATAAGAGTCAATCGCCCATTCATTGCAGATCACCGTTGTTATGCCGACATTTATACAACATTTGAATTGCTTGCATGCATCTCATGGTAACTCTGTACGATAATAAAAGCTAGCATTTTAAGTTTTTGTCCATTCATGGTTACCTTGTTTGCCATGTCTGATGTGTGCTTTTGCCCGTATAGCTTTATCAGAAAAACAACAATTTGTTGTGACGCTAACTTTATCTTGCTCTGTCGTGGCAACGTTGGTGGAATGTCATGTGCTAATTGGGCCGAGTATATCCAGAATTATTTTCATTATGGCTTTTGACTCAGTAATCGCTGGTGAATTTACTGTGAGGACATAAAATACATTTGAATAAACTACATTTCCAATACTCATGTGTGGTAAATGTTTGTTTTAAACCTATAATACTATATATTTTTTTAATGACTACATTTACCATATACTGTTTCATAAGGAAACAGACAGTAAATGTGTCTGCAGTATGACAGCATGCACAAATGGATGTAGTGCCAGTGCAGGCATGTCGGTATGTAGATCCTATGGTACTGGAGGGCTGCAGGGTTTGACTGGAAACCAGAGCTCAAATGCTCAGTTGAGGGAGCTGTAACTGTCCACACGGTTAGTTTTGATGATGTGTGGTAAACAGGTTTTTTGGTGTTCCTTACATGGTGATTTGACAGAAGGATGCCTGCAACTTAATCAACAGTAAGTAACGCCAAACAGGTCAAGCAGCCACCTGGGTGATGTTTGGCGGCCATTTTGTGCCAGAACACTCAGTGCTTTGAGAGTCATTTGTGCAGTGTTGCGCACCTCCAACACAGGATCATAACTAAAGCACGGCCCAGGGGTGATTTTCCAGCAGAATTACATAAACACGTAAGCCAGTGCCTACGTGTTCCCAACAGGTGTACACGTAGGCACTGGTTGTTTTGCAGATGGTTTTGCAGATGTTGACAACCTCTCTAAAGTGTCCAGGGTGGGTGGGACAGGGGGAGTCCATTTGGGATAGGGAGAGGGGGATTTCAGGGAAGAGCTGATGGATGAGAAGGACCAGTGGACTAATGCGTTTCTCACATTGTACCAAGCTGTCATCCCATACACTCCTCCTCATCTTTTTAAAAGACCAGCCATGGCAAATTCCTGGCACAGACAGCCCACAGAAAAATATACCGTCCGGAGTGAGGAACGTTGGACTCATTTGTTGAAGTAATTCTTCCAGTTCAAACGCCGAGGCTGATAAATCACGAAAGTGCCGGTGTTGCGGGAGGGATACTTTAAAACATTTACTCCCTCACGTGGAAATATGCATCTGTTGGTTTTCTTGTGTAGTTTTATACTGAAGACATTTCTAATGTGTAGTAGGAGTGAACTGTTAGCATGCTGCCTATATAAAGTCATATTTGGGATGGGATCTGTGCTGGGATCAGTGGTGTCGGCTAACTCAGCTAATTAGCTAAACGTCTTATCCCAGTATCACTGAACGGGTTGCCAGACGTTACATTTTTCCAGCCTGTTACTCGTAATAAGATCCCGCTGTTATAGCCAATCACACCTTGCAATTGCTCCTTTTGCTCTAATAGTTTCGTTGAGAGGGCTATATTATATTTGACACAGTGGTTTTCTTTCACTGTAGGCTGAGCTATTCTGCCCGGTGCTTCTATATGTCTAGTCACTCTAGAATATTCCTGGATATTCTTTGACCTAAACAAGAGACCTACCTCAAATGACATCCTACGGATATTTGAACCAATTGAAGCATGGGCGGCAGGATTTATAAAACCCTTAAATTACCTAGATGATAAGTGTCGTATTAGTCTTTACAGTATTGCTCACGTCTTATTGTGTTTTTGCACAACCATTCTTACTGATCCCAAATCCAATATAATTTCCTCCTCTTCCTCCTCGCCATTCCTCCATTGGAGAATAGCTTGGAGCTCGTGCTGCCGTGTCTAGACAATAAAGCCGTTCATAAAGTCATGGCCCGCACTTCCTCTTCCCTGCCGTTGGAAATGTTTCATGAAAGTTTAATCAGCTGCCTGGCCAGGACGTTCGGCTCAATGGCCCATCCCAGGGACCTTCTCCAGCTGTTCTCACTCTATGCTTTCTTTCCTCCTCTGTTAAATGTTTTTGTCTCCTCCTCTCTCCCTCCCTATTTTCTCTATTTTCTGTCTGATTAGTTCATTCCTGGGATCATCAACTAGATTCAGCCATGGGATGATTATTTTCCTGAGCGGATGGTCGAGCGGCTGGAACATAATTACAAATCATTTGTAGACTGCAAATTGATTGCAAGAAGCCCAAACAGATATAATATTTGACTAAAACAAAATAATTTTAAACCTTGCTTACATTTGTATACAATCCCGTGTGTCTCTGTACTATGCATGAGAATACTTGGGAAGAGATTTCCTAAATTAAAATCACTGATTTCCTGGTGTTTTTACAGTCTTATATCAAACAATGAAAATAATTTTTGCTCAGAAAACTTGGGGGATAAGTTTTCTCCCTACTCTCTTTCCCATATCCCTCTATTCTCTTGCCCCCTCAATTCTCCATCTCCCCTTTTCGTTCTCCCTCTCTCTCCATAGAGAGCAGGTCCCCGCTCTGCTCCTGTCCTCCCTGGGCTTGCCCTGTTTATCACACACACAAACACAGAGAGACAGAGAGAGAGAGAGAGAGAGAGAGAGAGAGAGAGAGAGAGAGAGAGAGAGAGAGAGAGAGAGAGAGAGAGAGAGAGAGAGAGAGAGAGAACGGAATACATAAACATAGGGCCTGAAGGGATGAAGGGGAAGAGTAGAGAGAGTGGTAGAGGGCTGCAGTGTTAACCCTGTCAATGTTATCTGGTTGTGTGCGTGCATGTTGCTCTGTTTGTGTCGCTAAGTGCCTGTGAGTGTCAGTACTCAGTAGCCTTAAATTCTTGGGTACATGGTGCCTGAACGATTCCCTAAGCTCCACTCAGTCCTGGACTGACACTATGATAAACATAACCTATGAAGAGGTCATGTGCATTGCTATGGCGATGATGATGGGGTACAGGCCAACGTTCAAGCTAGGGCCGGGACAATACTAGTATCACAATATTTTTTTCCATGGCAAAAATGAAAACACAAAGCAGACCAAACTCTTTGGTCCTTTAAAAACCTGCTGTATGCTGGGCTGGTGAAAAGTAGCCAATGAACGCTCCCGAAAAGACAATCCCCACAAACCCCTACCCCCAACCTTACCCACACACACACACACACACACACACACACACACACACACACACACACACACACACACACACACACACACACACACACACACACACACACACACACACACACCAACCCTCACCCCCATCCTCACCCGTACACCCCACCTTCACACACACCCCCACCCTCACCCCTACCCCCACCTTCACCCACACACACACCCCCACCCTCACCCGTACCCCCCACCCACCCTCACACACACCCCTCTCTCTGCTCCACCAGTGGATGTCAAAGGTACAGCCTTGAGGAAATAATATTAAAAACAATACAGAATCTAATAGGGCTTTCTCTCTCTCTCCTCCTTGGTCTCAGGGATCAACTGAGACTGTTAGAGCACTGTGGACCAGCACCAGCGAAGAGTACCGGAGGACCAGAAGACCACTACTACCCCTGAGCCAAGCATCACCTGGACATACACTACCAACAAACACCGTTTGGAGAAGCAGGTATTGTTTCTCCTGAAGAGGGGTGAAAGGCTAAAAGGGGTGTGGATGGGTCATCCTTTTTGGTTCTTTTCTTTTGGGGGGCTTTATTTACATCTGGAGAGATTGATATGAGAAGTATTCTGGTCTTTACCTTTGATCCAGTTTCTGTTCCGAAGACGAACAATGCATTTGAGAGATCTAGCAGTATTTTGTGCAGTTTGCTGCAGTCTTGCAGGGGTGTGCCATTCAATTATAATTAGAACAGGTTTTTGGCACAAGTGTACTCCCAGATTGTTTCTTAGTTAAATGTCTTCCTTGAAAAGTATGTTTATAAGTTTGTTAGTGGAAAGAAATAATGCAGTAACAGATTGATTATGATAGCAGTGGAAGAGTTTATAGAAACGTTTGTGGTCATTCACTCTGGGCTGAATAATTAAACTTGAAAAGAACAGAAGCCTGCATAATGAATGTGCTCCCAATTTACCACCTTTTGCTGGAAACGTTTCAATCCAACACAGAACTTTGTCAGGTCAAAAGCAGGTGGTAAATTGAGAGCACATTCAGTGTGCGGGCCTCTGTTCTTTTCAAGTGGAAGAGTTTATTCCATAATCAGTCTCTTGTCAATATCCATAGATACTGTTGGAAAAGCTGCAGAGATAAAAACTGCATCATGTTTGATATTCCAGTGCCAGACATAGTTCTGTTTTCCAGAGCCTTGTAGTCTTATGTAGACACAGGGCTTGTTTAATACAGCTGTAACTGAGCTGGATGTCCTCTGCTCAATGCTGGAGAGAAGTCAATTGCATTTCAGCGCAGTCATCAAGTAGAACTGAACCCAACTGAAGCCCGTTCAAACACAGTCCTTTAACTAATTAACATAGCTGGCTTTGACTGGAAACCCCTACCAGGAAATTCATATTATCATATTCCTCCACATGTTTCCTTTTAGATTGTCAAACAGGAAAGGGGCCAACATTTGTTTTCAATCCTGTTATGTTCCATTCTGCAACATAATGAGAATCCCTGAGTCACAAGTTAATACAGTGAGATTATGAAAACTTGGTTGTCGCTTTGCCATTAAATCAATAGTAATGTAGTTATACTAATGAAAATCCTAATGGATGGATTCCCTTGTGGTGCATATCTGCAGTCTAATCTTTCATTTGATTAGAGACATCTGATTTTCATCAAGACAAGGGAAAAAACATGACTGAAGTATTGCCAAGTTACTGTAGTGGGTTTGCAGTGCAGAACACTTCATTAATTGTTATTGTGTGTCGATTTCATGCACATTTCTCATGACCAGTTTAACTATATAGTTACTGCTGATGTGTAAGTGCCTCTAAAGAGAAACAGATGATTTTTTTAAATTAAATGTAACCCTTATTTTATAATGTAAGTTGACTGAGAACACATTCTCATTTACAGCAACGACCTGGGGAATAGTTACAGGGGAGAGGAGGGGGGATGAATGAGCCAATTGGAAGCTGAGGATGATGTGTAGGTGTGGATCACTTGACTCTGGCAATGACCACACCTTTCTCCATCTTTATTGATATACAAACTCTGCTAGACTGCTACCACCATCGAGTGGTGGGCGTATGCCGAGGGTGTCTTTTCAACAGCAAGGTGTTTTGTGATGGAGGTCAAACAAACTGTAGACTGTTATCTGAGAGCATGTCAGATGAGATGCCGTATATGCCGATCCAGAAACTCACATATTTTTGTTATAAGTGGACATGACGTAAACAATATGCATCACTGATTTGCAACTTCCAGGTTTTGAAAGTCTTTTTAGGAGTTTTCTATTTTTGAGTGAAAGCAACATAGTGTCTGTTCCCATTGAGGTAACAGAACCTGTGAGGAGATACGCACCGTGATTGACACACAGTCACTGTTTATTTGTTTACCTTGCCTTTTACGCTTTGACCTTTGATGTGTAGTCAGTTTAAATGTGTTTGGGATTTAAGGTAGCTAAATTCTCTTAAGGGGTTAGAGGGATGTTTCTACCTCTCGCAGCTCCAGTGTTTTCATTGTGTTGAGGAGTGACTGTATTGTGCGCTAGCAGCTTGCCAGACACGAGACAATCCCTGGACAAGCCAATCAGATGGGATTATCCCAAGGTATTAGGTAGGCCTATGGCAGCTTCAATGGAAATGAGAATGAGCAAAACAAAATGACCTACCCACCCCAACTTAACTAGCTAGCCCAACCCCAATGCTAACTTGAGAACACTTTGTCAACCCAGTCTACACCTTTTAAATCCCCTTATTTTCATTCTAACCCCACCCCATTAAGTCTCATGTCTGGACAGACTGATGTGTACTTAATTGTACTGGTTTTGATGTCTTTTAAGGTCAGAGTCTGATTGTGTCCGATTGTGCTAGAAGATTGTTGGGTGGGTCCGCATCTGAAAGGATTTAAGCAAATCTGAATCATTAGCCAAAGCTAATTTGTTCCCACAGTGTATAATTTGTTTGCAGTTCTCTGAATTCCAATTCAGAGAACTGTCAGAAAGAACACCAAGGACTGAAAGACATTGCCAAAGCCATACGTTGTTAGTAGGATAATCCCATTGTCGTGAGTTGGCCCAAAAGAGGGCTATCAGCATATCCCTTATCATGCCAACACAAGGAGACACTGTGACCATACTTCTCCTGGGTTTTATGGCCAAGTCACTATTATGAGGAACACATGGATTGCTATTGCACCATTCTGCACAGAAAAATTAAGAGAAGACATAGATTTGTTTCTTTCAAACAGAGTTGAGTCGTTCCAGTCAGACATCGCTGCCTGATTTGTGCTAAGAACATTACAGATCTCAGCAGGACATTTACCTGAAGGACATAAACGGAGAGATGGTGTCAATTGCCAACTGTGGGAGAATGGGAAGTGGACAGAATGGTTAGGGTGGTTTCATAGTGAGTATAGGCCCGTATTAGCCTGATTTTGAAGTGGGCCAAGTCTCAAGGCCTCAGCTACCACACCGCCGCAGGCTTAACAGGGAAAAAGTCACTGCATGGATTATGGCCTCCGATTACAGGCCTCTGATTGGCAGAGAGGAACTACAGTGTGACTGTCAACGAAGGGTTCCCACCAAATGAATGAAGACACCGATGGTACAAATACAGGTGAGGTGAGCAGTGTTTCTCTGAGTTTGGGACTGCAGTTGCTACCACATTTCTTGAGGAAGGCAGAAACTGGACGCAAAGACGGACTTTGGAAAATCACTTGAACTCAAAGGTACGTGTGGTTCTAGTGGACGATTAAATTGGGTTTCCAGTTTGAGGAAAAGTAGGTATAGATGGGACTTTGCTTGCAAACTAATGGTCTTTTTCAAAGAGAATGTAAGTTCAGTTTTTGGAGGTGACAGTTGAGACATTGAGTGGCTGGACCTTTATTTGGCAATTTTCTGCGATCATTTGTACTATACTGTAGGTAATCTTGCACTGAAAAGCCAGAGCTTGTGAATGGCTTTGAGGCTTTGAAAGAGTGAAGCTCTGGAGAGATTCCAGTTATGGTCTCTACGGAAGTTTGCTTAACAGGAATTTCACATTTGACAAATGTGATAAGTAAAAGTAACTTTTCCTGACCTTTGCCAAACTAAATAGCAGCTCTAATTATGGTCAGGTGGAAAGGTTAGGGGCATGGACACATGGTGTTCCATAGATCTTTGGCCCCATACAGTGAGATACGAGGTGCCAGGTGACCCAGAACCAGGTGAGCGGGCCACGTCTTTGAAGTGGGCCCAGCCATGGCATAACCAAGCCTGTTGAAAATTAGTTCCAGACCAACGTGTGGAGCACACACCATGAATTTTTAACCAGCACCAGATGACAGTTGAGAGGAATCAAGCATTATGGGACAGGATGGATGAATGTGCTATTGCAGAGTTTAGATGCCTCTGAGTTTTTGTCTGCCTCTGTCAATCTCTTTGTCAATTTGGCTTCCTGTCTCGCTATCATCCCCAGTTCCTCTTTTCTCAACGTTGTGCCTCTTCTCTGTAGGTTAATTCCACTTTCTCTGTCATGATTGCATGGAGAATGTAACTGCTTTTATACGGATCTGTGTATAGTATGTATAAATGCTTATATGGCATTGGTGTGTTGGTGGATATTTTAATTCATTACCAATGTCAGGTGTAACAGATTGTGCTTCATTCACAACAGAGTGGATTTGGTCTACTCTGTGTTTTACTCCTAAAGGAACACCCAACCTCAGGCCAACCTCAACTGCTTCCTGCGTGTGCCGATTTTACAGATTAGCATCCAGTCATAAGTATTCGTCTGAGGCCATTCGTTGACCTAACAGTGCATCCTGTCCTTAAGAAAGCTTATAATCTCCCATGGACCCAGTGGACAGCTGGCCTGACCACATGATGTGCCAACGCTCATTAACTTAATGTAAACTTGAATGCTAATGACCAATGCAGGAGATTTGAAGCTAGCTACGGCTAGTTTGGGCTACCCATTGATGGAAGGCCTGGCAGTTTTTTCAATAAGGGACTAAATTAATGAGACACCTGGAATCGTTGTTGTTTACATGTGAATGAACTTAAGGCAGCTTGATGAACACTTGCGTACTTAATGCACTTAAACTTATCTGTACTTGAAAGCACTTAATCTAAAATAAGGTGAGAAGAAACGAGACTCGCCTATAAAAAAAAACAGGATAGGTCACAATGAAGTGCTAACACGTAGTCCTCAATCAAGTCCATATCTTGTATTTGGGTCGGTGTGTTTATTCAACCACATTCTTGATCTTGTCTTCAGTGTTTGTGTCTGTGCCTGCATCTGTGTCTGTGTTTTGCATAAGAGTCAGTCTCATCTCATGTGTTTTCTCTCTCCTCTACCTCAGGCTGAGTGTTAAGATGGCGCTTCTCCTGGCCCTTTCCTCTGTCCTCCTTCTGGTCGGTCCCGCTCTGGCCCAGAGCCCGGACATGTCCTACGAAGACTACATGGCCCAGGTACAGGCCTGTCCCAAAGAGTGCCGCTGCCCGCCCAGCTTCCCCAACGCCGTCTACTGCGACAACAAGTCTCTGAAGCATATACCCACCATCCCCCCACACACCTGGTATCTGTACCTGCAGAACAACCTCATCGACATACTGTCAACAGCTTCTTTCCGCAACGCCACGCAGCTCCGCTGGATCAACCTCAACCGCAACCGCATCACTAGCGAGGGCATGGAGGAGGGTGCCCTGGCCACCATGCTCCGCCTGGTCCACCTCTACATGGATGACAACCTGCTGAGCTCTGTCCCGGCCAACCTGCCCTCCAGCCTGGAGCAGCTGCGTCTCTCCCGCAACCGCATCTCCAAGATCCCCGCCGGGGTGTTCTCAGGTCTGGATCGGCTGACACTGCTGGATCTGCAGGGGAACAAGCTCCAGGATGACGCAGTGACCGAGGTGAGCCTGAAGGGCCTGAGCAACCTGGTCCAGATCAACCTGGCCAAGAACCAGCTTACCACCATGCCCCTGGGCCTCCCCATCACCATCACCCAGCTCTTCCTGGACAACAACGCCATTGAGAAGATTCCCGCTGACTACTTCAAGGGTCTACCCAAGGTGGCCTTCCTCAGGCTCAACAGCAACAAGCTGGGAAACGGTGGGCTGCCCAAGAACGTGTTCAACATGTCCAGCATCCTGGACCTGCAGTTGTCACATAACCAGCTAACTCAGGTTCCTATGATCCCCTTAGGCCTGGAACACCTCCACCTGGACCACAACCAGATCAAGAGTATGTTTTTGACACCATTCTAGTTTCATTGATACATTGACTGACTGCCTGGATGGTTTAAAATCCAGATAATTGTATTATTACAAATCAGTGGAAATTGTCTTGATGAGTTGTAGGACTGTTTTGCTAAGATGGTGTATTTGCAATTGCAGGTGTGAATGGATCTGATATCTGCCCTGTGTCGGCTGATGCTCTGGAGGGCTATGCCACTGAGACCGCTCCTAAACTCCGCTACCTCCGTCTCGATGGCAATGAGATCAAGCCACCAATACCCAGAGACCTTATGGTGTGCTTCCATCTCCTCAGGTCCATTGTCATATAAGAAATACACTTCCACCATCCAATCGCAACTAGCTATAGTCTCCGGATCCAAGGGCAGATGATTACTAACGAACGGAAGTGACTATGCTAATCTATATGGACTTTTGATCTGTGGGCTACTCATTTGCATAATTATGTTGAGATCCACATATTAGACACCAGGGTTGGGGTCAAACCAAACTCGGTCAATTTAAGAATTAATGCAATGAATTGGTCAATAGAAAATAATGGACCATTTTCAATTGTTGAATTGAGTCTCCTGTATTGGCAGAATGGGAATGAAATTGATCTCAACCTTGTTGGGTGAAGGTCACCTGACAATCTGTAGATAGTGTGATTGGACTGCACTACTGTCTTTTGACCACTAGTTGTGCCTTATGTTAGTCCTATAGTCACAAGTGCTTAATGCAACAGTGCGGTATGTCTGAGTGTGCTGCTTCAATGCAGCACACATTCGTCTGAAAGTGGTAGAAAACCTTGAAATTGTGTTTTTCCAAAACTCTACAAAAAAGCATTTACTATGACAATGTGATTGGGACAAGATAAGAGGAATATTGTTTATAAACAGTACGTATTTAAGGCATGTTGAATCTTCTGATGACTCATTGTCCCCATTCTATTTCTTTGAATGGAAGATAATCTTTTGTTCATACCAAAATAATACTTTTTAAACATTTTATACTGCTCCTCTCTGACAGAATAACTGGAATTGATGATATCAGACTTGAAACCAAATTAAATGCAAATTATTTTATTTTCAAGTTCTCTGTGAATATGAATATGTTCGAGCTAACTTTAGACGCATGCTAATCCACACAAGCATGCAATTGTTTGTTCTTTAACATTTAGGTAATTTATTTAATTGTCTGTTTTTCACTGAATTCACTGAATTTTTGATCACTGTCTCAAATGTGAAGTTCCATTTTGTACTCAATGGGTCAATCTTTTTGCAGTCATCTTACATATTTCGGAAATGCCAAAGCAATTTTGGAATGCTTACATTGTTAAGAATATGTTAAGTTGTGAATTCCTTATACAGTCAATAATTTAAACAAAACATTTTTCTGGAAAACATTAAATGAAGGAAGAAATATGTTGCATTAATCACCTCCCCACACAGACAGACACACACAGACAGACACACAGAGACAGAGAGGGACTCAATCACACTAACAAACACACACACAGACAGACACACACAGACCGAGAGAGACTCAATCACACTAACAAACACACACACAGACAGACACACACAGACAGACACACACAGACAGAGAGAGACTCAATCACACTAACAAACACACAGACAGACAGACAGAGACTCAATCACACTCACACAGAGACCTAGAAACCATACATTCTTTGAGTGCATATTTGCGGTAGTCTCTATGACTTACTGCTTAATAGTTGGAGAGCTAAGATCTTCCAGAATGCACTCCCATATGCACCACAGAAGCAGTGCCAGAGGAAGACCAGAGAAAACACTGAGTCTCAAGCCGCTGGCCTGGTAATGATATCGTGAAGGTGTTGTCTCTCTCAGGACACATTTCCAACATTTTGCTATAGCCAATGTTTGGTGACCGATGGAATCAACAGTACCATTCTTGCAGGACTACCACAACAGTGGCGAACACACTCAGTAATGCAACAATGTGCAATAATTGACAGGGATTGTTATCGTGTGCCAGAAGCAAGCATTCCTCACGTCAGTTGTGATCGATCACTCTCGCTTCATATCGCCTTCTTCAGAACTTTCTCTCCCTCTCTAAATCCATCTTTCCTTTTCATGGTTGGGGTTTAATTGATTGTAGCTTTATATTTTAGCGGGTAACAGTCTCAGATTAAAATATGAATCAATTAACCACCTTCATAAACTGATCCTTTCTCAGAATCATGCTATAGCTATACACTGAGTGTACAAAACATTAAGAACAACTGCTCTTTCCATGACCTAGACTGACCAGGTGAATCCAGGTGAAAGGTATGATCCCTTATTGATGTCACCTGTTAAATCCACTTCAATCAGTGTAGATGAAGGAGAGGAGACAGGTTAAAGAAGGATTTTTAAGCCTTGAGACAATTGAGACATGGATTGTGTATGTGTGCCATTCAGAGGGTGAATGGGCAAGACAAAATATTTAAGTGCCTTTAAACAGGGTATGGTAGTAGGTGCCCGGCGCACCAGTTTGAGTGTGTCAAGAACTGCAATGCTGCTGGTCATTTTTACGCTCAACAGTTTCCCGTGTGTATCAAGAATGGTCCACAACCCAAAGGACATCCAGCCAACTTGACACAACTGTGGGAAGCATTGAAGTCAACATGGACCAGCATCCGGGTGGAATGCTTTCAATACCTTGTAGAGTCCATGCCCTGGCAAATTGAGGCTTTTTGAGGGCAAAAGGGGGGTGCAACTCAATATTAGGAAGGTGTTCTTGATGTTTTGTACACTCAGTGTATGTCACCATTCCTGGTAGCAGGTGTAGCACGATTCCCAACAATTCTAAACGATTCCCAACATTCCAGCATAGTTCAATTCCCCTCACTCAGCAAAGCTCCACTTACTTGGGGAGAAAGAAAGAGATAGGTTTGGGGGGTCGAGTGAAAATTGAGGCCAGAAAACCAGAAAGACAGGATAAAGCTGACACATGAAAGCTAGTAAGGTACTTCCTGCCTGTGTCTACTGCTCCGGCCTGGGTGGAAGTAGGAATAGCAGGTCCTAGGTCAGTTTGCATTTCCCTCCTATCGGTTTAACATTAGGAATTAGAATTGAGCGAGTTCACCCTGGATCTACATTAAATCCCAACCTCTGCCTGCATTGGGCCTTGACTGTGCTGCACCAAGACCTAACCACAGATACAGGATTTGATTTCCCAGTCCAAGTCTTGAACAATAGGAATGAAAGATAAAACTGACTGTTGATCTGTGGTTAGGAGGAAACGTAGCTGAGCGCTACCAGTGTGTGGAGAGCTGAGTCCGTTCTCTTCCAGGCAGGGACTTCCTCTCGGCAGCGTGCTAACAGAGGCTCCTCACAGAGGCCCCATTGTGTTCCCCGTAGATTCCTCACCATACATGAAAGCCGCACATGCCAGAGTTTCACCTTATGAAAAGGAAGACAAATATAAATTGTCACACTGCAGGTCTGATTAAGCCACGCACCCCTCTAGAAAAATTAAGGCTGCTCTTGTTAGGGATAAAGAAATTTCATCCATTTGGGTGCTTCTCTCTCTCTCTGTCCCTCTCTGTCTCTCTCTCTCTCTGTCCCTCTCTGTCTCTCTCTGTCTCTCTCTCTGTCTCTCTGTGTGTGTGTGTGTGTGTGTGTGTGTGTGTGTGTGTGTGTGTGTGTGTGTGTGTGTGTGTGTGTGTGTGTGTGTGTGTGTGTGTGTGTGTGTGTGTGTGTGTGTGTGTGTGTGTGTGTGTGTGTGTGTGTGTGTGTGTGTGTGTGTGTGTGTGTGTGTGTGTCTATCTGGTGTCTGTTGTTATAGCAGGTTCTCTATGTGAGTGAGTGTGGGAGTGTGAAAAGTGTTCATGGTACGGGGTGGGTGCACAGCCCAAGACCGAGTGACCAAAAGCAGTCCGCTCCCCTCCGATCGTTCTCAGTGCCTACCTTCACACACGCAAGGTAGGGCACACTGCTGTGGTCTGCCAGAGCACACGCACCTACACACACCTACACATACACACCTATACACACCTACACACACCTACACATACACACCTATACATACCCACCCTCTCTCTTCCCGGCACCCTGAGCGACCTCTCACCATTGGCCAGGTCCCCTAGCCCTCAGCATCTCCATCACGGCTGAAGGGACCATTCAAGAAAACAAGAGACAGAGGTAAGCCTTCTGGGTGCTATCTTCGCTATGGGCTATGGGTTTTAGTATACAGGATTTGCAAGGCACTCTGGTAAAATGAACCCCTGTAAAAAGTGCTGTTCACAGGGGTTTGTGCAGTGCATGGACACGTTGGCTAATTGCTGATAGAGGTTTTGATGTTTGATATTTTTATTGCTTTGGGATTTTTACATCTATTCTTGGTTTGGATGTCTAGTGTTTGATCATATCAAGTAATTATATTTATTTATTGAGTGTTTCCCCTATTTCTTGCTTAGTGCACAACTTGCTTTGTAATTGTGACCATTCAGGTATGGGCGAACATGTGACTTCGAGGACTAGAGACGGCACTTATGACACGTCCTCAATTGGGACCTTAACATTTGATCCGATGTCACATTTCATACTGAACAGAGCAGTGATTGACATACTTTTTAGGGACCTTCTTGATTGGATCCTTTAATTGGATTGTTAGCGCATTGTATCAAGTGTTTTGATTCCTTCTAATAACCATTGTGGTGACATGGAAATTGGCACCCTGGGTTGGAATCAGCAGGTTGATTGGAGATATTATATTTGGCAATTGGTCAATTCATATTTTGATCTAGTAACACTGGGACAATTTTGCCTGAATTTCAATTTACAGTAATTGATTGTACTTTTGGCTCTTCAGTTTTGCACAAATTAGTCTCACTGCTAATTTTGTGTATGTAAGTCTGTCAAAAATAAATCAGCTTTGCTTCCAGCTATTGGGAAGAATAAGAATAACTGTCAAATCACTGAATTACAGGAATGCCCAACGCAGAGCCAAGCAAAACACAGAGGCAGTCTGTAGGCTACACACACTCACACACACACTGTGTGCTGTGATGGCGTGTATAAAAGCCCACCTCTGTCTTTAGTATAGTCCCTCTTTTACCATTGCCATGCGTTGTCATGGTTTCATGACATTATGAAAACTGACAGATCCCAGACTTTTCTCTATGCACCAATAAAGATGTGTGCTGTTAGCAGAGATATATAACAGCATTTAGATGACTCTCTATCCCATATCAACAAAGAATGGATTTATGACTAAAATAAGCTGTTTTTTGTTTTCTTAATCAGCACTCATCCCAAAAAAAAACAAAAAAAAGAGACTCAATGTTCTTTCTGAAAGATAGGTGTGTGTCTCTGTCAGGGTGGTGTTTGTGTGAGTCAGTGTTTATTTTTACCTTTATTTTACTAGGCAGTAACTAAGTCAGTTAAGAACAAATTCTTATTTTCAATGACGGCCTAGGAACAGTGGGTTAACTGCCTGTTCAGGGGCAGAACGACAGATTTGTACCTTGTCAGCTAGGGGATTTGAACTTGCAACCTTTCAGTTACTAGTCAAATGCTCTAACCACTAGGCTACCCTGCCGCCCCGGTGTGTGTGTCTGCAAGTGTGTGTGTGCACATTGAATGAAGGTTTTCCTTGCAGTCGTAGCTCACTGCCATCCTGTCCACAAACCTCGGTGGAATTTCAAGTGTGAGTGCTGAGACAGGCTGGGACGTGGACTCATAAAGAACCTCTGTGAAGACCGAGGTGGCGAGTCAGCTATCTCTCTCTCTCTCTCTCTCTCTCTCTCTCTCACTCACTCACACACACACAGTGATATTTTCCCTCGCTCTCTCCAGCTAACCCTGAGGGCCAGTGCCTCATCCACGTCTCTCGGACTCCTCTCTCTCTCCCCTCGCTCTCCGTTTCCCTGCCGGCCTAGAGGGCTCTCTCTCTTCCCTCGCTCTCCGTTTCCCTGCCGGCCTAGAGGACTCTCTCTCCTCTCGTATTCCAGGGCCTTTTTTGACCGGCCTGTTTCAGTTCAGCCCAAAGTCAGGCCCTGTGTTACTGTAGAGGCTGCACTCAAAAGTTGCTGTCTGGTCCTTCTACACATTACAAAATGTGTCTGTTAATGATCTACTGAACATCATTCAGACTGGCCTTTTCTTTTTCTGGGCTCAGTATCAACTTCACAGCCAACAGTCCGTCTGGAAATTGCATTTTTTATTTTATAGTGTCTGGAGATAGTCCTTTATAACCTACAGATGGTCGTGTCAGACTTTGTTACTGTTTGTTTGGAGTGAGTGGGCAATTAAGTATGAAGGTTAGCATCAAAGGAGGTGGTGAGAGAGAGAGAGAGAGAGAGAGAGAGAGAGAGAGCTCTCACTGCACATCAAGCGGAAAAGCACACATGATAAATGTTCACCAATTCAAGTGAGCCAAAACATCTTATGATAACATAGTCAAAATGTTGTGACATTTTCTAGTAGGGAATAAAAAAACAATAGTGATTCAGCAGTAAGACAAAATGCCCCAAAAATGAACAGGGGGAAACAACCCATATTTGTAAACCAATGTGCTGGGAAGATTCAGCAAAAAACATGTTCCCACGAGACCACTGAATATAATCGCAGGTACAGCAGCATTTACCAGATCAACTCTGACCCTTCACCTTTGACACACCACAGGCAGCCAATGATTAAAACCAAGATGGCCACCACCTCTTACAACAGTGAGCCCCGGGCTTTGAGGAAGGAGGTTTCAGGGGAATTTTTGATGACTCATATTTCATCTATTTTGGCTGTCTGCACCTTGGTAATGAATATTGAGTTCCCTGACCACAAAAGTCTGTTCTACCAACCAAACCGAACCTCCACACCCATGCAGTGAGTAAAGGAGTGATGCTGGGACTCTTTAAAATCTGTCATTAAAAAAACTATGACTGCAAAGTTAAACAAACCATATGCACAAGGACTACTTTTAACAATTTCCACACAACAACAAAAAACCTTTACTAGAAGAACATTGCAGATGCCAAATTTTCTGTTGGTGCCGCCATTCTGTTACCAAAGTTCTTCAAGTAAATGTGTTTTCGTAAAAGAAAATGTGGAAATTGTTAAAAGTCGTCCAATGAGTTGTATGGTTTGTTTAACTTCACAATTACTGTTTTTTGTTTGACATACATTTTAGTCTCAGCATCACTCTGTTACCACGAAATTGCCCTGCAGGTACTGTAACATGGGCAAACAAATCCTTTTCCTTTGGATATGATTGGTTTCCAATAGCTATTAGAGCTGTATCTAATGCAGAGATGAGACTTTCCAATGTGTGTGTTGGTGCTCTATGAAATTCAAAGGCTTGCATATACAGTATATGCATCGTAGGAATGATATGTGACATTTAGTGAAGACATAACAACGACAGTTGTGACTTGAACTTCGTTTGTTGTCTCTGAAGATTGAGGATGGATGATACAGCCTTTGCCATACACACTACCGGTCAAAGGTTGTAGAACACCTACTCACTCAAGGGTTTTTCTTTATTTTTACTATTTTCTACATTGCAGAATAATAGTGAATATATCAAAACTATTAAATAACACATATTGAATCATGTAGTAAACAAAAAAGTGTTAAACAAACCAAAATATATTTTATATTTGAGATTCTTCAAATAGCCACCCTTTGCCTTGATGACAGCTTTGCACACTCTTAGCATTCTCTCAACAAGCTTCACCTGGAATGCTTTTCCAGCAATCTTGAACGAGATCCCACATATGCTGAGCACTTGTTGGCTGCTTTTCCTTCACTCTGCGGTCCGACTCATCCCAAGGCATCTCAATTTGGTTGAGGTTGGGGGATTGTGGAGGCCAGGTCATAACATGTAAAATAGCCCTTACACAGCCTGGAGATGTGTTGGGTCATTGTCCTGTTGAAAAACAGATTTTCAACTTGTTCCACAAGGCCCAGACCAGATGGGATGGCATAATCGCTGCAGAATGCTGTGGTAGCCATGCTGGTTAAGTGTGCTTTGAATTCTAAATAAATCACAGACAGTGTCACCAGCAAAGCACCCGCACACCATAACACCTCCTCCTCCATGATTTACGGTGGGAAATATACATGCAGAGATCATCTGTTCACCCACACCACGTCTCACAAAGACTCAGCGGTTGGAACCAAAAATCTCAAATTTGGAATCCAGACCCAAGGACAGATTTCCACCGGTCTCTTCTTCTTTTTGGTGTCATTTAGTAGTAGGTTCTTTGCAGAAATTCGACCGTGAAGGCCTGATTGACACAGTCTCTTCTGAACAGTTGATGTTGAGATGTGTCTGTTACTTGAACTCTGTGAGCATTTATTTGGGCTGCAATTTCTGAGGCTGTAACTTTGAGTCTTCCATTCCTGTTGCGGTCCTCATGAGAGCCAGTTTCATCACAGCGCTTGATGGTTTTTGCGACTGCACTTGAAACTTCTTGAAACTTCTTGATATGTTCCATATTGACTGACCTTCATGTCTTAAAGTAATGATGGACTGTCATTTCTCTTTGCTTATTTGAACTGTTCTTGCCATAATATGGACTTGGTCTTTTACCAGATAGGGCTATCTTCTGTATATGCTCAAACGCATTAAGAAGGAATGAAATTCCACAAATTAACTTTTAACAAGGCATACCTGTTCATTGAAATGCATTCCAGGTGACTACCTCATGAAGCTCATGAGAGAATGAGAGAACGCCAAGAGTGTGCAAAGCTGTCATCAAGGCAAAGGGTGGCTATTTGAAGAATCTCAAATATATTTTTTATAAAGTTACACTTTTTGGGTAACTACATGATTCAATATGTTATTTCATAGTGTTGATGTCTTCACTATTATTCTACAATGTAGAAAATAGTACAAATGAAGAAAAACCCTTCAATGAGTAGGTATTCAAAACCTTTGGACTGGTAGTGTAAATGCTCACTTCTTTCTTATGGTTGGTTCATAAGATTATGCTAATATTTGAAGTCTCAGTAAAAAAAATACATTTTCACTTTTCCTCAGTAAAATATACTGAAGGTTTAATCAATATGTCTTCCTTGTGTACTATGAACGCTTCATCAAAATGTTTCTTTATCAGTGTTCAGGTTGACTATATGAGGGTTCATGATCTCACTCTCTGTGTTCAGTGCTTGGTTGACAGGTCTCTCTCGTCCTGTGTTTCCAGGTGGACTATGAGGATGTTGGTGAGGTTCATATTGGGACTCTTTGTCCTCAAAGCAGTGGTGGCCAACCCCAGATTTGCCCGGCAGGTGGAATTAGACACGTACGACAACGCCAACTACGATGTGGATCTAGAAAACTTGAATTTGGAGAACCAAGATGTCTATGATTATGAAGACGGACTGACTATTGACGAACCTCAGGTAAGATACTGGGGGGAAATTGAAGGGATGGGTCACAGAAATGCTGAGATTTGAGACCCCGTTTGAACATTCTAAGAATGTATCCCTCTATCCACACGTCATTGAAGCAATCACTAATCGGTGCGATAGATGAGAGAAACTAGCAGATTACATACTATAGCTTACACTGACTCAGTTATGACAGGTCAGTGACAGAGGAAGGAACCTCACATCATAGGCATCCTATTTTTTGAAGGGGAATGTATTACTTAGAATTGTGTACATTGTATGTATCACATTACTGTTTTGCCTTGGTTGGTATTGCCTGCAATTTGCCTGCTCCATTTCCTGACTCAGACGTCAATGTCAAAGTGCCATGTAAGTTGGTGGATAAAGCATTGACATTCTATCTTGTGGAAGATGGTGTGTTCATTCGTTGATGGGGACTTATTATGGCTTACACCCTACAGTATCTTTAGCCTCGATGATGGAATCTGCGTTACTGAAACATTGGTTTGAGACCCAAGGACTTGGGACCATACGTTTTTATCTGCAAATTGTATCGTTTTGAGATCATTTGTATTTTCAAGTCCCAGATCTCAGAACTGTTTTGTGATGTCTTCCTCTTTCATGACTCAATATGTATAGTCACATACAATTCTTTTTGATTGTCAAATGAAAAGCTGTTTGCGCAGATGGAACTATCAGATGTTTGTATTATATTGTAAATGTATTTTTTTTTTACCTGACATATCTCACATGTAAAGGACCGCTTAAAGAACAACTCTATGTGAATATGATTATTTTTGACCAAAATGTCAGATAGAACCTCACAAGTTTTCCTGCTTATTAGTTGGAATGCTCATGGCTGACTGTAGTTTTCAACTCTTATTACTTTGGCCCAATTCCATGTATCCCTTTCCTCCCCCTTCTCTCCAAATTGCACTCGTTCACTCCGCCTCAAGGATTGATTGGCACTGATGGATTGTACTGTATGCATAAACTGAAACTAGGGAGTCTTGAACATTATTGAGAGACATCTAATGAACTCTTCTATGAAGAGCAATGGTTGAAGGGAGAAGTTGAGTTTTGAGTTGGGTGGGATTAGAGGTTCCATGCTTCTCAACTCTGATGATTAGATGACATCTAGACCTATTACAGCCGTGTAGCATTCGGAGTCAAATACTGCAGTTGCTGTGTCTGTAGACATGACTTGCCGGGCCATTTTTTGAAAACATTTTCTCAGTTACAGACAGAGAATAATGCATGCAATGACATTTTATGAATCTATGTCGAAAGTCTTTATCGTTTGTCAGAGTCAGGTACTCAATCTCCCTCTGAAAGCAGGTGTATTTTCCCTCCCTTTGGGATTAGATTGTAGACTACAAACAATACTGTAGTCATGCATTAGTGTGTTGGTTTATCAATGTGTATATGATATCATTAAAAAAAATCTCTAATGAGAGTGATTCGAATTTGATGACTTTTGCAGATTACGTCATCTCAGAGAACGTTCTAATGGCTCAGTTTGATGGAGGGAGGGGATGTTAATGCATAGCGTGTGCGTGTGTGCATGTGTGCATGCGTGTTGCATCGGATAATCACTTGTTAAATTACCACATTTTTATTTCAAGCAATTACATCTAATTAAATCAAATTTATTTACATTGTCCCAATTAACTCTTCTTCTCAATATAAACAGGACAGATGGAGTATAGTCCATATGATCCAAAAGACTTGCATACAATGAAATTGTCAGACTCAAGTATTGAAATGTAGATTGAAATGTATGCATTGAGCATTCAGCTGTATCACATCCGGCCGTGATTGGGAGTCCCATAGGGTGGCGCACAATTGGCCCAGCGTCGTCCGGGTTTGGCCGGGGTAGGCCGTCATTGTAAATAAGAATTTGTTCTTAACTGACTTGCCTAGTTAAATAAATGTTTAAATTCAATTAAATAAATACAGCTGCAGGGTTCACTTGCGTACACTACACTGTATTCATAAAGTGCTGGGGAAGGGATACAATTAGAATAAGAATGTAGCTACATTAGACATGGAACTAGTATGGCGAGTATGGGTCAAAGTAAATGAGTGGCGTTGCTGTTTGTGAGAGGTGTTAGTACCTTCTACAGTAGCCTGTAGATACTGATGGCCTATGTGGCAAAGGATACTATAGTCCTCGTTGTTAAGTTCAATTCTAACCCACATTTGGCCCAGGTCTGACATTGGCATGCTAAAATGGGCCAAACTGCTCTGTGCTAGCCAGAACCCAAAGGGTTTCTAGTGGGCCAGAGGGTTCTGTCAGACATTAAACAATCTAAACAATAAAAAGCACCCAAATGAGTCCAAAATGGCGGAAAAAGGAGAGTGAGTGAGCAGAGAGCGCTGCCCATGCCAGAAGTAGCCTTCAACGGCCCAAGTTGGATGTGATGCGACTAGTCTGCAATGCAGGTTTGGACAGAGAACACTAAAACAGCCCATTTCAGCCAATGTTCCCGTTTATTTTATTTTGTAACAAAGACACAATGCCAAAACGATGTCAGGCTGGCATGAGGCTAAACAGCGGGATCAGATTTTCAACTTGTTCCACTTGAGCCAAACCATTTAAACTGAACCTGATGTGGTATGCCACCATCCACGTCAGTCCCACAATCCAATGCACATTTGGCTATTATGACATGAGGGATCTGTGTACAAAACAATGTTGTAGTCTTTCATTAGTGTGTTGGTTTATCAATGTGCAATCTCAGAATGTTCTAATGGCTCAGTTTGATGGAAGAAGGGGATGTTAACACATAGCGTGTGTGTGTGTGTGTGTGTTTTTTGGATAATCACATTTTATTTCAGGCAATTACAGCTAAATACATCTCATTTACATTGTCCCAATTCAAACTCTTCTTCTCAGTATAAACAGGACAGATGGAGTATAGTGCATGTCATCCAAAAGCCTTGGAACGATTCAGGGGAAAACTGATACAGGAGAAAACAAACCCTTGACAATAGTGTAGATGGAAGACAGGAAAAAGTCCAGCAGTTCCCATCAGACCTTCTCTTCAGTGGTGTGTGTGCTGGGAAAAATATATTCTAGATCGCTCTCATATGATTAACATTTTCAGTAAGATTATAGAATATTTGTTAGTGTGTGGCAGCGCTTACCCTTGATACAGTAGGCTACTAAAGGGTGAGAGGGCAGATTTAGGAACAAGGATGTAGAGGGGGAAAGGGGATCATGCATACTGGAAGGAATCCTCCCTCGCCAAGTCAGAGGAGACTCAGAGCAATGATGATCTCTGCTTTCTCTCTCCAGCTCTCTATTGCTTTTCAATATTCTGTAGCTCCTCTAACCCTAACCCTAAGAAGCTTCACACTTTTCTCCTGTAAACTGTAATCCAAGGCCAGTTACTCATCTGGTGCATGTAAAGCTCTTTGCAGACACTCCTAGAACAAGAGCTGACTTGGTTTAGAGCACTGTAGAGACTGTCTGTTGTGAATAGGTCACAGGTCACATTGCATCAGCAACATCCAGACAGAAGCTTGTAATGCTCTCTTTGGTCTATTTAGATGGAATCTCTAAGCAGCTTTAGAATAGCAGCTTTAGAGACGGTGATAGAGGCCACTCCTGGAAAACAAGTGAAGTTATGTAGTAAAAATCAGTAGCTTTATTCTGCTTATACCTAATTGTCATTAGCCTCTAGTGTTAAAGATGTTTATACCAGACCTGGGTCAAATACAGACATGTATGGAAAATATTTTAAAATGCTTGAGTTTTCCCGTTACAATAGAACCCATAAAATAGACCCAAAAGTTCAAATTTTAAGTTAAAACAAGCTTCTCTCAAATTTTAATTTTTAAATATTTTTGCCAAGTCTGATCTAAACTACAATTCCACATTAAAAAAAAAACTTTTGTGAATTTTAAATACAATAATTGCATATGCATTTTATTTATTATATCATAATACATGACAACTTTGCCATTGTTTTGGCTATTTCTCAAATGAAAGTCTGTGCTGTTGTTTTGAAACCAAACAGACGTGTGATCGCTCAGGTGACCTATGACTTTGTGATTGGCAGTTTCTGCATGTGGACAGGGATTAGTGTTTTCATCAACTTATGGGTCACGCATGCTGAGCCCGGGTCATCTGGGCACCATAAGTCCCTATTAGCCCACTTAGCTAAACCCTAAACCTGAGCCCAGGGAGCTAAGCAAGAGTTTAAGTCCTTCGTCACGTGTAACTAGGTCACCAAACTTTATAGCAGAAAGCCTTTCAATGGACAACATATTGTAAACAAGCTCTTTGCAAAATGTTTTGATCTAACTTGATATTGTAATTTCTTACCATTAGAATGCATCAACTTGCCATCTTACCAAGGTAAATGATTTTAGTGCACTGGCAGATCATTTTGCCTACTTTAACCAAAAAAAAGGATTGAAACAAATCTGAATTATCTTGTACTTCCTGGGAAGCAAAATCAACACAAAAAAGTAAATGCATTTTCTGGGTGAGTGAGAGAAACTCAAAACAAATCATTTTTACTTCCTGAAACTCACAACAAGTCATTTTTACTTCCTGAAACTCAAAACAAGTCATTTTTAATTCCTTATCTCAATACAACAGAAAAATCTACGTAAGATTGATATTTTTTGCAGTGCGGCTGCAATGTATCTTGTGTTATCATGAAGCCATCATTGAGCGAAGTTGTCCTTTCTAGAGAGGGGCAGTGGGGCCTGAAAAAGACACAGGGAACATTACACAAAGGTAGATCGAAGGTATACATGCAGATGTACATATGTGTACAGTCCTTATTCTAAAATTGATTAAATAGTTTTTCCTCATGAATCTACATACAATAGCCCATAATGACGAAGCAAAAACAGTTTTTTATAATTTTTTGCTAACTTATTACAAATAAAAATAATAAAATATCACATTTACATAAGTATTCAGACCCTTTACTCAATACTTTGTTGAAGCACCTTTGTCAGCGATTACAACCTTGAGTCTTGGGTATGACGCTACAAGCTTGGCACACCTGTATTTGGGGAGTTTCTCCCATTCTTCTCTGCAGATCCTCTCGAGCTCTGTCAGGTTAAATGGGGAGCGTTGCTGCACAGCTATCTCTCCAGAGATGTTCGATCGGGTTCAAGTCCGGGCTCTGGCTGGGCCACTCAAGGACATTCAGAGACTTTTTTCCAAGCCACTCCTGCGTTGTCTTGGCTGTGTGCTTAGGGTTGTTGTCCTGTAAGGCGAAACCTTGCGTCTGTCTGAGCTCCTGAGTGCTCTGGAGCAGGTTTTCATCAAGGATCTCTCTGTACTTTTCTCCATTCATCTTTCCCTCAATCCTGACTAGTCTCCCAGTCCCTGAAAAACATCCCCACAGCATGATGCTGCCACCACCATGCTTCAACGTAGTGATGGTGCCAGGTTTCCTCCAGAAATGACGCTTGGCATTCAGGCCAAATAGTTCCATCTTGCTTTCATCAGACCATAGAATATTGTTTCTCATGGTCCGAGAGTCCTTTAGGTGCCTTTTGACAAATTCCAAGAGGGCTGTCATGTGCCTTTTACTGAGAAGTGGCTTCCATCTGGCCACTCTACCATAAAGGCCTGATTCGTAGAGTGCTGCAGAGATGGTTGTCCTTCTGGAAGGTTCTCCCATCTCCACATAGGAACTCTGGAGTTCTGTCAGAGTGACCATCGGGTTCTTGGTCACCTCCCTGACCAAGGCCCTTCTCCCCCGATTGCTCTGTTTGGCCAGCTCTAGGAAGAGTCTTGGTGGTTCCAAACCTCTCCCATTTCAGAATGATGGAGGCCACTGTGTTCTTGGGTACCCTTCCCAAGATCTGTACCACGACACAATCCTGTCTCGGAGCTCTATGGACAATTCCTTTGACCTCATGGCTTGGTTTTTGCTCTGACGTGCACTGTCAACTTTGGGACCTTAAATAGACAGGTGTGTGCCTTTCCAAATCATGTCCAATCAATTGAATTTACCACAGGTGGACTCCAATCAAATTGTAGAAACATCTCAAAGGATGAGCAATGGAAACAGGATGCACCTGAGCTCAATTTTGAGTCTCATAGCAAAGGGTCTGAATACTTATGTAAATAAGGTATTTCTGTTTTATTTTTTTATACATTTGCTAAAAATTCCACACCAAAAAATGCTTTTTCATTATGGGGTATTGTATATAGATTGAGAAGAAAAAATATTGAATCAATTTTAGAATAAGGCTGTAACATAACAAAATGTGAAAAAATGGAAGGGGTATGAATACTTTCTGAATGCACTCTATTTGTTTAAAATTCTTGTTTATATGTAAAGAAGCACTTTTCAACATACCACTTCACCCCTATGTGCATGACGCATAGAGTACACATCTTTTAAAGTTATTCATTCCATTCATTGTATATCTTCTTGGTCCTAAACATGCCTGATATTGTCTGACAACTAGAAGACTCATTGACAAGCCCATTTAGCCTCTTCCTGCACATTGTTGTAACTTACTGGTTTTATCTGTGCAAATAAACTACATCCAAATGGGTGATCATATGTGGCATACACTCTGACAATGACCTAACATATAAACCATTCTGTGAGGCTAGGACTTTGTGGCAAATGGGATTCCTTGGTTGGTTTCGTGCCGTGTTTTAGGGTGTCTCAGCTTGGTTTGTAAGAGTGATGGTATTATGCATAGATCTGTCTAGAGTTGTGAAGTTTCTAAAGAGATAGACCAGAGAATAGTGTTTGCGAGTGAGCAGGAGTGCAGTGCTGCACAGAAAGATCTGTATGCTTCAAATCAGCTCCTCTATTTCACATCATGGAACCGCAAAACTCTCTGCACATTTTGTATTCCCACGTTGTTTCCCAGAGTTGTTGTTTTTGGGGTAGCCAAGGATTCGCCTCTCGTTTCCCCGAGTTTGTATGTTTGCTTTTGGGGGGAGGAGGGGCATCAGCAGCAAGCAAGCTAACTCTGTGCAAGACTACTCAAAGGCCTACCTTGTTGTCTCCTGAACTCTGTCACTGCCAAACTCTCAAGACGTACATTTTCAATTTCATACCCGTTCTACGTGGCACGTTTACAAATGTCCCCATTTTACTGTACATGCCTTTCCTTGCATCTAAATGTGTATCTACTTTTAGGAATGTCAATATACAGCAACATAAACTTTGTGGTGAGTTGCCTTTAGTTGTCTCAGGCTACCTCAGGTTAGGAATCTGCCTGACTTTGAGTGAAAGTCGATGGACTGCTTCTCTCAACATTGGTTGAGAGAAGTGGAGTGAAAGATGCATTTTTGCAGCTACCATGTGTCTCTTGGTTCCACAAGGACCATTCCCTCTTTTGGAAGATAGATTCAGCCCATGGGTGTGAGAGAGTCAGATATTACCTTTGACACATTGTGGGGTTTCAGCGCCCCTGTTTGGCTAATAATAGAACTGCATGACATTACTCTGGTGGTTTGCTGAATAGCAAAGGCAATGAAGGCAGGTACCCCTTGAAGTGAATCTATCACATTGTTAACATTAGTTGAGAGTAGATATTTATTTGTTGTCTGATTTTCAGATATTTGCATTACGTGCAAGAAAATCCACTGTGGTCAGGTGGCATAGGCCAGACATAACACCAAACAAACAAAACAAGAATGACAGGTCTTACCCCTCCCTTCCACATTACATAACATAGGAACATGTAGCTGTGTTGTAAGTTTTACATTATGTTCATCTGTTTAGGAGGTGAGATGTATGGCTTAAAGCACAGTAGATAGATTCAGTTAATATCATAACTGGTATTAAAACAATGAGTTTGTCGTGCTTTGCTGTGAGGCGCTATCAGAACATACTATGGGGGCCCTCTTACAGTCAAAGATTGCTTCTGCAAAGTGTGCCATTAGGATTTCAAAATGTCCTCTTGACATTGCATATTTCAGCCATCTGTTTGGTAAATTTCAGTGTAAATGCTTTGACCTTTCTGACACACACACACTCCTCATTGGGTTCTGAGGAGTGTGAGAACATGGAGAGGTGAAAGGTCAACAGGATAAGATGTGACTGAGTTTAGGAGATTTTATTTAGATGTAGGCCTACCTTGTAGTGTGACTGTTTATTTGCTTTCGAAACAAACCGGACACCTGCTGTGGTCATCATTCCACATGAAACACACAAACTGCTCATAAATGGCATAATTCCTCTTTACAATTTGTCATAGTCGATCTCAACTGGGTCAGGTTTGACATGTTTCCAACAGTTTCACACTGTAGCCGTTCTAACCTCTCCATCTGCAACGGGTTCTTCCATTCGGTTTGTGTGTACTGTCTGAATGTGACCCCTCTGAGTATATCCTGTCACAGTGATTGTCACAGAGCATCCTACCAAGACACCACTGCCATAGGTAAGCCTACTGTGCAGGTTATGCAGTCCCCAAGTTGAAGACCCACAACAGTCAGTTAAAGGGGAAGTTCGGTATTTTACAAGTTGTCAAATGGTTCGTCACACTGAAAAGGTCTGTTAAAGAAAACAAACCATAGACTAAGGTTTCCCCTGGTCCATAGACTACTTTCAGGGTGAGGAAGTTTCTTACATTACATTGTAAAATTCTGAACTTCCCCTTTAATGAAAATGATGTTGCATTTTTAGAGGATGTTCCTATTGTATAGTGAAGAAAAGTTGGTTTGTGCCACACCTGTGATGTTTGAACTGATTCTCACTATCCTGTTAATTTTGACCAAACATTTTACAGTTATGTTTACAAACCAACAGACCATGGAGAATGTGGTAACAGTATAACATCTGTAATAAAATATCTGTAAAACAGGATGAGAATAGTCTTGTTTCCTTGGTTGGAAGGTGGAGTTTCCCCAATAAAAACACTTGCTGTTGTGCCTTTACCCAAATTGCACTTGTATTCTTCTCTCATCTCAGTTTGTGGTCCGAAATTGTACCCAGACATTTGTATCCACATTTTCCAATACCTGTCTGGGATTTTTTTTTTTTGGGGGCACCCTTGAGGGTCTTCCTCAATTCAATATTCATGTCCTCAATTTTTGTTCAACATTCACCTGTAGATATGAAGCAATACACCAAGTCTTCCACTACTTGGCCATTACCAGTGTCATGACCATTTAGGAGGTTTATCATGACTGAGTCATCTGCATACTTAACGATGTGTCTTCGTTCCTGGTTGCTTCTTCAGTCATCTGTATATAAATGGTAGAGGTGAAACAGCAGGCCCTGTTAAGCTCCACCTGTGAATGACTGATAGTATAACTGTCCCTGGATCTTCTATGCTCTCTGAACAGTAGATGTCAGGGTGTCTAGAAGTCCTCATGTCCCTGGTCCTTTTCCTGGGCACTCTTTAGCTACTCCTGTTGTATCCAAATATTTCATTCTTATTTGGTCGCTGTTAAGCTTTATTGCCTATTGAGCATGGTCATACATAACGTTGTCCTGTGACATAAATTGGGTACTGATGAGATGATTACTGGTATTGAACTCAAAATCAGTGCTTCACACTCTGCACAGCTAGACCAAAAGACGTAGAGCTTCCGGTCCATGAGCAACAGTTGGCTTTTGAAGCCTCAAGTTACTCAGTAAGTGAGGCTACGGCTCTGGTGGTCTCTGGCGCTCTCTGGTGGCGCACCTCCTGCATTAGCATTGACTCCCTCTGTTGCTGTCTTTCCCACAGATAGAGATTGGCACACTGGCCCCACCAGACTATAACTACCCTGGCCCTGGGGGCCCTGCATCACTGGAGGAGGAAGAGGAGGAGTTGCCCCTAAGACCCCAGCTCATCCCCCAAGGCTCAGGGGGGTCTGGGGTACTCATGGGCCCCAACGCACAGGGAGGTCTGTATACACACATACACACACCCACAGCACATACACTCTGTCAGCTCACACTATGAGCCCATACACACAGGGAGGTCTGTATACACACATACACACACCCACAACACATCCCCTCTGTCAGCTCACACTATGAGCCCATACACACAGGGAGGTCTGTATACACACATACACACACCCACAACACATCCACTGTCAGCTCACACTATGAGCCCATACACACAGGGAGGTCTGTATACACACATACACACACCCACAACACATCCACTGTCAGCTCACACTATGAGCCCATACACACAGGGAGGTCTGTATACACACATACACACACCCACAACACATCCACTCTGTCAGCTCACACTATGAGCCCATACACACAGGAAGGTCTGTATACACACATACACACACCCACAACACATCCACTCTTGTCAGCTCACACTATGAGCCCATACACACAGGGAGATGAAGGTATGTGTCCAGTACTGACAGTGATACATAACACACAACCTTCCCTCTTAACGCCTACCAATGCAAATCAACCCCTTTTTACAATCATCCTTCGTCATTTCATTATGCATGAGTTCCATTTAACTGTCTGACATTAGTTAAATGTGTGGTACTCAACCATACATCTCATTAACTTTTTGTAATGTCACCTAATCATCATTGTGAACATGACTCACTAGCCCTAAACTGCATCATGGTCCACTCTGCTCTAACCTGTCTCTTCTAACACCTAATCTTGTCTCTAACAAGAGGAGGAGCTGCGCCTGAGTCCCATTGACATCCTTCATATCTCCGGGGACTTTGGGGGTTCCACGGGTTCTGGAGGTTCCGGTGGCTCTGGGGTTTCCGGAGGTTCTGGGGGTTCCGGAGACCTTTTGGCTTCCGGTTCTGGGGACCTTTTGGCTTCCGGAGGCTCAGGGGGTTCCAGAGAAATTGGTTCAGCAGGTTCTGGGGATCTTGGTTCTAGAGGTTCTGGGGACCTTGGTTCTGGAGGCTCTGTGGGTTCCGGGGGCTTTGGTTCTGGAGGCTCTGTGGGTTCCGGGGACCTTGGTTCTGGAGGCTCTGGGGGTTCCAGGGACCTTGGTTCTGGAGGCTCTGGAGGTTCCGGGGACCTTGGTTCTGGAGGCTCTGGGGGTTCCAGGGATCTTGGTTCTGGGGGTTCTAGGGATCTTGGTTCCCGGGGCTCTGGAGGTTCCGGCACCCTCCTAGCGGGTTCTGGGGACATATTGAGTTCCAGTACTGGGGGTCCTGGAGGTTCTGGGGGTTCCGGAGGTTCCGGGGACTCAGGAATAATAATTATATCTGGAGGTCAGTACCTATACTTACACAGACTAGGCTGTAGAAGTACACAGATAGTTGGTTGGGCCTATAGTGGCCTAGTACAGTTCCAAGCACTGATTGATACGCTAAGACTATATGGGATTTCAAAGCATTTCTAAATTTGCCTTTTCATTGAACTGCTTTGTGCTGGTTAAATGTGGATTGATAATGCTTTCATGTGATTTGCTACTTGTCGTCATTGTAAACCCTGTGTCATTGCTTTGTCACTTACAGTATCATTGTCATTGTTAACGTCACACATTGTCCTACCATTGTCATTGTAAACGTCACTTATTGTCCTACCATTGTCATTGCATTACTTACCATAAGTTCCTAATCATTGTCAACCTAACCAACTGTCAAACCATGTTTGAGAATGATTGATAGATTGGCTGATTGAATGATTGTTGATTGACGGTCCATCCCATCCCATGAGAAGCACTAACCTGTCTCCTAACCCCTCCCCTTGGCTCTAACAAGAGGAGGAGCTGCCCCTCATTCCTGACACTACCCCCCAGGAGGCATCGGGTGCTTCTGGGGAGTCTGGGGCCTCAGGGCCTGGGGGCTCCGACTCTGGTGGGTCAGATGTCACATTAATCCCTGACCCTGAAGAAGGTCAGTATCACCAAATAAAGAAACAATAAGAGAACAGATCTCTATGGTACCAACCCATTGTACCATATGTGTAAGGATAACAGGGGTAAAGGTCCCAAAAACGTTGAGCAGAAAGCATGCTCTGCTGCCATGTCCGTATTTGGACAAGAGAAGTTGACCAAATAATCTGGTCAAGAGATGCTTTTCAAAGGCTTTGTGGTTGACAAATATGAATAATTTCCAATTCCAGCTAAGAACACTGTTCCAATGTACCTCTTTATATTAAACATAGATCAACATAACATAATTTGATTAACTCTCAAAATCCATTCCCAAGGTTCCATTTAACTATTACCTAACTTAATCAGTTAAATGTGTCATAAACAACGACAACAACATAACTCCCTTGCTATTTGTGACTTCTCACTGTGGCAAACAGCACTTGTTGTCGTTTCACTGTCCATGCTGTTTCCAACCTGTCTCTTTAATACCCCATCTCTATCTCTAACAAGAGGAGGAACTGCTCCTGACTACCCCGAAAACCCCCCAGGAGTCTGGAGGTACAGTAGGCTCAGGGGGCTCTGGGTTGCCAGAGGTTGACTTGGACATTAAAGGTCAGTATCCAGCACAAACACTAGCTATTCAATCAAAACCTGTAACCAGGCTTCTGGGGTTATAGGGTCTATTATACTTCACTATACAGTATATGGGGTTTATCACATTCCCATATTGAAACATATTTTCTCATATCTTTATATGAGTTGTCTCTTCCATTTCACCCCAGAAACCCTGGTTTTGTTTGAATAGGGTTATTGAATCTTATATTTATGTGCATCCTGTTAAAACTGATCACAAACTAAGTTTAAGCCATATGTATCTGTAGCGTCCGTTACACGACTCATGTCTTGTCCTAACCTGTCACAAACACTATCATGTGTCTGTCTGTACCATGTGTACACTATCAAGTTGCTTTACGATACGAGTCTGTAACATCTGTTATTGTCATCTTCACCTAACGTCTGTGTTCTAACCTGTCCCGAACACAATTAACACAATGTGTCTAACGTTGGTAATGCACTACACCTCAACCATAGCACCTCAGCAACACCCCTCATAATATGCACACCTTTGTCACATCAAGAGCTGCGTCCAATCCAGACTCGACAACATTTCTTGATGCAAGCGGTAAAACAAACAAATCCTATCAGGGGCGGACTGAAACAATAATTCAGGCCGGGAATTTGACTCCATCCCAGGCCACCCTGTTCACGCAAACTACCAGACCGCTAATTTTGTATGTTAACCATATTTGTTGATGTAACGGGTACCAAACTAGTTATACATTTGGCCACTATGTTCATCTGGGAAGAAGGTTATCCACATGACAAAATACAAACATTTGGGACTGACCAACAAGTATCCTATCTGAACACTGAGTTTTCAAGGTATGCTATAGCTATGGGTGAACCCTCAAAAACTCACTAGGAATACACCAATCATAGCACATACAAATGTATGCCCCCCGATTACAGTCCCACTGATAATCTGATAAATAAAGCACATATTAATCTAAAATCATAGCCTACATGTTCAGGTTTGTGCCTTTAAGTTATACCTGAAGGCTCCTGCTCTGAGTCTGACTCTGAACTGACCACCATCTCCTGTTCTGCAGGAGCACCTGAAGCTCTAGTGCTGCTGCTGCTCCCTTCTCCACCTTTGCAAAGAAAATACTCTATTATCATACTCACTATCATTAGTGTACCATTAGGCTACATTATTACAGCTCTGGAAAAATGAAGAGTGGTCTCTTAATTTGGAGTGGTCTCTTAATTTTTCCCAGAGCTGTATATTATTGTAGTAACTTGTAATGCTGGTACTAATGGCGCTAATGATCTTTGGCATTGCCTGTGCTGTGTCACACAGGCTACTTTGTTACGCTCATGGATGTATTATGGTTACGTTACTGTAGCCTGTTTCTCTGTACAGTGGATGTGCACTTTCCCTAGCTTATGTGGCATGAGTCATGACCGAATGCTGGCAAGTCCATAGTCTAGGTTTACAAATGTTTTACTAGTTGAAACATATTGCCTTCAATGTCATATTAATGTCGCTATGTTGCACTCATTGCTGTGATATAATTCCTCCACGAAGATGTAAGACGTGCAAACCGTTTAGCCTACCGGCCGTTGTGTCACTATTATTAGCTAGGCTACTTAGCTAGCCATGCTGGGTGTCGTGTGTGTTTTAGTTAGTGTTTTTCACTGACCTGGTCCCTTACTGGCGAACATGTCGCTTATTTTGCAGCATTTAGCTGCGTCTGTGGCAAGGGCCTTTCTCTTTTGTTATTATCTCCCTCTCTGCTCCACCTTTCCTTTTCTGACCGTCCATTTCGCCGTGCGACTTGTCTAAAACGTTATCCGTAGAGAAGCAGGTAGACAGTTGCTATGTGCGTCGCAGAGAGACCGGATGTCATTTTTGGCGCGGGGACACTGCAGCGAAAGAGTGAGAGTCGCGCCTGAAGCGTGGCTTCTCCGTCAACTCATTCCTGCTTTCTATATTATCGCTGGTCAAGTTGACTATTCACGGCAGGCCAAAAATGACCCTCAGGCCACCGGGAAATGTCTCCCGACGGCCAATCCGCCATTGAATCCTATCAACACTGAGTACACCTTTCTACAAACCCATTGTTACTGCATCGAAGGCTGGTGGCCTAAACTTCATCACACAACATTTCAGACCTATCAACTGTTCTCTCAGGTGTATCGCCTACCTCCATCTTACTTCCTTGTCTGTCTGTCTCCCTGTCCCAGGTATGCCTACCTGCTTGCTGTGCACCTGTCTGGGTGGTTCTGTCTACTGTGATGACGTGAAGCTGACGAGCGTGCCCCCTCTCCCCAAAGAGACCACTCACTTCTACGGCCGCTACAACCACATCACCAAGATCAACAAGGGCGACTTTGCTCAGATGAGTAGGTGTCACATGTTAAACGCACAGCCCATGAGATTTCCTGCTGTTCGATGGCTGTTTCAATGAATGAAACCATGTGGAACAGTCAGAGTACTTTACCTTCTCTCTCTTGCAGACAAGCTGAAGAGGATTGACTTGACCGCCAACGAGATTTCTTCCATCGCTGATGATGCGTTCTCCGGCCTGCCCGTGCTGGAGGAGCTGGTGCTCCGTGAGAACCGCGTGTCACAGCTGCCTGCCCTTCCGCCCATGATGACCCTCATCGACGCCAGCCACAACAACATTGGCGCCACAGGCATCCACAAAGAGGCTTTCAAGGTATGTAGGTCTGACAAGGATCACAAACAAATTATTTGCTTTTTCCCAGCATTATCACATTTGATTCCCCTATTGGACTAATCACCAAGCCCTTAATGAGTTGCATCAGGTGTGAGTGCTGGGATAAAACAAAAACAGGGATGTAATTGAGAGACTGTCTGGCATAAATGACTTTACTCTAAATGTAAACAATTCATTTTGTTTAGGACATGACGGGTCTGCTGTACCTGTACCTAACAGACAACCACATCGACCACCTCCCTGTGCCCCTACCGGACAGCCTGCGCTCTCTGCACCTACAGGTACATGCACCCCTGCCTCTTTACTGCCCTCTTGTGGGTGATTTTGGGCGGCAGGTAGCCTAGTGGTTAACTAGTAACCAAAAGGTTGCAAGATCGAATCCCCGAGCTGACAAGGTAAAAAATCTGTCGTTATGCCCCTGAACAAGGCAGTTAACCAACTGTTCCTAGGCCGTCATAGAAAATAAGATTTTGTTTCTTAACTGACTTGCCTAGTTAAATAAAGGTAAAATATATATATATTTTTTAATGTGGGAACTATAAGATTACCTCCAGACTGTACACTGGTGGTGACTAGAGGGATGTTTTTGCTCAACTGACCACCGTATTCCCTCTTTCTGCAAGCTGTTTCAAAACATTCTGGCCAATTCTCTGCCATCGGTTTCAGTTATTAGGGCAAATTATTGTATATTTAAACTGTACTTTGTTCCAGCATTCTGTCAGACCTGTGCAGAATCTCAAACAAGCATTAGTTCATCATGCATCGTTTTTTAAGGCCCATAGATTAACAAATGTGTTCCGGAGTGTTTTCTTAGACTTCCAATGCCTTGTTTTCCAGCGCAACAACATTCAGATGATACACGAGGACACGTTCTGCAACCTGAAAGATTTCAACTACATCAGGAACGCACTGGAGGACATTCGCCTGGACGGCAACCCCATCAACCTCAGCAGGACCCCACAGGCCTATGTGTGTCTGCCCCGCGTCCCAATCGGAGCCCACATCTAACCACACACTGATCAATACACACGCATCTTTACACAGCTCAACTCATTGTCTATGAGACATGTGTACATACCATACACACACTTACCTACTGAGACAGATCAGATAAGTTGTCAAGGCTATCAGTTCAATTGCAATCTGCACATACAGTAAACACCAGAGCACACTACCTACCTTCCCTAATTTAAGTCTGATCAGTTGTTGATCGCATACATAACACACAGTGAGAGAGATGGTGTGTATCTCTCATTCCTACACACAAATACACACCAGATAACTTTTTGTCAAAAGCCAAACTGTTCAGAAACTTGAAGCAAACAAAAAGACAACAATAATGACTTTTTATTGATTCAACAATCCAACATTGTTTCATGTCTGTTCACGACTGGCAATGACAACCAGTAATATTGTTTAAATACGTTTTTGTAAAGGAAAAAAATTATATTACAGAAATCTAACACTATTTAAAAAAACTATTATACTAGCATAAACTAATTGAAGCTGAAGCTTACTGGAACGGTAAATTGAATATCAATGCAATAAAAGAAGCAATTAAACAAGCATTTGTTGTAAAGTCTGTACTGTAATATAAAAATATATTCTGAAGTAACTTTTTTTTTTACATGAACTGCAATATTTGGCATATTACATTTCAAAGTTATTGTTATGAGCACAATAGCTTATTTCAATAAAGACCAAGACTATTGTATGACTGGGGAGGGGGGTTTGTTGGGTGTGGATGAGGTTAATAAGAAGAAGAAACAGCCTGCTATTGTGTGCTTTGTATGGAAATACCACAATTGAATAAAGTTGTTTTGATGACCTCAATGGCTTAACTTTTGAATTGAGATTTGACCGGTAAGGTGTGTAACTGCAGACTGATTTTGAAAGGAACTGATTGAGTACAACTGTTTAGGCAGTTAATGTTCAAATACTTCTAGCCCAGCTAACAATAGGCATACAGGTATCTCTGAACAGCAATACAAAAAGGATTTGGTCATTGAAAACTTTGTACATTCATAGAAAATAAAACCAATACAAATGATATCCAATGACTTTCCAATTGAATAGTCTAGTCTAGTGTAAACAAACATGTAATTGTTCTTCACATACGTTCAACCAACTTTTCAAACATCTTGAGGAATCTCTCGGTTCTTTCCAACGACCCAACAACCCTCTGTCCTCCTGTTTTACAGCTCTGTCCTTCCGCACCGTTCTCCTCCGCTGCTCTACCCTCCGCCAGTAGAACTCGGTCTCTGTCCACAGCCAGCCTATCCCTGGCCACGTGCGCTTTCTCCTTCTCTATCAGCCCCCTCTCTCTCTCCACCGCTGCTTTCTCCCTCTCCAGTTGGGCACGCTCCCGGTCCAGGTTGGCCATCTCTCTTTCCAGCCCTGCTTGCTCTCTCTCCAGCGCCATCCGTTCTCTCCCCATCACCTCTCGCTCGCCCTCCAATGCCGCCCGTTCGGTCTCCAGCGTCGCCCTCTCTGTGTCCATCTCGTCCAGGTCGCAGTGCATCCCCATCACCCCTATTCCGCCCATCATGGATCTTTTCCTGGGCCGGGCATCAGGGAGAAAATCACTGTCGCTAGTGCCAGGGGGGAGTGGGCCGATGATGGGGGCTGAGCCTGCCAGACGCCCCTCCATTGCATCACTCATCAGATCGTACCAACGCCAACTGTGGGGGAACACCTGCACCCCTGGGGGAGGGTACTTCAGCTCCTGTCCCCAAAAGAAGGATAAACAGTATTAGTAGGTAGTCAGATAATGAAGGATTTGATAAATAGTTGAGTAGACGTTAGGCTTGGACAAAGTAGTAGGCACAGGATGTCTCTGGGCAGGGTTATTTAGAACTTTACAAGGATGCACATTATAGGGTCAATTTCAGAGGTTTCCATCCTGAGGTACACTACATGGCAAAAAGTATGTGGACACCCCTTCAAATAGCGGATTCTGCCATTTCAGTCACACCTGTTGTCGAGCACACGGCCATGCAATCTCCATAGACAAACATTGGCAGGAGAGTGGCCTTACTGAAGAGCTCAGTGACTTTCAACCGTCATAGGATGTCACCTTTCCAACAAGTCAGTTCGTCAAATTTCTGCACAAGAACTGTGTCGGGAGTTTCATTAAATGGGTTTCCATGGCCGAGCAGCCGCACACAAGACTAAGATCACCATGCGCAATGTCAAGCGTTGGCTGGAGTTGTGTAAAGCTCGCAGCCATTGGACTCTGAAGCAGTGGAAATGCGTTCTCTGGAGAGATTAATCCCGCTTCATCATCTGGCAGGCCGATGGACAGGTTTGGTGGATGCCCGGAGAACGCATCCTGCCCCAATGCATAGCTCCAACTGTAAAGTTTGGTGGAGCAGGAATAAATGTCTGGGGCTGTTTTTTATGGTTCGGGTTTGGCCTCTTAGTTCCAGTGAAGAGAAATCTTAACACTACAGCATACAATGACATTCTAGACGATTCTGTGCTTCCAGGTTTGTGGCAACAGTTTAGGGAAGGCCCTTTCCTGTTTCAGCATGACAATGCCCCCATGCACAAAGCAAGGTCCATACAGAAATGGTTGGTTGAGATCAGTGTGGAAGAACTTGACTGGCCTGCACAGAGCCCTGACCTCAACCCCATCAAACACCTTTGGGATGAATTGGAATGCAGACTGCGAGCCAGGCCTAATCGGCCAACATCAGTACCCGCCCTCCCTAATGCTTGTGGCTGAATGGAAGCAAGTCCCCACAGCAATGTTCCAACATCTAATGAAGAGCCTTCCCAGAAGAGTGGAGGCTGTTATTGCAGCAAAGGGGGGACCAACTCCATATTAATGCCCATGATTTTGGAATGAGATGTTCGATAAGCAGGTGTCCACATACCTTTGTATTTGTAGTGTATGTAGAATGTAATTGCTACCTTGTATCTCTTCTTCAGATTTTCCCATTTTTTCATTGCCTGACTGGCAGTCATCTTCCCCTGCAAGCCCATGTGTTTGAGGATGGCCCTGCAACAAAAAGGTACATTATGATCATTTCGATTTCAAAACATACACATTGACTCCTCTCAATGACAGGTAAAATGAAAAAACGTATTTAACAAAACGTGTACTGGAAGGATCTCGGGTAAGTATCTGAACTCACCTCCATGCCAGTCGAGAGGCATTTCTCCTCCCCGTAAACATGTAGCGATTTGATACGCGCAATTTCACAAAGTCCATTGTTTCATATTCAGACACTGAAATAAATACATATATTTTTTAATCACTACATGTTCAATGTAATTCAAATTAAATAACATTCACATTTTGACTAACAGGACAAATGTGGATCGCGCCGTCTGATGCCTATGCACGCATCTGCTCGAACAAGTATTCGAGACAAGGCGCCATGATGTCCCCTTTGTAGGTAGCTAGCTTGCTCGCTAACTAGCTCGGAGTTCCCAACTTCATTTGTTTTCCCGAAATAAACATATAAAGGATAAATTGACTACTTACATTTGTATGTGTATTCTGAATTGACTTTCTTTTTACTTTTCTTTTTTGCATTATTAGAGTATAGCGGTAGCGTATGTTCGATGTTTTCCATTGTAGCATCCATGTTAGCTAGCACTGCGAAGGGATCACAACGGAGTGCACTTCGTCTCTTCCGCCCTTCGTCTCTTCTTCTTCGTGTTGGTTTCCGGCCGCAGACTAGTCGCATCGAGGCATATTGCTTCCACCCACAGTTCAGACTGCGCACACGCACCACATACTACAATTCCTCTCCTCACATTCGCAAGTGCTGCTGCCTACATCAGAACGTTTTATTACTAACGTTGTAAGACATGCAGCGGGTCACAGTCTAGCTAGCGGCTCAGGTACATATTTAAGACGAATTTTGTGTTATCCACATATCAAATCAAACTGTATTTGTCACATGCGCCGAATACAACAAGTGTAGACCTTACCGTGAAATGCTTACTTACAAGCTCTTTAACCAGCAGTGCAGTTCAAGAAGAGTTAAGAAAATATTTACCAAATAAACTAAAGTAAAAAATAATAAAAAGTAACACAATAACATAACAATAACGATGCTATATACAGGAGGTACCGAGTCAGTGTGCGGGCGTACCGGTTAGAGATTATTAAGGGTGAAGGGACTATACATAGATAATAAACAGATAGTAGCAGCAGTGTACAAAACAAATGGGGTGGGGGGGTCAATGTAATAGTCCGGGGGCCATTTGATTAATTGTTCAGCAGTCTTATGGCTTGGGGGTAGAAGCTGTTAATGAGCCTTTTGGTGCTAGACTTTACCGAGTCAGTGTGCGGGGGTACAGGTTAGAGGTTATTAAGGGTGAAGGGACTATACATAGATAATAAACAGATAGTAGCAGCAGTGTACAAAACAAACTGTTCACCTAAATCATTGTAGGAGGCGTGAAGTTATCATTTTCCAAAATCATTTGCCACCCAGGTATTGTATTCGAAATAAAATATAATTGAAAAAACGTTGTGCTGTAATTCTACTAATTAGGTTACTCATCCATAGGGCTATTAGGCCAATCAAAGTAACCAAACTAGGATGTGTTTAGTTCCCAGATAAGGGTTTTTCCACATTGTCCGTTGCCATTGTTATTATACTATAAAGGGGAAATCAGATTTTCAACATTGTAATGCCATGTTTTATTATTATTACATAAAATATATGCAACTAACTGTCCACCAACAGGTTTCTGTGCCAATGAACCACACACCCAATAAAAAAAGCATACCGACTTCGGACACTCCAATATCTCGTTTTAGACACCACGATAAATAGACTATGTCAATCTCGACAAACAGAAAATATATCAGTAAGGGATCATAGCTTCAACCTGGTCAGTCTATGTCATGGAAAGAGCAGGTGTTCCTAATGTTTTGTATACACACAGAGATACAGAAAATAAATGAGTATGAGGGGGGAGTTTCTGTAGAAAAGCCAACGATAAAGGCTTGCACTCCTTGTTTTACTCGTGTTGCTCTGTTGCTGGTAGGTGCACTTGATTCAGAAGCCCTGTGGATCGGGTAAGCAAGTGTTCCCATTTTGAACCATTTGTCTGAAAACACAAACCCCCCTACCTGGCGGACCGGAAGATCTGTGGCTAAATCGCTAATGCGCTGGCCAATCGGATAGCTCAAATCATAGTACCTACAACGCTTCCACAGCAAAGTTTGATACTATACGAATTAAGAACTTTTTTGATACTATACGAATTAAGAACCTTTTTGATACCATACGATTTAAGACATTTTAAAACCATGACCACTGAGAGACTGTCAAAGAATACAGCAAAGACCTGCTGTTTTTACGAGTTGGTTCATGTTTAAGTTTTTATTCCGCACTGTCAACACTGTTTTTATTCAACACTATTACAAAACATAAAATGCGGTTCTCCCTACTTTCAGCTGAAATGAATGATTAGCCAATTGTTTTGATAGCCCTGAATTTTTATCATTATTATCAGGTCGTCGTGTCTACTTTAATATCGAGGGATATTTAACGTTCTCTGGTCATAGGAACAGCAATAATTTGTGCATGACTTGAGGCAGAAGCGGTGCTACTCGACTTTCGCCATCAGGCGGAAGACGGTGTCCCCTTGCTGGTCAGTCTCACCCTTTTGTACTTTAACTATTTGCACATCTTTACAACACTTTATATAGACATAATATGATATTTGAAATGTCTTTAGTCTTTTGGAACTTCTGTGAGTATAATGTTTACTGTACATTTTTATTGTATGTTTGTTTCACTCCATGTGTAACTGTGTTGTTGTATGTGTCGAACTGCTTTGCTTTATCTTGGCCAGGTCGCAGTTGTAAATGAGAACATGTTCTCAACTTGCCTACCTGGTTAAATAAAGGTGAAATAAAAAAAGGTTTATTTCACCTTTGTTTATTATCTACTTCACTTGCAATGGCAATGTTAACATATGTTTAACATGCCAATAAAGCCCTTGAATTGAATTTTACATTGAGAGCAGGGACCGTGAGAGGCGGACCCTCTGCTGCTCTCTCCCTTCACTGAGACAATGCCTTGTTCAAAACAACTGGAAACTTCCGACTTCAGTGCGTTCAAGACAATTGGGAACTCTGAAAAAACTCGACCCCACTAGAGAAATTCATTTCTAATTCGGAATTCTCGGGTATCTTTCTAGAGCTCAGACTGTCCTTCCTGAAGATCACTGAAGATCACTGTAGTCTTACTCACACATACTGTAGGCTCACTCACATACATACTGTAGACTCACTCACATACATTCTGTAGACTCACTCACACATACTGTTGTCTCATTAACACATACTGTAGTCTCACTCACACACATACTGTAGTCTGTGTGTGTTTGTGCTGCGTTCCAGCCTTTGCGTGGCATCAGCCTCAGGCAGATGTAATAATGTTTTTTTTTTTTTTTACTTAATTCTTTACTTTTACCTTTGACTTTCTTATTCGACTGATTTATTTGGTCTGAGAATAACAATATTATTAGGTTAATGTTACATTGTTTAAGTCATGTTTAAGTCATGTTTAAAAAAATCTGAGTGGTAGATCTGCTTGCTTTTTGACTGCGAAAGTGATCTTGACTCAGAAAAGATTGGTGACCACTGATTTGGGGTTTCTATAGCTAGGTTTCCATCCAATTGACAGATTTCCATGTGAATATTCTAAAATCTGCAGAAATACAATATAGGCATTTTCCCATCTGAGTTGTGTTTCCATCAAATTGACTTGTTGCAGATAAAAGTGTAAATACATAGTGCACATACAAATGACTTTTGCTGTTAAATTCCCATATACCGAATGAAAAATACAAGTTAAATGGTTTTCCATTTCTATTTTCAACTCTAGGCCAACTGATGGTTTTGTCACAGAAATGGTGCGTAGGTATAACAATAGTGCCCACTCTGATATTGGCAGGTGCACTCTAGTCAACAGCTTGTAGACACAGTGCGGGTATAGTCTACTACATTATGAGATTATTATGGACCAAAGTTTGAGAATGATTTTCTTTGTCAAATGACAGCCAAGTTTCGATCATCAGGTCACCAAAATAAGACCCTCAATATTTATTAAAAGGAGAATCTAGGGCGGCAGTTAGCCTAGTGGTTAGAGCGTTGTGCTTGTAGGTTGCTAGATCGAATCCCCGAGCTGACAAGGTAAAAATCTGTCGTTCTGCCCCTGAACAAGGCAGCTAACCCACTGTTCCCCGGTAGGCCGTCATTGTAAATAAGAATTTGTTCTTAACTGACTTGCCTAGTTAACACTACTTAGGGAGCAGTGGGGCGCTCCCGACACTACCCGGTGAAATGTAAGGCGCCAAATTCAAAATCCAAAAGTTTAATAATTAAACATTCATCAATATACAAGTGTTGCATAGCCATCAAAAGCTCTGCTTCTTGGCAATAACACAGCGTTATCAGATTTCAAAAAGGCTTTACAGCGAAAGCACAACATTGGATTGTTTGAGGATAGCACTTACAATATTTAACCATTAGCATAGATTCATAAACCAGCGCGGTTCACACAAAACCCATTTCACAGCGAAAACAAATCCCTTACCTTTTGAAGAACTTCTGCTGAGGGCTTCCCAAGTGTCCAACGAAGACATTCAATGGTTCTTTTGTTAGAAAAAGTCATTTATTATATCCATAAATCTCTGTTTGGTTGGCGCGTTATGTTCAGAAAATCTAACGTCGAATCGCCCATTGAAACGTGAAGAGAACGCGTTCAAATATAACTATAAACTTTTCCTAAACAAATCAAATACCAGTTATAATGCATCCTTAGCTATCCTTTTATGAATATTTGCGATAATATTTCACTCGGATGGTAACCTAAACGTTATGAAAGGAAAATACAGTGGGGTGTGCAGCCAGACTCGTGCCCGAGAAAACTTGTTGACATTTCAGGTCCCCTTACCATTTCCTGTTCCTATCTGTTCCTCTTACTCCAATCACTCTCAGTCTTTGTATATAGACTGTTGACATTTAGTGGAAGCCATAGATACTGCAATCCAGGAGCTGGATTGCCTTGAAGTCAATGGGGAGAGTGTCAAACACAGCAAAGGTCACCAAAAACTGCATTTCCGGATGGATTTTTCTCGGGTTTTCGCCAGCTATATCAGTTATGTTATACTCACAGACATTATGTTAACACTTTTAGAAACGTCAGTGTGTTTCCTTTCCAATAGTACTAATTATGTGCATATCCTATTTTCTGAGCCTGAGTGGCAGGCATTTTACTTTGGGCACGACAGACTCTCCAAAACTGTCACCTATGCAGCCGCTCCCTAAGAAGTAAAAAAAAAAAATAATCAAGCGAATCACAGTGCACTTTCACCACCCTGTGAAGTTCATAATAATTTATTTTATCTTTAGCCTAATAAACTGCATGTCGTGACATTTTTAACCGACATAATTTACTCACATAAAATGCTTGGATGAAAATCTGGTTAATGTCAAGCCATTGTGAGGATGTTGGAATTATATTTTGGACGAATGTGCGCATGCCTACATAAGACTTTTGAAGTAGCCTAATCAGATTAAAACATTGTTACTGGTTGTGTTTATGTCACATATGAAACGGTAATACATTTTAAAAGTTAAAATATACATATTTAGGCTATATCGAAGCGTTTGGTTCTAGGTGCGCGAGGAATAGCCTATGGATTGGGGAGGAAGCAGAGCACGCTTTAAACTTGCCTGAATAACTGAGTCTGCCGGAGCATATGTGGCAACATTATAATAGGATGACTTGGGAGAATGATGATCTGGTAACAGACAGCCCATCTCAGTATATTCCCGTGTAGCTCATCTGGTGGAGCATAGCGTTTGCGCCATAGTTGTGGGTTTGATTGACGGCTGGATTGACACAGGGTACCAGTACGAAAACAATTATTTTAAATGTATGCACTCAATACTATAAGTCGCTCTGGATAAGCGCATCTGCTAAATAATGAAAATTTGTATCAGAAGTAAAAAATACAGTCTGTCTGGCCTGCTACCGTGCCTTTCTACACGTTATAAACTGTCGAGAGTAGACTCACAACTGATCCAAATGGAATTAAACATTCAAATCACAGGGCTTCTGAGCCATTATTCAAATGACATTTTAATTGCAGACTAGAGTATAATGTTGTACTCACTTGAAAACAACAATGCAATGATTCATTGTATTGAGGTGTTGTAGACTAGTCTAGGTAGGATCATTGTATTGTCCCTAAACAAGAACAATAGGGGAGCTTTTTGAGCTGTGTGTCTTCACTGTTCTTTCATGCGCAATGATGCACTTGACCTCTCCGCTCCATATCAGCTATACCTATTTGTTCTCGTGGATTCCTTTATGAAAATTAATGCAGCTTTTAATGCTTTTATGTGTGGTATGATTGCTAGTTAGCCTATTGCAGATTTGGACAAACGATCCACCTACCACTATTGTCACTATGAATGGTGGATTGAGGGCAGAATAGACATTTAGACTGGTAGAATATATTTACCTGTGCTATAGTTAAGCAATAATGCCCGAAGGGGTATGGTATATGGCCAATATACCAGGGCTAAGGGCTGTTCTTATGCACGGCTGTTCTTGTGCACTACGCAATGCTGAGTGCCTCGAAATAGAACTTAGCTGTGGTATATGGGCCATATACTACAAGCCCCTGAGGTGCCTTATTGCTATTATAAACTGGTTACCAACCTAATTAGTGCAGGAAAAACAAATGTTTTGTCATACCCATGGAATACGGTCTGATATGTCTGACAATCAGCATTCAGGGTTCGAACCACCAAGTTTATAATTAAAGTTAGTGCAAGGAAAAGGTAGTGCATAAGGGAAGTACCAAAACACCTTGTTTATAGGGGAGGCGCGTGCAAGCAGATGGGGACATTTGGCTAGGATGGAAGAATTATATAGTAAAAAATGCAAAAGAGTGAATCTTAAACCTAGGACAAAAGACACTATCATCCCCTGTGCCCAATAAAAAAAACACAACCCTCCGCAAAGCAAAATAAAAAAGTTTGACAACGCCTGCCCTCTAAATTTCGATCTGTCCCTAATGTAAAATGGTTGAGCGAGTTTCGCTGACGGGCGATTGGATTCAATGGAAAACGAAAGCTATTGATATTTTCCCCATGGCGTCCAGGAGCGTAAATGGTAAGACGCATTAAATATGAACTGATTAGATTATTTCCTTACAATGTTTTATTTTATTATATCCCCTTCCCTTGTAATATTTTTGTTTCATATCAAGCGGTATGATGCGTGAATTGTTGTTGTTTCGTGTCGGACAGACGGCTTTGATTCAATAGGTCCTAGCCAACTTGACAACACATTAAAGTTAATTTAGGTGTTTTATATAAAATTAATATTTCTATGTTTACTTTGTTCTCATGTATAGTCTTTATGGTAAAGTTACTATAATAGTAGGACTTTGTTTCTAGGAAATTCTAACATGCTTTCACTTTCATTTCTTTAATTCATAACAATGTCCTATAATGCTCAAGATAGACAGACTGGTAGACTAAAGACAAGGAAGCCATGCCTATACGCAGCTACACTTCATGACCAAAAGTATGTGGACACCTGCTCGTCCTACATCTCATTCCAAAATCATGGGCATTAATATGGAGTTGTTCCCCCCTTTGCTGCTGTAACAGCCTCAACTCTTCTGGGAAGGCTTTCCACTAGATGTTGAAACATTGCTGCGGGGACTTGCTTCCATTCAGCCACAAGAGCATTAGTAAGGTCGGGCACTGATGTTGGGCGATAAAGCCTGGCTCGCAGTCATGTGTTCCAATTCATCCCAAAGGTGTTTGATGGGGTTGAGGTCAGGGCTTTGTGCAGGCCAGTCAAGTTCTTCCACACCGATCTCAACCAACCATTTCTGTGTGGACCTCACTTTGTGCATGGGGGCATTGTCATGCTGAAACAGGAAAGGGCCTTCCTCGTTGCCACAAAGTTGGATGCACAGAATTGTCTAGAATGTCATTGTATGCTGTAGTATTAAGATTTTCCTTCACTGGAACTAAGAGGCCAAACCCAAACCATGAAAAACAGCCCCAGACCATTATTCCTCTTCCAACAAATTTTACAGTTGGCACTGTGCATTGGGGCAGGATGCGTTCTCCTGGCATCCGCCAAACCCAGTCGGACTGCCAGATAGTGAAGCGTGATTCATCACTCCAGAGAACGCATTTCCACTGCTCAAGAGTTCAATGGCGGAGAGCTTTACACCACTCCAGCCGACGCTTGGCATTGTGCATGGTGATCTTAGGCTTGTGTGAGGCTACTCGGCCATGGAAACCCATTTAATGAAGCTCCTGATGAACAGTTCTTGTGCTGATGTTGCTTCCAGAGGCAGTTTGGAACTCGGTACTCAGTGTCGCAACCGAGGACAGACGATTTTTACGCGCTATGCGCTTCAGGACTCGGCGGTCCCGTTCTGTTGTTGCTCCTAGATGCTTCCACTTCACAATAGCAGCACTTTCAGTTGACCGGGGAAGCTCTAGCAGGGAAGAAATTTGACAAACTGACTTGTTGGAAAGGTGGCATCCTATGACGGTGCCACGTTGAAAGTCACTGAACTCTTCAGTGAGGCCATTCTACTACCAATGCTTGTCTATGGAGATTGCATGGCTGTGTACTTGATTTCATACACCTGTCAGCAACGGGTGTGGCTGAAATAGCAGAATCCAGAAATTTGAAGGTGTGTCCACATACTTTTGTATGTATAGTGTATATCAAAATCCTTCTTGACAATTTAACCAGGTCCATGTTGCTGTAATCAATTGTGGGAAACACATTTAACTCTGCATTTAGTCTAAACCCCATAATAAGCAAGAGGACAGCATTACACACTGTAAAACCGGCTACGTTTATTTTGAGGAAACCCATTACCCCCCAACCCCCTTTTTGAGTAAGTTATACTTACATTTAAGCCCCTACTAAGAAACACCTCCAATCATTTCCCAGTGTGCCTTGCCTTTTCGATTGAATTGTACAGTTACCTCCCATGAGTGTATTTGTTAAGGAGAGACATGGTTGTTGAATTTGTTCATTTTCAGTCCTGTGGCCTTCACCAAGTGAGTTCCTAGGTGAAGATTATCACTATAATTGAACCATGACATACAGTATACCTTATCATAAGGCCTTAAACAGTGGCCTGAAACTTGTAGTTTACAGGCCACAACAGGCCTGTAAGTAGTAGCGTTTAAAGTAATTATCAAAACCAGAGAAATACAGTGTTTCAAACATAAAACTATGCTCATCCATATTGAATGCTTTTAAAATATTTATAAGGACACTATAATCTATGACATCTAAAACCAAACAAATATTATTACAAATGTGCCTCCCTCATGAATCTCATGTCCAGTCATACTTTGGGTCTCAGTGTGTCCCTAAACATCATTTAGTCTCAGCTTAGCATTCAAATTGTGGTCATCATGTGTCTGTGAATCACAACGTTAAAGACAATCAGTGAATCACAGCATTAAAGACGATGAGTGATCACAGCATTTCCACAAATGAAGCCATACACAATACAACATTTTGTTGACAACATTATGGTTTACACTATGTCTACTGTGTTGGAATGGTGAAAGAATCTTAGCCCAGCTGTAGGTCCATTTGAGTGTGTGGTCACTTAGGGTGGCACATCAACCAGTTCTGGGACCATTGGAGACTTGGGCTGCTTGCTCTCAAAGTGCTATAAAGGTCAAGTACAAATTGGAGGACATAAAAATATGTGGCTTAGATTGAATTCAAAGTTGGCACAAATGATAAACTAAGCAATACGATGCAACAAACTACTACACATATGAAAGACTGTACCACACAGGCCAGGGCCCGGTTTCCCAAAAGCATCTTAAGTTCATCGTTAGAACCTTCGTGGGAGCATCATTAAATCTCAGAGCTGTTTGCCAGAACCATTGTTACTAAAGTTGCACTTGAAAACGCTTGTTACTTATCAAATGCCTCAGACCACTCGTAACACAGCTTAGTGCGTCGTTAGAGGTATTTTTCCCTACCGTATCACTTCATACACAGAAGATCTCTGCAAAACATAGAATCAAGATGCTTCTCTGTCTATGACTTCCGATAACTTCAGAACTAAGTAGACTACAAATACAGTTGCCAATGTCTTTACAATTGTTACAAACAAGCGAAGGATCCGAATATGCTTCACATGAAAACTGAGATGACTGCATTAAAATATAAATAGTCTACAGTATAGTGATGTTTAGTTTGCGAATTATTCATTATTTTTGAACGACTCTTTCTACTGACTCGAGAGTCGTGATTTGTTTTTCTGAGTGAGTCGTTCGTTTGACCTGATATTGGTGGCCTCAATGAGTTCTACACCAGGAATCATTTCAGATCGCTATTAGGGTCGTTTTCTGATATCGGCGTTTCTTGATATGAAGTTACACCCATTGATGCTCGCCATTGGTCCGTGGCCGTTTCTTTCACATCGAGGACAACAGATGTTGAGAACTGTTGCATTGTAGCTAATCCTAACCCAAACTCTTTTCCTAACCATAACCTCATTCACCTAACCTGCCACATTAATTATCCTAACCTGCCACGTTAGTTATCCTAACCTGCTATGTAAACAAATCATCTGTGTCAAGAAATAATCAAATCAAAATTGTCACATGCGCCGAATACAACAGGTGTTGACCTTACTGTGAAATGCTTACTTCCAAGCCCTTAACCAACAATGCAGTTCAATAAATAGATTTAAGAAAATATTTACTTAATAAAAAAAGTAACACAATATAATTACATAACAATAACGAGACTATATACAGGGGGTACCGTTACCAAGTCATTGTGCGGGGGTACAGGTTAGTCAAGGTAATTTGTACATGTAGGAAGGGGTAAAGTGACTATGCATAGATAATAAACAGCAAGTAGCAGCAGTGTAAAACGAAGTGGGGGCGGGGTAGGTAACACCAATGGGCATTACCTGATATCAAGGAACAACCACATCAAGAAAGGCCCAGAATTGCATCTGCAATTGCACCATATTGGGGTCAGCGGCTCCAGAGACGTGCTCCGACCACAAACTGTCTGTCATATGCTGTCTGTCATATGCTCTCTGTCATATGCTGTCTGTCATATGCTCGCAGGAAAATAGATCATGAGCATAGAGAACAAAAAATACATGTTTGGAACTGATAATTGATCGCATGGTGCTAGAATGACTGAAATCCATTGATTATTGAATGTTGTAGTGGACACAGCTTTGTGAAACCAAAACATACACAGCCTCAGCTCAACAAACTCAAACTTGAGAACAAATAGTTTTGGGGGGGCTGCAGTTTGCGACTGTGCTTATCATCTTTCCTGGCTACACAATCTAGTCCAGTTGCGGCCACAACTAGACCTCTATTCAAATGTATCAAGAAATAATCTTATTTGTATGCTTAGCAATCAACAAATGTACATTGTTTAAAGCACACGTTTACAAGTCTCAGTCACAAAAAACAGCTCCAATAAGCCCCCTATTGTGAACGACATGTGACAAATATGGCAAAGTTGGAGATTCGAAGGAACATTAAAATAAGGTAAAACTTCGGTGCTGGTATTAGGCCGGCAGTAACCACTACAGAATGTTCGTCCAAAACAATGAGGAAGCAGTATTTCCAGATTAAGGGGGTATATTGAAGATCCACACACACACACACACACACACACACACACACACACACACACACACACACACACACACACACACACACACACACTGACCACTCTTAGTTCTAAGTTCCAACCCAGTAGTAACTGTAGATAGTGATTCTACAAGGGTAGAAAAGAAAGGACATATTTTAACACATAATCAAATTTAAGGCTATACACAGATACAACTTGACTTAACTGAATGATAATGCAGCATAGAAAAATATGAACGACAATAGCAGGATAAAGCTGCAGTCTTTACTGCTACATACCACAGATCCGATATGCACACATAGACTGAAGTATAATGTGACCACCTCACGTTGAGAAAACTGTCACTAAACCAAGTTAATGGCGGACAGAGCGAGAGCGCTCATTAACCAACTTAAACATGATATACATGGTCATTAAGCTGCTGCAATAGAGAGCAGGCTGTACAGTATAACAAGAATTCTGCATAGAATGGAACTACCATCTTGCAAGTAAGGCATCATGACTCAAATACATAGAGTATGACAGGGGAAAGGTAGCTAGTTAGCCTGGCTAACTGGCTAGTAATGACAATGTACATAATTATATTACAAAGTCGTCGTCGCCCCCACCCCCGACAGCATGTAATATACAAAGCATTAGGAACACCTTCCTAATATTGATTTGGACCCCTCTTCGCCCTCAGAAAAGCCTCAATTCATTGGGGCATTCCACAGGGATGCTGGTCCATGTTGACTCCAATGCTTCCCACAGTGGGTCAAGTTGGCTGGATGTCCTTTTGGTGGTGGACCATTCTTGAAACTGTTGAGCGTGAAATACTCAGCAGCGTTGCAGTTCTTGACATACTCAAACCGGTGCGCCTGGCACCTACTACCATACCCCGTTCAAAGGAACTTAAATCTTTTATCTTGCCCGTTCACCCTCAGAATGGCACACATACACAATCCATGTCTCAATATACTCAAGGCTTCAAAAATCCTTCTTTAACCTGTCTCCTCCCTTTCATCTACACTGATTGAAGTGGATTTAAAGATGCACTCTCCTGAAATAGCTCCGCCTTTTCCTGTTTGCCAAAATTTGAACATTTCTCCTAATTTCAGTTTATGTGACTGAACAAGCAAGTATAGTCTAGAAATTGTTCCATCTAAACTGCCATGAAATATATTTTCCTTAACCAAAAATATAGTATTTTCAGCTGTTTGAAATTGGTGTACAAAACCAAAAGTAAAAGACGCAAAAACAAAACTTAAGAACGGGAAGCATAGAAATAGTGCACATAGAACAGATCTACCGCTACTTAGACTTGCTTTCAATGTGAAGGACAGAACAATAACACATATTTCAATGTGAATTCGGTCGGGTCCCCAAAAAAGTTACATATTGTAGCTTTAACAGGTGACATCAATAAGGGATGATAGCTTTCACCTGGATTCACCTGGTCAGTTTATGTAATGGAAAAGGCAGGTGTTCCTAGTTCTTTGTACACTCAGTGTACATCACAGTGAAAATACTCACTCATATTATTCACCTAATTTCCACAAGGGGCCTGCATTTTACATGTAGCTCCTATTTTTGTGGTTTACTTTTAACAATGGACAATTATTTATTTGTATGTTGTGCCTTTCTGATTGTATATTTTTTGTATAATATAAAACAACACTGCCATAAACAAAGTAATGCATATAAAATAACAAAACAGGTACCAATTAACGAAGAATACAATATTAAATTGTGTAAGTGAACTGCTACTGTTTTTTACGTAGCATTTTTTTACGGTACAAAATACTTAAAATATTTCCCAGTTGTAAAAAATGTCTCCACAATGCAATGTAATTTACGGTAACCTACTGTATTCAGCTTATACCGTTTGTTACTGTTGATTATACAGTTATTTACTGTGACAATTACAGGATTTCTTTTACAGTGTACAAAACACAATTTGATATCACACTGGTCCAATATTACACTGTAATCACAGCTTCTCTTCTATTTCCTATTGTTCTATTCTATTTCTATTCTATTTTTCCTGTCCAGACCCTATTCAAGGGAACAGCTACCAGGAGGACTTCAGCTGCTCTGATAGTAACTCTGAGAGCAGTGCTACAGAAGAGGAATCAGACAATGATGCAGCAGGACCCCGGCAGATCAGAACTAAGCCTGTAAAAATATCAAGCATCCTTTTTTTTAGTAGTTTCGATCTGGGGCTCAAATTAAACATTTTATGTACAAATAAAGAAAATAGCCTGTACAAATGAACTATTAAACTTTTCAAATGGCACCCCATATAATTCCTTCTAAAAAGAAAAGTGTGAACAATATGATATCTATGTAATATGGTAATTTAGCGAATGGTTTTATCTAGAGACTTATAGTTAACAGATCTAGTGCCTTTTGACTTTTCCCACATTTTGCTACGTTACAGCCTTATTGTAACATTTATTAAATCGTTTTTCCCCCATCAATCTACACACAAAACCCCATAATGACAAAGCAAATACAGGTTTTAGGCATTTTTGCTAATGTATAAAAAATAAAATAACTTATCACATTACATAAGTATTCAGACCCTTTACTCAGTACTTTGTTGAAGCAGCTTTGGCAGCGATTACATCATTGAGTCTTCTTGGGTATGACGCTACAAGCTTGCCACAATTGTATTTGAGGAGTTTCTCCCATTCTTCTCTGCAGATCCTCTCAAGCTCTGTCAGGTTGGATGGGTAGCGTCGCTGCACAGCTATTTTCAGATCTCTCCAGAGATGTTCGATCGGGTTCAAGTCCGGGCTCTGGCTGGGCCACTCAAGGACATTCAGAGACTTGTCCCGAAGCCACTCCTGCGTTGTCTTGGATGTGTGCTTAGGGTTGTTGTCCTGTTGGAAGGTAAACCTTCGCCCCAGTCTGAGGTCCTGAACGCTCTGGAGCAGGTTTTCATCAAGGATCTCTCTATACTTTTCTCTGTTCATCTTTGCCTCAATCCTGACTAGTCTCCCAGTCCCTGCTCCTGAAAAACATCCCCACAACATGATGCTGCCACCACTATGCTTCACCGTAGGGATGTTGTCAGGTTTCCTCCAGATGTGACGCTTGGCATTCAGGCCAAAGAGTTCAACCTTGGTTTCATCAGACCATAGAATCTTGTTTCTCATGGTCTGAGAGTCTTTAGGTGCCTTTTTGCAAACTCCAAGCGGGCTGTCATGTGCCTTTTACTGAGGAGTGGCTTCCGTCTGGCCACTCTACCATAAAGGCCTGATTGGTGGAGTGCTGAAGAGATGGTTGTCCTTCTGTAAGGTCCTCCCATCTCCGCAGAGGAACTCTAGAGCTCTGTCAGAGTGACTATCACGTTCTTGGTCACCTCCTTGACCAAGGCCCTTGTCCTCCGATTGCTCAGTTTGGCCCGGGCGTCCAGCTCTAGGAAGAGTCTTGGTGGTTCCAAACTTCTTACATTTAAGAATGATGGAGGCCACTGTGTTCTTGGGGACCTTCAATGCTGCAGACATTTTTTGGTACCCTTCTCCAGATCTGTGCCTCGACACAATCCTTTCTCGGAGCCCTACGGACAATTCCTTCGACCTCATGGCTTGGTTTTTGCTCTGACATGCACTGTCAACTGTGGGACCTTATATAGACATGTATGTGCCTTTCCAAATCATGTCCAATCAATTGAATTTACCAAAGGTGAACTCCAATCAAGTTGAAGAATCATCTCAAGCATGATCAATGGAAACAGGATGCACCAGCTCAATTTCGATTCTCATAGCAAGGGTTTGAATACTTATGTAAATAAGGTATTTCTGTTTTTACAAACCTGTTTTTGCTTTGTCATTATGAGGTATTTTGTGTAGATTGCTGAGGAAACATTTTTATTTATTCCATTTCAGAATAAGGCTGTAACGTAACAAAATGTGGAAAAAGTCAAGGGGTCTGAATACTTTAAGAAGGCACTGTATATTCTGTGTTATTCATGCTGTCATATCTATTTCAGTTTACTTGATTATATTATATTTGATCAGGATCAGGAAGAGCCTTGCCGGTACTACAACAGTGGTCACTGCCGGGATGGGAAAAGGTGCCACTACCTACACGTCTGCAAATACGCACTGAGAGGCCACTGTCGCTATGGAGCCAAGTGTCGCCTCAAGCACCTCGGCTCCTCCTCTGACAGTGATGGAGGTAGTGGGAGGAGTGAAAAGAGGGGGTCTTTATCTGGAGGGAGAAGAGGAGGAGGTGGGAGAGAAAGAAGTTCTTCATCTGGAGGTAGAGGAGGAGGTGGGAGAGAAAGGAGGAGGTCTTCATCTGGAGGTAGAGGAGGAAGTGGAAGGAGGGACAGGAGGAGGTCTTTATCTGGAGGTCCAGGAGGAGGTGGAAGGAGGGACAGGAGGAGGTCTTTATCTGGAGGGAGAGGAGGAGGTTGGAGAGAAAGGAGATCTTCATCTGGAGGTCGAGGAGGAGGTGGGAGGAGGGATAGGAGGAGGTCTTTATCTGGAGGTCGAGGAGGAGGTGGAAGGAAGGACAGGAGGAGGTCTTTATCTGGAGGGAGAGGAGGAGGTTGGAGAGAAAGGAGATCTTCATCTGGAGGTCGAGGAGGAGGTGGAAGGAGGGACAGGAGGAGGTCTTTATCTGGAGGGAGAGGAGGAGAATGGAGAGAAAGGAGATCTTCATCTGGAGGTCGAGGAGGAGGTGGGAGGAGGGACAGGAGGAAGTCTTTATCTGGAAAGAGAGGAGGAGGTGGGAGAGAAAGGAGATCTTCATCTGGAGGTCGAGGAGGAGGTGGGAAGAGGGACAGGAGGAGGTCTTTATCTGGAGGGAGAGGAGGAGGTGGAAGGAGGGACAGGAGGAGGTCTTTATCTGGAGGGAGAAGAAGAGGTGGAAGCAGGGACAGGAGGAGGTATTTATCTGGAGGGAAAGGAGATGGAAGGAGGGACAGGAGGAGGTCTACATCTGGAGGGAGAGGAGGAGGTGGGAAGAGGGACAGGAGGAGGTCTTTATCTGGAGGGAGAGGAGGAGGTGGAAGGAGGGACAGGAGGTCTTTATCTGGAGGGAGAGGAGGAGGTGGAAGGAGGGACAGGAGGAGGTCTTTATCTGGAGGGAGAGGAGGAGGTGGAAGGAGGGACAGGAGGAGGTCTTTATCTGGAGTGAGAGGAGGAGACGGCGCCAGGGAAAGGTCTTCATCTATAGGTGAGACGTGTACTAGGCTGTAATAGGGTCAGAGAGGGAGGGAGGGAGTCGACAAGTTTGCTTCCATTCAATCCATAAACCTTGAAACGTTTAGAAATGTTAATTGACCGAGACTGAAAATGGACAATGGCCTAATCAAGTTAATATGTTTGTGTTTGTGACCATGAACAGAGATATGTATGGATGCAACGAATGAGTGTGTTGTGAGTATAATTTACCTGTATCCATTTTGTGCCCCACTGTCAGAGGCTCAGCGTGACTTTAGCGGGCCCTACAAATGGCAGTTGGAAGATGGACATGGCTGGAAGGACATAGCCAACGATCACATTCTGGAGGCACAGTACTCCCAACCCAATACCAAGGGCATCAATATCTACAATACCCCCTACGGGTAAGGAGAGGAAGTACACCTGGTGGTATTAGTTTAGTTCAGAGCCAGATAGGCCTACATACATTGTCTGTATATTCAATATATATACAGTACCAGTCAAAAGTTTGGACACCTACTCATTCAAGGGTTTTTCTTTATTTGTACAATTTTCTACAATTTTCTACATTGTAGAAAAATTGTGACGACATCAAAACAATGAAATAACACAGATGGAAAAAGTGTTAAACAAATAAAAATATATTTTATATTTGAGATTCTTCAAAGTAGCCACCCTTTGCCTTGATAAACTCTTGGCATTCTCTTAACCAGCTTTACCTGGAATGCTTTTCCAACAGTCTTTAGATCAGTCAACCAAACCCATATATATATACACAGTGGCAAGAACAAGTATGTGAACCCTTTGGAATTACTTGGATTTCTGCATAAATAGGTCATAACATTTTATCTGACCTTCATCCAAGTCACAACAATAGACACACAGTGTGCTTAAACTAATAACACACAAATGATTGTATTTTTCTTGTCTATATTGAATACATCATTTAAAAATTCACAGTGTAGGTTGGAAAAAGTATGTGAACCCCCAGGCTAATGACTTCTCCAAATGCTAATTGGAGTCAGGAGTCAGCTAACCTGGAGTCCAACCAATGAGACAAGATTGAAGATGTTGGTTAGAGTTGCCCTGCCCTACATAAAACACTCACAAAATTTGAGTTTGCTATTCACAAGAAGCATTGCCTGATGTGAACCATGCCTCAAACAAAAGAGATCTCAGAAGACGTAAGATTAAGAATTGTTGACTTGTGTCACGTCCAGGCCTGAGAAGACAGGCTGGTGTGGTTAGTTTTGTATTGTTTGTACATAGCTTGGTTAGTTCACATGTTATGTTCAGCTTCACGATCTTCGTTATGTTCGTTTTGTTACTTTTGTTCCAGTTACGTTGTTGAATAAACATGTATACTGGATACCTCGCTGCGCCTTGGTCTGTCCCTTTTGAAGATCGTGACAGAATAACCCACCACAAGAAGACCAAGCAGCGAGAGACTCGGGAGTTCAGGACTTGGGAGGAGGAATTGTTTAGGGACGGACCCTGGACTGAACCAGGAGAGTATCGCCGTCCTAGAGAGGAGCTGGAAGCAGCGGCGGCGGAGCGGCGATACTATGAGGAATTATATGGAGCATGGGATCCGGAGCGAGAAAAGTTTATTGGGACTCGCCTGGCTAGGAAGCCCGAAAGGCAGCCCCCAAAAACTTTTTTTGGGGGGCACACGTCGGAGGGAGCGTCGCACTGGTAAGACGCTGTGCTATGCAGTTTTGCGCACGGTGTCCCCAGTGCGCGTTCACAGCCCGGTGCGAGAGATTCCAGCGCCACTCATCTGTCAGGGGAGGGTGAGTGTGCAGCCTGGAAGAGAGGTGCCGGCTCAGTGCTCCTGGTCTCCGGTGCGCCTACTTGGACCAGGATATCCTGCACCGGTTCTGCGTACTGTGTCTCCGGTGCGTGTCCACAGCCCTGTGCGAGAGATTCCAGCTCCACTCATCTGTCAGGCTACGGTGAGTGTGCTGCCTGGAAGAGTGGTGCAGACTCTGCGCGCCAGGTCTCCAGTGTGCCTGTTGGGACCGAAATATCCTGCGTTGGCTCTGCGTGCGGTGTCTCCTGTTCACGCGCACAGCCCGGTGCACGACATTCCAGCTCCCCTCATCGGTGAAGCCAGGATGAGTGAACAACCTGGGAGAGGGGTGTCGGCTATACGCATCAGGTCTCCTGTGCGTGTCGTGGACCCAGCACGTCCTGTCCCTGTTCCACGGTCCAGGATCCCTGTTCTACGCTCCAGGATCCCTGTGCCCGTCGTGGACCCAGCACGTCCTGTCCCTGTTCCACGGTCCAGGATCCCTGTTCTACGCTCCAGGATCCCTGTGCCCGTCGTGGACCCAGCACGTCCTGTCCCCGCTCCCCGCACCAGAGTGCCAGTGCGCTTAATGAGCCCAGTACGGCCGGTTCCTGCTCCCCGCACCAGAGTGCCAGTGCGCTTAGTGAGCCCAGTACGGCCGGTTCCTGCTCCCCGCACCAGAGTGCCAGTGCGCTTAGTGAGCCCAGAATGGCCGGTTCCTGCTCCCCGCACCAGAGTGCCTGTGCGTTTATTGAGCCCAGTACGGCCGGTTCCTGCTCCCCGCACCAGAGTGTCACTGTGCATCTCGAGCACAGAACGGCCCGTTCCTGCTCCCCGCACCAGAGGGCCAGTGCGAGTCCCCTGTCCGGGACCTCCAGAGAGGGTCCCCTGTCCGGGACCTCCAGAGAGGGTCCCCTGTCCGGAGCCGCCAGTGAGGGTCCCCAGTCCGGAGCCGCCAGTGAGGGTCCCCAGTCCGGAGCCGACAGTGAGGGTCCCCAGTCCGGGGCCGCCAGTGAGAGTCCCCAGTCCGGGGCCGCCAGTGAGAGTCCCCAGTCCGGGGCCGCCAGAGAGGGTCCCCAGTCCGGGGCCGCCAGAGAGGGTCCCCAGTCCTGCAAATGGCCCAGGGCCTCCGGTGCGTGACCTCGGACCAGCACGGCCGGCACCGGAGCCGCCACCTGGAAAGAAAAAAAAAAACACCCGAAGACCCGCCCCATGGACTTGTGGCGCGTTCGGAGTCCGCGCCTTTGGGGGGGGTACTGTCACGTCCAGGCCTGAGAAGACAGGCTGGTGTGATTAGTTTTGTTTTTGGTGTAGGGGTTTTTATGTTCTAGGTGTTATATTTCTATGTTGGGGTAATGGTTCCCAATTAGAGGCAGCTGTGTGTCGTTGTCTCTAATTGGAAACCATATATATGTTTGGGGTTTTCTATAGTATTTTGTGGGTTATTGTTTGTACATAGCTTGGTTAGGTCACATGTTATGTTCAGCGTCACGATCTTCGTTACGTTCGTTTTGTTACTTTTGTCCCAGTTACGTTGTTGAATAAACATGTATACTGGATACCTCGCTGCGTCTTGGTCCGTCCCTTTTGAAGATCGTGACAACTTGCATAAAGCTGGAAAGGGTTACAAAATGTATCTCTAAAAGCCTTGATGTTCATCAGTCCACGGTAAGACAAATTGTTTATAAGTGGAGAAAGTTCAGCACTGTTGCTACTCTCCCTAGGACTGGCCGTCCTACAAAGATGACTGCAAGAGCACAGCGCATATTTCTCAATGAGGTTAAGAAGAATCCTAGAGTGTCAGCTAAAGACTTACAGAAATCTCTGGAACATGCTAACATCTCTTGACGAGTCTACAATAAGTAAAACACTAAACAAGAATGGTGTTCATGGGAGAACAGCACGGAAGAAGCCACTGCTGTCCAAAAAAAAAAACATTGTTGCACGTCTGAAGTTCGCAAAAGAGCACCTGGATGTTCCACAGCGCTACTGGCAAAAAATTCTGTGGACAGATTAAACTAAAATTTAGTTGTTTGGAAGGAACACACAACACTATGTGTGGAGAAAAAAAGGCACAGCGCACCAACATGAAAACCTCATCCCAACTGTAAAGTATGGTGGAGGAAGCATCATGGTTTGGGTCTGCTTTGCTGCCTCAGGGCCTGGACAGCTTTCTATCATCGACAGAAAAATGTATTCCCAAGTTTATCAATACCTTTTGCAAGAGAATGTAAGACTGTCTGCCAATTGAAGGTCAACAGAATTTGGGTGATGCAACAGGACAACGACCCAAAACACAAAAGTAAATCAACAACAGAATGGCTTCAACAAAAGAAAATACGCCTTCTGTAGTGGCCCAGTCAGAGTCCTGACCTCAACCCAATTGAGATGCAGTGGCATGACCTCAAGAGAACGGTTCACACCAGACATCCCAAGAATAATGCTGAACTGAAACAGTTTTGTAAAGAGGAATGGTCCAAAATTCCTCCTGATCATTGTGCAGGTCTGATCCGCAACTATAGAAAACATTTGGTTGATGTTATTGCTTCCAAAGGAGGGTCAACCAGTTATTAAATCCAAGGGTTCACATACTTTTTCCACCCTGCACTGTGAATGTTTACACGGTGTGTTCAATAAAACATGAAGACGTAATATTGTTTGTGTGTTATTAGTTTAAGCACACTGTGTGTGTCTATTGTTGTGACCTAGATAAAGGTTAGATCAAATTTGATGACCATTTTATGCAGAAATCCAGGTAATTCCAAAGGGTTCACATACTTTTTATTGCCACTGTGTATATATATGGGTTTGGTTGACTGATCTAAAGTCTTTCAAGGACTTTGAAATAATTATTTTGGTAATTGAGACTCACCCCCCTCTCCCCCTCTGTCTTTCTTGTCTCTTTCTATTCTCTCTCTCTGTAGCGAAGTGAGTATTGATTTCAAGGCAATGAGAGTTCGCGGTAAGAAGAATCTGAGGGTGAGGCGTTTGGATGGTCAAAAGACAGAGTGGATCTGGTTCTACTCTACTAGCAAAGGCTGGACCAAGTATGGAGAAAAGGTACAGCAGAACACCAGGCAACAACCCCAAGTGTACCGCTATCTTTAGAAGCTGAACTTAGGAACATGCCAGGGTTGAGGTCAATTACATTTCAATTCAGGAAGTAAACTGAACCTTGGAAACCTCTTTTGGAACCCTGGAATCCTCTTCTCCAGTCTTAATTAAGCTTAGAAACGTAATATCATATGACATGTAATGCTATTGAGAGAAAGAAAGTGTCACAGAAACCATTGTTGAGTGACAGGAAGAGTGTTTGTTTTTTCTCTCAGGATGCCAAGGGAAACCCAGGCCCCATCCAGAGTTCTGAGATTGAGAAGAAGTTCCAACGCAACCATAACGGTTCTCTCACGTTCAACATCGGCTCCGATACCTTCGAGATCCGATTCAGACGTGAGTCAGACTGAAAGAAACCCAAGACAAATGCTTATATTGACATTAATGTTGACATTAAACTTTAATATCAAATTTTATTTGTCATATGCGCCGAATACAGCTGGTATAGATTTGACTGTGAAATACTTACTTACGAGCCCTTTCCCAGCAATGCAGTTAAAAAGTAAGAAACATTTGTTAAAGGAAAAAAAGGAAATAGTAACACAATAAAATAACAATAACGAGGCTATACAGTGTATATATAAATACACACACATATATATTATATACACCGCCTGTTATAGAGCTCCTGGATGTGTTATAGAGCTCCTGGATGTACTGGGCCGTACGCACTACCCTCTGTAGCGCCTTGTGGTCGATGCCAAGCAGTTGCCAGTCTGTGACTCACTCATGTCTGTGAATCACTCAAAACAGAAAGACTCAACGTAACTGGGAAAGTGAAAGTATGTGAAAGGTTCTGCATTGCTTATTAGTTTCTCTGTTCATTATGTGTGTTTGTCAGAAATGAGACAGGTGAGCGGCAAGAGGAAGAGGAAAGTTGTCCGTCGTCCAAAGTACCAACCACCTCAAAGCAGAAATCTGTACGTTCAAACACAATCGTACAGATTGCCCTTTTAGGAGAAGACATTGACTGTGCCATAGATAAAACTCTCATTATTTGAATGTGCTGATTTGAATGTATTGATATTTTACTTGAGACAAACGAAACGGTCTCTCTGATTGAACAGAATTGGTCGAGTGACGTCTGCTTTCCAGAAAGTGAAGATGTCCCCAGCGGGCCAGAGTGAATCTCCAGAGTGGCATTTTGGGGGGAAAAGTGGGCAATGGCACACCTTCAAAGACAGTGCTGACATTGAAGACCAGTACCAGAAGGACTCCAATGGATCCATGTCCTTCACTGTCAACGGACAGACCTACAAGCTGGACTTCTCAGGTAGGAGGCCTCAAGACGTGTGTATCCTTGCAGACGATGTGTAACTTATGTTAGAGGAGACAAAACTTCAGTGGGATCTCTTTTGAAGGTTGTCATTCTTATCGTAGGTCTTAATCAATTAGATTTTCTAGAAAAGGAAGGACAATATGTATTTAGGCCTTGTCTGAAGCATTCTCTAAATGTCTCTGTCTTTTGCAGCCATGAAGCAAACCAACCAGTCTACAAGGGTGATGCGCAACATCAGGCGTGTCTAGAGAGCATGATGAACAACTCAACACTCCAACATCATCATTGCCTGTTTATTTTAGGGGAAATAGAATTGTCGGCTTGCTATTGTTTACATGCAAGAACCTGCGATTAGCTCACTAACGAAATACATGCCTATTGCAGAAAAGGCCTACTGTACTTAATAATAACAAAAAGAAAAATACTTTTTGACTACAGATATTGGATATACTCCTGTAGACACGGTGTATGAAACAACATACACAATAACAAACTGTTTACCTTTTTCTGTTATTTTTTTTGCCCTGCAAAAGCGAGGTGCAGCATCTGCAATTTGGTAAAAAAACATTTGATCTGTTGTAATGGCCTGGTGTAATATGTGATCATAAGGCATTTAGTTTCCTGACAAGAACAACTCAGTCAATCAGAATATATCATGATGTACCAGACATTTCAGTCTCTGGACTGAAAAACACTTTGAAGTCAGATTTTGCTGTTAATTATTTTAAGCAGATATTGCACTTTGCCTTTATAGGGTATACATATATGAGGAATGCTGTAGCAGACTGCCATGATCAAGTAACTGGGACATTTAGATAGCATTTGTGTGCATGATGTTGAAATGTAGGTGATACCTTTTATCTCAGGTGTTGTTCGAAAAGAGGGACTATTCAAAGCCATCATTAAATAAGCCTTAATATTTTTATTTTACATTTATTTAACTAGGCAAGTCAGTTAAGAACAAATTCTTATTTTAAATGACGGCCTAGGAACAGTGGGTTAACTGCCTTGTTCAGGGGCAGAACGACAGATTTAGACCTTGTCAGCTTGGGGATTTGATCGAGCAACCTTTCGATTACTAGTCCAACGCTCTAATGTGTATTTATATATGATTAAATGTAATCATTTATTTGAATCAAGTGTCATATCCAATGATGCTTATACACATCATTGGTCATCTCGCTTGTGTTCATTTCTAACATGACTGTTCAGAATAAACAGCCCAATGACTGCCTTGTACTTTACCCCTAGATGAGTTACATTTTTATTGGTCCAATAAATGCTCAGAAGAACTGTGAGTAAACAAATCCTGTTACAAACAGTTGAACAGTTTGACTTTTATCAATGATGAATTGACTGTTTTATGAAAATCAATGCAATACAATCTACAGTAATGTGGTAGTAACAATGTTGGAATAACACTGCGTTAAACTATTCCTAAAAAGGGGCTGACGCTTGTCCTAGGTACCTCAATATGATTGAAAGCTTAAACTGCCATATTGTTACTGTACACAATGAATAAAGTTAAAAACAGTATGTTTCCATGAAGTAAGGTTTTGATTAAAAGCAGAATAAGAGCTGAAATGTTTGAATGCTTTTATTTTGTGTTCTGGTAGTTTGCGTGATTGTTATTGGTTGTACTAAGTCTGCGTTTCACCAACCCTTTGTTCATCTTTATTTCTCTTTCTCCAATCTGAAAGGGTAAATCTTATGCAAAACAGAGCCGCGCCCGGCCTGCCCAAGAAATGAAAGTGAAAACAATACAAAAGAAAGTCATGACTGATGTTTGAAGACGAATGAAACTTCCACTCTATATTTTCAACTAAAAGTAAGACGTTTTATTTATATACAACCATTTCACATTTATATTTAAATAACTAGCCTTTCAAATAACCTTTCTAGACATGATTTAATACGCGTTTAATCCTTTTGGAGTTTGTTTTGTACTAAAGAAAGCAAGTCGGCTCGTCATTGATTAGATTATTTTTCACTTTGTTCGTTATAATGATTACATTTTATATCTGTTATTTACAGTGTCATTACGTGGGTTTGGCAATAGTTATCTGGTAAGTTTACAAGCATTACAGGTCAACATTTCTCCGTTGTATTATTGTTTGCATAGACTATTGTCAATAACACACCAACAAAACAGTTTGTCAAATGCCTAATGCTGACTACTTGAGCAATAAATCGGCAATAGCAGAAAATCAAGTATTTAACAATGAAAAGTAACCCACAGACCTGTGGGTATATCATTCAGTAAAGCTGTACATAATGTATGGTAAATAGTTTCAGACTGGTTTATTACCAGTCTAATCCTTATTGAAGGAATATGAGGAGGAGGAGGATGAGGAAGAGAACTACGAGCAGAGCACATCTAGTCAGTCTGCCTCAGGTAAGTTAAAGAGAAAGAACTACAGAAACTGACCTTAGATCAGTGCAAAGGGGGCAACTTCAACAGATGCACAATTGCTATTCTTATTTCAACAGCCAGGGGGAGCCACTTTGAGTGGCAGCTGTATGAAGGACAGAGATGGCTTAGTATTGGCAATGACCATGTGATAGAGACCCACTACTGCCAGCCTGGGGCCAAAGGAATGAATATCTACCCATCACACATGGGGTCAGTGTACTGTAGACGTTTAGTGGCAATTTATTTTATACAGGCTGCATCCCAATAGTCTTGAATAGTGTTCTTTCCTTGTCCCCTTTCCTTGATAGATAATATTGCTTCAAGGAGGTGAACAGGAGAGGAAGCATTTTAAGAGAATTAAGACTCAAACCTAGGATCTGATTGTATTTGTTATATGTTCAGTAACCTAAGTTCTGACATATGTTTTTGAACAAACACAGGTGGATTGTGTGTGTAGCCTTTCTGCTCTGTGTATTCTAGGCAGGTCTATATTGATTTTGATCAGATTGAGGCTCAAAATGCTGCCATGGGTGTACGACGACTCACGTTCCTACCTCAGGGTCAAAGTGAAGACATTGGGTGGTATTTCAAAGACGATCTGATATGGCGTGAATACGGTTCTTTGGTGAGTGAATCTGAAAGTTCCCAAAATTCTGTCCCATTTGGCCCATAGGGCTTTCTCATATTTCATTTCTCTCTCTCTCTTTCTGCCCCCATCCCTCTCCCGACCCTAGGGTCCAGGTCAGGGCTCGTCCTCAGTCAGTAGTGGTGATGTGGAACAACAGTACATCCTCAGACCTCAGGGGACCTTCCACTTCACTGTGGGGAGCACCAGCTACACGTTAGACTTCACAGGTAGACTCCACACAGGGCTGTATTCATTAGGTCACACTGTAGCAAAACGTTTCAAAACATGCAGCGGAAAAAAAACAAAACAAGTGTTTATCATAAATTCATATAATCCCTCCCAATTATAGATTGTTTTACCCCTTATCCCACCACATACAGTGTGATGTGACAGAGCAAGTAGCCAGTAGCATAAAGAGGGAACACCGGGGTTGAGATCTGGCACTTGGGGTTTGATTCAATCCATAGCGTGGAAGATCTGCGCTTTAGCGCGATTGACATTTAAAGGCAATGTTACCACGTTCGCGGAGACTGCATTCACGTAAACGCTGCATATTTTGGCTCAATCGTAAATGACCTTTAAATGTCAACTGCGCTACAAGGCAGGTCTTCTGCGTTATGGACTGAATTGAGCAGTTGCTACATCACTTGTTGGACTTAATGATATGTAGCTATTGAATCTTGAAGAACATAACTTATAAAAATGCCCCATGAGCTTAGTTCAACTGTCATACCCCATCAGAACTCAAAATACAAGCTTGCTTTACTCCAATGTTTGTAAACGTAAACAAAAATGTAATAGTCTCAAAACATGCTTCCTCCCTTACCTTTTTACCAAAACAGGGGCGTGGAGAACGATTCTTTTTTTGTTGTTTGTAGAGCAATCGACAATACTTTGCATATCCTGCCAGACAGCATTTTCCGTTACAATACAAAGGTTTCTCTTAGCATATGTATGTCTTCTTCAGCTATGACACAGACCAATTCAGCCACCCGAGTACAGAGAAAAGTCCGGCGGCGTGTCCAAAGTTCAACTCCATCGTCTCAGGGAATGGCAGGTATGAGGCTTCATCCACAGCCTTATTCCATTTAGACCCCTAGCCTCTTCCCCTAGGATAGGGCCTACGGTGAACAGAAGGTGTTTTGGCCCCTAGCCTCTTCCCCTAGGGCTTATAGGGAACAGCAGGCATTTTGGCCCCTAGCCTCTTCCCCTAGGACCTACGGTGAACAGCAGTTATTATGCTGTCTCATCTATATACACCGTTAGGCACTTGCCTCGTTCATTTAACCTGTGTGATGGTTGTGTTGCCAAAGTTATTTGAATGGGTAAGTTCCAGGTCAACTTCATTGCATTCGTTGTATTGCATCATCGACTGAGCACTCAGGCAGCTGTATTATATGATGTGGTTAGCTGATTATTTAAACCCATCCAGGCGTTGTGAGATCTGGCCGCCGTCTGCAATGTAGTCAGCCTGGAACGCCTTTCTGTATACAAACTGGCCTATAAGAATCTTGTAGGTGTTATTCAATAGAAATCTTCATCAAATCTAAACAGAAAAACACCAAAACAAAATAGCCACAACATAATTATAGCATTAAATATACATTATTTATAACAAAAAACTGACATATGCAAGTGTGATCATCTATAGTTTCATACCTAGTTTCTTGTCACAGCAACATTGAAGTGTAAATTCACTATTTCTTTGCAGCATAGCCATTGCCCCATCAGCCCCCACCGTAATTGCTTCACCACCTCCCTCTGCTGGCTACACCTGGGAATTCATGGGCGAGGAGGGAGTGTGGCTAGAATACCAGACTCCAGTGAGTAGGACATTATTTTATTCCTTGAGCCCTTGCAAATAGCATACTATATGACAGATTGTATATGTTCAACTCAGGCCCTCATTAAGGTGAGAAAGGGGGAGGGAGACAGTCATGGTATAGCGGCACATAATATGTGGCTATTTCCAGAGTTGCTCACTGGAGAGTGCTGGGATTGAGAGACTCTACCAGCAGAACCCCAAGGGACAGATACGCTTCAAAGCTGGGAGATATTCCTACACCCTCGACTTCTCAGGTCAGACTGACTTAAATACTGGTGTACCATAACATGTGACCTGTCTAGGAACACTCCTGAAGTTCTGTGTCTCTTCCAGGCATGTGTCAGACCAATGTTCGATTCGGGACCAAAAGAACTGTGAGGAGAACTCAATGTGAAGCTCAACAAACGAGCAGGTATGCACAATGCATGCTGGGAACCTAGAGCAAGGAGTTTTACTGACCATGTGACCTAACCAGGAAAAAGTATTGTCCCTATAGGTTAGTGCCAAGAGTTTTTCCTGGTCTGGTCATGTTGTCAGGAAGAAGTCCTGGTCATTAGTCAAGGCCTTTCTGACCTGCTAGAGATAACCAATGTGTAACAACTGCACAACGTGACAAATAATGAAAAACTCAATGTCTAATTCCTGTCCTCCTCTCACAGTGGAGGTATGGGTTTACAGTCCCGTTGGCAATTTCAAGACGTGGACGGAAGCTGGAAAGACTTCGCCAAAGTAAGATGAACCGTTTTACTGCTCTCTCTCCTCAGACTCCATAAGAGTAGTCTTCATATTACTACATTAAAAACACATGACCGAGCAGTGTGTGTGTGTGTTGACTTAATCCTGTAGAGAAGCGGCACCTGCAGTGTATCCAGCCAGGACATTGAAGCCCAGTACCAGCAGAACCCAAATGGAACTATGAACTTCACTACCAGGAGCTTCAGCTACCAACTGGACTTCTCAGGTAAATATGCCTATAGCAGGTGTGTCAAACTCATTCCATGGAAGGCCTAGTGTCTGCTGGTTTTTCCTTGCGGATCAAAAACCCGCAGAGACTCGGCCCTCTGTGGAATGAGTTTGACAAGTGCCTAACGGGTAAAGGAGCGGTTGGTTGAAGGTTGAGGAATAGTTTAATTGATGAATCCAAACTCCAAACCAAGTGTTTCCTGTGTTGGAGAACATTATTGTCATGACCTAACAGTTGTTTGATTTTGTCTTTCGCAGCCCTGACCCAAAGAAACCTGTCCACTCAGACCACCCGATCTGTTCGACGCCTGAACTAATCACAGCCCACGACACTGTCCTCTGTCAGGGGCGAAGTGCAATACCCTGGCAGTGGAGGCTGGTGGGAGGAGCTATAGGAGGATGGGCTCATTGTAATGGCTGGAATGGAATAAATGGAACGGTATCAAACCGAAACACATGGAAACGTTTTGACTCCGTTCCTTTTATTCCATTCCAGCCATTACAATGAGCCCGTCCTCCTATAGCCTCTCCCACCAGCCTCCACTGTACCTTGGGTGCATCTCAAATGGTCTAAAGTGGCTTCCTCTCAACTCCATTTCTTCAGGTGCACAGTGAAGATAAAGTCACTGTAGAGTACTGAGATGGAACCCCTTCCATTCCACTTCCTCATAAAAATGAAACTTGTTTGCATATGTATGCATGTATTTACTGTTATTTTTTCGACATTGTGCATATACTTAAAAACCAATACTATTAATTATAAAAGTAGCTTCTGACAATCTGCACAATAGTTTTTTAAATGTAAACTGGGAAAAGAACCTTATCACTGCCAATGGTACAAAAGGAACAAGCCTTTTGAGCATGTTCTAGCATGTACAGTTTCATTGTCATTCTTTATTTTGAATAAAAGTGCTTTTCGAGTATTTACTGATTGAGGCCATCTTAGTCCATAACTCAAAAGTTACTTTTCAAATCTCTGGATCAGACTCAAATACACAGACATCATAGAGAATTAGATTGTGTATTGTCATATATATGTACAGATTTTCATTGAACCACCTCAGACAACACTACACAATACATAGTTCATAGAGGCCACATTACACATATGACAGCAGTAGTATACAAAGCATCAGAACTCTTGTAGAAGAATAGGCTTTTGTTTTTTGTCCTCGCGTCCAAACGCACGAGTCACGATGACAGGAAATGCAATCCAGTTCTCGCCCTCAAAAGGCTTCCGTCGTCATAGTTACAATCACATGAACACTGCGGCTACTTTCCGTGAAAGATGGACGTCAGAGAGGTCTTTGCCCAATCAGGACAGACCTCCATCACTTGTGTCCAACAGAAAGAGGTTCACAACCCAGAAAGCCCACTAGCCCAGCTCCCCTAGTCATGGTTTACAGTATGCATATATTCACAAAGGCCTGTGGATATAAGTTAGCATGGGTTCGGTTAACTAACAAAACCTACATCCCCCAGTCTGCAAACAGCATTCAGTGAGGATTCACACAAGGGGGTTGGTCTCAGTCTACAATGGCGTCCTTTTCTCATCTCCTTCCTTCACCTGCACTAGTCTGTAACAAGTGGATATTGGAGATGACACTCTCCTGTCCCATTTGGCCCATAGGGCTTTCACAGTGCAGATGAAGGGAAGATACGCAAAGGGGACAAGGAAAGGAGGCTACTTGACTATTGAGATGCAGCCCCAGACTTAGTTCCACCCCCAAGGATTATTACTGCACACAGCGCTCCGCTAAGGCCTCTCATTCATCATCACAAGAGCACAACAAAGGGCCCCTTTAAGAGCACTCCCATTTTAAATAGATTTATTTATCAACAATTTAGGACAGGTCCCCTTCAATGAAAAAGTGCTCAACTCATATATATATAAAAAAAAGGGACTGATATAACTGCATTTGATAGTACATTTGATATGTCCAACGATTAACTTAAAATGCATGGTCTGCTTGCTTTGTTGAAAGCAGCCTGGTTTGATGCATGGAATAAAATCATTCATTACTAAATTCACTACATTTCAACAGGATCACAATCGTTTGTGGTGTCCCATCTTGGTCAGGTCAGTAACATGATGGAAGGGAACACATTGATGAAGTCAGAGGGGGGTTTAACAAAACAGGGACACGCTGGGCTAAAGTTACCAGACACCAGGCAAACTAACTAAATGAACTATGATTGTGCTGACATTTCAATATGTACCCATGTGTATACTGCTTCACATTCATTCACAATTCCCAGTATATAATCGACCAATCACTCACTTACAGCAAATCATTCAGTACATATACAGGTGAGTTACTTCAATTAAGAAGGTAGCTGTACGTAACGGTCACCCTCACAGCACACACACAGGATTCTGTGTGGATAACAATCCCTAACCAGACTAATTGCCTAAACACAATCAACCCCTCCCTTTTCAAACTGTTCGTGGACTTGGATTTCTGCTTGGAAAATACCCTTTCTTTAGGTCATGTAGAGACTGCAGAAGTGCTAGTAACATTTCGCCGCACCCACTATAACATCTGCTGAACTGTGTACGCAACCAATAAACTTTGATTAGATTTTCACTTCCATCCAGTTTTATTTGGATAAATTTATACTTTAAGAATCTTGACACTGTTGAATCCTTATTCATCATCTCAGTCTAGGCAGAGAACAGAAAGCATAGGTACTAAAAATCCCAAAATGGAGTGGGGTGTTACTGCGGAGACCGTTTCCATGGAGACTTGGCCTTTCCGGCCCGTGCGGTTTAGCCGCCAATTCTACAGCTCTTTTGGATTGTCGTCCTCAAAGCAACAGGACCCCACAAAAAAAAAAACACGCTGACATGATATAGCAGGCTGCGGAGGTGGGCAGCATGAATAACATGTGTTAGCACTGGGCTAAAAAGGAATGGACTGAGAAAGACTGGTCTCCATGCCACTGCTCATCCTAGCACATAGAACAGGGATTATGGAGAAGATATGCATTCTAGAATAAACCTTTCACCCCAAAGTGTCTCAGGTAAGAAACGATATGAAACCCCCACAAGCATTACACAACGTAGGAGTCTTTTCCCCCCGCTCTCTCTCCAGTCAAGAAGGTTTGGAATCCGCGTGCAGATTGAAAAGCTGAGTCTTCTGTGTTCAGTCTGATGGGAGCTTAGAAGAACCACACTGCAACCCAAACCACAGAAGATTAAAATACAAATAGAAACAAATATCAAGTGGATTTCATCATCATTTTCACAGTCGGTCCAAAAAGTGGATTTTTCTTTCTTCTTGTTTGCAGTTCAAAAGTCCAAATCCCCCTTCATCAGTCTGTCGTCATTAAAAGAGTTGTTTTCAGCCAAATAGGTCTTTCAGGTCGTTGTTGACGGACGAACTATGTCTGAGCCCGCCACCCGCGTTCATTCCGGGTGCGGACGTGGGCTGAGAGAAGTTCTGCGGGCTGAAGAAAGGGTTGGCCTGCATCCCGAACCCGCTGGTCACCCCTCCCATGGCTAATGGCGCGCCCTGCATCGGGGCAGTCTGACTGGGCTGAGCTGAACCAAACTGATTAAGCCAAGGGGTGGCGGTGGTCCCAGGGGTGGGTTTGGGAGGAGCCATTTGGTTGAGGCTGACTTTGGGCTTGTTGGAAGTGAATAAGGAGTCCAAGGCAGACATGTCAGGGGTGTTGGTACTCCCTTGGTTGTGGGTCAGGGCGCCAAGGTTAGGGGTGCTGATGGTGGTGGCCATCCCTCCGTAGAAGCCGGGGCCGGGGGGGCGCATGCCCAAACCCCCTGTCTGGAAGCCCATGGTTGGGTTGTAGCCGTTGCTGACCATAGAGCCCATGGGGGTGGTGGAGGGGTAGGCTGAGATGGTGCTGCTCTGGATGAGGCCTGGTCTGGGGGGAGAGGTGAGGGACAGGCTGCCCAGGGATGTCATATTGTTCAGCAGGCTGCTGGTCAGGTCCTTGGCCTGCCAAACACATCACATCAAATCAGCTTATCATCTCAATGACAAATAGGTGGCAGGTTTGAAGTGGAAGGTAAAGCAGATTACATCACTCTAAACATCAAACTAATACATTATGCAGATATATTGGGATTGTTCTATATGAGGAGCTCAAAAAGTGGAACCATGGAAGTCAGCTACACATTTTCACACGAGTGTCTGTGTGTGTGTGTGTCTACTACCTGGGTAGAAGGAGTAGCTGGTTTAATACTCTGGGGGGCTAGTGCTGGCTGGTTTCTAAGTTTGGCTGCCTGTTCCTGCTCCTTGGCTAACCGCTGCTTCTCCTCCAGAGTCAGAGACATCTATAGAGAGAGAAGGGGAGAGAGAGAGAAGGAGAGGGACAGAGCAAGAGAGAGGGAGGAAGGGAGAAAGAACAGAAAACATTAATAATAACCCCTTATCCCTGAAATATACACTAGCAGCTATACAAGGTTAGGATAGATAAGATGGGTTTGGTAACGTTCAATCACAAAAAGAGAGTCAAACAGAACATGCAACACCCAAGCTAATTTAATAGGAACGTTAGACTTCCACTGGAATACGTTTGCCCCGGTCTGTGCCTACTGAATAAGATGCAGAGTACGTACTCTGTTGAGTTGGGGAGCTGGTACCGAGTTTCCGTTCGCTTTCCCATTAACCCCTGCACTCCCAGAACTCCCTCCAAAGACATCATCAATCTGGAAAAAGACAACGGTTTCAATAAGCCATAACACTAGCCCATGCCAAGATGCATTTTTATTATAAATTTGGCCTTATAAGTGTATGACATCACATACATCAAGCCTTCATTAAATCAATCCTTCATGCATTTGCCTCATCTGGGCAATGGCCTCTCCCCTCATTGTCAAGGAAATGACCTCTCACCTGGTTGCCAGGGCTGGGGGTGCGCTTCGTCTCTTCCGATTGGTTCGTCTGACTGGTATTAATATTCATACTCCTGAGGACAGACATAATAGCTCAAACTACTTCATTCAGGGGGATTTGTCTCGCACAAACAGAATCAAACCCTCCTCTTTCTAATCAGATTCTGAACATTAAGTTGCATCACATCTTTCCTGAGTCATCGTTGACTAATAAAAGGAGAAGCAGGAAGATAGTAAATACAGAAAGAAGAGAATAGTCTAAAACATGATAAAGTGTGTAGATGCCTGTGAGTGGGCATAGAGATGGTCAGGCAGTTGTATTTTATTCTCTATGCACATTCACAAGGCTCTACACACTTTATAATGTTTAAGTAAATACAGAAAAAACAGAAAGAAGAGAATAGTCTAAAACATGATAAAGTGTGAATGTGCATAGAGAATAAAATACAACTGCCTGACCATCTCTATGCCCACTCACAGGGCTCTACACACTACGCACACTGACACTCCAACACACATACACAAACCTATTAATGTCTACCTCTATCGATCCAGTATAACTACTACAACTGACTCTGGATATAGTATGCATACTTACTTTATCGTGTAATTATTTTTTATTCTACCTTGTTCTTTTTTGTAAAAGCTGAGCTGCAAGAAAGACATTGGACTGTACTGGTGCACCTGACATTACAGGGGAGGGAGACAGGAGGAAGACAGGAGGGAGAGAGTGATCTGACTGATACCTCTGTTGTTCCTGCATGCTGTGTAGCTGCTCCAGTTTGGTCTTGTGTTCTGCCTCCATACGAGTCAGCATGTCTTTGATCACAGCCATGAAAGAGTTAAACTGAAACACACAGAGAGATGGTGGGAATACAACCTTTGTGTCTGTGTGTGCATGTGTATGTTTGTGTGTGTGTGCGTGCGCATCTACCTACCTGGTTGAGGTTGAGGTTGTTGTCTATACTGAGCGAGACTAAGTGAGGCAGACTCTTGGCGGCTAGGTGCTCTTTGGGGATGCCCAGTTTCTTATGGGAGAAGGTACACTTGTAGATCCCTATGGGGGGAAACAATCATGCAACCATTCCACAACAGATCAGAACCACAACAATCAACAGAAAACGCAGCAATACTGTGAAAGAGATAGACTAACACTTAAAAACATGATCTATTTCAATTTGTCATTTCACCCTAGGTGAGTTGTTGACTCATTTCATCCTAGGGGAGTCGACTCATTTCATCCTAGGGGAGTCGACTCATTTCATCCTAGGGGAGTCGACTCATTTCATCCTAGGGGAGATCCTAAAATAAGAGAACTCTTCAACAGTACTGATCATTTTCTGTTGAGATTTTCTTTGAAAAAATGAAAACTATCCCTAGGACTATCATCTAGATTCTAAGACGTTCTAGATGTTCTGTTACCTAGAACCCCCATGAGTACGGCTGGTTCTCTGGAGGGGATCTGTTGCAGGAAGGGAAGGATCTCGTCAATGACGTACCATTTGTCCAGGTACTCCAGAATCTTCCCCAGGCACACCAGGGAGTTCACCCTCACCTACACACACACAGGTCAAACATACGCACACACAATCAGAATATTTCTGTCACCTGTCAATAAATGGTCAGTCAAAAACAACCATGTGCATTTGATCTACAAAGACAGACACAGAGACACAGACAGACACAAATGAAAGCGAGAGACTGACTGCAAGTGAGGAGGTCTGTAGACAGGCAGACTTGACGCGGGGGATGAGTGCGTTCTTCATGGAGGGATACTCGATCAGGTTGGCGAAGGTAGGGATTATGTTCAAACACAGCTCCTGAGGGGACACAAATATATGGCACAGCATTGCTGATGCCTTAATGGCAGTGGTTTCCATAGAATCACATATAGCCTATAACTCTCAAATGGACATTGGGATCATAGCAACGCCAAAATATTGTCTGTCTTGGTCAGGCGTATTATAGAATCTCTATGGTTCCCATGTGAGCAGAGTTGGTTGAATTTGCTGCTAACTGCTGATCCAGGGTCAGGTTTTCATTATCCTCTCAATGGTTAGTTTAGGATTTGGGGTCAGGTAATGGGATTCTAGAGCTGTGGTTAGGGGCAACTTGTACCTCAATCAGTGGTTAGTTGTTAACACTGCAATTATCCTCCTACACTTTACGTCCTTCACTACATCACTGACTCATTTGGATAGGTAAATAGAATGTCTCTCTTTTACAATGTACAGTCCCTGGCCAACAAATTACGCATGAAATCAAGGCAGTGTATTTGTAACGGGCAGAAGATGTATGGCAACGGACGACAGTATGCTAACTTACACTTACAGTGGGGCAAAAAAGTATTTAGTCAGCCACCAATTGTGCAAGTTCTCTCACTTAAAAAGATGAGAGAGGCCTGTAATTTTCATCATAGGTACACTTCAACTATGACAGACAAAATGAGGGAAAAAAATCCAGAAAATCACATTGTAGGATTTTTAATGAATTTATTTGCAAATTATGGTGGAAAATAAGTATTTGGTCACATACAAACAAGCAAGATTTCTGGCTCTCACAGACCTGTAACTTCTTCTTTAAGAGGCTCCTCTGTCCTCCACTCGTTACCTGTATTAATGGCACCTATTTGAACTTGTTATCAGTATAAAAGACACCTGTCCACAACCTCAAACAGTCACACTCCAAACTCCACTATGGACAAGACCAAAGAGCTGTCAAAGGACACCAGAAACAAAATTGTAGACCTGCACCAGGTTGGGAAGACTGAATCTGCAATAGGTAAGCAGCTTGGTTTGAAGAAATCAACTGTGGGAGCAATTATTAGGAAATGGAAGACATACAAGACCACTGATAATCTTCCTCGATCTGGGGCTCCACGCAAGATCTCACCCGTGGGGTCAAAATGATCACAAGAACGGTGAGCAAAAATCCCAGAACCACACGGGGACCTAGTGAATGACCTGCAGAGAGCTGGGACCAAAGTAACAAAGCCTACCATCAGTAACACACTCGCCGCCAGGGACTCAAATCCTGCAGTGCCAGACGTGTCCCCCTGCTTAAGCCAGTACATGTTCAGGCCCGTCTAAAGTTTGCTAGAGAGCATTTGGATGATCCAGATGAGGATTGGGAGAATGTCATATGGTCAGATGAAACCAAAATAGAACTTTTTGGTAAAAACTCAACTCGTCGTGTTTGGAGGACAAAGAATGCTGAGTTGCATCCAAAGAACACCATACCTACTGTGAAGCATGGGGGTGGAAACATCATGCTTTGGGGCTGTTTTTCTGCAAAGGGACCAGGACGACTGATCCGTGTAAAGGAAAGAATGAATGGGGCCATGTATCGTGAGATTTAGAGTGAAAACCTCCTTCCATCAGCAAGGGCATTGAAGATGAAACGTGGCTGGGTCTTTCAGCATGACAATGATCCCAAACACACCGCCCGGGCAACGAAGGAGTGGCTTCGTGGAAGCATTACAAGGTCCTGGAGTGGCCTAGCCAGTCTCCAGATCTCAACCCCATAGAAAATCTTTGGAGGGAGTTGAAAGACCGTGTTGCCCAGCGACAGCCCCAAAACATCACTGCTCTAGAGGAGATCTGCATGGAGGAATGAGCCAAAATACCAGCAACAGTGTGTGAAAACCTTGTGAAGACTTACAGAAAACGTTTGACCTCTGTCATTGCCAACAAAGGGTATATAACAAAGTATTGAGATAAACTTTTGTTATTGACCAAATACTTATTTTCCACCATAATTTGCAAATAAATACATTAAAAATCCTACAATGTGATTTTCTGGATTTCTTTTTCTCATTTCGTCTGTCATAGTTGAAGTGTACCTATGATGAAAATTACAGGCCTCTCATCTTTTTAAGTTGGAGAACTTGCACAATTGGTGGCTGACTAAATACTTTTTGCCCCACTGTACCTTAAATCACACTTAAACTAAAACTAACCTTTAACCTCAATCCTCAACCGTATTTCATTAGTATTGCAGTTCTCTTTCTGCCGGTGGAATAAACACTTTGTAAACTCATGCTTGTCCGTGGTACCTGTATCTGGATGGAAGGAGCCTCCAGGGCTCTGTAGACCATGGGCAGAACGCTGTTCTTAATGTCCTCCGGAGGGGTCTTGGTCAGCAGCAGGTCCATCTTTTGCAGGAAGATCAGCAGGATCTAAAGACACAGAGGGTTAAACGCAGCTCATTCAGGCTTAATGATGGGAGAGTGACAGATACAAAGAGAGACATGTGTAACTACCAGTGAAATGAAACTAGGAATAAAGTGAGCTCTTTTTCTAAGCATTAGTGTCACACACACACAAGCACTGTCTTAGCAACTACACTTAGCAAAGACCACTCACCATATTGCTTGCCTGAAGGCATGGAAAGGAGAAGAGAGAGAAACAGTATGATACACACAGCCCTGTCACCGGATAAAGCATACAGCATCCTCTAGTCTTATCTAACCATGCCATCCCTCTAACAAACATCAAGCAAACATAGAAGGTAGGCCTGAAAACTGGGTATGGGGATACACTGTATGTGTGTGTCCTTTGCATCCTATGTGTGTGTGTGTGTGTGTGTCCTTTGCATCGTGTGTGTGTACCTGGACAGGCTCCTGCTGCTTGAACACAGGGCTGAGGTCCGGCAGGATGAGTCTGACGTACTCGTCCTTGGTACACTCCTCTGCGATCAGCAGCACGTTGGGCAGGACGAACGGCACCATGTCTGGGTTCACGAACTCTGAGGTGAGGGCTGGGAGGATACGATACACCACCACTCTCTGGGGTGGAGAGGAAGAGACAGGACGCAAAGGAGTTAGGAATAGTGACTTTAATCAGATATTTCACATATTTGCAGTTGAATACAGTGGACAAAAAAATTATAATGGCCAATCCCAATTTGACTGGATTATTCAAGACCACGTTCCAAACTACCTGTCCACTGAGCATGAAGCATTCTACTGTAGGAATGTACAGCTAGGACACTCTAAAATGCACTGTAAGAGCAACACACACACACACACACAGTGAACACTAACCTTGGGTAGCTTGGGCAAGACCTTGGGCAGGTTTTTGTAGAACTGGGACTTCTGCAGGTTGTCCCTCTGGAAGAGGGAGTCAAAGTAGGCCAGCGTCACCGCCCCCACGTCATCAAAGAAGGGGATCTGAAGCACCCAGACGCAGTGAAGGGATTATTAAACTGAACTGGGTGGTATGTCATAAAGACGGATCAATGAGTTCATCTTGCTTTAATTCTCTGAAATAACTTTTTAGGAAGACGATCTTGAAACGGGCATGGATATTCAACCAACGACCCATATTCAAGTTTAGCTTTATTAATGAATCAGAAAATCTAAAAGGTATTTCTAAATATTTATCAGTTAGCTGACTTGGTGAGCCTGTTTTAAAATGCAACAAGTCAAGTGTATCCTGTTGTATTAATGACATAAGGTCATAGTTGGTGACACGGGGGTGATCTGACCTTGGTCATCTGGTCAGCGTCAGGCCGGACGTTGGGCGTGACACTCAGCAGCATCTTGACGTGCTCCCTCACCTCCTCAGGAATCTTATTCAACATGGTGGGGCTCAGTCTGCTGAGCTATGGACAGACAGACAGGCGGGATGGGGGGGTGATCTACTAATTCAAAAGGTATGGAATCAATGAAGCATTACAAATATTGCAGTGCACTTTGGCGTTAATATCGCTCCCTCTGTCTTTTTCTCCCCAAAATGCTAAATAAAGACGTGATGCATTCTAACTAAGTTCTGCCGCCTGAATGAGGTCCTTGGGTGCTGTCTCTCCAGAGAAATCTAACTTTATGAAGAGGGCCAACACTCGCAACTTTGCTGTATATTTTTTATTAGCAATCACGTGGACATGTTTTGGCCATCAAGCCTTCATCTCACTCCCCGGCCCCTCACCTGGTCAAGCTGTCGGCTGAAGCTCTTGAAGATGTCGTGCTTGTTGACCTGGAACACGGGCTTGCCCTCGTTGAAGACGGCATGCATCACCACGCCCAGCGAGTACATGTCCGAGGCAGCGTCGCAGCTCACCGACAGGATGTACTCGGGGGCCAGATACTCTGGGTTGGGCAGGCAGAGTGGCGGCAGGTTGGGCTCCCACTCCTTACAGGAATACTTGGGCTGGGGAAGGAAGGAGGGAGGTGTAGACAGGTATGTAAGGATATATACAGATGCACACAGAGGAAGAGATACATACAGGTGCACACGGGCCACACACACACAGGCAGATGCGCTGAGCGTCTCACCTCGGCATCGGAGGGGTTGGTGGAGGAGATGCTGAAGTCAAAGCCCATGATCTTCCAGGCTCCGCTCTTGTTGAGGATGACGTTCTCCAGACACAGGTTCCCATGGACCATCTTCACCCCGCTGTGTAGGAATGACAAGCCCTCCGAGATCTGAGGGAGGAAGGGAGATGTGAAGGAGGGGGAGAGAGGGAGAAGAGAGAGAGATGAGAGTAGACAGAGGGAGAGGATATAACAAAATAGAAAGAGTGAAAAAGATAAAAGAAAGAGGCATGAAGCAGATAAAGATAGGAGAGATAAGACAGCAAGCAGAGAAACAGAAAGACAATCTGTGATATTAACTAAAGACAACCTCCCCCTTGGGGTCAGTACAGTACAGTCTAACTACTTGTCGTGTCCCAGGGATTTTAGAAGACGTACAAAAAAAACATTCACGCCAAAACACACAAATTCAAGCTGTACTTGACAGAGGTTTTTTTCCAACCCAGAACAATTATGTAGAATTGACATTTCACAGCATTCCTCCCTAAAGGGGCAATCTGCAATTCAAACAATAACAAAGCGCAACTCTGCCAATGTTTTGGTAAAAAGCCTAAGGGTGGGCTGGGAAATGTTTACCACTCCTAAATTCCTAGACAGAGCTATGGATGCAAGAACTGATCATCCATTACGTCAACATGATAGTTTTTACCATGTTTTAAGGCTAGTGTTTGTTTACAATAACAAACACATTAGCAAAACAAGCTTGGGTTCTGATGGGGTAGGACAGTTGAACTAAGCTCATGAGACATTTATAAGTTACATTCTTCAAGAATCAATGGGTAGATATCATTAATTAAAATAAAAAAATTAAAATGGATGTAGCAATTGCAGATTGCCCCTTTAAATAGCTGTGTGACTTGGCAGGGGAGAACAATCTAATCAATTATCCCCCCAAAATATGCCTGAGACACAATTTAATAAACATAAAGAGAGGTGTGGTTAGTTCCATTGGGTTTGAAACATACATCTGCCAAGCAATATACATAGCAACAAGACGTGTGTTTGTGTGTGTTCATTTCAGACTGTGTGTGTGTGTGTGTGTGTGTATGTGCACGATTGCATGTGTGTATATTGGGTCTCACCTGCAACAGGCCATACTTGGTCTCCACGTCGTACAGCTTGTAGTCCTTGATGTCTGTGGGCACGGGGCTGGGCAGGTTGTCCCACTGACCCAGCACATTGGACAGACTGGCAAACACTGGCTCTGTACAGAACGCCAGGCAGTCCCTGAAGGAGGGAGGGAGAGAGGAAACAATGTCAATTACTATAAACAAAGAAAGATGAAGAAAGAAGGAGTGTGTTAAAAATGACAGAGAGAAGAGAAGAGGAACAGTAAGATAAAGAACAAAAGAGACGGGGGATGATGGTGAACTAGAGGAAAGATTGAGTAATAAAAAGGTAGAGAAAGAGGTAGTGTGTGTGTGTGTGTGTGTGTGTGTGAGAGAGAGAAGGAAAGAGAAAGGTAGTGTGTGAGAGAGAGAGAGGTAGTGTGAGAGATACCAATTAGGATCTGGCTAAAAATACATGAATCAGTTATAGAACCCATTGCCCTTTATGGTTGTGAGGTCTGGGGTCTGCTCACCAACAAAGAATTCACAAAATGGGACAAACACCAAATTGAGACTCTGCATGCAGAATTCAGCAAAAATATCCTCTGTGTACAACGTAAAACACCAAATAATACATGCAGAGCAGAATTAGGCCCATACCCTCTACTTATCAAAATCCATAAAAGAGCTGTTAAATTCTACAACCACCTAAAAGGAAGCGATTCCTTAACCTTTCATAAAAAAGCTATCATCTACAGAGAGATGAACCTGGAGAAGAGTCCCCTAAGGAAGCTGGTCCTGGGGCTCTGTTCACAAACAGACCCCACAGAGCCCAGGACAGCAACACAACTAGACCCAACCAAATCATGAGAAAACAAAAATAGAATTACTTGACATATTGCAAAGAATTAACAAAAGAACAGAGCAAACTAGAATGCTATTTGTCCCTAAACAGAGAGTACACACCGGCAGAATACCTGACCACTGTGACAGAGAGAATCTCTTCCACTTCCTCTGGCAGGTGTATGTATTCAGTGCCAAGTCTGTAGAGCTAGAGCTAGTCCCAACACTTTTGATCATATCTTGCTGCATGGGTGTATGTGTCATCTGTTGTGTGTATGTATCCATTTTTTGCATGGGTGTGTATGCATGACTTCCTTGTGTGTATGCGTTACGCGTGTGTGTCTGCGTGTAAAGGCTCCTAGCAGAACTCGGCTAGGCGAAGTGAACATCTGTGCTCAGGTCTTAGTCTCACAATTTTACATCTAACCAAGATGTTTGGTGCAGTATTTCTCAAGTGAAAGTATTTGCATTAAAACGATTAGTCTGTCGTTGACTGACTACAAACATTTCATTGAAGAATCCCTACTGTTGACCAATCAGACGAAGGGGCGAAGGGGCGTAAGCTACCAAACGGACAAGCCTCAAGAAAAAAAATCGGTGAGCTCAAACAGCACCAAAAAATCATGCGGAACACCAAAACAAACAAAAATGTCACAAAATGTAGTCAGAATATATGCGCAAACTGTTTGGACTGGGAAGCAGACGGTAAGCGGAACCCACCTCGACTCCTCCAGTGGGTGCTGGACAGTGAGCAGACGAGGGTGACGCAGTCTGGTGAGCTGTTGCACGCCTCTCTTCAGAGACTCAATGATCTGGTCCTTGTCGAACTTCTGATACTTCTCCACCGTCTTCTTATCAAACACAAACACAGCTACCTCCTGGATGAAGAAACAATCAAACAGGAATTACCATCTGCATCAGGACAACCACTGACAGTTTGTGTCAGTTGGAGATGGTAAAATGAGTCCCATCTATCCTTTGAACAAATTGTGGAAAACAAATGTGTAAGTTCTCAGGCTGACCAAGGACTGGGTTGGGAGACATTGTTCTAGTTAAGCAAGTTAAGTATAGAACAGTCCATGAAGCCCCCAGGCAGTCTCACCTGTTTGGTTGACTTCTTGGTTCCGTTGTAGATCCTCCAGCACATGCCGGGCCCGCAGCTGGCAATGTGACGGCCCACTTCAAATTCCCGCGTCACCGGGTTGCCCATGACGGCGCTGGTCATGTCGGCCGTCACCTTGGTGACAGTGCTCTTGAGCTTGTTCAGCATGGACTCCATGGTGACTCAGCCTGACCTTTGACCCCTGGGGGGGGGGCAAAGAGGGGGGGCAAAGAGGTCACAGAGGGTACAACTATATGGTATACTGAAAAAGAGGCTGCAAACACAAACACACACACACACACACACACACACACACACCCCTTTCATATGGGAAAAAACCTAGTCTATTAGCAACATACATTGACAGCTTGCCACCAAGAGCAAAATCACAAAATGTTGCACATTAAAGTGCCCTGTGATGGCTGTAGACAGAGCTATCGATGTCTCTGATGTGTGCCACACATACACAATGTGCACATCCACCTACACAGTACTACAGAGTACACACAGTGGGCAAGTGTGATTACACACACACAAATCCCAACAAATATCCTAAATCACAGTTACTTAGAAGTGAGAGAGACAGATCCGAACGGGAGTCAATATCTCTGTATTATTAGTATGCATTATCTGCACTAGCGTCTGACAAATCCCGGCACGGCAACAATAGAATCAGAGTGAACGAACACATTCAGACAAAATATCCTATTAGCATATCAAGCAGTGGGCCTGCATCTCAAATGGAACCCTATTCTCCATTTAGTGCACTAGGCCCTGGACAAAGGTAGTGCACTATATAGGGAATAGGGTGCCATTTGGGACGCATGCTGGAGATGTGGGTTCGCGCGCCAAACAGACTAGTGAAGAAGCCATTGACCCCATGTTTAATTATAAACCTTATTGAGTCACTGTCTGAAGCCTCTATCTGTCCGAGTCGGTCTCCTGCAGGCAGGGTATAACGTCATTGCTCTCCTCAACACCTGGGCTTGGTGCTTATGTTGTTGCCAACAGCCATAATTGAGTCAGTGGACATTGCTGGACATGGACAGAACCAAGGGCTTTAATCTTGAGCAGGGAGGAAACCAACCGGTCCATAAAACCCATTACTTAATCAGCCTCTTCCCCTCTGTGTGTATGACTAACTTTCTGTCTCTCATTACTGCCTAATCCATCATGTCCCAAAAATTGTGGAACACACAACAGAAAAAAGCAATTATTCACACATCGGTTGCCATAACAATTAACTGAAAATTCTGTCCCAAACTTAATGTGTGGACTAGGGCAACGCCACTGCTTATAACTAAATATAATTTAAATATGTGGATGTGTAAGATGATGTGTAAGATGTATCAAATAAATGATATCCAGCTCAGGGCTCCAGCTATGCTCCAGCTATCCAAGTGGCTAGATGTCAAGCAGAGACATCCTGAATCAAGATTGATGTTGCCTAAAAAGTATCAAAGTATATGTCTGTCTGCTGTGAAAAGATTTACACAATATTATTCCTGAATGCAGTCGTGTCATTTCAATAAAGAGCATTTCAATTTCCAGAATCTCGCCTTACAAGCAGGAGAGCAAGTGAGGTAAGAAGAATGACTGGGAATACAATTGGCTGGTCCTTATCCAACAGTGTCAAGAGCTGACCGATTGTATTCAACCTGTACTGTGTTATTGAGATCCTCACATTGATGACAGATATTGAAATAGAGCTGAATGAATGTAGGAATTAGATCAAAATATGTCTGCAAGCTTGGAGACCTAGCTACTGTATATCCTAAGCAAAATTCAATGCAATGTTGGAATATGATATATCCAAAGTATCTCTCTCTCTGGATATTGTATAAGTTAGGCTACATTTAAACACTCCACTTCAATATGGAGCTTGTGATTATAAAAGTTGAATCAATTTAGCTACTTGTTACAATTGGTTGCATTTATTTCCGACTGGAAATGTGAACGTGCCAATCACAGCGACTTTCCCCTTGTCACCGCACTGTCTGTGTAGGTAACTAAGTAGCCCGATCACGTGACTCCGGTAGGTTAGCTGAAGCTGAACAAACACAAGCAGCTAGTTAACGTTAGCTGGCTTCTATGATAGGCTGTCCATACCATGAACACGGTTGTGACAGGGTTCGAGCTTGCCACGATGATCTTCCAGCTAGCTAACGTATTGGCGAAACCAATACCTGTCCTGTTTGTTTAACCGGTTAGCTAGCCGCATAACCTGACATGGATAGATAGCTAGTTAGCTATCGCACAGCAGTAGGCTAGGTAGGAAGCTAGTTAAAGAGAGACGTTTTTTGTTTAGTTAAAGAGAGACGTCACTTTTGACGTTTGTTGAAATGCCGTGTTACGTTTCTGGGTCTGAATCTAACTATATCATGCTTACCTGTGTCACGAAGGGGATGTCAGTTGTTTTATGATTCCAAGTAGATTAAATTGAAAATCAGCTGTCAGTGATACACAGCCTCCATCTCTTCCAGTCCAAATTTCTGGTTGGCACTTACTGTAAACGTCACTTCCGGCTACTCTATCAGATAAGTGGCCGTTGTTCATTTAGGCGCACTTCTCTCACGATTATACCAGACAAGTGATTATATCCTTCTGTATAGTGTTTGAATATTGTATATTTCATGCATATCTATATGTCCAATGGTTGCTCAAATGAGAACTGTAACTTCCAATGATGTTTAATGAAAGTCTTATTGTACTGTATTTAATAGTTTTTCAACAAAGTGCATTTCAAACAATTCAACACATTAACTATAAAACCTGATTTGGCAACGTTACAGAGCATGTGTACTATTCTGTTGACTAAGATATGTAAAGCTCAAACTAGGCAGCAACATGCAGTACAGAAAATGCTCTAGAATTTAAAACATAGTACCAATGATGCAACAACTTAATTAACAATGTAACACTCACAAAAGGTAACCAGGGGTGTATTCACTAGGAACCACAGAGAAAAACGGAAACAAACAGGGACCCATTTGAATTTGTCCAACAGAAAACTCATTTTCGTTGCACAATATTTTGCTAGGGTGTGCAACTAATGAATACACCCCTGGATTGTAGGATTTACATTCATTTCAATAAGTTAATTCACGCAATCTTCAAGTTATGCTAAAAACATGGCACTTATTTGAGACAAAGCATTCATTTCTAAGACTGCCAACCAACTACAAATGTACAAACTTGAAGCTTGGCTGCATTTTAAACATTCAACCTTAAATTTACCAACTTGTGATTAAAAACTTGCAAACCCATGCAATCAAAGCCTATTACAATCCAATAGAATAGTTTGCGTCAACTATGTGATTAACAGATATGAAATAGGTTCATGACTGCAGTGGGAAACAGTTCCACACATGACTAAATGAATACCATTTTAAATAATTCAGTTTGTTGTTTTTTTTTTTTACAGATATAAAAGTAACGCTACATTTACCAGCATTATTCCCTTACCAGTTATAAGATGCAAATCAACGAAATCCAAAACAATTACGGAATTGGTTAAGTGTTACATTTCATTTAAGGTATAGAAATAAAGTGTAATGCTTATTCGTCTAAAGAGATTCCTCTTCAAGCTTAATCTCCAGCCTAAATTTCTATTTACTGTACTTAAAATCTACCTGAGAAAACTAGCTACTTGATACCAAAACCACCCCTGAATAAATTCCCAGTTAGATCCTATGCCTGTTAGTTTGGTGTATTTCTGACATTGTCTGATACATTAAGTGCAGCATGTATATGATTTATGTGAATAAAATAAACCTTTTATCAACCCTTCTCTATCCATAATGGAAATAGACCCCTACATCACTGATTACACACACATTCCCCACTGTGTAGACTTCAATAAAATCAAAAAGGTTTTCCTGACCGGCATCAGCTAAGGAAAGCAGAGAATTCTCTCATTCACCAGAAATAAACCCTTGAGGCACCTGGGTAAGTGCATCTCCTTGTTAGAACAAAACAATTGCTACTATAATACATACCACTAGCATCTAGTGGTGATGAGAACATACTATGGTTTACAAACTAGTGCAAATGCATTCCTGAAGCCGGAGTCATAGGAACACTTGAAAAGCAAAGCCTCGTAAGAGTAACATCACTAAAAGATAACACTAACTAGGCCTACATCAAATCAAAATAGTCATTTCATCCCATGTAAAGCGCAAACAGTCCTGATAATCACCTGGCAAAAACATACTGTAAATCTTGTCTTGGGACAAAACTATTGCCAGCACTGTGGAAAATGTTGGCATAACGAAGAACAAACACGCTTGTTAAGACGACAAGGATCACTACTGCCCAATTCCAAAATCAACCCCTAGGCCCACCCCCTATGCAGTATGCCTTTGTGCAGACCAGGGGCACGTTCAGCAGGATTGAACATTCAGATATAAATACGCTATGTAGATCAAACATGCCTCTGACATGTAGAATAAGAAATCACATCGGCTCATTTCAATCTGTAATGTACAAGGACATTTAGCAACTAAACATGGCCCTGGAATGACCTTACCCTCTGATTGGTGAGTGGAATACTTATACCTGGAATTGCTTATAACGAATTCAATCCTTTCAAATCTACAAATGCATGGTCGGGGGTAAGGTTTGATTTTGGATTGGGTCTACCACCACTCATTACATTCCCTTTCCCCCCCTTAGAAAGTGGAGGAGAAGTGCTGGAGGAAGACTATGGGATGGTGCTTCTGGAACTCCTTGACCAGCCTCCTCCTCTCCTTGACAGACAGGGCCTTGCTCAGGCTGATGTCCCTGATCAGCTGCTTCAGGCTCTCCAGGGTGGCCGCCTCACGCTGGTCCTCATACTGCTGCAGCGACACCTGCTGGCAGAACGTAAACACTGCAGCACAGGATGAGGAGAAGGGAGTCAATACAGGGGTGTATTTATTAAGGAACGCATCACGGAAAACTGAAATTAGCTTCTCATTGGTAGTTCCTGCCTGTTTCAGTCGGTTTTATTCCATTTCGTGCCTAATGAACACGACACTAATGGTGGTTTATTTCATTACTGAAGATTAGGGACGACTCACTATTTTATGTAGTACTGTTATGATAATAGCATAAGCACAAAAGGGCATATACTGTAGACCATCAAGTCCTAAAATGATGTATCAAGTGGGGCTGAATGTACTCAAGTTGGATTGAACTCACTCGCAATGTTGTCAGGATCTCTTCCTTGCTGCAGGATTTGCAGCGTTCTCCTCACAGCATCAATCAGCGATGTGGGGGTCTATTTCCATTATGGTTAGAGAAGGGTTGATAAAAGGTTATTTTATTCACATAAACAAATCATATACATGCTGCACTTAATGTATCAGGCAATGCCAGAAATACACCAAACAAATTGAAACTACCGTCGTAGTACCTCCTCCCTACCGTCGTAGTACAGATTAAACTCTTGAGAATAGGGTGCAGTATTAAGTCTTCAGATGCCCGACTTTAAAAAGGCAAGTTGTCCAAATCCTGATTTTAAAGCATCCCTCTGTAGCTACTATTTCCGTTCAACAATGCGTCCCTAAACTTGTTAATTTTGGTATCGGAGGACTGCGGGCAAGGGTCTGTCAGAAGAGGGCCAGGGAAGAGGATCAGGGATTTCATGTGCCTACCTTAAAGAGCTGAGTGTGGTTGTCCATCAGAAACAGCAGCAGCCTCTCGCTCTGGGTACGAGACAGCTCTTTATTCTGCACGATGGCCTTCAGAAATGTCCTGCTGACCAGTGCCCTGTTGTCTGTCTGGACATATTGAGTGGTCAGTCACACACTTTGGCTGAAGCAAAAACCTGCACCCACAGCCACCATCACAGGGTATGATTGGTCCACCACTGATGTATATAGTATTTATCATTAGGCCCTGACCCATTATTTGAGAAACAATGGTTTTCAAATAGTGTGTGTGTGTGTGTGGAGTGGGATTACCTGTTTGTGCAGGCGGCATGCATCCGGATGGGCTGCTGTGGCCATGAAGGCCAGGAGTCTCCTCAGCTCATCTCTCCCAGCAGGGTCCAGCAGATGCAGACACAGCTGATAGGCCCTGACAGCATCATCCACCTTCCCACAGTCTGAGAAAACACACACAGGAAGAGGAAAAATAAGGAGAGAGTGGGTGGAAGTGTATGTCAAAGAGACATGTACAGACACAGGGGTCTAACATGATGAAAACACTATATCACACACTAACACAACACCCCACCATAATTCCTCAACCAGCCAGTCTCACCCAGCAGGTCCAGTATGGCCGTGTGGATGTCCAGGTAGCGTCCGGTGAGCAGTGGGGACCTCTCCTGGCCTCCGTAGTGCTTGGCCATGGTGTCAAACAGCAGTTTCTTCTGGCTGGCCAGCCTCTCTGTCCCCTTGGTCTCTTCTGTGGTACTGCCCTGCTGGAGGAGGTGCTCCCCCGCCAACACGATCAGCTGGTCAGGGAAAAGCTCCAGGCAGTCGGCGGCTGCCACCAGCCATGCGTCCAGCCTACAGTGTAACAGGGAAAGGAAGCCAACTTCAGGGCCTTCTTTTAATGTCAAAAGAGCTTAAATATAATTTAATGGGAGGTTGTTAATGTTTTGACCAGGGGTTGTAACCAAAATAGGGGTTTTTCCCGACCAGAAAAAGTTCTGAACCGGTTCAGATACTTCCTTTTCATTCAGTGAAATCAACAGTTTTTACAAAATAGCTCATTAACTTACTCAACACATTAGCATTAATAGAGAAGCTTGCTATGGAAGCGTAAGCTAGTTGTTTACATGTTGATTGGTCTGATTTTTCAGTCGCATCTCACACCTGCACTATTACCGGTGGGGGAAGAAAGAGAGAGACAAGCTTGGCTTGAAGCGATGAACATCATGACATGAACTGGAATGTGTTTAGGCCATTACTAGTATTATAACTTTATACCAAATTATATACTAGATATTAAGAATATTTTTGTAACAAAAAAGAACATTATTAACCTGTTATAAAGATTTGAAAATAATGTTTCTGTTCCGGAACACATTACTTTAATTCCCAGTTCAGTTTCCATTCCTCAAATGACTTTCACTGTTCTTTTCCATAAACCGGTTCCAATCCCTCTGTAACCAACAAAATAATGCTTAGAATTCCTAGTATCTTTTACATTAAATCATATGGCAGCTGGTTAGGTACTAACTCGGGAAGGTTGAGGGTCTGGGGCAGCTCACGGTCCAGGCAGGTGTTGGAGATGACCAGGTCCTGGTGGTGGCTCTGCAGCAGCTGCAGGGCGGCAGCCTGGGGGTGGGGCTGGGCCCCCCGGGTCGGAGACGCCAGGATGCAGTCCAGCACGGGTAGCTCCACCATCTGCAGCAGCTGAAGCAACGTCTGCTGCTTCCATACCTCCTCCACCACTGAGGACAGAGGAGGAGAGGGGGGAGGGTGTAGAATGACAAGCAAGAGTGGGAAAGAAAAAAATGTGTGAGAAAAAGGGAGGAAGAGAGAAAGGGAGGGGGAAAAGAAGGATACAAAGAATGGAAAAAGGAAAAAAGTACATTAACTTTTCCTTTTTCAATACAGTAATTTCCAACATGGCCAGGTGGAGACAGCCAGGCTTTGCCATCTCACCGGTCTTTGAAAGAAAGATGGTGGTGGGGGCTTTGGTAAAGGCCTTAGGGAGGGAGGGCTGCAGGTTGATGGTCTTCAGCAGCCTCTCCACCCTCCGGTCTGAGGGGCCCAGCGCCAGGGGGTTGGAGATGGTTCTCAGCTCATTCATTCTGCAGAGAGAGAGCAGTGATGTAGTGAGGTATAGTAAAAGTGTGTGTGCGTGTGAGAGAGAGAGAAACAGAAAGAATAAATATGTATGTGTGTGCATGTTTGTGACTCAGACAAACCTAGAGCCTTTATTCCTCTTCCCCACTAAGTCCTCGAGGGCCATGTTCTCTGTATCCCCATCCTTCCCAGCCTTCCTGGCTGAGCCGGGCAGCGAGCCGCAGTCCTGGAAACGGTAGAGGCTGCAGCCCGTGTCCTCGAAAGTGGCCTCCTTTTCCCGGCAGAATAGCTTGGTCCCCACCGCCTCAAACACCTTGGCCTCCATAAGCGCCTGGCAGAGCCTGGCGGCCTTGAGGCGTGACACCTCAAAGTCAAAAGTCAAAGTCAAAGTCACCATTATTAGTCAGTTGTACAACCGAATGCCTTCAACTGAAATGTGTCTTCCGCATTTAACCCAACCCCTCTGAATCAGAGAGGTGCGGGGCTGCCTTAATCGACATCCACGCCTTTGGCGCCCGGGGAACAGTGGGTTAACTGCCTTGTTCAGGGGCAGAACGACAGATTTTTACCTTGTCAGCTCGGGATTCGAACTTGCAACCCTCCGGTTACAAGTCCAACGCTCTAACCACTAGGCTACCTGCCGCCGCTGGCGCAGAAGACGACGTTCTGCATCAGGTAGCTGAGCACAGCATCTACAGCGTCCGAGCCCGTGAAGCAGTCAGGGTGGACACACAGGTGGCGCCGCCGTCGTCGCACCTCCACCTGTGTCTGCAGCGCCTGGATGATGTTGTACCACAGCTGTGTAGCGTGGAAGGGCCCAGAGAATCCTATGTGATGACACATTCAGGTAGTAGACTCAGTCATATTTCATCAACAGTATGGCGATTGCATGCAAAATAAAAAAAACACCACGACAGAGTTCAAATCTGCCAAGACAGCCACTGTTGGCTTGTCAGTTCAGATTTTGGGGGGGGTTGTTGATTTTTGTGGGACGTCGCCACTCTGTGTGTGATGACGTCACCTTGCTGAACCTAGTTAGTTAGCTACCCTTCACTTCAATATTAATAACAAGCCTCTAGTATGGTCGTTTAACTTCAGTGTAAAAGATAAGGGTTGTGGCCATAAGCCATAAAAACATGACATGTAGCTAGCTAAGTTAGAATGTCATTTTTTAATGGCTTAGCTAGCAGTTTAACGACGTTAACTAGCTAGGCTAGCAAGATGAGCTAACACAGCTTTGTACGCTGGCTGTGTTTTTGGATATGAAAACAAAAAGTTGAAAGCATGTTACGGTTTACAACCTAAGGATTTTCATGTCAATTTCTCACCTGGTTGAACATTTTCACGAATGCTCCGTGTTTGACTGTTCAATCGTCTAAACCTCGGAGTTAAATAAGCCGCCATCGTGAAAAAGGATGTGACGTAGTTCTTCTTTGATGAGGTTTAACGGCGGTTGGCATCCAATAAATGTTGCATTACCGCCACCAACTAGACTAGGGTATAAATCCCTTATACGTTGAATGGAAGAAGGGGGAAAAATACATTTAAAAAAAGTAACCCTACGGCCTGGGAGGATGGGACACCACCACTCAACACACCCTGTACCTCTGACATCAAATCTCGTACACCTAAATACTTCTCTGCAGCTGCCACCACAATCTCTATTTTCTGTGACTTAATAAGTTCCATCTCTGCGGTCCATTGATGAGCGATAAAAAGCCAGTCTTACTGAAGCATGTATTACTCAATTACCTATCCCTCTACTACTCACACGAATCCTCTCAGGACCCCCCATCTTCCTCAACACAACTAACCCTGTGAACCTCAACCTGCCTCTCACCAGACACCCAGCCCCATAGGCACCCATACAATTAACACATACCACTTCTTTCCCCAGTACAACACATTCCTTTGTTTCATGCCCTTCTGCATACTTCTCACACCTACACACTGCTGCCACATGCCCATAGGCTCGACACAGGTAACAACGTAATGGATTCGGCACAAAGGCTCGTATGGGATAACTGAACATTTCTAATGTCACTTTGTCAGCCAAATACTTAACGCAAAATAACAGACCATGACTCTTCTATTTTTACATTCACACCACCATGTTTGCGTCGCACCAAACGACAAGCATCACAAACACCGGGAATCTTTCCCTTCAGCTGGTCCACTTACACATTTACCGCTACCCCAGTAATCACTCTTTTCAATAGTGACCTTTTCTTGAGCGCAAAACAAGAAACAGCTCTCATCCCAATTAGTATGGCGTGAAGCGCCCGCTCCCTCTGAGTGGCAGAAACACAAACAATTATCACAAGATCACTTCGGGTTACCTTCCCCGATTCCACTGCACCCAACTTTGTTTTCACCCACCCTGAAACCACATATGGATCAGCAAAAAGGCAGGGTTCCACTTTCTTTATTCTGACCATCGGTGCAAGCTCCGATAACTTCACTGCACATGTCACCTCCGATAATTCTCCCTTATTCACTTCCATTTCACACCCGTATTGATCAGGCCACAACTACCAAACGGTACCAAACGTACTTCAAATGTTGTTAAAGAATCGTGCGCACAGTTTTGGAAAAACGTGTCATTCAGTACAAACCATCGCGCAACGTAGCAACCGTTGAGGCGAACTGAACACACCCCAGGTGATTAGACAACATAAAATGCAGCCATGACTTTTCACCTGACCCGGTCCCTTCTCTGAAAGTTAGGTATTAGGGATTTTGATAAGGCATTTCACTCACTGATCTCTACACCTGGATGGTATATGGGGACAGTGTGTTACAATTCTTCATATTCTCCTCCTGGCATTGTGGATACCAAGATAACGTTGATAACTTGGGCATGTAATGGTGCAGCCTAGCCTATTATATTATCATCTAAAATGCTATACAGTGGGATTTGGAAAAAGTGCACTAGTTCATTGCCCTGCATAGTGATCCACCATTTTACTTCTTCAGTGGGCTTTATCAGCGGTTGGCATCCAACGTTATGATGCATTACTGACACCTACTGTACTGGAGTGTGGGCCAAAACCTGGAGAACCTAAATCCTACCTGCTAGCCCCGTTGCTCTTAAAAAAAGAAAATATTTGAGTTTATATATAATGATGTTCTACTCAATATACTCTTCAAACTAATTTCCCGTATCCCCCTTCTCCCTCATACTAGATCTCAGCCTCTCTCTTTCCCTTTGATATTGCCCACTATGTAGTAATACCTGCTCCACGGTCTCTGTTGCCTGGCAATAATCACACTTTCCTGTTGGGTGCTTTCCTATCACATTTAAGGTATTTTTCAACTGGCTGTGTCCCAACCTTAATCTTGTAAAAAATAGCCTCCTCTCTTTGATCCCGTCCTCCCCGACTTTCTTCTGTACTTGAAATAATTTCCTGCCCTTAGTATCTCTATTCCACTGCTCCTGCAATCTCTGCACCATCACTTTCCATATCAGGCTTTTTGCCTCTGCCTTGCTCATTGGAACTACAACCTCAACATCCGCACTACTAAGTGCTTGTTTAGCCAACTGCCTCGTTGCCCTCCACCCCCACATGGGCTGGGACCCAAGTAAATCTTATCTGTATACTAATTCATCTAATCCTGCAATGGGTTTGTAGCACCTCATAAAGCAGGTCTTGTCTGCTACGTGAGCTAAAGGACTGGAGACTCATCAACACTGCACATGAATCAGAGCAAATAACTACTCCGTCTGGCTTGACTTCCTCCACCCACTGCAAGGCCAACAGTATGGCCATCAGCTCCGCTGTATATACAGCCAGATGATCTGGAATACATTTCCTGACTGCCACCCCACATTCCTGCACTACAAATGCTGACCCAGTACGTCCTGTCCTTGGATCTTTTGAACCATCTGTGTAAATGGCCACAAAATCCCGATACACAGTATCCAGATGTCTCCTAAACATCACATATCTTTCTGTAGTCTCTCCAACACTTCTAGATCAACTACTGGAGGCTGGAGTAGCCATGGTGAACTTACAGGAATAGCTACCGTTGGACTAAACTCCCTTCCATACAGTCCCATCTCCTTCACCTGGGTATTACCCACCCACCAAAGCTTATGTTGTCTTCACTCATGTTCCCAGGATGCCTGTGAAATCCCTTTTGCAGGATGAGACGCCATATGTCCATGTAGGTTTATCCAATAATTCATTGCCTAATCTGCAATGGCATATCCCCCATCTCCACCTGTAGTTCAGACACTGGGGAGGTCCGAAACACCCCACCACATATTCTGAGTCCTTGCCCCTATATGACATCTAGCCTTTGCAATGAGGTCCGGCCTGCCGAACCATACGCTACACTGCCATAGTCTATTACAGATCGGATCAATGCAACATACATGGTCCTCAATGAGGAATGCCCAGCCCCCCACTTCTTCCCCGTCAGACAGTGCATCACATTTAGCACCTTCTTACACATTTCCACCATTCTCTCAATGTGTTCTGCCCAGGTCAGTCAAAGTATACCCCAAGGAACCTGAAGGCCCCCACTCTCCAAGTTTCTCCCATATAACCTCAAGCATTCCTCATCTCCCATCTTCCTCCTGGTAAAGAACACTGAGTTCTCTACAGACAACCTGAATCCCCACATTAATGCCATCGCTCTACCTCATCAATTGCTTCCTGTACCTGACTATATATGGCACATGTCTTCCTCTCTTCCATAAGGCCCCATCATCCTCCCAATATCTGTCTGTACCTGAGAGTAAACATAATTGATCATGATTAAGAACAGAGGACTAATCACACTCCCCTGTGATGTACCGTTATCCACCAGGTAGCTGCCTAATAGACTTCCCCACCCTCACCTGGATAAACCATCCAAACAGTTGTACGTTCTTCCTCCTACCCCCATAATAGGAGGGGTTGATTAACAACCTCTCCTTCCAAATCATATCATACGCCTTCTCCACATAAAAAGACACCTACAACCGTCTCCTTGTTCACCTGAGCCTTCCTAACCTCTGCTTCTAAGAAGAGCACTGGGTCCATAGTTCCTCTACCCTTCCCGAACCCACTATGATGTGGTGATACTAGCCCCCTGCTCTCCAGGAAGAAAGTTAGCCTCTCCGTAATCATATGTTCCATAATCTTACATACATGTGATGTTAAAGCTATTGGCCGATAGCTTGTTGACCTCATTGGGTCCTTCCCTGGCTTACGGATTGTTTACACTACTGCCTCCTTCCAGCTGCCTGGTAGTTTCCCTTCCTCCCACACTCTGTTGTACAACACCAACACCTTATCCAGTGCCTCATCACTAAAATGGGCCAACATAGCATGGCACACATCTTTCCCACGTGAAGTTAACCCAGCCTTACCTATTGCCCTTTTCACCTCTGCCATGGTAAATGTTGCATTCAACGCATCCTTTACATCCTCCCTCATATCCAGCACTCCAGGATGCTCTGCTCTCGTTCTCTCTCCCCCTCTGAAAAATGTGCAGAGCTATGCACTTGGATAAATACTTTGGCCATCATCTTTGCCTTCTCATCTGTTACTGCCACATCCTTCCCACTCGTCAACACTGGATAATCCCACTCACTCATCCTCTTAGTCATCCCCCACACTTCTCTCACAGTTTTCTCGCCCTTCCAATGGCGTCAGAGAACCGCCGCCAACATGACCTCTTTTCCTGACGGATAGTTCTCCTCACCAGGGCCTGCTTATACTGAATCAGATGTTGGAAGTTATGAGTCCTTTTCAGTACTCTAAATGCATTCTTTCTACTCCTCACCATTGCCCCGCACTGACCTTAATTGTTTTCTAACAAGTTGATTGCTCAGGTTGCAGCCAGATGTGATGAGTTAGAAAATTGGCCTGCTGCTCAACCATGCATTCAGTCTCCCTAATGACTATAAGTGGAAGCTTTAATTATGTTCTATTTGATGCTGCTCTGTCTTTTAAACTAACGTGTACTTTACTAAATATGGCCATTTAATCTAATAAATGTAATTAACTTAAATGTTTTCCATAGTATTACCTGGTCTAATTAACAAAGTAAAGTTCAGCTAATTAAATGTACATTCTAATTGGTTATGGGTGGCGATCATTATGGGTGGCGTTTAGAAGCAAGGGTAAAGGTGCTGTACATTTCCTCAGCTCAGGTTAGATTTTTGTTTTACCACCCTGTACAGTAGGTGGCGACAATGCACCTTATGAGTGTAGTCTGCCAATAAACCTTAAAGAAGAAGCAGCTTGGGTTTGACACTTGCTCCAAAAGCTGTCCTGGTGGACTCTCTTTAGTCCCTGTAGGGGTAATGCTTGATAGGATTTTGATGTGATAACATGGTTTGTTATTGTCTAAGACCTTGTTGTTCCTTGTATGAGATATTGCTGAACTTATGCTTGTCGTATTCACAGGATAACAAAAGTGGACTTTATTCAAACAGTATTGCCTTTAATATATTAAAATATTTATACACAGAGGACAATGTTATGATATAAGTAATTAATTAAACTCCCTAGAAAGGCTGGAACCTAGGAAGATACCTAGAGAGGAACCAGGCTCTGGTTGTGCCGGGTGGAGATTATAAGAGTACATGTCAATTAAGGCCAGATCATTCTTCAAGATATTCCAACATTTATAGGTGACCAGTAGGGTCAAATAATAATCATACTGGTTATAGATGTCCAGGACAAGGTAGCACGACCGGTGCACAGGTCAGGGTTCCATAGACGCAGGCAAAACAGCAGAAGCTGGATCAGCAGCATGACCAGGTGTTTCCCAACCCTGGTTCTCAAGTACCCCCAGCAGTATACATTTTTGTTGGAGCCCTGGACAAATACCACCTCATTCAACTCATTGAGGGCTTGATCATTAGTTGACAAGTTGAATCAGGTGTGTTTGTCCAGGGTTACAATAAAAATGTGTACTGTTGGGGGTACTTGAGGACCAGGGTCGGGAATCACTGACTTAAAACACAAGGCAAAATCTATATTCATTGGAGTTGCTTACCAAGAAGACAGTGAATGTTCCTGAGTTTTGACTTAAATCTACTTGAACATCTATGGCAAGCCCTGGAAATGTTTGTCTAACAATGATCAACAACCAATTTGACAGAGCTTGAACAATGTTTAAAAGAATAAAACGGCAAATGTTGCACAATCCAGGTGTGGAAAGCTCTTAAGCCTTGTTCACACCGCAGGCCTTAATGCTCTAATCTGTTTTGAAATAATGACTGTCTAAACAGCAAGTTACAAGTGACCAAATCAGATTTGTGTGTGTTCAGACAGCAGTCATTTGCTGATAAGGCTATGCTAGCTGTCATAGTAATGACGTGTGTGTGTGTGAGAGCAGTAGTGTAGGCTGATTGGTGGTGGTGCCTCCTTTCACGCAGAAGTTACGTAGCAAGCTAAAGTGACAACAATGCCTGCCATGGATGTTTCCCAGTTGATTTGAATGTTTAAAATCATAGTGGAAGAACACTTTTAAAACCTCAAAGCATAAGATGATCCAACTTGTCAAACTGTCAACTGAGTAGCTAGCAAGCAACAAGACATGTCGAATGACAGTCTAAAAAGGGCTTATAAATCACAAGTCACATGGCCAGGAATCTGATTTGTGTCTGACTTCAAACCACCTACGAAGGCTGTTCAGACTGCGAGAAAAATAACAGATTCAAATCGGATATGCAAATACAAGATTTGGGTCACTTCAAACTGCCAATGTGAACACGGCTTTAGAGACCTACCCAGAAAGTCACAGAGCTGTAATCGCTGCCAAAGGTGCTTCTACATGTGAATACTTATGTAAATGATATATATTTCTGTATTTAAAATTCGATTAAAAAAAAATAATACATTTGTCATTATAGGGTATTTTTCGTAGATTATTGAGGGAAAAAATCTATTTTAATCAATTTTGAATTCAAGCTGTGACACTATTTTTGTAAAAGAATATATACAGTGGGGCAAAAAAGTATTTAGTCAGCCACCAATTGTGCAAGTTCTCCAACTTAAAAAGACGAGAGAGGCCTGTAATTTTCATCATAGGTACACTTCAACTATGACAGACGAAATTAGAAAAAAGAAATCCAGAAAATCACATTGTAGGATTTTTAATTTATTTATTTGCAAATTATGGTGGAAAATAAGTATTTGGTCAATAACAAAAGTTTATCTCAATACTTTGTTATATACCCTTTGTTGGCAATGACAGAGGTCAAACGTTTTCTGTAAGTCTTCACAAGGTTTTCACACACTGTTGCTGGTATTTTGGCCCATTCCTCCATGCAGATCTCCTCTAGAGCAGTGATGTTTTGGGGCTGTCGCTGAGCAACACGGACTTTCAACTCCCTCCAAAGATTTTCTATGGGGTTGAGATCTGGAGACTGGCTAGGCCACTCCAGGACCTTGAAATGCTTCTTACGAAGCCACTCCTTCGTTGCCGGGCGGTGTGTTTGGGATCATTGTCATGCTGAAAGACCCAGCCACGTTTCATCTTCAATGCCCTTGCTGATGGAAGGAGGTTTTCACTCAAAATCTCACGATACATGGCCCCATTCATTCTTTCCTTTACACGGATCAGTCGTCCTGGTCCCTTTGCAGAAAGACTGCCCCAAAGCATGATGTTTCCACCCCCATGCTTCACAGTAGGTATGGTGTTCTTTGGATGCAACTCAGCATTCTTTGTCCTCCAAACACGACGAGTTGAGTTTTTACCAAAAAGTTCTATTTTGGTTTCATCTGACCATATGACATTCTCCCAATCCTCATCTGGATCATCCAAATGCTCTCTAGCAAACTTTAGACGGGCCTGAACATGTACTGGCTTAAGCAGGGGACACGTCTGGCACTGCAGGATTTGAGTCCCTGGCGGCGTAGTGTGTTACTGATGGTAGGCTTTGTTATTTTGGTCCCAGCTCTCTGCAGGTCATTCACTAGGTCCCCGTGTGGTTCTGGGATTTTTGCTCACCGTTCTTGTGATCATTTTGACCCCACGGGTGAGATCTTGCGTGGAGCCCCAGATCGAGGAAGATTATCAGTGGTCTTGTATGTCTTCCATTTCCTAATAATTGCTCCCACAGTTGATTTCTTCAAACCAAGCTGCTTACCTATTGCAGATTCAGTCTTCCCAACCTGGTGCAGGTCTACAATTTTGTTTCTGGTGTCCTTTGACAGCTCTTTGGTCTTGGCCATAGTGGAGTTTGGAGTGTGACTGTTTGAGGTTGTGGACAGGTGTCTTTTATACTGATAACAAGTTCAAACAGGTGTCATTAATACAGGTAACAAGTGGAGGACAGAGGAGCCTCTTAAAGAAGAAGTTACAGGTCTGTGAGAGCCAGAAATCTTGCTTGTTTGTATGTGACCAAATACTTATTTTCCACCATAATTTGCAAATCAATTCATAAAAAATCCTACAATGTGATTTTCTGGATTTTTTCTCCTCATTTTGTCTGTCATAGTTGAAGTGTACCTATGATGAAAATTACAGGCCTCTCTCATCTTTTTAAGTGAGAGAACTTGCACAATTGGTGGCTGACTAAATACTTTTTTGCCCCACTGTATAAGTCAAGGGGTATGAATACTTTCTGAAGACACTGGGCCCTTTCCAAAGTTACCCCCGGACAGGTCCTGGATGGCAGGAAGCTTGGCCCCAGTGATTTACTGGGCCATACGCACTACCCTCTTGTAGTGCCTTAGTCTTTTCAGTCTCTTGAGGGGGAATAGGCGTTGTCGTGCCCTCTTCACGTCTGTCTTGGTGTGTTTGGACCATGATAGTTCGTTGGTGATGTGGACACCAAGCTCTCAACCTCCTCATGTAATGGAAAATGCTGTCTACATACATCATGTAATGGAAAATGCTGTCCACATACATCATGTAATGGAAAATGCTGTCCACATACATCATGTAATGGAAAATGCTGTCCACATACATCATGTAATGGAAAATGCTGTCCACATACATCATGTAATGGAAAATGCTGTCCACATACATCATGTAATGGAAAATGCTGTCTACATACATCACGCAATGGAAAATGCTGTCCACATACATCATGTAATGGAAAATGCTGTCTACATACATCATGATACTGTTCTCTATTGTTTAGAATTAAAACACAATAAAACAGTAAAGTATTTAGTGGATTTGAAATTTAAGTTTACAAAATTAATGTTGACAGCCTCACAGGAGCCACATAATTTCCATCTGGTTGATCAGTTCAGAATAAGCCGTCATTCACCAATGCCCATAAATGAGATTGGGCCATTGTAGTTTTTCTGCAATCCTTTTGCATGTGTACGTTTTTACATTGTTTACCTACCAGCACAAAACAAAGGAAACCATACAACCTTACTTCACAGCACAGACGAGTGGCACAGTGGTCTATAGCACTGCATCTCAGTGCAAGAGGCGTCACTACAGTTCCTGGTTTGAATTCAGGCTCTATCACATGGGAGTCCAATAGGGTGGTGCACAATTGGCCCAGCTTCGTCCAGGTTTGGCAGGGGTAGGCCGCCATTATAATTAATAATTTGTTCTTAACTCACTTGCCTTGTTAAATAAAGGTTAAATGTAAAAAAAATCAACTGGTTGTGTCCTTACTGTGCCTTTGAGTATCCTTGAAAAGGGGAGGTGACAAGTAAAGTTATGAGAGGAATTTTCCACACGGTTATTGCTCTCTGGGACGCCCCTAACCCCTCTCCTATTGAAGTTGTAATGTAAACTGCTTAGGGGTTAGTTATAAATCTTTGGTTAGGGTTTTAGGGTATGGACGCCACAAGGATCCAAGATAACACGTTCGAGATGTCATGTACTGGATACAAAATATAAAAAACTATGTACGTGGCATCATGTATTGTTGAATGTTTTGTAAAACTGTATTTCATCTTTCACAAACGTCACATCCGTAAACAAAGAAGTCCCATGTGAAGCAGAGCCTACCATTCATCGAGATGGAAAGGGATGTACTTGTACTGTAAACAATGGACGTTTCATACATCGAAGTGGATATTTTCTTTCAGTGAGCTATAGCCGGGGATAATACCATATATTGAGATGAATGAAACATGTATTCGTTATATAATGATAGCTATATATCCACAAATTGCTGTTTGTATATACGGTTTAGGTTTGTATTAACGTTGCCCAACAAAGTACCCCCCACCGCTACTGAACGGTTTAGCCCAAATCGAACAGAAAGCCAGCTGAGGTCTTGGACCTTTAAAAATACTCAAGGGCCGTCAGCTGACTAGACTCAACCTCCTTTACAAACGACTATTTTGGTGTATAACCTAGTCTCCCATAGCGGAGACGTGAAAAAAGGTAAAACATAGCTATATTTCGACGTATATTTTTGTTATCATTAGCACATGCTTGTTGGGAACTTAGCTCGATAGCGAAACCCGTTCAGCTTGTCAACAATCACCTATGATATGATGTTGTTAGTTACCAATGTATTGTTTGGGTCATGTTTATCCTTGTTGGTGTGATTAAGCTGGATGTATGTAATCGTAACGTTAATTACAAACTTGAACCCATTAGAAATGGGTGATTTAGCGTTAGCATTCTTGTTTACAAATAAATGAATAACAATGTATATCTTCTAGCTATTAAAAAGCCATTTAGCTCCTTGCCAGATTAATCTAACGTCGTTAGCTTGCACCATCGCGCTTGTGACTTCATCCGTAACAATAACAACTATTGTTTGTATCGACATTTTAATTGGAGTTAATAGCTTCAGTACAATTATTCATGTGTAACTACATGCGAGGATCAACATGCTTTGCAATTAATTAACACTTTCAGCGAGTTATTGTCTTGCGTTTATTTTGGCACAGGCAGATCTCTTCTCTGTCTTGTCCAGCTCTCTTGTTTTGGTGCTGCAGGATCACGTGTACTTATCGGTGACGCGGGTGTGGATATGTTATTTTGTGCATACAGCTCGTACAGTGTACTGCAGCTTAACTTGAAGATTCCCTTTGCTGTAACCAGCCTTGTAGGGCTGAGCGATGGATAGCCTCTACAAATCCGAGAGTGAAAGACTCGTCTCTAACATGCAGGCTCACTTTTTGTGAACATTCCCATCACAAGTCAGACTTTTGAATATACTTAATTTGAATGTACAGGACCAGTCAAAAGTGTGGACACCTACTCATTCAAGTGTTTTTCTTTATTTTTAATAGTGAAGACAAACTATGAAATAACACATGGAATCATGTAATAACCAAAAGTGTTAAACAAATCAAAACTTGTTATATTTTAGATACTTCCAAGTAGCCACCCTTTGCCTTTGACAGCTTTGCACACTCTTGGCATTCTCTCAACCAGCTTCACCTGGAATGCTTTTCCAACAGTCTTGAAGGAGTGAGCTGAGCACTTGTTGGCTGCTTTTTCTTCTACACTCTGCGGACTAACTCATCCCAAACCATCTCAATTGGGTTTAGCTCGGGTGATTGGAGGCCAGGTCATCTGATGCAGCACTCCATTACTCTCCTTGGTCAAATAGCTCTTACACAGCCTGGATGTGTGTTGGGTCATTGTCCTGTTGAAAACAAATGATAGTGCAAACCAGATGGGATGGCCTATTGCTGCAGAATGCTGTGGTAGCCATGCAGGTTAAGTGTGCCTTGAATTCTAAATAAATCACTGACAGTGTCACCAGCAAAGCACCATCACATCTCCTCCACACATGCAGTGATCATCCGTTCACCTACTGTGCGTCTCACAAAGACACGGCAGTTGGAACCAAAAATCTCAAATTTGTTCTCATTAGATCAAAGGACAGATTTCCACCGGTGTAATGTCTATTGCTCGTGTTTCTTGGCCCAAGAAAGTCTCTTCTTATTATTGGTGTCCTTTAGTAGTGGTTTCTTTTCAGCAATTCAACCATGAAGGCCTGATTCACACAGTCTCCTCTGAACAGTTGATGTTGAGATGTCTGTTACTTGAACTCTGAAGCGTATATTTGGGCTGCAATTTCTGAGGCTGGTAACTCTAATGAACTTATCCTCTGCAGCAGAGGTAACTCTGAGTCTTCCTTTCTTGTGGTGGTCCTCATGAGAGCCAGTTTCATCATAGAGCTTGATGGTTTTTGCGACTGTGCTTGAAGAAACTTTCAAAGTTCTTGACATTTTCCGTATTGACTGACCTTCATGTCTTAATAGTAATGATGGACAGAAATTTTTCTTTGCTTATTTGAGCTGTTCTTACCATAATATGGACTTTTTACCAAATAGGGCTATCTTCTGTATACCACCCCTACCTTGTCACAACACAACTGATTGGCTCAAACCCATCAATAAGGAAAGAAATTCCACAAATTAACTTTTAACAAGGCACACCTGTTTATTGAAATGTATTCCAGGTGACTACCTCATGAATCTGTTAGAGTGCCTTGAGTGTGCAAAGATATCAAGGCAAAGGGTGGCTACTTTGAAGAATCTCAAATATAAAATATATTTAGATTTATTCAACACTTTTTTTTGGTTACTACATGATTCCATATGTGTTATTTCATAGTTGTGATGTCTTCACTATTATTCTACAATGTAGAAAATAGTAAAAATAACAAAACCCTGGAATGAGTAGGTGTGTCCAAACTTTTGACTGGTATTGAACTTTACCAGTTGTCTGCTGATTTTGTCCTGATGTAGGAGGTGATCTGAGACAAAGTATTCTCAGGGAATTGTTCTTAGCCCAACTTTTAGTACAATGGTCTGTATACGGTTGTTTATTATTATATACATTTTTTCAATACTGATGCAATTGAGTACCACAGTGTGAGTCATAAAATCCGGAAATGGTTCCAATCGTTTTTTCACCATTAATTTTTCAATCTGAGATTTTAGCACAGGAGGTGTTGGCACCTTAATTTGGGAGGATGGACTCTTGGTAATGGCTGGGAGCGGAATAGTATCAACTACATCAAACATGTTTTCCATGTGTTTGATGCCATTCCATTTGCTCTGTTCCAGACATTTATTATGAGCCATCCTCCCCTCAGCAGCCTCCTGTGGATTTTAGAATTATGTAATTTAAGGTCTGTGTTTCATGTAGGCTTACCCTGGCATGACATTTTGATAACCGTGCAAGTCTCTCTCGGACAAGGTAACTTAAAAAAAAAATTCAATGCTAACTATTGATAAAAGTAAATGATATGGACTTGGTCCATATCATTCAGGCATTGCATCACGTGCAATGCCTGAAACAATTGAAAATACAAGTTACAGAAACTACGACACCTCCTACAACTGGTAAAGTAAGTGGAAATATAATTGTATTCAACATCCTGGCTTGTAGAGACTACTGCGTCATTTTTAGGGCAACTTCGGTCAGACTGCTAATCCAATGGCGTAACCATGGTAACAGTCTGTTTAGACAAAGCGATGGGGAATCAACCAATGACAGCGTTGCCATGGAAAGCTATTTTCCCCACTGTTGTTCACTGATATAGATATACACAAGGGTAGCTATACACAAGGGTAGCTATTTTGTCTTCATGTGGATACGGGACGCTTTGTGATTTGTAATGTGATCATATCGAACTAACTCGACTAACTACAGTAATAGACATATCCTAGGCTATTTATATCCACTGTGCAGTGTCAAGTGGTGGTGAAGTGTCATTTGCTCTGCAGGGATTGACATTAAGGGTTGCCCTATTGCCCAGTGCAAGTGACCTGAGCAGTCGTGCAAGTTGAGCCTGTTCTGTGGTTGCCCCAATGTGATATTTTCTACTGTTAACAACCAAAATGCTAAGAATTCCAGTTCCAGGTCTTTCTAGTTTATCTGGTTCATGTCTTATTTTTTTTTAACCTTTTATTTTACTAGGCAAGTCAGTTAAGAACAAATTCTTATTTTCAATGACGGCCTGAGAACAGTGGCAGAATGTCAGATTTATACTTTGTCAGCTTGGGAATTGAACTTGCAACCTTTCGGTTACTAGTCCAACGCTCTAAGCACTAGGCTCTAACCATGCGCCTAAATATATGTTGCTGTGCAGCCTGGAATTCAAATTCAGGAGCACCAGTGTGCCTAGAAATATAAAGGATTCTAGCTTTATTACCTCAACTATTTTCCATTGAGCTCCTAAATGTCTTTGTGTGCGCCAACATCATTCTATTTAGGCACACACATACTCCTTGAAAAACATATATTATAATAAGGTCAGCGTAGATCCTTGTGCTGGGTTGCCTTATCAATGCCTCTGTGTCTAAGCAAGCTAATAGGATGCAGTCATTTTTAACTGTTTTGACTTGCATTTGCTTTAGGAATTCTCTCTGAATCACCTGCATGTTTATCCTTCATTGGTACGACTGGGCACATCACTTCAGGCATCACAATAGACATGGGCTGATCTAGCAAGCAAATACAGTGCATTCGGAAAGTATTCAGACCACTTGGCTTTTTCCACACTTTGTTACAGCCTTGTTCTAAAATGGAATTTAAAAAAAAATCCCTCATCAATCTACACACAATACCCCACAATGATAAAGAGAAAACAGTAAAAAATATATTTTAGCAAATGTATTAAAAATAAAAAAACATTTTACATAAGTATTCAGACCCTTTGCTATGAGATTTGAAATTAAGCTCCGGTGCATCCTGTTGCCATTGATCATCCTTGGTGTTTCTGCAACTTGATTGGAGTCCACCTGTGGTAAATTCAATTTGATATGATTTGGAAAGGCACACACCTGTCTATATAAGGTCCCACAGTTGACAGTGCATGTCAGAGCAAAAACCAAGCCATGAAGTCGAAGGAATTGTCCGTAGAGATCCGAGACAGGATTGTGTCGAGGCACAGATCTGGGGAAGGGTACCAAAACCATTTCTGAAGCATTGAAAGTCCCCAAGATCACAGTGGCCTCCATCATTCTTAAATGGAAGACGTTTGGGACCACCAAGAGTCTTCCTAGAGCTGTTCCTAGAGCAAATTTCTAAAATGTTTTTGCTTTGTCATTATGGGGTATTGTGTGTAGATTGAGGGGGGGGGGTTATTTAATACATTTTAGAATAAGTCTGTATTGTAACAAAATGTGGAAAAAGTGAAGGGGTCTGAATACTTTCCGGATGCACTGTATCAACCAACTTCAGACATTCCCTTTTCTCTTTTGAACGTTGAGATATGGGTTATGACCTTGCCATGTCTGACAGGAGAATGACCATGAAGGTCATGACTGAGACTACACACAGGCATAGACTATAAAGTCACAGCCTTCCTCCATAAGAAGGGTTGTTGGTGTTTTCTTTCTTTCTTTGCCAGTTAGCCCAACAGGGCTACACACATACTGTGTCTTCTGTAAATGACACGTTGGCCTAGTAGTTTGACATAGTGAATTGTATTGGACTGTTTTTAAGGTCCATTTAAAACTATTGGCCTAAATTCAAGTGCTTTGCCTCAACAACACATATTGTTCTAAAGTGTAGGCCAAGTTGTTTACTTGATCTCAATGACGGGATGGCTGGAAGTGTGCCTTTATGTTGCTTGGACCGATGTGAGGTACACGAGAATGATTACCCTGTTCATCTAAGCAGTGAAGCGTAACTGGATCGTGGACGGTTGGCTGAGAATCCCACTGATATCATGTTACCCTGGAGACGTATGCGATCCCATTTGTAACACTGTCCCTTTGTTTTGTCAATGCGGAAGTAGGCTGAACTATGGTGATAATATCCCTCTTTGTTTTTTATCAGCACCCTCTGTAAAGTCAACTAATGTCTGAATCGTTTTGGAAACTGTGTGTTGATCATTTTATCTTAACTGGGGAACAAGTGTTTCCTTGGCCACTCTGGCCTAACAGCTGTTATACTACCCTGTGGTGTTTTACACCCTGTCTCTCCTGGCAACAGGAACACAGGCAAAAACACGCACACATGGTAATGATAACACACCAAACCAAAAAGAGGCAGTTGAAAGATTGGAGTAGTGTCTTCAGTAAGGTAGTGCAATAGTTTTTTTGGGGGGACCTCAGACTTGTGACAGTTGACTGGAAAGGGAGGTTAAGCTAGGTTTAACTAGCTCATGGCCAGTCCAGAGCCTTTTATAGGTTACATAGCTAGATAATGAATGTAAGCTCAAGCTCAAGGCTCTGGCTACCACTGCCTCCTCACTACACAAGACTTAGGAACCCCTTATTTCTCCGTAAGAGAAACTTGTGGGTACATTCCAGTGCATTCAAACCACATGTCACAGTACTCATGTAGGCTTACATACGCACATACGTGACTGCTGTGCCTGCTTGCATCGCTAGCCCGCCATGCCTGGGAATGACGAGCGGCCCACCTCCATGTCCACCACTGGCAGCGAGGACGCCAGCAGCGACGCCGAGTCGTCGTCTGACCGCTGTAACAGCATCATGTCTGCCAGCGACTTTGACTGCTCCCGCCGGAGCTTCACCAGTGACTGCTCCAGCAGCAAGCACAGCTCGCCCTCCTGTGAGTAGATCTCCTTCCTCCCTGTCTAGTAGGACTGCTTCTTATGCTTGTCAAAATGTCACTCTAAAAATTGCATTTCCATTTCCTACCCTCATCCAGAAAGTGTGGACTTGCACACTTCCCATCTGTGATTTAAAAGCATTGGATTGGTGTTGTCATCACTTTTGGAGTAGTATAGAGAATCGGAATGCAACACTGTGTGCCCTCTCCCAACTTTGGTTGAGCTTTCAAATGCCAAAATGTTACTCTCAACATGTTGTTTTTGTTCTTTTATTTTAATGCCCCCTATTTACAGCCAGCCCGCCCAAAACTATAACACTGGATGATGTCATGTCTTCTGCCCGGGACCTGTCCAACCTGACCTTGGCCCACGAGATCATCGTCAACCGTGATTTCCATGTGGAGCAGCCCCACCTACCTCAGAACAGGTACCTACCACCTCAAAATGGATGCCCAGTGAACATGGCCATCACTTGGGCTACTCAAATGCCAATTGACAACTGATTATATTGACATGTTTTGCCAATTGGCCTGGACCCTTTTACTACAAGCAGCCCTGCTGATCCATCACAACTGGTCTGCCGACGTAACCTCACGAGGGGGCTACAACAGACTTCTTCCGTCCCTCTAAGGCCCTTGTGCTAGCCCTGCCCGATAGCTGTCTGAATCGCCGTGTCTCCAGCCCGCCTAGCTACTCACTGGACTCTATGATCACTCGGCTACGCATGCCTCTCCCTAATGTCAATATGCCTTGTCCATTGCTGTTTTGGTTAATGATTATTGTCTTATTTCACGGTAGAACCCCTAGCCCTGCTCAATATGCCTTAGCTAACCCTTTTGTTCCACCTCCCACACATGCGGTGACCTCACCTGGCTTAAATGGTGTCTCTAGAGACAATACCTCGCTCATCGTCACTCAATGCCTAGGTTTACCTCCACTGTATTCACATCCTACCATACCTTTGTCTGTACATTATGCCTTGAATCTATTCTACCGCGCCCAGAAACCTGCTCCTTTTACTCTCTGTTCCGAACGTTCTAGACGACCAGTGGCCTTTAGCCGTACCCTTATCCTACTCCTCCTCTGTTCCTCTGGTGATGTGGAGGTTAATCCAGGCCCTGCAGTGCCTAGCTCCACTCCCATTCCCCAGGCGCTCTAATTTGTTGACTTCTGTAACCGTAAAAGCTTTGGTTTCATGCATGTTAACATTAATAGCCTCCTCCCTGTTTGTTTCATTCACTGCTTTAGCACACTCTGCCAACCTGGATGTCCTAGCCGTGTCTGAATCCTGGTTTAGGAAGGCCACCAAAACCCCTGAAATTCATCCCTAATTATACAATTTTCCGACAAGATTGAACTGCCAAAGGGGGCGGAGTTAGCCTGCAGAGTTCTGTCTTACTATCCAGGTCTGTGCCCAAACAATTTGAGCTTCTACTTTTAAAAATCCACCTTTCTAGAAACAAGTCTCTCACTGTTGCCGCTTGCTATAGACCACCTTCTGCCCCCAGCTGTGCCCTGGACACCTTATGTGAATTGATTGCCCCCCATCTATCTTCAGAGCTCGTGCTGTTAGGTGACCTAAACTGGGACATGCTTAACACCCCGGCCATCCTACAATCTAAGCTTGATGCCCTCCATCTCACACAAATTATTAATGAACCTACCAGGTACAACCCCTAATCCGTAAACACGGGCACCCTCATAGATATCATCCTAACCATCCTGCCCTCCAAATACACCTCTGCTGTCTTCAACCAGGATCTCAGCGATCACTGCCTCATTGCCTGCGTCCGTAATGGGTCTGCGGTCAAACAACCACCCCTCATCACTGTCGAACGCTCCCTTAAAAACTTCAGAGAGAAGGCCTTTCTAAACGACCTGGCCCGGGTATCCTGGAAGGATATTGACCTAATTCCGTCAGTAGAGGATGCCTGGTTATTCTTTCCTCACCATCTTAAATAAGCATGCCCCATTCAAAAAATGTAGAACCAGGAACAGATATAGCCCACTCCACACTTGACTTCCCTTGACCAGCACAAAAACATCCTGTGGCGTTCTGCTAGCATCGAATAGTTAGGAACCAATATACATAGGCAGTTAGGAAAGCAAAGGCTAGCTTTTTCAAACAGAAATTTGCATCCTGCAGCACCAACTCCAAAAAGTTCTGGGACACTGTAAAGTCCATGGAGAATAGGAGCACCTCCTCCCAGCTGCCCACTGCACTGAGGCTAGGAAACACTGTCACCACCGATAAATCCACGATAATTTGTCAATTTCAATAAGCATTTTTCTACGGCTGGCCATGCTTTCCACCTGGCTACCCCTACCCCGGTCAACAGCCCTGCACCCCCCACAGCAACTTGCCCAAGCCTCCCCCATTTCTCCAAATCCAGAAAGCTAATGTTCTGAAAGAGCTGCAAAAACTGGACCCCTACAAATCAGCCAGACTAGACAATCTGAACCTCTCTTTCTAAAATTATCAGCCAAAATTGTTGCAACCCCTCTTACTAGCCTGTTCAACCTCTTATTCATATCGTCTGAGATCCCCAAAGATTGGAAAGCTGCCGCGGTCATCCCCCTCTTCAAAGGGGGAGACACTCTAGACCCAAACTGCTACAGACCTATATCTATCCTACCCTGCCTTTTCTAAGGGCTTCGAAAGCCAAGTTAACAAACAGATCACCGACCATTTCGAATCCCACCATACATCCTCCGCTATGCAATCTGGTTTCCAAGCTGGTCATGGGTGCACCTCAGCCACGCTCAAGGTCTTAAACGATATCATAACCGCCATTGATAAGAGACAATACTGTGCAGCTGCATTCATCGACCTGGCCAAGGCTTTCAACTCTGTCAATCACCACATTCTTATCGGCAGACTCAATAGCCTTGGTTTCTCAAATGACTGCCTCGCCTGGTTCACAAACTACTTCTCTGATAGAGTTCAGTGTGTCAAATCGGATGGCCGGTTGTCCGGACCTCTGGCAGTTTCTATGGGGGTGCCACAGGTTTCAATTCTCGGGCTGACTCTTTTCTCTGTATACATCAATGATGTTGCTCTTGCTGCTGGTGATTCTCTAATCCACCTCTACGCTGGCGACACCATTCTGTATACTTCTGGCCCTTCTTTGGATACTGTGTTAACTAACCTCCAGACGAGCTTCAATGCCATACAACTCTCCTTCCGTGACCTCCAACTGCTCTTAAATGCAAGTAAAACTAAATGCATGATCTTCAACCGATCGCTGCCCGCACCTGCCCGTCCGTCTACTCTGGACGGTTCTGACTTAGAATATGTGGACAACTACAAATACCTAGGTGTCTGGTTAGACTGTAAACTCTCCTTCCAGACTCACATTAAACATCTCCAATCCAAAATTAAATCTAGAATCGGCTTCCTATTTCGCAGTAAAGCATCCTTCACTCATGCTGCCAAACAGACCTCGTAAAACTGACTATCCTACCGATCCTTGACTTCGGCGATGTCATTTACAAAATAGCCTCCAACACTCTACTCAGCAAATTGGATGCAGTCTATCACAGTACCATCCGTTTTGTCACCAAAGCCCCATTATACTACCCACCACTGCGAACTGTATGCTCTCGTTGGCTGGCCCTCGCTTCTTATTTGTCGCCAAACCCACTGACTCCAGGTCATCTATAAGTCTATGCTAGGTAAAGCCCCGCCTTATCTCAGCTCACTGGTCACCATAGCAGCACCCACCCGTAGCACGCGCTCCAGCAGGTATATTTCGCTGGTCACCCCCAAAGCTAATTCCTCATTTGGCCACCTTTCCTTCCAGTTCTCTGCTGCCAATGACTGGAACGAATTTCAAAAATCACTCCCTCACTAACTTCAAGCATCAGCTGTCAGAGCAGCTCACATATCACTGCACCTGTACATAAACCATCTGTAATTAGCCCATCCAACTAACTCATCCCCATACAGGTTTTTTTTTTTGTTGCTCCTTTGCACCCCAGTATCTCTACTCTACATTCATCTTCTGCACATATATCACTCCAGTGTTTAATTGTTAAATTGTAATTATTTCACCACTATGGCCTATTTATTGCCTTACCTCCCTTATCTTACCTCATTTGCACACACTGTATATAGACTTTTTCTATTGTGTTATTGACTGTATGCTTGTTTATTCCATGTGTAACTCTGTGTTGTTGTTTGTCGCACTGCTTTTCTTTATCATCGCCAGGTCGCAGTTGTAAATGAGAACTTGTTCTCAACTAGCCTACCTGTTTAAATAAAGGTAAAATAAAATGATCCTTTTCAGTTTGGAGAAGCAAGTGAAAGATATAGTTCACAAGGCGTTCTGGGATAGCCTGGAGTCTGAGCTGAATGATGACCCACCAGAGTATGAGCACGCCATCAAACTGCTGGAGGAGATCAGAGAGGTGAGCTTTGGCCCTTTTCCCCTCTATCAAACTTGATGAATCCATGGTTGGCAAGCTTATCCTTTCAGTTAGATGACCCTGTTGGAAGACTTTGAAAACGTATAATTTACAACTCCCTGAGCAGTAATCACTGATCTGACACAAGTGGATAAGCAACAGTTATGTAGTGGAATCCATTCTTTCACCTGTCCACTTGTGTATGTATTGTGAATGTACGCAAGAAGGATGTATTTAAAATGGGCTAATAGCTTTTAAGGTTGATATCTTCTAACTATATATTTTGTTTCTTTCCTTCATTTTTAAAAACCATTTACTATGAACAGATCCTGCTGTCGTTCCTGAGCCCTGGAGCAAATCGGCTGCGGACTCAGATCCTGGAGGTGCTGGATATGGATCTGATTCGCCAGCAGGCGGACAAGGAAGTGGTGGACATACAGGGCCTGGCCTCTTACATCGTCACCATCATGGGCAAGCTGTGCGCCCCTGTCCGCGACGACGAGGTCAAGAAGCTCCGCGAGAGCCGCGACAACGTTGTGTCAATGTTCAAGTACGTTTGGGCAAAGTTTTGTTTCCAACTCTTGTGAATATTTATTTGGATAATTGTAGCCATCCCCATATGGCTGGCACCCATTTGATCCATTTGGATCTCTAAAGCTGCCGTGCATTTGGAAAGTGTTCAGACCCCTTGATTGTTTTCCACATTTTGTTGTTACATCCTTATTCTAAAATTGATTTAAAAAAATGTAATCAATCGACACACAATATCACAATGACAAAGCGAAAACAAGTTTAGACATTTTTGCTAAATTTGAAAATAAATATATAAAAAATACCTTCTTTACATAAGTATTCGGACCCTTTGCAATGAGAATTGAAATTGAGCTCAGATGTGTTCTGTTTCCATTCATCATCCTTGATATGTTTCTTCAACTTAATTGGAGTCCAACTGTGGTAAATTCAATTGATCCTTTTAGATCTCCAAAGCTAGAAGTACAGATGTTGAGGCATGGGCTTAATGACGGCAAGTCACTAGGTATTTCTTCTGGAGCCAAATCCAAAGCATCTGTTTTGAGTGTTATTACATTGAGCAGGGAGATCTTCCGGGTGCTGGACCTGATGAAGATGGACATGGTGAACTTTACCATCCAGAGCCTGCGGCCCGATCTGCGGAGGCAGTCAGTGGAGTACGAGAGGGCCAAGTTCCAGAGCATCGTGGAGAAGACTCCCAGTGAGTCTGCATTGTTATTAACCTTTATTTATGAGGAACATTTTATTGGCAATGGTCTGGTCTTTTGGATAAGTTCCCTGTTCCTTATCAAATGCATTTGACAGTTGAGTGCCTCAAGGTCAGCTTAGTATTCATTCATTGTTTTAACAGGGTGTGCTCCTGTGTAAGGTTCAGATTCCAGCTGGTTTTCTTCCAAACCAAAGTAAATTAGGTGCTGGTACTGCTTTATGGTATTAGGGGATGTTTGATTTGGGGTATGTACAGCATGTGAAGCATGGGTGTGATTTCTCTACATCATTAAATGAAAGATCACTATTAAATGTCATACAAATAACTGTCCTAACTTCCTCAGGTGCGTTGGACCATACCACTGAGTGGATCAAGTCCTCTCTGGAGGAAATGCTTTTCTCCATGCCAACCGTGGAGCAGCCCAACAGCCATGGGAAGGCGGGGAAAGCCCTGCCAAGTCCCCTCCTGGTCTTCAACAGTGGATTCATCCGCATCCTCACCTGGGACTACCACAAGAGCCCACTGCCTGAGGTGGGTTGGAGTGTGTGTGTGTGTGTGTGTGTGTGTCTTAGTACACAGACGGTTTCAAAATAATTATTTGCTTATTCAAGACATATCTTGATTGCCATTGGATTACTCGTCTTTTGTTATTAAGAAAAGGTGACATTCAGTGTGTTTGTCAAGTGGCGTGGGTATTGCTGAATGTTCACAGGGGAAACGTGTGTGTAAATAGAGGCGACGAGGATGTTGACAGGTGTTTGCTTCTGTTTCTGTGTGTTATACTTCTTGGTCAAATGCATTTGTGGTGTTTATTTGCATATAGACTATTATCTAGAGGGTTTGTATGAATACAAGTGTCTCTCAACCAACTTACAACCACAAGTCTATTAAATGACCATTGTCTAAAATCTAGTCTCCATGGGGTGAATCCTAACTTCCACTAATGTCAAATGTTAATTTAGTCATGAATTGATGTCAATGGGAGACTAAGTAAAAATGTGGCTTAAGTTGATAATTCCCTATATGTGAAGGCCATTTGAGTCTCTCAGTGTGTGTGTTTAACCCACTCAGACCCTGATGACAGACGAGGTGCGTCTGCGGGAGCTCCAGCGTAGGCTCCAGCTGCTGAAGGCCGTTGCCTCCGTGCTGCTCATTGTCTACAGCGCCATCGGAGGGCCCATCTCGGGGCTGCCCGCACTGGCCGAGCGCCTCAAGAGGATGACCAGCGTGCTCCTGGAGGGCATGCACAGCACGTAGGGTCTACATCACACACACATATCAATTTCAATGTGAAAATTGAGACTGACAACTTCCTCCACTCTGCAGGGACTTTAATCTGTCAGATGCTCTGGGGAACGTCAGTGATCAGATCTGCTGTGAGCTCAACAAGTCCCTGACTGAAAGGAACTACCCAGCCTTGCCCCCAGAACTCCAGGTCACACTCAAGGGCCAGATCACCAGCATCACCCAGGAAAACAACCCTATCCGCAGTCTTGTGGGTAAGCAAAACGACATCTGAGGGCCTGACATGGCTCACTAACTATTTAATTGTATATATTTAATGCAATGTTCTCAGCCAAGCTACAATGCATTCGGCAAAGTATTCAGACCCCTTGACTTTTTCCACATGTTACGTTACAGCCTTATTCTAAAGTTGATTGAATTGTTGTTTTTTTTTGCTCATCAATCTACACACTATACCCCATAATGACAAAACAATTTCTACATTTATAACAAATAAAAAAAAAAGAACGGAAATATCACATAAGTATTCAGACCCTTTACTCAGTACTCTGTTGAAGCACCTTTGGCAGCGATTACAGCCTTGAGTCTTTTTGGGTATGACGCTACAAGCTTGGCACACCTGTATTTGGGGAGTTTATCCAATTCTTCTCTGCAGATCCTCATAAGCTCTGTCAGGTTGGATGGGGAGCGTCGCTGCACAGCTATTTTCAGGTCTCTAGAGGTTTGTTTGGGTTCAAGTCCGGGCTCTGGCTGGGCCACTCAAGGACATTCAGAGACTTGTCCCGAAGCCATTCCTGCGTTGTCTTGGCTGTGTGCTTAGGGTCATTATACTGTTGGAAGGTGAACCTTCACCCCAGTCTGAGGTCTTGAGCGCTCTGGAGCAGGTTTTCATCAAGGATTTCTCTGTACTTTGCGCCGTTCATCTCTGCCTCATCCTGACAAGTCTCCCAGTCCCTGCTGCTGAAAAGCATCCCCACAGCATGATGCTGCCACCACCATGCTTCACCGGGATGGTGCCAGGTTCTTGGTTTCATCAGATCAGAGAATCTTGTTTCTCATGATCTGAGTCCTTTAGGTGCCTTTTGGCAAACTCCAAGTGGGCTGTCATGTGCCTTTTACTGAGGAGTGGCTTCTGTCTGGCCACTCTACCATAAAGGCCTGATTGGTGGAGTGCTACAGAGATGGTTGTCCTTCTGGAAGGTTCTCCCATCTCCACAGAGGAGCTCTGTCAGAGTGACCATCGGGTTCTTGGCCACCTCCCTGACCAAGGCCCTTCTCCCCCGATTGCTCAGTTTGGCTGGGGCAGCCAGCTCTAGGAAGAGTCTTGGTTCTTCCAAACTTCTTCCATTTAAGAATGATGGAGGCCACTGTGTTCTTGGGGACCTTCAATGTTTTGGTACCCTTCCCCAGATCTGTGCCACGACACAGTCCTTTCTCTGAGCTCTAAGGTCAATTCCTTCAACCTCATGGCTTGGTTTTTGCTCTGACATGCACTGTCAACTGTGGGACCTTATATAGACAGGTGTGTGCCTCTCCAAATCAGTTGAATTTACCACAGGTGGACTCCATTCAAGTTATAGAAACATCTCAAAGATGATCAATGGAAACAGGATGCACCTGTGCTCAATTTCAAGTTTTATAGCAAAGGGTCTGAATTCTTCAGGTATTTCTGTTTTATTTTTAATACATTTGCAAATTTCTAAACCTGTTTTTTCACTCAGTCATTATGGGGTTTGTATGTAGATCGATGAGGATAAAAACATTTTTTTAATCAATTTTAGAATGAGGCTGTAACGTAACAAAATGTGGAAGAAGGGGTCTGAATACTTCCCGAATGGACTGTGTAATTGTACATTGTATGAAAATTTGCTCTAGTTTATTGAATTGCTTGAATATCTCACAATTGTCTCGTGCCTGTTTTTCTGATCGCTCTGTTTGTTCTGTGCCTCTTCTCCATTCCTCTCCAGAGGGAAGGGTCCAGCAGTACTTCCGGGTGCTCCTCGCCACGCCCAACTCTCACGTGAATCCGCCCCCGACGCCCGGAGGCCTGGCCCTGATCCAACCGGAGCTTACCTCCTTGGCGGTCACCTTCGTCAGCCTGGTCAACTTCAACAAGCAGGTCTACAGCCCCTTCTACATGATGATCCTCAAGACCCTGCTCTTCAGTAACGTGGCGCCTCCACCGGCAGCCACCGCACCTCAGGACCCCACCATACAGAACCCTGTGAACTCCAACTAGGACCGCCAACCTACCTACCGATCCAGGAGCAATGCAAAGCTAGAGCTGACAACACCTTATTTGAAAAAGGGGCGAAGAAAGGAAAGACTTAGCAGCTAGCTAAACCCACCCCCCCAGTGGTCGTTCTGATTCCTTGAGGCTGCAATCGCTCCCCTAACCCTCCTTCCCTTAGGCTTTAGATGAAGTAGTATCACAGCTACGTTTTGTCTAGAACGTCGGGGTGCGTGTATTAGAGGTGCGTCAGGAAAATGACAACGAGCGATTGTGGTGCACGTACAAGCTTTGACTAATCCACCTCCCACTGTCGTGTATTGCGACATCCACTTTGTGACACCTGACCTGATCTGTTAAATTTTGTGTAGATTCATACCTAGAAACTGACCCTAGTGTTTTGTGTGAGGAATCTTTCCCAAGGTCCTTTTTTAGTTAGATTAGGGTACGTTGTGAATCTGCAATTACATGGAAGGGAGTGCTCGACGTCCATTCTCCTGTTGTTATTTTGGAGGGTGTCATCGGAAAAGGGTAGAACGTTCATGAAATGCTACTGTTACAAAGAACATTTATACACATTTCATAGACTTTATGACAAAAGGGAAAGGCCTATATATATTTATAATCATGTCGCCCATTTTTACATCACATTTCATATGCTTTATGCTGTGCAGAGCGTAGCTTAAATAAAGTCGATCTATAACAGTTTGTTACATGTTGACAAATCCAGAACACAAAATGCTATATTATTCATGCCATTAGCCTATTCATTGAAGTGCCACCATTTGAATAGAAATGTAAAAAGTTGGTTTTTAACTTATGTCGTCTTGTGATAACTCACCATTAAACTGGTTAGGGCTCGGGAAATGTCATCTTGAATGAAAACACGAGACTTGTTTTAATTGTTGCTTTCCAACATATCGAAGACATGTTTAAATCACTTGAGCTAAATTAGGGGACTATTAATTAATATAACTTTTTTGGGGGCTGATTAATTGATGTGGTTATGGCATCACTAAACCTGATGGATTCTGACCTTTGACCTTTTGGAGATACATTACATTTATTTTGTTTTATTTTGTGATAACATTCGTTGGAAAATGTTTAGTTGTATGTTAGCCCTTGCATAGTATTCAGTAATTTTGTTGGGTTGTTTGAATGTGTTGACTTAATGTAGATTGTTATTTTGTATAAGTGTATTTATGAAGTCGCTTGCTTTATATCTTTAAGGTACCAGTATTAGTTGTCCTTCTGTACCTATATTTCCCTAAAAGCTATCCAACAGCTGTCTACTTCTGGACATTTTATGTAATATCTGTCTTTGGTTTAGAACTCGAGTCATGAGAGGTGCTGAAGATGGGTGTTTTGAAATGTCTAAAACTTCCCACAATGGAACTTTTTGATGCAGAATAAACATTATGTTATTAGCTTTTAAAATTCACTTGAATAAATACATGTTTATCTTCTCATGTAATGCAGCTATAATACAATAAACTCTCATGCAGTACCTTATTATTTGTCTTGCAGTGTCCTGTGTGTACTTATTGACAGTTGTAAAACCTGCAAAGGGGTGGCAGGGTAGCCTAGTGGTTGGACTAGTAACTGAAAGGTTGCAAGTTCAAATCCCCGAGCTGACAAGGTACAAATCTGTTGTTCTGCCCTGAACAGGCAGTTAACCCACTGTCATTGAAAATAAGAATTTGTTCTAAACTGACTTGACTAGTAAAAAAAAAAGGGCATATATTGTATAGATTACAATCGGACAAGGAATGTAACTAGAAGGAACATTCCTTGCTGTTAGATTACAGAACTCCAATGACCTGACAAATCAGCTCTCTGTACACTCCCTGCTGCAGTGACTGGGGCCACTGTTTTGAAGCCTCCATCTTGCCCCCACCCGTTTAATGCATTAGTTTTAAATTATATGTGGCTAAAAATATACAAAACATTTCCTTAGTGTATTTTTTTTTGTTTTAAAGTTCTGTTACTGTCCCCACTACAACAAAAAATAATGTAGAATTCCATGTATTCCTATCCTATGGAGGACTGCTCTTTCTGGGGATAGCCAATATGACTGACCTTGCGGCTTCAAAGCCTCTCAGTGGCTAGGGCAGCCGCTCTAGGAAGAGTCTTGGTGGTTCCAAATCATTTGCAATCCAGGGTTTATATGTGTCACTGGTGAGTATTTGCGTTTCCAAGCAACGCGTCCCTCCTGAAACCGGTTTTGAGGAAATAATGGTAGCTGAAGGTACAGCAAATTATGTTTCTTATCTATTAATATCAATTAATTATTTCGGTATTCTCCAAATTATGACAAATTCAAGTGGTATTTTCGTTATTTTTATATCGTTTTTAGAGCGCACTTGTCAAACAAAGTTCCAACTTCCATTGCTTGCTGGCTAGCTAATGTAAACTAGCTAGTTAGTACAGAGCATTGCTTGAAAGATTGCGCTTTACTGTTCAAGAGGGGAGCTACCCATTGGGCAAAAACAGGTTGAATAAATAATTTTTTATTTTATTTTATTTGATTACGTAGAATTAACCTAAATCCAATGACTTGGTGATGTTCAAGAGTGGAACTGCCCACTGGGCAGAAACTGGTTGAATAAACGTTGTTTCCACGTCTTTTTATCAAAATGTTATGTGATGACGTTGAATTAACCTAAATCCAATGACTTGGTTAAATGTTTTGTTGATTTCACGTTCCATTCACGTTAGTTGACAACTCAACCAAATGTAAATCAAAACTAGACGTTGAACTGGCGTCTGTGCTCATGTGGGTAGCTAGATATTTGGTTCACAAAGTTACCATAAATGAAAAATGACAGCCTGTGAATGTGAATCATAACAGGCAGCTGGTACAGAAATTCATGTCTTTGTGTGCATCATGTAGCTACAGTATGTGTATGACCCAAGAGAGGTCTGAACCTGGACCCAGGTGAGCATGCATGCCCAAAAGTGCCATGTCATTTAAAAAAATATATTATTATTTTATTTCCCCATTATTTAATAACCAGGTAGGCTAGTTGAGAACAAGTTCTCATTTACAACTGCGACCTGGCCAAGATAAAGCAAAGCAGTGTGACACTAACAACAACACAGAGTTACACATGGAATACACAAACATACAGGTAATAACACAATAGAAAAAGTCTATATACAGTGTGTGCAAATGAGGTAGGATAAGGGAGGTAAGACAATAAATAGGCCATAGTGGTGAGATAATTACAATATAGAAATTAAACTATATCACTGGAGTGATAGATGTGCAGAAGATGAGTGTGCAAGTAGAGATACTGGGGTGCAAAGGAGCAAAAATAAATAACAGTATGGGGATGAGGTAGGTGGATGGGCTATTTACAGATGGGCTATGTACAGGTGCAGTGATCTGTGAGCTGCTCTGACAGCTGGTGCTTAAAGCTAGTGAGAGAGATAGGAGTCTCCAGCTTCAGTGATTTTTGCAGTTCGTTCCTGTCATTGGCAGCAGAGAACTGGAAGGAAAGGCGGCCAAAGTAGGAATTGGCTTTGGGGTGACCAGTGAAATATACATGCTAGAGCGCGTTTCACAGGTCAAATCAAATGTATTTATAAAGCCCCCCTTACATCAGCTGATGTCACAGAGTGCTGTACAGAAACCCAGCCTAAAACCCCAAACAGCAAGCAATGCAGGTGTAAAAGCACAGTGGCTAGGAAAAACTCCCTAGAAAGGCCAAAACCTAGGAAGAAACCTAGAGAGGAACCAGGCTGTGAGGGGTGGCCAGTCCTCTTCTGGCTGTGCCGGGTGCAGATTATAACAGAACATGGACAAGATTTTAAAATGTTCATAAAACAGGCAGAACAGTTGAAACTGGAGAAGCAGCACGGCCAGGTGGACTCGGGACATCAAGGAGTCATCAGGCCAGGTAGGCCTTGAGGAATGGTCCTAATGCTCAGGTCCTCCAAGAGAGAGAGAGAGAGAGAGAGAGAGAGAGAGAGAGAGAGAGAGAGAGAGAGAAGAAGAAAAAAGAAAGAAAGAGAGAGATAATTAGAGAGAGCATACTTAAATTTGCACAGGACACCAGATAAGAGAAGAAATACTCCAGATATAACAGACGGACCCTAGCCCCCCGACACATAAACTAGTGCAGCATAAATACTGGGGGCTGAGACAGAAGGGGTCGGGAGACACTGTGGCCCCGTCCGACGATACCCCCGGACAGGGCCAAACAGGCAGGATATAACCCCACCCACTCTGCCGAAGCACAGCCCCCACACCACTAGAGGGATATCTTCAGCCACCAACTTACCATCCTGAGACAAGGCCGAGTATAGCCCACAAGATCTCCGCCACGGCACCAGTAAGCCAGTGACTCAGCCCCTGTAATAGGGTTAGAGGCAGAGAATCCCAGTGGAGGGGAACCGGCCAGGCAAAGACAGCAAGGGTGGTTCGTTGCTCCAGTGCCTTTCCGTTCACCTTCACACTCCTGGGCCAGACTACACTCAGTCATAGGACCTACTGAAGAGATGAGTCTTCAATAAAGACTTAAAGGTTGAGACCGAGTCTGCGTCTCTCACATGGATAGGCAGACTATTCCATAAAAATGGAGCTCTATAGGAAAAAGCCCTGCCTTCAGCTGTTTGCTTAGAAATTCTAGGGACAGTAAGGAGGCTCTGCGTCTTGTGACCATAGCGCTGCGTGTAGGTATGTACGGCAGGACCAAATCGGAAAGATAGGTAGGAGCAAGCCCATGTAATGCTTTGTAGGTTAGCAGTAAAACCTTGAAATCAGCCCTTGCCTTAACAGGAAGCCAGTGTAGAGAGGCTAGTACTGGAGTAATATGATACAATTTTTTGGGGTTCTAGTCAAGATTCTAGCAGCCGTGTTTAGCAATAACTGAAGTTTATTTAGTGCTTTATCCGGGTAGCCGGAAAGTAAAGCATTGCAGTAGTCTAACCTAGAAGTTACAAACGCATGGATTAACTTTTCTGCATCATTTTTGGACAGAAAGTTTCTGATTTTTACAATGTTACGTAAATGGAAAAAGCTGTCCTTGAAACAGTCTTGATATGTTCGTCAAAAGAGAGATCAGGGTCCAGAGTAACGCCGAGGTCCTTCACAGTTTTATTTGAGACGACTGTACAACCATCAAGATTAATTGTCAGATTCAACAGAAGATCTCTTTGTTTCTTGGGACCTAGAACTAGCATCTCTGTTTTGTCAGAGTTTAAAAGTAGAACATTTTCCGCCATCCACTTCCTTATGTCTGAAACACAGGCTTCCAGGGAGGGCAATTTTGGGGCTTCACCATGTTTCATCGAAATGTACAGCTGTGTGTCATCCGCATAGCAGTGAAAGTTAACATTATGTTTCCGAATGACATCACCAAGTGGTAAAATATATAGTGAAAACAATAGTGGTCCCAAAACAGAGCCTTGAGGAACACCGAAATTTACAGTTGATTTGTCAGAGGACAAACCATCCACAGAGACAAACTGATATCTTTCCGACAGATAAGATCTAAACCAGGCCAGAACTTGTCCATGTAGACCAATTTGGGTTTCCAATCTCTCCAAAAGAATGTGGTGATCGATGGTATCAAAAGCAGCACAGGTCTAGGAGCACGAGTACAGTTGCAGAGCCTCGGTCTGACGCCATTAAAAGGTAATTTACCACCTTCACAAGTGCAGTCTCAGTGCTATGATGAGGTCTAAAACCAGACTGAAGCGTTTCGTATACATTGTTTGTCTTCAGGAAGGCAGTGAGTTGCTGCGCAACAGCTTTTTCAATTTTTTTGAGAGGAATGGAAGATTCGATATAGGCCGATAGTTTTTTATATTTTCTGGGTCAAGGTTTGGCTTTTTTAAGAGAGGCTTTATTACTGACACTTTTAGTGAGTTTGGTACACATCCGGTAGATAGAGAGCTGTTTATTATGTTCAACATAGGAGGGCCAAGCACAGGAAGCAGCTCTTTCAGTAGTTTAGTTGGAATAGGGTCCAGTATGCAGCTTGAAGGTTTAGAGGCCATGATTATTTTCATCAATGTGTCAAGAGATATGGTACTAAAAAAACTTGAGTGTCTCTCTTGATTTTATGTCCTGGCAAAGTTGTGTGGACTCAGGACAACTGAGCTTTGGAGGAATACGCAGATTTAAAGAGGAGTCCGTAATTTGCTTTCTAATGATCATGATCTTTTCCTCAAAGACGTTCATGAATGAATCACTGCTAAAGTGAAAGCCATCCTCTCTTGGGGAATGCTGCTTTTTAGTTAGCTTTGCGATAGCAGGGTGGGTGCTGCTATGGTGACCAGTGAGCTGAGATAAGGCGGGGCTTTACCTAGCAGGGACTTGTAAATGACCTGGAGCCAGTGGAATGCTGGTCATATGCTGAAACCAAAGAGCTGCTTATTCAAGCTCTTTAGATCAGTGTATACCAAGGCTTCTTTGCTGTCTATGTCAAACAGTGAGGGGATGAGCGGTGGCAAAATTAAAGTGGTGGGCCGCCTCTCCCGAGCGGCGGAGGCCAAACGACGGGTGGCAGACGGCCAGGACATGCTCTACTCCATGACCCAGATGGTGGCCTGCACCCAGGACATCCAGCAGAGATACTGCAGAATCCTGGGGCCACTGTCCCTCTTCTTCCAGTCCAGCCCAGAGGGAGAGAAGAGGGCAGGTATGTGGGGACCTAAAGCTGTTTTAGGGAAGACAGCCAGGTGCCTCGTGTGAGGTGCTATTGATGATCCTTGATTGTAGGCATGAGGCCTTGAGTTATTTGAATCAACAAAAGGATGTGTAGACAGTTTTACTCAAATTCTAAAGTCTAGGCCTATTCATTTACAGGGCTGACCTGAAAACACAAACAGGGTGTCGATCTACACAGTCTATTTTCTCTATCCACATGCCCCACACATCTTTTACGATGCCAAAACAAATATTTTTATAGTTTTTTTGAATGGAGGTGATACAGGAGAATGAAAGATATGTACACATGTCCCGGGTGTGTTGTTCCTCCCAGACAGGGTCCAGGAGGAGAGGCCAGTGTCCCCGTCGGTGTCAGAGGGGGTGAAGACCAACCCCACCTCCCTGGCCGACATGTGTCAGCAGCTGCAGTACAGGATCCAGGAGCATTCCGTGCTCCACTCCACCCCTGTGGAGGATCAGCAAGCTCTGGTGAGCCACTCCATTAGGATCCACTATACACTCTCTCTCTCTCCTAAGCATCTACTAAATGGATGGATGGTTGGATAGATAAATGGATGGAACACTGACACACACACACAGCCCCCACCCACCCAAAACACTCTGCGACTCCCCCTCCCCCAAGGCGGCGGTGATGACGTCAGAGCTGGGCCTGATCTGGCAGGACCTGAAGGTGCTGATGGACGAGCCCACGCTGAACCAGGAGGAGAATAGGCAGCTGCAGGCGGAGACGTGCCAGGAGGTGCTCCGCATCTGCCAGGAGCTCTACCTCAACTACCTCCACCTGCTGGACAGGCTGAGGCGCCGCGCCGTCTTCAGCGACCAGGCCAACCGCAGCCGCCTGGGGGCCCAGATGGCCATAGACTGCACCAGCCTGTGAGCAAGGTTTCCCCTAGCTCGATTATTTCCTAAGTGGGGATCAAAGATCCTCAAATCAACATCTCTAGCTTCTTTAAACCAATATATACAATTGAAACCAATTGTAGCCAAATTCTTATAGGCGAACTTGCCATCTAAGCTCGTTACTGAATTATCGATCATCCGCCTTTTGTCGATAAGTGCAAACTCACCAAGCAGCTGTAAACACAATTGGTTGTTATTGTTCTCCTTATTGCTAACGGTTATGCTTTCTCTGCAGTTTAAACGTCCACTCGATCAGACGCAGCGTAGCGGCAGGGATCAAGGCTACGCGGAGAGCCCGGCTGAGCGCTGAGAGACCCAGAGCTGCCGGACGTGACCTGAAAGGGGCGATGGAGACACATGCAGCGCTGCCATGCAAACTGGACTTCGGTCTGACTCTGCAGGCCAAGGCTGGCTGCAAGAAGAGCGGTGCCATCAGGCAGGGCAAAAACTCTATGGAGAGGGACCTCCGAGAGGTGAGAGACAGAGAAAGAGAGAGGGAGAGAGAGTGTGTGTTGTGTGAGTGTGGGTCGGTGGGTTTGGGTCGGTGGGTGTGCGTGTGTGTGTGTCTGTCTGCGTGTATGCGGTACTTACATCTTTCTGTGTGGGTGTGGTGCGTCTCCATGCGTGTGAATGTGTGTGTACACTTGCTTCTCTGCTGTTTTGGTGTGTGTGTGTGTCTGTGGTAAAGCTACAGGGAGCTGAGATGTTCCCTTCTCTCTCCCTGTCTGTCTTTCAGATGACTGAGAAGATGGGAGACATGGACCTAGAGCAGGTCTATGACCTGATGCCCTGCCACCTGGAGCTGATCACCAACAAAGGCTTGCTATCTCTCTCTCGCTCTTTCTCTCTCTCTCTCTATTGCTCTGTCTCTTTCTCTGTCGCTCTCTCTCTGTCTCGCTCTCTCTCTCTTTCTTTCACACAGACGGGCACACACGCACATAGTCAAGTACACTTGTGACAATGATAAACAATTGTTTGTTAGTTGTACTAGTAGTAGTGATATGCGTGTGTGTTTAGGTGCAGCGCCGGCCAGCTTGCCCAATGTTTCACAGTCAGACGAGGAACCCAGCATGTATTACTATGGCTACACCAGACTAAAGGTATTGGTAGAGTTCCACTATACTATACACATTATACACTATTCACGCCCACTCCCTGAAGATATGCATACAGGATAGTTATTATTTACAAGTCATAACTTATTTAGTTATTTTTTTGGGCACCCAGGGTTGTAGTTCCATGCCAGACCTGCAGAGGGAGACTCTCCTGGAGGAGCTGGAGATGGAGGCCCTGCCTGCCAGATCCCAGTCCCCCCTGGTGCTGCTGGCCACTGAGCCCTGCTCCAGCATCGAGAAGCCCATTGACCCTGCCCACGACCTCAGGAGGTGTGTGTGGGAGGGAGTGTGTGTGTGTGTGTGTGTGTATTTTTGTGCTTGGGTGTGTCTATTTTGTGCTTGTGTGTGTGTGTGTGTGTGAGTGTGTATGTTTGTTCTTATGTGTGTATGTGTCTAGGTTGCTACAGGACAGAGTGATTGTGGATCAGGCTGTGACAGACTCTGACACAGACCTCCCTCCTCTGATCAAGGCAATGACGTGGAGAAGCTCCACCAAACTACAACAGCTCACACACACTCTGCAGGTAGGGAACACACTCTGCAGGTAGGGAACACACTCTGCAGGTAGGGAACACACACCTCTGCGTTTGTAGTGGGTTGCTGCCTGGTCTGTCATTGATTTTTGACTATGCAACTTGCATAATTACACTTATTAACATATCATAATTGGACTTATGTTTTATCATATAGTTTGATGTTGGATGTCTTTATGCTACACTCAAATTGCCATTCGGGGACAATAAAGTGAACTGAACTGAACTGAACTTTAAGAACTGTGTCTTTCTGAAAACATGGTTTGACTTCAAGATTTGGGTTGGAATGTGTACACATGCAAACAAATGCACACACACTAATCTTAGAAACAGGAAGAGGAGGGGGAGAAGAGGGAGAGGTACAGGGTGCCAGTGGAGAAACCGGAGCATCCCCAGGGAGCTGTGGTGAACGTGGCCCTGTCCCATGGCTCTCAAGCCCGCACGGCCGCCGCCCGCGTCTCAGACAGGGTTCTCCGCGACACCATCAACATCCACACATACCCACCCGTCTACAACTACCTCACCAAAGAGGTGGGTCACACAGGAGGTGGAGGATAGACATGTTATTATTGCTACTCAGTGTGTGATGATGGTACTGTTATACTGTCACTATCATTATGACCTCATCATGGTGGTCTGACCTCTCTCTCTCTCTCTCTCTCTCTCTCTCCTGTTCGCTCTCTTTTTCTCTAAACAGCTTGAACTCTCCTCAGTGCAATGGCTGGATCGTAACCTGTTTGCCGGGAAAGAAATAAAGGAAGTCTATAAGGAGTTATCCAAAAGTAAATCTACACAGTATCTCAACTTCGATGAGGTGAGATATACTCTTTTACATTGCCTGTTGAGGAAAAATCCGTTCTTGAATTGGCAATTGTTGAACCAGAATTTAAATTAATCTCTTGAATATCAATAGAATTGACTCCCAAATTATCTGTTCCTTTCCCCTATAGGACCCCATGATAGAGCCAGCCCTGACCAACGTCAGATGGAGTCTGAAGAAGAGGAACCACCAGAGGTTAATCAACCCACAGCTGAAGAGACAGAACACCAAAGTCATGTCCCACAGGTACTGTACCCTGCATCCCACTTGACTCAACACCTCAACACCACTTTAACACGCTCTCTCTCATAATACAACACATTTTCTCACAGAGAGCTGCATCTCTCCCAAGGTAACTCAAAGTGTGTGTGTGTGTGTGTGTGTGTGTCCAGGAAAAGGACTGAGATCCCAGCGGACCATAAGAAACCGGAAGACCAAAATTCCCGGGCCTACACGGCCTGGCTGCAGTGGTGGAAGACTGACCTCTCAGTCGAGGACTACCTCCGATACATCACCAATCAGGTCAGAGGTCACACATTCTGTAGTTACAGGAAGCAAATAGAAGAAGACTTTCTAATTAATAGAAGGCAGTAAATGCATACAATCGATTGAGTAACTAGAAGAAAATCTACCGGTTTTGTGTACAAATAAATCTTAATAGACTTTTGAATTGGACCCTAGATTATGCATGTACATTATAGACATGTCTAGATTTATTTTTTAGTAGTTCTAATTGTTTTGTATTGAATACTGTGCCCTGTTGGGTAGGGCTTGAAAGTTAAACATTTCACTATAATTGTGCATGTGACAAATAAAACGTGAAACTTAAAATAGGTGCCGGTACTCATTTTGGGCTTGAGTACTGTTTTATATTTAGGTGCCAGAACTTGCCAGTACTCAGTACCGAATTTAATGAACGAATGACATTTTATATCCGTGTCAAATCGCCAATTGGCAACCCATCCATTATGGGATTAATTGACACATAAACAAACATTTCAATAGTTCACTATGGTAATTAAATGATAATTCAGCTTCTGTTCTCTGCATTGCGCATCGCATAAAGTAATAATAATTTTAAAAAGAAAGAATGAAAAAGTAAGGTAAAAATCAATACATAAATTACATCCCTAGAGCAGTAAAATAACATACATACATAACATACATACATACATACATAACATACATACATAACATATACAGAAAAAAAGAACCAGAAGTCACCAGTCTGACACAAAGAGAAGATTGATATGGGAGACAAGCCTATACACAATCTAAATACACACGCCATTAACCACATAGAAGCTAAATATGTATACATTTTTTTACAATTTCTTTATAGGTAGCCCTTTTTATTTTATTCCAGGCTTTATTTAAATATTCTGCAAACTGAAATACACAATAGACAAAAAACAATTTCAATTTCTCCTCATCTCTCAGCCACATATTGCCAGGGTATATCTGGTGTCCTTTCTGGAATAAGAGCAAGCGTATATCGTGGTAGAAAGGGCAATAGAGTTTATTTCTCTATTTATTCGAGGTCACAATAGTTCCATAGTCTTTCCTCTTCCATTTCACCACCATACCGACTGGTTTCAATATCCCTGGTCTTACCTGCGCACATAGCAATCTCTTGCTTTTAGGTAGGTTATACATAATATACAGTTGAAGTCAGAAGTTTACATACACTTAGGTTGGAGTCACTAAAGCTTGTTTTTCAACCACTCCACAAATTTCTTTTTAACAAACTATAGTTTTGGCAAGTCGGTTAGGACATCTACTTTGTGCATGACACAAGTAATTTTTCCAACAATTGGTTACAGACAGATTATTTCACTTATAATTCACTGTATCACAATTCCAGTGGGTCAGAAGTTTACATACACTAAGTTGACTGTGCCTTTAAACAGCTTGGAAAATTCCAGAAAATGATGTCATGGCTTTAGAAGCTTCTGATAGGCTAATTGACATAATTTGAGTTAATTGGAGGTGTACCTGTGGATGTATTTCAAGGACTACCTTCAAACTCAGTGCCTCTTTGCTTGACATCATGGGAAAATCAGAAGAAATCAGCCAAGACCTCAGAAAAGAATTGTAGACCTCCACAAGTCTGGTTCAACCTTGGGAGCAATTTCCAAATGCCTGAAGGTGGCACCAAGCAGCCGTCATACCGCTCAGGAAGGAGACACGTTCTGTCTCCTAGAGATGAACGTACTTTGTTGCTAAAAGTGCAAATCAATCCCAGAACAACAGCAAAGAATCTTGTGAAGATGCTGGAGGAAACCGGTACAAAAGTATCTATATGCACAGTAAAACGAGTCCTATATCGACATAACCTGAAAGGCCGCTCAGCAAGGAAGAAGCCACTGCTCCAAAACCGCCATAAAAAAGCCAGACTACGGTTTGCAACTGCACATGGGGACAAAGATCGTACTTTTTGGCGAAATGTCCTCTGGTCTCCTAATCTCAGCTCGTTACCTGTATAAAAGACACCTGGGAGCCAGAAATCTTTCTGATTGAGAGGGGGTCAAATACTTATTTCACACATTAAAATGCAAATCAATTTATAACATTTTTCACATGCGATTTTCTGGATTTTTTTGTTATTCTGTCTCTCGCTGTTCAAATAAACCTACCATTAAAATTATAGACTAATCATTTCTTTGTCAGTGGGCAAACGTACAGAATCAGCAGGGGATCAAATACCTTTTTCCCTCACTGTATTCTGGCAATTGGCATATCCAACAGTCTATTCCAAAGACTCACCATACATGCCTAACATCTCACCTCACAGGGTTCCCAGCCCATATCCCCAGTTATTGCAAGGAGAGGTGCAAACTTGTGGACACCTAAAAAGTAACATACTGCTCTGTTATGGGCATGTTAGTTTTTAAAATACCTCTTAGCACCCCACACTCCTGCTGAATAGTCCAGAACAGGACACACGCATGTCTGATACAGTTTGGAGTACGTAGCATAACCAATATCTTTGAGTGTTTTTGTTTTTCCCATAACTCCTCCAAGAGCTCTACTTGCTGAGTCAGCTAGGGCTGATGTTCCGTATAGAAAGGTAATATGTTCATCAATAATAAGACCCAAATATGTATAATTGCTAGTAAACTCAGAGTCTTCACCAAAAGAAAACTGAAAAACACTTCTCTCAGTACCTGGTTTTCTAAGTCATCTGTGTTTTTGTCTGGTTGATCAGGAGTCTCCATCTTTTACACCAAGTGACTGCACATAACATGCTCTGCAGGTCTTGTTCACTTTCTGCCATCAGAATAATAATCATCAGTATATAAAAGGATACTTAACATTTCATCATCATATCTTACTCCAATATTTAACTGTTTAATTTATTTTGCTAAATCATTTATAAACAAAGCAAACAAAGTCCGGTGGGTGTGGGAAACCAATCTGTATGATATTAATTAACCTGACAGAAGCAATTGGTACTTTGTAAAGAGAATGGATTACGTGATAAAACTTCCCGTCAACCCGTCTTTAACAAATTATATAACTAAAATATCCCTGTTTACAAAATCAAATGTCACGATCTTCCTGAGGGACAGACCAAGGCGCAGCGAGGTATCCAGTATACATTCTTTATTAAATAACGTAACTGGCAAACCGTAAACAAAATGAACGAAGATCGCAACAATGAACAAAACAATAACCCACAAACCCCTAGTGAAAACTACAAACATATATATGGTTCCCAATTAGAGGTAACGACACTCAGCTGCCTCTAATTGGGAACCATTACCCCAACATAGAAATAGATCACCTAGAACAAAAAAAACCTACACCAAAACGAAACTAAACACGCCAGCCTATAAAAATCAGGCCTGAACGTGACATCAAAAGCTTTCTGGAAATCAATGAAACATGCAAAAGTAGGCTTCTCTTCGTGTAATCTATTTCTGATTATTGTACAGACCGAGAAGATATGATCTGTACAGGCTCTGGATTTACGAAAATCCTTTTGTTCTTCCACCAGAATGTTTTGATCCTCCAAAAATCAAATTAGCCTATTGTTAAGGATGGATGAAAATAATTTATAAACCGTACTTAATAAACTTATGCCGCTCTAGTTCAGTGGCACTCTTGGGTAATTTTTTGAAGATTTGAAGATTCACTATAGACTTATACCAAGTGGAGGGCAGTATACTGTACTCATTCACTATAGACTTATACCAAGTGGATGGCAGTATACTGTACTCAAAACACATTTGGAGCAAATCATATAGGACGTCAATTAATTTAGGGGATTTTAAAACCTCATTAGGCAGTTCATCAATGCCAAACGCTTTCCCATTTTTTGCAGCGCCAATGACCTTCTTAACTTCTGCCACAGACAGCTCCTCATTTAAATACAGGTTTCATATATAAGAGGGTTCTAACATTGTGTTTTCCATTTTAGTTTTCAGGGAACATATGTCTTTATAAAATTCTTCCTCAGAATATGCCACATTTTCGTTACCTGAGAACAAACTAGCAAACTCTTTAAGTACCTGTGTAATATCAGAGTACCTGTGTAATATCAGAGTACCTGTGTAATATCAGAGTACCTGTGTAATATCGTGTAATACCAGAGTACCTGTGTAATATCAGAGTACCTGTGTTTTTCCCAGAGGCCCAATTCAAGCACTGGATACATTATTTCCATGTCCAGTTATTTTTATGGTATCAGAGAGTGATTGACTAGGACTCTCTCTGTCTCTGTGTCTGTGTAGGATTGTGGTATTAGTGAGTGATTGACTAGGACTCTCTCTGTCTCTGTGTCTGTGTAGGATTGTGGTATCAGAGAGTGATTGACTAGGACTCTCTCTGTCTCTGTGTCTGTGTAGGATTGTGATATCAGAGAGTGATTGACTAGGACTCTCTCTGTCTGTGTCTGTGTATTATTGTGGTATCAGAGAGTGATTGACTAGGACTCTCTCTGTCTGTGTCTGTGTAGGATTGTGGTATCAGAGAGTGATTAACTAGGACTCTCTCTGTGTCTGTGTAGGATTGTGGTATCAGAGAGTGATTGACTAGGACTCTCTGTCTCTGTGTAGGATTGTGATATCAGAGAGTGATTGATTAGGACTCTCTCTGTCTTCGTGTCTGTGTAGGATTGTGGTATCAGAGAGTGATTGACTAGGACTCTCTCTGTCTCTGTGTCTGTTTTGGATTGTGGTATCAGAGAGTGATTGACTAGGACTCTCTCTGTGTCTGTGTAGGATTGTGGTATCAGAGAGTGATTGACTAGGACTCTCTCTGTGTCTGTGTAGGATTGTGGTATCAGAGAGTGATTGACTAGGACTCTCTCTGTCTCTGTGTCTGTGTAGGATTGTGGTATCAGAGAGTGATTGACTAGGACTCTCTCTGTCTCTGTGTCTGTGTAGGATTGTGGTATCAGAGAGTGATTGACTAGGACTCTCTCTGTCTCTGTCTCTGTGTAGGATTTTGGTATCAGAGAGTGATTGACTAGGACTCTCTCTGTCTCTGTGTCTGTGTAGGATTGTGGTATCAGAGAGTGATTGACTAGGACTCTCTCTGTGTCTGTGTAGGACTCTGACTACCTGTGGGCTGCGTTCCACCTGTACGACAGTGGCGATAGTGACGATGAGGAAGACGAGAGGAGGAGGCTGCTCCAGCTACGACGAGACGAGAGGAAGAAGTCTGTCTTACTGTCTGTCTGTCTGTCTATCTTACTGTCTGTCTGCCCCACTATTTTCATTCTTTTTTTCTCCATTCTTTTTTTGTTGTAGTCATGTTTCTTACATTATGGGGACAGTTAACAAAGCAGTGTGTGTGGACAGGAGGCGGAGGCAGAAGATGGAGGCTCTAAAGGGTCAGAAGCAGGAGTACGTGACAGGGGTGTGGAACGTCAACGCGGTGCTGCTGGGAGGGCTGTGGAAGGAACCCGATATGGAGGGTGACACAAACACACACTGTGACTTTTAAACATAGTAATTTAGTGAGTCATTCAAAAGCAGGATGTTCCAGTCAAGGATTGGGAAATAAAAGGAAGTCAAACAGTCCTGGTTTAGTAGGTAATGTCATGGCTGTCATGGAAACAGATGACTCATTGGATCTCTGGTGTATTGGTACTAAACCTGTTTCATAGCCTATTGTTTATAGACCCATAGGTAACCTATTGTCTGTTGGGTTTTTTACAGAGGAGGAAGAGAGTCCAGATGAAGAAATAACCAGCCCTAAACAGGTGTGTGTGTGTTAGTATACAGATTATACTATAAATGAACTGTAAATGAATACTAAAAATGAACTGTAAATGGATACTATAAATTAACTGTAAATTGATACTATACATTAAATGTACCATAAATGGATTTACAGCCATTGTAATACAGTCAGGTTTTATGTGTCATATAGACTGGGAGCCTTCGATCTGGGTAGTTCTCTCCTTCCTTGTCGCATTCCATCATCTCTCCCTCTCTGTCCTATTCCATCATCTCTCTCTCTCTGTCCCATTCCATCATCTCTCTCTCCTTGTCCCATTCCATCATCTCTCCTTCCCTGTCCCATTCCATCATCTCTCCTCCTTGTCCCATTCCATCATCTCTCCTTCCCTGTCCCATTCCATCATCTCTCCCTCCTTGTCCCATTCCATCATCTCTCCTTCCCTGTCCCATTCCATCATCTCTCCTTCCCTGTCCCATTCCATCATCTCTCCCTCCTTGTCCCATTCCATCATCTCTACTTCCTTGTCCCATTCCATCATCTCTACTTCCTTGTTCCATTCCATCATCTCTCCTTCCTTGTCCCATTCCATCATCTCTCCTTCCTTGTTCCATTCCATCATCTCTCCTTCCTTGTCCCATTCCATCATCTCTCCTTCCTTGTCCCATTCCATCATCTCTCCTCCTTGTCCCATTCCATCATCTCTCCTTCCTTGTCCCATTCCATCATCTCTCCCTCCTTGTCCCATTCCATCATCTCTCCCTCCTTGTCCCATTCCATCATCTCTCCTTCCCTGTCCCATTCCATCATCTCTACTTCCCTGTCCCATTCCATCATCTCTCCCTCCTTGTCCCATTCCATCATCTCTCCCTCCTTGTCCCATTCCATCATCTCTCCTTCCTTGTCCCATTCCATCATCTCTCCCTCCTTGTCCCATTCCATCATCTCTCCTTCCCTGTCCCATTCCATCATCTCTCCCTCCTTGTCCCATTCCATCATCTCTCCTTCCCTGTCCCATTCCATCATCTCTCCCTCCTTGTCCCATTCCATCATCTCTCCTTCCCTGTCCCATTCCATCATCTCTCCTTCCCTGTCCCATTCCATCATCTCTCCCTCCTTGTCCCATTCCATCATCTCTACTTCCTTGTCCCATTCCATCATCTCTACTTCCTTGTTCCATTCCATCATCTCTCCTTCCTTGTCCCATTCCATCATCTCTCCTTCCTTGTCCCATTCCATCATCTCTCCTTCCTTGTCCCATTCCATCATCTCTCCCTCCTTGTCCCATTCCATCATCTCTCCTTCCCTGTCCCATTCCATCATCTCTACTTCCCTGTCCCATTCCATCATCTCTCCTACCTTGTCCCATTCCATCATCTCTCCTTCCTTGTCCCATTCCATCATCTCTCCTTCCCTGTCCCATTCCATCATCTCTACTTCCTTGTCCCATTCCATCATCTCTCCTTCCTTGTCCCATTCCATCATCTCTCCCTCCTTGTCCCATTCCATCATCTCTCCTTCCCTGTCCCATTCCATCATCTCTACTTCCCTGTCCCATTCCATCATCTCTCCCTCCTTGTCCCATTCCATCATCTCTCCTTCCTTGCCCCATTCCATCATCTCTCCCTCCTTGTCCCATTCCATCATCTCTCATTCCTTGTCCCATTCCATCATCTCTACTTCCTTGTCCCATTCCATCATCTCTCCTTCCTTGTCCCATTCCATCATCTCTACCTCCTTATCCCATTCAATCATCTCTCCTTCCTTGTCCCAAGATATTAAATAGTGGGAACTAACCAGGATGTCACCAAGGTCTTCATTTTCTGTTTTCCGCCTATTTTCTTTATTAAGTTGCCCTCTTGGCCAGGTTTCCCTTGTAAAGAAGGTATTCTGGCCTCAATGGGACTTCCTGGATAAAAAAAGATTAAATCAAAATGTCAAAAACAACATTTTAAAATAGCGGTAAATTCACCAATTCGTACATGGTAAATTGGTTCAATTGAAATTAATTGAATTGACCCAACCCTAGTACTCCATGTCTGTAAGAAGGCCCAATTCCAAATGAAACCCTAGCCCCTACCCATACAGTTTTGGAATGGGAAGGAAAGGTATTACTTAGCAACATGGTAACATAACCACATAGCCCTATGGCCTCTGCTATTTTAGTGGAAATATTTCCCATATTTCTTACACCTCAATTCCTTGAGATCTACGCAAAGGCTCATACCAGTTTGGGGCTGATTGGGCCCTGTTCCAAATCAAACTCTAGATCCTACCCCTAGGGACTTTATGTAGACTTGAATTGAATAGGCCTTAGCGATATGGATACTATTTCCCCTTAAACAGTTTTTTCTACTAACTGTCCTCTCTCCCTGTCAGAAGGCCTATAAGAGGACAGTGAGTATGGGGAGCAAGCAGGCCAGTCGAGGGGGGGTGATGGGAGAGGGGGACCAGGTCCAGAGCAGGCTGGAGAGGATCTGGACACTCCTCTGCTTGCCCGACACCTACAGACTGGACATGGCCATCAAGTACAGCTCCCACGCACGCAGGGACCAGCTGGAGGAGGTGTGCACAGTACACAGACACACACACGCATACGATAACAAATACATACAAGTGAATGCACACTTACTGTACAAGTATCATGCCACCATCTATTGCAGGGCTGTCTAATTCTGGTCCTGGAGGGCCTAAACACTTCTGGTTTTTGTTTCTACCTGGTAGTTAATTACACTCACCTGGTGTCCCAGGTCTGAATTAGTCCCTAATTAGAAGGAGAGAATGAAAACCAGCAGTTTTTGGGCCCTCCAGGACCGACATTGGACAGCCCTGATAGAGGTTAGTAGAGATGGTAGCATGAGACTTGATCCTGTGCTCATATTACCTCACCATATCACCATAGACACAGAGCTTGAATACATCCGTGTGTGTGTGTGTGTTTCCTCCCAGGCCACAGCAGCATGGGAGCGTGCTGCCCGTCTCATCGAGCAGAGGGAGTCTCTGATGGCTCGTCTGGAGCTGTTTGAGAGGGACGCTTCTGACCCCAACCGCTTCTTCCTGCAAGGTACTGCATAATAAATATCTGCTCTGGGGTAAAGTTTCCCCTCGGTGTAGATATATTCCCATGAGCCCGTCCTCCCCAATTAAGGTGACACCAACCTCCTGTGCTCCTTACAATATTATAACATATTGCTAATACAGCATATTGTATTAGATGATATATTGTAAGTTGCTAAATATATCATCATATTATTATTGTTATAAATAAAAGGCAGTTGATGAAATATCTAATGCCAGAGTACACCCTACTGGACAAAAAAATGATAGCACCTGGTATTCCCAGGCTGTCTCCCAGCCAAGTACTAACTAGGCCCAACCCTGCATAGCTTCTGAGAGGCTAGTGTGGTCGTAAGTGAAGGAACATATCTTCGTACACTATACAAAGGGAATGTCTTTCACTCTATCTTTGTCTCTTTCTTTCAATCTTTCCTTCCTTCCTCTCTCTCACTTTATTTTTCTTTCCTTCCTCTCTCTTTCTTTTCCGTCTATTCGTTCTTTCCTGCCCTTCTCTCTCTCACTCATTTTTTTCTTTCTCAGGCTACCGGGGCACCTCTCTAGCCAGGATGGATGAGTCCAAGCACCGGAGCAAACTCAACTCCCAGATCTGTTCTCTGGAGAAGGTGTTGTCTAAGATTCTCCACCATATTACAGACAGCTTCCATGACACTGTCACCTACAAGGTGAGTCAGGCCAATACATCATGGGTCTATTAATTAGTGTACAATTAGTTTTGCTTCCGTTGACTTCCTAGTGAATATGACCCATATATTATTTTTTATCTTTATTTAACTAGGCAAATCAGTTAGGAACAAATTGTTATTTTCAATCACAGCCTAGGAACAGAAGGACAGATTTTTACCTTCGGGGATTCAATCTTGCAACCTTCCGGTTACTAGTCCAACACTAACCACTAAGCTACCTGCCGACATGCAGTATGCTATGGGGGATAGAGAGAGAAAAATAGAAAGCAGAGTTTTTAGGTTGGTGATTTACCCTCATTGAAAGAGCCTTGCCGTTCCCTCACCTTCTCTGTTTCTTCCTCTGGCCGTGTCCAAAATCGGTCCTGTCTTGCCTACTACTTACTAAAACTTCATAATGTGTAATAGTCATATATTCTATCTAGAACATACCAGTTAGAAAGAATGTATGCAGTAAGCTACAAATATTGACATACTAGGCTCATACATACTGAGAAAATGCTATGGAGAGCTCTGCGCCATCCCCCTTATCTGATTATCCCCAATAACCAGAACTTGTCAACTCATCATCAAGTCCTTCATTGGTTTAATCAGGTGTATTGGGCTAGAACAAAAGCCTGCACCCCAAAACTCTGGTGTAGCCAGACATAACTAGGCAGTTTCCTCACAGCTTTCAACTGTCACTCTCTCCAGGGGAGGCCGTACAGGGAGAAGATGCGCTGGGACCGCATTGAGATGCTCTACTGGCTGCAGCAGGAGCGCCGGGTCCAGGCTCTGGAGAGGGTGGTGGAGGGGAAGGGCTCTCTCCCCACCAGACTGCCCCCCCTCAACCCCAACCTTCGGCTGTACCCGGGCACCCACCCCACCCCCCAAGGACACACCCCGACCCTCAGCCAGAGACCCCAACATCACACACACACAGCCGCTCCAACCCAACCCAGCTGAGCTCAGTGTATCCAGTATAAGTTTGAACGTTGTAAGCAAATTAATAAAATGCTTGGAAAATGTTTGGATGCACTGCTTGGAAGGAAATATTATATTTGATTATTTGTATGTATTCATATTATGTATAATCCATTATCACTTGTCAAGTAAATGTATGCACGTGATTGGATAATATATATGCACTACTAGTAGGTTCATATGACATTGACAACATTTGATATGGTCAATAGTTTGTCATTAAGTATTTACATTATTTTGTTCTGAGTGTGGCAGAAACATGCAACTCTAAGTGCCATGACAAAAGGAACGCTGTTTGCACTATGAGTTTATTTAGGGCCACTGTTAAGTGTCTTATCAGTAGTACCAAGTGTAATAGCAAAGATACTGTGCTAGCACTGCAGGTTTACAATGAACAACAAGCTGTCACTATCACCAGGCAGCGCGCTCCCATCTGCCTGGTTACAGCCTGCATTATCTCACCCTCTCACGTGAGCGCGAAACGCCACGGCATTGGTCATTTCAGACCGGGGGGGAGTTGTTTTGGTTGTAATTCAGGAAGAGCCCTACTCATTTAAAAAAATAGGTGGGGATTTTTGTCAGAATTACATTATTTTGAAAGGAAATTATAATAATCCTGAGCATTATCGAGTGTGGATAGCGAGCTCCTGTGCCGAGCAAATAGATACATGTGAGTAGTAATATTTCCTATGTTTCATTTCCTTACAACTTGGGCAAGTTTTATTACGAGTGAAGTGTGTGCCACCTTCAGTTAAAAATGGTTGTTACTATCTGTTGTTTTTATAAACATTATACAATGTTTGTCTGCTTGTGATAATACATGTATAAATAGCGTTTGTTATGCATACTATATAGCCTACTACAGACAGCTGCTGTGTAGTTTTGGGAATGTTGGCAAGCTACACTGCTGTGTCCCACAGCTGTCAAATTAGACAGTAACGTTATAGTTTACTCCCAAGTGTACAGTTAGCTAGCTATACGCCAGTCAGCTACTTATATGTCAGTAAAAAATATATAACTTGTAACCTGACTGACTGACAAAAGCCTACAATCAATGTTCACTCTAAGGAGGAAATTTGCTAGGTAGCTTCCTGACGTTGAATCATCGCAATATCTGGCAAGTCAGTGCACGCAGACTGAATGGAGTCAGTCAGACTTTTATTCCATTCTCAACCACGTTCATGGAGGAAAAAGTCACCTGTCCTCCATACGAAATATATTGCAGTCAGAGTGCTGTATAACTGCAGTATGCTGCAAATACTGCCTCCAAAATACCACAGTCGACTGCAGTTACTGCACTTTTACTGCAATTTCAACACTTTTTTTGTAAGGGCAGCATTTTCAAGTATTTCATGGCACTGTAGTATTACAAGGATCTTTATCATACTGTATATCTACCTATCAGAGCTCTTATCAGTTTACAGTCTTATTTTAGGTGGGGCACAGGAGTCACACTAAGAGGCAGCAGTGCTAGTAGTAGTACTGTCCTAGCTCTGGTCCAGGGTGTTGCGTGCAGCTTGAGCCTCCTTCAACGTATTATTGTTCAAGAAGGCTCAAGCCACACGTAGCACCCTGGACCAGCGCTAGTACTGCCTATACTACATCCATCCATGCAACTTCCTTTCCCCGCAGTTCACATCACCTGCCAATCAATCACCATTCCAGCCCAGCCACCCCACCTGTGTGGTCGGACCAGGTCTGGCCCGTTGGCATGGCAATGATGGAGGAAGGGGCGCGGAGCTGCCTACTTCAGTCACGCTCCAGCCTGGAGCAGGACATCAGGGCCTCCTACCTGATGGATCACATGATCAGTGACGGCGTGCTGACGGGGGACGAGGAGGACAGGATCAGGAGCAAGGTGGGGTGAGGAGGTGGGGGAGTACAGTAGCACCCTTTTCATACACTTTCCTATGTCCATAGTAGTAAGTGTGTAGTGATGATTAAGTGTATAAAAGTGTTTGTTTGGAATCTGGCCCACAACCAACATTCACACTACTGAGCCATCCGAGTGCACTGTGCTGGGAAAACTTATAAGTGGTTGGGTGACTGATTCCAAACAAACACCCTCATAAGAGGAAGGGGGAGAGAGGGAGGAAGAAAGAGAGGAAGGGGGAGAGAGAGAGGTAAAGTCAGAGAGATTGCATGGCTTTTTAAACAATTACCACTACGGACATCTGAAAGAACTGCATTAGTGTAAGAAAAGCAAAAAAGTAGTTTCAAAATTCACATTGTCTCTCTCCATCGATCAGCCCACCAGGAGAGAGCAGGCAGCGGCCCTGCTGGAGCTGCTCCTGAGGAAGGATAACCAGGCCTACATCTCCTTCTACAACGCCCTGGTCCGCGAGAGCTACGGAGACCTGGCCAGCCTGCTCCACAACAGCCTGCCCCTGGTCTCCCCTGTGGCTGAGAAGAGCTTCTCAGATGGGGGCACCCGCTATGGTGAGCTGCCCCCCAGGGTGGAGGATGGAGAATACCAGGAGACTAGGGCAGTCTGAGATGTGCCCTCCTTTTCTGATACAGGGAAATAATATGCAGGGGAGCTCTATGTATATGCACAGTTGAAGTCAGAAGTTTACATACACTTTAGCCAAATACATTTAAACTCAGTTTTTCACAATTCCTGACATTTAATCCTAGTAAAAATTCCCTGTCCTTAAGTCAGTTAGGATCACCACTTTATTTTAAGAATGTGAAATGTTAGAATAATAGTAGAGATAATTATTTATTTCAGCTTTTATTTCTTTCATCACATTCCCAGTGGGTCAGAAGTTTACATACACTCAATTAGTATTTGGTAGCATTGCCTTTAAATTGTTTAACTTGGGTCAAACATTTCAGGTAGCCTTCCACAAGCTTCCCACAATAAGTTCCTCCTGACAGAGGAATGGTAAAGGTAAATAAAGGTCAAAATAAACAGAGCTGGTGTAACTGGCTCAGGTTTGTAGGCCTCCTTGCTCGCACACGCTTTTTCAGTTCTTCCCACACATTTTCTATAGGATTGAGGTCTTTGTGATGGCCGCTCCAATACCTTGACTTTGTTGTCCTTAAGCCATTTTGCCACAGCTTTGGAAGTATGCTTGGGGTCGTTGTCCATTTGGAAGACCCATTTGCGACCAAGCTTCAACTTCCTGACTGAGGTCTTGAGATGTTGCTTCAATATATCTGCATAATTTTCCTTCCTCATGATGCCATCTATTTTGTGAAGTGCACCAGTCCCTCCTGCAGCAAAGCACCCCCACAACATGACGCTGGTCCCATGGTGTTTATACTTGCGTAATATTGTTTGTACAGATGAACGTGGTACCTTCAGGCATTTGGAAATTGCTCCCAAGGATGAAGGAGGTCTACAATTAGTTTTTGGAGGTCTTGGCTGATTTCTTTAGATTTCCCCATGATGTCAAGCAAATAGGTACTGAGTGTGAAGATAGGCCTTGAAATACATCCACAGGTACACCTCTAATTGACTCAAATGCTGTCAATTAGCCTATAAGAAGCTTATAAAGCCATGACATCATTTTCTAGAATTTTCCAAGCTGTTTAAAGGCACAGTCAACTTAGTGTATGTAAACTTCTGACCCACTGGAATTGTGATAGTGGTGGAGGGGAGGGGCTCAACAATTGTTGGAAAAATGACTTGTCATGCACAAAGTAGATGTCCTAACTGACTTGCCAAAACTATAGTTTGTTAACAAGAAATTTGTGGAGTGGTTGAAACACGAGTTTTAATGACTCCAACCTAAGTGTATGTAAACTTCCGACTTCAACTGTATGTGTGTATCTATGTGTATGTTAACGCACCTCTCTGTCTCTCTGCCATGTTTGACCCCTCTGTTTATTCCATTGGCAACATACTGTGTTTACAGTGGGGCAAAAAAGTATTTAGTCAGCCACTAATTGTGCAAGTTCTCCAATTTAAAAAGATGAGAGAGGCCTGTAATTTTCATCATAGGTACACTTCAACTATGACAGACGAAATGAGAAAAAGAAATCCAGAAAATCACATTGTAGGATTTTTAATTTATTTATTTGCAAATTATGGTGGAAAATAAGTATTTGGTCAATAACAAAAGTTTATCTCAATACTTTGTTATATACCCTTTGTTGACAGAGGTCAAACGTTTTCTGTAAGTCTTCACAAGGTTTTCACACTGTTGCTGGTATTTTGGCCCATTCTTCCATGCAGATCTCCTCTAGAGCAGTGATGTTTTGGGGCTGTCGCTGGGCAACACGGACTTTCAACTCCCTCCAAAGATTTTCTATGGGGTTGAGATCTGGAGACTGGCTAGGCCACTCCAGGACCTTGAAATGCTTCTACGGCCACTCCTTCGTTGCCCGGGCGGTGTGTTTGGGATCATTGTCATGCTGAAAGACTCCAGCCACGTTTCATCTTCAATGCCCTTGCTGATGAAAGGAGGTTTTCACTCAAAATCTCACGATACATGGCCCCATTCATTCTTTCCTTTACATGGATCAGTCGTCCTGGTCCCTTTGCAGAAAAACAGCCCCAAAGCATGATGTTTCCACCCCCATGCTTCACAGTAGGTATGGTGTTCTTTGGATGCAACTCAGCATTCTTTGTCCTCCAAACACGACGAGTTGAGTTTTTACCAAAAGTTATATTTTGGTTTCATCTGACCATATGACATTCTCCCAATCCTCATCTGGATCATCCAAATGCTCTCTAGCAAACTTCAGACGGCCTGAACATGTACTGGCTTAAGCAGGGGGACACGTCTGGCACTGCAGGATTTGAGTCCCTGGCGGCGTAGTGTGTTACTGATGGTAGGCTTTGTTACTTTGGTCCCAGCTCTCTGCAGGTCATTCACTAGGTCCCCGTATGGTTCTGGGATTTTTGCTCACCGTTCTTGTGATCATTTTGACCCCACGGGTGAGATCTTGCGTGGAGCCCCAGATCGAGGAAGATTATCAGTGGTCTTGTATGTCTTCCATTTCCTAATAATTGCTCCCACAGTTGATTTCTTCAAACCAAGCTGCTTACCTATTGCAGATTCAGTCTTCCCAACCTGGTGCAGGTCTACAATTTTGTTTCTGGTGTCCTTTGACAGCTCTTTGGTCTTGGCCATAGTGGAGTTTGGAGTGTGACTGTTTGAGGTTGTGGACAGGTGTCTTTTATACTGATAACAAGTTCAAACAGGTGCCATTAATACAGGTAACGAGTGGAGGACAGAGGAGCCTCTTAAAGAAGAAGTTACAGGTCTGTGAGAGCCAGAAATCTTGCTTGTTTGTATGTGACCAAATACTTATTTTCCACCATAATTTGCAAATCAATTCATAAAAAATCCTACAATGTGATTTTCGGGATTTCTTTTCCTCATTTTGTCTGTCATAGTTGAAGTGTACCTATGATGAAAATTACAGGCCTCTCTCATCTTTTTAAGTGAGAGAACTTGCACAATTGGTGGCTGACTAAATACTTTTTTGCCCCACTGTATATATAATGCCGTCTTTGCTGTATTACCCTGTTCCAGTCCAGGCGGTGCTGAGTGAGGGTGGCGTGCCCCAGAGACCCGTGGTGTTTGTGAGCCGGTCAGCCCTGGTGAACCGGGTCAGGGAGAAGCTCTACCGCTTGCAGAAGGAGCCCGGCTGGGTCACTGTGTTCGGCATGGCCGGCTCCGGCAAGTCTGTCTTGGCTACAGAGGCAGTCCGAGACTACGCACTCATCACAGGTAGGTGGCTCCGGGGTGAAGTTTTCCTTAGGTACAGGTCTAGGGATCAGCTTCCTCCCCCAATCCTAACCAAGCCTAATAATGGGGAAAATGTCAAACTGACCCAAGATGCATTTCAGGAGGGGGGTTAATACATGTAGAGGAGGCTCTTTTTTTCTCTCTGTCTGCATTCACTTTCTCTCTGTTTTCTCTGTTCGTTATCGCTTTGGTCTCTTGACTGTACTCTCTCTGTCTCTGTCTCTCCATCTTTCTCTCTGTTTTCTCTGTTCGTTATCGTATTGGTCTCTTGACTGTTCTCTCTCTGTCTCTCTCTCTCCATCTGTCTCTCTCTCTTCCTTTCTTTCTTTCTCTCTGACACACACACACTCACACTCACTCACACTGGTCCTTATGACACCCTCCCCCCCAGAGAGTTTTCCAGGAGGAGTCCACTGGCTGTCCATAGGCCAGCTGGACCGGGCTGACCTACTGGTTAGGATCCAGTCGCTGTGTTTCCGCCTGGAGCAGCAGAGCCAGGAGAAAGACCCCTCGTCCTCCCTTCACCGGCCTCCTGGCTCTCTGGAGGAGGCCAAGGAGCGCCTACGCTTCCTCATGCTCCGTCGTTACCCTAGGTCAGTCCCCCAGAGTTGAAGTGTATTAATGTGGACTGGTGGCCAACCTTTCAAGTTGGTCCATTCCTTTTAAACGGTGTCTGTTAATGATGAGTAGAACGTTCAGTTGGACCTCAGAAGTTTCAGCTCTGGAGTGATTTTTTGAAAGCTATTAATTCCATTCCAATTCCTGTCAATTGAATTAGATGTGTGTGTGTGTGTCCAGGTCGTTGCTGATACTGGATGACATCTGGGACAGCTCGGTGCTCAAGGCCTTTGACATCCAGTGTCGAGTACTGCTCACCACCCGAGACAGAAGCCTAGCCGACTGTGTCAGTGGTGTGTATGAATAATAGCACTGATATTAACACTAATATTACTACAGTACTACTGATAATGATGACTTAATTTATAGAACACTTCTGAAAGATTACGCTTAATACACCTGCTCAAACTGTGCATATGTGTGTGTGTGTGTGTGTGTATGTGCACTCATGAGTTTGTGTGTATGTGTGTGTGTGTGTGTGTGTCCAGGTTCTAAGTCTGAGGTGGCAGTGGAGAGTGGTCTGGAGGAGGATCAGGCCTTGGAGATCCTCGCCCTGTATGTCAACGGGAAACCCCAGAGACTCCCAGAACAGGCCCGCAGCATTGTTAGAGAGTGCAAAGGTACATGCACACATAGAGCTATAGTGTCAAAATAAATTGTATTGAATTAAATGAAAATTCCATTCAGGTTTACAATAAAATGTCAATTTGTTTCGCATATTCAAGAGAAATAAAGTATTACATTTTCTTATGAATGATTTGGGAAGCATTATGTAGTGTGACCAAAAACATTGATAGAAATTATATAACAGATCATGAATAGAGAACAAGATAACAAGCTAATTAAACATCAAATAAAACACCAACATGGCATACTGTAGTAGTATGGATATAATATAGTACATTATACAACAGGTGGGTCTAATCCTGAATGCTGTTTGGTTAAAACTGCATTCCAGACAGTGTCTATTCCACAAGTTACGGCTAAATCTATGACGTTAAAATGCCTATTTACTCTGGTGCATCTGACTGTGCAATCCACTGTCTCATCAGCCCAACCAGGCAATTTATATAATTATATAAACTTGTTCTCCACTATAAAAAAGCATCTAGTCATTATCTCACATTTCTTTTAGACTAACATTTCGTTTTCAACAGAGGATATTTGTATAAACCTTGCTGTCTGTCTCTCCAACATTTGCAACATTGTTTCAATATTCAAATTCAATCTCCAGCTGTCCCGTACATACAAATAATGAATCAGCTGGCATCATTGTTATGGATATTTACAAAGAAATGTAAATTGAAAAAAGGAAAAAAGCTAGTTTGCAGTCTTTCCAGCTTCAGTTTTTAGTGATTGTGTTAGTTGTGTTGTTGTCTCCTTTGAACGACAATGTCATGACAAAAGAGCACATTTTCTATGCCAGGAGAAATCGTACTCATTGTTATAGATGTATCCAAGTAAATGTCACTAGAAAACAGCTTAAACAAATCCAGCTACTGTTGTTATTCTGGCTGCACTGTTTGATGTGACTGTAAGTTAACCTTAGTTGGCTAGCTAGCAAGCAAAAGATAAGAACGTTGCCAGCCAGTATGGCTATGGAACATTTAGAAGGAATGACGTGGTCGCGTCCATAGATACATAACAAAAAGACTGAACGACTGGGTCGCGTCTCTGGCAACCAAACCGATTGGACGAATGAATTCATCAATAAATTCAAAATAACTTTTGAATGAAAAATATGTCAATCATTATTTGAATATGTTGGTAACCAGTTGTATGAAAGTGATAATGCCCGAGAAGCCGGTGTTTGGAGGATATATTGGCACGGTTTGCTGCCTGAGATGATGCAAATACAGTTAGGGGAAAAAAGTATTTGATCCCCTGCTGATTTTGTACGTTTGCCCACTGACAAAGTAATGCTCCTAATCTCAGCTTGTTACCTGTATAAAAGACACCTGTCCACAGAAGCAATCAATCAATCAAATTCCAAACTCTCCACCATGGCCAAGACCAAAGAGCTCTCCAAGGATGTCAGGGACAAGACTGTAGACCTACACAAGGCTGGAATGGGCTACAAGACCATCGCCAACCAGCTTGGTGAGAAGGTGACAACAGTTGGTGCGATTATTCGCAAATGGAAGAAACACAAAAGGACTGTCAATCTCCCTCGGCCTGGGGCTCCATGCAAGATCTCACCTCGTGGAGTTGCAATGATCATGATAACGGTGAGGAATCAGCCCAGAACTACACGGGAGGATCTTGTCAATGATCTCATGGCAGCTGGGACCATAGTCACCAAGAAAACAATTGGTAACACACTACGCCGTGAAGGACTGAAATCCTGCAGCGCCCGCAAGGTCCCCCTGCTCAAGAAAGCACATATACATGCCCGTCTGAAGTTTGCCAATGAACATCTGAATGATTCAGAGGACAACTGGGTGAAAGTGTTGTGGTCAGATGAGACTAAAATTGAGCTCATTGGCATCAACTCAACTCGTCTGGTTTGGAGGAGGAGGAATGCTGCCTATGACCCCAAGAACACCATCCCCACCGTCAAACATGGAGGTGGAAACATTATGCTTTGGGGGTGTTTTTCTGCTAAGGGGACAGGACAACTTCACCGCATCAAAGGGACGATGGACGGGGCCATGTACCGTCAAATCTTGGGTGAGAACCTCCTTCCCTCAGCCAGGGCATTGAAAATGGGTCGTGGATGTGTATTCCAGCATGACAATGACCCAAAACACACGGCCAAGGCAACAAAGGAGTGGCTCAAGAAGAAGCACATTAAGGTCCTGGAGTGGCCTAGACCTTAATCCCATATAAAATCTGTGGAGGGAGCTGAAGGTTCGAGTTGCCAAACGTCAGCCTCGACACCTTAATGACTTGGAGAAGATCTGCAAAGAGGAGTGGGACAAAATCCCTCCTGAGATGTGTGCAAACCTGGTGGCCAACTACAAGAAACGTCTGACCAACAAGGGTTTTGCCACCAAGTACTAAGTCATGTTTTGCAGAGGGGTCAAATACTTATTTCACACATTAAAATGCAAATCAATTTATAACATTTTTCACATGTGTTTTTCTGGATTTTTGTTGTTGTTATTCTGTCTCTCACTGTTCAAATATACCTACCATTAAAATTATAGACTGATCATTTCTTTGTCAGTGGGCAAACGTACAAAATCAGCAGGGGATCAAATACTTTTTTCCCTCACTGTATATCCTCCAAACACCTGCTTCTCGGGAATTATCACTTAATTATGATATTTAATAATGGTTCATGATAAATGAATATAATGTGAGATGAGTAGGGAATCATTAATTATAGGTGGCACATGGCAACCGATCCACACACTAACTCCATGTGCTTCTATTCAAAGCTCTTCCTTATTTTTCGGCTCCCCTTTTTCTCTTTCAGTCATTCTCCTTCTTCTCTTTCTTGTGGAAGACCTTTCCATCTGGCTGCTCTTTCCATCTCAGTTCGAAGTTCCCAGTCATCCCATTGGCCTTCATTTTCTCCTTTATCTGAGGAAGAGAACCAGGCTTTATGCCCTGAACACCTAATCTTACTGAATATTTATTTATTAATACATTGTAGGATTAACTATTTGCATTATATATTTAATGATGGCAGCTATATGCGTCTATATGTCGGTAACTGCACTGTTACAGTTTGAAAGGATTATCTTAACGTAAGGGGCAGTGGACTGTACTTGTTCACAGCGAGCTGGTCATTGGGAATAAGAATTTATTCTTAACCCTTTACGCGTTATCTTGGCCAGGTCACAGTTGTAAATGAGAACTTTGTTCTCAACTGGCCTACCTGGTTAAATAAAGGTGAAATAAAAATATATATATAAAAAAAAAAAAAAACACTTGTGGGAAATTGGCCTTTATGGATAAGGCTAAATTGAAATGTTTCTAACTGAAGAAATATGAATAGCATGGTTGAAATTGAAAGGGAACAATTAGGAGATTATGGGGAAATTATTAGACCAAAGTTGAGGACAGTGAAGTCTGAAAATACTCTGGATCCATCCAGTAGCATGAAAATAATATTCCTGGAAAATGTGGGGTAGGTGCAACATAAGACCAAAAAATGACAAAGGTTTGAGTGAGAGAGCTGTCTCCAAATTGAGTGAGAGAGCTGTCTCCAAATGGCCACACTCCTTGCCATGCACTTTGACTCAAAGAAGAGTGTTCAAATATAAAGTGTTTTTTTAGCTCTCTTAGCAGTGCTGTTGAGGAACTAGAGAAAGCACACTTGTTGTTGTTTTGTTTGGAACACAACCCTGCATCCCACCATCACACAATTACTGATGTTGTTTACGCAATCCAAAAACGGCCCATTATAAATCGCAATTTGGATCAGGTGGGCATAAAATCTGCTACTTTGAACACGTAAACGGGTATGAGTGTAAAGGGTTAACTGACATGCATGGTTAAATTAAGGTAAAATCTATAAATTAAGAGGGTGAGACTCACCTGCTGTAAAATGGCCTCCCTCACCTTAGCATCATTCAGGTCCATGTTTGGGTCTGGCGTCATCCTCACTCTCACTACCTGTATCTTCTTGACTGTTGGGGGTCTTGGGTCTAACACAGATACAGTTGAAGTCGGAAGTTTACATACACCTTAGCCAAATACATTTAAACTCAGTTTTTCACAATTCCTGACATTTAATCCTAGTAAGAATTCCCTATCTTTGGTCAGTTAGGATCACCGCTTTATTTTAAGAATGTGAAATGTCAGAAACATAGTAGAGAGAATGATTCATTTCAGCTTTTATTTTTTTCATCACATTCCCAGTGGGTCAGAAGTTTACATACATGTATTTGGTAGCATTACTTTTAAATTGTTTAACTTGGGTCAAACGTTTTGGGTAGCCTTCCACAAGCTTCCCACAATAAGTTGTGTGAATTCTGGCCCATTCCTCCTGACAGAGCTGGTGTAACTGAGTCAGGTTTGTAGGCCTCCTTGCTCGCACACGCTTTTTCAGTTCTGGCCACAAATTTTCTATAGGATTGAGGTCAGGGCTTTGTGATGGCCACTCCAATACCTTGACTTTGTAGGCCTTAAGCCATTTTGCCACAACTTTGGAAGTATGCTTGGGGTCATTGTCCATTTGGAAGACCCATTTGCGACCAAGCTTCAACTTCCTGATTGATGTCTTGAGATGTTGCTTCAATATATCCACATAATTTCCCTGCCTCATGATGCCATCTATTTTGTGAAGTGCACCAGTCCCTCCTGCAGCAAAGCACCCCCACAACATGATGCTGCCACCCCTGTGCTTCACGGTTGGGATGGTGTTCTTCGGCATGCAAGCCTCCCCCTTTTTCCTCCAAACATAACGATGGTTATTATGGCCAAACAGTTCTATTTTTGTTTCATCAGACCAGAGGACATTTCTTCAGACCAGAGGACATTTCTTCAGACCAGAGGACATTTCTTCAAAAATACGTTTGGAATTGCTCCCCAGGATGAGCCAGACTTGTGTTTTCTGAGGTCTTGGCTGATTTCTTTTGATTTTCCTATGATGTCAAGCAAAGAGGCAATGAGTTTGAAGGTAGGCCTTGAACTACATCCACAGTTACATCTCCAATTGACTCAAATTATGTCAATTATCCTATCAGAATCTTCTAAAGCCATGACATCATTTTCTGGAATTTTCCAAGCTGTTTAAAGGCACAGTCAACTTAGTGTATGTAAACTTCTGACCCACTGGAACAGTGAATTATAAGTTAAATAATCTGTCTGTAAGCAATTGTTGGAAAAATTACTTGTCATGCACCAAGTAGATGTCCTTAACCGACTTGCTTAAACTATAGTTTGGTAACAAGAAATTTGTGGAGAGGTTGAAAAATGAGTTTTAATGACTCCAACGTAAGTGTATGTAAACTTCCAACTTCGAACGGATAAACACACAGTTATGATGAACAGTCACCATTACATACAAGAACATCACATATTTAAATCTTTGTGGACAGTTATTCCAAATCAACAGCCCATTTAAGGAGACCATTTAAGGGGGATCAGTGCCGTTTGAACTCTTGTCAATTCATAAACCTTTGGAAATCATAAGCTTGGAATTGACAAGAAATTTGAAAGACAAACATTGCGACATTGATAACCACACAGTAATCTGTTACTTGGTGAACTTGTGTGCATGTGCTGCTGGTGTCCTCTGGTGTTAACAGGTTAGTGTGTTTTTAACTAGAATACATGTAGTATGTCACTCACTGTCATAGCACATGGTATAGAGTTGAGTAGTGCAGGGATAGTCGTGCCATTTTCCAGAATTGTGCACAATCTTCACCCCAATTTTGTGACTGGCCTTGGTCCCAAAATTCACTAAACTCAGTCTGTCCCTTACTATAGTAGTCTTTGTCTGCCAGAGACCACTGCCACCTGAAATACTGTCCCTTCTTCAGTCCTATCCACACTGCTCCTTCATAACCGCTGTCTATAGTCGAGTCGTTCAGTCTTTTCATATCCTCCATGTTGCTTACGGTGGCCAGGTCCGTGTACTTCTCTCTGCAGTACCTCTGTGCTTCAGTCCAGTTTTTAGGGTCCCTTACATAGTGATACTGACAGGAGGATAGTGTGAAGAGCCCTGTGAAGAGGTGCATTGTCATCTCAAGTAACTGCCTCATGGGCAGCAACATCAACAATATCGACCCTTCTACTCAGAGACTGCAATATCAAAAGTCAAGTTCAGTTCTAAAAGTTCAGAGCAGAAAAAATCATGGTATTAGTATTTCTTAAACTACTAATGTTCACATTTTAACTCAATATCTAAAAGTATTGCATTTTAGCAGATTCAACTTCTCAAGGGCTTGATGGTTCATTGATTATTTTTGATAGTGTTGGGTTGGAACACGTGCTGGCTGCAGATATGCAATCGTAAATACATTGTTATATATATATATATCATAATAAAAACACTGACCTGAGAAAAACACAATCAGCACTTTCTTCAGAGATTCATAAAAAAATAAACTCATATTTTCAGCTAGCTGTCTTCACCTGGTGTACTGTGGATTCTCTGCATTCAACTGCACCTTTGTATGTAGGGCAGGCGCTATTTCTGGACAATAGGTTTACAGTACACCTATTCATGTATTTTCATAGCTTGCTTTGAATAGTGGTTATGTTAAGTTCTCTCTTACCAGCAGGGCAGTCAAATGAGTATGAGACTGTCAAAAAACTGATAGTCAAATTAGTCTGAGCCTAGAATTCAGAGAAAAGGAGCCCTTAAATCCCACTGAAAATTCTGTTAACCTTCAACGACTTGTAGAATTACGTTCTAAATCATGAAATTACATTTCTGTTACATCTCAACACTTGGCACAATCAACCAGCCTACCTAAACGCCCCCTCTACCCTCCTCTCCTCCCCAGGCTCCCCCTTGGTGGTGTCCCTAATCGGGGCCCTGCTGCGGGAGTTCCCGGACCGCTGGGCCTACTACCTGCACACGCTTCAGCAGAAGAAGTTCAAGCGTATCCGTAAGTCGTCTTCGTATGACTACGATGCCCTTGACCAGGCCATGGCTGCCAGCATCCAGGTCCTGTCTGAGGAACACAGGGAGCTGTACATTGACCTCACCGTGCTGGAGCAGGATGTCAAAGTACCTGCCAAGGTCAGACTGGCCCGGGGGGGATTATGGTTAGGCTTGGGTAGGTAAGATTTGATTCGGCTAAACTAAGCTAGGCTACAGTAGGTTAGGGTAAGCCTATCCTGCACCTTCAGCCAAAAGGTATTCACAACCCATGGACACATTGTGAGCTGTCCTTGTGGAATGAAGGCGGGAATAAGATAAGAGATAAGACAAGGAAACAGGTCATTGTCTCTAAATCGAAGCCTGTTCTTCCATCAAAGGAGGCTACTGAGGGGAGGATGGCTCATAATAATATCTGGAATATCATTCCATCCATTACTATGAGCCAGTCCTCCCCAATTAAGGTGCCATCAACCTCCTGTGTGAACCATGTTCCTCTGCCTGCAGGTTCTGTCGGTTTTATGGGATCTAGAACCGGAGGAGGTGGAGGACGTTCTCCAGGACTTTGTGAACAAGTCCCTACTGTTCCGTGACTGTCACCACCGGCCCTACCTGTACTACCTCCACGACCTCCAGCTGGACTTCCTGACTGAGATGAACCGCTCTGGTCTAGAGGTGGGTCTCATACACTCCAACCAGTGGAGGCTGCTGAGGGGAGGACAGCTCATAATATTGTCCTGACTGGAGTGAATGGAATGGTATTAAACACTCCATTCCAGCCATTATTATGAGCCGTCCTCCCCTCAGCAGCCTCCACTGACTCCAACATACACATGACCTCTATCTTCATTTACGCAGGGTTGTTATGTATGCTGGTGGCCATTTTGAAATGTATCTAAAGTTTGATGTTTGTTCACTTTTGTCAAATGTGTTGGAATGAATTAATATTTTCTGAAATCCAAAGAAAGAAAATCAAATCAAATTTATTTATAAAGCCCTTCTTACATCAGCTGATATCACAGAGTGCTGTACAGAAACCCAGCCTAAAACCCAAAACAGCAAGCAATGCAGGTGTAAAAGCACGGTCGCTAGGAAAAACTCCCTAGAAAGGCCAAAACCTAGGAAGAAACCTAGAGAGGAACCAGGCTGTGAGGGGTGGCCAGTCCTCTTCTGGCTGTGCCGGGTGCAGATTATAACAGAACATGGACAAGATTTTAAAATGTTCATAAAACAGGCAGAACAGTTGAAACTGGAGAAGCAGCACGGCCAGGTGGACTCGGGACATCAAGGAGTCATCAGGCCAGGTAGGCCTTGAGGAATGGTCCTAATGCTCAGGTCCTCAGAGAGAGAGAGAAAAAAAAGAAAGAGAGAGATAATTAGAGAGAGCATACTTAAATTCACACAGGACACCAGATAAGAGAAGAAATACTCCAGATATAACAGACAGACCCTAGCCCCGACACATAAACTACTGCAGCATAAATACTGGGGCTGAGACAGGAGGGGTCGGGAGACACTGTGGCCCGTCCGACGATACCCGGACAGGGCCAAACAGGCAGGATATAACCCCACCCACTCTGCCGAAGCACAGCCCCACACCACTAGAGGGATATCTTCAACCACCAATTTACCATCCTGAGACAAGGCCGAGTATAGCCCACAAGATCTCCGCCACGGCACCAGTAAGCCAGTGACTCAGCCCCTGTAATAGGGTTAGAGGCAGAGAATCCCAGTGGAGGGAACCGGCCAGGCAAAGACAGCAAGGGTGGTTCGTTGCTCCAGTGCCTTTCCGCTCACCTTCACACTCCTGGGCCAGACTACACTCAATCATAGGACCTACTGAAGAGATGAGTCTTCAATAAAGAATTAAAGGTTGAGACCGAGTCTGCGTCTCTCACATGGATAGGCAGACTATTCCATAAAAATGGAGCTCTATAGGAAAAAGCCCTGCCTCCAGCTGTTTGCTTAGAAATTCTAGGGACAGTAAGAAGGCCTGCGTCTTGTGACCGTAGCGTACGTGTAGGTATGTACGGCAGGACCAAATCGGAAAGATAGGTAGGAGCAAGCTCATGTAATGCTTTGTAGGTTAGCAGTAAAACCTTGAAATCAGCCCTTGCCTTAACTGGAAGCCAGTGTAGAGAGGCTAGTACTGGAGTAATATGATAAAATTTGGGGGTTCTAGTCAAGATTCTAGCAGCCGTGTTTAGCACTAACTGAAGTTTAGTTAGTGCTTTATCCGGGTAGCCGGAAAGTAAAGCATTGCAGTAGTCTAACCTAGAAGTTACAAACGCATGGATTAACTTTTCTGCATCATTTTTGGACAGAAAGTTTCTGATTTTTACAATGTTACGTAGATGGAAAAAAGCTGTCCTTGAAACAGTCTTGATATGTTCCTCAAAAGAGAGATCAGGGTCCAGAGTAACGCAGAGGTCCTTCACAGTTTTATTTGAGACGACTGTACAACCATCAAGATTAATTGTCAGATTCAACAGAAGATCTCTTTTGTTTCTTGGGACCTAGAACTAGCATCTCTGTTTTGTCAGAGTTTAAAAGTAGAACATTTTCCGCCATCCACTTCCTTATGTCTGAAACACAGGCTTCCAGGGAGGGCAATTTTGGGGCTTCACCATGTTTCATCGAAATGTACAGCTGTGTGTTATCCGCATGTCAGTGAAAGTTAACATTATGTTTCCAAATGACATCACCAAGTGGTAAAATATATAGTGAAAACAATAGTGGTCCCAAAACAGAGCCTTGAGGAACCCTGAAGTTTACAGTTGATTTGTCAGAGGACAAACCATCCACAGAGACAAACTGATATCTTTCCGACAGATAAGATCTAAACCAGGCCAGAACTTGTCCATGTAGACCAATTTGGGTTTCCAATCTCTCCAAAAGAATGTGGTGATTGATGGTATCAAAAGCAGCACTAAGGTCTAGGAGCACGAGTACAGTTGCAGAGCCTCGGTCTGACGCCATTAAAAGGTAATTTACCACCTTCACAAGTGCAGTCTGTGCTATGATGGGGTCTAAAACCAGACTGAAGCGTTTCGTATACATTGTTTGTCTTCAGGAAGGCAGTGAGTTGCTGCGCAACAGCTTTTTCAATATTTTTTGAGAGGAATGGAAGATTCGATATAGGCCGATAGTTTTTTATATTTTCTGGGTCAAGGTTTGGCTTTTTCAAGAGAGGCTTTATTACTGCCACTTTTAGTGAGTTTGGTACACATCCGGTGGATAGAGAGCTGTTTATTATGTTCAACATAGGAGGGCCAAGCACAGGAAGCAGCTCTTTCAGTAGTTTAGTTGGAATAGGGTCCAGTATGCAGCTTGAAGGTTTAGAGGCCATGATTATTTTCATCAATGTGTCAAGAGATATGGTACTAAAAAACTTGAGTGTCTCTCTTGATTTTATGTCCTGGCAAAGTTGTGTGGACTGAGGACAACTGAGCTTTGGAGGAATACGCAGATTTAAAGAGGAGTCCGTAATTTGCTTTCTAATGATCATGATCTTTTCCTCAAAGAAGTTCATCACTGCTAAAGTGAAAGCCATCCTCTCTTGGGGAATGCTGCTTTTTAGTTAGCTTTACGACAGTATCAAAAATAAATTTTGGATTGTTCTTATTTTCCTCAGTTAACTTGGAAAAATAGGGGCCTCATTTAACATAGTAAATTCATCAGGCTTAAGCCATGTTTCAGTCAGGCCAATCACATCAAGATTATGATCAGTGATTAGTTCATTGAAAACACTGTCTTCTAGAGAATCAATGTGCATACAACTTGGAAAACTAGACAGTCGCTTATAGAATGAACCAGTTAAACTCATGTCTTCTATGCCCTGCATTATTGGAACATCAATCTACTATAATTAAGCAATAAGGTCCAAGGGGTTTGTGGTATATGGCCAATATACCACGGCTAAGGGCTGTGTTCAGGCACGTTGTGCATAAGAACAGCCCTTCGCTGTGGTATATTGGCCATATACCACAAACCCCTGAGGTGCCTTATTGCTATTATAAACTGGTTACCAATGGAATTAAAGCAGTTCAAATACTTTTTTGTCATACCTGTGCTATATGGTCTGTTATACCACGCCTGTCAGCCAATCAGCATTCATGGATAAAACCACCCAGTTTATAATATGGTATGTTTTTGAACAAGCGTGTGTGTGTGTGTGTGTGTGTGTTCCAGAGCCTCCACACCAAGGTGGTGCATCAGTACCAGCAGCGCTACAGACAGGGTCCCCCCACCTCAGGGGATGAAGAGTGCCTCTACTGGTTCAGATTCCTCACCTACCACATGGCCAAGGCCAACCTCACACAGGTACGCACGCGCGCACACACAAACACATCTAAATCAAATCAACATTTTTGGGTCGCGTACACAGTTTAGCAGATGCGGGTGCAGGGAAATGCTTGTGTTACTAGCTCCTAACAGGTACACACATATTCAAAAACTAAATCCAATCAACAACCCAAGTAACACTATCAGAGCGTGGGTGGGTGTGTGTGTGTGTGAGCTGGTGTGTGTTTTGTGTGAGCTGGTGTGTGTGTGTGTGTGTGTGTGTTGTGTGAGCGAGTCTATCTTTGTCTCTTGCAACAGGAGATGGTGTGATGGCTGTTCAACAGTCTGATGGCCTGGAGATAAAAGCACCACTCAGTATGATGGAGTCCTTCGCCAGACAAGCACAAGTCGCTAACGTCTTTCTCTCTCTGTATATTTCGCTCTCTCTTTTTCTGTTACCCTTACACCCCTCCCTTCCTTCTCTCCCTTCCTCCCCCCTCTCTCCCTGTAGGAGTTGTACTCTCTGATGTTCTCTCTGGACTGGGTCAGAACTAAAGCTCAGATTATGGGACCGGCTCATCTCATCAATGATTATGTGGAGTACGGCGCCGTACTGGACAAAGAGGTCAGGATTTGATCAACACCAAGTTCACTGAGGAACTTAAAGTGTACCCTGTTTTATTTTAATAATTTGATATGGTTTTCAGATCTTGGGATTGGTATCAATTCCTCGTAAGTCAGTGGTGGCCTAGCGCTTAAGAGCATTGGGCCAGTAACCAAAACGTTGCTGGTTTGAATTCATGGGCCGACTAGGTGAAAAATGTATCCTTGTGCCCTTGAGCAAGGCACTTAACCCTAATTGCTCCTGTAAGTCTCTCTGAATAAGAGCGTCTGCTAAATGACTACAATCTAAACATGTCAATGCAAGAAACAGTTACTTATTTCATGCCTGTGAATACAATTGTTGTTCCAATAATCTCTCCTTTCTCCCGAAGCATGTACTTGTTCAATTCCCCTCATGGTTTTGAAAGGAAATGACTGTTGTATATAAACTCCCCCTAGCCTATGCCTACACCAATCCAATGCTTTTATATTTGTGTCGTGAATAAATGCACACTTCAGGAAGTTGGACATATTATTGGGACCCCGTTTGTCACATCCTCGTTGTGAGTCTCTCTTTATGGTCCCCCCAGAACAGCGAGGTGCGGGGCCACTTCCAGGAGTTCCTGTCTCTGAACGGCCACCAGTTGGAGCAGCGTCCGTTCCCTGACGTAGTGCAGCTGGCCCTGTCCCAGCCAGACTCCTCCGAGGTCTACCGCCAGGCCCTGCTGCAGGCGCAGGAGAGGGCCACCAGAGGGGGACTCTACCTTGACTGGGTGTCAGTAGTAGGCCCATACACACTGCTCATCTGCTTATAAGTGTACTCACTACTTAATCGGGGTGTACAGTATTGACCCCTAGCCCCTACCTCTTACTCCATAGCCCTCATTCCATTCCCCAGTCAACCATACCCTAATTATAGAGTTGGTTTTGTGTCGCAATTACCACAAAGCCTGTTTTAGCGTAGTGTCAGTGGCACTGCCCATGCTAAAACAGAATCCATTGTAAATGCAAAGACATGCCCTCTATCCAACTCTATGACCCCAACTCTAAGTTTTAGTCTCATTCCCTGATGTTCAACTTCCTCTTACATCCCCTCATGCTCAAGTTCTCTAAGTTATTTATGGTTGTGGTTTGTTCCAGGAACAAAAGTAGTCTGAAGAGCCTGTCTCGTCTGGTGGTCCAGCCCCACCAGGGATCCATCTACTCTGCCTGCTTCTCCCACGATGGCACCAAGATCGCCTCCTGTGGCTCCAGCAAAACACTGCGAGTAAGACACACACATTCTTTTAAAATAAATCTTCACCCACTGTATCTCCCACACATCCCTGTTTGTGTGAGTGGGTGTCCTCTATAAACTCTGCCCTGTGTGCATCTCCAGGTGTTTAAGAGCACCTCTGGGGAGAAGCTGCTGGAGATCCAGGCCCACGACGATGATGTGCTCTGCTGTGCCTTCTCCCCAGATGACCGTCTCCTAGCAACCTGCTCCAGTGATAGGAAGGTCAAGGTATGGAGTGGAACCCTCCCCTCTGCCATTCAGACTTTGGACAGACTTCAGACAGACTTGCCTGACAACCTGACTTCGACAGACGGAAGTCGTTTGTCTGTCTCTAATCTGTGTTGTGTAAAAGGTTTGGAAAGCAAATAAAAGAGAGTTGTATATCTGCGTAGCTACAGTTTCTGTGTTGTGTGGCAGGTTTGGAACGTGGAGCGTGGGACTCTGTTGAGGGTGTTTGAGGACGAACACGAGGAGCAGGTCAACCACTGTCAGTTCACCAACACACGCCGACGCCTTCTACTGGCCACCTGCTCCAACGACAATTTCATGAACACCAAGGTGAGCCTGTGTGTCTGTGGTGTGTCTGTAGTGTGTGTGCCTGTTTCTGTTTGTGTGTGTATAAGATATATGTATGTGAGTGTGTGTATATATGTGTGTGTGTGTATATGTATGTATGTATATATATATATCCCACCCTCTCTGTCTCTCTCTATCTCTAGCTGTGGAACATCAATAAACCCTCCTCCCAGAACACCATGTTTGGTCATTTGGAGCCTGTCAATCACTGCTGTTTCTCCCCTGATGACGCCTACCTCTCCACCTCTTCCAGTGACGGAACCCTGAAGGTGGGTGGGGCATAATCACCACCTATGGCTTTGTTTTTATTAGCAAATATAGATAAAGGTTATTCATTTAGGTGTAGACTACTAGTATGTATTTAACCAAATGAATTGTACGTACATATGTGTTTGTGTGTGCTTGCGTGTGTGTTTCAGCTGTGGGAGGTGTCCTCTGCCAATGAGTGGAAGTCCATAGACGTGGCGGACGTGTTCCCGGAGCAGAGAGAGCAGACGGAGGTCATAGTGAAGTGCAGCACCTGGTCAGCAGACGGCAGGACCATCATCTGTGCTGCCAGGAACGCAGTCTTTGTGAGTGGAACTTGTGTGTGTTGAAGAGCCAGCCCTCCCCTGCTGAGTGAGTAAGCCTCTGCTCCGCTCCGTCAGGCTGGCATGGGGCCGTGGTGTGGGCACAGGGACTGAGGGTTGATCTCCTGGCGGAGCTCCATGACTCTGAACAGATTTGTTTAGCATGTTGCGATTCATCAGAGTAGGAGCTGGCAGGAAGTTGAATGGACTTCGGTAACTAGGGGACATGTGCTAATGCTCATGCTATGGCTAATATTACACTGAACAAAAATAGAAATGCAACATGCAACAATTTGAAAGGTTTTACGGTTCATAGAAGGAAATCAGTCAATTGAAATAAATTATTTAGGTCCTAATCTATGGATTTCACATGCATCTGTTGGTCACAGATACCTTTAAAAAAAAAAAAAAGTAGGGCCGTGGATCAGAAAACCAGTTGATTGTGGCCTGTGGACGACGAGCACGCAGATGAGCTTCCCTGAGACGGTTTCTGACAATTTGTGCAGAAATTCTTTGGTTGTGCAAACTTCATCAGCTGTCCGGGTGGCTGATCTCAGACGATCCTGCAGGTGAAGAAGCCGGATGTGGAGGTCCTGGGCTGGTGTGTTTACACGTGGTCTGTGGTTGTGAGGCCGGTTGGACGTTCTGCCAAATTCTCTTGGAGGCGACTTATGTTAGAGAAATGAACATTAAATTATCTGGAAACAGCTCTGGTGGACATTCCTGCAGTCAGCATGACAATTGCACACTCCCTCAACTTGAGACATATATGGCATTAACTGCATAACATCAATTGACAGAATAAAAAAAAAAAAAAAAATATTCCACCTTTATTTAACCAGGTAGGCCAGTTGAGAACAAGTTCTCATTTACAACTGCGACCTGGCCAAGATAAAGCAAAGCAGTGCGACACAAACAACAGAATTACACATGGGATAAACAAGCGTACAGTCAATAACACAATAGAAAAATCTATGTACAGTGTGTGCAAATGTAGTAAATAGGCCATAGTGGCGAAATAATTACAATTTAGCAATTAAACACTGGAGTGATAGATGTGCAGAAGATGAATGTGCAAGTAGAGATACTGGGGTGCAAAGGAGCAAAAAAATTAATAACAACATGGGGATGAGGTAGTTGGGTGGGCTATTTACAGATGGGCTGTGTACAGGTGCAATGATCAGTAAGCTGGTCTGACAGCTGATGCTTAAAGTTAGTGAGGGAGATATAAGACTCTAGCTTCAGTGATTTTTGCAATTTGTCATTGGCAGCAGAGAACTGGAAGGAAAGGCGGCCAAAGAGGAGTTGGAGAATTAATTTATATCCACCACCTTATTGGTCCTGGAAATATTAATTTGAGAAAGAGTAGACTAAATGTCCTATGGACTGTCTTTCTCCAGACTGACTGTGTCCCAGAATGTTCACTCAGCCAAGATTCTAACCATAATGACATTATCAGTGCCATCCATTATGACATCACCTCAAGCTTGCATGCATACCTAAGTATCTATGCAAGCCCATGGTGTCTGTTCTCCAGTATAGAAGCACACACACATGTAATTATTTTTAAAATACCCTGATATATGGTATTGTGTGTGTGTCTGACCTTGTGTGTTTGTGTTTCTTCACTTGTATGTATTTAAAGTATCTGACCTGTTGAATATTTGCATGCATCAGTATGCATATTAAGCACATAATATCTAGTATCTCCACTGAGTGTACAAAACATTAAGAACACTTGGCTAATATTGCACCACCCCTTGCTCTCAGAACAGCCTCATTTCATCAGGGCATCGACTCTACAAAGTGTCAAGCATTCTACAGGGATGTTTGGCCCATGTTGACTCCAATGCTTCCCACAGTTGTGTCAAGTTGGCTGGATGTCCTTTGGGTGGTGGACCATTCTTGATAAGCCCAGTGGCGTTGTAGTTTTTGACACAAGCCAGTGCGCCTGGCACCTACTACCATACCCCGATCAAAGGCACTTAAATCTTTTGTCTTGCCCATTCACCCTCTGAATGGCGCACACACACAATCCATTTAACAAGTAACATAAATAAGTGATCATAGCTTTTACCTGGATTCAACTGGTCAGTCTATGTCGTGGAAAGAGCAGGTGTTCATAATGTGTTGTACACTCAGGCTATGCGGTGCGTCGACACTATCTGTCAAATTCTGTCAATATATTTGTGTTTAGCGGTATGTTCTTGTCTAGCAACTTCGCCTAGAGTAATCTGTCTGTGAAGCAATGAGAATGCCCTGGACAACTTGTCTTTCATGTTTGGTATTTGGGCCTGTCTGTCCATCGGAGGGTAGAAGCGTGTGTTCTGACTGAGAATGAAGCTGTCCCACTCCTGGGAAATGTAAAGGTCTCTGTGTGTCTGTTCTTTCCACTCCAGGAATCAGAGTGGCGTTGAATGTCAGAGTGGCGTTGAATGTCAGAGTTGTCAGTCTGTAGGCTAGTATTGAAAGAAGAATAGATAGCTTGATGGACTTTTTAAAAAATGATGGCACATAGAAACAGCAGTTGGAACTCTTTTGTTTTCCACCTCAATCTCTCTCATTTCTCTCTGTCTCTTTCCCTTTCTTTTCTTCGGTCTGCTTTTCCCTTCACAATCCCACACTTTGCCAAGTTGGAAGATATGTAAATCATCATCGATGGTTGAGATGCAGGTTGACATTTTATTGTCATGAGTCTTGCCCTGGAGGCAGAACTGAGCGGTTTCCGCTAGATGGGACAGCTGCAGTGTCCGAAACATTCATGAAAACAAAACCTGCAGTTGAGACTTCACTTAGCAGCTTATCAGGCTATTACCATATTGCTTCCATCTAATCCCATCCTGCCATGTCCTTTACAGTTCACATTACATTTGAGTCATTTAGCAAAGACTCCAGAGCAACTTACAATTAGATCTCTACATGGTCCGACCTGACAACCTCTGAGCCCTCCCAAGGGGCCATGTGTCTAGAAAGTTATCACTAGCTTATGCATGGAAGCCATTTTGTGCCCCATATATTGGCAGTTGCACTAGAGAGCTATCACCAGCTATAACTATGGTGTAGTGACAGATCCCTCCTGCTGTTCCCAGGTGTTTGATATAGAGACGGAGGCCATGTTGTTGGAGATCCGGACCAGTCGTCTGAGCACGGTGCAGTACTGTCACGCCTGTCCCAGCAGCAAGCTGGTGGCCATCGCTCACTGTCACACTATGCTGTGGAGGTACACACACACACACACACACACACACGCACACGCACACACACACACACACACACACACACACACACACACACACAGACAGCCTGTTGACTATTACACTGTGCCATGTAGGTACACACATAGTGGCTATAGCCCTATCAAACTACTACACCATTATACGGCAGGATATGACATCATATGTCTCTTCCCTCCAGCTGTGGGATATAGAGACCAGTAAGAAGATGGCTGACTGTAGTGGTCATCTGAGCTGGGTCCATGGAGTCCAGTTCTCCCCCGACGGATCTCTACTGCTCTCCTGGTCCGACGACCAGACCGTCAGGGTAGGTGTGTGTGTGTGTGTGTGTCTGCCGTCTGTCTGTCAATAATTTGTCCAATCTGTCTTCATCAGTTAACCCTTTTCGTGACATATTGTACTTAACCATTTAACCGTTTTAATGGCATAAAAAATGTAATGCCGTGATGTGTTTGTGTGTGTCAGGTGTGGGAGACTAATAAAGTCCACACCTCCTCGGCTGTCTGTCTGAAGAGGGACTCTGACGTCCTCTTTAACAACGGTGATATTACCGTGGTTGCCGCCGACAACCGCAACAGACTGCAGGTCAGAGGGCTGGGCTAGACACACACACAATGATGTCTTCCAGATGTGACAGGTGTTAACCCAGCAGGCTGACGTGTGTGTGTGTGTGTGTGTGTGTGTGTGTGTGTGTGTGTATCAGGTGAGGAATGGGAGGACCGGAGCGGTGATGTTCCAGTCAGAGGACCAGGAGTCTCGTATCCGCTGCACTGCTATCTGCACACAGACCTCAGCCGTGGGGCTGGGACGAGAGGATGGGACGATACAGGTACACACACACACACACACATACAGGTACGCTCACATGCGCACACATACGCACGTACACACACTTTTACCCCCACACACATACCATAAAGCAAAAATCTTCAAGGACACAAAAGTAGGAAAATGCTTATGTATAATTTATGCTTAACTTGACAAAAGTGCAGGTGCTATGAGGGAAAAGTGCCAGAAATGTAAAAGGCTTTTTGGCTGGATAAGACGGTATCACTGCCAAGCTTGATAAAGACCAACTGAGCTGTAGGAAAGGCAGGAAGAGACATTTTTGCATGGAAAAGCTGAACACAATGTTACACCAAAACTAAGTTTAACAGTATTACCATTGGTGCTGTTCTAGTAGCATTGTGACTACTGTCGTCTGCCTATGCTTGGAAGAGTTGGTCGACGTGGTGTGTGTGTGTGTGTAAAAATCATGTTCAGCTTGCTGGCTGAGGTGTTTGTCACGTCCAGTAATGGCTGGTAACATTGTGCTTGAACCCTCTCTATCTGGCCTGTCAACCCTGTCTTGGTCCTACTGTACTGTACGGTACCCAGCTCTCTCTCTCTCTCTCTCTCTCTCTCTCTCTCTCTCTCTCTCTCTCTCTCTCTCTCTCTCTCTCTCTCTCTCTGGCCTGTCCACCCTGTCTCAGTCCTACTGTACTGTACGGTACCCAGCTCTCTCTTTCTCTCTGTCTGGCCTGTCAACCCTGTCCCAGTCCTACTATACTGTACGGTACCCAGCTCTCTCTCTCTCTCTCTCTCTCTCTCTGGCCTGTCAACCCTGTCTTGGTCCTACTGTACTGTACGGTACCCAGCTCTCTCTCTCTCTCTCTCTCTCTCTCTCTCTGGCCTGTCCACCCTGTCTCAGTTCTACTGTACTGTACGGTACCCAGCTCTCACTCTCTCTCTCTCTCTCTCTGGCCTGTCCACCCTGTCTCAGTCCTACTGTACTGTACGGTACCCAGCTCTCTCTTTCTCTCTGTCTGGCCTGTCAACCCTGTCCCAGTCCTACTATACTGTACGGTACCCAGCTCTCTCTCTCTCTCTCTCTCTCTCTCTCTGGCCTGTCAACCCTGTCTCAGTCCTACTGTACTGTACGGTACCCAGCTCTCTCTCTCTCTCTCTCTCTCTCTCTCTCTCTCTCTCTCTCTCTCTCTCTCTCTCTCTCTCTCTCTCTCTCTCTCTGGCCTGTCAACCTTGTCTCAGTCCTACTGTACTGTACCCAGCTCTCTGTCTGTCTGTCTGTCTGTCTGGGCTGTCAACCCTGTCTCAGTCCTACTGTACTGTACCGTAACCAGCTCTCTCTCTCAAATTCAAATTCAAGCTGCTTTATTGGCATGAAAAACATTGTGTCAATGTTGCCAAAGCAACAATGTATACAATATACATTGTAATAAAATTATAAACAATAACAAATAATAATATAAAATGGTAGTAAATAATAATACAAAATTAAATACAAAAATAATAACAATAAAATGGTAACAGTCAATAGTAGAAATGTAATAAATATAAAAATCTAAATATGGAAAATTAAACTATAACTAACATAACTAAATGACGGTCATCTACATCTGTACTACAACTACCATCATCATCACTACTACTGTTATCACCATCATCATTAAACTGCTATCATTACCATTACCACCCATACCACTACTATACGGAATGATAAACAACAATAATTATAGTAGTAACAATAATAGTAATAACAATAACAGCAATAATAAGTAAGTTACTGCTTACTATGCAGATGTTACTATTCAGTGTCCCTCAGGCTATGGCAGGCAAATACATATTTGGCTGCAAGAGGAGCCATTGCTCCTTCGCTCCCATGAGTATGTTTAGTTTTTCCTCTGGGTTTAATGAGTTAAAATTTGGAAGAAATGTAGTCATTTCTGTGAATAATGTATCTCTTGGTGAGGAATATTTATCACAGTAAAGGAGAAAGTGCATCTCTGTTTCAACCTCCCCTGTTGTGCAGTGACCACATACACGCTCCTCTTTGGGTAGCCATGTCTTTTTATGTCTGCCGGTTTCTATTGCCAATCGATGGTCACTCAGCCTGTACTTGGTAAGGATCTGTCTCTGCTTCGTATCTCTGACAGAGTAGAGATAATAAGCCAATTCATATTCTCTGTTTAGGGTCAGATAGCAATTTAGTCGGCTTTGGGATTTTGTTTCATTTTTCCAATGTTGTAAATATGAGTCTTTTGATTGGTTCATGATTTTGTTTATTAGAATTCTTTCTTTTGAAGCAGTGCTGGTGTCAGCTTGGTTGGTTAGGTCCAACACCAGCTGACTGAGACGGCTCGTTTCTGGACTCAGCTCTTGGGTTTGAAGTGAATTTGGACTTGAATTTAGATGTCGCCAAAAATTTTATGATCTTTTCTGTATTTTCATTACTACTGGAAAGTGGCCCAATTCTGCCCTACATGCATTAGTTGGTGTATTTCTCTGGACTTGTAGAATTTTCAGACAGAATTCTGCATGTAGGTAGGGCTTCAATTGGATGTTTGTCCCACATTTTAAAGTCCAGTTTATTGAGTGGCCCCCCAAACCTCACTTCCGTAAAGAGCTATTGGTAGGATTACACTGTCAAATATTTTGGTCCAAATTCGAATTGGGATGTTGATTTTGAATAATTTAATTTTTATTGCATACAATGCTCTGCTGGCTTTTTCTTTGAGTGCATTCATTGCCGTATTAAAGTTTCCTGATGCAGATATGGTCAGACCAAGGTATGTGTAATTTTTATTGTGTTCAATTATGGTGTTGTTCAGGGTGAATTTATATTTGTGTTTCTGACATCTGGGCTTTTTTTGGAAAATCATGATTTTTTTTTTATTTTTTATTATTTACTACCAGGTTCCAATTATGGCAATATTGCTCTAGAATGTTAAGGTTCTGTTGAAGACCTTCTTTGGTTGATGATAGAAGTACCAAGTCATCAGCATATAGCAGGTATTTTACCTCTGTGTCGAATAGCGTGAGTCCTGGGGCTGGAGAATGGTCCAACATGTCTGCTAATTCATTGATATAAATGTTGAAAAGATTTGGACTCAAACTGCAGCCTTGTCTCACACGTCGACGTTGTGAAAATAATTCTGTTCCTTGGTTTTTGATTTTTATTGCACACTTGTTTTCTGTGTACATACATTTTATTAAGTCATACACCTTACCACCAACCCCAATTTTGTAGAATAGCCCTTCGTGACAAATAGAATCAAATGATTTTTTAAAGTCAATAAAGCAAGCAAAGATTTTGCCCTCTTTTTTTGGTGGACGTGTTTATTAATTAGTGTGTGTAAGGTGTATATATGGTCAGTAGTGTGATGGTTAGGGAGAAAGCCAATTTGACATTTACTTATTACATTTTTTTCTTGAAGAAAGGTTTGAATTCTTGAATTCAAAATGCTGCAGAAAACCTTTCCCAAGTTGCTGTTTACGCAAATTCCCCTGTAATTATTGGGGTCTGATTTGTCTCCACTTTTGTGGATAGGGGAGATGAGCCCCTGGTTCCAGACATCAGGGAAGCAGCCAGAAGTTAAAACCATGTTGAACAATTTAAGCACAGCATTTTGCAACACAGGTGTGCTGTTTTTCAGCATTTCATTTCTGATGTTATCTAGACCACAAGCCTTCTTTGATTTTATAGATTTGAGCTTTTCATTTAGTTCTTGTTGGGTTATTGGGTAATCTAATGGATTTTGGTCGTTTTTAATGACTGGTTCAAGGATGTTCAATTTTTCTTGAATTTCTAATACGGTTCTATTGTAAGTATTTTTGTGGAATGTTTTTGTATAGATTATCAAAATAAGTTTTCCAAATTCCTTCATCTTGTATGGCTAATTCTTGTGGCTTTGTCGTGCTTAAATTATTCCACATGTGCCAGAACTCATTTTGGTCAATTGCGTTTTCAATTTCGTCAAGTGTCTTGTTGGTATAATTTTATTTATTGCGTTTCAGTGTATGTTTATACTGTTTCAGAGTTTCAAAGTATTCATAGCGTAGCTCTGGGTTGTTTTGCTGCTTATGTTTTTCATTTGACATTTGTCTTAGGTGTTTTCTAATTGTTTTACATTTGTTATAAAACCATTTTTCAGAAACATTTAGTTTTTTGTTTCTGATGTTGCATTTCTTTGGTTTTCTCAAATTTGCTTTCGATGCTGCTTTTTGAAATATGCAATTGATGTTTTGAGTAGCTGAATTGACACCTTTATTGTTTTGGTATCGTGCGTTATTGAAGAACTGTATAGAGTTCATCATTTCTTTTGAGTTCAATGTTTCAATGAATCTCTCTGCACTGTTTGGAGCCCATCTGTACGATTGGTTTATGTTGTAAAGTTTATTGGGCTGTTTTTTTTTATGAATATTGACGGTTAATTTCATGAGAATCACGTTGATCTCTCTCTCTCTCTCTCTCTCTCTCTCTGTACTGTACTGTACCCAGCTCTCTCTCTCTCTCTCTCTCACTGTACTGTACCCAGCTCTCTCTCTCTCTCTCTCTCTCTCTCTCTCTCTCTCTCTGGCCTGTCAACCCGGTCTCAGTCCTACTGTACTGTACTGTACCCAGCTCTCTCTCTCTCTCCCTATTTTGTACTCTCTCTTTCTGCTTATCTTTTCTAGTTGTCATAAATTTGATTTGTCCTACTTTTTACTTTTCTTCCTCATACTCTCCTCTCATTTATTCCCTCTCTCTGCTCTACTTGCTCCGTCGCTCCCTGTCTCTATGATAAATGGTTGTTTACTGTGAGCTGAAGATCTGGTCCCTTTTGGAAGTGTGTGTGGAGACTCAGGGATGTCCCTGGAAGCGGTAGTAAGTAGTGTCACACACCCTCTGTCCCCTGGCATGTGTGTAGAACTCTGTACTCCAGTTGGGGCCGCACCTCAGGAACCTCTTTAATTAATGAAGGGGGCCTGGGCTCTAACCAACACAGGGGTTAATGGATTATAATTACTCAGGCCTCTTCACACACAGGCACACACATGCCTGGATGTCTGTCTACTCTTCTCAGTTGAGAGGGGGTTGAGGAGAGGGGGTTGAGGAAGAGGACAGAGGGATGAAGGGATAATAGTGGTTGAAATTAGTGCAGCTGAAAGACACTGCAGGGTTGTGTAATATCAGTTACTTAATATGTGAAAAGTGGGCATACCTGTGAGTATACTTGTGTTGGTCTTTACACCTGTTCCATTACATCTAATTCCTCTCATTTACACCAGAGGGAGCTGCTGCTTTGTTTCCTTCCACGTCCGCTGCAGCAGTAGTCTGCCCCCCGCTTCTCGCTCTCTCGCATTCTCTCTCTCTCCCTCTAGCTCTTGCGCTCTCTCTCTCTCTCTCTCTCTCTCTCTCTCTCTCTCTCTCTCTCTCTCTCTCTCTCTCTCTCTCTCTCTCTCTCTCTCTGTCTCTGTCTCTGTCTGTCTGTCTGTCTGTCTGATCTCTTTCTCTCCACATGTGCTATTAGAGCAGAGAGGGAAAAATTGACCAGAACTCTAATACACTCACACAGCAATGCCCTCGTTGTCATTGACTCAGTTTGACGCATGCCTCACATTCTAGTCTTCTTTCTGGGCCGTAATTGCCACTTTGATTGGCTCGGTTCTCTCCTCTGTTGAAATGACATGCTGTTTTTCTATAAAGAAGGAAAAGAAGAGAGGGTGAGCTGGAGAAAGAGAGGCACAGGAGTGTGGAAGAGAGTGACTGTGTGTGACTGTGTGTGTTCTACCCCAGGCAGGAGGGATGACAGTTAGGCAGGTACTGAGGACCATTGGATGGAGGACTCTACAGCGGCTGACCCCTCACAGGGGCTTGTTACTGGCGCTAGGGCTAGAAACAGGCAGTGTGCAGGTATGGTAAAGTGATATGGCATGTGTGCGCGTCAGTGGAGGCTGCTGAGGGGAGGACGGATCATAATAATGGCTGGAATGGAGTCAATGGAATTGTATCAAACACATCTAACACGTGGTTTCTATGTGATTGATACCACTCCATTGACTCCAGTCCAGACGTTATTATGAGCCGTCCTCCCCTCAGCAGCTTCCACTGTGTGCTTCGACTTGGATTCAAATAATATTAGAAACACTTTAGTCTTCCTAGATGGGCAGGGTGTGTACAGTTGGGACTATTCCATTGGTCCATTGCACCAGGCTCAATCAAGTCTAGATCTTTTTCAAATAGTATTTTAAGCTAGGTCTGGTGTGTGTGTGTGTGTGTGTGTGTGTTCCTTGACCTTCTCAAAGGGATTGTGATCAGTGTCAGGGCGAGGGGTAGCTCAGGTACTGCGGAGTAATCTATTATTCAAATGGAGTGTAAGGTGCACGTCACAGCATATCTTTCTGTATGCAGTATTACACTAGGGAGGCTGCAGATGTGGATGAGAACAGATCGGGGATCAGTACGATCAGGGATCGTAAGGTGCTTCGATGACCACTGCTCTCAGATCAGATCTGCGTTATAAGCCAAACTAGTATTCCTAACGGTAACATGTTTTACTCAACTTCCCCCCCATATCGCCCTGAGCACCCTCCCTGCTGCGTCATTCCCAAACCTTGAGGCGAGCTGGCAACCTTTGAAACCCGTTTCCCAGTAGCATCACAGAGCGTCCTCTGGTTGGCATGCCCTGCGGCTAGCCTTCTCACGCGTTTGTTTGAAGTCAGGTTTTATTTGAGAGGTTTAAATATTTTAGCACAAGGTGAATCCTAGATTGAGATTTCACCTTGTGCTCAGTGTGGAGTGTGTGTGTGTGCATGCTTGTGTGCATGTGTAGTAATTGTTTTGTCTAAAATGATGAGCTTTTGTGTTTCTTTGCCTTTTGGTTTATTGGTTTACACTACAGATATCATACCAGAAGGTTTAATTGGGTTGGATTATTTTGCGATAATATTAATAGATTTCAAGTATGGCCCTTATTGTTTCTTAATCTTACCATTTTAATGAATAACTTAAGTTTAATAACTTAAGTTTGCAAAAATTTCCAATAGTTCAATGTCAACAGAATTCAGCCTTAAAATTCTAGTCCAACTACTCAGTCAAGCTAGCAAAGATGGCGCAGGAAGCCTTTAAGATCGTTAGGATTTCTAGGACCTCAATAATGTACCCTAGGTTATCCGAGTTTCCGTTGTCTCCCTTATAAGATTAAAGTGGTTTTGTAACTTGAAGCCAGTTCTTTGAGCATCAGAGCTGCTTTTTCTCCTGCTGTGACTGTGTTGTCTGTCAGACCCTCACACAAAGCAGTCAGGGCAGATCCACTCTCCACATGGGCTGATCAATCGCACGCAGAGCCCGGTAAAATTTTACATTTTTCCTTTTTGATGACCTTATCACTGTCAACCCAATCTCATTTTTTATTCTCTATATTTTTATTTTGCACCACATCTTTATCTTTTACTAGTTTTGGTCTAGACTTACCCTTAGAGGACAGTCAGAAGGTTATCAATCCCAGATTTCCCCTCTAAATATCTCTGTCTTCCCTCCTCTTTCTGTCTCCTGTTTTCCATCACACTTGAGCAGTTGCTTGTTTTTACACTTTTGAGAACAATATAGTGTGTGACTATCTTATAAAAAAAATTCTAAGTTTACTATTCTGTTAGTCAACCCCTCTCCAACTTCTTGGGATGTGTGTCAACTCATGCTTTTAATAGATTGTCTTTGCTCTTTTGACTTAAAGTAATAAAGTATTGAAATGTAATCATCTGCCCCCCCCCCCATCTCCCTTCTTCCTGCCTCTCTCTCCCCAGGTGTTGGAGGTGCCGTCGGGGGCCTCTCTAGCCACTCTTCAGGGTCACACCAGGACAGTTCTCCACTGCCAGTTCACCCCGGAGGGACACACACTCATCACCTCCTCTGAGGACACCACCATACGGGTTGGGCCCTTCTCTTTCTTCCTCATCCTTCTTTCTTCTCTTCTTCTTCTCTTCTGTGGTTTGTTATTTCCCTCCGTGTGTGTCTGTGCGTGTGTGTCTGTGCGTGTGTGTCTGTGCGTGTGTGTCTGTGCGTGTGTCTGTGCGTGTGTGTCTGTGCATGTGTCTGTGTCTGTGCGTGTGTGTCTGTGCGCGTGTGTCTGTGCGTGTGTCTGTGCGAGTGTTTGTGTGTGTCTGTGCGCATGTTTGTGTGTGTCTGTGCGCGTGTTTGTGTGTGTGTGTGTGTGTGTGTCTGTGCGTGCGTGCGTGTGTGTCTGTGAGCGTGTGTCTGTGCGTATGTCTGTGCGAGTGTTTGTGTGTGTCTGTGAGCATGTTTGTGTGTGTCTGTGCGCGTGTGTGTGTTTGTGTGTGTGTCTGTGCGTGCGTGTGTGATGTTTCAGACAGTTCCGCTCTGTCACCCCTAACAGCTCTCCTCTACTGTTCCACCTCACTGAACATATCCTCTCATCTCTTCTTCTCTTTTTCTCTCATCTCTTCTCCTCTGTTTTTAGGACAGCCTGTCCACTGCTAGACCTATCTGCCTATCATAAGTACACACACACACACTATCCAGAGCACCACCTTGCTGCAAATCAGAACAGCACAGCCTCACTTTGTATTCAACTTACTCTGTATTCCCTTACTATCCATGGACCATCTGTTTATTCCCTTACTGTCCATGGACCATCTCCTGTTTATTCCCTTGCTGTCCAAGGAGCATCTCCTGTTTATTCCCTTACTGTCCATGGACCATCTCCTGTTTATTCCCATACTGTCCATGGACCATCTCCTGTTTATTCCCTTACTATCCAGGGACCATCTCCTGTTTATTCCCTTGCTGTCCAAGGAGCATCTCCTGTTTATTCCCTTACTGTCCATGGACCATCTCCTGTTTATTCCCATAATGTCCATGGACCATCTCCTGTTTATTCCCTTACTATCCATGGACCATCTCCTGTTTATTCCCTTACTATCCATGGACCATCTCCTGTTTATTCCCTTACTGTACATGGACCATCTCCTGTTTATTCCCTTACTGTCCATGGACCATCTCCTGTTTATTCCCTTACTGTCCATGGACCATCTCCTGTTTATTCCCTTACTATCCATGGACCATCTCCTGTTTATTGCCTTACTGTCCATGGACCATCTCCTGTTTATTCCCTTACTGTCCATGGACCATCTCCTGTTTATTCCCTTACTGTCCATGGACCAACTCCTGTTTATTCCCGTACTGTCCATGGACCATCTCCTGTTTATTCCCGTACTGTCCGTGGACCATCTCCTGTTTATTCCCTTACTGTCCACGGACCATCTCCTGTTTATTCCCTTACTGTCCACGGACCATCTCCTGTTTATTCCCTTGCTGTCCACAGACCATCTCCTGTTTATTCCCGTACTGTCCACGGACCAACTCCTGTTTATTCCCTTACTGTCCATGGACCATCTCATGTTTATTCCCTTACTGTCCATCTCCTGTTTATATGAATAATGTTTGAGTAGCTTCGCTGAAAAGGGAATATTTGGTGGATAGATTCACTTTGTGGAAATGTTGACCTACAGGGAATGTGAATAGCTCTATACAGTAAACATAGCTGTTTCTCTGATAACAGCTGACTTCTGGAGGGGTGAGGGGGTTGAATGGTACATTCACACACCCACATTGTAAGAGTTTGATGTGTCAATCATTGTCTGAGATATTTGCATAGAGGCCAATTTTCTGCCCAGTGCCCATTCCCTCCTAGCAGCTGAATACTCGCACTCTGGGGACAGATCCAGGATCAGCTTACCCTCCATGTGTGTGTCTGTGCGCGTGTGTGTGTTTGTGTGTGTGTCTGTGCGTGCGTGTGTGATGTTTCAGACAGTTCCGCTCTGTCACCCCTAACAGCTCTCCTCTACTGTTCCACCTCACTGAACATATCCTCTCATCTCTTCTTCTCTTTTTCTCTCATCTCTTCTCCTCTGTTTTTAGGACAGCCTGTCCACTGCTAGACCTATCTGCCTATCATAAGTACACACACACACACTATCCAGAGCACCACCTTGCTGCAAATCAGAACAGCACAGCCTCACTTTGTATTCAACTTACTCTGTATTCCCTTACTATCCATGGACCATCTGTTTATTCCCTTACTGTCCATGGACCATCTCCTGTTTATTCCCTTGCTGTCCAAGGAGCATCTCCTGTTTATTCCCTTACTGTCCATGGACCATCTCCTGTTTATTCCCATACTGTCCATGGACCATCTCCTGTTTATTCCCTTACTATCCAGGGACCATCTCCTGTTTATTCCCTTGCTGTCCAAGGAGCAGATGGAGGGTAAGCACATGGAGGGTAAGCTGACCATCTCCTGTTTATTCCCTTACTGTCCATGGACCATCTCCTGTTTATTCCCATAATGTCCATGGACCATCTCCTGTTTATTCCCTTACTATCCATGGACCATCTCCTGTTTATTCCCTTACTATCCATGGACCATCTCCTGTTTATTCCCTTACTGTACATGGACCATCTCCTGTTTATTCCCTTACTGTCCATGGACCATCTCCTGTTTATTCCCTTACTGTCCATGGACCATCTCCTGTTTATTCCCTTACTGTCCATGGACCATCTCCTGTTTATTCCCTTACTGTCCATGGACCAACTCCTGTTTATTCCCGTACTGTCCATGGACCATCTCCTGTTTATTCCCGTACTGTCCGTGGACCATCTCCTGTTTATTCCCTTACTGTCCACGGACCATCTCCTGTTTATTCCCTTACTGTCCACGGACCATCTCCTGTTTATTCCCTTGCTGTCCACAGACCATCTCCTGTTTATTCCCGTACTGTCCACGGACCAACTCCTGTTTATTCCCTTACTGTCCATGGACCATCTCATGTTTATTCCCTTACTGTCCATCTCCTGTTTATATGAATAATGTTTGAGTAGCTTCGCTGAAAAGGGAATATTTGGTGGATAGATTCACTTTGTGGAAATGTTGACCTACAGGGAATGTGAATAGCTCTATACAGTAAACATAGCTGTTTCTCTGATAACAGCTGACTTCTGGAGGGGTGAGGGGGTTGAATGGTACATTCACACACCCACATTGTAAGAGTTTGATGTGTCAATCATTGTCTGAGATATTTGCATAGAGGCCAATTTTCTGCCCAGTGCCCATTCCCTCCTAGCAGCTGAATACTCGCACTCTGGGGACAGATCCAGGATCAGCTTACCCTCCATAACTCCTAACCCATTACGGGCGGGAAAATGCTAAATCCCTGGTTGAGGTGCAACTTTTACCCAGTCCAGTACCAGAAGGTGATCGCTCTCTTGCTCTCTCTCGCCCTCTCTCTCGCGCTTTCTCTCGCTCTCTCTTGCTCTCTTTCGCTTTCTCTCGCTGTCTCTCCCTCTCTCCCCCCTGTAGGTGTGGAGGTGGAGGACAGGTGAGTGTGTGGTGCTGGAGGGCCACAAGGAGCAGGTCAGATGCTTCTCTCTGCTCACCACCTCACCCTCCTCAGAGACACATCTCCTCAGCTGGTCCTTTGACGGCACCATCAAGGTAATACGGGGCTGCAGGTAGCCTAGTGGTTAGAGCGTTGGGCCAGTAACCGAAAGGTTGCAAGATCGAATCCTTGAGCTGACAAGGTAAAAATCTGTCGTTCTTCCTCTGAACAAGGCAGTTAACCCACTGTTCCTAGGCCGTAAATAAGAATGTGTTCTTAACTGACTTGCCTAGTAAATAAAGGTTAAATAAAAAAATAAATAAATACAAGCACACGTATGCAGTACCTTAGACAGACAGACAGTAAGACTGAGAAACACACACGCATGCATGCAAAACCTGTTAAAAGCAACAAGTTACGAACAGCGTGCACTTACCTGAACTAAAGGATGTTTACTAGAGGGAGGTGACACAGAAAGCGTCTCTCTCACTCCCTCCCCCCAGGTGTGGGACATGTCTAGTGGTGAACGGCTGCAGGACCTAGTGTGTCACCAGGGGGCGGTGCTAGCCTGTGATGTGTCGCCTGACGGACAGCTCTTCGCCACCACCTCCGCTGACAAGACTGCCAAGGTAACACACACACGTGTCATCAGTACAGAATCTAGATCTGTGTGAGACAGACATGTTGTCTATATCATGATCCTTTCAGAAACGTGTGTACATTATTATGCGGTCAACTAAAGGTCATTGGTAGCTTAAGGTGGACATGAAGCAGTTGATTAATGCGGTCACTAACTTAGCCAGCAGTCAAGCTGCCCACTCGCCTCCCTGTCCCTCCAGCGGTCAAGCTGCCCACTCGCCTCCAGCGGTCAAGCCGCCCACTCGCCTCTCTGTCTCTCCAGCAGTCATAAGGAGTGCCATTCAGTGCCATTCAACACTCCTTCCGTTGCCTCCAACTGCTCTTAAACGCTAGTAAAACCAAATGCATGCTTTAACCGTTCGCTGCCTGCAGCCGCCCGCCCGACTAGCATCACTACCCTGGACGGCTCTGACCTACGTGGACAACTACAAATACCTAGGTGTCTGGCTAGACTGTAAACTCTCCTTCCAGACTCACATTAAACATCTCCAATCCAAAATTAGATCTAGAATCGGCTTTCTATTTCGCAACAAAGCCTCCTTCACTCATGCTGCCAAACTTGCGCTAGTAAAACTGACTATCCTGCCGATCCTCGACTTCGGCGATGTCATCTACAAAATAGCCTCCAACACTCTACTCAGCAAACTGGATGCAGTCTATCACAGTGCCATCCACTTTGTCACCAAAGCCCCATATACTACCCACCACTGCGACCTGTATGCTCTAGTCGGCTGGCCCTCGCTACACACTCGTCACCAGACCCACTGGCTCCAGGTCATCTACAAGTCCCTGCTAGGTAAAGCCCCGCCTTATCTCAGCTCGCTGGTAACCATAGCAGCACCCACCCGTAGCACTCGCTCCAGCAGGTATATCTCACTGGCCACCCCCAAAGCCAATTCCTCTTTTGTCCGCCTTTCCTTCCAGTTCTCTGCTGCCAATGACTGGAACGAACTACAAAAATCGTTGAAACTGGAGACACTTATCTCCCTCACTAGTTTCAAGCACCAGCTGTCAGAGCAGCTCACAGATCACTGCACCTGTACATAGCCCAACCAACTACCTCATCCCCTACCATAGTCATTTATATATCTTGCTCCTTTGCACCCCAGTATTTTTACTTTGCAAATTCATCTACTGCACATTTACCATTCCAGTGTTAAATTGCTATACTGTAGTTACTTTGCCACCATGGCCTATTTATTGCCTTATGTTCCTTATCCTACCTCATTTGCACACATTGTATATAGATTTGTTTTTTCCTACTGTATTATTGAATGTATGTTTGTTTCACTCCATGTGTAACTCTGTGTTGTTGTATGTGTCGAACTGCTTTGCTTTATCTTGGCCAGGTCGCAGTTGTAAATGAGAACTTGTTCTCAACTTGCCTACCTGGTTAAATAAAGGTGAAATAAAATAAAATTAAGTCTGACTGCAACCTACAGACCGTCTCCTCCTACCTAGCTTCTATTTTCCATCCTTGTTTCCCCCTCTGTCCGTCAGTCACAGGATCATTGAGTTGGTCACTCACTGTGGGAATGGCTATTAGGTCAGCATCCAAATTGGCATTGGAAGATTGCATGTTTCTGGTATGTGTGTTGTGGTGTGTGTGTGTGTGCATGGGGGGAGGGGTTGGGGGTGTAATTGGCTCAGAGCTGGTGTTCCCATTAACCACACTGTTTATTTCTGCTCACCAGACCAGCATGCTTTCATTAGTGCTTTGGACCTAGACTCTGGTAATGATGTGGAATAGTAGTCTGAAGGGCTGGCCATGGTTCCGCCATCCACAAATGCATACACACACAGTGCCTTGCAAAAGTATTCACCCCTCTTGGTGTTTTTCCTATTTTGTTGCATTACAACTTGTAATTTAAACAGATTTTTATTTGGATTTCATGTAATGGACATACACAAAATAGTCAAAATTGGTGAAGTGAAATGAAAAATATTACTTATTTAAAAAATGTATAAAAAGAAAAAAAAAATGAAAAGTGGTGCGTGCATATGTATTTACCTCCTTTGCTATGAAGCCCCTAAATAAGATCTGGTGCAACCAATTACCTTCAGAAGTTACATAATTAGTTAGATTGCACACAGCTGGACTTTATTTAAGTGTCACATGATCTCAGTGTATATATATATACCTGTTCTGAAAGGCCCCAGAGTCTGGAACACCACTAAGCAAGGGGCACCACCAAGCAAGTGGCGCTATGAAGACCAAGGAGTTCTCCAAACAAGTCAGGGACAAAGTTGTGGAGAAGTAAAGATCAGGGATGGGTTATAAAAAAATATCCGAAACTTTGAACATCCCACAGAGCACCATTAAATCCATTATTAAAAATTTAAAGAATGTGGCACCACAACAAACCTGCCAAGAGAGGGCCGCCCACCAAAACTCATGGACCAGGCAAGGAGGGCATTAATCAGAGGCAACAAAGAGACCAAAGATAACCCTGAAGGAGCTGCAAAGCTCCACAGTGGAGATTGGAGTATTTGTCCATAGGACCACTTTAAGCCATACACTCCACAGAGCTAGGCTTTACGGAAGAGTGTCCAGAAGAAAATAAGCAAACATGTTTGGTGTTCGTCAAAAGGCATGTGGGAGACTTCTCTCTGTCTATTGACCTTCAGATGACTACAAGACGTGCCAAATTAACTTTTTAATCATCTACCATGTGATGTTAACAAAATTTTGTGTACATTTAAAAAAATGTTGACAGCTGCGCCATACAGATTGCAAAATAAATGGCACATGGTTTATGAACTGGTACAAAAAAACAACACTTGATTCAACACTTAGTTTTTAATTTAAATGATTATATAAATTCTTGCCACTGACAGAATGCTATATATATGGGACATACAACAATCTCAGCTCTGTAGATTTTGCTGCGAAGAGACAGAATCAATAATCTATTCTGGTTTTTCACCTATGTAGCTCGTTTCTGGTCACAGGTTCAGGAATGGTAAAACAATCACAACATTAACCTTGCAAATAGCAGTGTTGTGCGATTTGGAAAGCCATAGTCAGTCATTAAATAATATAATACTAGTAGGAAAAGTATTCATCTTTAGCTCACAGTCTGTGGATACTTTACGATTTAGAATGTTTTTTTACCTATGTAAAACATCACAGCACAATTGAAAAATATCTGGTAGATGGAAACCTGAATGAGGGTGGTCTATGGTGATAGGTGGGATGGGCTGAGAGTGGCTGAGGGGTGGGATTGGTAATAATACATTGTTGTAATGTATTATTGTTATGTGACTGCTTTATATGAAAGTACCATGTATGTAAAATGTATGTATATGTAGCAGAAAAGCTGTAAGAAAATATGTATATATGTATATGTAGCAGAAAAGCTGTAAGAAAATATGTATATATGTATATGTAGCAGAAAATGTATATGTGTGTGTGTGTGTGTGTATACAGTGGGGAAAAAAAGTATTTAGTCAGCCACCAATTGTGCAAGTTCTCTTACTTAAAAAGATGAGAGAGGCCTGTAATTTTCATCATAGGTACACTTCAACTATGACAGACAAAATGAGGAAAAAAAATCCAGAAAATCACATTGTAGGATTTTTTATGAATTTATTTGCAAATTATGGTGGAAAATGGTTTGGTCAATAACAAAAGTTTCTCTCTATACTTTGTTATATACCCTTTGTTGGCAATGACAGAGGTCAAACGTTTTCTGTAAGTCTTCACAAGGTTTTCACACACTGTTGCTGGTATTTTGGCCCATTCCTCCATGCAGATCTCCTCTAGAGCAGTGATGTTTTGGGGCTGTCGCTGGGCAACACGGACTTTCAAAGATTTTCTATGGGGTTGAGATCTGGAGACTGGCTAGGCCACTCCAGGACCTTGAAATGCTTCTACGAAGCCACTCCTTCGCTGTTCGGCGGTGTGTTTGGGATCATTGTCATGCTGAAAGACCCAGCCACATTTCATCTTCAATGCCCTTGCTGATGGAAGGAGGTTTTCACTCAAAATCTCACGATACATGGCCCCATTCATTCTTTCCTTTACACGGATCAGTCGCCCTGGTCCCTTTGCAGAAAACAGCCCCAAAGCATGATGTTTCCACCCCATGCTTCACAGTAGGTATGGTGTTCTTTGGATGCAACTCATCATTCTTTGTCCTCCAAACACGACGAGTTGAGTTTTTACCAAAAAGTTCTATTTTGGTTTCATCTGACATTCTCCCAATCCTCATCTGGATCATCCAAATGCTCTCTAGCAAACTTTAGATGGGCCTGAACATGTACTGGCTTAAGCAGGGGGACACGCCTGGCACTGCAGGATTTGAGTCCCTGGCGGCGTAGTGTGTTACTGATGGTAGGCTTTGTTACTTTGGTCCCAGCTCTCTGCAGGTCATTCACTAGGTCCCCGTGTGGTTCTGGGATTTTTGCTCACCGTTCTTGTGATCATTTTGACCCCACAGGGTGAGATCTTGCGTGGAGCCCCAGATCGAGGAAGATTATCAGTGGTCTTGTATGTCTTCCATTTCCTAATAATTGCTCCCACAGTTGATTTCTTCAAACCAAGCTGCTTACCTATTGCAGATTCAGTCTTCCCAACCTTGTGCAGGTCTACAATTTTGTTTCTGGTGTCCTTTGACAGCTCTTTGGTCTTGGCCATAGTGGAGTTTGGAGTGTGACTGTTTGAGGTTGTGGACAGGTGTCTTTATACTGATAACAAGTTCAAACAGGTGCCATTAATACAGGTAATGAGTGGAGGACAGAGGAGCCTCTTAAAGAAGAAGTTACAGGTCTGTGAGAGCCAGAAATCTTGCTTGTTTGTATGTGACCAAATACTTATTTTTCCACCATAATTTGCAAATAAATTCATAAAAAATCCTACAATGTGATTTTCGGGATTTCTTTTCCTCATTTTGTCTGTCATAGTTGAAGTGTACCTATGATGAAAATTACAGGCCTCTCTCATCTTTTTAAGTGAGAGAACTTGCACAATTGGTGGCTGATTAAATACTTTTTTTCCCCACTGTGTATATATATATATCCTCCGAAGAGGGGCGGTGGTGGATGGGTAAATATAAAATAGCATTATGGTATGGACAGTATCATCTATCAAAGAAGCAGCTGGGATGCTTTAATTGATGTCAGGCTTCATTATCAGTGAGCGCTTGTTCCATTCTTTTAAGTTGAGTGGTCTACCAGACTAGCAGCAGAGAGAAACAATAGACAGTTAGGCCCTTCAGGGGAAAAAGGAAATGTATTCAATTGAATTAACCAGGGAACTCTTCATATAGAAGTGGCCTAACCAACATTGCTATGGCGTGTTCAAAAGAACATACTTCAAAATGTTTTATATTATTTTCGACAAACTTTTGTAACCTCTGACCTCCCTGTTTCTCCTCTCATTGGCCCTCAGGTGTGGAGCAGTGCATCGTGGGAGTGCATGCGCCTGTTGAACGGCCACCAGGACTGTGTCCGCAGCTGCCGCTTCTCTTGGGACAGCCGGCGCCTAGCAACCGGCGAAGACAACGGAGAGATACGGGTGGGTAGGGATAGAGGGATGGAAGGGCGGGTGAGTGAGTAAAGGGGGAGGGAGGAAGGAAGGAAGGAGTGCGTGAAGGAGCTTTAGAAGGAGGGAAGTTGAGGGTTAGGGAGTGGTAAGTGAAGGGAAGGAGTGAGCAGATGGGTGAAGGAAGGAGCAATAGAAAAATAGAGAGAAGTGCTGCACCTCTAAAGAGACGGAGAGGAGGATGTGGAACAGGTGTGCAGGTCGACAGGGGGGATGATGAAGAAAAGAAGGCGGAGGAGGGGAGGAAGGAGAAGACAGTTAGTCAGATTGAATCCCTAAGGCTCTGGCATCTGCATAGATCCTAGAGAAAGAGAGGAGAGAACTAAAGAGAGAGGGAGAAGGGATGATGAATGAAGGGAGAGTGGGGTAAGAGAAGAAATGAGAGTGGGCAAGAAGGGATGACGGAAAATAAGAACAATTTTAAAGAGAAGAACAGGGAGAGTGAGAGAAAGAAACAGGGACAGATTAGGGACTGGAGAAATGAGAGCGAGACAGATGGACCTGTCTGTTCATCTACAATCACGTTGTTCCTCTACCAGCTGCTTTCCACAAACTACCCCTGACTGACTGTCTGACTAGTACATTTGGACTACACTCCAAAGTTTGTGTACACTCCAAAGGTTTCGAACCTGAAAAGTGATCTAATGTGGAGACGAGTCCACATCTCATGCCACTTCCCAGGTTTTATTTTGGAGTGAACTGTCACTTTAAAATCATGTCATGACATACCAATCATCCAGGGTTGTGTTCATTAGGCACCAAACAGAAGGAAACCACAAGATTGAATTACAGTACATAGAGTGGAATATATGCCCCTCTTGTTTCTATGGAAACACTTGAGTCATTCTCAGTGAATCATGCAAGGTGTTAAATATAGCATGTTCTGTGTCCTATATAGACAGGACAGTATGGCTCATGGTTGTTAGTTGCATAACTCCAGTCTTAAAATGGAGGGTTGTGTTATGTCTCTATGGTGCTTTATTAATCAGTGAAAGTAGTCATTGATTGAAAGGTAAAGTTGAAAAGCACAAGATACTGTAGCATTCAAGGACTGGATTATTGCACACCTAACTGTAGACTACTGTATGTCTATAAGGTTGGTAGTCACTAGATGACCATGTTAGAAAGTACTAAAGTAGCCCGAACAGTACATTAGATATTTGGTGTTGATTTAGTTTGTAGTGCTGGTTAAGGTTGGGGTTAGATATTTTATGGCCATCTAGTCAAAAAGGTTCCTAAGATACCAGGTTGATAATAAGTCCATAGCTGCCATACACCCCACCATTTATAACTACTAGGTCTCATTTAATTCTCTCATTTTTCATTTGTTTGTCTCGTGTGTCTTGTGTCTCAGCTGTGGAACGTGAAGGATGGTACTCTGCTAAAGATCTGTTCCCGTGACAACAAGGACGCCATGGACTCTCTGCACGGAGGCTGGGTGACCGACCTGCACTTCTCCCCAGACAACACTGTGCTGCTGTCTACAGGAGGATACATTAAGGTAGGAAACACACACGGAGAGACACACACACTTTTACGGAGACACACACACAAACATGTAAAGACAAATAGACGCGCACACACACTAATGGGAACAGGTTTAAAGCACTATCGACCAGAGCCCTTGTCCCCCGGGGGATTACATCATCACTGCCTGGTTAAAAAGCCAATCAGAGCCCGGCTGAGGCTGACCCCCAGGTGATCCCTCCTTCTGTAAAACTGGAGTTAATCAGAGAGGAGTAACAGAAACACACAGACACACTCTGCAATCCAATCAAGTTGGGAGGAGGATGACGTATGAAATCTCACTCACACTCTCACTGTGACTACTGCTTTGGGAGTACTATAAACCTACTATGGTGTAAGAAAGCTTGGGGGGAATTACATTTAGCATGCGTGGGCGGGTGTGGGTGGGGCGTGGGTGTGAGAGGAGAGAGAGGGAGTTTCTTGCCTAAGTGATTTCAGGAAAATTCAACAGCATTCCAAAAGCCTCTAGTAAATGTATGAAGCATAGTAAACCAGTGATTTTAACATACATTGGATCAATGTAATGGATGTTTTTCTTCTAATGTCTCTCAACACATCAACTCTCATGCTTGGCTCTTTTTATGTGATATTCAAGTGTCTGTTTGAGTCAAACTGGTTAATCTAGAGGCGAAAGACACGCACACCTATTTAGGCGAGGTGCTGGCTAGCGGAGTGGAACACTTAAAAGAATAAAGGAGAGCTGCACACTCTAGGAGCTCAGATGCAAAAATATTTATGTCCAACGTTTCGACAGACAAGCTGTCTTCATCAGGGTATAATGACAAACACTGCGGGATGACTCATTTAAATAGTGTCAAAAGACACACACAGGTGTCTGTAATCATGGCTGGGTGTGGTCTGATATCATTGGTTAATTCTCATGTGTTAAAATAGAATACAAAACACATAAATGGATAGATCCAATTACAATTAGGCTACAAAAGCCTACAAACATTTACAATAGCAAAGTCACAATAATCACAAGAATGGCTTCAAATCAAAGTCTACGTTGAGACCGGAGGGAGCAAGGGTCTTTAAATTAAAGATCCAGGCAGCCTCTCGTTTTAACAATAAATTGTCGAGGTCACCCCCTCTCCTAGGGAGGGTGACATGTTCGATGCCAATATAACAGAGATGAGATTGAGTGGTTTGCTTCCAAAAAGTGGGCCACAACTGGGTAAGTAGAGTTTTGCACCTAATGGTGCTACGATGCTCCGAGATTCGTACTTTTACCCACATAATTTTTACCACAAGGACAAGTTATAAGATAAATAACTGCCTTAGTGGAGCACGTGATAACACCTTTTATTGGGATCTGTTTCCCTGTTTCCCATTTCCCATTACATTTGTAGTTTCCATCCAGTAGGGGCGCAAACACACGTTGTGCAGGGATATCTTGGGGTGGTAAATCAGAGTTTACCAATTGATCTCTGAGGTTTCTGCCCCGCGAGAATACGACCAAGGGAAGGTCCGAAAACACATTACCGATACTATCATCGGATCTTAGAATGTGCCAATGTTTGTGAACGATTCCCTTAATTTGTTCAGAGCACTTTGAATAGCGGGTAGTTAGAACGCAATAATGCTTATTTTTGCGAGACTCACCTTGAAAAAAGTTTCGTTTTGTTTTGAATTTTCTCAATGGCAGTATTAATCTGACCATTTTAGTACCCCCTCTCCTTTAATTTTCTTTGCGTCTCAGCCATATTTCTTTCGAAATATGATTGTTTTTTACAAATTCCTTTGAATCGGCAGAATTGGCTGTAGGGAAAACTGTTTTTCAAGGGAAGTGGGTGACGACTATCAGCCCTCAAAAAACTGTTACGGTCAGTAGGTTTCCTGTAAAAATCAGTGTATAGAATATTATCCTCACGCGAAATCAGAAGATTTTGACATGTATCAGACTGCATAATAAATCTCAGATGCTCAGAACAGGAGTTAAGAAAAGCATGGAACGCCTGGAGCTGTTTTGCATCACCCCTCCATAGAACAAAAATATCATCAATATTTCCAGTTTCAAATAATGATGTTAGGCAAGATTTTTTGGGTTGAGAGGATTGAAAATAGACTGTTTCTCCGTGTAACCCACATACAAATTAGCATAGTTAGGAGCCATGGTGGATCCCATAGCAGTACCCTTCGTCTGAATAAAGAAATCATTTAGAAACATGAAGTAGTTGTGTGTGAGTACTATTTCAGCCAATGTTATAATGTATGCACTGGAAGGTAGTTCATTAGGGTCACGTTGCAGAAGAATATGTTCCATAGCTTCAATACCGCCCTCGTGTGGAATATTTGTGGATAATGACTCAACATCAAAAGTAACAAAGTATTATCAGGGAGAGGATCAAGAGATTTAATAATAGAGATCATACTGCTGGTGTCCTTTACAAAGGAGGAGAGCTGTTCTGCGAGTGGTCTAATAAAAATGTCAACAAAAGTAGATAGAGGGGCCGTTACTGCATCAATGCCCGCTACAATAGGGCGCCCTGGAGATTTTGTAACATTCTTGTGTAATTTCGGCAAAGTATAAAAAGTGGCCATTTTAGGGTGTTGAATAGCCCAAAAGTCGTGTTATTTTTTGGTTATATGGACAGAACTTAAATACCCATCTAGTACAGTAAAGATCGTGTTCTGAAATTGGGCAGTAGGGTCACTTCTGAGTTTCTTGTAAAAGGTGTTGTCAAACAGTTGTCTGACACTCATTTACATAAACTGTCCTATCCATGAGTACAACCGACCCACCCTTATCAGCAGGACGGGTAAGGACTGACGTATCGGATTGTAAATCAAGCTAAGCTTGTTTTTCATCCTTAGGTAAATGATGGGAAGATATACACTCCTGTTTGTTCTTAAGGAGATGAACAACATATTTTTCAACAAGCCTGCAATATGTCAGTATAGAGTGATTGGCTGGAGGTACAAAATAACTCTTACTTCTAAAAGGAGTCGGAGTATGTGCAGGTGAGCAGTTCAGTAGAAATATCAGGATTAGGGGAGCTAAAGTATTCCCTTAAACAGATGTTTCTAAAAAAGTTAAACCTGTCTACCTTAATATCAAAATCGTTGCACTGAGGTGTAGGCACAAAAGATAACCCTTTATCAAGCAAGGATATATGGGCAGGGCTCAATATCTTGCTTGATAAATTAAAAACACTGTGAATGGTCTCCTCTGCCTCTGCCAGTCGTTTCTTCTTACCCCGTCGAGTGCGGTATCTCGTCGGTGCGTGTGCCCGTGAGTCAAACTGGTTGCCACGTATCCAAGAAACACAAAATAAATTGACTGCATGTTAATTTCAAACTTCCTTTTCTTGTAGTTGTTAGCTAGCCTTTTTCTTTTTTTGTCTTCATTGGGAAGATTCTAGTTTCTATTGATGAGAGCCCCAGGTCATTAAGCCCATTGTGATCAGTCAATATGTTGTGCATAGTGTTAATGAGTCAACTCCATGGATACTGATGGAGAACTGAACTACTAGACTTAATGAGTCAACTCCATGGATACTGATGGAGAACTGAACTACTAGACTTAATGAGTCAACTCCATGGATACTGATGGAGAACTTAACTACTAATTCCATTATTACATCCTGATGACACTCGCTCTTATCCAGAGTGGTAGAAGGACAGAATACATTTACCTCTTTATCACTCACTCTTATCCAGAGTGGTAGAAGGACAGAATACATTTACCTCTTTATCACTCACTCTTATCCAGAGTGGTAGAAGGACAGAATACATTTACCTCTTTATCACTCACTCTTATCCAGAGTGGTAGAAGGACAGAATACCTCATCACTCTATCACTTCCTCTTTCCACACTTCCCTCCTTTCTCCTGAGGCGGGTTGACTTGATGGATCTGTGCATGTGTGGATGTAACGAGCAGTGATTGATTATTATGCCTGCCTGTGCTGAAGAGGCGACTCCCTTGTAATGAGCGTTGATTGATTTATCTTGGGTGAGAGGTGAGCTGTCAGTCATAATAATTGCCGTGGCAGCTGTGTATTCATAGTTAAACAAAGGCTAATTTAGCCTGGGGAGCCGTGGGGACAGAATAAATAAAATAAAATGGACTAATTGCATCTGTATGTATTAACAGTGGGCCTTATTCAATCCAAACCTGTATCCAGATTTCAGCTGGAAATTGCAGCTCTGGAAAAAAAATAAGAGACCACTGCAAAAAAAAAACTTTCTCTGGTTTTACTATTTATAGATATGTGTTTGGGTAAAATTAACATTTTTGTTTTATTCAATAAACTACTGACAACATTTCTCCCAAATTCCAAATAAAAATATTGTCATTTAGAGCATTTATTTGCAGAAAATGACAACTGGTCTGTCATGCGGTGGGTGTGCTGGTGTAGGTAAGTCAGGCGCAGGAGAGCAGAGATGAGTGGACTAAGTACTTTACTCAGGCAATGTTAAATACAGAACGCAACCGCGTCACAAAACAAATGCCCAAAACCAAGTAAGGCAGCACAAAGTACAAAATACACGTACAAATACCGGCTGCCACAAAGCACGGGTGAAAACCATACAAACCCGGCGTAAACCGGCATGCCAACAAACAATTCCCCACATAGACATGGGGGAAACAGAGGGTTAAATAACCAACAGTAATGAGGGCAAATTAAAACCAGGTGTGATGGAAAACATGACAAAACAAATGGAAAACAAAAAGTGGATCGGCGATGGCTAGAAGACCGGTGACGTCGACCGCCGAACGACGCCTGAACAAGGAGGGGAACCGACTTTGGGGGAAGACGTGACATGGTCAAAATAACAAAAAAGATGCAGTGTTGTCAAACCTCGGATAATGCAAAGAAAATAATTCATTTTTAAACAACACAATACTGATGTTTTAACTTAGGAAGAGTTCAGAAATAAATATTTGGTGGAATAACCCTGATTTTCAATCACAGCTTTCATGCGTGTTGGCATGCTCTCCACCTGTCTTTCACATTGATGTTGGGTGACTTTATGGCGCAACAATTCAAGCAGCTCGGCTTTGTTTGATGGCTTGTGACCATCCATCTTCCTCTTGATCACATTCCAGAGGTTTTCAATGGGGTTCAGGTCTGGAGATTGGGCTGGCCTTGACAGGGTCTTGATCTGGTGGTCCTCCATCCATACCATGATTGACCTGGCTGTGTGGCATGGAGCATTGTCCTGCTGGAAAAACCAATCCTCAGAGTTGGGGAACATTGTCAGAGCAGATGGAAGCAAGTTTTCTTCCAGAACAACCTTGTACGTGGCTTGATTCATGCGTTCTTCACAAAGACAAATCTTCCCGATTCCAGCCTTGCTGAAGCACCCCCAGATCATCATCACCGATCCTCCACCAAATTTCACAGTGGGTGCGAGACCTGGAGAGGCCTACAAGCCACAGTGTCTCGCACCCACTGTGAAATTTGTTTTTGTGAAGGACGCATGAATCAAGCCACGTACAAGGTTGTCCTGGAAGAAAACTTGCTTCCTTCTGCTCTGACAATTATGGGGTTTGATTGATTTAAGGCCTAGGTTGTACTGTAGCCTTGTCTGCCTGAAGAAGACTGTCTTTCCAAATGTTGATTTTGTATCACGCTGTATGAAAACTAACTTGAGGAAGCAGCCAACAGTGAGCAGAACTTATCATTACAGACGTGTGTGTTCCGTAGAAGTGGTGCTGATGGGATCAGAAGTGCTGTGATGTTGATTCAATAAAGCTAGTCTCCCTGATGTCTGTCAACCCCTATTTGTCTCCTCCTTATGGCTTCCTGTAGTAACTTCCCACCACAACTATCTCTGTCTTGCTATATTTACAGGAGATTCTCTCCCTCTCCTCTCTCTTTCTCTCTCTCTAGTCCTTTTCCATGCCATCTCTGTCTCGGTCTCTGTGTGTCTGTCTATTTCTGATCCATATGACAGGTATTATCAGGTAGTGTAATTAAAAGCAGCATGGTGTGTGACCCTCTGTGAGCTGTTCCAATGCTTCCTTAAGCCTCTGAGACACCAGGATAGGACATCACGTGTAGGTGTGTGTGTGTGTGTGTGTGTGTGTGTGTGTGTGTGTGTGTGTCAGGGAGTGATAAGTTGTTTTGGGGCAGCTCTCTGAGTGAGGCTGTAATATCACACTGACCCCCATCACTCCTCTGTTCTCTGCCCGGTAATACCTCACACAGCCTGTCTTACACCTGGGAGACAGCCCCCGACGCACAGCTATACATCACACAGTCTGGCACACATCACGCACATGGAGACACGGACACACACACACACAAACATGCAGACACAGGTATGCACATAGGTACACTCAGAGAATCAGCGGGACCTCACAGATTCAGCATGAGTTGCTGTGAGACAATCTGCCATAGTGCCATGATCCAAGTAGAGGTGGGATGTGTGAAGAGGCTCATCCTGACATACACACACACACAGCAGGAGACCCAGAGTAATTTACACCGAGTGCTCATACTTATAGAAGCTTATATCTTTCTCCTCTCCCCTACACCTCCACTGATGCTAAGTCAACACTAGTCCTTAGGATTGAGGAGACACGGTATACATCCAAAATAGCACCCTATTCCCCTATTTAGTGCACTACTTTTGATCAGGGCCCAACTCGCTCTGGTCAACAGTAGTGCACTGTATAGGGGAAAGTGCACCATTTGGGATGCAACCACAGACCAATATACAGTACCAGTCAAAAGTTAGAACACACCTACTCATTCCAGAGTTTTTCTTTATTTTGACTATTTTCTACATTGTAGACATCAGAACTATTAAATAACACATATGGAATCATGTAGTAAGTGTTTTTAACAAATCAAAATATATTTTATAGCCACCCTTTGCCTTGATTGACAGTTTTGCACACTCTTGGCATTCTCTCAACCAGCTTCACCTGGATAGGTTTCCAACAGTCTTGAAGGAGTTCCCACATATGCTGAGCACTTGTTGGCTGCTTTTCTTTCACTCTGCGGTCCAATTTATCCCAAACCAACTAACCAACTTGGGTTGTGGTTGGGTGATTGTGGAGGCCAGGTCATCTGATGCAGCACTCCATCACTCTCCAATAATCACTCTCCATCTTGGTCAAATAGCCCTTACACAGCCTGGAGGTGTGTTGGGTCATTGTCCTGTTGAAAAACAAATGATAGTTCCACTAAGCGCAAACCAGATGGGATGGCGTATCGCTGTAGAATGTTGTAGAAGCCATGCTGGTTAAGTGTGTCTTTTTATTCTAAATAAATCACTGACAGTGTCACCAGCAAAGCACCCTCACACCATCACACTACCTTCTCCATGCTTCACGGTGGGAACCACACATGCAGAGATCATCCGTTAACATACTCTGCGTATCACAAAGACACAGCAATTGGATCCAGAGATCTCAAATTTTGACTCATCAGTCCAAAGGACAGATTTCCACTGGTCTAATGTCCATTACTCGTTTTTCTTGGCATAAGCAAGTCTCTTATTATTATTGGTGTCCTTTAGTAGTGGTTTCTTTGCAGCAATTCGAACATGAAGGCCTGATTCACGTAGTCTCCTCTGAACAGTTGATGTTGAGATGTGTCTGTTACTTGAACTCTGTGAAGCATTTATTTGGGCTGCAATTTCTGAGGCTGGTAACTCTAATGAACTTGTCCTCTGCAGCAGAGGTAACTCTGGGTATTCCTTTCCTGTGGCGGTCCCGGTTTCATCATAGCGCTTAATGGTTTTTGCAACTGCACTTGAGGGAACTTTTAAAGTTCTTGACATCTTCCGCATTGACTGATCTTCATGTCTTTAAAGTAATCATGGACTGTCGTTTATCTTTGCTTATTTTTAACTGTTCTTGCCATTATATGGACTTGGTCTTTTACCAAATAGGGCTATCTTCTGTGAACAACACAACTGATTGGCTCAAACGGATTAAGAACTAAATAAATTCCACAAGCTTTTAACAAGGCACACCTGTTAATTGAAATGCATTCCAGGTGACTACCTCGTGAAGCTGGTTGAGAGAATGCCAAGAGTGTGCAAAGCTGTCGTCAAGGCAAAGGGTGGCTACTGTGAAGAATCTCAAATATAAAATATTTTGTTTAACACTTTTTTTTTTGGTTACTACATGATTCCATATGTGTTATTTCATAGTTTTGATTTCTTACCTATTATTCTTCAATGTAGAAAGTAGTACAAATAACAAAAACTCTGGAATGAGTAGGTGTGTCCAAACTTTTGACTGGTACTGTAGGTACAAACACCTATCTTGATAACCACACATATTTAATTTATCATTATATTACTTTATTATGCTTTCCAATACAATATTATACAGTACTATATGACTCAACATAGTGCTCTATATTATTACATTACAGTTCTATAAAAGACTGATGCAAGAGAGAGAATGTTTTTCTCAATATACCAAAATACAGTGCTTTGCAAAAGTATTCAGACCCCTTGGATTTCATCACGTTTAATTGTGTTGCAAAGTGGGATTGAATTCGATTTTTTGTTGTTGTTTTTTTTGTCAACAATCTACACAAAATTCTATTTTAAAGTGGAGTAATTTTTGTAATACTTTTTAAAATATTAATACAAAATAAATACATATATCAGTTGCATAAGTATTCAGCTTCCTGATTCCATACATGTTACAAACACTTATGTCAGCAGAACAGAACATGTATGTGGGTATACACTGTATGTTCTGTTCTCTCAATGTACCCACATACACTGAGTGTACAAAACATTAGGAGCACCTTCCTCAGAACAGCCTCATTTCGTCAGGGCATGGACTCTAGAAAGTGTCGAACCGTTCCACAGGAATGCTGGCCCATGTTGACTCCAATGCGTCCCACAGTTGTGTCAAATTGGCTGGATGTCCTTTGGGTGGTGGACCATTCTTTATAAAACTGGGATAAACCCAGCGGCATTGTAGTTTCTGACACAAACCAGTGCGCCTGGCACCTACTACCATACCCCGATCAAAGGCACTTAAATCTTTTGTCTTGCCCATTCACCCTCTGAATGGCACACATATACAATCCATTTCTCAATTGTCTCAAGGGTGAAAAATCCTACTTGAACCTGTCTCCTCCCCCTCATCTACACTGATTTGAATTGGATTTAACAAGTGACTACAGATTTATTATAAATGAAACGCTGAAATGTGGCATGTTATGGCAAGCCTAAATAAGTTCAGTAGTAAAAATGTGCTTAACAAGTCACGTAATAAGTCGCATGTACTCGCTCTGTGTGCAATAATAGTGTTTAACATAAAAATAATTACGACTACCTCATCTCTGTACCCCACACATACAATTATCTGTAAGGTCGAACAGTGCATTTCAAATACAGATTCAACTACAAAGACCAGGGAGATTTTTGAAGGGCACCTATTGGTAGATGGGTAAAAAGAGAATAGCAGTCATTGAATATCTCTTCGAGCATGGTGAAGTGATTAATTACGCTTTGGATGGTGCATCAGTACACCCAGTGACTACAAAGATACAGGCGTCCTTCCTAATTCAGTTGCCGGAGAGGAAGGAAACCACTCAGGGATTTCACTCTGAGGCCAATGGTGGCTTTAAAAAAGTTACAGAGTTGAATGGTTGTGATAGGAGAACTGAGGATGGATCAACAACATTGTAGTTACTCCACATACTAACCTAATTGACCGAGTGAAAAGAGGGAAGCCTGCACAAATAAAGTAATAAATTAATACTGCAAAAAATGTGGCAAAGCAAGTAATTAACTTTTAGTCCTAAAGACATAGTATTATGTTTGGAGAAAGTCCAACACAACACATTACTGAGTACCACCAGTGGTGATTTTAGCAAGTAAATCTTGGTCGGGCAAACTCTTTTTTTATTATACGTTTTTATTTTTGTAATAGATTAATGCCAGCAAAGCCACAAACTAATACATTAATGGCACCATAACTGTGACAGTTTTTTTTTTTTGAATGGGAAGAGTCACTGGCAAACATGGTTACAGACCGTCTGTAACCATCCCCTCCTCATGGTTACAGACCCAACAACATTATATAGTATCCCCTCCTGGTTACAGACCCAACAACATTATATAGTATCCCCTTCTCATGGTTACAGACCCAACAACATTATATAGTATCCCCTCCTGGTTACAGACCCAACAACATTATATAGTATCCCCTCCTGGTTACAGACCCAACAACATTATATAGTATCCCTTCCTCATGGTTTCAGACCCAACAATGTTATATAGTATCCCCTCCTCATGGTTACAGACCCAACAACATTATATAGTATCCCCTCCTCATGGTTACAGACCCAACAACATTATTTAGTATTCGACTTGTTGTGTAATGTTTATATCCAATGGCCGATGAGCACCGATACCTTTTATCTATAATTTATCTTCATATTGCAAGGATGGAAAAGGATTTGCCAGTAGATTGTCGACATGGTCATGATGATGACTGCTTGTCTAGCTTGCTAGCTAAGATTTTGAAAGTAACATGATCCAATCAAAGCTACGGTAGTGTGGCGTACTGCAGGTCAGCTACCAGAGGGAGACTCGTCAAGGCCTGGTGACAGAAGGAGTGTACATCACGAGACGATGGCTCCATCTGCTGGACGTGCCAGGTCTCGACGGGCTCTCCGGCCAGGACTAATTGGGGCTGATTGGGAGTTGGTGAGCAATCAAGGGCTGATTGCTCACCAGCTGTGCAAGTCCCATAAAGCTGCCAGAAGGGCAGCATACAGGGAGAGTGGGGGAAAGAAAGGACTCCCGTATAGTTCAGTTTTTGTGCCCGACAGGATACAGTATCCCGGAGAGGGTCTCATTGGGGAGACCTATCCTTTTCTTTTTGATTTATTATTTTAATAAACACCCTTGAAACCGAGCTAATCCTTCTCTGTCCGTGTGTGATCTGCGTAAACGTCTTGACCCAACCCCCTGTTCTGCCACAAGTGGTGGAGGATGCGGGCAACCTGATAACGTGGTCAGATCAGGGTTGACGTCTACACAGCATCAGCATGGACGAGTTGATAGCTCAGTTCGTCTGGGCCCAACAAGCACAACAGCGGTTCAGGAACGAACGCTGGAGGAACAGGGACTACAAAACGTCCGCCTCGTTGAGGAAATCAGGAAGCTGCAAGGAGGAGCGTCTCCTGAATCACATCCCAACCAGTTCCTAATCAATCAAACGGAAGACGATGACATCGAAACATACCTCTGTATGTTTGAACGGACAGCGCTACGGGAAGGATGGCCAAGGCCGAAGTGGGCAAGTCTGCTGGCCCTATTCCTTTCTGGGAATGCCCAAAAGGCTTATTGGGACCTGAACGACGAACAGGCGGCTAACTATGATGGACTCAAACGGGAGATACAGCCTGGCCCATTGGGCTCAACGGTTCCACGAATGGAGGTTCGTACCCGACGCATCCCGCCGAGATGAGCGACCTACTGCGCGTCACCAGGGCATGGCTTCTAACCGACGTATCCACCCTCTCCATCCTCGACAAAGTGGTCATGGATCGCTTCTTACGGGCACTACCCCACGACATGAAGAGGGCAGCGAGTCTATGCGCACCCCAGACCTTGAAGGGCCTCATGGAAGCAGTGCAGACGCATCAGAACACTCAGGCCCTGCTGAGTGGGAGCCGGGACGAGTCGGCGACCCGTGCGAAAGGACGGAAGGACAGCCCCACCACTGGGTACCCCGAACCGACAGTCGGCAGGGCCAAAGGACCGCAAAACCGTGGAGAGACGGCTGGGGAAGGGCCGACCCGTCACCGACGACCCGAGGTAGATGGAGACCAAAGGAGGTGTTCTGAGTGTGGCGCCCGGGGCCACATTGCCTGGAATTGCCCGGCTCGAGAGGAGTCGATGCCATCAGCTAGCCATCAGCTGCAAGATGATGGTGGGTCAGGTACCAGAGTTGCCGGTACCTCTCCTAGTGGGACGGGATTGTCCTCTGTTCGCGGCCCTATGGGGGCATGAATTGAAGAAAAAGATACGAGCCGGCCGAAGAAGAGAGCGGGGACGACCCATCGCCTGTCCGGCCCGGAAGCAACCGGTTAACCAACCTGTATCTACGGGTCCGGAGTCAGAGGGGGTGCCGGAACCCGAACCCCCTGGGGAACCACTGGAGGAGGAGCCTCCCCCTCCTCGATTTCGAGAGGCCAGTTGAGACACCCGCTGGGGTCCAACTGAGGGGACAATTCGGGACAGCCCAGTGGAAGGATCCGAACCTGAAAGCTGCCGCCACCCAAGGGATAGCGGTGGATGGACAGCTACTTATGGGGGTGAGTGACTGGCGATACCCCCATTTCCAAATTAAGAATAACCTTTTGTATCAGGTGTCGCGCCAACAGGGGGAACTTCGAGAGGTATTGTTGCTGCCCCGACGGTACGTGGGAACCGTTCTTCAGCTGGCCCACACCCACCTGTTGGAGGCGCACCTGGGAATGGAGAAGACCCGGGAACGGATCACCGCCCGGTTCCACTGGCCCGGGATGAGGAGGGCCGTGGAAGACTACTGTCGCAGCTGCCCGGAGTGTCAACTCACTGCCCCGAAAGCACACTTCCGTAACTCACTGGTCCCCCTACCGATCATCGGGGTGCCCTTTGAACGCATCGCCATGGACATAGTGGGACCCCTGGTAAAAACAGCACGAGGACACCGGTACGTCCTGGTGATAGTCGATTATGCCTCAATTGACTGATCGAGAAGCTGGGACCTGTCAATTACCGCGTACGGCAGCCGGGGAGATGGAAATCCCAACAGATTTACCACGTGAACCTGTTGAAGAAATGGCACGAGAGGACAGCCTTGGCCGTGTTATGGTCGGGACCCAGGACGCCAACGGTACCAGTGGTGGTCCCGAGCAATAAGGACCTCGACCCGGCCCAGAAGCAAGAGCTCAGGGAGCTCGTCGATCGGAACATGGTGGTGTTCTCCGAGAAGCCGGGCCGCACAACCCTCATTGAACACCACATCCATACCCGGCCCGGGGAAACGGTACGAAAGAGGCCATATCGGATTCCGGAGGCCAGAAGGAAGGCACTGAAGCAGGAGGTGGAGGCTAAGTTGAGGATGGGGGTCATGGAGAGTCCCACAGTGCATGGTGCAGCCCCATCGTGTTGGTGCCCAAACCGGACGGGAGCCTGCGCTTCTTTAATGATTTCCAGGGTGTGAACAACATCAGCCTGTTCGACGCCTACCCCATGCCGAGGGTGGACGAACTGGTACAGCAGGCCCGGTACAGCAGCACCCTTGACCTGACCAAAGGATATTGTCAGGTGCCCTTGACAGCCTCATCCTGAGAGAAGACAGCGTTTTCGACACTAGACGGACTATATCAGTACCAGGTGCTCCCGTTCGGTCTCCACGGAGCCCCACCCACATTCCAGCGCCTGATGAACAAAGTACTTCGACCCCACCAGCAGTACGCAGCGGCCTATTTGGATGATATCATCATCCACAGCCAAGGCTGGGAAGAGCACCTGACGCGCCTCCAGGCGGTGCTGGATGCGCTCAGGTCATGATGATGACTGCTTGACTAGCTTGCTAGCTAAAAAAATTTAAGTAACATGATCCAATCAGTATCCCGGAGAGGGTCTCATGGGGGAGGCCTATTCTTTTTCTTTTTGATTTATTATTTTAATAAACACCCTTGAAACTGAGCTAATCCTTCTCTGTCTGTGTCTGATCTGGGTAAACGTCTTGACCAAACCCCCTGGTCTGCCACCGTAGATATAATGTGATTTGATGTCATTTTATCTGTGGCCAATGACATTGAGCCTTCTTAAATAGGCACTTCTAATGTAAATCTATGGCAGCACCCAAGGGGACTTAAACTGCCTAGCTTTCCCTGTATATTCTGCGGTGACGTAGTGTTCCCATGAGTGACAGAACACTAAGCCAATCACGGCACAACTAAAGAAGATTACCAACGCCTATGCTCTGTAAATTCTGCTAGCTGCTCCTCCACCACAGAAAGCACTGAGCTAGGCTGAAACGCCTGCATTTTGGAGCTGCCTTACTCAAGAAAGAGACCATGTTTGTATGCGGCTTAACTCAATATTATACACATTTTTTTTTTTACATTGTTAATGCCAAAATAACACCCTGAATGACGGGTCGCCACTGAGTGCCGCTCTCCATATTTTCAAGCATAGTGGTGGCTGCGTTATGTTATGGGTATGCGTGTAATCGTAATGGACTTGGGTGTTTTTCAGGATAAAAAATAAATGGAATGGAGCAAAGCACAGGCAAAATCCTAGAGGAAAACTTGGTTCAGTGTACTTTCCACTAGACCTTTCAGCGGGACAATAACCTAAAACACAAGGCCAAATCTACACTGAAAATCTACATCTCCCCAGCCATAACACCACGTACTGATACTTCCCAACAGAGAAGCTGCAGGAGAGCCATACCACACTCCACACTGAGAGCAGAGACATGCCTCTAAAAATACCTACACACACACACAGATGGAGAGAGAGACACACACACACACTACCTGTCACATCACATAGTTTCAATCAGAGTTATGTGGTATGTGGGGGGTGTTTTTTGTGATTTTGTTGTTTTGAGGTTTTGTTTTTAGGCTTGTGTTTTTGTATAAATTAAATGTGTATTTTGGATATAATTGCGATCAGACACCGTACAGTTATTATAACAATTTGTGTGTTCCTATTTTTCTGATTCCAAGATCCAAAGCTACATCACTGTCTTTGAAAGAGCCAGCTACTGTCAACGTTCCCTTGAGTAAGGACCCCCCAAAGCTCATTGGTTGCTCTCTGCTCCAGCTTTTCCAACTTAATGTGTGTTTGCGTGTACACACACACACACATACATTCTAATGTATAAAGCATAATGTTAGGTACAAAATGACTGGTAGGTTAGGGGTGCAGACAGTCGGTCTCTAACAGACAGAGAGACAGATCTTTCTTCAAGCAGCGATGAAACCGTGGGTCGTGGGGTTTGGTAAAAGCAGAAGACTCATTTCTGTCTCATATGAACTAATAAAGTATTCTTCTTCTTCTTCTTATTCAGATAGAGCCGTGGTCTAGCCTTGTTCGGCCTTTGCTACGTCCCAAAAGGTACCCTATTCCGTTTATAGTGCAGTACCAAGCAGTGCACTATAAAGGGAATAGGGTTCCATTTGGTTGGCAGCCCTGAGTTTGGCCTAGCTACAGTATATCTCTTCTCAGGCTCATGGCGTAAACACAACCTGATGTAGTGAAATATTTATACCCCCCAAAGCCTGTTGTTACCCTGCTCCTCTCAGTAAACCTGGGTTAAAAACCTGGGTCTTTGGCTATGGGAGAGAGAGGGGGCATGTTATACCTTACACCCCGGAATGAGATGGTGGAGACAAAGAGAGGCAAGATGTGGGAGAGGGTTAGAGAAGAGAGGGTTAGGGAAGAGAGGGAGGTGGAGACAGGAGAGAAACACAAACACACACGCAGACAGACAGACATGCAGACAGACAGATACGCAGACAGACAGACACACGAAGGTAGAGGGTTAAGGTTGGAAGAGCGGGAAAGGTGGGGACAGGAGAGAAACACACACACAGACACACACACACACATGCACACACAGAGACAGACACACACACCGAGAAAGAGAGACACACACACACACACACACACACAGACAGACACACACAAGGTCTTGCCAGAACACAGAGAGTACATATGCATATAGAAATTGAGACAATGCCGTCCTTTCCGAGAGAGAGGGGAGGTGGAGGGAGAGAAAGGGAGGAAGGGATGGACAGAAGGAGGTAAAATGTCTTGTTAACAAACTATAGTTTTGGCAAGTCGGTCTACTTTGTGCATGACACAAGTAATTTTACCAACAATTGTTTACAGACAGATTAATTCACTATATCTCAATTCCAGTGGGTCAGAAATGTACATACACTTAGTTGACTGTGCCTTTAAACAGCTTGGAAAATTCCAGACAATGATGTCATGGCTTTAGAAGCTTCTGATAGGCTAATTGACATCATTTGAGTCAATTGGAGGTGTACCTGTGGATGTATTTCAAGGCCTGCCTTCAAACTCAGTGCCTCTTTGCTACATCTAAAGAAATCAGAAATCAGCCAAGACCTCAGAAATCTAAAGAAATCAGCCAAGACCTCAGAAAATAAATTGTAGACCTCCAGAAGTCTGGTTCATCCTTGGGAGCAATTTCCAGAACCCTGAAGGTACCACGTTCATCTGTACAAACAAAGGTACGCAAGTATAAACACCATGGGACCACGCAGCCGTCATACCGCTCAGGAAGGAGACGCGTTCTGTCTCCTAGAGATGAACGTACTTTGGTGCAAATCAATCCCAGAACAACAGCAAAGGCCCTTGTGAAGATGCTGGAGGAAACAGGCACAAAAGTATCTATATCCACAGTAAAACGAGTCCTATATCGACATAACCTGAAAGGCCGCTCAGCATGGAAGAAGGCACTGCTCCAAAACCGCCATAAAAAAGGCAGACTAACGGTTTGCAACTGGACATGGGGACAAAGATCATACTTTTTGGAGAAATGTCCTCTGGTCTGATGAAACAAAAATAGAACTGTTTGGCAATAATGACCATCGTTATGTTTGGAGGAAAAAGGGGGAGGCTTGCAAGCCAAAGAACACCATCCCAACCGTGAAGCACGGGGGTGGCAGCGTCATGTTGTGGGGGTGCTTTGCTGCAGGAGGGACAGGTACACTTCACAAACTATTTGGCATCATGAGGAAGGAAAATTATGTGGATATATTGAAGCAACATCTTCCAAATGGACAATGACCCCAAGCATACTTCCAAAGTTTTGGCAAAATGGCATAAGGACAACCACAAAGCCCTGACCTCAAGCCTATAAAAAATGTGTGGGCAGAACTGAAAAAGTGTGTGCGAGCAAGGAGGCCTACAAACCTGACTCAGTTACACCAGCTCTGTCATGAGGAATGGGCCAAAATTCACCCAACTTATTGTGGGAAGCTTGTGGAAGGCTACCCGAAACGTTTGACCCAAGTTAAACAATTTAAAGGTAATGCTACCAAATACCAATTGTGTGTATATAAACTTCTGACCCACTGGGAATGTGATGAAAGAAATACAAGCTGAAATAAATCATTCTATCTACTATTATTCTGACATTTCACATTCTTAAAATAAAGTGGTGATCCTAACTGTGGTGATCCTTTTACTAGGATTAAATGGCAGGAATTGTGAAAAACTGAGTTTAAATGTATTTGGCTAAGGTGTATGTAGACTTCCGATTTCAACTATACATACACTGAGTGTACAAAACATTAAGAACATGCTCTTTCCATGACATAGACTGACCAGGTGGAAGCTTATTGATGTCACTTGTTAAGTCCACTTCAGTCAGTGTAGGTGAAAGGGAGGAGACATGTTAAATAAGGACTTTAAACATGGAGACAATTGAGACATGCATTGTGTTTGTGAGGGTGAATATTTAAGTGTCTTTGAACAGGGTATGGTAGTAGGTGCCAGGCGCACCAGTTTGAGTCAAGAACTGCAACTCTGCTGGGTAGTAGGTGCCAGGCGCACCAGTTTGAGTCAAGAACTGCAACTCTGCTGGGTTTTTCACGCTCAACAGTTTCCCTTGTGTGTCAAGAATGGTCCACCACCCAAAGGACATCCAGCCAATTTGACACAACTGTGGGAAGCATTGGAGTCAACATGGGCCAGCATCCCTGTGGAACGCTTTCGGCACCTTGTAGAGTCCATGCCCCGACGAATTGAGGCTGTTCTGGGGGCAAAATTGAGGGAGGTGTTGTTAATATTCTGTACATCAGTGTACAGTTGCACTATAGGCCTACAGCGTACTGGTATTCACCTAGTTCACTCACAGTTCTCTCAGCTTTTATTTGATGATCTCTCTCCCTCCATCTCCTTTCCTGTGGCGACCTCGTCCCAAAGCCTGTAAAGAGTTGAAAAAGAGCAAGGGAACTGTACCCATTATCCCTGGGCACTTTGTCTGAGTGTGCTCGCTTAAGAGAAATTGCTCACACACATATAAACACCTGCCTCTCCATCTCTCTCCCTCTTTCTCTAGTTCTCTCACTCTCCTCCCATCCAACTATCTCTCTCACACACACACACACGCACACATGCACAGTTGTGTTGTGACTGGGCCAGGCAGGCTGTGTTTCTATTGTGTAAGTCTGAGTTTTTCCCTGGGCAGCTTCAATAGACAGACCTGCTCAGCTCTGCAAAAGCTGCAAGCACCTGTCACAGCCAGTTTATTCCAGTGTACTGGGTTATGGTTGTTTCTACACATACTGACACACACAAACATACTCTCAGCATACAAGCCTGCATATTCACATACTGACACACACAAACATACGCTCAGTATACAAGCCTACATATTAACATACTGACACACACAAACATACTCTCAGCATACAAGCCTGCATATTCACATACTGACACACACAAACATACGCTCAGTATACAAGCCTACATATTAACATACTGACACACACAAACATACTCTCAGCATACAAGCCTGCATATTCACATACTGACACACAAACATACTCTCAGCATACAAGCCTGCATATTCACATACTGACACACACAAACATACGCTCAGTATACAAGCCTGCATATTCACATACTGACACACACAAACATACTCTCAGCATACAAGCCTGCATATTAACATACTGACACACACAAACATACGCTCAGTATACAAGCCTGCATATTCACATACTGACACACACAAACATACGCTCAGCATACAAGCCTGCATATTCACATACTGACACACACAAACATACGCTCAGTATGCAAGCCTGCATATTCACATACTGACACACACAAACATACTCTCAGTATACAAGCCTGCATATTCACATACTGACACATACAGGCTCATTCTAGCATACTGTATGCACTCTAGCATAATCTAATACTCACTAGACACACATACAGTACATATACTAACACATTGAGTCAGTGTGTGTGTGTGTGTGTGTTGGTTGTTATTCTATATTAGTATAGCCATGCAGATATCATCATCATCATCAGTGTTAATTTTAGAAGACTTGGCAGGAGGGGGCAGCAAGCTGTGCTGTTGGATTGGAAAGTTTTCTAACTCAGGATGGCACAAACACACACACACACAAGTTACAAACACACGCACACGAACAAAAACACAGCTTACAGTACACGTATGTGCGCACACACACACCAGGACATTGCATCTTTCTGCTTCGCTAACACCATCATAAATCAATGGCAGCACAGTAATAGTGTTCATATCAGCAGCACCATCTGTTCTATAGAGGACACACACACGTTCCATCATGTCTTATACTGCAGTAGTCTCTTGGTGGTCATTAGACCTTTGTCAAATAAGGCTCCTCTTGTGGTGTGTGTGTGTGTGTGTACCTGTAGTACAGTGACTCTATCCCTGTCATGTTCGTTCCCTCTCTTCCCCCGCGTCATGTACCCCACATGTACACACTGTCCCCAGCACATTGTTTAATTGAAAAATACTGCACCAAACATATTAGTTAGATGTAAAATTGATGCTGCACCAAACATCTTAGTTAGATGTAAAATTGATGCTGCACCAAACATCTTAGATAGATGTAAAATTGATGCTGCACCAAACATCTTAGATAGATGTCAAATTGATGCTGCACCAAACATCTTAGATAGATGTCAAATTGATGCTGCACCAAACATCTTAGATGTAAAATTGATGCTGCACAAAACATCTTAGTTAGATGTAAAATTGCACGACTAAGATCTCTTCAGCAAAAACGTCAAAATTAATGACAGATTTCTTGTAATAATTCAACTATTTTGAGGAAGTATATACTGGCTACAGCATGTCAAAATGGACAAACAGTACTGTTTCTGCTTTTTTCTCCTTTTTCAAGCATAGGTCTTTCAAGGCAGTACGCAAGCACACTTGTTCGGTTCAGCTAGCCATGTTCGGCTAGGCACCAGCCGAGCTGAAGCATGCTGACGCCTTTAGCAGGAACCACATTCTCTCTCTCTCTTTCCTCTCTTTCCTCTCTCTTTTCTCTCTCTCGGGGGTTAGAGTTTGGAGTATGTGGAGTGAAGTCCTCTCTTCTGCTCTGTGTCATTTTCTCTCTCACTAATTCACACACTATTGTGTATCTCGTTCTCTTTATTCGGTCTCTTCTAATCCCTTGCTGGTTGTCTGTCTTTATTCTAATCCCTTGTTCTCTTTATTCTAATCCCTTGCTGGTTGTCTGTCTTTATTCTAATTCCTTGTTGTCTTTATTCTAATCCCTTGCTGGTTGTCTGTCTTTATTCTAATCCCTTGTTCTCTTTATTCTAATCCCTTGCTGGTTGTCTCTTTATTCTAATCCCCTGTTGTCTTTATTCTAATCCCTTGCTGGTTGTCTGTCTTTATTCTAATCCCTTGTTGGTTGTCTGTCTTTATTCTAATCCCTTGCTGGTTGTCTGTCTTTATTCTAACCTCTTGTTGTCTTTATTCTAATCCCTTGTTGGTTGTCTGTCTTTATTCTAATCCCTTGCTGGTTGTCTGTCTTTATTCTAATCCCTTGCTGGCTGTCTGTCTTTATTCTAATCCCTTGTTGGTTGGCTGTCTTTATTCTAATCCCTTGTTGGTTGTCTGTCTTTATTCTAATCCCTTGTTGGTTGTCTTTCGATAAAATTATATTTACAAGAGAGATTGATGAGTGTTTGGGAGACTAGGAGTTTTTGTGCGCACATGAGTGTATGTATGGGGGAAGCTGTTTTTCTTTCCTCAGAGACTTAATCACACTTCCCTCTCTCCTCTCTCAGTATGAGGTACCGCCTCCTCCATCACGAGAAGCTGTCGAATAGGAAGAATAGTACTTTATTTTTTAAATCCATCCGTTACTACAGAAACCTTCTTCTCTGTTGTCAACAGGCAGGCCACATGCACGCACACAGACACAGACACACACATACACACCACTCTGAGTGCAGCACTACCTAGAGTTATCTAGGGTTAAGAGCATTGCTGAAAGCAGTAACTATCTATATCCATGGGTCCATATCTGTATTGCCCAGTCTGGGATTAGAATCAGCAATCTTACAGCTACAGTACAGGGTTTATTTATTATTAACTCGCCTCACTGTCTAGCTCTCCTCTCTCTCCAAATATTTATATGGAAATGGAGTGAGTGTGAAAGAAAGGATGGGGGAGAGAATAAAATGAGCGATGGAGAGAAAGAGAGAGAGATCTTAGTGGTGTTAAATATTGAATACCTTTGTCTTGTTGTGTTGCATGGTTATGTAACAGCTGTGTGTGTGTGACACACAGGGATCTGAAAGGGAATCACCTACCAGACCTTCTCCATCTCTCCTTCTCTCCTTTCCTCCATCTCTCTCTCTCTTCTCCACAGAAGCATTAAGTCAAAACAGACATCCTGTTGTTCCTTCTATTTGTTTTAATGAGACCCTCCATTCCTCAGTCTTTTATAGATCTAGACTAGTCAGCTTGAGGCCCTATGGAGCTAAGTCACCCCACTTCACTACAGCCCGCTTCATACACTGCACACACGGTGGTGTTGGTATTCCATAGACCGTGGCCTAAACCCCTGCAGAGGTTTGTAGTGTACAGGCAGAGCCATTACACAGCATGGGTCTCACACTCATAGATTAGAGATAGAGGGGTACAGAGTGGGAGACAGTGAGACACACCACACACACACATATTAATGAATGATACAAACTCCTCAAAAACACAAAATGAGTCTCATTTGCAAGCTGTACCTGCAGGGGAATGGAAAATGAGACCCCTTTTGTGTGTTTGAGGAGTTTGTATGATTCATTAACTTTTGTGTCTGTGGTGTGTTTGTGTGTGCGTACATGTGTGTACATGTGTGTGCATGGGAATCTGTGTGTATGTGTACTTGAGTACGATGGTACAAGGCTACTAATACTAATACTGCAACAGTTGACGCTGCACACACACTCACACTCTCGGAGACAGACTTGTTCTAGTTTTTCCTCAGACCCACAATAACAGCTGGGTCTTACAGTCTGACTTGGCCTGGTTTTTACTCAGAGCCACAATAACATCTGGGTCTTAGTCTGACTTGGCCTGGTTTTTCCTCAGAGCCACAATAACAGCTGGGTCTTAGTCTGACTTGGCCTGGTTTTTACTCAGAGCCACAATAACAGCTGGGTCTTACAGTCTGACTTGGCCTGTGTTTTCCTCAGAGCCACAATAACAGCTGGGTCTTACAGTCTGACTTGGCCTGGTTTTTCCACAGAGCCACAATAACAGCTGGGTCTTACAGTCTGACTTGGCCTGGTTTTTCCACAGAGCCACAATAACAGCTGGGTCTTAGTCTGACTTGGCCTGGTTTTTCCTCAGAGCCACAATAACATCTGGGTCTTAGTCTGACTTGGCCTGGTTTTTCCACAGAGCCACAATAACAGCTGGGTCTTAGTCTGACTTGGCCTGGTTTTTCCTCAGAGCCACAATAACAGCTGGGTCTTACAGTCTGACTTGGCCTGTTTTTCCACAGAGCCACAATAACATCTGGGTCTTAGTCTGACTTGGCCTGGTTTTCCACAGAGCCACAATAACAGCTGGGTCATACAGTCTGACTTGGCCTGGTTTTTCCTCAGAGCCACAATAACAGCTGGGTCTTAGTCTGACTTGGCCTGGTTTTTACTCAGAGCCACAATAACAGCTGGGTCTTAGTCTGACTTGGCCTGGTTTTTCCACAGAGCCACAATAACAGCTGGGTCTTAGTCTGACTTGGCCTGGTTTTTCCTCAGAGCCACAATAACAGCTGGGTCTTACAGTCTGACTTGGCCTGGTTTTTCCACAGAGCCACAATAACATCTGGGTCTTAGTCTGACTTGGCCTGGTTTTTCCACAGAGCCACAATAACAGCTGGGTCTTAGTCTGACTTGGCCTGGTTTTTCCTCAGAGCCACAATAACAGCTGGGTCTTAGCCTGACTTGGCCTGGTTTTTCCTCAGAGCCACAATAACAGCTGGGTCTTAGTCTGACTTGGCCTGGTTTTCCACTCAGAGCCACAATAACAGCTGGGTCTTAGTCTGACTTGGCCTGGTTTTTCCTCAGAGCCACAATAACAGCTGGGTCTTACAGTCTGACTTGGCCTGGTTTTCCACAGAGCCACAATAACAGCTGTGTCTTAGTCTGACTTGGCCTGGTTTTTCCTCAGAGCCACAATAACATCTGGGTCTTAGTCTGACTTGGCCTGGTTTTTCCACAGAGCCACAATAACAGCTGGGTCTTAGTCTGACTTGGCCTGGTTTTTCCTCAGAGCCACAATAACAGCTGGGTCTTACAGTCTGACTTGGCCTGGTTTTTCCACAGAGCCACAATAACATCTGGGTCTTAGTCTGACTTGGCCTGGTTTTTCCACAGAGCCACAATAACAGCTGGGTCATACAGTCTGACTTGGCCTGGTTTTTCCTCAGAGCCACAATAACAGCTGGGTCTTAGTCTGACTTGGCCTGGTTTTCCTCAGAGCCACAATAACAGCTGGGTCTTACAGTCTGACTTGGCCTGGTTTTCCTCACAGAGCCACAATAACAGCTGGGTCTTAGTCTGACTTGGCCTGGTTTTTCCTCAGAGCCACAATAACAGCTGGGTCTTACAGTCTGACTTGGCCTGGTTTTTCCACAGAGCCACAATAACAGCTGGGTCTTAGTCTGACTTGGCCTGGTTTTTCCTCAGAGCCACAATAACAGCTGGGTCTTACAGTCTGACTTGGCCTGGTTTTCCACAGAGCCACAATAACAGCTGGGTCTTAGTCTGACTTGGCCTGGTTTTTCCTCAGAGCCACAATAACAGCTGGGTCTTACAGTCTGACTTGGCCTGGTTTTTCCACAGAGCCACAATAACAGCTGGGTCATACAGTCTGACTTGGCCTGGGTTTTCCTCAGAGCCACAATAACAGCTGGGTCTTACAGTCTGACTTGGCCTGGTTTTTCCACAGAGCCACAATAACAGCTGGGTCTTACAGTCTGACTTGGCCTGGTTTTCCTCAGAGCCACAATAACAGCTGGGTCTTAGTCTGACTTGGCCTGGTTTTTCCTCAGAGCCACAATAACAGCTGGGTCTTACAGTCTGACTTGGCCTGGTTTTTCCTCAGAGCCACAATAACAGCTGGGTCTTACAGTCTGACTTGGCCTGGTTTTTCCTCAGAGCCACAATAACAGCTGGGTCTTAGTCTGACTTGGCCTGGTTTTTCCTCAGAGCCACAATAACAGCTGGGTCTTAGTCTGACTTGGCCTGGTTTTTCCTCAGAGCCACAATAACAGCTGGGTCTTACAGTCTGACTTGGCCTGGTTTTTCCTCAGAGCCACAATAACAGCTGGGTCTTACAGTCTGACTTGGCCTGGTTTTTCCACAGAGCCACAATAACAGCTGGGTCTTAGTCTGACTTGGCCTGGTTTTTCCTCAGAGCCACAATAACAGCTGGGTCTTACAGTCTGACTTGGCCTGGTTTTCCACAGAGCCACAATAACAGCTGGGTCTTAGTCTGACTTGGCCTGGTTTTTCCTCAGAGCCACAATAACAGCTGGGTCTTACAGTCTGACTTGGCCTGGTTTTTCCTCAGAGCCACAATAACAGCTGGGTCTTACAGTCTGACTTGGCCTGGTTTTTCCTCAGAGCCACAATAACAGCTGGGTCTTACAGTCTGACTTGGCCTGGTTTTTCCACAGAGCCACAATAACAGCTGGGTCTTAGTCTGACTTGGCCTGGTTTTTCCTCAGAGCCACAATAACAGCTGGGTCTTACAGTCTGACTTGGCCTGGTTTTTCCACAGAGCCACAATAACAGCTGGGTCTTACAGTCTGACTTGGCCTGGTTTTTCCACAGAGCCACAATAACAGCTGGGTCATACAGTCTGACTTGGCCTGGTTTTTCCTCAGAGCCACAATAACATCTGGGTCTTAGTCTGACTTGGCCTGGTTTTTCCACAGAGCCACAATAACAGCTGGGTCTTACAGTCTGACTTGGCCTGGTTTTTCCTCAGAGCCACAATAACAGCTGGGTCTTACAGTCTGACTTGGCCTGGTTTTCCACAGAGCCACAATAACAGCTGGGTCTTAGTCTGACTTGGCCTGGTTTTCCACAGAGCCACAATAACAGCTGGGTCTTACAGTCTGACTTGGCCTGGTTTTTCCTCAGAGCCACAATAACAGCTGGGTCTTAGTCTGACTTGGCCTGGTTTTTCCTCAGAGCCACAATAACAGCTGGGTCTTACAGTCTGACTTGGCCTGGTTTTTCCTCAGAGCCACAATAACAGCTGGGTCTTACAGTCTGACTTGGCCTGGTTTTTCCTCAGAGCCACAATAACAGCTGGGTCTTACAGTCTGACTTGGCCTGGTTTTTCCACAGAGCCACAATAACAGCTGGGTCTTAGTCTGACTTGGCCTGGTTTTTCCTCAGAGCCACAATAACAGCTGGGTCTTACAGTCTGACTTGGCCTGGTTTTTCCTCAGAGCCACAATAACAGCTGGGTCTTAGTCTGACTTGGCCTGGTTTTCCACAGAGCCACAATAACAGCTGGGTCTTACAGTCTGACTTGGCCTGGTTTTTCCTCAGAGCCACAATAACAGCTGGGTCTTACAGTCTGACTTGGCCTGGTTTTTCCTCAGAGCCACAATAACAGCTGGGTCTTACAGTCTGACTTGGCCTGGTTTTCCTCAGAGCCACAATAACAGCTGGGTCTTACAGTCTGACTTGGCCTGGTTTTTCCTCAGAGCCACAATAACAGCTGGGTCTTACAGTCTGACTTGGCCTGGTTTTTCCTCAGAGCCACAATAACAGCTGGGTCTTAGTCTGACTTGGCCTGGTTTTTCCTCAGAGCCACAATAACAGCTGGGTCTTACAGTCTGACTTGGCCTGGTTTTTCCTCAGAGCCACAATAACAGCTGGGTCTTACAGTCTGACTTGGCCTGGTTTTTCCTCAGAGCCACAATAACAGCTGGGTCTTAGTCTGACTTGGCCTGGTTTTCCACAGAGCCACAATAACAGCTGGGTCTTACAGTCTGACTTGGCCTGGTTTTTCCTCAGAGCCACAATAACAGCTGGGTCTTACAGTCTGACTTGGCCTGGTTTTTCCACAGAGCCACAATAACAGCTGGGTCTTAGTCTGACTTGGCCTGGTTTTTCCACAGAGCCACAATAACAGCTGGGTCTTAGTCTGACTTGGCCTGGTTTTTCCACAGAGCCACAATAACAGCTGGGTCTTACAGTCTGACTTGGCCTGGTTTTCCTCAGAGCCACAATAACAGCTGGGTCTTAGTCTGACTTGGCCTGGTTTTCCTCAGAGCCACAATAACAGCTGGGTCTTAGTCTGACTTGGCCTGGTTTTTCCTCAGAGCCACAATAACAGCTGGGTCTTACAGTCTGACTTGGCCTGGTTTTTCCTCAGAGCCACAATAACAGCTGGGTCTTACAGTCTGACTTGGCCTGGTTTTTCCACAGAGCCACAATAACAGCTGGGTCTTAGTCTGACTTGGCCTGGTTTTTCCTCAGAGCCACAATAACATCTGGGTCTTAGTCTGACTTGGCCTGGTTTTTCCACAGAGCCACAATAACAGCTGGGTCTTAGTCTGACTTGGCCTGGTTTTTCCTCAGAGCCACAATAACAGCTGGGTCTTACAGTCTGACTTGGCCTGTTTTTTCCACAGAGCCACAATAACATCTGGGTCTTAGTCTGACTTGGCCTGGTTTTTCCACAGAGCCACAATAACAGCTGGGTCATACAGTCTGACTTGGCCTGGTTTTTCCTCAGAGCCACAATAACAGCTGGGTCTTAGTCTGACTTGGCCTGGTTTTTACTCAGAGCCACAATAACAGCTGGGTCTTAGTCTGACTTGGCCTGGTTTTTCCACAGAGCCACAATAACAGCTGGGTCTTAGTCTGACTTGGCCTGGTTTTTCCTCAGAGCCACAATAACAGCTGGGTCTTACAGTCTGACTTGGCCTGGTTTTTCCACAGAGCCACAATAACATCTGGGTCTTAGTCTGACTTGGCCTGGTTTTTCCACAGAGCCACAATAACAGCTGGGTCATACAGTCTGACTTGGCCTGGTTTTTCCTCAGAGCCACAATAACAGCTGGGTCTTAGTCTGACTTGGCCTGGTTTTTCCTCAGAGCCACAATAACAGCTGGGTCTTACAGTCTGACTTGGCCTGGTTTTTTCAGAGCCACAATAACAGCTGGGTCATACAGCCTGACTTGGCCTGGTTTTTCCTCAGAGCCACAATAACAGCTGGGTCTTACAGTCTGACTTGGCCTGGTTTTTCCACAGAGCCACAATAACAGCTGGGTCATACAGTCTGACTTGGCCTGTTTTTTCCTCAGAGCCACAATAACAGCTGGGTCTTAGTCTGACTTGGCCTGGTTTTTCCTCAGAGCCACAATAACAGCTGGGTCTTACAGTCTGACTTGGCCTGGTTTTTCCTCAGAGCCACAATAACAGCTGGGTCTTACAGTCTGACTTGGCCTGGTTTTTCCACAGAGCCACAATAACAGCTGGGTCTTAGTCTGACTTGGCCTGGTTTTTCCTCAGAGCCACAATAACAGCTGGGTCTTAGTCTGACTTGGCCTGGTTTTTCCTCAGAGCCACAATAACAGCTGGGTCTTACAGTCTGACTTGGCCTGGTTTTTCCTCAGAGCCACAATAACAGCTGGGTCTTACAGTCTGACTTGGCCTGTTTTTTCCACAGAGCCACAATAACATCTGGGTCTTAGTCTGACTTGGCCTGGTTTTTCCACAGAGCCACAATAACAGCTGGGTCATACAGTCTGACTTGGCCTGGTTTTTCCTCAGAGCCACAATAACAGCTGGGTCTTAGTCTGACTTGGCCTGGTTTTTACTCAGAGCCACAATAACAGCTGGGTCTTAGTCTGACTTGGCCTGGTTTTTCCACAGAGCCACAATAACAGCTGGGTCTTAGTCTGACTTGGCCTGGTTTTTCCTCAGAGCCACAATAACAGCTGGGTCTTACAGTCTGACTTGGCCTGGTTTTTCCACAGAGCCACAATAACATCTGGGTCTTAGTCTGACTTGGCCTGGTTTTTCCACAGAGCCACAATAACAGCTGGGTCATACAGTCTGACTTGGCCTGGTTTTTCCTCAGAGCCACAATAACAGCTGGGTCTTACAGTCTGACTTGGCCTGGTTTTTCCACAGAGCCACAATAACAGCTGGGTCTTACAGTCTGACTTGGCCTGGTTTTTCCACAGAGCCACAATAACAGCTGGGTCTTAGTCTGACTTGGCCTGGTTTTTCCTCAGAGCCACAATAACAGCTGGGTCTTACAGTCTGACTTGGCCTGGTTTTTCCTCAGACCCACAATAACAGCTGGGTCTTACAGTCTGACTTGGCCTGGTTTTTCCACAGAGCCACAATAACAGCTGGGTCTTAGTCTGACTTGGCCTGGTTTTTCCTCAGAGCCACAATAACATCTGGGTCTTAGTCTGACTTGGCCTGGTTTTTCCACAGAGCCACAATAACAGCTGGGTCTTAGTCTGACTTGGCCTGGTTTTTCCTCAGAGCCACAATAACAGCTGGGTCTTACAGTCTGACTTGGCCTGTTTTTTTCCACAGAGCCACAATAACATCTGGGTCTTAGTCTGACTTGGCCTGGTTTTTCCACAGAGCCACAATAACAGCTGGGTCATACAGTCTGACTTGGCCTGGTTTTTCCTCAGAGCCACAATAACAGCTGGGTCTTAGTCTGACTTGGCCTGGTTTTTACTCAGAGCCACAATAACAGCTGGGTCTTAGTCTGACTTGGCCTGGTTTTTCCACAGAGCCACAATAACAGCTGGGTCTTAGTCTGACTTGGCCTGGTTTTTCCTCAGAGCCACAATAACAGCTGGGTCTTACAGTCTGACTTGGCCTGGTTTTTCCACAGAGCCACAATAACATCTGGGTCTTAGTCTGACTTGGCCTGGTTTTTCCACAGAGCCACAATAACAGCTGGGTCATACAGTCTGACTTGGCCTGGTTTTTCCTCAGAGCCACAATAACAGCTGGGTCTTACAGTCTGACTTGGCCTGGTTTTTCCACAGAGCCACAATAACAGCTGGGTCTTACAGTCTGACTTGGCCTGGTTTTTCCACAGAGCCACAATAACAGCTGGGTCTTAGTCTGACTTGGCCTGGTTTTCCTCAGAGCCACAATAACAGCTGGGTCTTACAGTCTGACTTGGCCTGGTTTTTCCTCAGACCCACAATAACAGCTGGGTCTTACAGTCTGACTTGGCCTGGTTTTTCCACAGAGCCACAATAACAGCTGGGTCTTAGTCTGACTTGGCCTGGTTTTTCCTCAGAGCCACAATAACATCTGGGTCTTAGTCTGACTTGGCCTGGTTTTTCCACAGAGCCACAATAACAGCTGGGTCTTAGTCTGACTTGGCCTGGTTTTTCCTCAGAGCCACAATAACAGCTGGGTCTTACAGTCTGACTTGGCCTGTTTTTTCCACAGAGCCACAATAACATCTGGGTCTTAGTCTGACTTGGCCTGGTTTTTCCACAGAGCCACAATAACAGCTGGGTCATACAGTCTGACTTGGCCTGGTTTTTCCTCAGAGCCACAATAACAGCTGGGTCTTAGTCTGACTTGGCCTGGTTTTTACTCAGAGCCACAATAACAGCTGGGTCTTAGTCTGACTTGGCCTGGTTTTTCCACAGAGCCACAATAACAGCTGGGTCTTAGTCTGACTTGGCCTTGTTTTTCCTCAGAGCCACAATAACAGCTGGGTCTTACAGTCTGACTTGGCCTGGTTTTTCCACAGAGCCACAATAACATCTGGGTCTTAGTCTGACTTGGCCTGGTTTTTCCACAGAGCCACAATAACAGCTGGGTCATACAGTCTGACTTGGCCTGGTTTTTCCTCAGAGCCACAATAACAGCTGGGTCTTAGTCTGACTTGGCCTGGTTTTTACTCAGAGCCACAATAACAGCTGGGTCTTAGCCTGACTTGGCCTGGTTTTTCCTCAGAGCCACAATAACAGCTGGGTCTTAGTCTGACTTGGCCTGGTTTTTCCTCAGAGCCACAATAACAGCTGGGTCTTACAGTCTGACTTGGCCTGGTTTTTCCTCAGAGCCACAATAACAGCTGGGTCTTACAGTCTGACTTGGCCTGGTTTTTCCACAGAGCCACAATAACATCTGGGTCTTAGTCTGACTTGGCCTGGTTTTTCCACAGAGCCACAATAACAGCTGGGTCATACAGTCTGACTTGGCCTGGTTTTTCCTCAGAGCCACAATAACAGCTGGGTCTTACAGTCTGACTTGGCCTGGTTTTTCCACAGAGCCACAATAACAGCTGGGTCATACAGCCTGACTTGGCCTGGTTTTTCCTCAGAGCCACAATAACAGCTGGGTCTTACAGTCTGACTTGGCCTGGTTTTTCCACAGAGCCACAATAACAGCTGGGTCATACAGTCTGACTTGGCCTGTTTTTTCCTCAGAGCCACAATAACAGCTGGGTCTTAGTCTGACTTGGCCTGGTTTTTCCTCAGAGCCACAATAACAGCTGGGTCTTACAGTCTGACTTGGCCTGGTTTTTCCTCAGAGCCACAATAACAGCTGGGTCTTACAGTCTGACTTGGCCTGGTTTTTCCACAGAGCCACAATAACAGCTGGGTCTTAGTCTGACTTGGCCTGGTTTTTCCTCAGAGCCACAATAACAGCTGGGTCTTAGTCTGACTTGGCCTGGTTTTTCCTCAGAGCCACAATAACAGCTGGGTCTTACAGTCTGACTTGGCCTGGTTTTTCCTCAGAGCCACAATAACAGCTGGGTCTTACAGTCTGACTTGGCCTGTTTTTTCCACAGAGCCACAATAACATCTGGGTCTTAGTCTGACTTGGCCTGGTTTTTCCACAGAGCCACAATAACAGCTGGGTCTTAGTCTGACTTGGCCTGGTTTTTACTCAGAGCCACAATAACAGCTGGGTCTTAGTCTGACTTGGCCTGGTTTTTCCACAGAGCCACAATAACAGCTGGGTCTTAGTCTGACTTGGCCTGGTTTTTCCTCAGAGCCACAATAACAGCTGGGTCTTACAGTCTGACTTGGCCTGGTTTTCCACAGAGCCACAATAACATCTGGGTCTTAGTCTGACTTGGCCTGGTTTTTCCACAGAGCCACAATAACAGCTGGGTCATACAGTCTGACTTGGCCTGGTTTTTCCTCAGAGCCACAATAACAGCTGGGTCTTAGTCTGACTTGGCCTGGTTTTTACTCAGAGCCACAATAACAGCTGGGTCTTAGCCTGACTTGGCCTGGTTTTTCCTCAGAGCCACAATAACAGCTGGGTCTTACAGTCTGACTTGGCCTGGTTTTTCCTCAGAGCCACAATAACAGCTGGGTCTTACAGTCTGACTTGGCCTGGTTTTTCCACAGAGCCACAATAACATCTGGGTCTTAGTCTGACTTGGCCTGGTTTTTCCTCAGAGCCACAATAACAGCTGGGTCTTACAGTCTGACTTGGCCTGGTTTTTCCACAGAGCCACAATAACATCTGGGTCTTAGTCTGACTTGGCCTGGTTTTTCCACAGAGCCACAATAACAGCTGGGTCATACAGTCTGACTTGGCCTGGTTTTTCCTCAGAGCCACAATAACAGCTGGGTCTTACAGTCTGACTTGGCCTGGTTTTTCCACAGAGCCACAATAACAGCTGGGTCATACAGCCTGACTTGGCCTGGTTTTTCCTCAGAGCCACAATAACAGCTGGGTCTTACAGTCTGACTTGGCCTGGTTTTTCCACAGAGCCACAATAACAGCTGGGTCATACAGTCTGACTTGGCCTGTTTTTTCCTCAGAGCCACAATAACAGCTGGGTCTTAGTCTGACTTGGCCTGGTTTTCCTCAGAGCCACAATAACAGCTGGGTCTTACAGTCTGACTTGGCCTGGTTTTTTCCTCAGAGCCACAATAACAGCTGGGTCTTACAGTCTGACTTGGCCTGGTTTTTCCACAGAGCCACAATAACAGCTGGGTCTTAGTCTGACTTGGCCTGGTTTTTCCTCAGAGCCACAATAACAGCTGGGTCTTAGTCTGACTTGGCCTGGTTTTTCCTCAGAGCCACAATAACAGCTGGGTCTTACAGTCTGACTTGGCCTGGTTTTTCCACAGAGCCACAATAACATCTGGGTCTTAGTCTGACTTGGCCTGGTTTTTCCACAGAGCCACAATAACAGCTGGGTCATACAGTCTGACTTGGCCTGGTTTTCCCTCAGAGCCACAATAACAGCTGGGTCTTACAGTCTGACTTGGCCTGGTTTTTCCACAGAGCCACAATAACAGCTGGGTCTTACAGTCTGACTTGGCCTGGTTTTTCCACAGAGCCACAATAACAGCTGGGTCATACAGTCTGACTTGGCCTGTTTTTTCCTCAGAGCCACAATAACAGCTGGGTCTTAGTCTGACTTGGCCTGGTTTTTCCTCAGAGCCACAATAACAGCTGGGTCTTACAGTCTGACTTGGCCTGGTTTTTCCACAGAGCCACAATAACAGCTGGGTCATACAATCTGACTTGGCCTGTTTTTTCCTCAGAGCCACAATAACAGCTGGGTCTTAGTCTGACTTGGCCTGGTTTTTCCACAGAGCCACAATAACAGCTGGGTCTTAGTCTGACTTGGCCTGGTTTTTCCTCAGAGCCACAATAACAGCTGGGTCTTACAGTCTGACTTGGCCTGGTTTTTCCTCAGAGCCACAATAACAGCTGGGTCTTACAGTCTGACTTGGCCTGGTTTTTCCACAGAGCCACAATAACAGCTGGGTCTTAGTCTGACTTGGCCTGGTTTTTCCTCAGAGCCACAATAACATCTGGGTCTTAGTCTGACTTGGCCTGGTTTTTCCACAGAGCCACAATAACAGCTGGGTCTTACAGTCTGACTTGGCCTGGTTTTCCTCAGAGCCACAATAACAGCTGGGTCTTACAGTCTGACTTGGCCTGGTTTTTCCACAGAGCCACAATAACATCTGGGTCTTAGTCTGACTTGGCCTGGTTTTTCCACAGAGCCACAATAACAGCTGGGTCTTACAGTCTGACTTGGCCTGGTTTTTCCTCAGAGCCACAATAACAGCTGGGTCTTACAGTCTGACTTGGCCTGGTTTTTCCACAGAGACACAATAACATCTGGGTCTTAGTCTGACTTGGCCTGGTTTTTCCACAGAGCCACAATAACAGCTGGGTCTTACAGTCTGACTTGGCCTGGTTTTTCCACAGAGCCACAATAACAGCTGGGTCATACAGTCTGACTTGGCCTGGTTTTTCCTCAGAGCCACAATAACATCTGGGTCTTAGTCTGACTTGGCCTGGTTTTTCCTCAGAGCCACAATAACAGCTGGGTCTTAGTCTGACTTGGCCTGGTTTTTACTCAGAGCCACAATAACAGCTGGGTCTTACAGTCTGACTTGGCTTGGTTTTTCCTCAGAGCCACAATAACAGCTGGGTCTTACAGTCTGACTTGGCCTGGTTTTTCCACAGAGCCACAATAACAGCTGGGTCTTAGTCTGACTTGGCCTGGTTTTTCCTCAGAGCCACAATAACATCTGGGTCTTAGTCTGACTTGGCCTGATTTTTCCACAGAGCCACAATAACAGCTGGGTCTTAGTCTGACTTGGCCTGGTTTTTCCACAGAGCCACAATAACAGCTGGGTTTACAGTCTGACTTGGCCTGTTTTTTCCTCAGAGCCACAATAACAGCTGGGTCTTAGTCTGACTTGGCCTGGTTTTTCCTCAGAGCCACAATAACTCCTGGGTCTTACAGTCTGACTTAGCCTGTTTTTTTCCTCAGAGCCACAATAACAGCTGGGTCTTAGTCTGACTTGGCCTGGTTTTTCCTCAGAGCCACAATAACAGCTGGGTCTTACAGTCTGACTTGGCCTGGTTTTTCCTCAGAGCCACAATAACAGCTGGGTCTTACAGTCTGACTTGGCCTGGTTTTTCCACGGAGCCGCAATAACAGCTGGGTCTTTGAAGCCTCTAGGTTTCTCCCTTCCACTAATGGAATTGAGGAAGTGGAAATAAGTTCTGCAGGGAGATAAGTGGTGTGATGATAGTGTCTGTTTTCATTGGCTTGATAAAATAGCTTGAAGTGGGAAATGTGGAGGATTGGCATGTCTCCGTTTGAGACACCTCACTCGCGCACACTTGATATGATTGACTTGGTCTTTGATAGTGGATTCCTGATTGGTGGAACTTAAATGAAAAAATGACAGCTTAGCAGGTACCATTAAACAGAATCGGTTAGCAAAACCATGCGTGTGCGTGTGTGTGCGGCTGACAAGACCATACTGCATTATTGATTTATTTATCAGAAGGTCTCTTACAGGGTGCTGTACATCAGTGGTAGGAGCTTAGAGACACACTTACACTGATAACTCTCTCTGTCTGTCTCTCTCTCACCCTCTCTCACTCTCCCTCTCTTGCCCCTGCTCTCTCTCTCGCTCATAGTGGTGGAACGTGGAGAAAGGGGAGGCCCTCCAGACTTTCTACCCGACAGGAGCCAATCTGAAAAGGATCCACGTGTCACCTGACTTCTCCACCTTCGTCACCATCGACAATATCGGAATCCTCTACATCCTGAAGAAGGTGGAATGAGAGGGAGGCATAGCTCATTAGTCTAAAGGAACGTAGCTCAATAATGGAAATGGCTCTCGTCTCCTCTCCTTGCATTGATCTGAAAAGGCCAGACAGGTGAGAGCCAATGTCCGTTAGTCATCTGCCATGTTGCTTTAGCCTGTGTTCTCAGATCAGAGTAGGTGAAGAACAGGAGATTTGCTAAAGGAAAGAATACATAATTCCTACTGCTCTGTCTTCTTCTGCATGCCATAACAGTCAAAACAATCACTTCACAATTCATATCCTGATTAAATGAACTATTATGCTTTTCAAATTGTATCAGGGGACCATAGACAAAATGCATTTGATTCTTACTGCATTGGGGTAAATTGCATGCAATATGAAGAGATTTTTCTATGCTCTTTTTAACTAGGAAAATCTATGCTATAATGAAATGCACCAGCATTATCTGTTTTGATTCTATAGTGATGTTGTCAAACACAGTGAATTGTTTTTGTATTTCTAAGTGCCCAATGAGTCTTTTGCTTTGTTGATGTCGTTGCCCTCTGCAAATGGTCATAATTGTGTTCTGTCGTCTTAAAAAAGTACATTTTTTTTCCACTGTGAAGTTCGGCCGGCCGGCAGCCTAGCGATTAACCTAAAGGTTGCTGGTTCGAATCTCTGAGCCGACTGGGTGAAAAATCTCTCTATGCCCTTCAGCAACGCACTTAACCCTAATTTGCTCCTGTTAGTTGCTCTGGATAAGAGCGTATGTTGACTAAAATGTAAAGGTTTAAACCTGTGTATTTGGACTTACTAAAGCCTTAAAGATGGAGTCTGCAGTATGGGGAAGCCTCCCCACTACCGTTGTTTTGTTGTTGTCCGGGCTGAGGAGCGTCACACAGCATGGTAAAACTAATAGCAGTACGTATTGTGCTCTTCTATCGCGCATCCAATGATGTCTGAGGGGTAAATCTGTTGGTTGTTTCCAGTAACTTCTTTGTTGTTGTCATATCACAAACGGACATGGCTATTTCACCATTAAGGATTCCAGCTTTAATGTTTTTAAGGGGATATATACTAAGGAAAATGTGGGAAAGCAAAGGAAAGGTCCAAATTAAAGGTATTTAATTAGACGTTCATCCATGTTTCTCAAACGTCAAATTTCAAAGATGTTCCAAATGTCAAATTTCAAGTTGTTTATGGTTAAGTTCAGGCATTAACTCCATATTAACTCCATATTAACTCCATAGCATACCACCCTGCATCCCACTGCTGGCTTGCTTCTGAAGGTAAGCAGGGTTGGTCCTGGTCAGTCCCTGGATGGGAGACCAGATGCTGCTGGAAGTGGTGTTGGATGGCCAGTAGGAGGCACTCTTTCCTTAGGTCAAAAAAAAATTAAAAATATCCCAATCCCCTAGGGCAGTGATTGGGGACATTGCCCTGTGTAGGGTGCTGTCTTTTGGATGGGACGTTAAACGGGTGTCCTGACTCTCTGAGGTCATTAAAGATCCCATGGCACTTATCGTAAGAGTAGGGGTATTAACCCTGGTGTCCTGGCTAAATTCCCAAGCTGCCCCTCATACCCTCATTGTTGCTGTAAATGAGAATGTGTTCTCAGTCAACTTACCTGGTAAAATAACGGTATCAGAGGCAGATCCTTATGCACACCTACCATCCCAGTCCACAACGCCATAGCAAAACCTACTTGAAGGTAACAGCGCTCACTGTTTCCCCCCCTAGTGGCCGGTTTCCACATCATCTCCCAACATCCTTAGACTTGGAATGTTGTTGAATACTGACTTGTGTCACAGGTGACCTGGCTGGTTTGCAATGTTATCAACAAATCAGGTTACCGCCATCAATGCATAAAAAATGTGTATTGGTTCAGCCCACTTTCTAGAGCCAATTAGTAATTCAAACCTTGACCAAAGGCATTTATCAGAAAACCAGCTGTCGACTATGTTTACCATCAAGTTCAATACTGCTTAGGACATTTTATACACTGATTATATCAATAGAGCATGTTTTTGTCCTTTTTTATTGTATATATCTTGCTTTCATACATTTTGTTTTCTTATTACTACTGAGCCACGCTCTAGTGAGCTTTGTAGGAAGGCACTATGATTTTTATCTTGTGGTCTGTATCAAGGACATGGCCTTGTTCCAATACTTTGACAATGAGTCCTTCCTTCCTTCCTTGCGTCCTTCCTTCCATCATTGCTTGACTTCATCTTTGATCTGACACTATTGAATAGCTGACCGATTGCTTCCACTTCATGGCTGACAATCCAGAGTCATTTAAAGTCTGTGATTATTGAAAGGAAGGATGTGTTTTCAAAGTATTCAAACTGGGCCTTGTTTTTGATGTCAGAACATGTGCTCTTACCTATTGGTGCTTTAAACTCAGTGTGCAAGTCAATCCGCAGAGGAGGTCTCTCCCTGTCAATCAAATCTGTGAAGTCTTGAGGTGATCTCAGGACATGAATACTGTTATGGTAAAGTGCTTGTGTGTGGTGTGTAATTTATAATACCTTAGAGAATAAAACATTCTATGACAACAGGTGGCTGGCTTACTTACTCCTCTTAATTTATCATTAAATCATTTGATGTTCACCATCCAGAGCATAGGGTAGTATTTGATCTATACTGAACAAAAAAATGCAACATGTAAAGTGTTGGTCGCATGTTTCATGAGCTGAAATAAAACATCCCTGAAATGTTCCATACGCACAAAAAGTGTATTTCTCTAACAAATGTGTTTACATCCTTTTTAGAGAGCATTTCTCCTTTGCCAAGATGATCCATCCACCTGACAGGTGTGGCATATCAAGAAGCTTATTAAACAGCATGATCATTACATATAAGGCCATTCTAAAATGTGCAGTTTTGTCACACAACACAATGCCACAGACGTCTCAAGTTTTGAGGGAGCGTGCAATTGACTACAGGAATGTCCACCAGAGCTGTTGCCAGAGAATTGAATGTACATTTTTCTACCAAAAGCCGACTCCGTTTTTTTTTAGAGAATTTGGAAGTACATCCAACCGGCCTCACAACCGCAGACCACATGTAACCGCACCAGCCCAGGACCTCCACATCCGACTTCTTCCCCTGCGGGATCATCTGAGATCAGCCACCCAGACAGCTGATGAAACTGTGGGTTTGAACAATCAAATAATTTCTGCACAAACTGTCATAAATGTCTTAGAGAAGCTCATCTGTGTGCTCGTCGTCCTCACCAGGGTCTTGACCTGACTGCAGTTCGGCGTCGTAACCGACTTCAGTGGGCAAATGCTCACCTTCGATGGCCACTGGCATGCTGGAGAAGTGTGCTCTTCACGGATGAATACCGGTTTCAACTGTACAGGGCAGATGGCAGCGTGTATGGCGTCGTGTGGCCGAGCGGTTTGCTGATGTCAACGTTGTGAACAGAGTGCCCCATGGTAGTGGTGGGGTTATGGTATGGGCAGGCATTAGCTACGGATAACGAACACAATTGCGTTTTAACAATGGCAATTTGAATGCACAAAGAGACTGTGACGAGATCCTGAGACCCATTGTCGTGCCATTCATCCGCCGCCATCACCTCATGTTTCAGCATGATAATGCACGGCACCACATTGCAAGGTTCTGTACACAATTTCTGGAAGCTGAAAATGTCCCAGTTCTTCCATGGCCTGCATACTCACCAGACATGTTACCCATGAAGCATTTTTGGGATGCTCTGGATCAACGTGTAGGACAGCGTGTTCCAGTTCCCGCCAATATCCAGCAACTTTGCACAGCTATTTAAAAGGAGTGGGCCAACATTCCACAGACCATAATTAACAGCCTGATCAACTCTCTGTGAAGGAGATGTGTCGCGCTGCATAAGGCAAATGGTGGTCACACCAGATACTAACTGGTTTTCTGATCTACGCCCCTATAGGTATCTGTTGACCGCCAGATGCATATCTGTATTCCCAGTCATGTGAAATCCATAGATTAGGGTCTAATTAATTTATTTCAATTGACTGATTTCATTACATAAACTGTAACTCAGTAAAATCTTTGAAATTGTTGCATGTTGCGTTGATGTTTGTGTTTAATGGATAAGAGAATTTAGATCTGAAGCAGTTTGAAAGAAAAATGCAAAAGATGTTCAACTACGATGATGATGTGTGTGTGTGTGTGTGTGTCAGAGAGGAGATGCTGCTGACTGTAGAGGCTGCATGGCTGTCAGTGTTAGCTCCTCCAGGGAGGGAGTGCCGGGTTCGCTAGCTGCTGACACAACGTTGGTCACGCTCCGTCTGCTCTTGACACATCCTTCTGACAGACCGCTGATGGGGCCGACAAGCCCAACAAACCACGCTGCCTGTCTCATTATACCACGCTGCCCGTGTCCTTATACCACGCTGCCTGTCTCCTTATACCACGCTGCCCGTGTGTCCTTATACCACGCTGCCTCTGTCCTTATACCACGCTGCCTCTCTCCTTATACCACCCTGCCTCTGTCCTTATACCACGCTGCCTCTCTCCTTATACCACCCTGCCTCTGTCCTTATACCACGCTGCCTCTCTCCTTATACCACGCTGCCTCTCTCCTTATACCACCCTGCCTCTGTCCTTATACCACCCTGCCTCTCTCCTTATACCACCCTGCCTCTGTCCTTATACCACGCTGCCTCTGTCCTTATACCACGCTGCCTCTTTCCTTATACCACCCTGCCTCTGTCCTTATACCACCCTGCCTCTCTCCTTATACCACGCTGTCTCTCTCCTTATACCACGCTGCCTCTGTCCTTATACCACCCTGCCTCTGTCCTTATACCACGCTGCCTCTCTCCTTATACCACCCTGCCTCTGTCCTTATACCACGCTGCCTCTGTCCTTATACCACGCTGCCTCTGTCCTTATACCACGCTGCCTCTGTCCTTATACCACGCTGCCTCTGTCCTTATACCACGCTGCCTCTTTCCTTATACCACCCTGCCTCTGTCCTTATACCACGCTGCCTCTCTCCTTATACCACGCTGCCTGGCTCCTTATACCACCCTGCCTGTCTCACCATGCTTCCTCTCCCTCTGTATCCCTCTGTGTGCCCAACCGGTAAAGGCTGTGGATCTGGGAGTGATTATGATGGTTGATGGATACTGATGGTTGAAGTTGAAACCTATAAACACTAAACCCATATTTCGTCTGGATTGAACAACCCACTTTCAATTGGTTTGTTTGAGAGTTTGTACCACCTTGTGGAGGTGTGTGTGTTAGACCTACTTCTGTGTCTGTATTAAAATCCCTTCGTCCTGGGACCAATGTGAAGTTCTCCGGTCTTTGTCAGTATCCTCAGTAAAAAGTCTTTGCACTCCTTTTAATTAATCATTGTCTCTGGTTGAATTAATTAAAACCAGCTGAGTGGCTTTGCGTTCGCTCACAGAAGGAAACTGACGCTGGGTCTTTAAGGACTAAGAGACTTGACAAAGGTCTTATTCCAATGGCACCAATGCAAGAAGCCATACTGAAACAGGGAGGGACTATCTGAACTTCAATAGAAATGCTCATTTTCATTTTCCGTTGCAAAACGTTTTGCTACGATGTGCTATAATGAATGTGATCCAGAGCTATACGTCCCATCTCAAACACAGGTCATTTATTTTTCTGGTTTACTGGCCTAGTTAGCTTAGTTAGCATTCACAATGATGGATCTAGGTCTTGGCTAATGCATTAGGCACATTTCTAGACCTCCCTAGTTCCAGTGTAAAAGTGGAAGGCCCCAACTGGAGACTTGGGAGGGCTGGGCTGGAGATTTCATTCAAGACATGTGAACCCCCTGGGCTTCCCTGTTTGCTGTCTGCGCAATACTTTAATTATGATGGATCTAGGTCTTGGCTAATGCATCAGGCACATTTTTAGACCTCCCTAGTTGTTTTCCCAGAAACCTTTGGGAGGGCTGGGCTGGAAGATTTCAGTCTCCTGTCTGCTGTCTCCTGTCTCTTCTCTGCTGCCTGCTCACTCCTCTCTGCTGCCTGCAGTCTCCTCTACTGTCTCCTGTCTGCTGTCTACTGTCTCCTGTCTACTGTCTCCTCTCTGCTGCCTGCTCACTCTTCTCTGCTGCCTGCTGTCTCCTCTACTGTCTCTTGTATGCTGTCTACTGTCTGCTCTGTCTGCTGTCTACTGTCTCCTCTCTGCTGCCTGCGGTCTCCTGTCTCCTCTCTGCTGCCTGCTGTCTCCTCTACTGTCTCTTGTATGCTGTCTACTCTACTGTCTGCTGTCTCCTCTCTGCTGCCTCCTCTACTGTCTGTCTGCTCAATACTTTTATTTTCTGTTTTCTTTTCATTATCTTCCCTCATACATTTTTCAGTGTTTTATATTTTTCAGCCAGGGTGATGTGCACTAATGTGTGTGAGGATATTTGTGGGCACACACACACACACACACACACACACACACACACACACACACACACACACACACACACACACACACACACACACACACACACACACACACACACACACACACACACACACACACACACACACACACACACACACACGGTGCTGGGGGGACGGTGAACTGTAGGTTATGCAATATTGATTGGTTCCTCCACCATTGAGACCTCTGGCCAAGCAGGGCAGCTGTCTCAGTCATACTTATCATGCATAGGAAGTGTGAGTGCGTGCATCTATATACTGTATGTGTGGTGAAAAACAATGATGGCGTCAGTTTGTGTGTGTAACAGTGACGTGTATATGGCCCTGGGGTTGTAGATCTCACTGTCTGGCAGTGTGGCTGTGTTACCTGACTTACACTCCCCCCTCCACTGACCCTGCCCGAAAGGTGGTTCCTGCCACATCGGTGCACAGTCGCCACATTAACCCTCTCCCACCTGCTGACCACTGCTTCCTGTCAGACCTCTGAGCCCTGACCTTGGCCGAGCATTGGTTCCTGTCAGCTGTCCACGCTGCTACCCTCCGCCTTTATTTCTCCCCCATGTCGAGCGAGGGATCGGGCTCCGGTCCAGACCGCGATCGCATGGGTCAAGTTCCATTCCACTCCCTACCCCTTCCCCTAGCCACCTAAACCATTCACTCTGTGCCGATCTGAAGTAACCGGATAGGTGTATGTAATAAAGGGATATTATAGCCTCAGCATAGTTAAGTAGATCTTGCTATCACATCCTACACAGTCCATTCAGATCTGTACACTTCGAAGGGGGTAGGAGACAAGGGAAGGTTGGTTAGGAGTATAGACCGAAATGGGAAGGGCCCGGGGAGAGCAGATTCTCCAGTCACTCGTGCCTCACCTGGCTATAGCTAACCCAGCACGATGTCAGAGCCAATAGCACACAAAGTGGACCTACAGATCATGGTTATAGAGGGGGCGGGGCAAGCTGTTATGTGTGCTCCCTCCACCAATCTGGTTGTAGTGGAGTGGGTTGTAACTGGCTGTGGAGGTAAGTGACCTCTAACCCCCAGCCTTTACCCCCTAAATATGTGGACACAATGCCACTGATTAGCCAGTGCACACACCTGCCAGTCCAGGTCTCAATCAATGAGTGATTGATCACTTATCTGGCAGCTTTGAATGGGTGAAAGGACACCACAAAAACCCTAGTTATAGACTGTTCTCTCTGCTACTGCACGGCAAACGGTACCGGAGCGCCAAGTCTAGATCCAAGAGGCTTCTAAACAGCTTCTACCCCCAAACCATAAGACTCCTGAACATCTAATCAAATGGCTACCCAGACTATTTGCATTGCCCCCCCTTTTACGCCTCTGCTACTCCCTGTTATTATCTATGCATAGTCACTTTAATAACTCTACCTACATGTAGATATTGCCTCAATTACTTCGACTAACCGGTGCCCCCGCACATTGACTATACCGGTACCCCCTGTATATAGCCTCACTATTGTTATTTTACTGCTGCTTTTTAATTATTTGTTTTTTTTTTATGTAGTTTTCTTAACTGCATTGTTGGTTAGGGGCTTGTAAGTAAGCATTTCACGGTAAGGTCTACACCTGTTGTTATCGCTGCATGTGACAAATTAAAATTTGATTTGATTTAATGGCTTTCCAAACAGAGAAGAAAAGTAAGGATATGTGTGAGAAAATACAGGGATAAGGCTTTTTATCTGGCTAGTGGTGGATGAATCTCTCTCTCCCTGTCCAGGTGGATTCTGGGATGTTAATCCTCGCAGTTAGCAGCACAGTTTTGGCTGTGAGATGACTGACGGAAGTTGAGGCTGCTTCTTCCAGATAACACACACACACAAACACACACTCACTCAACCTAGAACAACCTGTCTCTTCATCTGTTTTGTACCCAAGAACAAGATTTGTCTAATCGTAGAAGCCACAAAATTCAACACAAGCTTTGAAGCCCTATTTGCAGATTGACAGTCGGACGCTTTTTTAAGAGTGTTATGGCCTAGATATGGCACATTGTGTTGCTATGGTGATCTGATTATAAGGTTGGGGCTGCGAGTTAATGTTTGCTTCTGTACATCTCTTTAAGAGAGTTTAACAGTTTTTATATATTTTCTTTCTCTCCAGCCACATCTCAAGCCCATAGATTTAATATGACTCATACATCACATTATGTTAGCAAGTAAAGTCCCATGAAGCTAGTAGAAGGATTTTTAACATGCAGATCCTGCTTTTGCCCCTGTAGATAGGAATTGCTTGCTGTTTGGGGGTTTAGGCTGGGTTTCTGTATAGCACTTTGTGACATCTGCTGAAGTAAAAGGGCTTTATAAATACATGTTGATGTACAAAGTGCCAGTCACTATCAATTAAAACATTACAGGGTGGAATGGGGAACTCCCTCAACCATCTCCAGTTTGAATAGATTGAGTTAGACATGCTATGAAAAGGCAGTGTAAATTGTCATAAGTTATCTCAGAGGAGAGACTTGGTTTGTCTCATTGGAAGGATGGAAGGAATGGTCTCACCATGTGTCAGTTTTTTTTTTATCCAACCCCCCGGGTATATATATACGCACGCACGCACACACACACACACACATTAGGTTGGCGAGGCTGGATCAGAGGACAGTCCGAGGGCAGCGCCCAATGAGCCGTTTAGGGGCCTATGTTCCTTGCTCAAGGGAACAGTGTGGGAAATGATGTCATCAATATGATATTAGATATACATATAGGCTAGTCTACTATACGACTATGAGTTAGAGGTTGAGGTGACTAAATGTGTTTCCACTTTGTGTGATTTGTAGACAAAAGACAAATAAAAGTGTGTGTTTTAACACATTTGTGAGGAAAAGAAAGCAAGGTTTACATGCATTATCTCTCTGGTACCATTTAACATAACGTTCCCTGTCTGCCACCAGTAGTGCTTCTGCTGCTCAACTCAAACTCAGTGTGACATATTCAGAGCAGTGTGATTGCTCTGGGGAGAAGTTGCCCCTAACCACATATCTAGGATCAGATTAATTAACTCCCAATCTAAACCTTAGCCATTAGAGGGATAAAGAATGATGTGACACTAGGTCAGATGAACTAACTTCCAATCTGAACCTTAACCATTAGAGGATTGAAGTATCATTTGACACTGGGTCAGTGATTGGCGGCACAGCTGAAATCTGTCTGTTTCCCTGTTGGTTTTGTAATATCTGTGATGTAATTTGTTTATAACGTGTCATGTTTAGAGCAGTGTGATTTTCAGGGTCTTTCTTGGACGTCATTTTAATGTCAAATTTTTGTTAGTGATTTTTAGGTAGATTAATTATTCATTTAGCTTTCATGACTTCAAAGCTGGATTTGATCCACAACCTAGTTCCAAGTGTGCTGAGAGATCCACTACCCACTTACTTTGACCACACAGCATCCTTTCAACCTCCAATGCAGTACTGTCTCTCATCCAACATGTTGCATCATGACCAGTATTCCTATACTGGAAATCTACTCTTCATTCGACCAGTAGCCTACTGCTGCATATACAGTTGAAGTCGGAAGTTTACATACACTTAGGTTGGAGTCATTAAAACTCAATTTTCAACCACTCTTGTTAACATTCTATAGTTTTGGCAAGTTGGTTAGAACATCTACTTTGTGCATGACACAAGTAATTCTTCCAACAATTGTTTACAGACAGATTATTTCACTTATAATTCACTGTATCACAATTCCAGTGGGTCAGAAGTTTACATACACTAAGTTGACTGTGCCTTTAAACAGCTTGGAAAATGCCAGAAAATTATGTCATGGCTTTAGAAGCTTCCGCTAATTGACATAATTTGAGTCAATTGGGAGGTGTACCTGTTGATGTCTTTCAAGGCCTACCTTCAAACTCAGTGCCTCCTTGCTTGACATCATGGGAAAATCAAAAGAAATCAGCCAAGACCTCAGATTTTTTTTTTTAGACAAGTCTGGTTCAACCTTGGGAGCAATTTCCAAACGCCTGACGGTGGCACCACGCAGCTGTCATACCACTCAGGAAGGAGACGCGCGTCCTGTCTCCTAGAGATGAGAGATGAACGTACTTTGGTGTGAAAAGTGCAAATCAATTCCAGAACAACAGCAAAGGACCTTGTGAAGATCCTGGAGGAAACCGGTACAAAAGTATCTACAGTTGGAAGTTTACATACACCTTAGCCAAATACATTTAATCTCAGTTTTTCACAATTCCTGACATTTAATGCTAGTAAAAATTCCCTGTTTTAGGTCAGTTAGGATCACCGCTTTATTTTAAGAATGTGAAATAATAATAATAGTAGAGACCCAGACCAATAATAATAGTAGAGAATTATTTATTTCAGCTTTTATTTCTTTCGTTGCATTCCCAGTGGGTCCGAAGTTTACATACACTCAATTAGTATTTGGTAGCATTGCCTTTAAATTGTTTAACTTGGGTCAAACGTTTCAGGTAGCCTTCCACAATTTTGTCCCATTCCTCCTGACAGAGCTGGTGTAACTGAGTCAGGTTTGTAGGCCTCCTTGCTTGCACACGCCTTTTCAGTTCTGCCCACACATTTTATATAGGATTCAGGTCAGGGCTTTGTGATGGCCACTCCAATACCTTGACTTTGTTGTCCTTAAGCCATTTTGCCACAACTTTGGAAGTATGCTTGGGGTCATTGTCCATTTGGAAGACCCATTTGCAACCAAGCTTTAACTTCCTGACGGATGTCTTGAGATGTTGCTTCAATATATCCACATACTTTTCCTGCCTCATGATGCCATCTATTTTGTGAAGTGCACCCCCAGCAAAGCATCCCCACAACATGATGCAGCCACCCCCGTGCTTCACGGTTGGGATGGTGTTCTTCTGCTTGCAAGCCTCCCCCTTTTTCCTTCAAACATAACGATGGTCATTATGGCCAAACAGTTCTATTTTTGTTTCATCAGACCAGAGGACATTTCTCCAAAAAGTGCGATCTTTGTCCCCATGTGCAGTTGCAAACCGTAGTCTGGCTTTTTTATGGCGGTTTTGGAGCAGTGGCTTCTTCCTTGCTGAGCGGCTTTTCAGGTTATGTCGATATAGAACTTGTTTTACCATGCTTACGATAGAAGTTTAGTACTAACATAACTTTATGCTGTTGATTCTCCCTCTTATTAAATGCACTTTTGAAGTCCCTGTAGGTAAGAACGAATGCCATGAATTTCAAGTGTGGATCAGTAGAATGTAAATGGAACTGTAAGTCCAAACTATTTTTGCTGTCTTACAGTGTCACGGGTGACATAAGCAGCTTCGCCTGCTGTGGTCTTTCCTCTCTAATGTGACTGTTGAGGAGTTCAGGACAGCTTCTTGCAATCTAATCTGACTGGGTTTAGAGATCTGTCATAGCAGGTCTAGTCTACTGAAGCCCTTATGAGGGTTGTGTCAGTATTAGTTCACTATAGTTACATGTTCCTCTACTTCCTGAATTGGTGTGTTGAGCGTTACTAAGTGCCTGGCAATCTCTGTATACGGGTATTCAAACCACACAATTGTTTGGCAAGGCAACGCCATCTTGACCAATACAGAAACAGAGAAACAGACTTACACCCAAGCTCACATGACCTTAAGCAGGTAGAGCACATAGATGGAGACACTTATCTCCCTCACTAGTTTTAAGCAACAGCTGTCAGAGAAGCTCACAGATCACTGCACCTGTACATAGCCCAACCAACTACCTCATCCCCTACCGTAGTCATTTATTTATCTTGCTCCTTTGCACCCCAGTATTTTTACTTTGCACATTCATCTACTGCACATTTACCATTCCCGTGTTAAATTGCTATTCTGTAGTTACTTTGCAACCATGGCCTATTTATTGCCTTATGTTCCTTATCCTACCTCATTTGCACACATTGTATATAGATTTGTTTTTTCCTACTGTATTATTGACTGTATGTTTGTTTCACTCCATGTGTAACTCTGTGTTGTTGTATGTGTTGAACTGCTTTGCTTTATCTTGGCCAGGTCGCAGTTTTAAATGAGAACTTGTTCTCAACTTGCCCACCTGGTTAAATAAAGGTGAAATAAAAATATAAAAAAATAAAAATTCTCTATGGATGTACCATTGCTGTGATTTCTGGACCCTGTTGTCAACCATGGGGCCATGTTCCAATTCTAGGTCGGAGGCCTTGCTTTGGTGAGCACAATCCTGGTTTGATTATGTAAAGCCAGAGAGTGTGTTCTTGTCTTAGCCAGGACTCTGAAGCCCTGGAGGCAGACAGGCAGGTCAGGGTCATTTCCTGGGGGCAGAAGGATGACATCAGGCCAGAGAGAGAGGGATGCATTTTTTTATGTTTTCTGGCCCACCTCAGTGTATCCCCTCTACCCACTGAAAGAGTGGCTGGCTGCCAGATTGTGTACAGTGTGTGTGTCTGTGCCTGTCTGTGCGTGGGTGTATGCCAGGCAGCACCATCCTGCGAGGACTTGGCACAGTCAGACCAGGTCCAGTCTGAACAGGTCACACAACACCCGGCTCCAGACAAGTTAAGTTTTAACGTCAGGTGCACAAGTACAGTGAAATGCCTTTCTTGCAGCTCTTACCCAAACAATGCAGAAATCAATAACAATGTAATACTAAAAATAACAAGGTAGAACAAAAACAATAAGAACTAAGACAAGCTGTGACCGTGTTTAATTCTAATGCCACTAATTGTGAGGTAATATGAATGCAGTACTTGTGTGCCTGCCTATGTGTGTGCATGTGCACGGGCGTGTGTGTGTGTTCCAAATAGCAGGTGCTGTTGATGACTCAGTGAAAAACATGTTTTGGACTGCGTTCAGTCAGTAGTTTACCAAATGAAACATATTGTTATTACGTGAAACACTTTGGCTGCCCTGACTGTCAATGTTGTCACATCTAATTCTCTCCTGTTCTCTCTCTACCTCCCTAGTACACAAAGCTCTACCGCTGTATCCTTTGTGTGAATTAGTGGCGCGTTGCCAGGTTTGTAAATATGTTGGAAATATTCCAGGGAATATGCTGGAAATTGACACAGGATGTTGTGTGGTGGTGTTTTTCGGAAGGTTTATTCGTTGGAAGAGGTCCGTAATTCGGCAAACCTCGTTTCCAGGTTTTAATGAATGAATGTGAATGAATGAATGTGAGATAATATTACATAAACGCATATCCTCAGCTGCCTCGTTTAGTCGTCGATGGCCGCCAGGTACACACGCCATCTGGAACGTTGGCCCTGTCGCACCTCCTATCAGAGGGAAGATATCCCTGTCTCCATCTCTCTGACTCTCTTTCACTAGCCTAAATACTGAATGTCTGTCTCTGGTCTTCTCCTGCCCTGTCCTTCTCTTTCACCCTTCCAGATATTCTACAGTATCTCTCGCTCTCTCTCCTTTTCTTCCTACATCTCTCTATCTATCCCCATCTCACTCCCCTCACCGTCTCTCCTTTTTCTCAGTAATGTCTTTGTGAACACACATACTGTAGTAATGTCTCTTACACAAAACTAGTGCAGACAGCAAAGTGCAGTCAGTGGGAGAGAACCCCCCTATGCTTCCTCCAGAGATGTAGATAAATATTTCACACACTATGCCACTCTCCACCCTGCCCATAATATCTTCCCCCATCTGAGGTAAGAGAAGCCAGCTACTGCCCACCATGCTTCCAAGTCTCAGTGTACAATGTTTATGGGCTCCCGAGTGGCGCAGTGATTGGGAGTCCCATAGGGCAGCGCACAATTGGCCCAGTGTCGTCCGGGTTTGGCCGGGGTAGGCCATTATTGTAAATAAGAATGTGCTCTTAACTGTTAAAAAAATAATAAAGTAAAATAAAAAATTCTATCCACAAGCGTTTCACTGAAAGTGATGAAGCCAGAAGCTATATAGCCGCTATCCTTTACTTCTTCCTACCATATTACTGTACCTAGAATGACCCAGTATCTATCTCAATTGACTGCAGATTGTTGATGCCCAATCGACTGCAGGAGAAAGAATCACAGAATAAAATAACGCAATATATGTCAGAACAGATATAAATATTTTAAGACAGTGTTATGTCATATTATAAAAGGTTATGACGCTGGGTGTCAAGTAACGTGTTGTCACTTCACCTTTGCGTCTACAACAACCAGTCATGTTTTTTTCCCAAGACAGCTCTGTTCAATAGTACAGTACGTCAACCAGCTTATTGTTAATTTCAATGAAATTCCTTGATTTTGACTGGCATTGGAACTTGTGGACTGTGCTGCTCGGACTGGAACTTGTGGTGGTATGTCCATTAAAACTCCTCAGGCGATTGGGCTGATGATATTTTATTAGATGAAATAGGATAAATGGTAAAGGATGGGTAATTAATCTGCAACAAACAAGTGCATAACTAGTAACATCAAATTGCCTACAACATGGAATAGGACCAATAGGGCTGGAAACAGGAAATACATGATAGACAAAATGTAAACCAGAAAAGTTTCAAATTAAAAAGTCAAACAAATCAAGAGGAGCACAGCACTTATATTTCAAACACACATCCAGGTAAAGGGGAAAACAGGCTGGTGAAGCCATTTTATGGAAGAGAGTGAGAGGAAGTTCCGCCTTCTGTGGTGGACTGGAGACAGGAGGGAAGTGTATGGTGATTGGTTAAAAGCTAGTCTATCAGGAAGTGTGCATCCATAAAGAGCCTATTAAATGGATAAAGAGGCTATGCCATAAACCCTCAAAGTTTCAGAATGTGGTGAAAATGGCAGCCATTTGGGTCAGGGAGAAATCCAAACCAGTCTAATTGGAATGAATGGCAGAGGCATAATCCTAATTTTACTTATCCAGGAAAATCAAATTAAGGCATTAAGGCAGTTGAAGTCGCAAGTTTACATACACTTAGGTTGGAGTCATTAAAACTAATTTGTCAACCACTCCACACATTTCTTGTTAACAAACTATAGTTTTGGCATTACTTTGTGCATGACACAAGTAATTCTTCCAACAATTGTTTACAGACAGATTATTTCACTTATAATTCACTGTATCACAATTCCAGTGGGTCAGAAGTTTACATACACTACGTTGATTGTGCCTTTAAACAGCTTGGAAAATGCCAGAAAATTATGTAATGGCTTTAGAAGCTTCTGATAGGCTAATTGACATAATTTGAGTCAATTGGAGGTGTACCTGTGGATGTCTTTCAAGGCCTACCTTCAAACTCAGTGCCTCTTTGCTTGACATCATGGGAAAATCAAAAGAAATCAGCCAAGACCTAAAAAAAAATAATTGTAGACCTCCACAAGTCTGGTTCATCCTTGGGAGCAATTTCCAAATACCTGAAGGTACCACGTTCATCTGTACAAACAATAGTACGCAAGTATAAACACCATGGGACCACGCAGCTGTCATCCTGCTCAGGAAGGAGACGCGTTCTGCAAAGTACTTTGGTGAGAAAAGTGCAAATCAATCCCAGAACAACAAAGGACCTTGTGAAGATGCTGGAAGAAACAGGTACAAAATTATCTATATCCACAGTAAAACGAGTCCTATATTGACATAACCTGAAAGGCCGCTCAGCAAGGAAGAAGCCACTGCTCAAAAACCACCATAAAAAGCCAGACTACGGTTTGCAACTGCACATGGGGACAAAGATTGTACTTTGTGGAGAAATGTCCTCTGGTCTGATGTAACAAAAATAGAACTGTTTGGCCATAATGACCATCGTTATGTTTGGAGGAAAAAGGGGGGATGCTTGCAAGCCGAAGAACACCATCCCAACCGTGAAGCACGGGGGGTGGCAGCATCATGTTGTGGGGGTGCTTTGCTGCAGGAGGGACTGGTTCACTTCACAAAATAGATGGCATCATGAGGAAGGACAATTATGTGGATATATTGAAGCAACATCTCAAGACATCAGTCAGGAAGTTAAAGCTTGGTCGCAAATGGGTCTTCCAAATGGACAATGACCCCAAGCATACTTCCAAAGTTGTAGCAAAATGGCTTAAGGACAACAAAATCAAGGTATTGGAGTGGCCATCACAAAGCCCTGACCTCAATCCTATAGAGAATTTGTGGGCAGAACTGAAAAAGCGTGTGGTGTGTGAGCAAAGAGCCCTACAAACCTGACTCAGTTACACCAGCTCTGTCAGGAGGAATGGGACAAAATTCACCCAACTTATTGTGGAAAGCATGTGGAAGGCTACCTGAAACGTTTGACCCAAGTTAAACAATTTAAAGGCAATGCTACCAAATACTAATTGAGTGTATGTAAACTTCTGTCCCACTGGGAATGTGATGAAAGAAATAAAAGCTGAAATAAATGATTCTCTCTACCATTATTCTGACATTTCACATTCTTAAAATAAAGTAGTGATCCTAACTGACCTAATACAGGGAATTGTTACTAGGAGTAAATGTCAGGAATTGTGAAAAACTGAGTTTAAATGTATTTGGCTAAGGTGTATGTAAACTTCCGACTTCAACTGTATCAGTGTAATACAATTGTCAACTTAAAATATTGTCATTTAATTATAAATACAGTTTATACAGGTTTATACCAATTCTCTCTATAAATATCCTCTAAAATATATTTACACAGACCATACAACATTAGTACTTATTGCCTTTACATCTTGTCTAAGTCCTATCATCAACTGATTCTAGCCAGTGTATGGCTGTGGATTGACTGCACTGGATGGCTAGCTAGCTAACAAAAAAGTGCAGATACATTCTTCAAATTACTTATTACAGCACTGGCAAACTATGGTTGACCTACTCCCTGACCAAAATGGATGGCCTTTATCCCATCATAAGAAGGCTCATGCCATTCTTGTTTTCTAATTCCTAATTATATGGGTGCATCTCAATTGTATTTCCTTGATTCGTCACATCCTCTCTGCCTGTCTCCTTCTGAAAATGAATAGGAGAAGGTACAAGGGAACCTCAGATCTCCTCCAATGCTTTTTTTTTAGGTGAGAGAGCCGACACGAGGAATCAATGAAATACAATTGTGACGCACTCCCCGACCCCCCAAAAAATGAATGAGTCAGATAAAACCTGGGACAAATGAAAAAGGACATACTCTCAACCAGTACATTACAACCCAGTAAAGTATAAACAAGGAGACCAATGTTGATTAATGGTTGTACAAGTTGTGTTTATTCCATGTGATTTACAAGGATATAAATAATGACCAAAACGTACAAAATCTGTGTGCTGGAAGCCCAAGCCTATGTACATGAGTTAGTCAGCAGTGATGTCATCACCCCCCTGTCCCAACCCTCCCCAATACAATCTCTATAACCATATATTTTATTTTCAACTCTGACCTTTTCATTTTGGTACCTTGTTTCCAGTGCGATGTACGGCAAATATTTTATTCTTTTATTTTTGTAAATGTTTTACTACATTACATATATGAACAATGAGCTGGCAAAATATCTATGTACATTTAGAGAGGACTATGTATTCATCCAAAGAATACATAAATACTGTGGTAAAATATTACATCTGCTTGGAGTTATGAGTCTAGCCCCATGAGATACAGATTGGTGTGTTGACCGGACACACCAATAATAATAATAATAATAATAATAATAATAATAATAATAAGGAGAGGAGCCATCTGAAACATTCACTCTCAGTATAGAACTATTATGGTATTTTTTTAAAAGATGGCAATCATTCTCAAGCCCGGATTTTTTAATTTCAGCGTATCATAGAAAAATAATGTAACATTAAGACAAGAGTAGACAAGAATTGCACAAGAATAATCATAAGGTGATATAATACTCTCATATGAAACATTTAAAACGTCCGGCATTAATATGAACATTTCTTTAATTGGATGGATGGCGTTTCGATCAGGTAGGCGGAGCCATCTTTGTGATGCAACTTGGCACAGGGCTCACCTGTTGCATGGTGGTCCGGCACGGCTAGTCCAATTATATCCATATTATTGTATTATTGACCATTAAATAAAACTAAAAGGAGGAATAGAGCCAACCAGAAGTCCTTTACCCCATCCCCATTCAAATACAGACATGCCCAGTGGTGCATTTGTGGACAGTTGTCCGTTACCGTCCAGACCTTGGGTGACCGTGGTAAAGAGTTCAAAGGTCAAGGTCCAATTGAATGCAGAACAGGGGATAGAGTTGTAGTTGTGGCTGCTTCAATGAAAGTCTACATTCAAATTTCTGACTGATATCTGTTACTAAGCGGTCCCTTAACTGTGTGCGTGTGTGTGTGTGTGTGTGTGTGTGTGTGTACAGATAGTCCATGGGCCCAATGTTTGTGGTTTGTGGGAAGATGGATGTCCTCGTTTTGTAATCAACCTTAAACACCAAGTTCGTTAGAGAGTGTCCATGTTTGTAGTCCTTTGACACAGAAACAGAAGGGTCCACATATGTAGTCCTTTTTGCATTGTGTGTGAGAGGGTCCGTGTTTAAGGCTGGCTACATTCTTTGCATTCCACAGTAATAGACACGGGCGTCCGGCATTGCCCTGCGAATGAGATTACACCACTTATCCAGAGAGTCCCCAAACCCCGCCTCCTATCCACCTCCACCGGCCACGCCCCTCCCTCGTCACCAGTCAGTCCAAAATGGACGCCATGCGCCTCACAAGCAACAAGCTAAACCTTTTCAGTATTTCCCAACAAAACAAGTATAGAAAGAAAATTATGAATCTAATAATAACCTATTTTAAACAAATTAAATCTGGTCACAGGTATAGCGTGTGGTTTAAAAATGATTCCTTCCTGTGTCAAAGGTCAATTAGTCTCAAATAAACAAGCAACGCTTTGCCACTCAAACATTTCTCAAAATATGTCTAAAAAAAATAATCTGCTGTAAAAAGCAAAGACTGATATATGATGAAAACAGGAGTCTGTTGAACTAGCAACTTTTTTTTGAAAAGTAACATTTGCTACATCATCTCTCATAGCAGTCCATTATCCTCTCCAACTGGATGGAACTGATAAACAAATGTTCCCTCCACTTTCCTCTGGGTTGCCAGTACTGGACAACAAAATCCCCCAAAACATCAGCACGCAAACCTAGTGCTGGAGAATTGGCTTTGCTCTAAAAAACAACAAAGACAAAAAGACTGTTAAGGGTGGGGTTCTTAGCAGCATAATGGTCTATATATTCTCATTCAGCTTGTCGAAGGGGTGAAAAAAGAGAGAGAGGGCTGACAAAAAAGAAAAGCGAGGAGCGGAGAAACAGCAGTAGGAGGAGAAAAAAATGGATATAACCAAATGGTTCCATCCCCCCCAGTCAGGAAAAAATAAGAGTGACTGACCAACCAACTAACTGCCTGCCTGACACATAAGAGGGGAGCTGACCATGGAAAATTGAAAAATAGAACTGACTGTTGCCCCCTACAGGTCTAGACAGAGAGGTGCACCATCACCCCAAGGGTAAAAGTTCATGCTCCGCCCCTGCAGGCAGGCAAGGCGTCAACAGGAAAAGGAAAGGGGCGTAAGTGAGAGGAGTGTGTGAGAGAGAGACACACAGCGCAGCGCCAAATGGCATCATGCAGAGGTTGCGGCAGCTAACGGCGGAGCGGGCGGGGTGGGTTTTTCGGCCAGTGAGGTCACACACGTCGCCGCAAAAGAGGGTTGCTCGTGCCGTGCAGCTCCGTTGGGGGGCCTCTAGAGGGCCAGCTCTCTGCAAGGCACACACACAGGAGTGGACAGGCGGGTGGTATACGCTATTAGAAAATAGTGGTCTCATACTTGGTGTTCGCTCCTCTCTTGGCCTCCTGTCCTGGTTCCACTATCCACGGCACGTTGGCATGACCCTTCTGCTCCATCGACGGCTGCTCCATCTGAGAGAGAGAGAGAAGGAGAAGGAGTGAGAGTAGGGAGAGAGGGGGAATAAAGAGAGAGAGAGAGAAGGAGAGAGGGTTGGTTAAACGTTGTCAGAGAAAGAGTGGGATAATAATACATGTCAGGAGAGAGAGAGAGAAAGAGAGAGAGTGAGAGAGAGGGATCTGGGGCTGAGAGAACAGGAGAGAGAGAGGGAGAGGGGTCTGAGGCTGAAAGAACGAGAGAGAGAGAGAGAGAGAGAGAGAGAGGTCTGGGGCTGAGAGAACAGGAGAGAGAGAGAGGGAAAGAGTGAGAGACAGGGGTCTGGGGCTGAGAGAACAGGAGAGCAGAGAGAGAGAGAGAGAGAGAGAGAGAGAGAGAGAGAGAGAGAGAGAGAGTAAGAGAGAGGGTTCTGGGGCTGAAAGAACAGAAGATAGAGAGAGAGACAGGGGTCTGGGGCTGAGAGAACAGGAGAGAGAGAGAGAGAGAGCGAGAAAGTGAGAGAGAGGGTTCTGGGGCTGAAAGAACAGAAGATAGAGAAAGAGTGAGAGAAGGGTCTGGGGCTGAGAGAACAGGAGAGAGAGAGAGTTATAGTGGAGAGGCACGATCGCAGACTTCCACACCAACACTTAAATATGGAGGCACTTGCTTTAGGTCTGAACATATATTGTTGGCCTCATATCAATGTACGTATCACAATGTATTTTAATGAGGAAAGAAAACAGTATAAAATATATTATTACCAATAATCTCCATATTGTACTCTAACCCCACAACACCTTCCCATTATTGAAACTGACTTGTTCAAGATCAAGCTATGCTCATTCTGGTTGCAGAAGCTGCTTTCCTTCCACCACATTGGTCCGTGATAGACTAAAAGATGATTTGGGGACTGGGTCCCTGCCTGTGAACACTGCAAAGCTGAACCTGGAAGAATGTATGAATGTACGTGCGCACACACAGACACACGATCTGAGTGGAGTTGCCAGAGGCAGGACCAACCACAGAGACAAACAAAATAGCTTCTATTGAGCGATCAAAGTGCATGGAGACAAAACCAACAAAAAGAGCAAAGACAGTCAAGAGGAAGAAAGACAGGAGAAGGGAGGAAGACCTGAAAGGGAACTTTGTGAGGGTGACGGAGGAGGAGTGGTGAAGGAGGAGGAAGAGGAGGGTGAAGAGGAGGCCGGTGGGGGGTGTATATGTGACCCAGCGACCAACGGCTAGAAGGGTACGTGATGACCTATAGGGGGAGGAACACAGAGGTCACAGAGAGGTCAAAGGGGGCCTGCTCGGCAACAACACAGCAACGACACCCGAACCGTATGGTAACAGTTTGGTAACGCCATAGTAACACCACTGCAACGCCATAGCAACACAACTGCAACGGTGGTAACACCAGGGACACACCAAAGAAACACTTCATGCAGGCAGAAGAACACACATACACACAAGGATGAGGTAGGACAAGACAGAGGAAGATTAAAAACTAAGCCGTATCTGTCTCACCAGGAGAGAAGGAGGAGAGGAGGAGAAGAGGAGGAGGACGAAAGGAGAGAGAAGGAGGAGAGGAGGAGAAGAGGAGGAAAGGAGAGAGAAGGAGGAGGACAGAAGGAGGAGGAACAGTAATCCACAGGTTTACACAGATATAGAAGTGCTGCAAAATAATGACTGTGAACAGCTGCTGGTGGGAATATTAAGTGAATCCTGCAGCATGCTTCACTCTAGTTCCCTCCGCAGCACTACACAGGCCATTAACTACATTACCCCCACACACACAACACAAACACACACGCACACACACAGGCATATGCTCAAAAGCACACACGCGCACACACACACACTAACAGGGCAGGCGGTTAATGGTTAATGTAACAGCAGCAGAGTCAGCAGACTGCGTCTACACATGCCATCGTCCATCATCTCTGTGAATGGCCTATGAATATGAACACACACACATCTCCAACCCACTAGATAAGACACTTACAATATTAGATAGCAGCACTTCTATGACTACATATATTACATGACCTCCAACAGCACAGAGAGAATGACAAAGCTGTCCCCTGACTCACTTTATCTGTCCCGACTCACTTTATCTGTCCCCTGACTCACTTTATCTGTCCCGACTCACTTTATCTGTCCCCTGACTCACTTTATCTGTCCCCTGACTGACTTTATCTGTCCCCTGACTCACTTTCTGGAAGGGGACATTAGTACTGTGTTCTGTACATGAGACGCCAGCACTTCAAATAGCACTTACCTCACTCATAGTACGCTTCCCAAATGGCATCCTATTCCCTTTATAGTGCACTACGTTTGACCAGGGCCCATGCAATATATAGGGAATAGCATGCCACATTTGGGGTGTGGCCATATTCATTTAGCCCAGTAAATCCATATGGGAACACTATACAGAATAAGGCTTTTAAGGCTCCAGTGGTGTACAGTGCATGTCTATGGTAAATCTAACTGTCCGCCTAGGTCTATTTTAAAGCTCCAGGAACTGGAATCCAAGGGGAGACTGGGGGGAGAGGAGGCTGACAGACAGGCTCTGTGGCTGGGGTAAATGGCTCTGGCAACTACTACTTGCGTGGGACTGGGAGAGAGCCATGGACAGACCCAACACTAATACACACATAGCTGAGAGATGCACACACAACCATAAAGCTGAGATGCACACACACACATTAAGAGCAGGGCTGGGCTCCACAGAGCTCTATGTAAACAGCCCTCATCAATCACCCAGGGCTGTAAGAGTTGCTCGGAGAGAAAGATGGAGTGGGCCTTTTACAGATCAGACACCCATCTACACCAGTGATGTAGTGGTCAGAAAATAGGTGGGTAAACTCTGATCACCGGTCGCAGTGAAGAAATGCTTCCTTTTCTTTCAATGTATTATTCCGCAAAAGGTGGGTAAAATGTGTTTACTTTCATTTACCCTCCACTACACCTCTGACCTACACCTCCACTACACCTCTGACCTACACCTCCACTACACCTCTGACCTCCACCTCCACTACACCTCTGATCTACACCTCTGATCTACACCTCTGATCTACACCTCTGACCTCCACCTCTGACCTCCACCTCTGATCTACACCTCCACTACACCTCCAATCTACACCTCCACTACACCTCTGATCTACACCTCCGATCTATACCTCCACTACACTTCCGATCTACACCTACACTACTTCTCCACTACACCTCCGATCTACACCTCCACTACACCTCTGATCTACACCTCCGATCTATACCTCCACTACACTTCCGATCTACACCTACACTACTTCTCCACTACACCTCCGATCTACACCTCCATTACATCTCCGATCTACACCTCCATTACATCTCCGATCTACACCTCCACTACACCTCCGATCTACACCTCCACTACACCTCCGATCTACACCTCCGATCTAGACCTCCCCTACACCTCCGATCTACACCTCCACTACACCTCCGATCTACACCTCCACTACAACTCCGATCTAGACCTCCACTACACCTCTGATCTACACCTCCACTACACCTCCACTACACCTCCACTACACCTCCACTACAACTCCGATCTAGACCTCCCCTACACCTCCGATCTACACCTCCACTACACCTCCACTACACCTCCGATCTAGACCTCCACTACACCTCCGATCTAGACCTCCACTACACCTCCGATCTACACCTCCACTACACCTCTGATCTACACCTCCACTACACCTCCACTACACCTCTGATCTACACCTCCACTACAACTCCGATCTACACCTCCACTACAACTCTGATCTAGACCTCCACTACACCTCCGATCTACACCTCCACTACACCTCTGATCTACACCTCCACTACACCTCCGATCTACACCTCCGATCTACACCTCCACTACAACTCCGATCTAGACCTCCACTACACCTCCGATCTACACCTCCACTACACCTCCAATCTACACCTCCACTACACCTCCGATCTACACCTCCACTACACCTCTGATCTACACCTCCACTACACCTCCGATCTAGACCTCCACTACACCTCCGATCTACACCTCCACTACACCTCTGATCTACACCTCCACTACACCTCTGATCTACACCTCCACTACAACTCCACTACACCTCCACTACAAGCTCAGTGTGGCCAAGACACACACACACACACACTGCAACCATCGATAAACACAACAGACCACTTTGAAAAAGGAGTGAGTTAATGCTATACACACCAACACACTCACAATAACATGCTAATGCTGATAGCAATGCTAACAAAGGCATTGAATGAGCTTAGAGATGTTCACTCTAATGTACCTGTACTGGAAACAGAGGACAGGTGAGAGGTCATGGACAGGGTGAACAAGAGTCCCAGAGTAGGTCAGAGGTCATGGGAGACACTATAGGCTAGTGGATGTTGATGAGAGGTGAGAGGTCATAGGAAAGGGAAGTAGTTGTGTGATGGGGAGGGTTGGCTGCAGTATTATGTGGGACTTATAAAGGCTTATGTTGACAGGTGAAAGGTGAGAGGTCGTGGAACAGAGTGGTATAGGAGCTTACAGCTGGTCTAGACAGTACGGTACGGCTCGCACAGACATGTTGACGAGAGGTGAAAGGTGAGAGGTCGTGGTGGAGGTTGTAGTAGAGGGTAAAGGTTAAACAAAGAGTATAAACTAGTGTCATTACTCACAGACTTGCGGATGTTGACGCGGGGCTTGGGGACGGGCTTGTTGGGCTTGATGTCGAAGCTCTCTGGCAGCGTGGAGGAGCCATGGCCACTCTTCCTGGCCTGCAGGGCCAGCTGGTAGGCTACCTCAAAGGCCTGGCCCAGGGTCAGGATGATCTCATACGCCAGGTTCTGTTATAAACACACACACAAACACGCATGCATACACACACAAAATGTCATAAACACACACATATACACATGTAATGTTATGCATGTATGCGCACGCACTTACGCACACACACACACACACATGCAAACACACAGTATGTCAAATCTGCCATTTCATCATAACAGTAGTTCACAAACCAATAAAGCCACTTGTCCCCCTCACAGACAGAGGGTGCTGTGTGTGTGTGTGAGACTCACCACGTCAACCTCCTCACAGACAGTGTGTGAGACTCACCAGGTCAACCTCCTCACAGACAGTGTGTGAGACTCACCACGTCAACCTCCTCACAGACAGTGTGTGAGACTCACCACGGCAACCTCCTCACAGACAGTGTGTGTGACTCACCACGTCGAAGGCAGTGAAGACATGGCAGTAGTGGTGGCTGGACTTGAGGTCTTTGGTGATGTAGGCAAACGTGGACAGATCCTCAGGATCCTGGGCCGCACATGAGATGTTACGGATCTCATGCTCAGCTATGATGTTCTAGAGAGAGAGACAGAGAAAGAGAGACGGAGAGAGAGACCGAGGGAAGGAAGGACAGAGTGTGAGAGAGAGAGAGAGAGAGAGAGAGAGAGAGAGAGAGAGAGAGAGAGAGAGAGAGAGAGAGAGAGGGAGAGAGAGAGAGAGAGAGAGAGGGAGAGAGAGAGAGAGAGAGAGAGAGAGAGAGAGGGAGGGTTGGAGATCTTTAGAGAAAGTTTATGTGATGGAAGTTCAGACTGTGAAACCGACAATGTTATTTTGTGTTATTTTTTTTTAACGGTGGTTCCACCCAGTGCTGTTCAGTTCTTACTCTCAGTAATGGTGTTTCCACCCAGTGCTGTTCAGTTCTTACTCTCAGTAATGGTGTTTCCACCCAGTGCTGTTCAGTTCTTACTCTCAGTAATGGTGCAGGAGGAAAGAAAGCCTCTCACCTTGTTTGTAGCGTCGATGAACTTGACTCCCTTGTAGGAGACGGACAGAACAATGGTCGGGACTTTCTTCATCTGTTCTGTAGACTTCTGTAGAGTGGAGAGAGAGACGGAGAGAGAGAAAGAGAGGGAAAAGAGGGGTCGTCTGAGTTAACATTTGATGTTGATGAGTCAATTAGACAACACAAGGCTAACAAGACGGTCTCCCCGTCTCCCTCCACAGCAGAACAATAAAACCCTACAATAAGAATCTCTTCACAATATAATACCATTTTAGAGAGAGTGGGGGACTATGGTTGCAAAACTTTCAATAAATTCCCCGTTTATTTCTCGCAGAGATCCGGGGTTGGAGAATTCTGGATTTACGACTTATTCCCTCCTGATTCCGTGAATCCTCAAACTGGGATTTCGGGAAAGGCAGGGAATTTATTGAAAGTGCTCTGAATTTTGCAACCCTAGTGGGGACAGATAGAGATGAGAGCTTATGAGATGAGAGCTCAACACAAGCTTATAACGAGATAGAATAAGAGAAGGAAGGGGTGGGAAGAGAGATCAACACAAGCTTATAACTAAGCAGAAAAAGGGAGATAGGGATGAGATCACTGCAGAGAGAGACAGCCTATCAACACACTCCTCTTTACTAGCAGAATCAACTCCAATCTTCTCAAAGTCAAAGGTCACCCCGCAACTTATGGAAAACAATGGGCACAAATGACATTTTCAAAACGGATAGATTTCCCCCTTGGAGGCCCAATATAACTATCAGCTTTCGACCCATAAATATTCCTCCTATATTCCTTTCTATCACCCGCCCAGACTTTCTATCACCCGCCCAGACTTTCTATCACCCGCCCAGATTTTCTATCACCCGCCCAGACTTACTATCACCCGCTCCAGACTTTCTATCACCCGCCCAGACTTTCTATCACCCGCCCAGACTTACTATCACCCGCCCAGACTTTCTATCACCCGCCCAGACTTACTATCACCCGCCCTCGTCTGACAGCGACAACAGTTTCTTCTTCCCCTTCTCCCATTGTTAAGCTCATTATGCGCTGCCGCAGTGGGGAATGATGTGATTTAAAATCAGCATCACCCTAGTACCATTATTCCACCTGTCAGGGATTTAATATATTCAACAGATCTTGTATGAATTCCTCTCCTCTTCCTTCTCTCTCTCTCACCCCCCCACCCCTGCTCTCACTCTCTGTGTTTCCTCAACATCAGCATATTTCTAGTGCAGCGGTTCCCTGTCACGGGCTTATGAGGGCCGACAAACGCAGCGCTGCGAGACACAAAGACAGAAGACGGGGGAGCAGAGGGAATTACATATGCATATGGATCATGTTGATACTGTGTCCACAAGCATGGAAATAGAGAGAGAAAAGAGGCAGAGGGATGGAGAAGGAAGGGGGGGGGTATAACAGGACGCAGGTACAATAGGTACTTCGAGAGCGGAGCTCCAAATTTAATGACCCTTGAAGTCTGACAATAAAAACAGTTTTGGCAGATCAAGATAAACCGGGGGAGAGAGGGAGAGAGAGAAAGGGAGAGAGGGAGACAGAGAGAGAGAGAGAGAGAGACAGAGACAGAGAGAGAGGGAGAGGCTCTCTGAGGTGTCTGCAGCATGGTGAGCTGTCTGCTCTCCTCAGATGAGGAGATAAAGATAAAGATGAGGAGGAGAAAGGATGGTGGAGGGACAGGCAGAGTACACATATTAATAGTCTGCTTCCTCACTTCCACACTGCAGTAGCTCAGTAGAGAAAATGGAGAGAGAGAGAGAAATGGAGAGAGAGAAATAGAGAGAGAGAGAGAGAGAGAGAGAGAGAGAGAGAGAGAGGGGGAAGAGAGAGCGAGAGGAAGAAGGCGAATGAAAGTGAAAGAGAATAAAAGAGAGCAAAAGAGAGGGAGGTGAATGCAGGTAAAAAATGACACTACAGTGGTGGTTCAAGTGGCCCTAGTTTCTCTCTCTGGGTGGTAGTGATGTCTCTCTGGGTGGTAGTGATGTCTCTCTGGGTGGTAGTGATGTCTCTCTGGGTGGTAGTGATGTGCCCTCTTACCCTCATCTTGGAGCAGGCGTCTTGTGTTGACTCTGTTCCTCTCAGCTCTTTCACCAGCATGGAGCCCAGGTACTGTCAGAGACAAAGGTCAACAACCATGTTCACATTCACATTCCATCCTAGCGCTATTGTACAGATACATGAAGGATCATCTAATCATTCAATGTAAGATGTCAACTTAAATGATCAAATAACTTAAACTCCCAAAAGTCTAACACTTCAATTTGGGAAAAATCAACAACTGTGTGTGTGTGCGCGCGCATCAATGTGCACACATACAGTAACTCATGTTACAGTGTCAGGGTCGTGTTGTCTGATGCTGAAAACGTTACATAGAACACAGTAATAACATTACAGTGAGAAATACAGGGCTTTGGGGAATCAGTATTGACCGATTATACAGTTAGGATTATGTGTGTTATTCTAGCCATGTAAGGATGACGTAAGAGCGCTGTCAAAAGAACATCATCTTAAGAGGACACGCTGTGATAGCGTTGGAGCAACATCTTAGCAACGTTTCCCTTTAAGAGTACAGCAACAGCGCATTCTTTTTAGGGAGTGCATTTTCTTGTTTCTCCTGTGTTAAAATTACATTCACCAACCATCACACTCTAGAAATGGACAATGTAATCATGCTCGACACTAATCCCAAAAGCGATGAAATGATGTTAGGGTATTGTCTGAGGTTTAATATAGACAACGTTGAAATAACGTTAGGATATTGTCTGGTGTAATAAAGAAGGTATGTCATATATGCAGTGATGGCATTTGGTGGTCTAAGAATGTTGAAAAAGAAAGCATAATGACATTAGAGCTGGTCTATAATATAGAAAGCATAATGACATTAGAGCTGGTCTATAATATAGAAAGCATAATGACATTAGAGCTGGTCTATAATATAGAAAGCATAATGACATTAGAGCTGGTCTATAATATAGAAAGCATAATGACATTAGAGCTGGTCTATAATATAGAAAGCATAATGACATTAGAGCTGGTCTATAATATAGAAAGCATAATGACATTAGAGCTGGTCTATAATATAGAAAGCATAATGACATTATAGCTGGTCTATAATATAGAAAGCATAATGACAATAGAGCTGGTCTATAATATAGAAAGCATAATGACAATAGAGCTGGTCTATCATATAGAAAGCATAATGACATTAGAGCTGGTCTATAATAAAGAAAGCATAAATGACATTAGAGCTGGTCTATAATATAGAAAGCATAATGACATTATAGCTGGTCTATAATATAGAAAGCATAATGACAATAGAGCTGGTCTATAATATAGAAAGCATAATGACATTAGAGATGGTCTATAATATAGAAAGCATAATGACATTAGAGCTGGTCTATAATAAAGAAAGCATAATGACAGAGCTGGTCTATAATATAGAAAGCATAATGACATTAGAGCTGGTCTATAATATAGAAAGCATAATGACATTAGTGCTGGTCTATAATATAGAAAGCATCATGACATTAGAGCTGGTCTATAATATAGAAAGCATAATGACATTAGAGATGGTCTATAATAAAGAAAGCATAATGACATTAGAGCTGGTCTATAATATAGAAAGCATAATGACATTAGAGCTGGTCTATAATAAAGAAAGCATAATGACATTAGAGCTGGTCTATAATATAGAAGGCATAATGACATTAGAGCTGGTCTATAATAAAGAAGGCATAATGACATTAGAGATGGTCTATAATATAGAAAGCATAATGACATTAGAGCTGGTCTATAATATAGAAAGCATAATGACATTAGAGATGGTCTATAATAAAGAAAGCATAATGACATTAGAGCTGGTCTATAATATAGAAAGCATAATGACATTAGAGCTGGTCTATAATAAAGAAAGCATAATGACAGTAGAGCTGGTCTATAATATAGAAAGCATAATGACATTAGAGCTGGTCTATAATAAAGAAAGCATAATGACATTAGAGATGGTCTATAATAAAGAAAGCATAATGACATTAGAGCTGGTCTATAATATAGAAAGCATAATGACATTAGAGCTGGTCTATAATATAGAAAGCATAATGACATTAGAGCTGGTTTATCATATATAGAAAGCATAATGACATTAGAGCTGGTCTATAATAAAGAAAGCATAATGACATTAGAGCTGGTCTATAATATAGAAAGCATAATGACATTAGAGCTGGTCTATAATATAGAAAGCATAATGACATTAGAGCTGGTCTATAATATAGAAAGAATAATGACATTAGAGCTGGTCTATAATGAAGAATTGATCTTCCTCCGTACACTGCTTACATCCTCAACTCTATCCTCTCTATCTCAGTGCTTAACTCCCCAAGCTTTTATAATTGTCTTTCTTCTTTTTAGTCAACCTCCCTCCCTCCCTCTTACTTTATATGCCTTCTTATACTCCTCCCCTTTCCTCCCTCCCTTCTTTTCTTCCTCTCTCAGTTTCTACTCTTATCTCACTTCGTGGGGCCATGTGGAGCTTCAGTCCTGGGAGAGTGGTTGCTTGGGACTGATTATTTTATTTATTTACACTTTCTCTCTCTGCCTTCCTTTCTCCCTCTCTCAACCCACACTACCTTATCCCTTCACTCTCTCAACCCACACTACCTTTTCCCCTCACTCTCTAAACCCACACTACCTTTTCCCCTCACTCTCTCAACCCACACTACCTTATCCTTCACTCTCTCAACCCACACTACCTTTTCCCTCACTCTCTCAATCCACACTACCTTTTCCCCTCACTCTCTTAACCCACACTACCTTATCCCTCACTCTCTCAACCCACACTCCCTTATCCCTCACTCTCTCAACCCACACTTCCTTATCCCTCACTCTCTCAACCCACACTACCTTATCTCTCACTCTCTCAACCCACACTACCTTTTCCCCTCACTCTCTTAACCCACACTACCTTATCCCTCACTCTCTCAACCCACACTACCTTATCCCTCACTCTCTCAACCCACACTTCATTATTCCTCACTCTCTCAACCCACACTTTCTTATCCCTCCCTCTCTCAACCCACACTACCTTTTCCCCACACTCTCTCAACCCACACTACCTTTTCCCCTCACTCTCTCAACCCACGCTACCTTATCCCTCACTCTCTCAACCCACATTACCTTATCCCTCACTCTCTCAACCCACACTACCTTATCCCTCACTCTCTCAACCCACACTACCTTATCCCTCACTCTCTCAACCCACACTACCTTTTCCCCTCACTCTCTCAACCCACACTTCCTTATCCCTCACTCTCTCAACCCACACTACCTTATCCCTCCCTCTCTCAACCCACACTACCTTTTCCCCTCACTCTCTCAACCCACACTAACTTTTCCCCTCACTCTCTCAACCCACACTCCCTTATCCCTCCCTCTCTCAACCCACACTCCCGTATTCCTCCCTCTCTCAACCCACACTAACTTTTCCACTCACTCTCTCAACCCACACTAACTTTTCCACTCACTCTCTCAACCCACACTACCTTGTCCCTCACTCTCTCAACCTACACTACCGTTTCCCTTTACACTCTCAACCCACACTACCTTATCCCTCACTCTCTCAACCCACACTTCCTTATCCCTCACTCTCTCAACCCACACTTTCTTATCCCTCCCTCTCTCAACCCACACTACCTTTTCCCCACACTCTCTCAACCCACACTAACTTTTCCACTCACTCTCTCAACCCACACTACCTTGTCCCTCACTCTCTCAACCTACACTACCGTTTCCCTTTACACTCTCAGCCCACACTACCTTATCCCTCACTCTCTCAACCCACACTTCCTTATCCCTCACTCTCTCAACCCACACTTTCTTATCCCTCCCTCTCTCAACCCACACTACCTTTTCCCCTCACTCTCTCAACCCACACTTCCTTATCCCCTCACTCTCTCAACCCACACTACCTTATCCCTCACTCTCTCAACCCACACTACCTTATCCCTCACTCTCTCAACCCACACTACCTTATCCCTCACTCTCTCAACCCACACTACCTTATCCCTCCCTCTCTCAACCCACACTACCTTTTCCCCTCACTCTCTCAACCCACACTACCTTATCCCTCCCTCTCTCAACCCACACTACCTTATCTCTCACTCTCTCAACCCACACTCCCGTATTCCTCCCTCTCTCAACCCACACTACCTTTTCCCTCACTCTATCAACCCACACTAACTTTTCCCCTCACTCTCTCAACCCACACTCCCTTATCCCTCCCTCTCTCAACCCACACTCCCGTATTCGTCCCTCTCTCAACCCACACTAACTTTTCCACTCACTCTCTCAACCCACACTACCTTGTCCCTCACTCTCTCAACCTACACTACCGTTTCCCTTTACACTCTCAACCCACACTACCTTATCCCTCACTCTCTCAACCCACACTTCCTTATCCCTCACTCTCTCAACCCACACTTTCTTATCCCTCCCTCTCTCAACCCACACTACCTTTTCCCCACACTCTCTCAACCCACACTACCTTTTCCCCTCACTCTCTCAACCCACACTACCTTATCCCTCACTCTCTCAACCCACACTACCTTATCCCTCACTCTCTCAACCCACACTACCTTATCCCTCACTCTCTCAACCCACACTACCTTATCCCTCACTCTCTCAACCCACACTACCTTTTCCCCTCACTCTCTCAACCCACACTTCCTTATCCCCTCACTCTCTCAACCCACACTACCTTATCCCTCCCTCTCTCAACCCACACTACCTTTTCCCCTCACTCTCTCAACCCACACTAACTTTTCCCCTCACTCTCTCAACCCACACTCCCTTATCCCTCCCTCTCTCAACCCACACTCCCGTATTCCTCCCTCTCTCAACCCACACTAACTTTTCCACTCACTCTCTCAACCCACACTACCTTGTCCCTCACTCTCTCAACCTACACTACCGTTTCCCTTTACACTCTCAACACACACTACCTTATCCCTCACTCTCTCAACCCACACTACCTTATCCCTCCCTCTCTCAACCCACACTACCTTTTCCCCTCACTCTCTCAACCCACACTACCTTTTCCCCTCACTCTCTCAACCCACACTTCCTTATCCCCTCACTCTCTCAACCCACACTACCTTATCCCTCCCTCTCTCAACCCACACTACCTTTTCCCCTCACTCTCTCAACCCACACTACCTTTTCCCCTCACTCTCTCAACCCACACTAACTTTTCCCCTCACTCTCTCAACCCACACTCCCTTATCCCTCCCTCTCTCAACCCACACTCCCGTATTCCTCCCTCTCTCAACCCACACTACCTTTTCCCTCACTCTCTCACAAACTCTCTCGCTTACTCACACTCACTCACTGTTTCTCTCTCTCTAATCCTCTAGCCCCCTCTGCCCACACATCTCCACAACAGCACATCTGAGCCAATTGCTATGCACAACTGTGCAAGAGTCAATCACAATTCAACACGGCTGGCCCCGAGAGCCAATGGGAGCCTCCAGACTCCAAATGGGAGCCAATCATCTTCCCGGTGATTCATCAGCGGAAAGTGGGTAGTAATCAGTGTTACATGGTTGCTGGGGCTAAGCCAATCAAATGTACATGTGCAGTATCCTTGGTAACATGGTTGGTTTTATGTAACGGGAGGCTAAAATTACTGCAGCAGCGTGAATAGCTTGGTGCAGTATTGATCGAAGGGTGAAACATGGTTTTACTACTGAATACCTCCAGTGTGTCGGTTAGGTAACACAAGTGCAGGTACTTTAAGTCAGAGGGCATAACATATGTCAGCTACAGGCCAGGGCTAGAGTAGATAGTGGGAGTGTGGAGAGCTGTCAAAGAGTATTATGGAGTGTCAGTGTGTGTGTGGGGGGGGCATCTTTCCACATTACTGTAGAACAGTAGTATTTAAACCCTTTCAGCAGGGACCCCATTCTCTCCACCAGAATTTCTGGTGAATTTTCTTCTCAACATTTTTTCGCAACCCCACCCTAACCCAAATACGATACAACCTTAAAATCTGTAAATGTTTACATCAACAAATAACCTTCATTATAGTTTCTTCTCTTATCAAAATGAAAATACATTTACTCAATTAATTAGTATTTGTTTGTATTATCTTTCTGAAAAACGTTGTATATTGTCCCATACAATAATCTGTACTCTAAATGTTTTGTTCCTTTTTATTGACCCCACTGATGTTCCCCTAGCGGGGTCGCGACCCCGACTTTGAATACAACTGCTGTAGAATATGATACGATGCTAATGTAGATTTTTGCATGCATACACATTCACAAGCATATCATACATGCATGAAAAGCATACTAACACACACACACACACACACACACACACACACACACACACACACACACACACACACACACACACACACACACACACACACACACAGTATAACGTAGGGACGGGACTACTCACGTAAGCTTCATAGTCACACGACTGGAAGATGAGCTTCTCAGGGTGGTGCTGCCAGTACTGCACTGGAGTGGACGAGGTGGCCTCGTTGGGAGGACGCAACGTGATCGGCTCGCACCATTCGCCTTGCTGTAATGACAGCCAATGGCAAGATAAGACACAGGCCACGGATGAGGAATCACAGCCGATTACAAGGAAAAGGATTGGGCACAAACTTAAGTCAAGCATATTCTGATCTGACATATCTAGTCTGTCAGATATGTGCTGCCGTTTGCTCCTAACCACAAGACACTTCTATGATGTAACAGGTTCTATCCAAACTGATTGAACATGAAAAGCTTAACAACAACGCTTCAACGACATTTTAAAAACATTTAGAGTCCCTCATTGTGTTTCTATGGACCCTCCTCTCCTAATGCTAACAGCATTTTAAGTCTTAGAAGGGTCATATTTGAATGGCTTTCCATACTGTTTAATTCCCCTAGCTGGTGCTATGATGCTCACACCTCCGCTAGCACTCAGGGAAATTCCACTATCCTCTCTTTCATCCTTATCAACAGAAACAGGGAATGGATATATATTCAGCTTCAGTACTTTTCCCTTAGCCAATATGTTCTAAATAAAATGGAAATGATCATGAATAAATTTATTTGTATTATTAACAAATATAATTAACATTTATATCACGTACATTGACAGTTGACTGTTTGACTGTTCGTCACGTACATTGACATTGTCACGTACATTGACAACAACAGTATTTGATGCACACTAGCATCACAGACAACTTACAGTATCATTTCTTGCAGAAGGTCTTTCTCCAACATCATGAGACTGATAAATAAATAGAAATAAGATCCAGGATCAGGACAACAAGAAGTTGGTTGATAACATAAAATTTGATAGAGGGTGCACTTGCCACAATGCCTGTTTTAGCATGGGCAGCGCCATCGAGGACTTTCATCAATGGAGATAGCCCTCAATGGCGCTGCCCATGCTGTCATAGAAACCATTATGGCAAATATGCAAAGACTTGGCCTCTATCCAACTCTATGGTTTATAATAAGATGATAATCACACAGGCAATGTTTACAACAAGGCTGGAGTGTGAGGAAATCCTCCCGTCACAGTTTCATAATCAAAGTCTCATGACAGGTGCTGATACACTACTATACGGGAGTGCTTGTTTGTTTGTGTGTCACATCCATCTGCGTCTTAATGAGATACTCTGGAGGGGAGGTAATCAGGGATAATGACATCGGGGTGAATAGCTGCAGGGTGAGCCCTAGAGGAGGATCAGAACAGGTCATCTACTCCAAGACACAGGGCTACTCTAACTGATCTCAATGACAGAGACAGATAGAGAGAGGGGGGGGATAGAGAGAGAGAGAAAAAGAAAGAGTGGGGGGAGAGACAAAGATAGAGACACAATTGTCTATAAAGAACAGAAAGAGCACAGAGAAAGAGAGAGAGCCTAATTATCCCTGTAATGGGGCCCAGGGCATGATCTCTGACTGCTTCAGTAGTAATGGGGAGGGAGCAGGACATGATCTCTGACTGCCTCAGTAGTAATGGGGAGGGAGCAGGGCATGATCTCTGACTGCCTCAGTGGCAATGGGCGGAGAGGCAATGTGGAGGGAAAAGGGGGAGAAAGGGAGAGATGAGGAAGGAAAGAGTGGAAAGTAAAACGTCAGAGAGAGTATGTGAGAGTGAGAGGAATAGAGAAGTCTCCATGATGATCCCCTCTACACGACCTTGCTGACTCACTGCACTCACCTGAGTGCTGCTCTAAAGAGGCCAATGTTGTGAGTCGTGACACAAACGCACTTCAAGGAGTCAGTCGTGTATAAACATAAGAATATGTCTGGTGCGCCAAGCTCTGTGAATCACACACATTCCGGATGGACCCTAATCGGGGTAGATCAAAGGAACGCTTAAGAGAAGCTGCTCTCCCAGATGCCTCTGACTCGTCGACCGTGCATTCATAGGTTGGTGGAGAGGTTCAATAGGATGATCATGGATTTTGGTAGAGAGGTTACCATACTGTACCATGCATGCTAATATTCAGTGCATTTGGAAAGTATTCAGACCCTTTGACTTTCCACATTTTGTTACGTTACAGCCTTATTAAAAAAATTATCAATCCATATCAATCTACACACAATACCCCATAATCACAAAGCATAAACAGGTTTTTAGAAAAGTTTGCACATGTATTAAAAATAAAAACTGGAATATCACATTTACATAAGTATTCAGACCCTTTACTCAGTACTTTGTTGAAGCACCTTGGCAGCGATTACAGCCTCAAGTCTTCTTGGGTATGACACTACAAGCTTGGCACACCTGTATTTGGGGAGTTTCTCCCATTCTTCTCTGCAGATCCTCTCAAGCTCTGTCAGGTTGGATGGGGAGCGACGCTACACAGCTATTTTCAGGTCTCTCCAGAGATATTCGATCGGGTTCAAGTCCGGGCTCTGGCTGGGCCACTCAAGGACATTCAGAGACTTGTCCCAAAGCCACTGCGTTGTCTTGGCTGTGTGCTTAGGGTCATTGTCCTGTTGGAAGGTGAACCATCACCCCAGTCTTAGAGGTCTGGTGCAGGTTGGTGCAGGTTTGGTGTAGGTTTTCACCTAGTCTGGTGCAAGTTTTCATCAAAGATCTCTGTACTTTGCACCGTTCATCTTTGCCTCGATCCTGACTAGTCTCTCAGTCCCTGCCGCTGAAAAACATCCACACAGCATGATGCTGCCACCACCATGCTTCACCGTAGGGATGGTGCCAAGACGTGACACTTGGAATTCAGGCCAAAGAGTTCAATCTTGGTTTCATCAGAACAAAGAAGCTTGTTTCTCATGGTCTGAGAGTCTTTAAGTGCCTTTTGGCCATCTCCAAGCAGGCTGTCATGTGCCTTTTACTGAGGAGCGGCTTCCATCTGGCCACTCTACCATAAAGGCCTGATTGGTGGAGTGCTGCAGAGATGGTTGTCCTTCTGGAAGGTTCTCCCATCTCCACAGAGGAACTCTGGATCTCAGTCAGAGTGACCATCGCATTCTTGGTCACCTCCCTGACCAAGGCCCTTCTCTCCTGATTGCTCAGTTTGGCTGGGCGGTGAGCTCTAGGAAGAGTCTTGGTGGTTCCAAACTTTTTTCCATTTAAGAATGATGGAGGCCACCTTCAATGCTGCAGACATTTTTTGGTACCCTTCCCCAGATCTGTGCCTCAACACAATCCTGTCTCGGAGCTCTACGGACAATTCCTTCGATCTCATGGCTTGGTTTTTGCTCTGACATGCACTGACAACTGTGGGACCTTATATAGACAGGCATGTGCCTTTAAAAATAATGTCCAATCAATTGAATTTACCACAGGTGGACTCCAATCAAATTGTAGAAACATCTCAAGGATGGTCAATGGAAACAGGATGTACCTCAGCTCAATTTTGAGTCTCATAGCAAAGGGTCTGAATACTTATGTAAATAAGGTATTTCAGTTTTTTTTTATAAATTATCAAACATTTCGAAAACCCTGTTTTCACTTTGTCATTATGGGGTATTGTGTGTAAAGTGATGAGGAAAATGTGTTATTTAATCAATTTTAGAATAAGGCTGTAACGTAACAGAATGTGGAAAAAGTCAAGGGGTCAGAATACTTTCAGAATGCACTGTATATAAGTTAAATAACATGCTAATACAGGTTGGTAGAGCAGGTATGGTACCGTAGAGGGCAGGATTCCCCAATAGGCAGTCCGAGGGCCAAATATATATATTTATATATGTATTTTTTTAAATAATTGTTGTTGGACATAAAAGAAATCAGCTCAATGTGATTTTAGTTTGTTCCTAAGTACAGTAGTTTCCACTTAGAAATACAGGCATATGTGATCTTATCCCAAAGTAATCAAGGTTTGAAATGATTCTATTTTTATCTAATACTATATCTGTTTGGGATTCTTGCGGTCAATTTGCAGTGTACAAATGATTTATAACAACGTTCCGCCCCACGACCATCCGAGAGGATGAATGATATGTCATATTATATTAATCATCACGCTTTTGTAGTTTGGTATAGAGATCAAATAGGGACACACAGGAAAATAATTGTGAGAGGCTGCTGTCTATTCCTCTCCCTTTCCTCCCTTCCTCCCCCTTTCCCCCTCTCCTCCTTCCCTCCCTCCCCCTCCCCCCCTCTCACCATGCTGACTTGGGCCATCTGCCGCTCCAGTTTGGAGCGAGGCACCTCCTCTAAGTAGTTGTCGTTGGAGCGCTGGCGGCGCCGTGCGTCCGCCTGCATGATGAGGTGCTGCACGTCCAACGAGCCCCCCGGGATGCCCGCCGTGGTGTACGCAGCCTGGCCCGGAAGGATCTGGGGAGGGGTGTTGCAGCCACCGGGATCCTGGGAGGATGGATGGACAGAGGGGGGAGGGGTTATTAAATGGTGGTGAAGTGTGCCATGTGATGCTTTTGAGGCTCCATGGTAGGCTGTATCTAGAAAAGGAGAGGTCAAACGTCAAGACTGCCACTACTGGCTATTCCCAATGTGGGCATGCCTCAAGGGGGGGTGCAAATTAGGGCGAGACAATAATGGTATAATGATTCCATTACGTAGTGATTGCCTTGCTTACCTTTTTTCTCATTATTGTCACTAGCATACCTCTTAAAATGAAGCTACTGTGTGTTGAGCATGCATTCTAAGTGGTATCTAGTGGTATGCTTTTGGAACGTGGCAATATGCTATGCAGAAACCTTCAGCCTCCTCTCTGTTTGCTAGCCTGGCTCTGGACGTGGACATCAGACTAGATTTGCAGTGGAGACACAGCCCAGCCCCTCTGTCTGGACCGATTTGTTAAATGGAATGAAAGCAGGCGTCTGGGCCTTTAGAGGCTGCAGAGGAGCAGTCACATCCTGGCTGCAGGATCAAATTGAGTCCCAGGAGGTGAAGCATTTCCCGGGCCTTTGTTAGTTTAACATTAGACCCATACGCACTGGGGAATGGAATCCAGTATCTTGTAATTAGTATCCAGGACCGGCAGGGAGAGGGGGAAACTGCGGTGCTATTGTGGTCCTGGCGGCATCCATTTTGTGTCTGCCGGGAGACTTGTGAATGCTAACAACAGCAGTGGAGATATTTCCCCTAAGCTCACTGAATCTCTGTCTGCAGTCTCTAGGACTACTACCATCTGGGAGGGAAGAGAGTGAGGAGCCACACACACACACACACAAACACATGCACGTACTTACACTGCACACACGTACACATGCACTGCACACATGCACTGCGCACACTGACCCGTAGGGAGATGGCCCGTGGGGGTTTCTGTGGAGGGTCTTGGTGAAGCCTGTCTCCCAGCGAGGCCAGGATTCTCTTCCTGTGTCCTATCAGACTGACCTTCAACACCTAGGAAGGAAGAGAGACACAGGTCAACAACCTATCAACACAACTGTTAGAACACAATTATCAACATGTATTTAACATGGAATCAACGGGGAACTAAGCATGTAATAAGCCCCCACTGAAGTAAAACCCAGTTATGAGAGTGTTAGATTCAAATCCTACCTCTATTGGTAGTGAGGCACTCTGGAATAATAAAAAGGCCACGATAACAAACATCACATTTATAACAATGGTGATATGGTGACATATGTGACTGCCCGAGGTAAAAACAGATGTTGTAATCAGAGGAGGCTGGTGGGAGGAGCTATAGGAGGACAGGCTCCTCATAATGGCTGGAATGGAATAAATGGAATGGGGTCATACATGTGGTTTCTATATATTTGATGTGTTTGACACTGTTCCATTGATTCCATTCCAGCCATTACAATGAGCCCGTTCTCCTATAGCTCCCCCCACCAGCCTACTCTGGTTGTAATAAGCAAAACATGAGTGTTTCTATTAAACATGAATATATTCAAATAACCGGGCTTTCAAAGAAGGCACAATGAGTCATAATGGTAAAAACACAGAGCATAGGTAACATCATTCTTAGAATTATTATCATGTAAAGCCACCAGCCTGGTCCACCGTTACAAGGTAATTAGGTTCGCAGTGAAACGCACGCACACACACACACACACACACACACACACACACACACACACACACACACACACACACACACACACACACACACACACACACACACACACACACACACACACACACACACACACACACACACACACACACACACACACACTTTTTAGTTTGGTTTGTCCTTCCTGGCACATTCTGCAGGGGGTTTAAAGGACTGCCAAGAGACTGGTTCCAACACCCTAGATTTGTGTGTGTGGCTCCATACGATGTCTTGGCAGTAAGCTCTTCTCCCAAAAGGCAGTGAATGTATGTGTGTGTGTGTGTGTGTGTGTGTGAGATGTGCATCAATGAAGGATGTGTGTGTGGATAAGAGGACAGAGGAGGGAGGATGTAGGTGTGTGTTCCAGCTAGAGAGTTGGTAATTATAGTGAGTCTGAGACCTAGCCGTGAGCCTAATGACTCTCCCTACCTCCAGTACCTAACACCCCCTACCCCCAGCGTTATCGATTCCTTCCTCTCTAGCCCTCACTCACCAATTACTGGCCCGCATCTGTTACCACACACACTTAAGAGCAACCAAAAGAGAAATCTAAATAAACTCAAATTATTAATTTTCCAATCCAGAAACAAGAAGAATTTATTTTCCTATACAGGAAACCCAGATTGCGGCTTTGATTGAATAGATACTATTTCTCATAATTATGGCCACGGGGCCATATGAAAATCACCATATTTCTATGTTAACCTCTGAAATAATCAATGGGCTTTTTTAAATGGAGGAGTGTTGGGCTAAACCAACAGGCTCTAAACAGTCAGGCAATTCAAAGAATAAGGGAAGGGTTTGATCACCGTCTAACACTGATTCTAATCGCCAAAATGACAATATCAAAGACGTGCGTTTATATGTCATTCTGGGTTTTGATGGCTGGAGATTTCATTGGCATATTTTGTGAGGCTATCGCTCTCTCTCTCTGTGTTACACAAACACACGGAAGGAGATCCAATTATTAGCCAGCTCCATTCTCCCTCTTTCTCGTCTCTCACACACACACACACACACACACACACACACACACACACACACACACACACACACACACACACACACACACACACACACACACACACACACACACACACACACACACACACACACACACACACACACACACACCATATTTTGTCAGGGTAGCAGGTAGCCTAGCGGTTTGAGTGTTGGGTTAGTAACCGAAAGGTCACTGGTTTGAATACCCCAGACCTGAATGTGTTGGAGTGCCCTTGAGCAAGGCACTTAACCCTAAGCCGTACTACGTCTGACCCTGTAGAACAACACATTTCACTGCACCTATCTGGTGTATGAGACAATAATACCATGTACATGATTTACCAACTTCATTAGATACAGTGGGGGAAAAAAGTATTTAGTCAGCCACCAATTGTGCAAGTTCTCTCACTTAAAAATATGTGAGAGGCCTGTAATTTTCATCATAGGTACACTTCAACTATGACAGACAAAATGAAGGAAAAAAAAATCATTTTTTTATGAATTTATTTGCAAATTATGGTGGAAAATAAGTATTTGGTCACATACAAACAAGCAAGATTTCTGGCTCTCACAGACCTGTAACTTCTTCTTTAAGAGGCTCCTCTGTCCTCCACTCATTACCTGTATTAATGGCACCTGTTTGAACTTGTTATCAGTATAAAAGACACCTGTCCACAACCTCAAACAGTCACACTCCAAACTCCACTATGGCCAAGACCAAAGAGCTGTCAAAGGACACCAGAAACAAAATTGTAGACCTGCACAAGGTTGGGAAGACTGAATCTGCAATAGGTAAGCAGCTTGGTTTGAAGAAATCAACTGTGGGAGCAATTATTAGGAAATGGAAGACATACAAGACCACTGATAATCTTCCTCGATCTGGGGCTCCACGCAAGATCTCACCCGTGGGGTTAAAATGATCACAAGAACGGTGAGCAAAAATCCCAGAACCACACGGGGGGACCTAGTGAATGACCTGCAGAGAGCTGGGACCAAAGTAACAAAGCCTACCATCAGTAACACACTACGCCGCCAGGGACTCAAATCCTGCAGTGCCAGACGTGTCCCCCTGCTTAAGCCAGTACATGTTCAGGCAAGTCTAAAGTTTGCTAGAGAGCATTTGGATGATCCAGATGAGGATTGGGAGAATGTCAGATGAAACCAAAATAGAACTTTTTGGTAAAAACTCAACTCGTCGTGTTTGGAGGACAAAGAATGCTGAGTTGCATCCAAAGAACACCATACCTACTGTGAAGCATGGGGGTGGAAACATCATGCTTTGGGGCTGTTTTTCTGCAAAGGGACCAGGACGACTGATCCGTGTAAAGGAAAGAATGAATGGGGCCATGTATCGTGAGATTTAGAGTGAAAACCTCCTTCCATCAGCAAGGGCATTGAAGATGAAACGTGGCTGGGTCTTTCAGCATGACAATGATCCCAAACACACCGCCTCGAACAGCGAAGGAGTGGCTTCAGAAGAAGCATTTCAAGGTCCTGGAGTGGCCTAGCCAGTCTCCAGATCTCAACCCCATAGAAAATCTTTGGAGGGAGTTGAAAGTCCGTGTTGCCCAGCGACAGCCCCAAAACATCACTGCTCTAGAGGAGATCTGCATGGAGGAATGGGCCAAAATACCAGCAACAGTGTGTGAAAACCTTGTGAAGACTTACAGAAAACGTTTGACCTCTGTCATTGCCAACAAAGGGTATATAACAAAGTATTGAGATAAACTTTTGTTATTGACCAAATACTTATTTTCCACCATAATTTGCAAATAAATTCATAAAAAATTGTCTGTCATAGTTGAAGTGTACCTATGATGAAAATTACAGGCCTCTCTCATATTTTTAAGTGAGAGAACTTGCACAATTGGTGGCTGACTAAATACTTTTTTTCCCCACTGTATGGGTGTGTGTGTGTGTGTGCGTATTTCCCACCAAATATCTACCTCATCACCTTCTAACTGTACAAGCCTCGACCTCGGTGTTCACCTGTCGCTATGGAAACAGAGTTACAATAGTCATACCCACACACACAATGGGCGCCGTGTTTTTACCCAGAGGATGGGTAAAAACGACCAACACGCAGTCATACGTGTAAATACACACACGCATGCACACTCACGTCTGCACGAACACACACATATATATATATATATACACACACACACACTTCTAGTTCTTTGTCTGACCAAAACATATGCTAATTAGATCCTGGGGGAGTACATTACACTGTTAACTCTGAATGGACGAGGACTGTAATGTAACCTGACCAGTTACTGTTAGCTCTCTCTCTACCCCCTCTCTCTACAGTATGTGTTCTCTCTACAGTATGTACAGTATGTGTTCTTTCTACAGTATGTGTTCTCTCTACAGTATGTACAGTATGTGTTCTTTCTACAGTATGTGTTCTCTCTACAGTATGTACAGTATGTGTTCTTTCTACAGTATGTGTTCTCTCTTCAGTATGTGTTCTCTCTACAGTATGTAGTCTGTGTTCTCTCTACAGTACGTGTGTGTTCTCTCTACAGTACGTGTGTGTTCTCTCTACAGTAGGTGTGTGTTCTCTCTACAGTAGGTGTGTGTTCTCTCTACAGTACGTGTGTGTTCTCTCTACAGTACGTGTGTGTTCTCTCTACAGTATGTGTGTGTTCTCTCTACAGTACAGTATGTGTGTGTTCTCTCTACAGTACAGTATGAGCGTGTTCTCTCTACAGTACGTGTGTGTTCTCTCTACAGTACGTGTGTGTTCTCTCTACAGTACGTGTGTGTTCTCTCTACAGTAGGTGTGTGTTCTCTCTACAGTACGTGTGTGTTCTCTCTACAGTACAGTATGTGCGTGTTCTCTCTACAGTACAGTATGAGCGTGTTCTCTCTACAGTACGTGTGTGTTCTCTCTACAGTACGTGTGTGTTCTCTCTACAGTACGTGTGTGTTCTCTCTACAGTAGGTGTGTGTTCTTTCTACAGTACAGTATGTGTGTTCTCTCTACAGTACGTGTGTGTTCTCTCTACAGTATGTGTGTGTTCTCTCTACAGTACGTGTCTGTTCTCTCTACAGTACGTGTGTGTTCTCTCGACAGTATGTGTGTGTTCTCTCGACAGTATGTGTGTGTTCTCTCTACAGTACGTGTGTGTTCTCTCTACAGTACGTGTGTGTTCTCTCTACAGTACGTGTGTGTTCTCTCTACAGTACGTGTGTGTTCTCTCTACAGTACGTGTGTGTTCTCTCTACAGTACGTGTGTGTTCTCTCTACAGTACGTGTGTGTTCTCTCTACAGTACGTGTGTGTTCTCTCTACAGTACGTGTGTGTTCTCTCTACAGTATGAGCGTGTTCTCTCTACAGTACGTGTGTGTTCTCTCTACAGTACGTGTGTGTTCTCTCTACAGTATGTGTGTGTTCTCTCTACAGTACGTGTGTGTTCTCTCTACAGTATGTGTGTGTTCTCTCTACAGTATGTGTGTGTTCTCTCTACAGTACAGTACGTGTGCCTGACTGCACCATGCTCCCATTTGCATTTAAAGTAAATTCATTGTCTGCGTATAGACTGAGTGACTGCTACAGTGGCTCTAGCCTACCCTACACGCTCAATATACTCCTTCTTTCACTCTCCCTCTGCCTCTATTGCTTCCATCCCCAACTCCATATTCAATTGCATTCAATCCAATTCAATAAGCTCTGCTGATATGATAAGCCAGTAGGTCACATTGCCAATGTCAAGACACAGTAGAAATACACAATATTTATATTACACATAATCATCATAATACACTCAATATCATTCTATCGCTCTTCCCTCCTCCTCTCTCTCTCTCTCTCTCTCTCATCCCTTCTTCTGTCTATCTCTGTCTCTGATGGCAAAGTGACAACCCATCTCTATCTCTCTTTTGCTCGCTCTATTCCTCTCTCGCCTTCGCTCCCTCTTTTATTCTCTCTTTCTCTCTCTCGGTGTCTCTTCAGATTGCAGTGTTTTTGCAGGGACATTGCCGGAGGGATCAAGCTGGTTAACTTGCCTTGCGGAGTTGACAGTCTTCCTTTAAATGAAACGGTTTGGGACGTAGCCTCTAGTCTTTGTCTAGAGTCCGTGTGTGTGTGTGTGTGTGTGTGTGTGTGTGTCTGCGCCTGCGTTCATGTGTATCTCTGTCTGTCTGTCCGCACTGTGAGAGTGTGCCGTCTGCTCACTCTGAAGAGAGTTAGTGCCAACGTGTGTGTGTGTTTTCGCTGATCGATGGAGTAATCCCGTTAACGTTCCCGTTAGTCCAGGGGAACAGCTCTGATTGCAGGCTTAACCGGGACAGATACGGTAACGACCCCTAATCCTCTAAACCTCCACTGCGATGCCAGAGGAGACCACGCACACACCATCAGTGAACTTTGATTACAGAGACAGCCAGGAACAAGAGTTCACTGTCCCTACCTCCCAGTCCTATGAAGGGGAATGAATAGGGTGGTTATACAAGAACTATAATCAGACACTGTTGAAAGACTTTATAATAAAAGCAAGAGGTTTCAGAACGGAAGCCTTGACTATGCCACACCAGTAAGACTTTCATGCCAAAACGTGTTGCTGTACGACAATGACGACTCCAACAGATACATACTGTGAACTGGTGGACAAACAAGGATACGGTTGGCTGCAACTGACCACTGGTTAATCACTGGACCTTAACAAGGACTTTTCCCTCATTCAGGATCCTGTCACAAAGGGATGCCTTCTCTGACCAATGGGAGAGTTGGGTTGATGGTCCGGCTCATTTGAGCAGATAAAGGAGGGCCGGAGGGAGGGAGAAGCTATAGCCGAATCACTGTCTGTGCTCACCATACCGTTCTAGTTTTAATGATGAGAGAACAAGACCAACTCTCTTCCTCGTTTATCCATCTCTCGCTGTCCCTCTATACATTTTTCTCCAGTTCCCGCTGTGTATGCAGTTTTATCTCTCTTCCTCCCTCCTTCTCTCTTTCTGTCCCTCGCTCTCTTTCTGACCGTTTCTCCCTATCCTCTCTCCCTCCCCTTCCCTGCTTTCCTACTAACCCCTCTCTTTCTACCTTCCTCTTTTCCCATCCCTCTCCTTCCTCCCTCCCTCTTCCCCTATTTCCTATTGTCCCATCTCTTTCTACCTACCTCTTTTTCCATCCCTCTCCTTCCTCCCTCCCTTTTCCCATCGCCCTCCTACTGTCCCCTCTCTTTAAACCTCTCTTTCCATCTCTTCCCCCTCCCTCTCCCTCCTACTGTCCCCTCTCTTTCCATCTCTTCCCCCTCCCTCTCCCTCCTACTGTCCCCTCTCTTTCCATCTCTTCCCCCTCCCTTTCCCTCCTACTGTCCCCTCTCTTTCAATCTCTTCCCCTCCCTCTCCCTCCTACTGTCCCCTCTCTTTCTACCTCTCAATCTCTTCCCCCTCCCTCTCCCTCCTACTGTCCCCTCTCTTTCTACCTCTCTTTCCATCTCTTCCCCCTCCCTTTCCCTCCTACTGTCCCCTCTCTTTCTACCTCTCTTTCCATCTCTTCCCCTCCCTCTCCCTCCTACTGTCCCTCTCTTTCCATCTCTTCCCCTCCCTTTCCCTCCTACTGTCCCCTCTCTTTCCATCTCTTCCCCTCCCTCTCCCTCCTACTGTCCCCTCTCTTTCTACCTCTCTTTCAATCTCTTCCCCCTCCCTCTCCCTCCTACTGTCCCCTCTCTTTCTACCTCTCTTTCCATCTCTTCCCCCTCCCTTTCCCTCCTACTGTCCCCTCTCTTTCCATCTCTTCCCCCTCCCTTTCCCTCCTACTGTCCCCTCTCTTTCCATCTCTTCCCCCTCCCTCTCCCTCCTACTGTCCCCTCTCTTTCTACCTCTCTTTCCATCTCTTCCCCCTCCCTCTCCCTCCTACTGTCCCCTCTCTTTCCATCTCTTCCCCCTCCCTTTCCCTCCTACTGTCCCCTCTCTTTCCATCTCTTCCCCCTCCCTCTCCCTCCTACTGTCCCCTCTCTTTCTACCTCTCTTTCCATCTCTTCCCCCTCCCTCTCCCTCCTACTGTCCCCTCTCTTTCCATCTCTTCCCCCTCCCTTTCCCTCCTACTGTCCCCTCTCTTTCCATCTCTTCCCCCTCCCTTTCCCTCCTACTGTCCCCTCTCTTTCTACCCATCTCTTGCCTCTCCCTCCCTCCCTTTTCCTCCTACTGTCCCCTCTCTTTCCATCCCTCCCCCTTCCCTCTTATTCTACCCCTCCCTCCTTCGATTTATCAAACTGATAGACTAATTGCCTGGTGAGAGAGCGCGGTCCCCTGGTGTGATTGCTCTGATGGACCTAGCAACCAAAAGTGTTCACTTTGCGGTTAAAAATGAGGCTAAAGGGCCTAAAATTATTCCATTATTATTCTTATTCCACTCCACCGACCGCAACCCCGTTCAGACATCGTGACCGTGTCTCTAATGGTTTGTGTCCGTGTTTGAACGTGCGCGAGTGTGTGTGTACGCGTTTTTGTGTGAGTGTATGTGCGTCCTCCAGCCTGTCAATATAACCCAATCAGAACTCCCCAGACAACTCTACAAGTCACGACCCCAAGCCATCGACAAGATCCTTTCCAGGTCAATTCTTTCATGGACTCTGGATTGGTTGAGCTCAAGGACATTGCCTTGGCTCCACTGGATAAAAGCATGGCTGGTGAACTCCAGTCACTGTCACTAAGGATCTAAGACAGACTGAATCCTAAATGGCACCCTATTCCCTATGTAGTGCAATACTTTTGACCAGAGCCCTATGGGCCTGGTCAAAAGTAGTACACTATTTAAGGAATAGGGTCCCATTTGGGAAGCAGACAGACTGACTGAAAAGCCACAGTGATGTTGATCTCCGTCATCAGTTGTGGGTCTAAATCGGCCTGGTGTTAGTAGTACGATGAAAAGGAAGGGAACAGGAAGGGATTGTGACTGCATTGGCCTAGCCTGGTCAAACCGGACTAACCATTACGCTCCCTGTTGTTTCGTAGCATTCAGTCTAGTTTAACCAGGCTAGCATTGCCCATGACAGCCTGGTTAAGTTTGCATGAGCAAGCAGGCATTGACTTATGGCACAGAGAAAAGCAAATCCCATTGAGACAATGTATTTTTGTGTGTACATGGACAGGTGTGGGCATGTTGTGGTGTGTATCGAGTGGTTGTGTTGTTGTTGTGTTGTGTTGTTTCTGTTGGTTTGTTTTTATAAATAAAAACGTATCAAGTAAGAGACAATTCCCCAATAAGCCACAGAGACCCTGGCCTTCACTTAAAACTACAGTCTGTGACTCGGCCTCAGCTGTGTACCAAAACAAGTACAGGGACCCTGTTTTTGTTGTTGTTTCAAATCGCAGACTGTAGCTTTAAACAATGCAGCATAGTGTGAGCAGGTTGAATACACAGTTTGCGGCCTGTGGCAAAGTTTCTATTACTGTACCTTCAACAAGTCATGTCTACTGTATAATAATGCGCAGATCTGGTGTGTGTGTGTGTGTGTGTGTGTGTGTGTGTGTGTGTGTGTGTGTGTGTGTGTGTGTGTGTGTGTGTGTGTGTGTGTGTGTGTGTGTGTGTGTGTGTGTGTGTGTGTGTGTGTGTGTGTGTGTCTCTCTTTTACCACTCAATAGATCAAACAAACAATACCACATTGTTTTCCAGTCTGTTGACACTGGTTTATCACAACGGTTTGTCTTTTATCAAAGACAGTTAGACTTCCTTTATCTTCCTCTCCCTCTCTCCCCACTCTCCAAACCTCCCCCCTCTCCCCCTCTCCCTGTCGTTGGCTTCGTTGGAATTACAGGTTTTCCTAAAGGTCCTTCTGTTGCCTATCCTGATTGGTATTGATTTGGCTGGAATATCTATTGCTACAAGACTGTTGCAGTGCAGGCTCTAGTCTACACACACACACACACACACACACACACACACACACACACACACACACACACACACACACACACACACACACACACACACACACACACACACACACACACAAATACAGACATACACAGTCCCAATGGTCATCACTATCACTGTGTAGACCAAGCCTCTGCCCTCGCTCTCTCTTCCTGATCCATTTTTAACCAGCGCCGCTCCTCCTCATCGCCGGGGACAACTGGAGGGAAACCAGAGACCACCGGTTGCCTGGCAACCGCTGTACAGTAAAGACAAAGCCACTGCTATGGCTGAGATGGGTGGGCTTTGCGTCCTCCAACTGAACTTCAGTCTATACAGTGTATGTGTTTTACAGGATGTAGGTTTCTAATGATCAGTAAACATCAACAATACATGGTTCAATGCAGAGGCAATCCCTGTTCCAGGGGACCAATGGGGAAGCTTGTTTGGTTCACCGGCAGCCTGAAAAGCCAATAGGAGATATAAAACTACCTTCGCCATGGATACATCTCCATTAATAGATATTGTTAAATGGGACTGGGAGCATTGGCTCTGTGTGTGTGTGTGTCTGGGTGTGTGTGTGTTCCGTTTGTGTCTGAGAGACAGAAATAGTGCCAAATGGAGGTAAAACATGCCAAATTCTGGAGGAAACACACACACACACAAACTCACCCCTCACATACAAGTGAGCTCATGAATACATGGGCAGGCTGAGTAGATGTAATAACCAATAAGACGCTGGTCTGAAAGGAGGAGAGGAAACAGACTGTGATATTTTTCTGGGTTATCGTTTACATTGGGTACTTCAAAGCCTAGGATTTCACACAGCCAAGAAGAGTCTCTGTCTGCATCCCAAATGGCACCCTATTCCCTTTGTAGTACACTTCTTTTGCACAATATAGGGGATAGGTTGCCATTTGGGACGGAGACTCTCTATAGGACTCATTGAACCAATCCCTAAACAGTTCTAATGCTGTCACTATTTCTCTATATGTCTCAGTGAACCAATCACTGCACAGTTATAATGTTGTTACTATTTCTCTATAGGTCTCAGTGAACCAATCACTACACAGTTCTAATGTTGTTACTATTTCTCTATATGTCTCAGTGAACCAATCACTACACAGTTCTAATGCTGTCACTATTTCTCTATAGGTCTCAGTGAACCAATCACTACACAGTTCTAATTCTGTCACTATTTCTCTATATGTCTCAGTGAACCAATCACTGCACAGTTCTAATGCTGTCACTATTTCTCTATAGGTCTCAGTGAACCAATCACTACACAGTTCTAATGCTGTCACTATTTCTCTATAGGTCTCAGTGAACCAATCACTGCACAGTTCTAATGCTGTCACTATTTCTCTATAGGTCTCAGTGAACCAATCACTACACAGTTCTAATGCTGTCACTATTTCTCTATAGGTCTCAGTGAACCAATCACTACACAGTTCTAATGATGTCACTATTTCTCTATAGGTCTCAGTGAACCAATCACTGCACAGTTCTAATGCTGTCACTATTTCTCTATAGGTCTCAGTGAACCAATCACTACACAGTTCTAATGCTGTCACTATTTCTCTATATGTCTCAGTGAACCAATCACTACACAGTTGTAATGTTGTTACTATTTCTCTTCCTGTGTTCTTCCCCATCAGAGGATGTGTTAGGTCTTGGTTATGCTGTGATTATATAATGGTAAACACAGCATGTGTGAGGAGTAGAAAGGACAAAAGGGATCTGCTATACACACATACAAACAAGTGCAAACATGGACGCATGCAAGTACGCAAGTATACACACACAATAGGGTGTCAAAGTAGTGCCCTATAGGGAATAGGGTGTCAAAGTAGGGCCCTATAGGGAATAGGGTGTCAAAGTAGTGCACTATATAGGGAATAGGGTGTCAAGGTAGAGCCTTATATAGGTAGTAGGCTGTGGTTTGAGAAGTAATGAATAAGTAGGACTAATGTAGGGAAGTCCATTAAGGTTGACTGTGTAAAATGATTTATGGTCGTCAATTAAGCAGAATATTGTACGTGTCACAACCCCTATGTGAGGTGATGATTTGATTGGCCAGGTGGTCACGTGGGGCAGGGTGAGCCGCATACTGGCTGAGTATGATTGGTCACCTGGAGTCATTGTAAAACAAGGGCAGGTGGTAGGATTTGCCTCTACCCCTCCACTCTGTTTGCTCAACAGCTGTTGTTGTGGAAAACATGTCTTCTGTCTTGCTGCAACCTGGCTCCTTCTCTCACCCCACTCTCTCCCTATTTCTCTCTCTCTCTTTTGTTCGTTTCCATTTTTCTCTCTCCAATTCCCTCCTTTTTTAACCCCAACCCTTTCTCTCTTCTCTCGCTCTGCCACTTTTCTTTCTCCCTTCATCTCTCTCTCCCATTCTTACGTGTCTCTCTCTCCGCTACTCTCCTCTCTATATGGTGAGATTGGTTGCCAATGCGTTACAGATTTTGTGTTAGCCAAGGTAAAGTCCCCAATAGCAGCTGTGCAATAACCCCATCAACCACCATCACTATACTAACCTACCCATGTGATCTACCTACACACCACCTACCACCCCCACATAATGCAATAGTTGGGCTGCATTCCATTCCCTCTAGGCCATAGTGTGCAATTCTCTTACAGCATACCTGTACATGTCGTAACTTAGAGTGTGGGAGTACCACAAAATAAAGGAGAGGAACAGAGAGAGACTGAAATCATCTAAGTTGATGAGCAAGTACGTTAACATCTGTTCTAAATGTGATGAACAGCCAGAGACAGAACCAGGAGATCTGAGAGGTCCATCTACACCAAGCCCTCTGGGCCTGTTACTCACCTGCCCTGGGATGTGTGTGTTGGCCTACTGTATATATCTAGAAATGTGTCTTCCTGTCTAAATGGTTGTAAGTGTATGTACAGTTGAAGTCTGAGGTTTACATACACCTTAGCCTAATACATTTAAACCAGGTCGCAGTTGTAAATGAGAACTTGTTCTCAACTTGCCTACCTGGTTAACTAAAGGTGAAATAAATGAAAATAAACTCAGTTTTTCACAATTCCTGACATTTAATCCTAGTAAAAATGCCCTGTATTAGGTCAGTTAGGATCACCACTTTACTTTAAGAATGTGAAATGTTAGAATAATAGTAGAGAGAACGATTTATTTCAGCTTTCATCACATTCCCAGTGGGTCAGAAGTTTACATACACTCAATTAGTATTTGGTAGCATTGTCTTTAAATTGTTTGACTTGTGGAAGGCTAGCCTTCCACAAGCTTCGCACAATAAGTTGGGTGAAATTTTGCCCATTCCTCCTGACTGGGCAAGAGGCCTCCTTGCTCCTTGCACACGCTTTTTCAGTTCTGCCCACACATTTTCTATAGGATTGAGGTCAGGGCTTTGTGATGGCCACTCCAATACCTTAACTTTGTTGTCCTTAAGCCATTTTGCCACAACTTTGGAAGTATGCTTGGGGTCATTGTCCATTTGGAAGACCCATTTGCGACCAAGCCTTAACTTCCTGACTGATGTCTTAAGATGTTACTTCAATATATCCATATAATTTTCCTTCCTCATGATGCCATCTATTTTGTGAAGTGCACCAGTCACTCCTGCAGCAAAGCACCCCCACAACATGATGCTGCCACTGGGATGGTGTTCTTTGGCTTGCTGCAAGCATCCCCCATTTTCCTCCAAACATAACTATGGTCATTATTGCCAAACAGTTCTATTTTTGTTTCATCAGACCAGAGGGCATTTCTCCAAAAAGTACGATCTTTGTCCCCATGTGCAGTTGCAAACCGTAGTCTGGCTTTTATTTTTTTTATGGCGGTTTTGGAGCAGTGGCTTCTTCCTTGCTGAGCGGCCTTTCAGGTTATGTCGATATAGGGCTCGTTTTACTGTGGATATAGATACTTTTGTACCTGTTTCCTCCAGCATCTTCACAAGGTCCTTTGCTGTTGTTCTGGGATTGATTTGCACTTTTCACACCAAAGTACGTTCATCTCTAGGAGACAGAACGCATCTCCTTCCTGAGTGGTATGACGGCTGCGGGGTCCCATGGTATTTATACTTGCGTACCTTTGTTTGTACAGATGAACGTGGTACCTTCAGGTGTTTTGCTCACAAGGATGAACCAAAGGTCTTGGCTGATTTCTTTTGATTTTTCCATGATGTCAAGCAAATAGGCACTGAGTTTAAAGGTAGGCATTGGTATACATCCAAAGGTACACCTCCAATTGACTCAAATGTTGTCAATTAGCCTAACAGAAGCTCTAAAGCAATGGCATAATTTTCTGGAATTTTCCAAGCTCTTTAAATGCACAGTCAACTTAGTGTATGTAAATGTCTGACCCACTGGAATTGTGATACAGTGAATTATAAGTGAAATAATCTGTCTGTAATCAATTGTTGGAAAAATTACTTGTGTCATGCACAAAGTAGATGTCCTAACCGACTTGCCAAAACTATAGTTTGTTAACAAGAAATGTGTGGAGTGGTTGAAAAATGAGTTTTAATGACTCCAACTTAAGTGTATGTAAACTTCTGACTTCAACTGTATGCAAGTGATTGTGTGTTCCCACTAAACTCAAGCACTCTATGAACCCCTCTACACACACACACTTCTACACTACTTTCACCACCGCTGCACAGCCACAGCAATTCCCAGACCAGGACAGCAGGACTCAGATCTCTTTTTTATGCAACTGTGTATAGTACATCTCCAAAACACACACAGATTAAAACAAATACAGAAATATTCGGCAGGTACGCACACACACACACACACAGAAAAGTCTCTAGTCAGCAGGATTGATTGAACAGCACAGAAGCGTTTCATTTCGTTCCCATCCCCTCGGGCCACTGCACCCCATAGAACACACAACCTCTAGAGAAGAGAGAGCGAGAAAGAGAGGGGAGAGAGAGAGACATACTACAAAAAACGCAGAGAAAGAGGCAGCAGCAAGAACAATAAAATCGATGGAGCTTATCTCACTAATAACACTCCTCTCTCCTTCTCAGTCTCCTCTCTTTATCTGTACAGTATATCTCCATCCCCCTCACTCCTTCCCCGTCTCTCTAATCATTCTTTCCCCTTCTTATTCCCTGTGGACTTACCTTTCTTCCGAAGGGGGTATTCTGTACGAAAGGTCTTGGAGAGAGGAACACGCAATTGCAGCAGTTCTTCTCTGTCTTCCCCCAGAGCTGTGAGCTCCCCCTCTGCTTCTCAGAGAGACGGACTAATACATGTAGCTCCTTTTAGCTGTGAGTCACAATCCAGTCCAGCAGTAAATAGCAGAGAAGAGGAGGAGTGTGCCTCTCTCTCTGTCGCTCTCTCCGTCTCTCTCTCTGTCTCTCTCTGTCTCTCTCTCTGTCTCTCCACGCTTTGTCTCCTATCTCCTCTCTCTCTCCTCTCTGTAAACTCCCCCTTCTCTCTCTCCTCTTTAATTTTCCTCCTCTTTCCCTCCCTCCCTCCCCCCCTCCCTCTCTCGTTCTCCAGATTCTAGAGGTTTTCCAACGTTCTGCCACTCCTCCTTCCTCCTCAGCTGCGGCAGAGAGACTCCTACATCTCTGCCTGAAACCCCCGTTCTACTCTGCTCGCTCTTTCTCTCTCTCCACCTCGTTACTATGGAGACGCGGGGCCCATCCAGAGATGGGCTCATGCACACTGGCTATCGGTGTAGGTGAGTGAGTGAGTGTGTGAATGTGCCGAAATGCGTGTGTATATGTCAGTGCATACCAGTAATGTAGAGCTCCCGTGTATCTCTGCATATCTCTCTACCACTCTCCAATGAGCTAAGTCACCCATTATAATCCAACACCACACTACAGCCTAGAATAGAATAACATGAAGCTAACAGAGCACAGCTGACTGAATCTCTCTCTCATCTCTCTCTCTCTCTCTCTCTCTCTCTCTCTCTCTCTCTCTCTCTCTCTCTCTCTCTCTCTCTCTCTCTCTCTCTCTCTCTCTCTCTCTCTCTCTCTCTCTCTCTCTCTCTCTCTCTCTCTCTCTCTCTCTCTCTCTCTCTCTCTCTCTCTCTCTCTCTCCATGTTGTCCTCAGGTTCATTGACTCTTTTGGGGTTTTCCACAGAATATCACAATCATCGTAAAGAGTTACGTAATGTTTGGGTACAGGACCCATATGTTGAAACTTGAATTAAACACACACATGCGCACACAGAGATAGGACTTGACAACAGGTGTGTGTGTGTGTATGCTATAGTGAGTGTGTGTATAATACATGAAACCTAAGCCATCTAGCTTGGCTTTGCGTCATCCCATTCCTAACTATAAGTATCATTCATGTGATACTATGTTTAAGGGATAATGCCTTTCGAAGCCGGTGTTCAGAGGATATATTGGCACAAGTGTTGTAAGGCCTGAGACGAAGTATAGGGCCGCCAAACCGTGCCAATATATCCTCCAAACCGTGCCAATACATCCTCCAAGCTGTGCCAATATATCCTCCAAACCGTGCCAATATATGCTCCAAACCATGCCAATATATCCTCCAAACCGTGCCAATATATCCTCCAAACCGTGCCAATATATCCTCCAAACCGTGCCAATATATCCTCCAAACACCGGCTCCCAGGGCATTATCACCTTTACACAACGGGTTACCAACATATTCAAATAACGATTGACATATCTTCATAAAAAACTTTATTTTGATGAATTTACTCATACTATTTCATCCTTCCACAAGATATAGTCCCTACACAAATCTAAGGTTGCTACCCAAGCCGGTTGGTCGTTTGTTCTATCGGTTCGGTTGCCAGAGATGCGACCCAGTCATTTTTTGTTCTGTATCTATGGACGTGACCCAGTCGTTCGTTCTGAATGTTCCATTACCATACTGGCAGGCAACATTCTTATCCCTTGCTCGTTAGCTAGCCAACTACGGCTAACTTACAGTCACGTCAAACAGTGCAGCCAGATTAACAGCAAAATAGCTGCATTTGTGTTTAAGATGTTTTCTAGAGACATTTAGTTGGATACATACATAACAATGAGCTAATGATGCACGATTTCACCTGGCATAGAAAATGTGCTCTCTCCTCAGGACACTGTTGTTCAGAGGAGCTATCCAAAACACAGCTAATACAATCACTTCAAACTGAAGCTGGAAAAATGATGCCAGCTGATTCATGATTTCGACTGGCTGAGAAAAGCTGTCTGCCTGTCTGTCTCGACTCCTGACACGTTAATTTACTATGGGATAGGTGGAGATCGGATTTCAATATTGAAACAATGTTACAAATGTCGGAGACACAGACAGCAAGGTTTATACAAATAGCCGCTGTTGAAAACAAAATGTTAGTCTAAAAGAAATGTGAGATAATGTCTAGATGCTTTTTATAGTGGAGAACAAGTTTATAAATTGCCTGGCTGGGATGATGAGTCAGTGGATTGCGCAGTCAGGTGGAACATATTAAATAGGCATTTTAACGTCGTAGATTTAGCCGGTGGTAACTTATGGAATAGACACCGGCTAGAATGCGGTTTTAACCAATAAGCATTCAGGATTAGAAGCACCCGTGGTATAATATACAGTAGCACAAGACTGTCAGGGTCAGAACATAAAGCTACAGCATCTCTCACTACACCTCCTACTCGTTTCTACCATAAGGGGGTGTTGTGAATCCAAACAGGAAGTAACAAACAATGGTCAGAGAATGCAACATGCAGCACTGTACAGTCCTCAGGCAAAACCACCCACACACCAATTAACATCAAGTACCAGCATTACTTACCCTCTATCAAGACAGCCTGCAAGCAGTACGCATTCAACACACATAAACATGTACACATACACACACGTGCAGTACCCATATGGACCGCACACACACACGCACGCACACCCTCCTAAATAGAATCATCCTAACAGAAAACATGCATTAAGATTCAATTATTTGCGGCTTAGAAGTGCGTCCAACTGACCAGCAGTGTGTGTGCTGTGGCTAACGAAGGCAGGAACCATCTGGTGGTGTGATGGGAAACAATCTGGGTATTTGGAGAGGTGACAGAGAAGGTGACACACACACGCACGTGCACACACTGTGCATTTGGACAGGTGACAGAGAAGGTATGAAATGCACAAACAAAGGGACACATCTGATTTAAAATCCTCCATTCACATATATAGTCTCTATGGTAACCACTAGCTGAGGCGTCATGGCAACAGAGTAGAGCTGGGATAAAAAGGCTAAACTATTATTACTGGCTTGATGACTTATTGACCGCCCACCATTATTGTGTTCAAGACTGGATATTAGCCAAGCAGAATGGGGAACAGTGTGTGTGTGTTTACGGGCGGTCTTATTGCTATTTCCCCTTCAAGGAGCATATTATACGATCAGTGAGGAATGCAGAGAGACTTGTCCAGCCCTGTGGGAGTATGACACACACACACACACACACACACACACACACACACACACACACACACACACACACACACACACACACACACACACACACACACACACACACACACACACACACACACAGACACACACACACACAGACACACACACTAAGGATACGGCACTGAGCACCCTACAGCACTAACCCAGAAACACGCCCTCACATGCAAGGAATGAGCATGAAGCAAAACACAGCCACCTAAAAACACTCACCTGTTAGCCCAGGTAGACAACACTAGTTATCACTAGTAGTCCCATTTAACAGAAATAACCTCTGCTTTCAATGAGATCTCACAGCTTTTACTCACTAACACACATGAGACAAAATTATCTCTGTGACAAAAATCTGACTACTAAGTGGACTGGACAATAGTTTTTTTATGCGATTGAGAGCTTTTCAACAATTGGTTTAGGCTACACCTTGTTCAGTTGTGTTACCTCATTAACTAGCTATGCGCTAACAACTTGGGGTGTGTTCAGCAGGACGCAACGTTTTGTAACGTTCAGATGGAAATATGCTATGTAAAACAAACATGCCTCTCTGACATGTTGAATAAGGAATAACGTTGTCTCTATTCATGGTATTTCTATCTGCAACGTTCAGGAAAGTTTTTCAACTGAACGTGGCCCTGGTAACATTACCAGTAGCCTGTTATGCAAACATTTGGTGAGAAAGGAAACAAACAAAATGATTAAGACTAAATAAAAAAAGCAGTGCCAAAATGGACACTGGTCTGAGAGGGTAATGAAAACCACTGAGTCTCACATTAAGAGGAAGAGGCCCTGGGGCGAAATAATAGCCTCAACTTCTCTACCACTTTAACTCTCTAGAAAGCTTTCCAATCACATTGAATTTCCTAATTACTCCATTCTGCGCTCTCAGCCTTTGCCTCCTCTAGGTGTCTTAATGGAGTGGTGCCACTCTCTGTCTGCCTGACAACAGGGAGGAAGGTGGAAATGAAAGTGTGTGGCACCATCTTGTGCATGGTTATGTTACTGCAGCTGTCTCTCCAACATCCATCCATGTCATAGTCATCTCCTAGCAATAATACTAACTCTACATGTCTGTTTCCATCATTCATTTTATGTTGCATTTACAGTTTAGGCATTTAGCAATAAGTGCCTTGCTCAAGGGCACATTGACAAATGTATAACCTAGTCAGCTCAGGGATTCGAACCGGTGACCTTTATGTTACTGGCCCAATGCTCTTAACCGCTAGGCTACCTTCCTATTCCACTTGGAATGAGTCTGCATTCTTACCAATCCCATGTCTAGTATGTAAGCAGCTCTGAAAGGAACAAGGGTAAAAGCTAAACGTCTATCTCACAGCTCAAAACGGATCTAAATCAAGCAGATCTCTGTGGCTCAAAAGAATTTGACTGATTCATGGTGGTGTTCAGTAGTTACACAGCAGAATCATAGATTTTGGTGCTACCTGAAATCGTCCAATAAGAATGCTCATTTATGTGTTCCATTTCAATATGGTTGGACATTTGGTGCCTCCTCACATTTCTTTTGTGAGAGAGACCTGGCGATCTGTTCTAAAGATGGAAGCATTGACGTCGATCTCATTGACGGTTGCAACAAGGAAGCTCTTGCAACCGGTCTATCAAGTTAGTTGTTTGTGTGTGTGTTTGGAGAAGAGGATGGATTAAGAGGTGTTTCTGGAGCAACACCGTTCTAATCTCAGCAGGCCTGTATATGTACACACATACACCTAGTTCTATTTTAAACCTTTCCACAATGCCCTCCGCCTCTCCATTGTCTCCCCCGTCAACACAGAATCTGTGGCCCATTGCTATTATAAAGTGATTTACTGGGAAAGCAATCAAGAAACAATTCTCTCTCTCTCTCTCTCTCTCTCTCTCTCTCTCTCTCTCTCTCTCTCTCTCTCTCTCTCTCTCTCTCTCTCTCTCTCTCTCTCTCTCTCTCTCTCTCTCTCTCTCTCTCTCTCTCTCTCTCTCTCTAAGGGGTTTATTGGCATGGGAAACATATGTTTAGAAAGCATGGGAAACATAGCATAGGTACTGTCGTTTGTATACAGTAATCAGTGATTGGTACTGGAGACACACGCTCAAGTGCTAATGAAGCAATGTGTTTTAATTAATAATAGTGTGAGCGGGAGTCCCACATCTGACAGAGATTAACTCACAAACTGAAATTAACTCACAAATGCACACACACACACACACACACACACACACACAAATGCAGGGGAGTGTACACACACACACACACACACACACACACACACACACACACACACACACACACACACACACACACACACACACACACACACACACACACACACAAATGCAGGGGAGTGTACATACACACACACCATGCACACACACACACACACAAATGCAGGGGAGTGTACATACACACACACCATGCACACACACAACTGCAGGGGAGTGTACATACACACACACACACACAGTTTTGTGCAGAAGTGAATATCTTTGCCGGTCTCTTCTCTACCCTCCTGTGGCTCTAACTCAAACTACACCCTCCTCTCAATCCTCTACAGCCATTTCCTCTCCCTATCCCTCTCCTTCATCTGAATAGTATACTAACATCCACCGTCTGTAATACGTTTCACCTCCCCATTTGTTTTCAGATCAGTTCAGAGAGGAGAGAGGAAAGGAGATGAGGAAAGGAGACTACTTCAGACTACTGAGATGCATTCCACCCCCAGGAGAGAGAGAGAGTAGACAAGGAAAGCAGGCCACTGAGAGACCCTGCACAGTGGTGTTACACATCGCCCTGGACAAACAGTGTGGGTGGTTTCCCCGGTGTTGTGAGACATTGCCTCCCAAGTGCTTATATAACTCTCTCTCTCTCTCTCTCTCTCTCTCTCTCTCTCTCTCTCTCTCTCTCTCTCTCTCTCTCTCTCTCTCCTCCTCCTCCTCCTCCTCCTCCTGTATTTTCTCTCCTCCAGTGCGGTATGAAGGGATGACTGATCCACTGGAGGAGAGAAAATACACCATCCTCCTCTCTTCTCACAGAAACCAGCAGGCACTCGATTTAATCAACTCTGACCACTTAATACAGGAGGTGTGTGTGTGTGTGAGTGTACAGTACATGTGTGTGTCTGACAATTGACATCGATTCACAGAAAGCTCTTACATCTAGTAGCATATCTCTGACCAGATGAACTAGGCTGCTATTACAGTTCAGCAGAGTACAATAAGTACTAGGAAGACAATGCCTCAAATGTTCCCCCAACCAACCCACCAACCCTGTAACCAACCAACCCTGTAACCAACCAACCAACCCTGTACCCAATCCACCAACCCTGTAACCAACCAACCCACCAACCCTGTAACCAACCAACCCTGTAACCAACCAACCAACCCTGTACCCAACCAACCAACCCTGTAACCAACCAACCAACCCTGTAACCAACCAACCCACCAACCCTGTAACCAACCAACCCACCAACCCTGTAACCAACCAACCCACCAACCCTGTAACCAACCAACCCTGTAACCAACCAACCCACCAACCCTGTAACCAACCAACCCAGTAACCAACCAACCCACCAACCCTGTAACCAACCAACCCACCAACCCTGTAACCAACCAACCCTGTAACCAACCAACCCTGTAACCAACCAACCCACCAACCCTGTAACCAACCAACCCACCAACCCTGTAACCAACCAACCCACCAACCCTGTAACCAACCAACCCTGTAACCAACCAACCAGCCAACCCTGTACCCAATCCACCAACCCTGTAACCAACCAACCCTGTAACCAACCAACCAACCAACCCTGTACCCAATCCACCAACCCTGTAACCAACCAACCCTGTAACCAACCAACCAACCCTGTACCCAATCCACCAACCCTGCAACCCACAACCAACCAACCCACCAATCCCTCACTCATTGAAGGGTTTCCCCAACCAACCAACCAACCCTGCAACCCACCACCAAGCAACCCACCAATCCCTCACTCATTGAAGGGTTTCCCCAACCAACCAACCCACCAACCCTGTAACCAACCAACCCTGTAACCAACCAACCCACCAACCCTGTAACCAACCAACCAACCCTGTAACCAACCAACCCACCAACCCTGTAACCAACCAACCCTGTAACCAACCCACCAACCCTGTACCCAACCCACCAACCCTGTAACCAACCAACCCACCAACCCTGTAACCCACCAACCCTGTAACCCACAACCAAGCGGTGTTCCAACAATCCAAAGATGACAAACTCTGTCAGGGGGACCATGTGACCACCACCTGTGCTCCACGTGTCATCTTCTCCTATATGTTCTGTGGACTAAAGATAGATCTTAATAAACAAACTAGTAATGAACATTTACTGACAGAAATGTGTGTGCTTGCTTCTACTGTCTTCTTCAGTCAGTATTTCTACAGTAGTGTATGGGGAATAACAGCAGTGTGCTTTCAGCAAGCACATTAAAAAACAGTAATAACCAGCAATAACCAGTAATAGACTCACGTTGATGAGTTCTATCTCCCAGATCTTCTTGACCAGTTCCATGGAGGTGTATCCGTTAATGAGGAAGGACTTGGTGTAGTCTCCCAGCTCCAGAGACTCCAGCCACTCAGCCACTGACGTGGGGTTGTTACCGTCATAGCCGATAGGACGCACCTGGAGGGGGAAGGAGGAGGGGACAGACTGTCACTAGATGATATGAAGAGCAATGATACAGGACATTCAAACTAGGGAGGGGGGCAGAGAGGGAGGCAGGGAGGGAGGAAAGGAGGGAGGGGGGCAGAGAGGGATGCAGGGAGGGAGGAAAGGAGGGAGGGGGGCAGAGAGGGAGGCAGGGAGGGAGGAAAGGAGGGAGGGGGCAGAGAGGGATGCAGGGAGGGAGGAAAAGAGGGAGACGGGGAGTGAGGAAAGGAGGGAGGCAGGGAGGGAGGCAGGGAGTGAGGAAAGGAGGGAGGCGGGGAGGGAAGGAGACCGTCAATAAATTACAGATATATAGATGACATAATAACTAGAGTACACCATCAAAGGCTCAAACTGGACGAAGACAGATGGATGGAGGGAGGGCAAGGACAGCCTGTGCTGCATGTAAAATTATGACTTAAATACAGAAATTGAATATAAGATACTGAATTCCATATCAACCCTTAGCATGCAAGGACACGATCAGCATTATAGAGAAAATCCCACCTAGCCATTCAGAGGGAGAGGCAGGGCTAGCTCCATACTGCTTACAGAATAGCTATCCAAATCCTTCAGATCAACAAGGGGTGTAGGGGCTAAAGGTTTATTTAGGATTAGGCAAATGCATCTTATTCTTTCCTATAATTACTTGGTATGGTGTGACGTGAGAATATATTTCACAGTAAGTGCGTCTCAGCGCTTTCTTTTGCAATACAGTCCACACGACTTCAAAGGAGAAGAGTATTCTGCTTTTCCTCATAGAAGAGGATATGTCTGAAGTAATGATTCGGCATCCTACTTTTAAGAAGAGTTCGGACTTTGGAGTGAGCACATCGTGTGACATTTTCCAAAAATGTGCATCCTTCTTTCCACCCGGTGAGGGAGAAGAGAGAGAGTATTTCCCTGTCGTTTGAAAACTTTGCAGGGATGAGAGAAGGAAAGTGCTGACTGAGATGAAATTTAAGAAGATTGGTTACCCAGTTCCTCTCTCTCTCCCTCCCTCCCTCCCTCCCTCATTTAATTGACATCTCTCACTTTGTTGGCTATATTGGTTGTGTGTGTGACTGCACAAGGAAAGACTCAACCATTTTGAATATTATATCGTTTTTAGAGCAATGTTCTATTGGCAAATAACTCAGATACACATGAAAACATGAAATGACTAGGATTAGATAGAATGTCGCTCAGAGATGCACAAATACAATATACAATATTTTATTTATACTAGTGTAGAGCTCATCTTCTAATGTTATCCCCCTCCACAGAATCCTAATGATGCTAGATTCATTTTTACTGCAGTACACGCAAACGCACGCACAAAGTACTGACCCTGGGCAGTAGGCGTATGGCCTGTAGCAGCCTCTGTCTGTGGGCTGAGTTGAGGATCCCGATCTCCAGCAGGTCCTGGTCCTCCACCACATTACTGCCCTGCATGGGGAACATACACATGACATCATCAGTCCATTGATCAGTGACATCATCATGCAGAGACCTCTGTTCACTCCTCCACCCATCCCAACGCCTTGTTGTGAGGGGTATCTTGCATAAATGGCTACCAATAATCTAACTAGTTTCTTAGTTATTTACAAATATGTATTTACACAGTTTTTTATGTAAGGCACCCCCTACTCCGCACGCACGCAACCTATATTTATTTCCCCTTTTGTACTTTAACTATTTGCACATAATTACATCACTGTATATAAACATGTCATTTTTGTGTTTTTCACTTTTGTTTATTATCTATTTCATATGTAAACATATGTTTCCCATGCCAATAAAGCCCCTTAAATTAAAATTGAATTGACTAAGTGAGAAATCGAGTGAGAGACCGAGTGAGAGATCGAGTGAGAGAAAGAGAGACAAACAGCAACAGACAGCGACAGACCGACAGACAGACAGACAGAAAGGAAGAGTGAATAAAGGAGAGGGAGAGATAGACAGAGAGAAATACAGAAAGAGAGAGCGTTTGAGAGAGCGAGAGAATCAGAGTCAGAGGAAGAAAGAGAGAGACAGAGCGAGAGGGAGACAGAGCGAGAGGGGAAGAGAAAGAGAGGGGGAGAGACAGAGAGAGAGACAAAGAGAGAGAGAGACAGAAGGAATTGCACGTAAGAATCCATAGAATCTAACCACTTCTGGGAAAATTGGAAAACTCTAAAGAAACATGAGATGTATGGATAAACAAATCTTAGAATCAACTATTAAAGACTACCAGAACCCCACTGGATTCTACAATTATATTGAATGAACTACAGGACAAAATACAAACCCTCCAACCCAAAAAGGTCTGTGGGGGTGATGATATCCTAAATAATAAAATACACAGACCACAAATTCCAATTGGCTATACTTAAATTCTAACATCATCCTCAGCTCTGGCATCTTCCCCAATATTTGGAACGAAGGACTGATCACCCCAATCCACAAAAGTGGTGACAAATTTGACTGTAATAATTACCGTGGGATATGCGTCAACAGCAACCTTGGGAAAATCCTATGCATTATCATTAACAGCAGACTCGTACATTTCCTCAGCGAAAACAATGTACGGAGCAAATGTCAAATAGTTTTTTTTACCAAATTACTGTACGACAGACCACGTATTCACCCTGCACACCATAATTGACAAACAAACAAACCAAAACAAAGGCAAAGTCTTCTCATGCTTTGTTGATTTCCAAAAAGCTTTCGACTCAATTTGGCATGAGGGCCTGCTATACAAATTGACGGAAATTGGTGTTGGGGGAAAACACACAACATTATAAAATCCATGTCCTCAAACAACATGTGTGCGGTTAAAATTGGCAAAAAACACACACAGGGCTGGGGGGCAAGAAACCCCCTTTATTTTACTAGGCAAGTCAGTTAAGAACAAAGCTCAGGGATTTGAACTTGCAACCTTTCGGTTACGAGTCCAACGCTCTAACCACTAGGCTACCCTGCCTAGTGTATTTGTCTAATGCGCCGAATACAACAAGTGTAGACCTTACAGTGAAATGCTAACTTACAAGCCCTTAACCAAAAATACCAACAAAAAAAGAAAGAAAGAAAAGTAACAAATCATTAAAGAGCAGCAGTAAAATAACAACAGCGATGCTATATACAGGGGGTACCGGTACAGAGTCAATGTGCGGGGGCACTGGTTAGTCGAGGTAATATGTATATGTAGGTAGAGTTATTAAAGTGACTATGCATAGATAATAACAGAGAGTAGCAGCAGCGTAAAAGAGGGCGGGGGCAATGCAAATAGTCTGGGTAGCCATTTGATTAGATGTTCAGGAGTCTTATGGCTTGGGGGTAGAAGCTGTTTAGAAGCCTCTTGGACCTAGACTTGGCGCTCTGGTACTGCTTGCCATGCGGTAGCAGAGAGAACAGTCTATGACTAGGGTGGCTGGAGTCTTTGACCATTTTTAGGGCCTTCCTCTGACACCGCCTGTTATAGAGGTCCTGGATGGCAGGAAGCTTGGCCCCAGTGATGTACTGGGCTGTAGGCACTCTGTAGTGCCTTGCGGTCGGAGGCCGAGCAGTTGCCATACCAGGCAGTGATGCAACCCGTCAGGATGCTCTTGATGGTGCAGCTGTATAACCTTTTGAGGATCTGAGGACCCATGCCAAATCTTTTCAGTCTCCTGAAGGGGAATAGGTTTTGTCGTGCCCTCTTCACAACTGTCTTGGTGTGCTTGGACCATGTTAGATTGTGATGTGGACACCAAGGAACTTGAAGCTCTCAACCTGCTCCACTACAGCCCCGTCGATGAGAATGGGGGCGTGCTCGGGCCTCCTTTTTCTTTAGTCCACAATCATCTCCTTTGTCTTGATCACGTTGAGGGAGAGGTTGTTGTCCTGGCACCACACATCCAGGTCTCTGATCTCCTCCTTAAAGGCTGTCTCGTCGTTGTCGGTGATCAGGCCTACTACTGTTGTGTCATCGGCAAACTTAATGATGGTGTTGGAGTCGTGTTTGGCAGTGCAGTCATGAGTGAACATGGAGTACAGGAGGGGACTGAGCACGCACCCCTAAGGGGCCTCCGTGTTGAGAATCAGCATGGGGGCGGCCGTCAGGAAGTCCAGGATCCAGTTGCAGAGGGAGGTGTTTAGTCCCAGGGTCCATAGTGATGAGCTTTGAGGGCACTATGGTGTTGAACGCTGAGCTGTAGTCAATGAATAGCATTCTCACATACGTGTTCCTTTTATCCAGGTGTGAAAAGGCAATGTGGAGTGCAATAGAGATTGCATCATCTGTGGATCTGTTGGGGCGGTATGCAAATTGGAGTGGGTCTGGGATAATGGTGCTAATGTGAGCCATGACCAGCCTTTCAAAGCACTTCACGGCTACAGACGTGAGTGCTACGGGTCAGTAGTCATTTAGGCAGGTTACCTTAGTGTTCTTGGGTACAGGCACTATGGTGGTCTGCTTGAAACGTGTTGGTATTACAGACTCGGACAGGGAGAGGTTGAAAATGTGAGTGAAGTCTGGCCTTGCGGCCTTGTGAATGTTGACCTGTTTAAAGGTCTTACTCACATTGGCTGTGGAGAGTGTGATCACACAGTCGTCCGGAACAGCTGATGCTCTCATGCATGTTTCAGTGTTACTTGCCTCGAAGCAAGCATAGAATAATTTAGCTCGTCTGGTAGGCTCGTGTCACTGGGCAGCTCTCGGCGGTGCTTCCCTTGGTAGTCTGTAATAGTTTGCAAGCCCTGCCACATCCGACGAGTGTCAGAGCCGGTGTAATACGATTCGATCTTAGTCCTGTATTGACGCTTTGCCTGTTTGATGGTTCGTTCGCAGGGCATAGCGGTATTTCTTATAAGCTTCCGGGTTAGAGTCCCGCTCCTTGAAAGCGGCAGCTCTACCCTTTAGCTCAGTGCGGATGTTGCCTGTAATCCATGGCTTCTGGTTGGGGTATTTACACTGTTGGGACGACGTCTTCGATGCACTTATTGATGAAGCCAGTGACTGATGTGGTGTACTCCTCAATGCCATCGGAAGAATCCCGAAACATATTCCAGTCTGTGCTAGCAAAACAGTCCTGTAGCTTAGCATCTGCTTCATCTGAGCACTTTTTTATTAACCGAGTCACTGGTGCTTCCTGCTTTAATTTTTGCTTGTAAGCAGGAATCAGGAGGATAGAATTATGGTCAGATTTGCCAGATGGATGGCGAGGGAGAGCTTTGTACACGTCTCTGTCGGTGGAGTAAAGATGGTCTACAGTTTTTTTTCCCCTCTGGTTGCACATTTAACAGTCCCCGGCCACTAGGAGCGCCGCCTCTGGATGAGCGTTTTCCTGTTTGCTTATGGCCGTATACAGCTCATTGAGTGCAGTCTTAGTGCCAGCATCGGTTTGTGGTGGTAAATAGACAGCTACGAAGAATATAGGTGAAAACTCTCTAGGTAGATAGTGTGGTCTACAGCTTATCATGAGATACTCAGGCGAGAGACTCAAGAGAGCAAAATGTTGAGACTTCCTTAGATATCGTGCACCAGCTGTTGTTTACAAATATACATAGACCTTCACCCCTTGTCTTATCAGAGACTGATGTTGTATCCTGCTGATACAGTGTATAACCCGCCAGCTGTATGTTATTCATGTCGTCGTTCAGCCATGACTCGGTGAAACATAAGATATTCCAGTTTTTAATGTCCTGTTGGTAGGATATACGTGCTTGTAGTTTGTCCACTTAATTATCCAGTGATTGTACGTTGGCCAATAGTACCGATGGCAAAGGCAAATTAGTCCCTCGTCTCCGGATCCTCACAAGGCACCCCGATCTCCTCCCGCGATACCTATGTCTCTTTCTCTGGTCAATGACGGGAATGAGGACCTGTTCCGGTGTCTGGAGTAAATAACTCCCGTCCGACTCATTTAAGAAAAAATCTTCGCCCAGTTCAAGGTGAGTAATCGCTGTTCTGATGTCCAGAAGCTCTTTTAGGTCATAAGACATGGTAGCAGCAACATTATGTATAAAATAAGTTATAAACTATGCGAAAAAACAAACAAAATAACACGGTTGGTTAAGAGCCCATAAAACGGCAGCCATCCCCTCCGGCGCTCTCTTCAAAAAGGGATGCAGCTTAAGCCCCACCCTCTTCAACATATATATCAACATATTGGTGAGGGCACTAAAACAGTCTGCAGCACCTGGCCACACCCTACTAGAATCTGAAGTCAAATGTCTACTGATGATCTGGTGCTTCTGTCCCCAAACAAGGAGGGCCTACAGCAGCACCTAGATCTTCTGCACCGACCTGGGCCCTGACAGTAAATCTCAGTAAGACAAAAATAATGGTGTTCCAAAAAAGGTCCAGTTCCCAGGACCACAAATACAATTTCCATCTAGACCCCGTTGCCCTAGAGCACACAAAAACGATACATACCTCGGCCTAAACATCAGCACCACAGGTAACTTCCACAAAGCTGTGACCGATCTGAGACAAGGCAAGAAGGTCCTTCTATGCCATCAAAAGGAACATAAAATTCAGCATACCAATTAGGACCTGGCTAAAAATACTTCAATCAGTTATAGAACCCATTGTCTTTTATGGTCTGGGGTCCACTCACCAACCAAGAATTCACAAAATGGGACAAACACCAAATTGAGACTGCATGCAGAATTCTGCAAACACACAAAATAATGCATGCAGAACAGAATTAGGCCGATACCCGCTAATTATCAATATCCAGAAGAGAGACGTTAAATTCTACATCCACCTAAAAGGAAGCAATTCCAAAAACATCTGTAACAAAGCCATCACCTACAGATAAATGTAAGCAAGCTGGTCCTGGAGTTCTGTTTACAAACACCAACAGACCCCACAGAGCCCAGGACAGCAACACAACTAGACCCAACCAAATCATGAGAAAACAAAAAGAGAATTACTGGGAACAGCGAACCAAAAAACAGAGAAAAGTAGAAAACAGAAAGTACACAGTGGCAGAATACCTGACCACTGTGACTGACCCAGAATTAAGGAAATCTTTGACTATCTACAAACTCAGTGAGCATAGCCTTGCTATTGTGAAAGGCCACTGTAGGCAGACCTGGCTCTCAAGAGAAGACAGGCTATGTGCACACTGCCCACAAAATGAGGTGGAAACTGAGCTGCACTTCCTAACATGCTGCCAAATGTATGACCATATTAGACACAAATATTTCCCTCAGATTACACAGATCCACAAAGAATTCGAAAACAAATCCAATTTTGATAAACTCCAATATTTATTGGGTGAAATATCACAGTGTGCAATCACAGCATCAACATTTGTGACCTGTTGCAACAAGAAAAGGGAAACCAGTGAAGAACAAACACCATTGTAAATACAACCTATATTTATGTTTATTTATTTTACCTTTTGTACTTTAACTATTTGCACATCATTACAACACTGTATAGAGACATAATCAAACTTTTGTAAGTGTAATGTTTACTGTCAATTTTGTAATGTTTATTTCCCTTTTGTTTCTAATCTATTTCACTTGCTTTGGCAATGTAAACATATGTTTCCCATACCAATAAAGGTCCTTACATTGAAATTGAAGTTGACAGAGAGAGCGAGAGAGACAGAGCGAGAGACAGAGAGATACAGACAGACAGACAGACAGACAGACAGACAGAGTGAATAAAGGACAGAGGAGAGAGGGAGAGATAGACAGAAAGAGAGAGTGAGAGAGAGAGTGAGAGAGAATCAGAGTCAGAGGAAGAAACAGAGAGAGAGAGAAACATAAGGCAGCAGAGGTGAGGTGTTGGGGGTTGTCTCTCTCTGTGGAGCCCCAGCCTCAGGCTGTACTAAAGCCCAGAGACAGATCACACCTGGTAGGGGGATTGAACTTGTCACTCCTCCACATCTCATTCATGCCCTCTCTTAATCTCCCTCTCTCTTGGCCTGGCTAGACAATAACACAGATAGCTATCGATCTGGAGCACTAAAGACAGGGATGAAAGAGGAATGGAACGGCAGATTTCACAGCCATCTTTTTCATGTCATCCTCAACGTGAACCTCTAACCTGCTGCTCTCTACAGACCAAGAGCCACGGGCTTAAGTTGTATTTATGTACTGTATGGGGAGGTATATTAGGGTAACGTGATGCTTTGTATTATATTTGAGAACGTAAGTGGCAATACCTTAGGGTATAAATACAGTTGTATTGAATTTACAAGCCAAAGTGTTGCACTATATGGGAATTAGGGGGCCATTTGAGACACACCCAGTCTCCTCCAGTGCCCTTGTTCGATAGACCACTCAGGCTGATTAAGAGAGCCCAGAACACCCAGCATCTGTTACAGTCACCGCCCTACACTGCCAGACCAGAGTAATGGCACCCAGAGCCGGGGCAGAGACGGATGGCTGGGGCTTCAAAGACATGACTAATCGCTCGCCGCTGGTCTCTGACAGGGGGAGATAGAGAGGCTGAGGGTGTTTGTCTTGTTCCGTCTGCCCTTCTTTTCTATTCATAGAATCTCTCTCTCTCTCTTTCCCTCCCTCTCTCTCACACACACACACTATGGCTACGTTTAGACAGGCAGCCAAATTCTGATATTTCTGTCACTAATTGGTCTTTTGACCAATCCCATCAATTTCAGAGCTGATCCGATTGTTCAAAAGACCAATTAGTGAAAGAAAATCTGAATTGGGCTGCCTGTGTACACGCAGCCTATGTAATCACTTCATCTGATCGCTGCTCTGGGGTTACATGACACTTTCAACTTTGACCCCTGAGCTAATGATGACATTAGCGGGAAGGTAGAGGTTTCCCGTAACAACCCCTAACCAGGGATGATACTATTTTCACAACTTCATGACAGTAAAGGTTAGGATCGGGATAAGTTCAACTTCTACCATGACCTACACCACCATTGGCTGCATCTCAATGGTTATAAATGGCTTTCTTTTCTCATCCCTTCCCTTCACGACCATTGACTGCAGAGGGCTTGACAAATTACAGCAATATGTTGAAAACCTATCTGGTCCTATCTAGGAAATCAGACAAGGAAAGGAGAAGAGGAAAGGAAGCTGTTAGGCTAAGGGTATAGTAATGCCATGTATAGAATAAACATAACTTCTGGAAGAGAAAGTCTTAAAGATGTTTGTTCTACACACATTTTCTATAAACATTCCATTTCTATACCCTCGCTAAACAGCACAATTCAAAGCTGTGATACCTGTTCAACATGAAATATCGCAATATCTCTGTGTGTTCATTTATTTTAACAAATAATAACACACTTTACCCAAAGTAAGTGCTTTTCATTAACAGTAAAAATCTTGTCCACTTCACTGTGTCAATTCAATTGAACTGTTGATAGGTCTATTATCAAGACCATAGTAGTGCTTTCACACAATGCTTTGGGTCAAGCTTCCCTTAAAAGGCAGAAATTTAAATTCATACAGCCCAGGGTTTATATGCCACAGCCAAAGTGATAGAGGGAAGACATTTATATTCTGTAATGGTACTGAAATCCATTATCGAGACCAACAGGCGCTCAACGACTAGCTAGTACAAATCACTCAATCTGTCTCCATCCGTCTCTCTCTATCGGTCTCGTTCTCCGTTTGACTCACTTTATCTTTTTGCTTCTCTCTCTCTCTTTTCATTATACCCCTCTATCTTTCTGGTCTCTCTCTCTCTCTCTCTCTCTCTCTCTCTCTCTCTCTCTCTCTCTCTCTCTCTCTCTCTCTCTCTCTCTCTCTCTCTCTCTCTCTCTCTCTCTCTCTCTCTCTCTCTCTCTCTCTCAGAGCTTTATTGGCATGGGAAACACATGTTAACACGAAATAGATATAGATAATAAACAAAACATGAAATAGATAATAAACAAAAAAGGTACAGTAAACATTACACTCACAAACATTTCAGAGTAATAGAGACAATTCAAATGTCATATTATGGCTATGCACAGTGTTATAACGAGGTGCAAATAGTTAAAGTAGAAAAGGGAAAATAAATAAACATAAATATTGGTTATATTTACAATGGTGTTCGTTCTTCACTGGTTGCCCTTTTCTTGTGGCAACAGGTCATAAATCTTGCTGCTGTGATGGCACACTGTGGTATTTCACTAAATAGATACAGTTGAAGTCGGAAATTTACATACACCTTAGCCAAATACATTTAAACTCAGTTTTTCACAATTCCTCCTAGTAACAATTCCCTGTATTAGGTCAGTTAGGATCACTACTTTATTTTAAGAATGTGAAATGTCAGAATAATGGTAGAGAGAATGATTTATTTCAGCTTGTATTTCTTTCATCACATTCCCAGGGGGTCAGAAGTTTACATACACTCAATTAGTATTTGGTAGCACTGCCTAGGGGGTCAAACGTTTCTGGTAGCCTTCCACAAGCTTCCCACAATAAGTTCGGTGAATCTTGGCCCATTCCTCCTGACAGAGCAGGTGTAACTGAGTCAGGTTTGTAGGCCTCCTTGCACGCACACGCTTTTTCAGTTCTGCCCACACATTTTCTATAGGATTTAGGTCAGGGCTTTGTGATGGCCACTCAATACTTTGCATTTGTAGTCCTTTGGAAGTGTGCTTGGGGTCATTGTCCATTTGGAAGACCCATTTGCGACCAAGTTTTAACTTCCTGACTGATGTCTTGAGATGTTGCTTCAATATATCCACGTAATTTTCCGTCCGCATGATGCCATCTATTTTGTGAAGTGCACCAGTCTCTCCTGCAGCAAAGCACCCCCACAACATGATGCTGCCATCCCCGTGCTTCACGGTTGGGATGGTGTTCTTCGGCTTGCAAGCCTCCCCCCTTTTTCCTCCAAACATAACGATGGTCATTATGGCCAAACAGTTCTATTTTTGTTTCATCAGACCAGAGGACATTTTGCCAAAAAGTACGATCTTTGTCCCCATGTGCAGTTGCAAACTGTAGTCTGGCTTTTTTATTGCGGTTTTGGAGCAGTGGCTTCTTCCTTGCTGAGCGGCCTTTCAGGTTATGTCGATATAGGACTCGTTTTACTGTGGATATACATACATTTGTACCTGTTTCCTCCAGCATCTTCACAAGGTCCTTTGCTGTTGTTCTGGGATTGATTTGCACTTCTCCCACCAAAGCAAGTTGATCTCTATGCCGGTGATGTCTGGTGAGGACCTGCCTTACAACAGGCCTACAAGCCCTCAGTCCAGCCTCTCTCAGCCTATTGCGGACAGTCTGAGCACTGATGGATGGATTGTCTTGGTGTAACTCGGGCAGTTGTTGTTGCCATCCTGTAACTGTCCAGCAGGTGTGATGTTCGGATGTACCGATCCTGTGCAGGTGTTGTTACACGTGGTCTGTCACTGCGAGGACGATCAGCTGTCCGTCCTGTCTCCCTGTAGCGCTGTCTTAAGCGTCTCACAGTACGGACATTGCAATTTATTGCCCTGGCCACATCTGCAGTCTTCATGCTTCCTTGCAGCATGCCTAAGGCACGTTCACGCAGATGAGCAGGGACCCTGGGCATCTTTCTTTTGGTGTTTTTCAGAGTCAGTTGAAAGGCATCTTTAGTGTCCTAAGTTTTCATAACTGTGACCTTACTTGCCTACCGTCTGTCCACAGGTGCATGTTCATTAATTGTTTACGGTTCATGGGAAACAGTGTTAAAAACCTTTACAAAGAAGATCTGTGTTTTTTGGATTTTTACAAATTATCTTTGAAAGACAAGGTCCTGAAAAAGGGACGTTTCTCTTTTTGTTTATTTCTGTTTTAAATGTTTAATACATTTGCAGAATTTTTTTTCCACTGTCATTATGGGGTATTGTGTGTAGATTGATGAAGATTTTTTTATTTAATACATTTTAGAATAAGGCTGTAACGTAAACAATTTGGAAAAAGGCAAGGGGTCTGAATACTTTACAAATGCACTGTATGTGTCTCTAATATGGTCATACATTTGGCAGGAGGTTAGGAAGTGCAGCTCAGTTTCCACATCATTTGTCTTCTCTTGAGAGCCAGGTCTGCCTATGGCGGCCTCTCTCAATAGCAAGGCTATGCTCACTAAGTCTGTACATAGTCAAAGCTTTCCTTAAGTTTGGGTCAGTCACAGTGGTCAGGTATTCTGCCACTGTTACTCTCTGTTCAGGGGCAAATAGTATTGTAGTTTGCTCTGTTTTTGGAAAATTTATTAATTCTCTTTTTGCTTTCTCATGGTTTGGTTGGGTCTAATTGTGTTGCTGTCCTGGGGCTCTGTGGGGTCTGTTTGTGAACAGAGCCCCAGGACTAGCTTGCTTAGGGGACTCTTCTCTAGGTTAATCGCTCTACAGGTGATGGCTTTGTAATGGAAAGTTTGGGAATCGCTTCCTTTTAGGTGGTTGTAGAATTTAACTGCTCTTTTCTGGATTTTGATCATTAGCGGTTATCGGCCTAATTCTGCTCAGCATGCATTATTTGGTGTTTTACGTTGTACAAGGAGGATGTTTTGCAGAGTCCTGCATGCAGTCTCAATTTGGTGTTTGTCCCATTTTTGTTTGGTGAGCGGACCCCAGACCTCACGACCATGAAGGGCAATGGGTTCTATAACTGATACAAGTATTTTTAGCCAGACCCTAATAGGTCTCTCTCTCTCGCTCTGGCTCTCTCCTCTGATAAACAGAGTTGGGGGTTAGAGGTAGCATTGGGCAAAAGGCTTAATACAGAGGACTCCAAAAGGAGAGCGGGCTGATTTATTTACTACATATTATCTATTGCATATGCACGTACGCACACACGCATGTACCCACACCCACCCACACACACACACCTGCATTATCTTGTGGTGTGTCTGTCTCCATTTAATCTGTCTCCATTTAAGCCCCTTCATTATGACCCCTTAATGTAAATACAAAAGTCATCTTCACCCATCTCCATGACGACAGGCACCTCCCCCCTCTCCCTATACGTACATCAATCAGACCAACAGCTGTCCTTTACTGGCTGGCTAAGGTGACAGACCACGCCTCCTCACAGGCACTCTATTGTGGACAGAGAAAGAAGCTGAGTTCTCAAAATAACAACAACAATCACCAAAGCTTGAGTAAAGTAGGGAGTGTGTGTGTGTGTGTATTGTTATGCACATTAGTGTAATGTATGTGTGTGTGTGTGTACATGTCTCTGTTTGCCTGTTGATCCCAGTAGGCTTTACTGCAGTGGTAGTAAGCTGAGTTAGGGTCAAATTAATTTAGTCTCTAGTCAATTCTAGCACATGAACTTGACATGCAACTGTAATGGGAAAACCGGCCTCTCCATAGCATAGCTGTTGTTCCCATTTCAGTTTGCTGTTTTTTAAACGGCCACCATCAATTTCCAGTGTTTTCTTTCTCAGGCTAATGGAAACCAAATCAATGATTTATCTCCCCGTCGACCAACATCTCATGAATATGAAATGACGTGTACCGCGTCGAGGTTTCCTAGTTGAAGGAAGAAGCTCAAACCGTTTCCCTCGCCACTCGGCGGCTGAAACCTCAAAGAGAAACAGAACATGAAAATACTTCCTAGCGAGTTAGTGTGGCAGAATGTTCCAGCATCAGGGAAAGAGAGAGAAATAAAAACTAACAATAGGGAAGTTTGAAGTAACCCCGGTACTTGAAAGAGACTGGGCAGAAGCTTCGGCGCGGCTTTATTCAATATTAATTATATCTAAAGGCATTTCAGAGCAAGGGAAGAGATCGCAGATTTATAAAATAAAGAAAAAAAGGGCAAGGATGAGAGAATTCTTCAGACTCTCAGAACTTTTACCAGAGACCCTCAGCAGGTTTTGACTGGGAGCAAGCTGGACTAACAAAGTATAATACTAATGGGTAGGGAATGACAAGGATAGGATGGTATATGTGGGTCATTCTTAAAATACGGTACATCTTCACATTCGAAATCAACTAACATGGTAGCTTAATGACTTTAAACAATTGATACCATTATGATACCATTATGACCAGTAGGAATAGTAACACCAATGATGGTAACACACACCAATGAGACATTTGAGATAAAGGAGTATTTTTCACATGATCAAATCTATGGTCATCAAACCTTTACAAACCATTTACTGAAGTGATATGATTAATCATTTTGCTCACAATGTTATTTCCCTTTATTTGAATTGACTAACACCAAGTGACACTTTGTATTTAGATGCACCAAGGTTGGCACTGCAGTGGATAGCGGCCGTTTTATTGGCTCCCGACCATTTCTGCTGTTTTATGTGTTTTTTTATGTTGATCTTAACTTCTTCTTTACATAATGTAAAGAGAGAGAGAGAGAGAGAGAGAGAGAGAGAGAGAGGAGGAATATACAGATCTAGAGAGAGTGAGACCAAGGTAAAGAAAGAAAGAACATATTGAGAGGGGCTGGATGACCGACAGAGAAGATAAAAATATTAAGAGAGAAAGATGGATAGTGAGAGAGAGAGAGAGTACACACACACACACACACACACACACACACGGGCTAAACTGCCTGTACAGAACCTTGCATGGCTCAGCACACTGGTGTTGCAGTTACCAGGGTAACCAGAGAAACAGATGCAGGTCACAGTGAGCAGAAAGAGAAGGTGGAAGGAGGAGGGCTACCCAACACCCGCAAAACCCTTTATTACACACAAACACACACACACACACACACACGTACAGTGCATTCAGAAAGTATTCAGACCCCTTGACTTTTTCCACATTTTGTTAGATTACAGCCTTATTCTAAAATTGATTAAATAATGTTTTCCTCTCATACATCTACACACAATACCCCATAATAACAAAGCAAAAATCATTTTTTATTACAAATAAAAAACTGAAATGCCTTATTTACATAAGCATTCAGACCCTTTGCTATGAGACTCAAAATTGAGCTCAGGTGCATCCTGTTTCCATTGATCATCCTTGAGATGTTTCTACAACATGATTGGAGTCCACCTGTGGTAAATTCAATTGATTGGATATGATTTGGAAAGGCACACACCTGTCTATATAAGGTCCCACAATTGACAGGGAATGTCAGAGCAAAAACAAGCCATGAGGTCGAAATAATTGGCCGTAGAGCTCCAAGACAGGATTGTGTCGAGGCACAGATCTGGGGATGGGTACCAAAAAGTGTCTGAGCATTGAAAGTCCCCAAGAACACAGTGACCTCCATCATTCTTAAATGGAAGAAGTTTGGAACCACCAAGACTCTTCCTAGAGCTGGCCGCCCGGCCAAAATGAACAATCGGGGGAGAAGGGCCTTGGTCAGGGAGATGACCAAGAACACGATGGTCACTCTGACAAAGATCCAGAGTTCCACTGTGGAGATGGGAGAACCTTCCAGAAGGAGAATCATCTCTGCAGCACTCTACCAATCAAGAATATCTGGTAGAGTGGCCAGACGGAAGCCACTCCTCAGTAAGAGGCACATGACAGCCCGCTTGGAATTTCCTAAAAGGCACCTAAAGGACTCTCAGACGATGAGAAACAAAGATTCTCTGGTCTGATGAAAACAAGATTGAACTATTTGGCCTGACTGCCAAGCGTCACGTCTGGAGGAAACCTGGCACCATTCCTAAGGTGAAGCATAGTGGTGGCAGCATCATGCTGTGGGGATGTTTTTCAGTGTCAGGGACTGGGAGACTAGTCAAGATTGAGGGAAAGATGAACAGAACAAAGTACAGAGAGATCCTTGATGGAAACCTGCTCCAGAGCGCTCAGGACCTCAGACTGGGGGCGAATGTTCACCTTCCAACAGGACAACGACCCTAAGAACACAGCCAAGACAACACAGGAGTGGCTTTGAGACAAGTCTCTGAATGTCCTTGAGTGGCCCAGCCAGAGCCCGGACTTGAACCCAATCGAACAGACCTGAAAATAGCTGTTTGAGTTATAGTTTATTTATTCTTGCTCACAGATATAACTGAAGAAATGCAGTGGGTAGAGTGGCATTTTGCAGGCGGTTTGTATGAGCAGTTATCCATGACAGTTGGTGGCTGTTTCTCAGGAGCCTGGTGGTGCAGGTACCTCTTTTTGGAGGGAGCAGGTCATTCAGTGGACGGTCAAGAGTGTGCCTGTCCTTCACCAGGTGCACTGCAGCCTGCTCTGCAGTGAAGGGAGCTGTGGTTGAACTGCTCCACCTCTGGAGATGATCCTCAAGGCCCTCATCTGCACCCTGTCTAGCTGGGCCTTCCGATTTTTACTGCAACCAACTAACAGCAGTCCACCGTATTCCAGACAAGGCCTGACCAGTGTAGTATAGACTGTGACCAGATCTTCAGTGGGTAGGCCATTTCTGTCAAGAACAGTCAAAACATGCAGGTGTTTTTAGGCCTTCCTCACTGACTGTTCCACATGTGTGTCACCACTGAGGTTAGAGTCTAAATGAAAACCAAGATACTTAGTTGTTGTTACCACTAGTACTTCCTGTCCTCCTAGGATTAGTGGTGCAGGTTGTGGGTGGTCTCTAGAAAAACACATCTGCATTTCCACAGACCTTTTCCCATTCAGCAGCATGCTGTTGGATGTGGCCCACTCTTTCAGCTGCTTTGCCTCCAAGCCCATGGAAGTGTCCTCTTTGATGCTGGTTAATGGTATGGCTTGGGACAGCCCTACATCATCTGCATTCCCAGTGTCCAGAGTGTCACTGAAGACAACATTTCAGGTGGACATGTGAAGGAGAAACAGATATGGTGAAATCACGTCACCTTGTGGCACACCAGAACAAGGGCTAAATGTGCCATTTGCCATCACCCTCTGCCTTCTTCTGGTGGTGTAGCTGTGGAGCCAGGCTAGTAACCATCACCCTCTGCCTTCTACCTGTGGTGCAGCTGTGGAACCAGGCTAGTAACCATCACCCTCTGCCTTCTTCCTGTGGTGTAGCTGTGGGGTCAGGCTAGTAACCATCACCCTCTGCCTTCTACCTGTGGTGTAGCTGTGGAGCCAGGCTAGTAACCATCACCCTCTGCCTTCTTCCTGTGGTGCAGCTGTGGAACCAGGCTAGTAACCATCACCCTCTGCCTTCTACCTGTGGTGCAGCTGTGGAACCAGGCTAGTAACCATCACCCTCTGCCTTCTTCTTGTGGTGTAGCTGTGGGGTCAGGCTAGTAACCATCACCCTCTGCCTTCTACCTGTGGTGTAGCTGTGGAGCCAGGTTAGTAACCATCACCCTCTGCCTTCTTCCTGTGGTGCAGCTGTGGAACCAGGCTAGTAACCATCACCCTCTGCCTTCTTCCTGTAGTGTAGCTGTGGGGTCAGGCTAGTAACCATCACCCTCTGCCTTCTATCTGTGGTGTAGCTGTGGTACCAGGCTAGTAACCATCACCCTCTGCCTTCTACCTGTGGTGTAGCTGTGGAGCCAGGCTAGTAACCATCACCCTCTGCCTTCTTCCTGTGGTGCAGCTGTGGAACCAGGCTAGTAACCATCACCCTCTGCCTTATTCCTGTGGTGTAGCTGTGGGGTCAGGCTAGTAACCATCACCCTCTGCCTTCTACCTGTGGTGTAGCTGTGGAGCCAGGCTAGTAACCATCACCCTCTGCCTTCTACCTGTGGAGCCAGGCTAGTAACCATCACCCTCTGCCTTCTTCCTGTGGTGCAGCTGTGGAACCAGGCTAGTAACCATCACCCTCTGCCTTCTTCCTGTGGTGTAGCTGTGGAGCCAGGCTAGTAACCATCACCCTATGCCTTCTACCTGTGGTGTAGCTGTGGAGGCATGCTAGTAACCATCACCCTCTGCCTTCTACCTGTGGTGTAGCTGTGGAGCCAGGCTAGTAACCATCACCCTCTGCCTTCTACCTGTAGTGTAGCTGTGGAGGCATGCTAGTAACAATCACCCTCTGCCTTCTACCTGTGGTGTAGCTGTGGAGCCAGGCTAGTAACCATCACCCTCTGCCTTCTACCTGTAGTGTAGCTGTGGAGGCATGCTAGTAACCATCACCCTCTGCCTTCTACCTGTGGTGTAGCTGTAGTACCAGGCTAGTAACCATCACCCTCTGCCTTCTACCTGTGGTGTAGCTGTGGAGCCAGGTTAGTAACCATCACCCTCTGCCTTCTACCTGTGGTGTAGCTGTGGAGCCAGGCTAGTAACCATCACCCTCTGCCTTCTACCTGTGATGTAGCTGTGGAGCCAGGCTAGTAACCATCACCCTCTGCCTTCTACCTGTGGTGTAGCTGTGGAGCCAGGCTAGTAACCATCACCCTCTGCCTTCTTCCTGTGGTGTAGCTGTGGAGCCATGCTAGTAACCATCACCCTCTGCCTTCTACCTGTGGTGTAGCTGTGGAGCCAGGCTAGTAACCATCACCCTCTGCCTTCTACCTGTGGTGTAGCTGTGGAGCCAGGCTAGTAACCATCACCCTCTGCCTTCTACCTGTGGTGTAGCTGTGGAGCCAGGCTAGTAACCTTGGACACAGTTCAATGTCAGGCAGATGTTGCAGGAGCTTTGTGTGATCTACTCCATCAAAGGCTTTGGACATATCAGCTAGTCACACCCTCACCATTGTTGGTTTTCTGGAGTCTGTAGCTGTCAGCCAGGAGTGTGTGGCTTTCACAAGGGCGGTAGTAGTCCTGGACTTTGGGAGGTAGGCATACTGATTCATGCACTCAGATAAAACTGTTGGCATGAGTTTTTTTGATGAAGTTCTCCTGGATTTATCCAAGTCATGAAGTTAGAGAGATGGGCCTCCAGTCACTCATTGTACATGGGTTCGACACTTTAGGTATGGGCCACACATTGGCAGTCGTCCAGGCAGCAGGAACAGTCCATTGCCTGTAGGAGGTGTTAACCATGTGTGATGACAGGGGTTAGATCTTCTGCATGCTCTTTTAGTAGTCAGGCTGGAATGCCATCAGGCCCACACGCTTTACGTGGGCTGAGTCTGGTCAGAGCTTGCTTTATCTGGCCAATGCTGCACAGCTCAACCTGACTTGTAGGCATGGGCAGGGGGAAGATGGCAAGAGTTGTGGTGCTTGTCCATGCTTCAGCTAAAAATACATTAAAAACATCAGCCACGTCGTAGTCTTCAATTCCCTCCACCTGTATTCTCCCTCCTGATGTTCTCTTTCGTCCCAGTCCTTTGTTAATGAAATCCCACCATTCCTTAGGGTTTTTCTTCTTTAGGTCCTGGATTTCAGTTTTGTAGTAGTTTGTTTTTGCTTCCTTGATAAGCATTTGCACTGTGTTTCTGTATTTTCTCCATTTCATTGTTTTTTCCCCATCTGTTGAAAATCTTCTGTCTTTTACTGATGGAAGCCTTTTTTCCTTCAGTCATCCAGGGCTTGTCCAGTGTTGCTGTTTTCTTTTTTTCTGATTGGCGTGCATACATCAAGTGCAGTTTGAATGCAGGAGTTGAATGTCTCCACCTTTGCGTCGATGCTCTCCACCCCATATTTGGCAGTCAGTACTGGCCATACATCGTGTTAAGGCCTCCTTTCTGTTCTGGGTTACCTTCTCCCTCCTAATGTTGTGTTTGGGGAGAACAGCAGACATTTGTGATCAATGGATCCGAGAGGAGCAAGTACAGTGGGGGTGTTGTAGTGATTCTTCATATTTGTAATGATCAGATCTAAGTTGGAGTCCCCTCTGGTCTCGTCTTTGACCACTTGTTTCATGTCTGGGTGGGAGTTTGTCAGCATCTTGATAGGCAGGTGACAGTCTCCACACAGGATGAGCCCCATTTGGGGAGAGAACATCCTGATCACATCGATAGTGTTGATGAGATAATCCACAGTGTTCTTCTGAAGTGTTTTCTCATTTGCCCCTGGTGGATGGTAGAGTTCTCCCACTACCAGAGTTAAAACTGAGCTGGGGAGTCGTTTAGGGCGGAGCTGAAGCCACATACAGTCGTGGCCAAAAGGTTTGAGAATGATACAAATATTAATTTCCAAAGTCTGCTGCTTCAGTGTCTTTAGATATTTTTGTCAGATGTTACTATGGAATATAGAAGTATAATTACAAGCATTTCATAGGTGTCAAAGGCTTTTATTGACAATTACATGAAGTTGATGCAAAGAGTCAATATTTACAGTGTTGACCCTTCTTTTTCAAGACCTCTGCAATCAGCCCAGGCATGCTGTCAATTAACTTATGTGCCACATCCTGACTGACGGCAGCCCATTCTTGCATAATCAATGCTTGAAGTTTGTCAGAATTTGTGGGTTTTTGTTTGTCCGCCCGCCTCTTGCGGATTGACCACAAGTTCTCAATGGGATTAAGGTCTGGGGAGTTTCCTGGCCATGGACCCAGAATATTGATGTTTTGTTCCCCGAGCCACTTAGTTATCACTTTTGCCTTATGGCAAGGTGCTCCATCATGCTGGAAAAGGCATTGTTAGTCACCAAACTGTTCCTGGATGGTTGGGAGAAGTTGCTCTCTGAGGATGTGTTGGTACCATTCTTTATTCATGGCTGTGAGCCCACTCCCTTGGCTGAGAAGCAACCCCACACATGAATGGTCTCAGGATGCTTTACTGTTGGCATGACACAGGACTGATGGTGGCGCTCACCTGATGGTGGCGCTCAAGCTTTTTTCCGGATGACCCAAACAATCGGGAAAGGGGATTCATCAGAGAAAATGACTTTACCCCAGTCCGCAGCAGTCCAATCCCTGTACCTTTTGCAGAATATCAGTCTGTCTCTGATGTTTTTCCTGGAGAGAAATGGCTACTTTGCTGCCCTTCTTGACACCAGGCCATCCTCCAAAAGTCTTCGCCTCACTGTGCGTCCAGATGCACTCACACCTGCCTGCTGCCATTCCTGAGCAAGCTCTGTACTGGTGGTGCCCCGATCCCGCAGCCGAATCAACTTCAGGAGACGGTCCTGGCGCTTGCTGGACTTTATTGGGCGCCTTGAAGCCTTCTTCACAACAATTGAACCGCTCTCCTTGAAGTTCTTGATGATCCGATAAATGGTTGATTTAGGTGCAATCTTACTGGCAGCAATATCCTTGCCTGTGAAGCCCTTTTTGTGCAAAGAAATGATGACGGCAAGTGTTTCCTTGCAGGTAACCATGGTTGACCAAGGAAGAACAATGATTCCAAGCACCACTCTCCTTTTGAAGCTTCCAGTCTGTTATTCGAACTCAATCGGCATGACAGAGTGATCTCCAGGCTTGTGCTCGTCAACACTCACACCTGTGTTAACGAGAGAATCACTGACATGGTGTCAGCTGGTCCTTTTGTGGCAGGGCTGAAATGCAGTGGAAATGTTTTTGGGGGATTTAGTTCATTTGCATGGCAAAGAGGGACTTTGCAATTAATTGCAATTCATCTGATCACTCTTCATGACGTTCTGGAGTATATGCAAATTGACATCATACAAACTGAGGCAGCAGACTTTGTGAAAATTAATATTTGTGTCATTCTCAAAACTTTTGGCCACGACTGTACACTCAAATTCCTCTTTCACTAGCTCAGTTCTTCTCTTTGCCCGCATACTGTGATTCACATACATAGCCACGCCCCCTCCTCTTATCCCCCCTCTGGACCTGTCATTTCTGAACAGCTGATATTTTTGTATGAAAAGAGATTAATCTACTATATTTTCGTGGGCCCTAGTTTCAGTGACACATCCAATGTCTTAATTTACTCATTGAAGAAGCAGTTCAATTTCATCCACTTTGTTTATCAATGATCTTGTATTACAAGATCACTGTGCAGTGACGCTCCCCATCCAACCTGACAGAGCTTGAGAAGATCTGCAGAGAAGAATGGGAGAAACTCCCCAAATACAGGTGTGCCAAGCTTGTAGCGTCATACCCAAAAAGACTCAAGGCTGTAATCGACGTCAAAGGTGCTTCAACAAAGTACTGAGAAAAGGGTCTGAATACTAATGTAAATGTGATATTTCCGTTTTTTATTTGTAATGCATTTGCTAAAATTGATCAAAAACAGTTTTTGCTTTGTCATTATGGGGTACAGTGTGTAGATTGATGAGAGAAAAAAACTATTTAATACATTGTAGAATAACGTAAGAAAATGTGGAAAAAGTCAAGGGGTCTGAATACTTTCCGAATGAACTGTATTCAGACACGTATAGGCAGTCTCTCTCTCTCTGCCTAAAAAAATCGACCATATCCTACACCACCCACACCAATACTACTGTATATCACACTGTAAAAAAGCCATTTAACCAATTGATTAATCAGCATTATTGTGTGATTTGAGTGGACTAGCATTGAAGTGGATTCAACCTATAAATATCAAGGCAACCAGCTGCAATACGATTTCTAGTTTGATCAACACTAGATTTTAGATTGCTCAAGATTTATTGACTACACAAAAATAAATAACAAATGTTTCTAAACTAATCCAATCTGTTAGTAGTTGGATTTATTGCAACAGTTACTGAGATGGCTGTTCCAGTTTAGATTATTTAGGTAGTCTCATTAATTAATCTTCCCTAACCCGGCAGTCATTCTCAGGGCTGCACACTAACATTTTCCCCATGCACAGACAAAAATTTCATTCGGAAGCATCAGAACATGTTTTGGTCGCAACCGGAAAAATTGTAGCGTCACACAATAGAAACAATTATGAACCACTTCGAAAGTCATTCACAGTGCTTCTTTAAGAGGTGTAATAGACTACTGAGATGGTTTCATCTAACAGGACCATGCAGGAATGCATGATTCAAGATATTTTGACGTCCTTATTCGGTGATTTCCATGACTTTTGGGTTGACAACTTGGCTATTGTTGTTATATTTTACTGTTAAAATAGGGCTCCAGATTGGTATTTTGTTCAATAGAGATTAATTTATTGTTAATATAAACTTTTTTTCTTTCTTACTTTTTAACTCTACATTGTTGGGAACGGGCTTGTAAGTAAGCATTTCACTGTAAAGTCTACACCTGTTGTATTCAGCGCATGTGACCAATACGATTTTATTTGACTAAATATTTATGTTTGCTAATATCATAGGCTAATTTATTTGGGGCTAATTCACCACCTGAGTAAGAGGAAACAAATAAAAACATTAAACGCTAGATCGCTAACTCTAAACATAATACCCACTGCTTGTACTGTAGCCATGTATTAATCTAACATTAAATGCAATGTCCTAAAAATACATTGTAGTTGTAGCCTACTACCCACTGTGTATTTCACACTATCTGTATCTCAATGCCATATCAAATGGTTGTAAAATAGTTCTATAGAGCACAATGTTGAGAAATAAAAAGTATTCCTACAGAAAGCTGAGAACCCTCTCTCCATTTTCAACAGCGACAACACTAGCTGCTTCCAAATCTGTTTCTCCCGCAACTGGATTTTGAAATGTTATAACCTACAACCAGAACCACGTTTTTTACTCCCGGTGCGCTGGGGGGGAAGTTAGTGTCTCATCACCGCAGCAGGCCCCAGCGAAACAGGCACAGGGCAAAAACTGTCATTACAGGAATCATGAGGATAATGCACATTACTGTTTGACCAAATTATGGTTTTAGCCTCCTAAACAAATAGGACGTTTGGAGTAAGATGACCGTGTAGAATGAGCAGCTCTCACCGGTGCGACTAAACTGTTGCAGTCTGGAGCCCTGATTCTGAATGCAGGTTGCGGGTGATTAAAGTTCCATTTGTTGGATATTCCAATAGCTACTACTATACACATCATCTTGCAAGCCAGCAATATGTGACTTGCAGGCTTGTTGTGGCCTGTAAACCAGGAGTTTCAGACCACTGAGTTAGGGTGTAACTAGGCCCTCAAAGAAAGGTCTTATGATATACTGTATGTAATGTATTGTCATGGAGAGATTAACTTAGAGACACACAGGGAAATGTGCAAATAAAGTAGAATAATTCTCAAGTTGAATTGTATGTCCACAACTAATGGATGAGTGAACATACATTTCAACTTGTGAATATGCCCAAATGTTGAGCAAACTGAAAGTCCTATTGCAGCTCAACATGTTATATATCTATTTTTACATTGCACTGGATTACTAAGATAATGGACTTTAGCCTTAGTGTGCCATGAAACTCATTCTGTATGGAGATACAGTCATGGTGGCTGCTAGCTTGAATGTCAATTGGACATCCGCTCTTGTATAATACATAAATAAAGATTACGCAGGGGCTGTAACAGAGATGTACACAGACACACACACGCAGGGTTGCACAGAGTCTTTTTGTATCACCATTCAAATGCTTGGTTATGTGATAAAGCTGTAAAAGAGGGAATAGGAATGTATCCTGTCTCACTCTCTCTCCCCCCTCTCTCTCTCTCTCCCTCCCTCCCTCCCTCTCCCTCGGTCACCCCCTCTCAATATTTTATTGATTTCTTTACCTTGGTCTCACTCTCTCTAGATCTGTATACTCTCTCCCTCTGTTGGTGCTGCACAATGTTTTATGATCTTCAGAAACAGAGCGCACACACACACACACACACACACACGCAAGCATGTGTTTTTACGAAGCATGCAACAAATAACATTTGATTTGACACGCACACACACGTCGTGAACCAATACCACAAGCTCCCTGTCATGTATGATGAGTTCTAATCATGCACATGTCAACGTACAGACCAAGCTAAAACATGTGTGACCTGTCACAGAGAGATCAATAGGCAAACACACCGTGAAATGTCATGGAGGAAGTTCATGCATACTAAATGATACACATGTAGTCTCTCTCTCCACGCTACCAGAGATGAAAGAACAGAAAAAATGAGTGATGGGAAGATGAAAGAGAGGAAGACACGGATAGTTCACAGAGTTGTGTGTGTGTTGGATTACGTTTGTTGCGTGTGTGTTTTGTAAGTAATCTGTGTGTTGTGCAACTGTCTTGTGGGACTGGGGGTGTATTGAGTGGAATAAGTACAGGGATGGAGAAACAGAAAGGAGAGGAGGAGAGGAACAGAAAGAGAACAGTAAACACAGAGAGAGAGAGAGAGAGAGAGAGAGAGAGAGAGAGAGAGAGAGAGAGAGAGAGAGAGAGAGAGAGAGTGAAAATGAGCAGAGAGAGAGTGAGGTTGGAAAGGAGAGGAGAAAACAAGAGCAGATGAGAGAATAGACAAGGATAATGTGAAGAAGGAAAGAGAGAGGGTAGAAGAGAAGGAGAGAAAAAGAGAGAGGGTAGAAGAGAAGGAGAGAAAGATAAATTAAAGAAGACAAAACCCACCAGAAAACCAAGAAAACGACACAAACCCAACAAAAACACAAGTAACAAAATCTAGACGCAACTTCCTTTCTCCCCCACTCCCCCTCTCCACTCACCATAAACTGCACGTTGTCGAAGCCGTTGGCCAGTAGGTGGTTCTCGTATTGGACCAGTCCAATACTGTCCAGCCATTGGCCCACAGACTGCATGGGGCACCGGGGACCTATGAGGGGGTGAAGGGGCAGACGCTTCAGGAGGGAGTACCCATCCACCCGGTAACACCGGCAGTCGGGTTGGGAAAGCTGGCACTGCCACATCATGTTGCGGGCAATGTGGCTGTCGAACGAGCCCGCCATGGTAGAGGAAGAGTGTGGAGGAGAGGGGAAAGAGAGGGGGTTGGAGGATGGGGGTTTGGGGTTAGGCTTGGCTGAGGGTTATGAGCATGGCTGAGGGGTGAGGATGGAGGGGCGAAGCATGCTAGGGTGCTGGGGCACAAGGGGGTTAGGGGGATAAGTTTAGGGTGGTTGGATGTAGATCCAGGGATTGGGAAAAGAGGGGGGAGGGATAGGGTTAGATCCAGAGAAGAGGTGCCGTCCGGGGGGTAAGATCCATGAGAGAGAGGGTGCAGAGTCTGGAGGTGGTAAGATAGATCCGATAGATGCGTGTGTCTTGCTGCTGCTGCTCCTTTCCTTTCACGCTCTCAGCTGTTGCTCCTGCCTGCCTGTTCGCCTCGCTCGTGTATGTGTACGAGTGTGTGTACGAGTGTTTGTGCGTGTGTGTGTGTGTGTGTGTGTGAGCAGGAGCGAGAGAGAGAGAGAGGAGATAGGGAGAGCTGCCTGTTTGGTAGAATTCTCTTTATCAAGTACTCCCACACTCAACTGGATGCTTTCTGCAGCCTTCTCTCTCCCTCTGCTCCCCCCCGCTCTCTCTCTCTCCACTCTGCCTTCCTCTCCCATTCTCCCTCCTCTTTCTATCCTCCCTCCCTACTCCTGTTTCTCACTCACTCTCGCTCCTTCGATCTCTCTGCTCTCCCTTCTTTCTCTCTCTCGCTCTCTTTTCTTGGTTCTCCCTCTATCGCTCCCTTTCCCTTCTCTCGCTCTGTCGATTAAACTCTCTCCCCTCTTTCTCTTTCTCCCCCTCTCTCTGTCCCTCTCCCTCTCCCTCAGTGGCTTGCACAGATAGCAATAGCCATCAGATGAGCGTCTCTGTCTGAGAGCTGAGCTGCCCCAACACACACAATGTGGGTGCGGGTGCATGTGCGTTGGTGGGAGACAGCAGGTTTAGCACATAGCGCAAACAGCATTTCTCTCAGTGGTTACCATGGTAAGGGAATGCTTCACATGCACAGGAGAGGAGAGGCGGGAGGATAGAGATAAGGGGAAATAGAGATAGAGGAGGCAGGAGGATGGAGGATGGAGAACGAAGGGGGAAGATGGAGTGAAAGAGGAGGAGGAGAGAGAGGTGAGAGGGGGAGTGACAGAAGGACAAGTGGGGATGAGACAGAACTGAGGACGAAAGAGGAGAGATGAGAAGGGAGCGAATGAGATAGAGGAGAAAGGAGGTATGGAAGCTGGGGATTTCAGTTCAGTGCAGTTTCTGACTATCTGTTTACCTGCATTATTCTCCTTGATCCCTTCTGAGCCAGTGCCAGTGCTGATGCCAGCCCCAATGGAGCTCATAATCTTATCAATCTGAATGGAGAGAAGGAGAGAAGTGAGGAGCGAGAGGAGAGAGGAGAGAGAGGAGAGAGAAGGGAGAGAGAGGAGAGAGAGTTGCAATTTAGAAAATGTTCATGCTGCATCTCTAGCTGCCTATATGTAAATTGATGACATGGTCGTTATAAATTCAAATGAATGGCAATCAATCACCTTTGAATTTTATTGAGTTGACAGGCGAGGAGGACAGAGGAGACTGAAGGAGGAAAGAGGGAGATTTGTAGGAAGGAGGAAGAAGGGGAGGGAGAGAAAGGAGGGGAGAAGATGGATGGGAAAGCATGAAAGAGAGAAAAATAGTAATCATCTAGGTTACGGCTTCAGAAGCCTCTGTCCTCCTTTAAGCTCGTCTACAGGAGGATTCCACAGCAGGAATCTGACCCTAGACCTGCTGTTAAGCACTCAACTGTGCAGCGCAGCACCATACATCTGATAGGCTCAATGACTGCCTATGGGGGATACCACATGATTGCCGACTCACTGATCTAAGATCAGAGAGCTCACCCAAATTACACAACTCCTAATTTTAAAGTAGTCTATGGAATGGGAAAATTGGGATTCCCACATTGGGTTTGAGTACAAAAGCAATAGATCACTATTTGCTAAAGTTAGCAACATAGCTAAGAGTGAATGGATCCCATGTACACTTGTTTACATGCATGGCATCAATTTCAGGGTCAGTAAAACAGTACTAATTTAAAGGAGAAGTCCGCAGCTGAAACAATTACAAAGCGTTCTTCCCGCCACTGTAAGAAGCTGAGGGATGGGGCTAGAGAACTATAACCACTTCAATTCATAGAAAGAGCTATGGACTGAACAGATATCAAAATGATAGTTTTAAGCATGTTTTGAGGCTATATCTTACTTGTTCACATTTAATTTGTTTACAAACATTGGAGTAAAACAAGCTTATATTCTGGGTTCTGATGGGGTATGACAGTTGAACTAAGCTCATGAGGCATTTATAAGTTATATTCTTCAAGAATCAATGTGTATATTTAGTTAATTTATAAGTCCAAAAATGGATGTACCAACTGCCTGTTTAAGAGCACTATTCATATAAGCACATACAGTTCTTTAGTGAGCCTTCCCTTGTGGCCAGCCTCTTGCTTATAGCAGAACTGTCTCCACTCTTCTGGGAAAACTTTCCACTAGATGTTGGAACATTGCTGCGAGGACTTGCTTCCATTCAACCACAAGAGAATTTGTGAGGTGGGGCACTGATGTTGGGCGATTAGGCCTGGCTCGCAGTCGGCGTTCCAATTCATCCCAAAGGTGTTTGAAGGGGTTGAGGCCATGGCTCTGTCCAGGCAAGTCAAGTTCTTCCACACCTGTTGCCACAAAGTTGGAAGCACATAATCGTCTAGAATGTCATTGTATGCTGTAGCATTAAGATTTCCTTTCACTGGAACTAAGGAGCCCAAACCATGAAAAACAGCCCCAGGCCATTATTCCTCCTCCACCAAACTTTACAGTTGGCACTATGCATTCGGCAGATAGCGTTTTCCTGGAATCCGCCAACCCCAGATTTGTCTGTCGGACTGCCAGATGGTGAAGCATGATTCATCACTTCAGAGAACGCGTTTCCAAAGTCCAATGGCGGTGAGCTTTACACCACACTAGCCGACGCTTGCCATTACGCATGGTGATCTTAGGCTTGTGTGTAGTTGCTCGGCCATGAAAACCCAGTTCATGAAGCTCCTGACAAACAGTTATTGTGCTGACGTTGCTTCCAGAGTCAGTTTGGAACTCAGTAGTGAGTGCAACCGAATCCTACTATACAGCATATGACAAATTGGGATCATCACAGCCCTACTATACAGCATATGAAAAATTGGGATCATCACAGCCCTACTATACAGCATATGAAAAACTGGGATCATCACAGCCCTACTATACATCATATGAAAAATTGGGATCATCATAGCCCTACTATACAGCATATGAAAAGCTGGGATCATCACAGCCCTACTATACAGCATATGAAAAACTGGAATCATCACAGTCCTACTATACAGCATGTGACAAACTGGAAACACTCACAGTCCTACTATACAGCATATGAAAAACTGGAATCATCACAGCCCTACTATACAGCATATGAAAAACTGGAATCATCACAGTCCTACTATACAGCATATGAAAAACTGGAATCATCACAGTCCTACTATACAGCATGTGAAAAAGCCATATGATCATACACATCAATTAGATCACACATGTCAAACACACCCAGTATATTAGCCAATCAGCTTAAGTGTTTTGTTGCTATGTTCAGGAGTGCAGAATCCAGTCTAGAACAAGGCTCTACACTAATGAGGATGTTTTGGACTGTAAAGTGGCAATTAGTGAGGTTGATATCTTTCCATTTAATTGTATAGGCTGATCATATGTGTATGGAAGAGGTGGCTTAACGTGTGTGTGTTCCTGGGTGTGTTTCTGTGTATGAAGCTGGACTCCTTTTCCTGCATATCTTCACATCTGTCACCTCTCCAAACACACCCAAGGCACCCAAGAAAAGCATTAGTGGTGGTGTGTGCTGGTGTGTGTCTGTCTGTGTGAATAGTGTGATCAGTGACCAGAAGATCATTTGGCTGCGAGTCAGTGTGTATAATATTTCTACTAACCACTAATGCTTTTCTTGGGATGCCTTTACTTTCTATCTCTCTCTCTCCATCGCTGCATGCTTTTTTCATACCTTTTTTCATACCTTTTTTCTTTCTTTCTTACCTTTACCTTTTTTTACTTTATAGAAGGGAAAGTAAAGTAACCTGGACATTCATGTCGCCTTTCTCTTGGACCAGAAACGAATTGTGTAGAACAGACAGATAATTGACCAGGTCTTAATAGACCACGCCAAATAATTTATTCTTTGTTTAAGTTCTAGACATTACATTTCTATCTGACTGAACAGCAGCCACAGTGCATGCTTCTCTCACCTCCTCCCATTCAGCAGTGAAGGAGGGTGTTCTCTCTAGCTGTCCCCCAGGACTGGCGGTGTCCCCTGGGCTATGGCTTCCTCTCGGCCCCTGGCCCCTAGCCCCCCGAACCCCAGTGGTACTCCTCCTGAAAGAGACAGTCAACATACTGTCCATTACATCTACGTTTAACAATGGATCCATCAATTGGATCAATATCATTTATCAAGTTGGACTGTCTGTGGCTTGAAGCAAATTCTAAAGGTGAGGTTCTGTAACTGTCATTCCCCCAATGGTAAACAAACAAACAAACAAACGGTTACATTTACCAAGACCCACCCTCTCAGAGTAATACGCCTGGGGCAGTACTTTTTGACCGCAATTAACATTACACTTGACATTTCACACAAGATAAAGAGGGAATGGTAAAAATAACAGCACTGTTTCTCCATTAAAACGGGATATAAACACGACAACAGAACGTACCTGTATGGGCGACACAGCCACCAGGTTGGAGTCAGACTTGGACAGTGACTTGGAGAGCTTTAGGTCCAGCACACTGCGAGGTATGGATCTCATCCTGCCCAGGGTAAAGGCCCTGTCCTCGTACCCAGGCCCCGGTGCCCCCTCCCTGGGTCCGCCAGCTCCCAACACACCCCCCCTCACCACCACCGCCTCCCCGTTCCAACCATACGGCGAGGAGGAGGAGGGCGAGGCGCTCTGGGGGTTCTGATTAACCCGGGTGCGGAAGATGGTGCGATAGACTACCTGAGGCTTGGGGGGTCTCTCGTCTTTGAGGGGGTCTTTGGGGGTCTTCAGAGCCAACGCCTCGTTTCCTGTGTGAGGGATAATGAGGGGCGGTGGCAGTCCAATTACTAATTCAGGGGGCTGGGTTACCGAAGTGAGGTTGCCGTGGTTACAGAGCGTGGTTACCGGGCTGGTGTGGGGGTCCGAGGGTGTGTGTTTTCGGGCTTTGGGGTTGGTGTTGGAGGTGTAGAGGTGGTAGGGTGTGTCGGGTGTCTCGCAGGCCGGCGAGGAGCCGTGGAGGAGGCCGGCGAACTCTACGGGGACGAGGCTCTGTCGTCGCTCGTCTGGTAGTGGGAGTGTAGAGGCGGGGGGAGGGTTCTGCTGGTACGGCCCGTCGTCTGAGGAGAGAAAACACACACACAAGTTAATGTTGGAGTGCACCACACACACATTCCAGGTCCAACATACATACACAGACCCACAGATTGGTTGCACACACCATAACCATACCATAACCATACCATATCCATAACATATCATATCATATCCATACCATAACCATACCCATAACATAACCATTTCCATACCATATCCATAACCAATACCATATCCATATACCATAACCATACCAATCTAGAAAACACACAGCAATACAGAGGAAAGATGATCTATGTTAACACAACTAGAGAAAAACACATCAGAATCAGGATTAACAGAGAGAGAGAGTTAAAATAAAACAAAAGAGAGAAGAATGATAGAGGGAAACACATACATCTGCTGCTGCCCTGTCAAGATGCAGGCTCCTACGGTGCACACCACACAACTCCTGACACAGGTCTTACACGGCTGCCTGGTCAACATCACTGTGCGTGCAAGACCGAGAGAGAGCATGTGTGATGTATCAGTGTGTCTGGCCCATTGACTGAGTTCTGTGAGGTGTACTTAGAGCCAAATGGATGCTCTGAGAGAGACAGCCACTGTCTGTGTGCAGTGGGGTGAAAGAGGGATTGGGAGACAGAGAGAGGAGAGTCTTTCTGGTCTAACTCAGAAAGAGAGCTGGCCCGTATATCTATGTATGTGTGTATGTGTGTGATTCTGCCCGGGGATGGTGTACAGTGTTCTATTTAGTCTTCGTGCACGTACAGTGTCATCCTGAGGTCGCTGAGTACATTTTCCTCCAATTCAAATTTCTAAATCTTTATTGTCCATTCTTTTCATACACTCAATTCCCTACTCCAATATTCACCACAGATTCACAATGAGATTTGAGAGACATTAAACTCAATAAACAGAAACAGAGCTGTGTGTATCAGTGTGTGTAATATCAGCGAATACACAGTACCATGGTGAATACACAGATAATTACACAGTAAAGCTCTGAGAGGGAGACTTAATGCTACTGGATCTCACATGAGTCTGTTGGTTCTAATAATATAATTGTATAATGTTATGCACATATGCATCTTATAATCTATAAAGACATAAAAAGATTAGTCATTAGCTGGATACATCAGGGGAGATGCTGGCGCCAGGACATGGATAAAGGACTGGTGTGTGTGCGTGTGTGTGTGTGTATACAGTGTATTCACAAAGTATTCAGACCCCTTGGCTTTTTCCACATTTTGTTACATTACAGCCTTATTCTAAAATTGATTAAAAGGTTATTTTTCCTCTTCAATCTATACTGCCCTACCAAGCAAAAGGTAGAAACTGTTCATAGAGTGGAACTGAGAAAAAAGGCTTTTATTTACCTTGGTTTCGCAGCAACTTTATGCAGTTACTGCTGACATGAGCCGCATTTTCTCCAAAACACAATACAATAGAGGAAGGATACTTATCCACATGATTAAGCATGTATTTAACGCGGCAAAAACATTTACAAATTTTCGACCAAATGAGCAGCTACTGCCTTTTTCTAGGTAGGGCAGTATACACAATACCCCATAACGACAAAGGAAAAACAGGTTTTTAGAAATTCTAGATTTTCTTATGTTTTTTTTATATAAAAATGATCACATTTACATAAGTATTCAGACCCTTTACTCAGTACTTTGTTGAAGCACCTTTGGCGTCGATTACAGCCTTGAGTATGACGCTACAAGCTTGGCACACCTGTATTTGGTGAGTTTCTCCCATTCTTCTCTGCAGATCCTCTAAAGCTCTGCCAGGTTGGATGGGGAGCTATTTTCAGGTCTCTCTAGAGATGTTCGATCGAGTTCAAGTCCGGGCTCTGGCTGGGCCACTCAAGGACATTCAGAGACTTGTCCCGAAGCCACTCCTGCGTTGTCTTGGCTGTGTGCTTAGGGTCGTTGTCCTGTTGGAAGGTGAACCTTCGCCCCAGTCTGAGATCCTGAGCACTCTGGAGCAGGTTTTCATCAAGGATCTCTCTGTACTTTGCTCCGTTCATCTTTCCCTCAATCTTGACTAGTCTCCCATCATGCTGTGTCGCTGAAAAACATCCACACAGCATGATGCTGCCAGTACTATGTTTCCTCCAGCCGTGATGTTGGTATTCAGGCCAAAGAGTTCAATCTTGGTTTCATCAGACCAGAGAATCTTGTTTCTCATGGTCTGAGAGTTCTTTAGGGGGCTGTCATGTGCCTTTTACTGAGGAGTGGCTGCCGTCTTGCCACACTACCATAAAGGCCTGACTGGTGGAGTGCCTCAAAGATGGTTGTCTTTCTGGAAGGTTCTCCCCTCTCCACAGAGGAACTCTGGAGCTCTGTCAGAGTGACCATCAAGTTCATGGTCACCTCCCTGACCAAGGCCCTTCTCCCCCAATTGCTCAGTTTGGCCAGGCGGCCAGCTCTAGGAAGAGTCTTGGTCGTTTCAAACTTCTTCCATTTAATAACGATGGAGGCCACTGTGTTCTTAAGGATCTTCAATGCTGCAGAAATGTTTTGGTACCCTTCCCCAGATCTGTGCCTCGACACAATCCTGTCTCGGAGCTCTACGGACAATTGCTTCGACCACATGGCTTGGTTTTTGCTCTGACATTCCCTGTCAACTGTGGGACCTTGTATAGACAGGTGCGTGCCTTTCCAAATCATATCCAATCAATTGAATTTACCACAGGTGGACTCCAATCATGTTGTAGAAACATCTCAAGGATGATCAATGGAAACAGGATGCACCTGAGCTCAATTTCGAGTCTCATATCAATTCTAATCAATATTCTAATACAGAATAAGGCTGTAATCTAACAAAATGTGGAAAAAGTCAAGGGGTCTGAATACTATCAGAATGCACTGTATATATACAGTATATATAGAGAAAGAGAGAGACAGAGAGAAAGAAAGAGAGAGACAGAGAGAGTGAGTGAGTGAGTGAGTGAGTGAGTGAGTGAGTGAGTGAGTGAGTGAGTGAGTGAGTGAGTGAGTGAGTGAGAGAGAGAGAGAGAGAGAGAGAGAGAGTAGCAGCAGTTTGTGTGTGCGCATCTGTGTGTCTCAGTGGGCCCTGCTTGTCACGATCTCCGTGAGGGACAGACCAAGGCGCAGCGAGGTATCCAGTATACATTCTTTATTTATGACGTAACTGGCAAAAAGACAACAAAACAAAAACGAACGAAGATCGTAACATTGAACATAACACGAAAACCAACAAAGCTATGAACAAACAATAACCCACAAAACCCCTCTGAAAACTACAAACATATATATGGTTCCCAATTAGAGGTAACAACACACAGCTGCCTCTAATTGGGAACCATTACCCCAACATAGAAATGCAACACCTAGAACAAAAAAACCCTACACCAAAACGAAACTAAACACGCCAGCCTATAAATATCAGGCCTGAATGTGACAATACCCCCCCCCCCAAAGGCGCGGACTCCGACCGCGCCAAAAGTCCATTGGGGGGGTCTTCGGGTGGGCCTCCTTGTCCCAGGTGGCGGCTCCGGTGCCGGCTGTGCTGATGCGCACTGGGACTCTGGTGCGGGGAGCAGGAACGGGCCGTGCTGGGTTCACGGCGCGCACAGGGATCCTGGAACGTGGAACAGGGACAGGATGTGCTGAGTCCACGACGGGCACAGGGATCCTGGAGCATAGAGCTGCTTCCTGTGCTTGGCCCTCCTATGTTGAACATAATAAACAGCTCTCTATCTACCGGATGTGTACCAAACTCACTAAAAGTGGCAGTAATAAAGCCTCTCTTAAAAAAGCCAAACCTTGACCCAGAAAATATAAAAAACTATCGGCCTATATCGAATCTTCCATTCCTCTCAAAAATTTTAGAAAAAGCTGTTGCGCAGCAACTCACTGCCTTCCTGAAGACAAACAATGTGTACGAAACGCTTCAGTCTGGTTTTAGACCCCATCATAGCACTGAGACTGCACTTGTGAAGGTGGTAAATGACCTTTTAATGGCGTCAGACCGAGGCTCTGCAACTGTACTCGTGCTCCTAGACCTTAGTGCTGCTTTTGATACCATCGATCACCACATTCTTTTGGAGAGATTGGAAACCCAAATTGGTCTACATGGACAAGTTCTGGCCTGGTTTAGATCTTATCTGTCGGAAAGATATCAGTTTGTCTCTGTGGATGGTTTGTCCTCTGACAAATCAACTGTAAATTTCGGTGTTCCTCAAGGCTCTGTTTTGGGTCCACTATTGTTTTCACTATATATTTTACCACTTGGTGATGTCATTCGGAAACATGTTAACTTTCACTGCTATGCGGATGACACACAGCTGTACATTTCGATGAAACATGGTGAAGCCCCAAAATTGCCCTCCCTGGAAGCCTGTGTTTCAGACATAAGGAAGTGGATGGCGGAAAATGTTCTACTTTTAAACTCTGACAAAACAGAGATGCTAGTTCTAGGTCCCAAGAAACAAAGAGATCTTCTGTTGAATCTGACAATTAATCTTGATGGTTGTACAGTCTTCTCAAATAAAACTGTGAAGGACCTCGGCGTTACTCTGGACCCTGATCTCTCTTTGACGAACATATCAAGACTGTTTCAAGGACAGCTTTTTCCATTTACGTAACATTGTAAAAATCAGAAACCTTCTGTCCAAAAATGATGCAGAAAAGTTAATCCATGCGTTTGTAACTTCTAGGTTAGACTACTGCAATGCTTTATTTTCCGGCTATCCGGATAAAGCACTAAATAAACTTCAGTTAGTGCTAAACACGGCTGCTAGAATCTTGACTAGAACCCCAAAATTTGATCATATTACTCCAGTACTAGCCTCTCTACACTGGCTTCCTGTTAAGGCAAGGGCTGATTTCAAGGTTTTACTGCTAACCTACAAAGCATTACATGGGCTTGCTCCTACCTATCTTTCTGATTTGGTCCTGCCGTACATACCTACACGTACGCTACGGTCACAAGACGCAGGCCTCCTTACTGTCCCTAAAACAGCTGGAGGCAGGGCTTTTTCCTATAGAGCTCCATTTTTATGGAATAGTCTGCCTATCCATGTGAGAGACGCAGACTCGGTCTCAACCTTTAATTCTTTATTGAAGACTCATCTCTTCAGTAGGTCCTATGACTGAGTGTAGTCTGGCCCAGGAGTGTGAAGGTGAACGGAAAGGCACTGGAGCAACAAACCACCCTTGCTGTCTTTGCCTGGCCGGTTCCCCTCCACTGGGATTCTCTGCCTCTAACCCTATTACAGGGGCTGAGTCACTGGCTTACTGGTGCCGTGGCGGAGATCTTGTGGGCTATACTCGGCCTTGTCTCAGGATGGTAAGTTGGTGGTTGAAGATATCCTCTAGTGGTGTGGGGGCTGTGCTTCGCAGAGTGGGTGGGGTTATATCCTGCCTGTTTGGCCCTGTCCGGGGTTTCGGGCCGGACGGGCCACAGTGTCTCCCGACCCCTCTCCTGTCTCAGCCCCCAGTATTTATGCTGCAGTAGTTTATGTGTCGGGGGGCTAGGGTCCGAGTATTTCTTCTCTTATCTGGTGTCCTGTGCGAATTTAAGTATGCTCTCTCTAATTATCTGTCTCTTTCTTTCTTTTTTCTTCTTCTTCTCTCTCTCTCTCTCTCTCTCTCTCTCTCTCTCTCTCTCTCTCTCTCGGAGGACCTGAGCATTAGGACCATTCCTCAAGGCCTACCTGGCCTGATGACTCCTTGATGTCCCGAGTCCACCTGGCCGTGCTGCTTCTCCAGTTTCAACTGTTCTGCCTGTTTTATGAACATTTTAAAATCTTGTCCATGTTCTGTTATAATCTGCACCCGGCACAGCCAGAAGAGGACTGGCCACCCCTCACAGCCTGGTTCCTCTCTAGGTTTCTTCCTAGGTTTTGGCCTTCTAGGGAGTTTTTCCTAGCCACCGTGCTTTTACACCTGCATTGCTTGCTGTTTGGGGATTTAGGCTGGGTTTCTGTACAGCACTCTGTGACATCAGCTGATGTAAGGGGGGCTTTATAAATACATTTGATTTGATTTGATTTGACGTGGTGCGCGGAGCCGGAACAGGACGTGCTGGACTCTCTAAGCGCACAGGAGGCCTGGTGCGCGGAGCAGGGACTGGACGTACTGGGCTATCTAAGCATACAGGGGGCCTGGTGCCCGGAGCCGGAACAGGACGTGCTGGACTCTCTAAGCACACAGGGGGCCTGGTGCGCAGAGCAGGGACTGGACGTACTGGGCTATCTAAGCATACAGGGGACCTGGTGCGTGGAGCCGGTACTTCTCTCCCCGGCTGTTCACTCACCCTTGCCTCACGGATGATGGGAGCTGGAATGTCACTCACTGGGCTGTGGATGCGAACCGGAGACCCCACTCCTCCAGGTTGCACACTCACCCTAGCCCGACAGATGAGTGGCGCTGGAATTTCACGCACCGGCCTATGCATGCGCACTGGAGACACCGTGCGCAAAACTGCATAGCACGGTGTCTTCTCAGTGCGACGCCTCCCCAACGCCTCCTCCAAAGAGCACGAGGAGTTAGCTCAGGAGTCCTTCCTGAACCGGCCAAACTCCCCGTGTGCCCCCCAAAAATTTGGGGGGTGCCTCTCGGGTTTTCGCGCCAGGCGAGTCCCAACATCTCTCTCCCTCTCCGGGTTCCACGCTCCATATAAATCCTCGTAACTGCTCCGCTCAGCCCCCGCTACTCTTTTCTCCCTGGGGTGACGATGCTCCGCCGTCTTCTCCCAAGGTCCCTTACCAGCCAAAATCTCCTCCCAAGTCCAGAACTCCCGGGTCTCTCGCTGCTTGGTCCTTTCGTGGTGGGTTATTCTGTCACAATCTCTGTGAGGGACAGACCAAGGAGGGAGATGAGTGTCTCCAGTTTCAGTGATTTTTGTAGTTCGTTCCAGTCATTGGCAGCAGGGAACTGGAAGGAAAGGCGGCCAAAGGAGGAATTGGCTTTGGGGGTGACCAGTAAGATATACCTGCTGGAGCGCGTGCTACGGGTGGGTGCTGCTATGGTCACCAGCGAGCTGTGATAAGGCGGGGCTTTACCTAGAAGGGACTTGTAGATGACCTGGAGCCAGTGGGTCTGGCGACGAGTGTGTAGCGAGGGCCAGCCGACTAAAGCATACAGGTTGCAGTGGTGGGTGGTATAAGGGGCTTCGGTGACAAAGCGGATGGCACTGTAATAGACTGCATCCAGTTTGCTGAGTAGAGTATTGGAAGCTGTTTTGTAGATGACATCGCTGAAGTCGAGGATCGGTAGGATAGTCAGTTTTACTAGTGCAAGTTTGGCAGCATGAGTGAAGGAGAAATAGAAATAGAAAGCCGATTCTAGATTTTACTTTGGATTGGAGATGGAAGGAGTGTTTACAGCCTAGCCAGACACCTAGGTATTTGTAGTTGTCCACATATTCTAGGTCAGAGCCATCCAGGGTAGTGATGCTAGTCGGGCGGGCGGGTCGAGGCAGCGAATGGTTGAAAAGCATGCATTTGGTTTTACTAGCGTTTAAGAGCAGTTGGAGGCCAGGGAAAGAGTGTTGTATGGCATTGAAGCTTGTTTGGAGGTTAGTTAACACAGTGTCCAAAGAAGGGCCAGAAGTATACAGAATGGTGTCATCTGCATAGAGGTGGATCAGAGAATCACCAGCAGCAAGGGCAACATCATTGATGTATACAGAGAAGAGAGTCGGCCCAAGAATTGAACCCTGTGGCACCCCCATAGAGACTGCCAGAGGCCCGGACAACAGGCCCTCCGATTTAACACACTGAACTAGTTGGTGAACCAGGCGAGGCAATCATTAGAGAAACCAAGGCTGTTGAGTCTGCCGATAAGGATGTGGTGATTGACAGAGTCGAAAGCCTTGGCCAGGTCAATGAATACGGCTGCACAGTAATGTCTTATCGATGGAGGTTATGATATCGTTTAGTACCTTGAGCGTGGCTGAGGTGCACCCGTGACCAGCTTGGAAACCGGATTGCACAGCGGAGAAGGTACGGTGGGATTCGAAGTGGTCAATGATCTGTTTATTAACTAGGCTTTCAAAGACTTTAGAGAGGCAGGGCAGGATGGATATAGGTCTATAGCAATTTGGGTCTAGAGTGTCACCCCCTTTGAAGAGGGGGATGACCGCGGCAGCTTTCCAATCTTTAGGGATCTCGGACGATACGAAAGAGAGGTTTAGCAGACTGGTAATAGGAGTTGCAACAATGGCGGTGGATAGTTTTAGAAAGAGAGGGTCCAGATTGTCTAGCTCAGCTGATTTGTACGGGTCCAGGTTTTGCAGTTCTTTCAGAACATCTGCGATCTGGATTTGGGTGAAGGAAAAGCTGGGGAGGCTTGGACAAGTAGCTGCGGAGCTGTTGGCCGGGGTTGGGTTAGCCAGGAGGAAAGCATGGCCAGCCGTTGAGAAATGCTTGTTGAAATGTTCGATTATCCTGGATTTATCGGTGGTGACCGTGTTACCTAGCCTCAGTGCAGTGGGCAGCTGGGAGGAGGTGCTAGTGTTTTCCATGGACTTGACAATACTAAATAAATAACAACATGAAGAGTTCTCTATCCAAAATGGAGATGTATGGATAAACTACTTCTCCAATCTTTTTGCCTCTATAACAAAGAACAAACAGAAAAAACATATACATGATCAAATAACATCTTAGAATCAGCTATTTAAGACTACCAGAACCCACTGGATTCTCCAATTATATTGAATGAACTACAGGACAAAATACAACACAAAAAGGCCTGTGGTGTTGATGGTATCCTCAATGAAATGATAAAATATACTGACCACAAATTCCAATTGGCTATACTTAAACTCTTTAGCATCATCCTCAGCTCTGGCACCTTCCCTAATATGTGGAAGCAAGGACTGATCACCCCAATCCACAAAAGTATAGACAAATTTGACCCCAATAATTACCGTGGGATATGCATCAACAGCAACCTTGGGAAAATCCTCTGCATTATCATTAACAGCAGACTCGTACATATCCTCAGTGAAAACAATGTACTGAGCAAATGTCAAATTGGCTTTGTCCCAAATTACCGTACTACAGACCACATATTCCCTCTGGACTCCCTAATTGACAAACAAACAAACCAAAACAAAGGCAAAGTCTTCTCATGCTTTGTTGATTTCCAAAAAGCTTTTGACTCAATATGGCAGGAGGGTCTGCTATACAAATTGATGGAAAGTGATGTTGAGGGAAAAATATACGCATTATAAAATCCATGTACACAAACAACAAGTATGCGGATAAAATTGGCAAAAAACACACACAATTCTTTCCAGAGGGCTGTGCGGTCAAACAGGGATGCAGCTTGAGACCCACCCTCTTCAACATATATCTCAACGAATTGGCGAGGGCACTAGAACAGTCTGAAGCCCCCTGCCTCACCCTGCTAGAATCTGAAGTAAAATGTCTACGGTTTGCTGATTATCTGGTGCTTCTGTCCCCATTCAAGGAGGGCCTACAGCAGCACCTAGATCTTCTGCACACATTCTGTCAGACCCGGGCCCTGACAGTAATTCTCATTAAGACAAAAATAATGGCGTTCCAGAAAAGGTCTGTTGTCAGGACCACAAATTCAAACATCAGCGCCAGAAGTAACTTCCACAAAGCTGTGAACGATCTGAGAGAAGGGCCTTCTACGCCATCAAAAGGAACATCAAATTCGACATACCTATTAGGATCTGGCTAAAAGGATCAAAATCCTGAACAGAGTCGTTCAATTCTACAACCACCTAGAAGGAAGCGATTCCCAAAGCTTCCATAACAAAGCCATCACCTAGTGAGAGATGAACCTGGAGAAGACTCCCCTAAGCAAACTGGGCCTTATACACACAAGTGTAAAGGAATGAAAAAGAGTATGTACATATAAATATATGGATGAGCGATGGCTGACCGGCATAGGCAAGATGCAGTAGATGGTATAGAGTACAGTATATACATATGAGATGAGTAATGTAGGATATGTAAAAATTATATAAATGGCATCGTTTAAAGTGGCTAGTGATTTATTACATCCACTTTTTAATTATTAAAGTGGCTAGAGATTTGAGTCGATGGCCGAACGGCATAGGCAAGATTCAGTAGATGGTATAGAGTACAGTGTATACATTTGATATGAGTAATGTCGGATATGTAAACATTATATACACAATTGTTTAAAGTGGCTAGTGATACATTTGTTACATCCAATTGTCTATTATTTAAAGTGGCTAGAGATTTAAGTCAGTATGTTGGCAGCAGCCACTCAATGTTAGTGATGGCTGTTTAACAGTCTGATGGCCTTGAAATAGAAGCTGTTTTTCAGTCTCTCTGTCCCAGCTTTGATGCACCTGTACTGACCTCGCCTTCTGGATGACAGCGGGGTGAACAGGCAGTGGCTCGGGTGGTTGTTGTCCTTGATGATCTTTTTGGCCTTCCTGTGACATCGGGTGGTGTAGGTGTCCTGGAGGGAAGGTAGTTTACCCCCGGTGATGCGTTGTGCAGTCCTCACTACCCTCTGGAGAGCCTTGCGGTTGTAGGTGGAGCAGTTGCCGTACCAGCCGGTGATACAGCCCAACAGGGTTTGGTGACAAGCCAAATTTCTTCAGCCTCCTGAGGTTGAAGAGGCGCTGGACCATTTCAGTTTGTCCGTGATGTGTATGCCGAGGAACTTAAAACTTTCCACCTTCTCCACTACTGTCCCATCGATGTGGATTGGGGGGTGCTCCCTCTGCTGTTTTCCTGAAGTCCACGATCATCTCCTTAGTTTTGCTGACGTTGAGTGAGAGGTTATTTTCCTGACACCACACTCCGAGGGCCCTCACCTCCTCCCTGTAGGCCGTCTCGTCGTTGTTGGTAATCAAGCCTACCACTGTAGTGTCGTCAGCAAACTTGATGTTTGAGTTGGAGGTGTGCTTGGCCACGCAGTCATGGGTGAACAGGGAGGACAAGAGAGGGCTGAGAACGCACCCTTGTGGGGCCCCAGTGTTGAGGATCAGCGGGGTGGAGATGTTGTTTCCTACCCTCACCACCTGGGGCCAGCCCGTCAGGAAGTCCTGGACCCAGTTGCACAGGGCTGGGTCGAGACCTAGGGTCTCGAGCTTAATGACGAGTTTGCAGGGTACTATGGTGTTAAATGCTGAGCTGTAGTCGATGAACAGCATTCTTACATAGGTATTCCTCTTGTCCAGATGGGTTAGGGCAGTGTGCAGTGTGATTGCGATTGTGTCGTCTGTGGACCTATTGGGACGGTAAGCAAATTGGAGTGGGTCTAGGGTGTCTGGTAGGATGGAGGTGATATGATCCTTGACTAGTCCCTCAACAAACACAATTATAAATACAACCCATATTTATGTTAATTTATTTTCCCTTTTGCACACCCAGTCTTACAAGTGCACACCCAGTCTTACAAGTGCACACACAGTCTGAGACCTGATAGGGCCCCTGTTGCACCACACAGCATACCTGCATACCTCGCGGAACATGCATAGGCGCGCACGCACGCAGGCGTAGTCTTCCTGTTGACAGTTAACCATGGTAACGTATGTGTATTAATGTGTGTGTAAGTGCTCACGCGTACACGTGTGTGTATGTGTGAGTGTGAGACAGACAACTGCAGGCCCTTACTGTAATGTATTTACAATTCCAGAAACAGAGTTAAACCACCACATAATGGCCTTCTCTTCCATGACCCTCCCACCCACAACAATAGTATTCTACCACTCTTACAGGAAAGAGAGAGAGAAGGATGAAAAGGGATGATGAAAAAAGGCGAGAGAATGCCCTTTTCTCCTCACCCATCCTGCCCTGCCCTCTTCCCTCACTTTTCTCCTCCGTCCTGGGCAGGTGTTGTGAGCAATTGCACGCCCCCGCCCCAGCGAGATTAAAGAGGACATGTTTAATTGCTTGTTAACAAATGTTTACGGCGCCGTAATGAGCAGCCACCCGTTTCCTGCCAAGTATAGGCCTCCATTACTCTGAGGCCGCCGTCAGAGCTACACTGGGCTGGAAGGAGGGAGAGACAGAGAGAAAAAGGAGGGAGAAAATGACATTGAGATGGGGGAACTAAGTGACAGACAGATCACAAGAGGGCTGGGGGTGGAGACTGACAGATCACAAGAGGGCAGGGGGTGGAGAGACAGATTACAAGAGGGCAGGGGGTGGAGAGACAGATTACAAGAGGGCAGGGGTGGAGAGACAGATTACAAGAGGGCAGGGGGTGGAGACAGATTACAAGAGGGCAGGGGGTGGAGAGACAGATTACAAAAGGGCAGGGGGTAGAGAGACAGATTACAAGAGGGCAGGGGGTAGAGAGACAGATTACAAGAGAGCAGGGGGTGGAGAGACAGATTACAAGAGGGCAGGGGTGGAGAAACAGATTACAAGAGGGCAGGGGTGGAGAGACAGATCACAAGAGGGCAGGGGGTAGAGAGACAGATTACAAGAGGGCAGGGGTGGAGACTGATAGATCACAAGAGGGCAGGGGGTGGAGAGACAGATTACAAGAGGGCAGGGGGTGGAGACAGATTACAAGAGGGCAGGGGGTGGAGAGACAGATTACAAGAGGGCAGGGGTGGAGACTGATAGATCACAAGAGGGCAGGGGGTGGAGAGACAGATTACAAGAGGGCAGGGGGTGGAGACAGATTACAAGAGGGCAGGGGGTGGAGAGACAGATTACAAGAGGGCAGGGAGTGGAGAGACAGATTACAAGAGGGCAGGGGGTGGAGAGACAGATCACAAGAGGGCAGGGGGTGGAGAGACAGATTACAAGAGGGCAGGGGGTGGAGAGACAGATTACAAGAGGGCAGGGAGTGGAGAGACAGATTACAAGAGTGCAGGGGGTGGAGAGACAGATCACAAGAGGGCAGGGGGTGGAGAAACAGATCACAAGAGGGCAGGGGGTGGAGAGACAGATCACAAGAGGGCAGGGGGTGGAGAGACAGATTACAAGAGGGCAGAGGGTGTAGAGACAGATTACAAGAGGGCAGGGGGTGGAGACTGACAGATTACAAGAGTGCAGGGTGTGGAGACTGACAGATTACAAGAGGGCAGGTGGTAGAGAGACAGATTACAAGAGGGCAGGGGGTAGAGAGACAGATTACAAGAGGACAGGGAGTGGAGAGACAGATTACAAGAGGGCAGGGGGTGGAGAGACAGATTACAAGAGGGCAGAGGGTGGAGAGACAGATTACAAGTGGGCAGGGGGTGGAGAGACAGATTACAAAAGGGCAAGGGGTAGAGACTGACAGAGTGAAAAAATAAGATTGTATGAAAGAGAGAGAGAGATAGAAAGAGAGCATGAGAGAGTGAGAACACTATAGGAAGGTATTATAGCAGTAGGTAGGCAGTATTATTCTCAGTGTAGTCTTAGAGGGAACATTGAGTCTCTAGTGCAAGTCAACAGCAATGACCAATACACCCACAATCACAACTCCCATAATCACAAAAAGATTGCAGTGACCAAAAATCCAGTTGATTCTCCGAACAGTTTTGTCTGTTTCTAGAACTGTGACTGTGCTACAAGATTGATACACTGACTCTTCACCATGAAATGAAACTGACCAAATGATCTCAACACAATATGAGTTCTGTCAGTCCAACCCCAGACATGCATGCACATACTGGTAGACATGCACACGCTCAATTTCATTACATTTCTAATACATTGGGGTGTTATCCTGTCTAAAGGGGGACAACATCTGATACAATCTTGTTTATTTTTACCGGGCGCGGCGACTTGTTGAGCTTATTAAAAACTACACAGCAATATCAGACGTGTCTGTCATCCTTTAGATGAAAGGGGCCTGTCTGGCTGCTTTATGAATTATGATTTGCTTTGTGCTGCTGCAACCTTACGCTAGGCTAAGGGTGCTAGGCTAAAGGCACTAGGCTAATGGTGCTAGGCTAATGCTACACTAACAAGCTACTTGATGTAAAAATGTTTTCCAAGTGAGAGACTTCTGCTAATGTAGCAGGAATTCCTTGTTCTTATCTGAGCTCTGAGGCTTTTGTTAGCGCCCAGTGCCTTAGCTAGAAACATTAAAAAGCCATAACCTAGCCTGCAACAAAGTTCTAGCGTTACATGCTAAAAGCAATACATATCTTCCATATAAAGTGCTAGCGTCTCGCTAACAGGTGTAAACAGGTCTTCCATAGCAGCACCAGTCACCTCAGGGGGGAGATTAAAGATGTAAGTAGACCCTTGTAGTTGTGTAGGCTACATTCTTTCATGTGTGATAGCCCTGAGAATCGATCTAGACTACCTAGACCGAAAGGGGAACCACAGGGACTGTGAAAAGATATTGAATTCACACTTGCATTCTTGCTCTACGTATGCTGGGATATCACCACAGCAACCAGTTTATCTCCCACTGGCAGTGGGTAACCCGTTTTGTTGTCGAGTGATGTGAGGAACAAGAGTTAGATTTTGGGGGAATGATGTAAAAGAGACAAATAATATTACATTGCCACACCAGACACGCAACAGACACAAATAAATCCTATAGCTAAGTGAATAAAAATACTAATAAAATACACTTAATCAAGAAAAATGAACAAATATCAGAACGAGCAATGTCAGAGACCGGAATATACAGTTGAAGTCTACATACACTTAGGTTGGAGTCATTATTAAAACTTGTTTTTCAACCACTCCACAAATCATTTGAGTAAATTGGAGGTGTACCTGTGGATGTATTTCAAGGCCTACCTTCAAACTCAGTGTCTCTTTGCTTGACATCATGGGAAAATCTAAAGAAATCAGCCAAGACCTCAGAAAAAAATTGTAGACCTCCACAAATCTGGTTCATCCTTGGGAGCAATTTCCAAATGTCTGAAGGTACCACGTTCATCTGTACAAACAATAGTACGCAAGTATAAACACCATGGGACCACGCAGTCGTCATACCGCTCAGGAAGGAGACACGTTCTGTCTCCTAGAGATGAACGTATTTTGGTGCGAAAAGTGCAAATCAATCCCAGAACAACAGCAAAGGACCTGGTGAAGATGCTGGAGGAAACAGGTACAAAGGTATCTATATCCAAAGGTAAAACGAGTCCTATATCGACATAACCTGATAGACCGCTCAGCAAGGAAGAAGCCACTGCTCCAAAACCGTCATAAAAAAGCCAGACTACGGTTTGCAACTGCACATGGGGACAAAGATCGTACTTTTTGGAGAAATGCCCTCTGGTCTGATGAAACAAAAATAGAACTGTTTGGCCATAATGACCATCGTTATGTTTGGAGTAAAAATGGGGAAGCCGAAGAACACCATCCCAACCGTGAAGCACGGGGGTGGCAGCATCATGTTGTGGGGGTGCTTTGCTGCAGGAGGGACTGGTGCACTTCACAAAATAGATGGCAACATGAGGAAGGAAAATGATGTATATATTGAAGCACCATCTCAAGACATCAGTCAGGAAGTTAAAGATAGGTCGCAAATGGGCCTTCCAAATGGACAATGACCCCAAGCATACTTCCAAAGTTGTGGCAAAATGCCTTAAGGACAACAAAGTCAATGTATTGGAGTGGCCATCACAAAGCCCTGACCTCAATCCCATAGAACATTTTTGGGCAGAACTGAAAAGGCATGTGCGAGCAAGGAGGCCTACAAACCTGACTCCGTTACACCAACTCTGTCAGGAGGAATGGGCCAAAATTCACCCAACTTATTACGGGAAGCTTGTGGAAGGCTACCCGAGACGTTTGACCCAAGTGAAACAATTTAAAGGCAATGCTACAAAATACTAATTGAGTGTATGTAAACTTCTGACAGACTGGGAATGTGATGAAAGAAATGAAAGCTGAAATAAATCACTCTCTATTATTCTGACATTTCACATTCTTAAAATAAAGTGGTGATCCTAACTGACCTAAGACCTAAGGAATTTTTACTAGGATTAAATTGTCTGGAATTGTGAAAAACTATATATACACACATACACATATAAAGGTGTGTTTTGTATGTAAACATTATTAAAGTGACCAGTGTACAATGACTAGAATACAGTATGTACATTATATACAGTGCCTTCAGAAAGTATTCATTCCCCTTGACTTATTCCACATTTTGTTGTGTTGTTACAGCCTGAATTCAAAATGGATAAAATACAATTGTTTCCTCACCCATCTACACACAATACCCCATAATGACAAAGTGAAAACATTTATTTTAAAATTTTAGAAAATGTATTGAAAATTAAATACAGAAATATCTAATTTACATAAGTATTCACACCCCTGAGTCAATACTTTGTAGAAGCACCTTTGGCAGCGATTACAGCTCTAAGAGTCTCAGAGGTTTCCACACATTACTTTCAAAATTCTTCAATCTCTGTCAAATTGGTTGCTGATCATTGCTAGAAACCATCTCTCGACCATAGATTTTCAGCAGATTTAAGTCAACATTTGTAACTTGGCCACTCAGGAACATTCACTATCTTTTTGTTAAGTAACTGTAAGCAACAGTGTAGATTTGGCATTGTGGTTTAGGGTATTGTCCTGCTGAAAAGTGTCTGGTGGAAAGCAGACTGAAACAGGTTTTGCCTGCGCTTAGCTCCATTCTGTTTCATCCGGAAAACTCCCCCATTGTTAATGACTACAAGCATACCCAAAACATGAAGCAGCCACCACTATGCTTGAAAATATGGAGCGTTTTTGCAGTATTACTTAATGCCTTGATGCAAACAGGAATATTTTTATTCTGTACAGGCTTCCTTCTTTTCTATCTGTCAATTAGGTTAGTATTGTGGAGTAACTACAATGTTGTTGATCCATCCTCAGTTCTCCTATCACAGCCATTAAACTCTGTAACTGTTTTAAAGTCACCATTGGTGAAATCCCTGAACGGTTTCCTTCCTCTCCGGCATCTGAGTTAGGATGGACGCCTGTATCTTTGCAGTGACTGGGTGTATTGATACACCACCCAAAGTGAAATTAATAACACACTCAAAGGGATATTCAATTTCTGCTTATTTTTATTTTGACCCATTTACCTATAGGTGCCTTTCTTTGCGAGGCATTGGAAACCTCATTGGTCTTTGTGGTAGAATCTGTGTTTGAAATTCACTGCTTGACTGAGGGACCTTACAGATAATTGTATGTGTGGGGTACAGAGCTGAGGTAGACATTCACAAATCATGTTATACACTATTATTGTACACAGAGTGAGTCAATGCAACTTCATTTTTACTCCTGAACTTATTTAGGCTTACCATAACAAAGAGGTTGAATACTTATTGACTCAATACATTTCAGCTTTTGATTTTCCATTAATTTGTAAAACATTTTGAAAAACATAATTCCACTTTGACATTATGGGGTACTGTGTGTAGGCCAATGACCCCCCCTCATTTTAAAATCAGGCTGTAACACAGAAGAATTTGTAAAAGATCAATGGGTGTGAATACTTTCTGAAGACCCTGTACATACCTATGGGAATGTGTGTGTCCCTGAAGATTATATGTGTGGGTTCTGTGCAGTGCCTTCCCATTGGTGGTTTAAAGGTTATCAGTGGAGTCTCTTAATGACACTGCTGGGCCCGGCCAATGTTCATTAAGCATTCAATTAAACCATCCACTGACAGTGCCTCAGGGGGAGACAGAGTGCTACGTGTACCACAACATCATAGAGGAATGTCGGGCCGTCACTGACGCACTGCTATTCTATTCTCCATAAGTTGGTTTTCATATTTTCTACCTTAACCTGCCCTGTACATTGTTTTGTTCTACACTATTGTGTTCTATACATATCTACTCAAATATATTTGAGTTAGTGCAGTTCGACGACTGTTGTTTTTCTCTTTAAGATCTTTGCCATACGTTGGTTAGCATAGAAAACCTCTAGCTTTGCCTGATGGTTGGAGATGTGTGAAGGGGTTGGAATGTCCTCTGTGGAAAAGTTCCATTCCTCTCTACTCTACTTATCTGCCCTCTATTCTGTTCTACTGTCAGAGGCTCTAGACATGAGTCACCATAACCTGGAGTCAGTCAGTCCATAAAGACACCGCTAAGAGGGCCAGAGGAAGATTACAGAGAGACAAAAGAGAGAGAACGACAGAGGAGTCCTCTTTTTGTTCCTCAATACATGTGGGAGAGAAAGATAGAGGGAAGAAGAAGAGACCCATTAGGCAAAAACTGGTTGACACAACGCTGTTTCCACGTCATTTCAACAAGCAAAAATCTATGTGATGACGTTGAATCAACGTGGGAAACCGATTGGATTTGCAAAGAGTCAACAATGTAAGAGAATTTCCTCCTTTTTTCACCCAACCTTTAACCTAAATCCAATGAAATGGTGACATTTTTTCTTGTTGATTTCACATTGAATTCACGTTAGTTGACAACTCAACCAAATGTAAATCAAAACGAGACGTTGAAATGAGGGGCAGACAGGCAGGTCAGTTAGTAATCAGTCTAGGAATGGATGAATACATACATCAGCCCCAAATACACACACATGATATAGACCAATCAGAACCCTGCTTACTGTAATTACAAAATCATGGACAGAGCAGAAAACGGTGCGGGAAGCTCAGCTTGACAAAACAAACGTTTCTTTAGAGAGAACGTGTGATCAAAAAGGGTCAGATTCTCTTTAATAAAACTCTTCATTAGAATCTCAGCGGGAGATACCAGCACTGCTTTACTACTGCCTTCGTGCTAGCTGGGGGCTCTCTCTTTCTTGGTGCTCACTCACAGCCACAGAATTCACACCCATCTTCCTCGTTGAGATATGCCCCAAATTGGAAAAAGCCAATAGCGTCAGTCTTGGTCAGATTTTCATTCTGCTGATGTTATTGTTTGTTGTGTGTGATGTTGTCATCTTGTAAAGCGTACCTTTAATTGACTGCCTCATTCAAAGGAGGTGTACAATGTGTGATTTTTTACACCTAGCCACACAGCAGCCAGAGGTGGAGTGTGGTGACAATTGGTGGGGCAGTCATATAATTGAATATAAGTGAGGACAATCAAAGTCCCATAAAACACTGGTCTATTCCGGTCTGTTGAGAACATGGTGTACAGGCCAAGATGGGCGAGTCACTCACCTAAATGCACAAACACACACATGCACAGAGACTAAAAGAGCCACAAGGGACCAAAGGGATTGATGGTGTGTGTCCAGGATTAATGGCGGTCTTTGGAGTCCCTGCGGCCCCTGTGAGTTCTTATATTCATTTGTCCTGTTTCGCTGCATGTACAACTGGGTAACCTGTACGAGCGCGAGGTGTGAAATGGAAATGTGTTTTTTTGCATATCCCAACTCCCCCGAGACACCCTCGGAGAGTGGGGCCACGGTCATGTGTGTCTGTGCTTGTGTGTGTGTGTGTACGGTTACTGAATTTGTGTGTGTGTCTGTGTTTGTGTGTGTGTGTGTGTGTGTGTGGGGGGTCCTGAATTTGTAAAAGTGCATTCTCTTAGAATCAATCAAGCCCACTGAGACAAAGACCTCCTTGAGAGGGGGAAGGGCTTGTTTCTGGACCGGGCCATAGGCTTTCACTTATTCAATGATGTCTGATTACCTCAAGGAAGGGCGTACGAAAGGAAGGAAGGTCATAAGAAAGGAAGGAAGGAATCCTTAGGAAAGAAAGAGGGGCAGTTTTAGGTCTTCTAAAATAAGACAGTAATCAACCACCCCACTGTACACTTCATATTTACATTACAGCCCTTCCTGTGTACACAGTTGATTTACATCCTGTTTACCTGACATTGCGGTGAAAAAAAGATAAGTAAATTAAGTTTAAGACCACTGCTGTACAGTATGTTACTGTTGTCCTTCTGTCAAAAGAAAACAAATCCAGGCTTACACAGGAAAGCGCGCGCACACACACACACACACTAAGGCTGCTGCAGTCACCTGCTGCTGGAGTGGTACTGCAGTGTTGACATGCCAGAGGGAACATCTCTGCCTGCCATAGCAAAACTAGCAAAACGTTACATAAAGGTTCTTCTGAAACATCCACTCTACCACCTACAGATGCTAATGCTATTCTCGCTATAAATAGCCAGCTTTCTGCCGCCCACCCACGCAGGTGGCTTACACCTACCCTGTAGCAGAGGGGACGTTGTGTAAATGTTTGGTCAGTGTTGCTCCAGCGTTGAGCCGCTGTTTGGCTAGCACAGGAGAGCTTTTGAAAAATGAGAGAGGGATGGAGGCAGGAAGGAGACCTTTTATGGTTGGGTGGAAAAATGTATTTCCTTCTATCGCACTCTGGCTTTCTCTCTCCCCCCTCTTCTGCTGTAGTTTGTTTGTCTCTCTCTCTCTCTCTCTCTCTCTCTCTCTCTCTCTCTCTCTCTCTCTCTCTCTCTCTCTCTCTCTCTCTCTCTCTCTCTCTCTCTCTCTCTCTCTCTCTCTCTCTCTCTCTCTCTCTCTCTCTCTCTCTCTCTCTCTCTCTCTCTCTCTCTCTCTCTCTCTCTCTCTCTCTCTCTCTCTGCTTGCTGTTACCACGGAAACAACACAACGGACCTTATAAAGCTAATAAGAGAGAGCAGGAGGGGAGAGGAACATTTAAAAAAGCGCATAAAAAAATTAAATGGGCGCAGATCTATTCCTGGAGATGGACCTGGGGGCTGTTTACGGATAGAGGGATGCTGGCGAAAGAGAGGAAGAGAGAGAGCGAGAGGCAGAGAGAGAGAGAGAGAGATAGACAGTTGTTTCTCTGGTGGCGCGTTGTGATGTATCAGATTTGATGTGCCAGCCATGTTTGCTGGTGTCTGTTGAATAGTGGAAATGGAGTGTGCGCGTGCGCGCGTGTGTTTTCACATTTGTGTGTGTGTGCGAGTGTATGTGACTGTATCTGTGGTTAAAAAAGGTTGCTTATATTTGTCCTGCTTAAAGCTGCAATATGTAACTTTTTGGGCAACCCGACCAAATTCACATAGACATTTTAGTTATAGATCTGTCATTGAATGGGGTGGCAGGTAGCCTAGTGGTTAGTGTTGTGCCAGTAACCGAAAGGTTGCTAGATCGAATCCCTGAGCCGACAAGGTAAAAAGCAGTTAACCCATTGCTCCCTGGTAGGCCGTCATTGTAAATAAGAATTTGTTCTTAACTGACTTGCCTCTTAAATAAAGGTTAAATAAAAAATAAATAAACAAAATTGAAAGCAAGTCTAAAAAGTGGTTGATCTGTTCCATTTCTATGCTTCCCATTCATAAGTTTTCATTTTGCGTCTTTTACTTTCAGTTTTGTACACCAGCTTCAAACAAACTGACAATACAATATTTTTGGTTATTGAAAAGATATTTCACAGTGGTTTATATGATACAATGATTCTCTACACCCTCTCAGAATTGCTTGTTTTGTCACATAAACAGGAATTAGGTGAACTATTAGAATTTTTGCAACCAGGAAATATATTGCACCTTTAACTGCATGTACAACTGGGTAACCTGTACGAGTGTGGGGTGTGAAACAGAAATGTCCACGAGACACCATGGCAGAGTGGAGCCAGGGATGTGCAGCTAGCCTCTGATCTGCTTCTTCATAAATAACCAAATGAGACGTGATACACACACACGCACGCCTGATAATCATCTGTTTCACATACAAAAAGATAAACACATACACACACTTGATCATGGTCTCTCTCTCTCTCTCTGAATACAACTATGGAGAAAGAGAAGGACATACTATTCTCCTCTCTTCTCCTCTCTCCTCTAGTCACCTCTCCTTATCTCGCCCCCCTTTCTCCTCTCTGGTGAGATGTGGGTGGGTGACAGCCACGTCACCTGGTACTCATTACCATGAGCTCATACTGTACAATGCCATTGTTGAATACTTTTTTCTGATTGGCTTGAAGGGTATTCTAGAGCGTGCATTATTTCCCTATAACACACAGTACTTGCACGGTAGAATTAAATGGCTATAAATCATTCTGTTTGAGCTGCTTTTGAAAGCAACATCACGCACACGCACACGCACAGACACAGACACAGACACAGACACACACAGACACAGACACACACAGACACACACAGACACAGACACACACAGACGCACGCGCGTAGCACAGCACTGTTTGTGTACAGTAGATCTGAAATGACTGGACAGGTCTAAACAATAACATTGGAAGGCAAGGTGAGGTTGGTTTAATATTTCTTACATTACATCTTTCCATTCCTCTCAGATCTACAATAGCATCTACAAGAGGTGGCTAGAGGGTAGAGGTCGGTTTGACTTTGGATGACACCCATGTAAGGTGGTAGGACCAGAGAATGATATTGGATGAAGAATGACACTGATCCAGACCTTATCTACAGCTGAGTTACCTCTGGCTGATTTCAGGTGTCACAAAAGCCAGACAGAATCAATCTATCGCCGAGGTGTCATCCCTCAAGGTCTCCGTGAATTAGGACGCCAGAGTGAAAAAGAGAAAAAAGCCTTGAGGTAAAATGCAGAGGAAGGTGAAATAAAGATTTGAAAATTGTGTCCAGATGGAAACTTCCAGATCCACTATATGCAAAGGGAAGAGGAAGGAAGAAGATGGATAAAAATTCCCCAAAAGAGTGAAAAGACAATTTCATAGGGGCTAATTGTCTGTTTCCAGTATTTGTCCAATTAAAAGCTACAAAATCTATATAAATGGAGATGACATGATCCCTGATTCTCTACAAGTCATATGTCCAAAATCAGTTCCTGGGTACCTGTGAGGGGGCAGTCGTCGTTGGAGCCGGGTGAGTCCTGGTTGGGGCTGACTGGCGGGCTGGCAGGGGGGCTGGTGCTGAAGCTGGCGTAGCCCAGGGACGAGCTCACCTCGGAGGGATCACAGCTGTGGTTGACTGGCCTCTGGTTCTGGACATCCAGGGAGGAGGAGAGGGAGGTCCGCTGTTTGGGCTGGAGGGAGAGATGGAGAGGGCGAGAGAGGAGAACAAAGGCAATGTTAGCAGATGTGGCCAAGCACTGTGATTGTGTGTGTAACTTAGAGACTTTTCACATAAGAATTCAGTACCGTGCTGTGATTCACTGGAGTGATGCTGAGAATTCCAATATGTTTTTTGTTGAATAGAGGGATATGTGAAAGTACCCTGTGAGCTGTGCACTGGAGGAGCAGGACTCTTGCAAAAGAACACAGGAATTATTAAATGAGGATTATCTCCACTTCCTCTCACATCATCACAAAAGTCCAGGTCTCATGACACACTCATTAGCCTGTGTGTGTGTGTGTGTTCTAGTTATATTTCAAGGAGCTAGAGCAAAGTGGGTGTTTGCATGACTTCACGATAACTGTACAACACCTACATGCACGCCCGCGCACACACACACACGCACACACACACACTTGAAATTCCAGAGATGGAAAACAAATGTAGTGAGAGAGTGAAAGCTGTAATGCAGACATAGATACAGACACTTTACATAACACACCATTTACAGCCAGTAGAATAACTACTGCTGCTGTAGATTACTGTTCACACACACACCCACTGATCTTACAGGCACACAAAACGCAGGCCAGTGTGTCTGCAAGAACTCAAGGTTTGCGTATTGAGAGTAAGAGGAAGGGGTCGATGTGGCAGGTTGTCAAGACAACGCCACCTCAGGGGACTAAAAGTTCTGGAACAGTGACACAGACAGAGAGACAGGTAGAGAGGTTGATGGAGAGAGAGGGGGAGAGAGAAAGATAGCGATGGATGAAAAGGTGGATATTAATGGGGAGAGAGAGAGAGAGAGAGAGAGAGAGAGAGAGAGAGAGAGAGAGAGAACGATAGGAGAGAACAGTAAAGGTGAAGTAAAAAGAAAACAAAGTCATCTTCCACTCTTCCAAAGACATCCCTTTCTACCAGTGGGCCAAAGGGGAATACAACAGAAGCATCACTATCCTATAGAGAGTTAGTGGGCAATACATCAACTAGAAGTGATCAGAGTGACAGGCGGAGTACAGAGCCAATGATAGTTTCACTTGAGTTTCACTTGAGGCCAATAGGGAATAGTCAGAGTACGGTGGGACGGGCAGTGTCAGGTAGCATGGTAATACATAGGGAAAAGCTGACAGAATGTACAGTGCCGTGAAAAAGTATTTGCCACCATTTATCTATTTTTGCATATTTTCGATACTGAATGATATCTGATCTTCAACTAAAACATATTATTAGATAAAGGGAACCTGACTTTATCATCCAAAAAGTTGACTCAAGTTTGCCAAAAAGTACCCGGAAGCACTTGGATGATCATCAATACTCTTGGAAGAATGTTCTATGGACAGATGATTCAAAAGTATAACTTTTTGGGCAACATGGGTCCCATTATGCCTGGTGAAAACCAAACACTGCATTCCACAGTAAGAACCTCATACCAACGGTCCAGCATGGTGGTGGCAGTGTGACGGTTTGGGGATGCTTTGCTGCCTCAGGACATAGATGACTTGCTTTAATAGAAAGAACCATGAATTCTGCTCTGTATCAGAGAATTCTACTGGAGAATGTCAGGCCATCAGTCTGTGAGCTGAAGCTGAAGCGCAGCTGGGTCATGCAGCAAGACAATGATACAAAACACACAATCAAGTCTACATGAAAATGGCTAAAAAGACACACATTTGAAGTTTTGGAATGGCCTAGATTAGAATGGCCTAGATTGGAATGGCCTAGATTAAGTCCAGACCTAATCCCAATTGAGAGGTTGTGACAGGACTTGAAACGAGCATGATGTAATGGCGCCGAAGAGGATGGCTGACGTTTTACATGCCCGTAACCAATTGAGCAATTTTGTTAGTTTTTTTTTGCGTTGTTTGTAACTTATTCTTTTTACTTATTTTGTACATAATGTTGCTGCTACCATCTCTTATGACCAAAAATAACTTCTGGACAACAGAACAGGGATTACTCACCACGAACTGGAAGAAGCTTTTTCCTTTAACGAGTAAAAACGAGAAAGATATACTGCTCTCCCGGGAACAGGCCCAAATCACCGTCATTTGCGTGAAGAAAAGACGGAGGAAAAGAGGACGCAGATCAGGCTGTCTTTGAGAATCCATAGGCGAGCGAGTAAACTCCCACCGCCATCAATTCTACTTTCTAATATGGAAAATAAAAGAATGATCTACGATTACGATGATCCTACCAACGGGACATGTAAAAAACTGTAATATCTTATGTTTCACCGAGGCGTGGCTGAACGACAACACGGATAATACAGAGCTGGAGGGATTTTCAATGCGGCGACAGAACAGAGAAGCTACGTCTGGTAAGACGAGGGGTGGGGTGTGTGTCTTTTTGTCAATAACAGCTGGGGCGCGATGTCTATTATTAAAGAAATCTCAAGGTATTGCTCGCCTGAGGTAGAGTACCTTATGATAAGCTGTAGACCACACTATCTACCAAGAGAGTTCTCATCTATATTAATCGTAGTCGTCTATTTACCACCACAGACCGATGCTGGCACTAAGACCGCACTCAACCAACTCTATAAGGACATAAGCAAACAAGAAAATTCTCACCCAGAAGTGGCGCTCCTAGTGGCAAGGGACTTTAATGCAAGCAAACTTAAATTAGTTTTACCAAATCTTTACCAGCATGTCACATATGCAACCAGAGGGACTAGACCACCTTTACTCCACATACAGAGAAGCATACAAAGCTCTCCCCCGCCCTCCATTTGGCAAATCTGACCATAATTCTATCCTCCTGATTCCTGCTTACAAGCAAAAACTAAAGCAGGAAGTAGCAGTAACTCGCTCAATACGGAAGTGGTCAGATGACGCGGATGCTATGCTACAGGACGGTTTTGCTAGCACAGACTGGAATATGTTATGGGATTCATCCAATGGCATTGAGGAGTATACCACCTCAGTCATCGGCTTCATCAATAAGTGCATCAACGACGTCGTCCCCACCGTGACCGTACGTACATATCCCAACCAGAAGCCATGGATTACAGGCAACATCCGCATCGAGCTAAAGGCTAGAGCTGCCGCTTTCAAGAAGCAGGACACTAATCTGGACACCTATAAGAAATCCCGCTATGCCCTCAGACGAACCATCAAACAAGCAAAGCATCAACACAGGATTAAGATTGAATCCTACTACACCGGCTATGATGCTCATCGGATGTGGCAGGGCTTGAAAACTATTACAGACAACAAAAGAAAACCCCAGGCGCGAGCTGCCCAGTGACGTGAGCCTACCAGACTAGCTAAATGCCTTTTATACTCACTTCGAGGCAAGGAACACTGAAGCATGCACGAGAGCACCAGCTGTTCTGGATGACTGTGTGATAACGCTCTCGGTAGCTGATGTGAGCAAAACCTTTAAACAGGTCAACATTCACAAATCCGCGGGGCCTGATGGATTACCAGGATGTGTATTCAAAGCATGTGTGGACTAACTGGCAAGTCTCTTCACTGACATTTTCAACCTCTCCCTGACTGAGTCTGTAATACCTACATGTTTCAAGCAGACCATCATAGTCCCTGTGCCCATGGAAGCGAAAGTAACCTGCCCAAATGATTACTGCCCAGCAGCACTCATGTCGGAAGCCATGAAGTGCTTTGAAAGGCTGGTCATGGCTCACATCAACAGCATCTTCCCGGATACCCTAGACCCACTCCAATTCGCATACCGCCCCAACAGATTCACAGATGACGCAATCTCGATCGCACTCCACACTGCCCTTTCCCACCTGGACAAAAGGTACACCTATGTGAGAATGTTATTAATTGACAACAGCTCTGCATTCAACACCATAGTGCCCACGAAGCTCATCACTAAGCTAAGGAACCTGGCACTAAACACCTCCCTCTGCAACTGGATCCTGGACTTCCTGATTGTGGACTACAGGAAAAGGCGGACCTAACAAGCCCCCATTAACATCAACAGGGCTGTAGTGGAGCGGGTTGAGAGTTTCAAGATTCTTGGTGTCCACATCACCAACAATCGATCATGGTCCACACACTCCAAGACAGTCGTGAAGAGGGCACGACAACACCTTTCCCCCTCAGGAGACTGAAAATATCCAGGACCTATATAATAGGCAGTATCAGAGGAAAATCCATAAAATTGTCAGAGACTCCAGTCACCCAAGTCATAGACAGTTCTCTCTGCTACAGCAAGGCAAGCGGTACCGGAGCGCCAAGTCTAGGATCAAAAGGCTCCTTAACAGCTTCTACCCCCAAGCCATAAGACTGCTGAACAACTAATCAAATGGCCACTGGACTATTACATTGACCCCCCCCCCTCCATTTGTTTTTACACTGCTGCTACTCGCTGTTTATTATCTATGCATAGTCACTTCACCCCTACCTACATGTACAAATTACCTCTTACCTCTAACTTGATCTATCCCCGCACACCGACTCGGTACCGGTGCCCCCTGTATATAGCCTTGTTATTGTCAGGTTATTGTGTTACTTTTTATCATTTTTTACTTTCGTTTATTTGTTAAATATTTTCTTAACTCTTCTTGAACTGCACTGTTGGTTAAGGGCTTGTAAGTAAGTGTTTCACGGTAAGGTGTACATGTGACAAATAAAGTTTTATTTTATTTGAGCAGTTCATGCTTGAAAACCCACAAATGTCACTGAGTTACAACAGTTCCGCATGGAAGAGTGGGCCAAAATTCCTCCACAGCGACGTGAGAGACTGATCAACAACTACAGGAAGCGTTTGGTTGGAGTCATTGCAGCTAAAGATAGCACAACCCGTTACTGAGTGTAATGAGGCAATTACTTTTTCCCCACAGGGAAATTGGGTGTTGCATAACTTTGTTTATGAAATAAATAGGTAGTTGTGTTATTTGTTCACTCAGGTTCTCTTGATCTAATATTAGGTTTTGGTTGAAGATCAATTAAAAAATATGCAAAAGTACAGAAAATGAGAAAGGGGCAAATACTTCACAGCACTGTATATTTGACATATTTTTGGTATTTGGTACTGTATGTCCCTCAAGACACGGCCAATGAAGATTAAATGTCTGGAGATTCACCAGCTGTTGAGCAGGAGCCAGGTCTGCCCCATATTTTGAATAAGTGAACACAACATAGGAGTACAAAGTAGGTGAATGTGTGTCTCTCTCCTTGTGTGTATGTAATCCTCATCATAATGACTGTATTCGTCAACATTCATCCTCACATTATATACACTGCTCAAAAAAATAAAGGGAACACTAAAATAACACATGCTAGATCTGAATGAATTAAATAATCTTATTCAATACTTTTTTCTTTACATAGTTGAATGTGCTGACAACAAAATTACACAAAAATTATCAATGGAAATCAAATGTATCAACCCATGGAGGTCTGGATTTGGAGTCACACTCAAAATTAAAGTGGAAAACCACACTACAGGCTGATCCAACTTTGATGTAATGTCCTTAAAACAAGTCAAAATGAGGCTCAGTAGTGTGTGTGGCCTCCACGTGCCTGTATGACCTCCCTACAACGCCTGGGCATGCTCCTGATGAGGTGGCGGATGGTCTCCTGAGGGATCTCCTCCCAGACCTGGACTAAAGCATCCGCCAACTCCTGGACAGTCTGTGGTGCAACGTGGCGTTGGTGGATGGAGCGAGACATGATGTCCCAGATGTGCTCAATTGGATTCAGGTCTGGGGAACGGGCGGGCCAGTCCATAGCATCAATGCCTTCCTCTTGCAGGAACTGCTGACACACTCCAGCCACATGAGGTCTAGCATTGTCTTGCATTAGGAGGAACCCAGGGCCAACCGCACCAGCATATGGTCTCACAAGGGGTCTGAGGATCTCATCTCGGTACCTAATGGCAGTCAGGCTACCTCTGGCGAGCACATGGAGGGCTGTGCGGCCCCCAAAGAAATGCCACCCCACACCATGACTGACCCACCGCCAAACCGGTCATGCTGGAGGATGTTGCAGGCAGCAGAACGCGTTCTCCACGGCGTCTCCAGACTCTGTCACGCCTGTCAGTGTGAACCTGCTTTCATCTGTGAAGAGCACAGGGCGCCAATGGCGAATTTGCCAATCTTGGTGTTCTCTGGCAAATGCCAAGCGTCCTGCACGGTGTTGGGCTGTAAGCACAACCCCCACCTGTGGACGCGTCAGGCCCTCATACCACCCTCATGGAGTCTGTTTCTGACCGCTTGAGCAGACACATGCACATTTGTGGCCTGCTGGAGGTCATTTTGCAGGGCTCTGGCAGTGCTACTCCTGCTCCTCCTTGCACAAAGGCGGAGGTAGCGGTCCTGCTGCTGGGTTGTTGCCCTCCCACGGCCTCCTCCACGTCTCCTGATGTACTGGCCTGTCTCCTGGTAGCGCCTCCATGCTCTGGACACTACGCTGACAGACACAGCAAACCTTCTTGCCACAGCTCGCATTGATGTGCCATCCTGGATGAGCTGCACTACCTGAGCCACTTGTGTGGGTTGTAGACTCCGTCTCATGCTACCACTAGAGTGAAAGCACCGCCAGCATTCAAAAGTGACCAAAACATCAGCCAGGAAGCATAGGAACTGAGAAGTGGTCTGTGGTCACCACCTGCAGAACCACTCCTTTATTGGGGGTGTCTTGCTAATTGCCTATAATTTACACCTGTTGTCTATTCCATTTGCACAACAGCATGTGAAATTTATTGTCAATCAGTGTTGCTTCCTAAGTGGACAGTTTGATTTCACAGAAGTGTGATTGACTTGGAGTTACATTGTGTTGTTTAAGTGTTCCCTTTATTTTTTTGAGCAGTGTATTTTTCCTTCCCTCTATTTTATCCCCTCCTCTCATCTCCCCCTGTGATGCTACACTTCTCTCTTCTCCCTCTGTGATGCTACACTTCTCTCTTCTCCCTCTGTGATGCTACACTTCTCTCTTCTCCCTCTGTGATGCTACACTTCTCTCTTCTCCCTCTGTGATGCTACACTTCTCTCCTCTCCCTCTGTGATGCTACACTTCTCTCCTCTCCCTCTGTGATGCTACACTTCTCTCCTCTCCCTCTGTGATGCTACACTTCTCTCCTCTCCCTCTGTGATGCTACACTTCTCTCCCTCTGGAAGCTACACTTCTCTCCTCTCTCTGTTATGCTACACTTCTTGAATTGAGAGAACAGGGCAAACGAGAAGGCTACTTGGCCCTAAACAGAGAGTACACAGTGGCAGAATACCTGACCACTGTGACTGACCCAAAATTAAGGAAAGCTTTGACTATGTACAGACTCAGTGAGCATAGCCTTGCTATTGAGAAAGGCTGCCGTAGGCAGACCTGGCTCTCAAGAGAAGACAGGCTATGTGCACACTGCCCACAAAATGAGGTGGAAACTGAGCTGCACTTCCTAACCTCCTGCCAAATGTATGACCATATTAGAGACACATATTTCCCTCAGATTACACAGACCCACAAAGAATTTGAAAACAAATCTAATTTTGAAAAACTTCCATATCTACTGGGTGAAATACCACAGTGTGTCATCACAGCAGCAATATTTGTGACTTGTTACCACAAGAAAAGCGCAACCAATGAAGAACAAACACCATTGTAAATACAACCCATATTTATGTTTATTTCTTTTTTACTTTAACTATTTGCACATCGTTACAACACTGTATATAGACATGACATTTCAAATGTCTCTATTATTTTGGAACTTGTGTGAGTGTAATATTTACTGTTCACTTTTTATTGTATATTTCAATTGCTTTGGCAATGTAAATATATGTTTCCCATGCCAATAAAGCGCCTTGAATTGAATTGTGAGCGAGAGAGAGAGAGTATATGTGCTTGTGAGAGAGAGTGAGAGAATGTGTGAGAGAGAGTGAGAGAATGTGTGTGTGTGTGTGTATGCGCACGTGTGTACAGTATGTTATGCATTTAATGTCATGCCCAATGGTGAAACCCATTATTTCCAGCAGTCGCCAGGTGTGAGTGAGGAATTGTGTGTTAATGTATGGATAGTCATTATTCTAATTGGACCTAGTGCAGGTTGGGAGAATCCAGGGTAAATTGAGTGTGTGTGTGTGTGTTATCATGTGTGAGACAATTAAGGCAGAAGAAAAGAACAAGTGATGGAGTGGAAAGATATAATCTACACTAATGAATGGAAAACAGCACATGGAAGATAACATAATATCTTGATGGCATGTTCATTATTGCCATTTGCTCACACTTCATTTTGTAACGTTGTATCAGGGGAAGGAAACATCATTATTCAAATTAGTCTAATGATTATATGTCCTGTCAGTATATTTCAATAATTAAGTACAGATTACTTTTGTATCAATGTAAGGGATGAAAATTCACTTGAGTATCGTTTGCGTTAATTCTCCTTAATAAAGTGTATTTCTAAATAACCTTTCCTTTCGACGTGCTTAGTCATTTGGTTTCCAAATCCAAAGTGGTTGCCTTAGCAACACAAAGCAGGAAACCACACAGCAAAAGTCAGTAAGCAGAACATTACAATATACAGTGCATTCAGAAAGTATTCATTCCCCTTGACTTATTCCACGTTGTTGTGTTACAGCCTGAATTCAAAATGGATTACATACTGTATTTATTTCTCATCCATCTACACACAATACCCCATAAGGAGAAAGTGAAAACATGTTTTTTTGATATTTTAGCAAATGTATTGAAAATGAAATACAGAAATATCTCATTTACATAAGTATTCACACCTGAGTCAATACTTTGTAGAAGCACCTTTGGCAGCGATTACAGCTGTGAGTCTTTCTGGGTAAGTCTCTAAGAGCTTTCCACACCCTGGACTGTGCTACATTTGCCAATTGTTATTTTCAAAATTCTTTAAGCTCTGTCAAAGTGGTTGCTGATCATTGCTAGACAACCATTTTCAGGTCTTGTCATAGATTTTCAGCAGATTTAAGTCAACATCGGTAACTCGGCAATTCAGGAACATTCACTGTCTTCTTGGTAAGCAACTCCAGTGGAAAGTTGGCCCTTCGTTTTAGGTTATTGTCCTGCTGAAAGGTGAATTCATATCTCAGTGTCTGGTGGAAAGCAGACTGGACCAGGTTTTCCTCTAGGATTTTGCCTGTGATTAGCTCCATTTAGTAAATGTTTTATCTGGACAACTCCCCCGTCCTTAACGATTACAAGCATACCCAGAACATGAACAGCCGCAACTATGCTTGAAAATATGGAGAGTGGCAGAGCTGAGGAAGACTTTCAAAAATAATGTTAAACACTATTATTGTACACAGAGTGAGTCCATGCAACTTATTATGTGACTTGTTAAGCACATTTTTACTACTGAACATATTTAGGCTTGCCATAACAAAGAGGTTGAATACTTATTGACTCATTAAGGTTCAGCTATTCATTTTTCATTCATTTGTAAATCATTTAGAAAAACATACACTACCGTTCAAAAGTTTGGTCACTTAGAAATGTCCTTGTTTTTGAAAGAAAAGCTATTTTTTGTCCATTAAAATGACACCAAATTGATCAGAAATACAGTGTAGACATTGTTAATGTTGTAAATGACTATTGTAGCTGGAAACTGCAGATTTTGTATGGAATATCTACATAGGCGTACAGAGGCCCATTATCAGCAACCATCACTCCTGTGTTCCAATGGCACGTTGTGTCAGCTAATCCAAGTTTATCATTTTAAAAAGGCTAATTGATCATTAGAAAACCCTTTTGAAATTATGTTAGCACAGCTGAAAACTGTTGTTCTGATTAAAGAAGCAATAAAACAGTTGAGTATCTGGAGTTGAGTATCTGGAGAATCAGCATTTGTGGGTTCGATTACAGGCTCAAATTGACCAGAAACAAAGGACTTTCTTTGAAACTCAGTCTATTCTTGTTCTGAGAAATTCATGCTATTCCATGCGAGAAATTGACAAGAAACTGAAGATCTCACGCTGTGTACTACTCCCTTCACAGAACAGCGCAAACTGGCTCTAACCAGAATAGAAAGAGGAGTGGGAGGCCCCGGTGCACAACTGAGCACAAGTACATTAGTGTCTAGTTTAGGAAACAGATGCCTAACAAGTCCTCAACTGGCAGCTTCATTAAATAGTACCCGCAAAACAGCAGTCTCAACGTCAACAGTGAAGAAGCGACTCCAGGATGCTGGCCTTCTAGGCAGAGTTGCAAAGAAAAAGCCATATCTCAGACCAATAAAAATCAAATATTAAGATGGGCACAAGAACACAGACACTGGACAGAGGAATTCTGCTTAGAAGGCCAGCATCCCGGAGTCGCCTCTTCACTGTTGACGTTGAGACTAGTGTTTTGTGGGTACTATTTAATGAAGCTGACAGTTGAGGACTTGTGAGGCGTCTGTTTCTCAAACTAGACACTCTAATGTACTTGTCCTCTTGCTCAGTTGTGCACCGGGGCCTCCCACTGCTCTTTCTATTCTGGTTAGAGCCAGTTTACGCTGTTCAAAATGATAAACTACGATTAGCTAACACAACGTGCCATTGGAACACAGGAGTGATGCTGATAATGGGCCTCTGTACGCCTATGTAGATATTTCATAAAATAATCTGCAGTTTCAAGTTACAATAGTAATTTACAACATTAACAAAGTCTACACTGTATTTCTTATCAATTTGATGTTATATTTATGGACAAAAAATCCATGCATAAAGTCACACATACACACAAAGTTGCATTTATTATCTGGGCCCCAGCAGGACACACCTAATCAGGGGCATCGGGAATCACTCACAACTCTACAGCACTCTGACAGGATAGGTCAGCTGTCATTGAGCCATGTCTGTACCAATCAGATATGAAGGGGGATATGCAAAGTGAATTCCTGAACAGCGGAGGAGAGAGAGTGTGGTGGACTTAGTGTTGGTTAGCATTAGCCTGGGAAAGTGTCAGCGAGTGGTGAAGGTAGCGTTGGTGGGGACCTTAGCCTGGACCAGTCTGAGCATTGGAGTTAGCATTCATTAGCGCCTGGACCAGTCACAGTGTGTTTTGGAGTTAGCATACAGTTGGTTAACGTTAGCCTGGATCTGTTTCAGCAGCGCTGTACAGTCTCAACGCCCCAGGGCCTTTAATACCCTAATGGGTGTGAAATCAAAACCTTAATCAGTCAGACTCCCCACCCGCACACACCCACCCACAACTATGAAAAGTAGCTTAGCAAAATCAGAAGTCTTTCTCACAGTTACACAGTCTAAACTGGTGCCGATTACCAGTCAGTTGTAGCTGATCTAGTAGACAGCAGTGTGGTTCACCTCCAACATTCTAAAGGACAAGGGGCAGAGGCAGGTCTGTCTGCTGATTGGCCAGTACTAGGAGTGAAGTGACCTGGGTAATGGCAGGGCAAAGACGTTCCCTGTCGGCTCGTTAGTAAGTACCTGGAAGAAGGTCACTCCACTATCCTCTCTCACTCTGCCTCTCTCTGTCACTCTCGCTCTCCCTGTCACTCTTACTCTCCCTCTCTCTTTCTCTTTGTCAGTCACGCTGCCTCCCTTGCAACTTCTTTCCTTAATTTTTTCACTGAAACTCCATTGCCCTCTCATCAACTATCTATCTACTTTAACATCTCCCTCTCACCCCCTATCTATCTTTCTCCCTCAACATCTCCCTCCCATCCACTATCTCCCACTATCTATCTCCGTCAACATCTCCCTCTCATCCATTATCTATCTCCCTCTCATCCCCTAGCATCCCCTATCTATGCTAAAATATACTTAAGTATTAAAAGTAAAAGTACAAATTATTTTAAATTCCTCATATAAAAGCAAAGCAGACGGCATAATTTTCTTGTTTTTTTTATTTACGGCTAGCCAGGGGCATGCTCCATCACTCAGACATCATTAACAAACAAAGCATGTGTTTAGTGAGTCCGCCAGATCAGAGGCAGTAGGGATGACCAGGGATGTTATCTTGATAAGTGTGCGAATTAGAAAATGTTCCTGTCCTGCAAGCATTCAAAATGTAACGGGTACTTTTGGGTATCAGGGAAAATGTATGGAGTAAAAAGTACATACTTTTCTTTAGGAATGTAGTGAAGTAAAAGTCAAGTAAAGTACAGATACCCCAAAAAACTACTTAAGTAGTACTTTAAAGTATTTTTACTGAAGTACTTTACACCACTGCTCTCATCTACTATCTATCTCCCTCAACATCTCCCTCTCACCCCCTATCTATCTTTCTCCCTCAACATCTCCCTCCCATCCACTATCTATCTCCCTCAACATCTCCCTCTCATCCCCTATCTATCTCCTTCTCATCCCCTATATATCTCCCTCCCATCCACTATCTATCTCCCTCAACATCTCCCTCTCATCCCCCTCTCATCCCCTATCTATCTCCCTCTCATCCCCTATCTTTCTCCCACTCATCCACCATCTATCTCCCTCTCATCCCCTATCTATCTCCCTCTCATCCCCTATCTTTCTCCCACTCATCCACCATCTATCTCCCTCTCATCCACTATCTATCTCCCTCTCATCCACTATCTATCTCCCTCAACATCTCCCTCTCATCCCCTATATATCTCCCTCCCATCCACTATCTATCTCCCTCAACATCTCCCTCAACATCTCCCTCTCATCCCCTATCTATCTCCCTCTCATCCCCTATCTTTCTCCCTCAACATCTCCCTCCCATCCACTATCTATCTCCCTCAACATCTCCCTCTCATCCCCTATCTATCTCCGTCAACATCTCCCTCTCATCCCCTATCTATCTCCCTCAACATCTCCCTCTCATCCCCTATCTATCTCCGTCAACATCTCCCTATCTATCTCCCTCAACATCTCCCTTTCATCCCCTATCTCCCTCAACATCTCCCTCTCATCCCCTATCTCCCTCCCATCCACTATCTATCTCCCACTCATCCATCTCCCTCTCATCCCCTATCTATCTCCCTCAACATCTCCCTCTCATCCACTATCTATCTCCCTCTCATCCCCTATCTATCTCCCTCAACATCTCCCTCTCATCCCCTATCTATCTCCCTCAACATCTCCCTCTCATCCCCTATCTATCTCCCTCAACATCTCCCATCTATCTCCCTCAACATCTCCCTCTCATCCCCTATCTCCCTCAACATCTCCCTCTGTCCCATTAAAGCACTTTGTCTTTCACCGTCTTTCTCATCTTTCCACTCTCCCTTCCACAATCTGCCGCCAAACCAAACAGAGATAATCACTGTTCATTGATCATGGTGTGTGTGTGTGTTTGAGCAGCACTGTCTGTAAACACAACCCCAGTGGATCAGTGATTGATGTTTTTTTTTATGTTTTATTTAACCTTTATTTAACTAGGCAAGTCAGTTAAGAACAAATTCTTATTTACAACGACGGCCTACCAGGGATGTGTTGGTTAACTGCCTTGTTCTGGGGCAAAACAACTGATTTTTACCTTGTCAGCTCGGGGATTCGAGCCAGCAACCTTTTGGTTACTGGCCCAAAGCTCTAACTACTAGACTACCTGCCATGAACTTTGTGTGTGTGGGTGTGTGTGTGTGTGTGTGTGTGTGTGTGCGCATGCATGTGTGTGTGTGCGCATGTGTTCACCTGCTTGAATAACAAAGGGGAAACAGAGACGCTGAGACACTGATTATATTAAATCACACACACAACCCCCCATACACATTGTTACATTACAGCCTTATTCTAAAATTAATTAAATTGTTTTTTCCCCCTCATCAATCTACACACAACACCCCATAATGACAAAGCAAAAAACAGGTTTTTCAAACATTTACCCAACTTAAATATTACATTTACATAAGTATTCAGACCCTTTACTCAGTACTTTGTTGAAACACCTTTGGCAGTAATTACAGCCTCGAGTCTTCTTGGGTATGACACTACAAGCTTGACACACCTGTATTTGGGGAGTTTCTCCCATTCTTCTCTGCAGATCCTCAAGCTCTGTCAGGTTGGATGAGGAGCGTCGCTGCACAGCTATTGTCAGGTCTCTCCAGAGATGGTCGATCAGGTTCAAGTCCGGGCTCTGACTGGGCCACTCAAGGACTTGTCCCAAAGCCACTCCAGCATTGTCTTGGCTGTGTGCTGCCACCACCATGCTTCACAGTGGGATGGTATTGGCCAGCTGATGAGCGGTGCCTGGTTTCCTCCAGATGTGACGCTTGGCATTCAGGCCAAAGAGTTCAATCTTGGTTTCATCAGACCAGAGAATCTTGTTGGTCTTATGGTCTGAGTGTCCTTTAGGCATTTTATCAAACAGGCTGTCATGTGCCTTTTACTGAGGAGTGGCTACCATAAAGGCCTGATAGGTGGAGTGCTGCGGAGATGGTTGTCCTTCTGGAAGGTTCTCCCATCTCTACAGAGGAACTCTGGAGCTCTGTCAGTGTGACTATCGGGTTCTTGGTCATCTCCCTGACCAAGGCCCTTCTCCCCCGATTGCTCAATTTGGCCGGGCGGCCAGCTCTTGGAAGAGTCTTGGTGGTTCCAAACTTCTTCCATTTAAGAATGATGGAGGCCACTGTGTTCTTGGGGACCTTCAATGCTGTAGACATTTTTTGGCACCCTTCCCCAGATCTGTGCCTTGACACAATCCTGTCTCGGAGCACTACAGACAATTCATTCGACCTCATGGCTTGGTTTTTGCTCTGACAACTATGGGACCTTATATAGACAGGTGTGTGCCTTTCCAAATCATGTTCAATCAATTGAATTTACCACAGGTGGACTCCAATAAAGTTGTAGAAACATCTCAATGATGATTAATGGAAACAGGATGCATCTGAGCTCAATTTCGAATCTCATAGCAACGAGTCTGAATACTTATGTAAATAAGGTATTTCTGTTTTTAATTTTAATACATTTGCAAAAATTTCACTTTGTAATTAAGGGGTATTATTGTGTGTAGACTGATGAGGGAAAAAATTCTTTAAACCATTTTAGAATAAGGCTGTAACGTAACAAAATGTGGAAAAAGTGAAGTGGTCTGAATACTTTACGAATGCACTGTATGATGCCCCCTCTTCCCTGAATACAGAGTGACTTCAGTCAACGACAGCTCTGAATACAACAGGTGGAGACCTTAAAGTGAAATGCTTATTTACGAGCCCCTAACCAACAATGCAGTTTAAAAAAATATGGATAAGAATAAGAGATAGAAGTAACAAGTAATTAATGAGCAGCAGTAAAATAACAATAGCGAGACTATATACAGGGGGTACCCGGTACAGAGTCAATGTTAGTTGAGGTAGTATGTACATGTAGGTATAGTTATTAAAGTGACTATGCATAGATGACAGAGAGTAACAGTGGTGTAAAGAGGGGGAGAGGGCAATGCAAATAGTCTGGGTAGCCATTTGATTATATGTTCAGTCTTATGGCTTGGGGGTAGAAGCTGTTTAGAAGCCTCTTGGACCTAGACTTGGCGCTCTGGTACCGCTTGCTGTGCGGTAGCAGAGAGAACAGTCTTTGACTAGGGTGGCTGGAGTCTTTGACAATTTTTAGGGCCTTCCTCTGACACCGCCTGGTATAGAGGACCTGGATGGCAGGAAGCTTGGCCCCAGTGATGTACTGGGCCATACACACTACCCCCTGTAGTGCCTTGCGGTCGGAAGCCGAGCAGTTGCCATACCAGGCAGTGATGCAACCAGTCAGGATGCTCTCAATGGTGCAGCTGTAGAACCTTTTGAGGATCTGAGTACCCACGCCACATCTTTTCAGTCTCCTGAGGGGGAATAGGTTTTGTTGTGCCCTCTTCATGTCGTGCCCTCTTATCTGCATACCATGCTTCTACATCCACTCAACCTCTCTATGTCACCTATATCTACGTCTAATCTATAGTATGCACAGGCAGACAATCAAGTCTGCCTTAACACTCTTTCGTGGGTCTGTTTGTTTGAGATAGGGAGCGTGTGTGTGTTTACACATTTGTGTGTAGAGGTGTTATCTCCAATACTTCCAGGTATAACCAGTGTCTCATCTGGACATGGTAGACCACTGGAGCTGGAGAGAGACTGGCAGCACAACGGGATATAGAAGACAAACGTTTATCAGGGAAATATCTCAAGGAAGGCATCAAAGGTCTATATACATGTGTGCGAGCGAGCACACACACACACACACACACACACACACACACAAAGGTCTCAATATCCCTGATAACCAGCCCATGCTATCTGTGCATCACCAGTGTGTTTGGAGAGAGAGAAGACATCAAACTGTCTGAGAAATTAACCAGAGGGGAGGGAGACAGAAAAGGACGGAACTAGAGATTGGGATGGAGGAGCAGTCAGGTAACTCAAGTTATTCAACGTCCGTCCAGTTCCCAGGACGTCAGGAGATGCGGTCACTAGGGGCAACAGTGCACGCTATTATCATCAAGTAGGGTTGCGGTTTACTAGGGAGGTGGGGTTGGCGATGGGCTCTCTTTCCTTAACCATTCTGAATTAATGCCTAAACTTAAGCATTGAGAGGTTTGAGCAAGCAGGAAATGTGTGTGTGTGAGTGGCAATGTGTGCATATGGTGTGTGTGCGTGTACAGTTGAAGTCAGAAGTTTACATACACCTTGGCCAAATACATTTAAACTCAGTTTTTCACAATTCCTGACATTTACTCCTAGTAAAGATTCCCTGTCTTAGGTCAGTTAGGATCACCACTTTAATTTAAGAATGTGAAATGTAAGAATAATAGTAGAGAGAATGATTTATTTAAGCTTTTATTTCCTTCATCACATTCCCAGTGGGCCAGAAGTTTACATACACTCAATTAGTACTTGGTAGCATTGCCTTTAAATTATTTAACTTGGGTGAAACATTTTGGGTAGCCTTCCAAAAGCTTCCCACAATAAGTTGGGTGAATTTTGTCCCATTCCTCCTGACAGAGCTGGTGTAACTGAGTCAGGTTTGTAGGCCTCCTTGTTCGCACACGCTTTTTCAGTTCTGCCCACAAATTTTCTATAGGATTGAGGTCAAGGCTTTGTGATGGACACTCCAATACCCTGCCTTTGTTGTCCTTAAGCCATTTTGCCACAACTTTGGAAGTATGCTTGGGGTCATTGTCCATTTGGAAGACCCATTTGCGACCAAGCTTCAACTTCCTGACTGATGTCTTGAGATGTTGCTTCAATATATCCACATAATTTTCCTTCCTCATGATGTAATCTATTTTGTGAAGTGCACCAGTCCCTCCTGCAGCAAAGCACCCCCACAACATGATGCTGCCATCCCTGTGCTTCACGGTTGGGATGGTGTTCTTCGGCTTGCAAGCCTCCCCTTTTTTCCTCCAAACATAACGATGGTCATTATGGCCAAACAGTTCTATTTTTGTTTCATCAGACCAGAGGACATTTCTCCAAAAAGTATGATCTTTGTCCCCATGTGCAGTTGCAAACCATAGTCTGGCTTTTTTATGGCGGTTTTGGAGCAGCGGCTTCTTCCTTACTGAGCGGCCTTACAGGTTATGTCGATATAGCACTCGTTTTACTGTGGATATAGATACTTTTGTACCCGTTTCCTCCAGCATCTTCACAAGGTCCTTTGCTCTTGTTCTGGGATTAATTTGCACTTTTCGCACCAAAGTACAATAATCTCTAGGAGACAGAACGCTTCTCCTTCCTGAGCGGTATGACGACTGCGTGGTCCCATGGTGTTTATACTTGCGTACTATTGTTTGTACAGATGAACGTGGTACCTTCAGGCGTTTGGAAAATCCTCCCAAGGATGAACCAGACTTGTGGAGGTCTACAATTGTTTTTCTGAGGTCTTGGCGGATTTCTTTTGATTTCCACATGATGTCAAGCAAAGAGGCACTGAGTTTGAAGGTAGGCCTTGAAATACATCTACAGGTACACCTCCAATTGACTCAAATTATGTCAAGCTTCTAAAGCCATGACATAATTTTCTGGAATTTTACAAGCTTGTTTAAAGGCACAGTCAACTTAGTGTATGTAAAATTCTGACCCACTGGAATTGTGATACAGTGAATTAGAAGTGAAATAATCTGTCTGTAAACAATTGTTGGAAATATTACTTGTGTCATGCAAAAAGTAGATGTTCTAACTGACTTGCCAAAACTATAGTTTGTTAACAAGAAATTTGTGGAGTGGTTGAAAAACAAGTTAATGACTCCAACCTAAGTGCATGTAAACTCCACACTTCAACTGTATATGTATGTATGTATATATATGTGTGTGTGTGTGTGTGTAGAAGCAACATGCCCAGTTTGGTGTAATACTGTGTGATTGTCTGGTAAACAACCCCACCCCTACCCCCGTCTCCCCAACCATGACGTGTCATGTGTTCACTTTATCACCACACACACACACACACACACACACACACACACACACACACACACACACACACACACACACACAGGGCTTAGCAGTGAAGTCAGACATTTAGCCAGTGGGGTGTAGGAACAGCGGTACGGACTAAAGTCTTCAGATCATTGAGATGATAACAACACCCCTGACAAAGACTTCCAGACAGACACACATCTCCACTCTTTATCTTCTCATCCCTTTGTCACATCCCTCCTTTTTTCTGCTCCGGTCTTCTCCCGTCAGAGATCAAGAGCTTTTGGGGATCTAACACGGCCAGATGTCAGAACAGATCAGAAAGGAGAATAAAGAACGACAAGAACAAAAAGTATTCACATCGTGACATGAGCCGATACCCTTTTCTGGAAGTCGGACAAAATCACCCTAGATACTGATCTAATGTCTGTTTTTCTGTTCTCTCCCTTATGGTTACAATTACAATTTAGGGAGGGTAAGCTGATCCTAGATCTGTCCCCAAGGGCACCAGTTTTTATTACATTTTTATTTAACTAGTCAAGTCAGTTAAGAACAAATTCTGATTTACAATGACAGCCTACACCGGTCAAACCCGGGGCGACGCTGGGCCAATTGTGTGCCGCCCTATGGGACTCCTAATCACGGCCGGTTGTGATACAGCCACTGTTAAAGCTCTATTGACTACACGTGTGGGTCACAGACTGTATTACACAACAGATGAACTAGCCAGAGGGAGCAATGATATGAAAATAAATAAAGTCTCAAGAATGAATCACGGACTCTAATATTCTAGCTTGTTATTAGGCTGGTGAATATTCTCCTCTTTAATTGTGTATTTCACTCTGAGAACACACAGCAGTAGCAGGGAATGTTTGCTAAATATAAATATGCAAATTACCTAAAATAGACAATGTGTGTATGTTGGGGTCAGAGGGGGGGGGTCTATGCGTGTTTGTGAGAGAGGTAGATATTGAAATCTGCTGCAGCAACCATAAACTCCTGCCTTCAACAAGCCAGGCACCAAGTATTCCTTCACACTACAAGGATGTGTGTGTTTGATACTAGCATCACACTGCACTGGCAAAATGAGGAGAGAGAAAGAGAGATACAGAGAGAGTGAAAGAGAGATACAAAGAGAGAGATGAGTGAGAAAGAAAGAGATGAGAAAGAAAAAGAGAAATAAAAAGAGAGATGAGAGAGATACAAAGAGAGTGAGAAAGCAAGCGAGTGGTGGTCATTGCGACATGATACATTGAATAAAAACATTACTGTACTAGAATTGCATATTCTTCCAATGTGAAAGACCTATTACCTTCTGCTAAGATCACTTTAGAGGTCACAGCTATTTGTGGTCCCACATCCCTACAGAGCTTCACTCAACCAAAAACACCATTCACCTTGTGGGTGTGTGTGTGTGTGTGTGTGTGTGTGTGTATGTTTGGGCCGCGGGGGAGGTTTACATTATGTGGCTCACCTGTGGGCGGATGACTCTGTCAATGCTCTTCAGGGCAGTGTCTGGGGAAGGGGGAGAGCAGTCTGGAGTAGGCCCCGTCGGTGAGGAGCTGTTCCTATGGTTACACAGCTCCGGCTCAGTCACCGTCCCCTGGGGAGAGTGGCCTTGAAAGAGAGACAGAGAGAGAGAGAGACAAGAGGGGGGGTAGATTTAATTAAGCCTGGATCAAATGAAGCGCAATCCAAACAGAGCGATAGAACAGGGAGGGTCAAGGCTGCAATGCATTTCCACTGGAGTTCGTTCAGATGTGAACCTCAGATGTGGCAGCTGCCATGTGCGCTCAAATGGCAAACCTTACCCTGAGCACATCTTTTCTTCTGCCTTAATTGTCTCACACATGATAAAACACACACACACACACACACACACACACACACACACACACACACTACTCTGAAGGAGTGAGAGAGGAAAGAGTGCCCTGACGAGGACTCATATGTCAGAGATGATTTCCCCAGTGTGTGATCAGTTAGGGAGAAAATAAGAAACTGAGAGGGAGGAGAGGAAAGAGAGGGAGGGGAAACGAGTGCAGAGGGTGGACAGAATCGAATTTCTAACCCACATCAAAGGAAAAAAACATCCATTTCAATCACCAGTCAACAAGAGAGACATACACACGCTCCCACAGGTGTGTGTGCATGTGTCCGTGCACGTGTAGTCTATCCGTCAGTCCTTGTCGTGCTACACAAACGTACAGACGCTCAAATATCTGTCCAATTAGACCTTGACACAGACATGGGGAATCACTCTGAGAGGTATCCTTCTCAAGAGGACCAGGAGGACAGGTTATCTCCCGGGGGTCAAAATAAAAATAAAAAGTGGCCTAATTAAGTACCTGTAGTAATTAGTAGCATTCTGTGTTTTCCCATGCAAAAGTGATGGCTTTTGATAAAAACACTTTTCTGCCTTTACAATGAAAAATTGTTAGGAAAAAATGTATACAGTCCCAGTCTAAAGTTTGGACACACCAACTCATTCCAGCAGGCTGAGAACGGTGCTGAAATACTGATTGATGATTATTGAGAATTAATATGATTTTGGAGAGCTACAGTCCTGTAGGTTTTAACTCCAACCCTGTTCCTGGAGAAATACAGTCCTGTAGGTTTTAACTCCAACCCGGTTCCTAGAGAGATACAGTCCTGTAGGTTTTAACTCCAACCCTGTTCCTGGAGAGATACAGTCCTGTAGGTTTTAACTCCAACTCTAATCTAGAGCATATAATAATGAGTTGGATGATAACCTGAATCAGGTCAGTTACAACTGGGGTTGGAGCGAAAACCTACAGGAGGGCAGAGCTCCATCAACAGAGTAGGATAGCCATGTCCTAACGTACAAGTTGACTGTAGGTATTTACTTAAAAAGTAGCAACAAATATATAACATCAAATCAAATTGTATTGGTCGCATACATATATTTAGCAGATGTTATTGCGGGTGTAGTGAAATGCTTATTATTAAAATATAAACTCAGCAAAAAAAGAAAAGTCCTCTCACTGTCAACTGCGTTTATTTTCAGAAAACTTAACATGTGTAAATATTTGTATATACATAAAAAGATTCAACAACTGAGACATAAACTAAACAAGTTCCACAGACATGTGACTAACAGAAATTGAATAATGTGTCCCTGAACAAAGGGAGGGGGTCAAAATAAAAAGTAACAGTCAGTATCTGGTGTGGCCACCAGCTGCATTAAGTACTGCAGTTCATCTCCTCCTCATGGTTATTTGGATTTTTACGAATTATCTTTGAAAGACAGGGTCCTGAAAAAGGGGAGTTTCTTTTTTTTTGCTGAGTTTATATTGAAATGTATAAAAAAATTATAAGAAATTGTTTCAATAGTATTGACGGTATTGAAATACTCAAATCTGGACATCGAAGCCAGTTCCACTGCATTGTTTCGTTGTTCCCCTCTAATCAGGGACTGATGTAGAACAGGAACATCAGGTAGGTGCAATTAACTATCAGGTAGAACAGAAAACCAGTAGGCTCTGGACCTTGTATGGTACGTGTTGAATACCCCTGGTACATACAGTATACCATCCAAACCTATCTGGGAGAAAGAAAGTGTTTGTATGAGAAGATAGGTAGAGAGACAGAGATAAAGAGACAGAAACAGAGGGAGAGAGGCAGAGAGCGACAGAGAGAGAGAGGGGGCATCAGAGGGATAAATAGACAGATATGGTATTTTCTATTTTCTTGTAGAGTAAATAAGCCTGTCAGCACTGATGATTGACGTGAGGGTGTGTGTGCTACAAAGACAGTCTGAGGGAGGGAGGTAGTTGATGGGAGATGTAGCAAGAGGTAGAGAAAGAGCGGGCTATATAAGAGAGAGATACAGCAGAGAGAGGAGCGAGAGGGAGGAAGAAAGTGTTTGTATGAGAGAGAGAAGACAGGTAGAGAGACAGAGAAAGGGGGAGACAGAAAGGGGGAGACAGCGAGACAGAGCGATAGAGAAATAGAAAGAGAGAGAGGGCAATCAGAGATATAAATATAGACAGATATGGTATTTTTCTGTAGAGTAAATAAGCCTGTCAGCACTGATGATTGATGAGAGGGTGTGTGTGTGTGTGTGTGTGTGTGTGCTACAAAGACAGTCTGTGTGTTAGCAGCACAGACAGACCAGTCTGTGTTCATAGGCCAGACCAGCTGTACAGCTAGTTAATGCAGGCATGCAGTACAGCAGGGTTCCCCAACTGGTGGCGAGCGGGCCGAATTTGGTGTTCACGAACATGAAATCATGTGCAATTCCAACAGCCCATAATTTGGAGGGGGTGATTCTAGTCATTTGATGTTCAGCTGTCTGTGGATCAATAGGCACAGAACTTTCACAACTTTCAGCTCAATGCCACTATCAGAGCAATCTAAAACCATTTCAGAGATGTGCTATCTTGTCCTAGTGATACCGCACCATAGCTATCGAAAACTATTGCATTTGATGGATATTATCTTGGCCTTTTTCATATCACAGATCAGTGGTTCTCAGACGGATTTGGACGTTTTCTTGTGAGTCACCTTGTAAACAAAAACAATGTTTCAAGCCAGGATCTGCCGCTGAAGGAATAAGCCTTGAGCTAAAAGTTTGCAGGCTTCATCCCAACAATATTTATGTTTTTTCTTTATCATTGAACAATTGCTGGAGACCCACAGGGTGTGTATGGTTTTGTTCCAGCCTTGCACTAACTAACAACTGCTTCAACTAATCAACTTATGATCAAACAGCGGACTGTCATAAAACCTTCAACCCCGGTACTTCAAGGTTTTGAGTTGATATTTTTTGCTCAGTAGAAGCATAGTTATTAGCATAGTAATATTGTCAAACCTAGTCTGCCCTCTTGATATGAAAAGCACATTGTACCATCGGTCTCCTACCGTATTGGTCTCATGATAATTTGACTGTGTTCAGCCTTGCCATACTGATGATAATATCCATCTTGGTAGTATTCCACAACCCCAGCCTCTGACTCTAGAGAGATATGGTGTTGACTCTGTATGCATGAACACAGGTGGTTGGTCAATTACATGTGAATATTCATGAGCAGTTCACCACTCCTCATTAATGATTCAAACAAAATGGCTGCCAACAAGTGGCGGGGAAAATCTCAGAGCGCGGGAGGGAGGAGTGAAAGTGTGTGTGCGTGTAACTTGTGTGTATGCCTCACGATTCCTCCCACACCCCATCTCTCCTTGCCCCCCTTGGTCATACTCAATGGGGCATGACTGTTCTAATGGCAGAGCCTGGAGAGTTAGTTGTGCTTCTTACTTCGTGTTGTCGTTGGTTAGTCAGAGCACAATTACCCAAATGTCACCTCCAGAGCTTCATCACGGGGGGAAATGGACAGGAACAGAAAGACATCTTGGCTTTAGCCTCAGGGAAAGAAGGGAAGGAGGATAAAGGAGGGGGGAGCAGAGGGGAGTGGAGGCATTGGATCGGAGGAAGGGAGGGGTCGATGCTGTGGGAGGGTCAATTGAAAGTGAAAGTTTGTGTGTGTCAAGAAGTATTTTCTGGTGTGTGTGTGTGTACATGCCTGTCTGTGTATATTTGGTGTGTGTGTGTGTGTGTGTGTGTGTGTGTGTGTGTGTGTGTGTGCATGCCTGTCTGCGTATATTTGGTGTGTGTGTGTGGCTGCAGTAGCCCATGTGTTTACCCTGGGAGTCGATAGCTATTACCGCTAACCACTTAGCGGTGATAGCTAGCCGTCTGTCTCCAGCCCTGTACGTGATTGCAGGCCTCAAAGCCTCATCGCCACTATATTAAGACACTCTGCTTTCAAAAGACCCATAATATCCCTGTCTGCGGGCTCCTTTATTCACTGTTAGATTATACAGTATATAAGAGTCCTATACTATTCTAGCTGTTTGAAAAATGTAACTGCATGGGGACAGATTGCTACTGCGCTGTGTCTCCCCCCATTGACATTTCCTGTTGTGCTGAAGAGGTTTAATTATGCAGTATGTGTGGCCTACATGCTTCTGCAGCACACACAGAGACACAGTGGCTGTGAATGATCCGTTTGAGGTGATCTTACATCGTGAAGGGGAGAGAGAGAGAGAGAGAGAGAGAGAGAGAGAGAGAGAGAGAGAGAGAGATTGAAGAGTACATTTAAGTAGATACACTGACAGGGGAAACTGCAACGCTAAGACAATGCATACTGTGAGACAGGAGGGTTATTATTGGTGGACACTACTGACTTAGTCATTATCTCTGAGGACAAGTCCCTATGTCACCCTAAGTCGTCCCTAAGTCCCTATGCCCCAGCCAGGTAGGTCTGCAGTAACAGACAGTAAGGAGGTAGATTTGAGATGTAAAATGTCCTCTCTGTTCATTAAGACCACAGAGGTTTAGAGCCTCCTTAGAGCTGCTGCTGCTTCTGCCAGCTAACGCTACAGCATAGGACAGGTTTCTTTCCTTTAAAACTGCTGCTGCCTGTTGCGCTGCCAGTTAACTCTACAGCATAGGACAGGTTTCTTTCCTTTAAAACTGCTGCTGCCTGTTGCCTCTACAGCATAGGACAGGTTTCTTTCCTTTAACTTAGGGCTAGGCCCCTTTTTTCTCAATTTCCGCCCTGAAGCCAGTATATGCATATAATTGGTACCATTGGAAAGAAAACACTTTGAGGTTTGTAGAAATGTTAAAATAATGTAGGAGAATATAACACGATAGGAGAAAATCCAAAACAAAAAAAAACTACGTAATTTTCATTTTTTTGAGAGACCATGTTCTTACAATGGAAAGTATAGGGGCATACTCTAGTTCCCAGGATGCAATTCCTATGGCGTCCACAGGGTGTCAGCATTCTATGCTCAAGGTTTCAGGCTATTGTACTATTGGATAGGAAACACTCTGAGGTTTCCAAAAGTGTTATCATTTTGTCTGTGAGTGTAACAGAAGTCATTTGGCAGGCAAAAAACAGAATTTTCCATCCGGAAATCTCATTCCTTGTGGCTTATAGCTCACTTTGAGACCGTGCCTTTAGAAAAGTCTTTATACCAGGACACTGAATGTAGTACCTATTGCTTCCACTGGATGTCAACAGTGTATAGGTAAAGGTTAATGGAAATCGGAACCAATGTGTTCTATTGGGAGAAGTTTTAGTCGAGGGAGCTCTTTTTCAGTTGCACGTTTTTGGGCCCACGTTTGGCTGAGCGGTCCACTTTATTTGACTTATATAACGTTTAGGTGACCATCCAAGTGAAAGATTATCACTTTTATTCATAAAAGATAAGCTAAGGAAGCATTTTAATTGGTTTTTGTTTTGTTGAGGGAAAGTTTATAGGTATAGTTGAACGCGTTCTCGTCACATTGGATTTTCTGAACACAAGGTGCCAACCAAACGGAGATTTAAGGATATAATAAATTACTTTTTCTAACCAAATACCCATGGATTGTCTTCGTTGGACACTTAGGAAGCCCTCTGCAGAAGTTCTACAAAAGGTAAGGCACAGGTTTTCCCTGTGAAATGCATTTTCTATCGACCGCGCTGGCTAAAGATTTCATGGTTATGGAAAATATGTGAGGTGCTAGCCTCAAACAATCAAATGTAGTGCTTTCACCGTAAAGCCTTGTTGAAATCCGACAACGCTGTGATATTGCCAAGAAGCAGAGCTTTTGATGAGTATGAAACACTTGTATATTGGTGCATTTGTAATAATTCAATTTTGGAATTTTGTCTTGTATTTCACCTGGTAGTGTCGGGAGTGGGGTGCTAGCGCCCCGGCACTCCTTGAGAAGTTAAATACATTTTAGGATATCTGAGGAGTGAATAGAAACGTATTTTGACTTGTTTAAACAAAGTTTAGGGGTAGATTTTCGGATTCCTTTCTCTGCATGTTGAACAAGTGGATTACTCAAATCGATGGCACCAACTAAACAGACTTTTTGGGATATAAAGAAGGATTTTATCTAACAAAACGACACTACATGTTATAGCTGGGACCCTTTGGATGACAAATCAGAGAAAGATTTACGAAAAGTAAGTGAATATTTAATCGCTAATTGTGTTCATGAATTCATGAAACTTGTGCCGGTGGAAAAATATTTTGATGTGGGGCGCCGTCATCAAACAACCACATGGCATGCTTTCACTGTAATAGCTACTGTAAATCGGACAGTGCAATTATATTAACAAGAATTTAAGCTTTCATATAAGACACTTGTATGTACCTAAATGTTTAATATCCATAATTCTTATGATTATTTATTTGAATTGCGCGCCCTCCAGTTTCAGCGGAAGTTGTCCCGCTAGCGGGACGCCTAGCTCTAAGAAGTTTTAAAACTGCTGCTGCCTGTTGCGCTGCCAGCTAACTCTACAGCATAGGACAGGTATCTTTCCTTTAAAACTGCTGATGCCTGTTGCATTGCCAGCTAACTCTACAGCATAGGACAGCATGTGACTGGGCTAGGGTTGAATACTGGGAACCGGGTTACCGAGATTTCCTGAGATTTCCTGCCCAAACTCCACTCCCTTTTCCCGGGATAAATAACTGCGAGACACCGGTATATTATAAAAAAATATTTCTATAAACAGCATGACATGAAATGGAACTATTAAATGATATGCAATGTCTAAATCTTGCTTCTCTACAGCTTTCTCTCTGTTATCTGCATGATCAATCATCAACTCTCAGGGTGGGGACAGACCGCGCATCTCAGTACGGAGCGCAGTTTACAATGCATGTTTCATCTCATCATGGTAACTTGTTTTCTTGTGACAGCTAGGCCTACATTTCCTGCAACATAGTCTATGCTACAGTAATATAAAGACTGAATGCGTGTCTAATTTACACATCTCCATCTGGCTTTCGGGGTCACCTTATTTGTTATTTGTAAAGATGATATTTTGTTTTAAACAGCCTATCACTCGAATATCATTGCTTTAAATCAGAGTGCATGTGAGCACTCTCTCACAGTCTCTCTCTCTCTCCATAAATTCCATTCAAATTGCATCCAAAATAGATAATCCTGTTCAAGAATCTACTATAAAGCTTGAAGAATTTTTTATATCATAATAGGCAAATATTGCACAATCCAGGTGTGGAAAGATCTTAGAGACTTACCCAGAAAGACTCACAGCTGTAATCGCTGCCAAAGGTGCTTCTACAAAGTATTGACTCAGGGGTGTGAATACTAATCAGATATTTCTGTATTTCATTTTCAATATATTTGCAAAACATGTTTTCACTTTGTCATTATGGCGTATTGTGTGTAGATGGGTGAGGAACAAATATATTTAATGGTTTAGATCTTATCTGTCGGAAAGATATCAGTTTGTCTCTGTGGATGGTTTGTCCTCTGACAAATCAACTGTAAATTTCGGTGTTCCTCAAGGCTCTGTTTTGGGACCACTATATATTTTACCACTTGGTGATGTCATTCGGAAACATAATGTTAACTTTCACTGCTATGCGGATGACACACAGCTGTACATTTCGATGAAACATGGTGAAGCCCCAAAATTGCCCTCCCTGGAAGCCTGTGTTTCAGACATAAGGAAGTGGATGGCGGAAAATGTTCTACTTTTAAACTCTGACAAAACAGAGATGCTAGTTCTAGGTCCCAAGAAACAAAGAGATCTTCTGTTGAATCTGACAATTAATCTTGATGGTTGTACAGTTGTCTCAAATAAAACTGAAGGACCTCTGCGTTACTCTGGACCCTGATCTCTCTTTTGACGAACATATCAAGACTGTTTCAAGGACAGCTTTTTTCCATTTACGTAACATTGTAAAAATCAGAAACTTTCTGTCCAAAAATGATGCAGAAAAGTTAATCCATGCGTTTGTAACTTCTAGGTTAGACTACTGCAATGCTTTATTTTCCAGCTATCCGGATAAAGCACTAAATAAACTTCAGTTAGTGCTAAATACGGCTGCTAGAATCTTGACTAGAACCCCAAAATTTGATCATATTACTCCAGTACTAGCCTCTCTACACTGGCTTCCTGTTAAGGCAAGGGCTGATTTCAAGGTTTTACTGCTAACCTACAAAGCATTACATGGGCTTGCTCCTACCTATCTTTCTGATTTGGTCCTGCCGTACATACCTACACGTACGCCACGGTCACAAGACGCAGGCCTTCTTACTGTCCCTAGAATTTCTAAGCAAACAGCTGGAGGCAGGGCTTTTTCCTATAGAGCTCCATTTTTATGGAATAGTCTGCCTATCCATGTGAGAGACGCAGACTCGGTCTCAACCTTTAAGTCTTTATTGAAGACTCATCTCTTCAGTAGGTCCTATGACTGGAGTGTAGTCTGGCCCAGGAGTGTGAAGGTGAACGGAAGGCACTGGAGCAACGAACCACCCTTGCTGTCTTTGCCTGGCCGGTTCCCTCCACTGGGATTCTCTGCCTCTAACCCTATTACAGGGGCTGAGTCACTGGCTTCTGGTGCCATGGCGGAGATCTTGTGGGCTATACTCGGCCTTGTCTCAGGATGGTAAGTTGGTGGTTGAAGATATCCCTCTAGTGGTGTGGGGGCTGTGCTTGGCAGAGTGGGTGGGGTTATATCCTGCCTGTTTGGCCCTGTCCGGGTTTCGTCGGACGGGCCACAGTGTCTCCCGACCCCTCCTGTTTCAGCCCCCAGTATTTATGCTGCAGTAGTTTATGTGTCGGGGGGCTAGGGTCCGTCTGTTATATCTGGAGTATTTCTTCTCTTATCTGGTGTCCTGTGCAAATTTAAGTATTCTCTCTCTCTCTGAGCATTAGGACCATTCCTCAAGGCCTACCTGGCCTGATGACTCCTTGATGTCCCGAGTCCACCTGGCCGTGCTGCTTCTCCAGTTTCAACTGTTCTGCCTGTTTTATGAACATTTTAAAATCTTGTCCATGTTCTGTTATAATCTTCACCCGGCACAGCCAGAAGAGGACTGGCCACCCCTCACAGCCTGGTTCCTCTCTAGGTTTCTTCCTAGGTTTTGGCCTTCTAGGGAGTTTTTCCTAGCCACCATGCTTTTACACCTGCATTGCTTGCTGTTTGGGGTTTTAGGCTGGGTTTCTGTACAGCACTCTGTGACATCAGCTGATGTAAGGGGGGCTTTATAAATACATTTGATTTGATTTGATTTAATACATTTTGAATTCAGGATGTAACACAACAACATGTGGAATATAGTTCAATCTTGGTTTCATCAGACCAGAGAATTTCTCATGATCAGAGTCCTTTAGGTGCCTTTTGGCAAACTCCATGCGGGCTGTCATGTGCCTTTTACTGAGGAGTGGCTTCGGTCTGGCCACTCTACCATAAAGGCCTGATTGGTGGAGTGCTGCAGAGATGGGAGAACCTTCCAGAAGGACAATCATCTCCACAGAGGAACTCTGGAGCTCTGTCAGAGTGACCATCGGGTTCATGGTCACCTCCCTGACCAAGGTCCTTTTCCCCCAATTGCTCAGTTTGGCCGGGTGGCCAGCTCTAGGAAGATTATTGGTGGTTCAAAACTTCTTCCATTTAAGAATGATGGAGGCCACTGTGTTCTTGGGGACCTTCAATGCTGCAGACATTTTTTGGTACCCCTTCCCCAGATCTGTGCCGACACAATCCTGTCTCTGAGCTCTACAGACAATTCCTTCGACCTCATGGCTTGGTTTTTTCTCCGACATGCACTATCACCTGTGGGACCTTATTTAGACAGGTGTGTGCCTTTCCAAACAATGTCAAATCAATTGAATTTACCCCAGGTAGACTCCAATCAAGTTGTAGAGACATCTCAAGGATGATCAGTGGAAACAGGATGCACCTGAGCTCAATTTCGAGTCTCATGAATACTTATGTAAATAAGGCATCTGTTTTTTGTTTCATACATTTGCAAAAAAAAACTGTTCAATTGTAAACCTGTTTTCCATGTAATCAATTTTAAAATAAGGCTGTAACGTAACAAAATGTGGAAAAAGTCAAGGGGTCTGAACACTTTCTGAATGCACTGTAGCTAGCTACATCTATGGGCTTTTTTTTTCCTGACGTGCGTAATGTGCGGCAGCCTATACTGTATATCATAGGCTATGTCTTGGATAACGGCACAATCATTTGTTTTTTTTGGTGCTTGGGTTCATAAAATGTCTTTAATGTAGGGCTCATAAAATGTCTTTAATGTATGGCTTATCAGGCTCAGGTAGCATAAGGCTTGAATTTTCAAGCTGCTCAAAAGCTCAAATCAATTCCAGACATATTGATATGCTTTATACGTTCCAATTTTGTCAGGAAAAACAGGGTTATCCGCGAGAAAAGTGATGTATTCTTGGGATGGAACATTTGTAAAATACCGGCGAAATGTTCAGCCCCAGACAGGGCTCTTCTCCATGTCTCTCTCGCACTCTCTCTGTCTCTTCTTGTTTCTTTTCTCTTTCCAGAAAAGAGAGAGTGTCTGATTGGCTCACAGTCATGTCTCATTACAGATCTGAGTGATCGGGCTAAATGCAGGAATCCCTGAATCACCCAGCCCTCCTCGGATTAGTTAAATTAACACTTATCCTGAGCTGACCCCCGGAGAAATCTCATCTCTGAAGTCTGTGTGTGTCTGTGTGTGTGAAGGAGTGACTCAGAGTGACTGTCCTTGTAGACTGACATGAAGAAGCTCCACACACACCAGAGATGTATACAACTGCATGCAAGTTTCCTTCACCCATTAGAAGTCAATCACACAGCAAAATCCAAACAAAAAACAAACCAACCAAACAGTCTGACTCTCACCAGGAGTGATTCAACCTCAGTTACCATGACAACCCACCGCTGACTCACCACCTTTTTACTGTGAGTATGGTAGAGGCACAGTTTCCAGGACAACCCGTGGTGTAGCCCGCCATGGTATTGGTAGAGAGTGAAATGAGAACCCTGGGCACTGTGCTGCGACGGCTTAGAACTGAAAGGAGTTCTATGCCCTCGTCAAAAATTGGATCACACACTGACAGAGCGGATATGGTATCAATGACAACGAGTATGTGGACTAGGTATGTGGACTTGGTATGTGGACCCGCTGCTGAGTGGTGACTGCGTGACAGTTTGGGCTATCTTGATCTCCAGATATTCTACAGTATGAAACATCACTGAATCCAGATCTCTTTTATTCACATACAATAGCTGTGAGGATGCAGACAGCGGTGACTGCGGTTACGGTAGTGACCCTCACTGTCCTGGATACTGTTTTTACTTCATTCTACAATTTCAACATCTACGACTGACGGTGTGGCCAATGGTAACGGAGGTGACTGTACTTACGGAGCTGACCATTGTTGTTCCTGTTATTACTTCATTATATACAGTACTGGTCAAAAGTTTGGACACCTACTCATTCCAGGGTTTTTCTTTATTTTTACTATTTCTACATTGTAGATTAATAGTGAAGACGTAAAAAATATGAAATTACACATATGGAACTCAATTAAGCATTTATTTGGGCTGCAATTTCTGAGGCTGGTAACTCTAATGAACTTATCCTCTGCAGCAGAGGTAACTCTGGGTCTTCCATTCCTGTGGCAGTCCTCATGAGAGCAAGTTTCATCATAGCGCTTGATTGTTTTTGAGACTGTACTTAAAGAAACTTTCAAAGTTCTTGACATTTTCCGTATTAACTGACCTTCATGTCTTAAAGTAATGATGGAATGTCATTTTGCTTTGCTTATTTGAGCTGTTCTTGCCATAATATGGACAGGGTCTTTTACCAAACAGGGCTAACTTCTATATACACACCCTACCTTGTCAAAACACAACTGATTGGCTCAAACGCATTAAGACGTAAAGAAATTCCACAAATTAACAAGGCACACCTGTTAATTGAAATGCATTCCAGGTGAGTACCTAATGAAGCTGGTTGAGAGAATGCCAAGGGTGTGCAAAGCTGTCATCAATGCAAAGGGTGGCTATTTGATATATATGTTTTGATTTGATTTGTTTAACACTTTTTTGGTTACTACATGATTCCATGTGTTATTTCGTAGTTTTGATGTCTTCACTATTATTCTACAATGTAGAAAATTGTAAAAATAAAGAAAACCCCTTGAATAAGTAGGTGTTATAAAACTTTTGACCGGTAGTATATATTCAAAATCTACAGTAGTGACGGTACTGAAGGCAGTGACGGAGGTGAATGTAGTGTACAGAGGTTGTTTAACAGGTGGTTTGGGTGTGTCCTTACCGTTGAGGGGGCAGGCGTTGAAGAGGTCGATGTCCAGCGAGCAAGGTTTGCGGGTCACGGAGGTTGTGACGGACTCATACGGATTGTCCTCATCCTCCGGTAAGAACACGTCAAGGGAGGGTGATGGTACGATCTCCGCCAAGCGCTTCGAGTCCTGATAGGGGGAGGGAGGGAGAGAAAGAGAGAGAGAAAGAGAGAGCGCGAGAGAGAGAGGATCTTAGTGAGAATGTCGTGGGTAGTTTCTCATGTGGAAATGAAATAATATTTGTGTGTATGTACATTGACAAGCACGGCCAATGTTCAATGTATAACCTTGAACGTTGGATCAACAATGTTTGTTCACTGCCCTTGGTACCATCAGATCACACAAACAACCCATCATCATAACTCATCCACCTCAAGGACACGGTTCAATTCAAACACTGTTCAGGCCTGCTCCACTGCTGAATCTAAGGAGTTGCTTGTACTGAAATTGATTCAATAAGCATGGGCACCACCAGATAGAGGAAATACACAGATTTAGCAACAAAAAAATAAGCAATGACAGAGAGGAAATATATAGAAAATACACAGAAATACACAGATTTAGCAACAAAAATAAGCTAATAGGCAAAACTGTGACAGTTATTAGTATGTTTCATTCTTCTCTCTTTCTTTATAACCCTGTGTAACCAGATGTTGATAAAGTAGAAAGACTGGAGAACACATACCCCAGGGTCCCCCTCTACTACTGAGAGGAGATAACCATCACCCTCGCTGAGGCCTCTGGGCGGTCACATAGGGCAAAACCAGACAGCATGACGGCCTCAAGTGTGGTTTCTGAGAAAAATAGCGTATTGCTCCCTTCAAGTCAAAATAGAAGAAACCATGAGATCATCCCTCCATGTCCGGCAACCAGTTTCATATCGTTCCATTCCTGTGACAGTATGAAAAGGTTGAGACCCAGCGGGTTGACAGAAAAACCCTTGGACCTAAATGTGCCTGTCTGTATGACATATGTGCACCCATGCCAAATGAAAACAACAGTGAGCAATGGAGGGCGCAGGAAAGATAGACATTTCCCCTCCAGAGACGCATGGGCATTAGATGCCTGTGTTTCCCATAATGCACCAGTCCATCATCATTACTGAGACATCGCCCGGGTCATCCAACCATATTTGGTTGTCGTGGTACTGACGTGGCGACGGGGGCGTGGCGTTGTTCATGACTCACCCCTGGTGTGTTAATTTCCCCTGAACCCTATCGACTCCCCCCTCCTCTCCACCTCATTGTCTCACTCCGACAGCCATTCATCTTCCTGTTAGCTGCTTCTACTACATTACCCAGACACCACTGGGCCATCAATCACGCACTGAGCGCATGCAGAGAAGATGAATCATCGTCTTTGATTGAATGATCACTCCCTAGATAATCTGTCTCGTGTACACACACACACACACACACACACGTTCACTACTCAATGTGTCCTATTACACTAGCTAACATAAAACTTCCGTCTGTGTACTCCTTTTCTCACACACCCACGTGTTGCACAGACACACACACGTGTTGCACACACACACACACACACACACACACACACACACACACACACACAAACAAACGTTGCACACATACACAAAAGACCAGCAGGTCTACTGAATTTGAGTCACATTAGTCTAGCCCATGTAAAGTACCAGCCGGTGATGTCACAAGTGGTTTCAAACAGTAATAGTACGGTATGGGTTAACTTTTCACATCAATATGCTTACAGTCATCAGAAGTAATTACACTACATAAAAAACTTGAGACAAAAACTGTGGCCCTGCGAATTGAGTCCCCTTATAGCCAACATACTGGGATTTCCTGAAAGATGAAGAACACAAGAGAGACTGTGTCCCAAATGGCATCATTTTCCCTATATAGTGCTCTAATTTTGACCAGAACCCTAATGCATGTGCCCTGGTCAAAAGTAGTGCACTATAAAGGAAACAGGGTGCCAATTAGAATGCAGTCTTTCTATGGAGCTATCATCGGTTCCCCTTCTGGGGCTTATTAGACAACTTGGGGTCTTTATACAACCCATCTCTGGATGCAGTGGTCCTCCATATCGAACCATCCTTCTCTTTTCTCATTCTCTATCCTCTCTGACTTCCTAATGTAAATCATGTTCCCTCCCTGTCACAATATCCCTTTCATCTCTCTCTCTCTGAAACATACTTTTTTGCATAAATCTACAAACCAATATCCCACTCTCTGGCTTTTTATTCTCTCTTTTTCTCTTCAAGAACACACCAGCACCCCAGCCTCTCCCTATCTCCCTTCCACCCAGCCATCTTAGGGAGAGAGGCAGTGGAGGAACTCCAAACTTACTACGGAGAGAATAAAACAGACGAGAGCAACGCAGCGATGAACTGAGAGAACCAGAGAAAGAGAGAGAAAAAGATGAAAGCCTAGTGGATACAACTTACTTCCAACTTACTTCAGAGCAACTCCAATAGTTTTACTGAATCCCGAGGAAAGGAGGGTGGAAAATGAGATTGAGAAAAGGACTGGTTGAGAGGAAGGGAAGGAAGTATGCTACAGTGGGTTTGAAGCAGGGATTTCCTCCCTCTCTTTCGGTCTCCCTGTCTCTCTCTCAAACACAATTTTGTTCTCCTATCTAAATAGGTAAAAGTCGTTCAACTCAAAGCGAGAGCCATTCTCTACTACCTCAGACACTTTAGTGCCCCACTCCCCAGTCCCCACCTCTCCAGACTCCCACTCAATCAGAAAGTGTAAAAGGCCAGCGCACCAGAGACGCCACACCACCATCTGCATACCAAGTCAACTCAGAGGTGCTAAGGCAGTTTGTGTTACCTGTTAATAGTTGATCCCACCGCCACTTCCTGGTGTAGTGGGTGAGAAGCTTGAGTAGGTTCACGCAATGAGCTCCATGTCCAAACACAAACAAGACGGTGTCTTAAACACACACACACACTTCCTCTCTTTCCCTCTCTCTCCCTCTCTCCTCCCTCGCTCTCTCTCTTTATCTGTGGAGAGATAGGACACAGAGGAACTTGTGTGTCTGCCACAGGAAAGGAACAGACAAAAAGAGTCCTCCTCCGGCCACTAATTAGCAGTCTCTTAGCAGTGTGTGTGTGTGTGTGTGTGTGTGTCAGGCCGGTAACCCAAATAGCAAATCTGTTGATACTACAGTCACGTCCCTGGAGCTACTATCCTGCAGGACATGTGACTCTGACCCGACTAACATCTCTCAGGTTGTGTTCTGTGTGTGTGCTTGCAGACTTACAGGTTCTTTTCAAAAGGTTCATCTTATTTTTTCATTTCTTGACCAAAATAATACAACAATAAAGAGCAAAACAAAACAGACACTTTTTTCATTCAATCTCTCTTCCTCCCCCTCTCATTCCACTCCTCGTTTCTGTCCCCTAAGCACTGTGCAAAGAGTCTCTCTCGCTCTCTAACCTACTGCTCTTTCCCTCGCTCCCCTATCCCTGCCTAACAGGCAGTCCAAGCAATTCAGACTGCAGCAGATATGAAGGACGCTGTAATTCACTGGCATTTCCTCATATTTGATTAGAGGAGGGGGTCGGGGGTCAGGAACTGTTGTAGAGGAACGGGGCATGAGAGGACAATAGTCCCTCTGAGACCATCCCACAACACAACGCTCCTGACCTCACGCAAGGGGGGGAGAGATAGAGCGAGCGCGAGAGAGAGAGGGCTAGCCTCTAAGAATGGTGTTTTACTCAGTGGACAGTGAATCGTAGAGAAATCAGTTAGCTCAGCATTAGTTTACTGAGCTCACCCCAGAGAAATCCTCCTTTCAGGAAATCACTCCACCTCCCCAACATGGCCTCCCTGAGTAGGTCCAGTGCCAGAAGCAGTTTCCCTGAGCACTGCAGAAAACTGCTAGAGCAGGGCCCACAAGGTACACAGCCATGGGGAGTGCTCCATATCACTCCGGTGTATGGTCATTTTGTTAGTTAGTAAGGCTTATTCAGGTCTGAGTATGGATGAAGCATCAAGACTATTGATCCATTGGGATGTTATTTGATTTCCATTACTTCAGTGCAAAAATTATGATAACGGTAATGGTGATGACAACAGTGATCGCAACGGTGAATACGATGACGATGATTTATCATAATTACCATTTAATTATCCGTTCCACCGTAGCTCTTCTCAGGATAGAACTGCCTGATTTGGACACAGTGATGACATCAGCATTCATTACTCCTGGAACATACTGTACACACCTTCTCTTCATTAACAAGGCGTAACTATAGCAACCAGTTGAGTCATCTAGGCACGGAACGTCTGCAGTCTCCAGAGTAGAACATCAAGGACAGCCTCTTCATGAGAACCTCAGGCAGGTGCTCCAACCAACTGATCAACTATTCTGATCAACTTTTAAACTTTTTCTGATCAACGTTTGCCTTTCATTTGTGTCTTGAGAAAGGCCTTGCAGCCGAAATCTCGATATTACAGTTTGAGATGCACTGAAATCTTCAAGAGATACAGAAAATGAACCCGAGAAAATGTTTACAGCTGATCAACGAGCACATTAGGTTCTTCTCACACGAACACTGATCTGAAATCTGCTTGCGGATTGATTGACACAGTGTACATCAAGTGCTACAGATACAGGTATCCTGTGTGTGTATTTGTTTTCTTTCCTTCTGCCCTAGTCACAGGTGTCACTCATCAGTCTCATCAGTCGCCAATCAGTTCCCAATCAGAAGACACACCTGCTCCTTTTCCCTTACCCAATCACATCCCCTTGGTTTAAAAACCCAGTCAGTTGTGTCTCTCTCTCTTGTTTTGTAAGTCTCTACACCTCTCTATCTCTGTTTGGATGTGCTGAAAGTCAGTTGCTGTTAGTTTGTTTGTGCGCTCTATCTCGCTTTTGTTTTTGCGCCTAGATCTCACATTAGCTGTTGGCATGTGAGTATGTATTGCTGTGTTTGCTTGTTTGTTGGTGGTTAAAGGGGATAACCAGACAAGTCGCCCATGGGCATACATTATCCGTAGGAAACCCTTTGTCTAAATACATTAGTTAGAACTGGGCGGACCACCCACTGTATTTAATTGGTTAGTTAGCTAGCTGTTCGTGACGCAGGTAGATTAGCTTAAGGTTTTTTGAATATTTATAATTTCTTTCCTTGGGTCCAGCTCAGCCCCTTTTCCCCACACCCCTTAACCGTGTGTTTGGAATAAACCATTCGTGTTTGACGGTAGATTTAAGTTGTCTGTGTATTATTTTTGTTCTCACTGTGGTGATTTACATGAGATATGTTACAGGTCTCGTTTCCATCCCCCCTAGAGTACGGGGCAAAAGGGATTCGTAACATCAAGTCATTGGGACCAGGCTAGTGTCCTTTCTCGCATCTACTGATACTAGGGGAGTGATTACCTTGCATTGATGGATTACTTTATTCAGGAAAAAACACCTGCCAACTCCCTTGTTTAGCTAGTGTAGGTCTCTGACTTGTTCCTCAGTCCTTGTTTAGCTAGTGTAGGTCCCTGACTTGTTCTTCAGCCCTCCACTGACACCAAGCACCAGTATCCAGCGGCCATTCCTATAATCATGTGATGCTACAGCATCTTTCCAAGGAGATGATTTCTGCCTCCACTTGGATTCCACAGCAACTTTATCACCACTTGTGAGGAACAGAGCTGAATCATAAAATATGACGGGAGGGCCCATAAAGTATATATGACGCAGTGGGGACCCTAAATATGTGTGGTAGGGGCCTCCCTCTCTCTGTGGAGAGGATGAGGATTTATGACCTTTGTAGAGTGGTTGTATGGTCCAACTGTTAAATCATACCAGAGAGAGGCAGATGGGGATGCCTAGGAGAGGAGAGATGGGTTAGAGAAAAGAGTTCCCAAACATGCCACTTTCACTGCTGTACCCCAAAACCACAACATTTAAAGGAGAGATGGCATTAACCATAATAAACAACACCCTTGAATATTGCCTTGAACCTAAGTGGACAATGGCACAATGGCTTGGGACTGCATATGCATGTTTATTTTCTCCTATATCTCCTATAGGGGCGGCAGTGTAGCCTAGTGTTGGACTAGTAACCGAAAGGCTGCAAGTTCAAATCCCTGAGCTGACAAGGTACAAATCTGTCATTCTGCCCCTGAACAGGCAGTTAACCCACTGTTCCTAGGCCGTCATTGAAAATAAGAATTTGTTCTTAACTGACTTGCCTAGTTAAATAAAGGTAAAATAAAAATGTTATGTATGGGGGACAGTCATTCAAAAAACACGTCAACCACTTATTTCACATAGTGATATATCATGTGATTTGTTAAGCCAATTTTGACTTCTGAACTAATTTAGGCTTGCCTAAACAAAGGGGTAGAGTAATTATGCAACAACTATATTTTTGTTATGTTATATGTAAAAAAAAATATATATATATATAATTTACTTTTCACTTTTATTGAGTATTTTGTGTAGATCAATGGCCAAAAAATTTAAATTAAATCTATTTCAATCCCACTTTGTAACGCAACAAAATGGAGGTGCAGACTTTCTATAGGCACTGTACAGTTTCTAGAAGGATATCTTGGAACTTTAAACATTTAAACTTAGTGTTCTTATCTGGAGTCAATTGCATATTACTGATGAACGTAAGTTGCAAAGTATAACCAACATAGGCTAATAATGTATTACGTCATCTAATAGCATCATAGCCAACATTGGCAACACCAGCCGAGACTGAACCTCAGCAGTAGACAGTGAGTTGTTAGAGAATGCTGACATGACTAGAAGGATTCGCCAGTGGGAACCAATCTCATGCTAACTGTATTAGCTAATGTATGAATATTTAACATGGAAATGCCAGGGAAGAAAAATAGTGTTGCACATTAACATAAGCACACACACACACACAATGCATCAACCATATATATGAGCTGAAAAAGCATAATCAGATATTTCTGATGAAAAGGCATCAGGGTGCTCAATAAAACACTGTCCACACTCGGTTAAATGTTTTTATGAAGTAGATTACATGAAATCGTTTTTAATACTAGATAGTTTGTATTGCTACTGGTTCCATGAAGGGGTCAGCCTTTACGGCTGGGACCGCAAGTTTGTGTCCCGGATTCCTGTTAAGTGGCAGTTAGTTCTGGACTTGGGGATGTAAAGCGACCTCGTGTCATGTCTTGCGGGGTATGCATGGGTGGGTGTCCGAGCTGGGTGCTAGTAGTTTAAAACAAACCCTCTGTACATTCAGCTTGTCAACATCTCTTACAAAAACAAGTAGTGGTGAAGTCAATCTCTCCTTCACTTTGAGCCATGAGAGATTGACATGCATATCATTAATGTTAGCTCCCTGTGTACTTTTATGGTCCAGCCGTGCTGCCCTGTTCTGAGCCAATTGTAATTTTCCTAAGTCTCGCTTTGTGGCACCTGACCACACGACTGAACAGTAGTCCAGGTCGACCAAACTAGGGCTTGTAGGACCTGCCTTGTTGATAGTGTTGTTAAGAAGGCAGAGCAGCACTTTATTACAGACAGACTTCTCCCCATCTTAGCCACTGTTGTATCAATATCTCAATAAGTCTTGACCATGTCGATGTGTCGGACAGCATTGATCCGTCCCAAACCAACGGACAGATGCTCAACTCCATGGCCCATGGGAGACTGGACACTCGCAAGGCGTAGGAGATTGGGGTGGCATTCTGGCCACACATCTTTCCGAGAAGTTCGGATCCAGCTAGCAAACAGCTTTGCCCCGTTTGAGACGGACCTACCAGCCCCGGGAGTCAGCATGGATCCTGGGTGTATACCAACAGCCCCCACGGCCAACACAGTTCAGCAGGTCGTTTCCCCATCGGATTCCATCACGACCACCATCATTGTGGGCAGCTCGATGGTGAGAGATGTTGGCCTGCCTACGGTCTGTGGACCAACCAAGGTCCACAGTTACCCAGGAGCCCGTGTCCAAGACAACAACTCTACTGCCCACAGTTCTGGCCAACTACTCCAATATTGACACCATCGTCACTCAAGTAGGTTTTAACGACCTTCGTTTTAAGCAATCTGAGGGAGGACTACAAAAAATGTTGAAGACCCTCGCTAGCACAGGGAAGATAATAATTATCTCTGGTCACCTCCCGTGCTAACGAAGGGGTTGGGAACGTTCCAGACAACTCTTTTCCCTGAATGAGTACCTGAAGAAACAGGAATGTCTCCTTTTATGACAAATTTGATTTGCTGTGGGAGCAACTAGCACTTTTTAATAGAGACGAGATTCACCCTAACCGCAGGGGTTCCAGCATTATTTCCAGCAACAACACAAACTGTTTTAGAGACTGACAGACAGGGTCTGGTATTGCTCCAGTCTCAGCAACATCAAACTGTTTTAGATACTGACAGACAGGGTCTGGTAGTGCTCCAGTCCCAGCAACATCAAACTGTTTTAGAGACTGACAGACAGGGTCTGGTATTGCTCCAGTCTCAGCAACATCAAACTGTTTTAGAGACTGACAGACAAGGTCTGGTATTGATCCAGTCCTCCCTGTCAGAATAAGCAACAGAGGACTTGGAAGCCATATCAACTCCTATAGAAATGGTTGGTAATTTGTTTTAATTTTTATATTTAACCTATATTTAACTAGGCAGTTAAGAACAAATTCTTATTTACAATGACTGCCTAGGAACAGTGAGTTAACTGCCTTGTTCAGGGGCAGAATGACAGATTTTTTACCTTGTCAGCTCGGGAATTCGATCTAGCAACTTTTCCGTTACTGGCCCAACGTTCTAACCACTAGGCTACCTGCTGCCCCGAGCTGTTCTCGTGTGTGTGTGTGTGTGTCTCTCTTCACAGTCCCCGCTGTTCCATTAGGTGTATTTTTACCCGATTTCTCTATTGTCCTTGAACTATGATAAAATCATTGTGTTGGGAGATTTTAATATTCATGTTGACAAAGAGATTGACGCCAAGGCCATTGAACGTATTAATCTTTTGAACTCTATGGACTTTATCCAACATGTTGCTGGGCTCACCCATAACCGCGACCATACTCTGGACCTGGTTATTACCAAGAGGCTTTCTACTGACATATCCTCTATTGTTGATGTTGCTTTATCTGATCACCACTCCATATTTTGTACCACCTTGTTGCCCATAGTGCAGTGTAATACTGAACGCATTATTAAGAAATGCTATCTTATCTCTGACGTTGATGCAGATGTTAGAGTGTATGAATAATACTCCACCACCTATTCTGCCTTCTTCTTGTGATGATTTAGTTAACTGTAATATCAAATTAAAGGCAACCATTGATGCCATAGCTCCAGTAAATTTGAAAAAGGCCACATCCAAACAGAGATGAGGGAGGAAACTAATACATTTAATTGAGCGGAAGTGGAGAAAGTCAAAGTTGCAGGTCCTTTATGATATTCTGAGAAAGCAACTTGGCATGTATAACAAGGCAATTAGAAATGCCAGACAGGCTAATTGTTCTAACTTGATCACTAATAATCAGACTAATTCGACAGCGCCTCTTCTCAACCATTGATAAATCCTACCCTCGCAAACCTATGTGAACTTTCCTCGACATCTAAATGTGATTGCGCCATATTTCAGAGATAAGATAAACATTAGGCTGGGTATCAGTCAAGCAAGACCTGATGTGAAGTTTGATATGTGTCCTAGCCTACCACGCAAAGGCACTATGGATTTATTTTCCCTAGTTGACACAGACATGGTCAGGAAAGTGATCTCACAACTTAAGCCTTCTACCTGCCTTCTCGTTCCTAGCCTCACCACCTTCTTCAAAACTGTTTTTAATTGCATATGTGAAGAAGTGCAATCTATTGTTAATCACTTCCTGTTCACAGGCACTTTCCCCACAGCACTAATAACTGCTATGGTGAAACCCCTTCTGAAGTAAAGTAATCTAGATTCTTCAGCTCTCAGCAATTTTCAGCCAATCTCCAACCTTCAATTCTTAAGTAAAATTCTTGATACATTTTTTTTTTTGTTGTGGCAACTTTAAAAAATTTAAAAAGATCCAATGTGGTATTTGGGCCCAGCACAGCACAGAGACAGCCTTAGTTAAAGTGGTACATTATCTTAAAGCCAACACATACGCCAAACAGCTCTCTGTCCTTTAGGACCTATTTAACCAGATTTTGAGTCCGGTACTGTTCAGTTAATATACGTTACCCCTTGGCAGCGTTATCAGAAAGCACAGCATTGATTTTCACTGCTGCGCAGAAACAACTTTATATTTCTGTGTAACCAGAGGATTTTAGCTCCACGGATAATTGATTAGACTGTGTTGGTGATTTAAATACTTGGATGGCTCACAACTTCCTTCAGCTAAATCAAGACAAGAACAAGGTACTTCTTATTGGAGCCAAAGCACAGAGAGAAAATCTGGAGGCACATTTTAATTCAAGGGCAATACAGATAAAACACCTGGTAAAAAACCTAAAACCTATTCTGAACTCAATTTCGAATAAAACATTAGGAATGTGACCAATATATTTTTACCACCTGAGGAACATTGCCAAGGTGTTGCTGTTTCTCTCTAAGGCTGATACAGAGAGACTCATCCATGCTTTTATTACAAGCAGGCTTGACTCCTGTAATGCTCTCCTGTCTGGTCTACCCAAGAAAGCCATTGGTCAATTGCAAATCATACAGAATGCTGCAGCACGGGTACTGACCAAGATCAGATCAACAGGACATATTATACAGGTTCTATTGGTTTGTAAATCAATCCACGATTGTGCACCTCAATACATGTCAGACATGCTTTTAAGTTATGTACCCATTAGGTCACTTAGGTCCTTTGGTACTGGCCTATAAACTATCCCAAAGCCTAGGACCAGGAGTCATGGAGAGGCAGACTTTAGTTACTATGCCCCAGCCTCTGGAATAGCCTGTCAGATAACCTGAGGGGGGCCGAAACTGGACATACTTAAAAGAGATCTTAAATCACACCTTTTTAGCTTGGCTTTTCCTTAGGGTGCTTTTTAGTTAATGTTTTTTAAAGTAATTTTTATTCTCTTATGTTTGTTGTAATGTAAATATATTTTTATTTGTCATTGTTTATTTGTTTTCTTCCTGTGAAGCACATTGTGTTGCATTCCATGTCTGAAAGCTTGATTTGATATTTAATGCATTCTCCATAAATATTAGCCATGCGAAATGAATATAACTACACACAAACTTATCTCCTCACATTTTTCACATTTGAGTCATTTAGCAGTCCAGAGAGACTTATAGTAGTGAGTGCATACCATGGGAATTGAACCCACAACCCTGGCATTGCAAGTGCCATGCTCTACCAACTGAGCCACACGGGACCCACAATACCTCCTGAACAACTGCATTTACATTACTTTTATAACATTAGTCACTTAGCAGATACTCATATCCAGAACGACTTACAGGAGCAATTAGGGTTAAGTGCCTTGCTCAAGGGCACATTGGCAGATGTTTCACCTAGTTGTGGTTTCAAACCAGCACATTGGAACACTCCAACCAGTGTGTTCTATGGAGCAAACCATCACACAAGACATCCAGGGGGTGTTTCTCAATTATCAATTTAAATAACAATAGTCACATATGAAAAATATTCAAGTGTATTGAAGTCTGTATGAGAACAAAGTGGAAAGTTATATTTCATCAAAACAATCTGATCTTGGTTATGACTGATATGAAACTCAAACATCTGACCCCACCTCTTCCTCATCCTCTGTTCCCCAAGACTCTCTCTTTTATCAGACCTCCAGAACCTGTGTTCCTTTCTTTTCCCCTGGAGGACACAGTCAGGAGATATGTTATCTGCAACCCTGGGGGCAACACAAACACACACTCCCAGCGATTCTAAGAAACCCAAGGGTAGCGCCTGACAATGTCAGCAGAATGTTCTAGTGAGATGAGGAGAGGATGGCTGGGCGTGACAAGGTCACTACAGCTTACTATGGCTGCAGCATTGGACACACACCATCCAGCTCCATTAATTTCCCCTGGATTCTCCCAACCTGCACTGTTTTTTGTTGTTGCATTTAACCATTATTTAACTAGGCAAGTCAGTTAAGAATAAATTCTTAATTACAATGACGGCCTGCACCGGCCAAACCCGGACGACGCCGGGCCAATTGTGCGCCGCCCTATGAGACTCCTAATCACGGCCGGTTGTGATACAGCCTGTATTTTAACCATGGTGTCTGTAGTGATGCCTCTAGCACTGTGAGGCAGTGTCTTAGACCGCTGCGCCACTTGGGAGCACTAGGCCCAATTTGCGTGCAGCCGTGCATTCCTGTGCGTATGTGTGTGGGTGTGTGTTTCCGTATGCGTGTGTGTCTGATATTGCGCAGTGCTCTGACGCACCTGATCTGATCTGGTACAGATTTGTCAATGGTTGTAGTGGGCGGATATCCCACGCCTGCTACTTTATGACTTTCTGTGTTGCCTAGCAACCATGTGAACCCTTTGCCTTCCCTCTCTCCCTCCCCATCGTTCTCTCTGCAGGGGCTCCACAGTGAAAAAGTTCATACTTTTTTCCCTCTAAGAAGTCGTACTTTCAGCTGAAGGAACCCCGCACCGCTTTACCAAACACACCCACCCACACCTAAAGTGGTCCTTGGTTGTCATGGCATTAGTCTGCGTTCACATGGAGAGGATCCACGTCTGTGTGACGAGAGAGAGAGAGAGATGGAACCCCCTCCGCTCAAACACACACACATATGCAAGACATGCGACAGAGAACGACACGTTTTTCCACCTTCTCAATGCCCATATATAGGAACAGTGGCAATGAAAGACGTTTGATGATGTCTTGGGGTTACTTCTGTGGTTACAACTAAATGCACACGCTTTCTCTCTCTCTCTCTGACTCTCTCTATTTATTACACACACACACAGCAGCCTTTTACAGTCACCCTCTGCAGCACACATCAGAGTACAGTCCGTCTCTCTGACTGACAGCTTGAGTGACAGCTGAGACCTCGCTACCACGGCGATCGATACAGTGCTTAACACACTTCTGTCAGACAGTGAGAGAGTAATGTGGAGAAAGAAATGTGGGCTGATGTAGGGAAGGAGAGAGAGACAGAGATGTAGGGAAGGAGAGAGAGACAGAGAGCTGTGTGCTGATGTAGGGAAGGAGAGAGAGAGACAGAGAGATGTGGGCTGATGTAGGGAAGGAGAGAGAGAGAGACAGAGAGATGTGGGCTGATGTAGGGAAGGAGAGAGAGAGAGACAGAGAGATGTGGGCTGATGTAGGGAAGGAGAGAGAGAGAGACAGAGAGATGTGGGCTGATGTAGGGAAGGAGAGAGAGAGAGAGAGATGTGGGCTGATGTAGGGAAGGAGAGAAAGAGAGAGAGAGAGAGATGTGGGCTGATGTAGGGAAGGAGAGAGAGAGAGATGTGGGGTGATGTAGGGAAGGAGAGAGAGAGACAGAGAGATGTGGGCTGATGTAGGGAAGGAGAGAGAGAGAGACAGAGAGATGTGGGCTGATGTAGGGAAGGAGAGAGAGAGACAGAGAGCTGTGTGCTGATGTAGGGAAGGAGAGAGAGAGACAGAGAGATGTGGGCTGATGTAGGGAAGGAGAGAGAGAGAGACAGAGAGATGTGGGCTGATGTAGGGAAGGAGAGAGAGAGACAGAGAGATGTGGGCTGATGTAGGGAAGGAGAGAGAGAGAGACAGAGAGATGTGGGCTGATGTAGGGAAGGAGAGAGAGAGAGACAGAGAGATGTGGGCTGATGTAGGGAAGGAGAGAGAGAGAGAGAGATGTGGGCTGATGTAGGGAAGGAGAGAGAGAGACAGAGAGATGTGGGCTGATGTAGGGAAGGAGAGAGAGAGAGAGAGAGAGGAAGGAGAGAGAGATGTGGGGTGATGTAGGGAAGGAGAGAGAGAGAGATGTGGGGTGATGTAGGGAAGGAGAGAGAGAGACAGAGAGATGTGTGCTGATGTAGGGAAGGAGAGAGAGAGAGACAGAGAGATGTGGGCTGATGTAGGGAAGGAGAGAGAGCGACAGAGAGATGTGGGGTGATGTAGGGAAGGAGAGAGAGAGACAGATGTGGGGTGATGTAGGGAAGGAGAGAGAGAGACAGAGAGATGTGGGGTGATGTAGGGAAGGAGAGAGACAGAGAGATGTGGGCTGATGTAGGGAAGGAGAGAAAGAGACAGAGAGATGTGGGGTGATGTAGGGAAGGAGAGAGAGAGAGACAGAGAGATGTGGGGTGATGTAGGGAAGGAAAGAGAGACAGAGAGATGTGGGGTGATGTAGGGAAGGAAAGAGAGAGACAGAGAGATGTGGGGTGATGTAGGGAAGGAAAGAGAGAGACAGAGAGATGTGGGGTGAGGCCAAAGGGAAAGAAAGTTGTGGAGAAAAAGCAAAGAAGTGAAACCGAGTGGAAAGCGAGAGAGAGAGACATTTCCACCACTTAAAAAGAGGAAGAGAACAGAGCCCAGTGGGACTGCCATCACTCTGACAATCTGACAAACCGGACAGATGAGAAGCGGAAGGAAGGAGAGAAGAACAGATGGAGAGGAGAGAAAAAGGGAGGGAGTAAGTCTGAGGAGGTGGTGGACATTGGCGCAGAAAAAGCATTCTTACAATTTAACCTCTAACATTACACAATATAGATGGATATTTTGTGAAGATTGTGTTGAGTAGTTGAACACACACTTTGAAAGTTCCAGGACTAGTTGAAGCATCCTGTTATAAGTCATATTATTTCCTTGTTGAGAGGCCACCGTGACAAACCAATCAGGAGGGAGATGATTGCCTTGGGGACAGGGAGAGCAGGTGTGGGGAGAATTTTTGGCTAGTTGATACCAAAATGAGGCTAGTTGAGAACAAAATGTACACACACACACAAAATCCCCAAAGTGGACCCTGCTAATCGGTCAGGACTCCATCCCAGGCCCATCATCCCCCCACACAGAGCCCAGGTGTTGATAGATAGTTAACTCTAGCCAGGCTGTGGGCCAGACATAGGAGGGCAGAGGGAGGACAGAGGGGGGAGACTGGAGGGGGATAGAGGGAAGACAGAGGGGGAAGACAGGAGGGGGGAGGACAGAGGGGGAGACAGGAGGGGAGAGAGAGAGGGGGAAGAGGGGGAGACAGGAGGGGGAGAGAGCTGGGAGAATGGATACTGATGCTCTTCCCCGTTGTGGAGACAACAAGAGAAAGAGAACAATTAAGGGAAAGAGAGAGAGAGAAAATGAATGAAGAGAGATAAAAAGATATTCAGAAAGATAGTGAGAAAGATAGACAGTGAGAAAGATAGATAGTCAGAGAGATAGATAGTGAAAGAGAGCAAGTGGTCGAGAGAGATACTATGCGGTTCTTACGGCAACACAACGACAAATACACACCAAGCGCAAAACGGAAGACGACATCCACTGAGCTCTATTAGTCATGGAAATACATAAACATATTGCTACATGGCCCAGCAGAGCTGCATTCTGCTGGGTGATGTATATTAACTGAGGGTTTCAGAGACAACAAGCCATGCAAACTGGGAAACAGGCCATTAGAGTGACTTATGATTGAGACAAGGCAATTATAGCATAGTATACTGGCACTCCATGACAATGGTTATCAGTTGTATTAATGACAGGAGGAAGAGGCTATGTAGGAATACAAGTTAAATGGGGAGGTGTGTGTGTACCTGTGACAGGCTGGAGAAGCCCAGGTTGTGACAACCGTTGCAGGGTGTGAGGGCCTCCCAGAACCCAGCGGGGCCACAGCTCTTCTCCCCCTCCTCTTCCTCCTGGGCCGGGGGAAGTGGGGGAGTGGGCCGCTGCAGAGAGATACAATACATACTGTTCATTTAAAACATACACTCACAACACACACACACTGAATCTCACACAGACCTACTCCAGGTCACTACAGAGAAACACAACACAATACCATATTGAAGATGTAAAAAATGTGTTGGTCTGATGTGTATTAGGAAGTGAATCCAGATGCAGAACTGGAAGTATTTTGAAAATGATTCATGCCAATTGTTGACAAGCATGCACCTGTTAAGAAACAAACTGTGGGAACTGTTAGAGCCTCCTGTGATGACGAACTGTGGGAACTGTTAGAGCCTCCTGGATGGATGACGAACTGTGGGAACTGTTAGAGCCTCCTGGATGGATGACGAACTGTGGGAACTGTTAGAGCCTCCTGGATGGATGACGAACTGTGGGAACTGTTAGAGCCTCCTGGATGGATGACGAACTGTGGGAACTGTTAGAGCCGCCTGGATGGATGACGAACTGTGGGAACTGTTAGAGCCTCCTGGATTGATGACGAACTGTGGGAACTGTTAGAGCCTCCTGGATTCATGACGAACTGTGGGAACTGTTAGAGCCTCCTGGATGGATGACGAACTGTGGGAACTGTTAGAGCCTCCTGGATGGATGACGAACTGTGGGAACTGTTAGAGCCTCCTGGATGAATGACGAACTGTGGGAACTGTTAGAGCCTCCTGGATGGATGACGAATTGTGGGAACTGTTAGAGCCTCCTGGATGGATGACGAACTGTGGGAACTGTTAGAGCCTCCTGGATGGATGACGAACTGTGGGAACTGTTAGAGCCTCCTGGATTGATGACGAACTGAAACATTTTATGATTCAAAGAAATAATGCAAAAGACGTGGCAAACAAGCTGGTCAGCTGATTGGTTGACATATTGTCAATTGAGAAATGTTGTGACTAAACTTAACAAAAAGAAGAAAGTATTACCAAACAAAGATAAAGGACATAAAACACAATGGAAAAAAAACTTTGGAGTACCCTAAATGATCTCATGGGCAGAAAACCCAATTAAATCTCCATCATTCATTGAAGTTGATGGGCCATTTATAACAAAACCTTTCGGTATTGCCAATCATTACAATTACTATTTTCACTTGTAGTGGAAAAACTCAGAAGTGAAATGACAACATTGAACAGTGAACCATCATATTTTGGTATAAAATATTTAATAATGAAAGAGAAGGATTGCTCTTTTCAATTTGGTCAAGTTAGTGTGGGAGAGGTGGAAAAACAGTTTTTATCCATCAATAATGATAAGCCTCCAGGTATAGACAACCTTGATGGTAATCTATTGAATGGTAGCAGACTGTATCACCACCTCTATTGGCTAGATCTTTAACGAAAGCCTAAAGGAGTGTGTGTCCACAGGTGTGGAAGGAAGCTAAAATAATTCCACTGGTTAAAAATAGTAAAGCACACTTGGCTGGCGCAAACAGCCACCCAATCAGTTTGCTGCCTGTTCTTAGTAAACTGATGGCGATAATTGTGTTTGAACAAATACAAGGCTATTTTTCAGAGAGCAAGTTAACTACTGATTCAGCATGCATATAGAGAAGGGCACTCAACTTGTACTGCACTGACTCAGATGACTGATGATTGGTTAAAATAAATGGATAATAAGATGATAGTTGGAGCTGTATTGTTAGATTTCAGTGCAGCCTTTGATGTTATTGATCATACATTATTATTGAAAAAACACACTTGGTATGGCTTTACATCCCCCGCCAACACATGGTTGGAGAGTTATTTATCCAATAGAACCCAGAGAGTGTTCTTCAATGGAATCTTCTTTAACATGAGATATCTACAATGAGGTACCCCTCAGGGCAGTAACCTTGGGCCGTTACTCTTCTCTATTTTAACAAACTATTTGCCACTGGTCTTAAACAAAACTAGAATGCCTATGTATGCGGATGATTTCACACTCTACAGCACTCAAAGCCAGTGAGCTCACTGAAATTCTAAATAAGGAGACAGTCAGTAGCAAAACTGCAGCTGGCTCAAAACAAAGCAGAACGCTTTGCCCTTAACTGCACACACAGAACTACAATCAACAACATGCATGCCAGTCTTCCCTGGTTGAGGGTTGCCAAGAGATTAACTGCTTCTCCTAGTTTTAATGAGAAATATTACTGTGACAAAAATTCCAGACTGTCTGCATAATCAAATAACATTCAGCTCAGACACCCATACATACCCCACAAGACATACCACCAGGGGTCTCTCACACCCCACAAGACATACCACCAGGGGTCTCTTCACACCCCACAAGACATACCACCAGGGGTCTCTTCACACCCCACAAGACATACCACCAGAGGTCTCTTCACACCCCACAAGACATACCACCAGGGGTCTCTTCACACCCCACAAGACATACCACCATGGGTCTCTTCACACCCCACAAGACATACCACCAGGGGTCTCTTCACAGTCCCCAAGACATACCACCAGGGGTCTCTTCACAGTCCCCAAGACATACCACCAGGGGTCTCTTCACAGTCCCCAAGACATACCACCAGGGGTCTCTTCATACCCCACAAGACATACCACCAGGGGTCTATTCACACCCCAAAAGACACACCACCAGGGGTCTCTTCACAGTCCCCAAGTCCAAAACAAATTCACAGCAACGCAGAGAGAGTGAGAGAGAGAGAGAGAGAGAGAGAGAGAGAGAGAGAGAGAGAGAGAGAGAGAGAGAGACACATGATCGCATGGGAACTCCCTTCCATCGCCCATTACAGCAAAATTACCTTAAAAATACTGATTAAAAAAACAACTCATGGAACGGCTGGGACAAACACACGCACACATTATTTTTGTTGCATTGTTTGTATATAATTGTATCTATATATAAACTTTCCTTGTCTATTAGTGTTGTGTTACTTTGTAATGTTTAGTGTTTTTTGTGGACCCCTGGAAGAGTAGCAACTGCTTCTGCAAAAGCTACTGGGGATCCTAACAAACAAATAATACACACACGTGCACGCTAACGCACACTAACACGCACAATATGCCCTTTTTACAGGGTCTGTATTGTCAAGAGGATATATGTTTAGATAGGTCTTGTGAAAGAGGTATTGTCTCCTGATAATACCAGTGACCCGCATGATGCAGAGGGAAAGCCCAAGGTCCCAGTGAGATTGAGAGGCAGGGGAAATAGAGAAAGAGCAAGACAGGAACAGAGAGAGAAATAATGATAGAGAGGGGCAGATGGAGTAGGGAGGAGAAAGAAATTGCTGGAGAAAATAAATGGAAGAACCAGAAGGTCACCAGTTTTATGAGATAGTGGAAAGACTAAACAAAATGCAATATAGACATACTCTACAAAACACACAACAATTCTCTCTCTCTCATATTAGATGGCCTTAACACTGATACCATAATTTTTTTCTGTGTCCCAAATTGGACCCTATTCCCTATACTAGGGCACTGCTTTGATCTTGAAAGGGTGCCATAAAGGCTGCCAGAAAGGGTTCCATTTGGGACACAGCCTTCAACATGGACCAAGGCAGCCAGCCCTGCCTTGGTCCTTCCAGGTCTGCTCAGTTGACTGATGATACACTCACTTGGTGGAATAATATTAGCGTGTGCTATCTAATGAATATTTCTTGTTCTCTGTTGAACGGTAGAGGTGATTTGTCAGAGCTAGGCCCGTTGGAAGCCTGGGGGTAGAGTAGTGGTACTCCCTGACTTTCTCACACCACAAAGTACTACGTTTAGTGGGGAAAAAGCTGGTTTGTTGTGTGCTACCATTAAGGTAGTGTGGGCTTGACTGTGTTGTCAATTGTCAATGGTCATCTTACAATCACACGTGACAATTGCGTCATTGTCATGGAAGAGACATTCAAGTCGTAGACACAACAGGACATAAACAGTACATAAACGATAGGCCTCCAAGGCCATGTCGGTACGGGCCACCAAGGCCATGTCGGTACGGGCCTACACATTGACACCTGATACGTCATTCGTTGATGTCACATCATTATTAAACAAACATGATGTACACCTATTTGTGACCTGGCTGTTGACTTGTTCTATTCTGTAACCAGTGTGTGGATACTAGCCAGCGAGGCCCTTCCACAGCGTACAGCCGATGTAGTGAGGAGGGCAGTGGGCTACACCAATAGACATCCAACTCTATTTCTATGGTTCTACCTCAGCTCTGGAACCAGGAAGTTGATGAGTGTGTCCTACAGCAGATACGGGAGATGACCATGTTTTTATTCATCAGTCTGTCTGATGGACAGACGCTGCATCACTCTCTGACATGTACAGTGTGTCATGCTAATGGTTATGCATGCATACAAATGAGCACATAGGCCTGTATGGGCGCGCAGGGGACATATTCACACATCCAGATCCATAGAGAGCCATACAAATAAGTATGAGACACACACATACAGACACTGACCATGAAGACACAAAATCTAATACATACTGTACGTAACCCTCTCCATTACATGTGCTCTGTGTGTGTGTGTTTGTGTTTGCGCCTACATCGTCGCCTCAGTGTGTGACTGATTGAGACGTGTTCGTGCTTCTATTAAACCAAGGCCAACGCCTGCCCAGAGGCTGTTGCTCCATCAAGCCACCCACCCCCACCACACACACACAGTGGCTTGATTCAGACCAGATCAATTCCTGTTAGTGTGCCGCGCCAAACGCCACAGGTATCAATCTCCGTGGAAACGAGAGAAACTGGACCCCTGTCGCCATTGATGAAATCCCTTCTACCAATCAGCTCTCGGGGGTGAAGCTAGGCTGACCAAGGCCTTGTTCTAATAATAAAACATGCACTCTGCCTTCCTTCAAGTGAATTCCAGCAAAATCACCGATTTGATGTAAAGCAAGGATTCCATTACATAGCTTTCACCAAGCCAGTCATGTCAGATCAGTGGTTAGGAAGGAGGATGTTCTATATATGGAACAGAAATATACAGTGCATTCTGAAATTGACACCTTCCCTTTTTCCACATTTTGTTACGTTACAGCCTTATTCTAAAATGGATTGAATCTTTTTTCCCTTATCAATCTACACACAATACCCCATAATGACAAAGCGAAAACAGTTTTCATTTTATTTAGTAAATGTATAAAAATTTCAAACGGGAATACCTTATTTACATAAGTATTCAGACCCTTTGCTATAAAACTTGAAATTGAGCTCAGGTGCATCCTGTTTCCATGGTTCATCCTTGAGCTGTTTCTACAACTTGGAGTCCACCTTTGGCAAATTCTATTGATTGAACATGATTTGGAATGTAAGGTCCCACAGTTGACAGTGCATGCAGCAAAACCAAGCCATGAGGTCGAAGGAATTGTCATAAGAGCTCTGAGACAGGATTGTGTCGAGGCACAGATCTGGGGAAGGGTGCCAAAACCATTTTGAAGCATTGAAAGTCCCCAAGAACACAGTGGCCTCCATCATTCTTAAATGGATGAAGTTTGGAACCACCAAGACTCTTCCTAGAGCTGGCCGCCCAGCCAAACTGAGAAATTGGGGGAGAAGGGAGGCGACCAAGAACACGATGGAGTTCCTCTGTGGAGATGGTGGAACCTTCCAGAAGGATAACCATTTCTGCATCACTCCACCTATCAGGCATTTATGGTTGATTGGCCCAGCCAGAGCCCAGACTTGAACCCGATCAAACATCTCTGAAGAGACGCCCCCCATCCAACCTGACAGAGCTTAAGTGGGTCTGCAGAGAAGGGAGAAACTCCCCAAATCCACTACCTGACAGGTGTGGCATACCAAGAAGCTGATTAAACAGCATGATCATTACACAGGTGGGCCCTGTGCTGGAGACAATAAAAGGCCACTCTAAAATGTGCAGTTTTGTCACACAACACAATGCCACAGATGTCTGTGTTTTGAGGGAGTGTGCAATTGGCATGCTGACTGCAGGAATGTCCACCAGAGCAGTTGTCAAATAATTGAATATTAATTTCTCTACCATAAGCAATGTCGTTTTAGAGAAGTTGGCAGTACGTCCAACAGGCCTCACAACCGCAGACCATGTGTAATCACGCCAACCCAGGACCTCTACATCCAGACCATGTGTAATCACGCCAACCCAGGACCTCTACATCCAGACCATGTGTAATCACGCCAACCCAGGACCTCTACATCCAGACCATGTGTAACCATGGCAGCCCAGGTCCTCCACATCCGGCTTCTTCAACTGCAGGATCGTCTGAGACCAGCCACCCGGGACAGCTGATAAAACTGTGGGTTTGCAAAACCGAAGAATTTCTGCACAAACTGTCAGAAACTGTCTCAGGGAAGCTCATCTGCATGTTCGTAGTCCTCATCAGGGTCATGACCTGACTGCAGTTTGGTGTCGTAACTGACTTCGGTAGGCAAATGCTCACCTTCGACAGCCACTGGCATGCTGGAGAACCAATCAGATGGCAGACAGCGCATATGGCATTGTGTGGGCGAGCAGTTTGCTGATGTCAACGTTGTGACCAGAGTGCCCCATGTTGGCGGTGGGGATATGGTATGGACAGGCATAAGCTACGGACAACGAACACATGTGTATTTATTAATGGCAATTTGGATGCACAGAGATACTATGACGAGATCCTGAGGCCCATTGTCGTGCCATTTATCAGTCGCCTTCAATTCCTGGAAGCTGAAAATGGCCCAGTTTTTTCATGGCCTGCATGCTCACCAGACATGTCACCCATCGAGCATGTTTGGGATGCTCTGGATCGACGCGTACAACAGCGTGTTCGAGTCCCCGCCAATATCCAGAAACTTATCACAGCCATTGATGAGGAGTGGGACAACATACCACAGCCCACAATCATCAACCTGATCAACTCTATGCGCAGCGTGAGGCAGCGTGAGGCAAATGGTGGTCACACCAGATACTGACCGGTTTTCTGATCTACGCCCCTACTTTTTGTTTAAGGTATCTGTGACTAATAGATGCATCTGTATTCCCAGTCATGTGAAATTAAAAGATTAGGCCCTAATTTATTTATTTCAATTGACTGATTTCCTTACATGAATGGTAACTCAGTAAAATCTTTGAAATTGTTGAATGTTGCATTTATGTTTTTGTTCAGTATACATTTCTGCCTTACAGCGTGTCTGAGGCTGCACTCTCCTGGTGACTAAATGCTACTACAGTAATGGACCCTAGAGTGATGCAGTAGAACATGGTTTTCCAATCCAAGAATAACAATATAAACGATACCCCAGACCCAAACATCCCCCTTGATTACCCATGGTCCCATCCACCCTCCCTGATCCAAAACGGTCCTCACCCTCCACATCCCCCTTGATTACCCCTGGTTCCATCCACCCTCCCTGATCCAAAACGGTCCTCACCCTCCACATCCCCCTTGATTACCCCTGGTTCCATCCACCCTCCCTGATCCAAAACGGTCCTCACCCTCCACATCCCCCTTGATTACCCCTGGTCCCATCCACCCTCCCTGATCCAAAATGGTCCTCACCCTCCACATCCCCCTTGATTACCCCTGGTTCCATCCACCCTCCCTGATCCAAAACGGTCCTCACCCTCCACATCCCCCTTGATTACCCCTGGTTCCATCCACCCTCCCTGATCCAAAACGGTGCTCACCTTTCTGACTCTGCTCAGGGTGCCATTACTGCTCCGCTCCTCGTCTGATAGGTGACCGCTGCCAAAGCTCTCAATGGAATGAGAGTGGGATGAGATGGTCTGGCAGAGCTCCTAAGTAGAGTAGAGTAGAGTAGAGTAGGGTAGTAATTTAATGACTTGGGAAATTGTTTTGTCACCACAATCATCAGCAATGATTCCAAAGACAACACAAGGATCTATAAGATAAAGATGAAGATAATAACATAACAACACACCTCAAAGGAGTAGTCTCTGTCCCGACACATCTTCATCTCATTCAGCAGCTTGGAGAGCTCCCCTGTTACAGCATCATCTGGGGAGGAGGAGGAGGGGGAAAGGAGATTGGAGAGATATGTGGAGAGAGGGGAGATGTGGGAGAGAAGGGGGAGAGAGGGGAGATATGGGGAGAGAGGAGAGGGAGAGAGAGAGAGAGAGAGAGAGAGAGAGAGAGAGAGAGAGAGAGAGAGAGAGAGAGAGAGGGAGATATGGGGAGAGAGAGAGAGGAGATATGGGGGGAGAGAGAGAGAGGAGGGAGATAGGTAGAGAGGGGGAGAGAGGGGATGGGAGAGAGAGAGAGGAGAGGAGATGGGTAGAGAGGGGGAGATATGGAGAGAGAGGGGGAGATATGGAGAGAGAGGGGGAGGGAGAGAGAGAGAGAGAGAGAGAGAGAGAGAGAGAGAGAGAGAGAGAGAGAGAGAGTATAGTCAAAGGAAGGGGGCAAAAAAAGACAAAATATGTTTTCAACAATCCTAGTTAATTGTGACATGTAGGCTGTTAAAGAATAGAGGTGAGAAAGAGAGCTGAAGTCAAAAGAGAAGAAGCTTCTTTCTCCATCACTCTTTCACTATACTTTTCTCCGTGGCCTCTTTCGGTGTCTTTCGGAATCAATATCTGCCACTGTGGCGCACACACATCTTGGAGTGACCTGCTCACCGATGGGATTTCCTTCAGTGAAAACAACTAGAGACAGAGTACTACAGTACATAATGATGACGGATCAAACTGCGTTTGTTTCTACTGAACAAATGAACTAAAGAGAGCAGACCTGGACAAATACACATGTCAACACCTTAATATGTTCCTTTCGGTGTGGCGGCGTTCTAATCCAGAAACTAGTTACTACGGTCTTCACAGACCTGATAGAGCTGAAAGCACTACTCCGTCTCTCCCTCCGTCTCTCCTCAACACCCCCTCTCTCACTCCCTCTCTCCTCCTATCTCCACCACTCCCCCTCACCCTACAATAAAGTGTGCCGAGGTGTTTAAACACGGTGTGTGTTCAGGCGAGCTGTGCTGAATGTGGATTTTCTGCTCCCTCCCTCCCTCCCTCCAATAAAGATAATTCAAGGGGAGCGCTGACTGGTGGTGATTGAGGAGAGAGAGAGAGAGCAGCGCGGGAATTGTACGAGTGATACCAGTGCACTGCTCCAGCTCAGCCACTAGGGGCAGTGTTGGATAAGGGAAAACACTGCATTGAAGTTGACTGAGGTAGTAGCGGTTCATACTAATAGGCAGTGCTCACCATGTTTGAAAATATCTGTCTGGTTATTGGTGTATAGCGTGTTTAATAGATACAGTGCCTTCGGGAATGTATTCAGACCCCTTGACTTTGTCAACATTTTGTTACGTTACAGCCTTATTCTTTTTCCCTCATCAATCTACACACAATACCCCAGAAATGTTTTGCTAATACATTAAGAATAAAAAACTGAAATATCACATTACATAAGTATTCAGACCCTTTCCTCAGTACTTTCTTGAATCCCCTTTGGCAGCGATTACAGCCTCAAGTCTTCTTGAGTAAGACACTACAAGCTTGGCATACCTGTATTTGGGGAGTTTCTCCCATTCTTCTCTGCAGATCCTCTAAAGCTCGGTCAGGTTGGATGTGGAGCGTTGCTGTGCAGCTATTTTCAGGTCTCTCCAGAGATGTTCGATAAGGTTCAAGTCCGGGCTCTGGCTGGGCCACTCAAGGACATTCAGAGACTTATCCCGAAGCCACTCCCGCGTTGTCCTGTTGGAAGGTGAACCTTCACCCCAGTCTGAGGCCCTGAGCGCTCTGGGGCAGGTTTTCATCAAGGATCTCTCTGTACTTTGCTCCGTACATCTTTGCCTCCATCCTGACTAGTCTCCCAGTCCCTGCCGCTGAAAAACATCCGCACAGCATGATGCTGCCACCACCATGCTTCACCGTAGGGATGGTGCCAGGATTCCTCCAGACGTTATGCTTAGCATTCAGGCCAAAGAGCATTCAGGTCTGAGAGTCTTTAGGTGCCTTTTGGCAAACTCCAAGCAGGCTGTCATGTTCCTTTTACTGAGGAGTGGCTTCCGTCTGGCCACTCTACCATAAAGGCCTGATTGGTGGAGTACTGCAGAGAGGTTCTCCCATCTCCACATAGGAACTCTGGAGCTCTGTCAGAGTGACCATCGGGTTCTTGGTCACCTCCCTGACCAAGGCCCTTCTCCCCCGATTGCTCAGTTTGCCGGGCAGCCAGCTCTAGGAAGAATCTTGGTGGTTCCAAACTTCTTCCATTTAAGAATGAAAGAGGACAAGATATCTGTTTTTTTATATTTAATAAATTTGCCCAAACTTGTTTTCGCTTTGTCATTATGGGGTATTGTTTGAAGATTTTTTATTTATTTAATCAATTTTAGAATAGTTTTATTTTTTATTTTACCTTTAACTAGGCAAGTCAGTTAAGAACACATTCTTATTTACAATGACGGCCTAGGAACAGTGGGTTAACTGCCTTGTTCAGGGCAGAACAACAGATGTTTACCTTGTCAGCTCGGGGATTCAATCTTGCAACCTTTCGGTTACTAATCCAATGCTCTAACCACTAGGCTACCTGCCACCCCAGAATAAGGCCGTAATGTAACCAAATTTGGAAAAAGCCAAGGGGTCTCAATACTTTCCGAGGGCACTGTATGTGTGTGTGTCTATTTGTGTGTGTGTGTGTGTGTTTTTGTGTGTGAGTGTGAGTTTGTATGTATGTGTGTGTGTGTACTTACTTTTGTGCCTGAGGGAGGGGGAGGCGGAGGGAGAGGGGATAGAGGTGCGAGGTGTGGGGACAGGACACTGGCAAATAGGTTCCTTCATCAACACACTCTTATTGTCCATCATCTCCTCCATCATATATTCTGGAGAGAGAGAAAGAGAGAATGGAGAGAGGGAGACCAAAAGAGACAGAGAGAGAGAGACAGAGAGCTTGGTGATGTGATTGCAGGGTTCAAAGGGTTGCAGACATAGAGCAGGGAACCATTTAATTGTACTGATAATGAACCACATACTGAAACACACACACAGAAATGGGAGTGTGAAGCAGGAGGAAACTATGAGCTCGCTAACATACAGTGAGGGAAAAAAGTATTTGATCCCCTGCTGATTTTGTACGTTTGTACAAGAGAAAAAAAAAAAAAGATCAGTCTATAATTTTAATGGCAGAATAACAACCAGAAAATCTGTGGAGGGAGCTGAAGGTTCGAGTTGCCAAACGTCAGCCTCGAAACCTTAATGACTTGGAGAAGATCTGCAAAGAGGAGTGGGACAAAATCCCTCCTGAGATGTGTGCAAACCTGGTGGCCAACTACAAGAAACGTCTGACCTCTGTGATTGCCAACAAGGGTTTTGCCACCAAGTACTAAGTCATGTTTTGCAGAGGGGTCAAATACTTATTTACCTCATTAAAATGCAAATCAATTTATAACATTTTTCACATGCGTTTTTCTGGATTTTCTTGTTGTTATTCTGTCTTTCACTGTTCAAATAAACCTACCATTAAAATTATAGACTGATCATTTCTTTGTCAGTGTGCAAATGTACAAAATCAGCAGGGGATCAAATACTTTTTTCCCTCACTGTACACACACAGCAGACTTGTTGAGTTTAGTCACAAGGCAGGAGCCTGGCTGTGTGTTAGTATGAAAGATCCAACTAAGGTCAGAGGTACTGTAACACACGGGGTGTGTGTGTGTGTGTGTGTGTGTGTGTGTGTGTGTGTGTGTGTGTGTGTGTGTGTGTGTGTGTAAAAAGGTGAAGAAAGGTGATAAAATCAGGCATAAGATATTCATACATAACTTTTAAATATATGGATTGAATCATTTAAATACATTAATAATGATGACTGAATACTATTGCTTTTCAATGGGTGGGATTAATCGCAGAATGAAATCCCACTTTCTCTCCCTCTGACTCTCTCTCTCTCTCTCTGACAGGAAATGGGAGGCAGCTGATCCATTCACTCTCTCCCAGCTGTGTCCTGAATTTGCTTTCTGTCACAATCTCTGCATTTCTCTTCTCCTCCACTCCCTCGGTCTGTCTTTATCCCTCTCATCCCCACTATTATTTTCTCTCCCACTACCTACCTCTCTTCTCTCCCCCTACCTACCTCTCTTCTCTCCCCCTACCTACCTCTCTTCTCTCCCCCTACCTACCTCTCTTCTCTCCCCCTACCTACCTCTCTTCTCTCCCCCTACCTACCTCTCTTCTCTCCCCTACTTACCCCCTCTTCTCTCCCCCTACCTACCTCTCTTCTCTCCCTACCTCCTCTCTTCTCTCCCTACCCACCTCTCTTCTCTCCCTACCCACCTCTCTTCTCTCCCCCTACCTACCTCTCTTCTCTCCCCCTACCTACCTCTCTTCTCTCCCCCTACCTACCTCTCTTCTCTCCCCCTACCTGCCTCTCTTCTCTCCCCTACCCACCTCTCTTCTCTCCCCTACCTGCCTCTCTTCTCTCCCCTACCTACCTCTCTTCTCTCCCCCACCTACCTCTCTTCTCTCCCCCACCCACCTCTCTTCTCTCCCCCCTGCCCACCTCTCTTCTCTCCCCTACCTACCTCTCTTCTCTCCCCTACCTACCTCTCTTCTCTCCCCCTACCTACCTCTCTTCTCTCCCCCTACCTACCTCTCTTCTCTCCCACTACCCACCTCTCTCTCTTCTCCCCTACCTACCTCTCTTCTCTCCCCTACCTACCTCTCTTCTCTCCCACTACCTACCTCTCTTCTCTCCCCCTACCTACCTCTCTTCTCTCCCCCTACCTACCTCTCTTCTCTCCCCCTACTTACCCCTCTTCTCTCCCTCCTCTCTCATTCCTGACCATGAATTAACCCCTCTGTTTCCATCTCTCTCTTCTCTCTCCTCATCTATCTTTACCGTTTCCTCTCTAAATCATCTAGAACTGGTCTCTGTCTGTCTGTCGGTCTCTCTGTCTGTCTCTCTCTGATTAGAGAGACAGGGGGCACAACAACAGACTGCAGGACTTCTACTAACCACTGATTATACAGTGGGGAAAAAAAGTATTTAGTCAGCCACCAATTGTGCAAGTTCTCTCACTTAAAAAGATGAGAGAGGCCTGTAATTTACATCATAGGTACACTTCAACTATGACAGACAAAATGAGGAAAAAAAATCCAGAAAATCACATTGTAGGATTTTTTATGAATTTATTTGCAAATTATGGTGGAAAATAAGTATTTGGTCACATACAAACAAGCAAGATTTCTGGCTCTCACAGACCTGTAACTTCTTCTTTAAGAGGCTCCTCTGTCCTCCACTCATTACCTGTATTAATGGCACCTGTTTGAACTTGTTATCAGTATAAAAGACACCTGTCCACAACCTCAAACAGTCACACTCCAAACTCCACTATGGCCAAGACCAAAGAGCTGTCAAAGGACACCAGAAACAAAATTGTAGACCTGCACCAGGTTGGGAAGACTGAATCTGCAATAGGTAAGCAGCTTGGTTTGAAGAAATCAACTGTGGGAGCAATTATTAGGAAATGGAAGACATACAAGACCACTGATAATCTTCCTCGATCTGGGGCTCCACGCAAGATCTCACCCGTGGGTCAAAATGATCACAAGAACGGTGAGCAAAAATCCCAGAACCACACGGGGACCTAGTGAATGACCTGCAGAGAGCTGGGACCAAAGTAACAAAGCCTACCATCAGTAACACACTCGCCGCCAGGGACTCAAATCATGCAGTGCCAGACGTGTCCCCCTGCTTAAGCCAGTACATGTTCAGGCCCGTCTAAAGTTTGCTAGAGAGCATTTGGATGATCCAGATGAGGATTGGGAGAATGTCAGATGAAACCAAAATATAACTTTTTGCTAAAAACTCAACTCGTCGTGTTTGGAGGACAAAGAATGCTGAGTTGCATCCAAAGAACACCATACCTACTGTGAAGCATGGGGGTGGAAACATCATGCTTTGGGGCTGTTTTTCTGCAAAGGGACCAGGACGACTGATCCGTGTAAAGGAAAGAATGAATGGGGCCATGTATCGTGAGATTTTGAGTAAAACCTCCTTCCATCAGCAAGGGCATTGAAGATGAAACGTGGCTGGGTCTTTCAGCATGACAATGATCCCAAACACACCGCCCGGGCAACGAAGGAGTGGCTAGAAGAAGCATTTCAAGGTCCTGGAGTGGCCTAGCCAGTCTCCAGATCTCAACCCCATAGAAAATCTTTGAAAGTCCGTGTTGCCCAGCGACAGCCCCAAAACATCAATGTGATTTTCTGGACTTTTTTTCCTCATTTTGTCTGTCATAGTTGAAGTGTACCTATGATGAAAATTACAGGCCTCTCTCATCTTTTTAAGTGAGAGAACTTGCACAATTGGTGGCTGACTAAATACTTTTTTTCCCCACTGTAGCTTCTATATGTCAGGTCAAGAATGTCTGTGTCTTCTCTAGTGTCTAGTCAATCCCAGTCTACAGCTGTGATTAAAGGGATACTGCGAGATTCGGGCCATTGTTCTACTCCCCCAGAGTCAGATGAACTCGTGGATACCATTTTTGTTTCTCTTCGAGTCTGCGTGCAGTAGGGCTGAAGCATACGCGCAGGTCAGTGTTTTTCGCCATGAATCTTGTTCTGGAGGCAGTACTGCAGAGTGGTCACTAGCTGGCAACAAAGTCAGCAAATCAGATTTGAAAGTTAACCCTAACCACACTGCTGACCCTAATGCCTAACCTTAAAATGAAGACCAAAAAAGCAAATTTTTGTTTTCATAAAATGTTATAATTTTGACTTTGAAGCTGGCCCATCTAGTGGAAATCGCTCGGTTCTGCCTCAATATGCTAGCGTTCCTGTAGTCTTCCAGTCATTTTGCTAACACTAGTTAGCATTGGCTCGTAAAACCATCTCTAACTTCCTTCATACTGGACGCAGAGACAAACAAATGGTATCCACGAGTTCATCTGACTCTGGGTAAATATAATAACAATTACATGTGCCATTTGGATGTGCATGTGTGTGTAACGCACCCTAACCAGAAGCGGCGCTCCTAGTAGCCGGGGACTTTAATGCAGACAAACTTAAATTAGTTTTACAAAATTTTTACCAGCATGTCACATGTACAACCAGAGAAAAAAAAATCCTAGACCACCTTTACTCCACACACAGAGATGCATACAAGCTCTACCTTGTCCTCCATTTGGCAGGACTACAGGACTGTTTTGCTAGCACAGACTGGAATATGTTACGGGATTCATCCAATGGCATTGAGGAGTATACCATCTCAGTCATCGGCTTCATCAATAAGTGCATCGACGACGTCGTCCCCACAATGACTGTACGTACATATCCCAACCAAAAGCCAGGCAACATCCCCATCGAGCTAAAAGAGCGGGAGACTAATCCGGACGCCTATAAGAAATCCCGCTATGCCCTCAAACGAACCATCAAACAAGCAAAGTGTCAACACAGGATTAAGATTGAATCCTACTACACCGGCTCTGACGCTCGTCGGATGTGGCAGGGCTTGAAAACTATTACGGACTACAAAGGGAAACCCAGACGTGAGCAGGCCGGTGACGCGAGCCTACCAGACGAGCTAAATGCCTTTCATGCTCGCTTCGAGGCAAGCAACACTGAAGCATGTACGAGAGCACCAGCTGTTATGGATGACTGTGTGATAACGCTCTCGGTAGCCGATGTGAACAAAACCTTTAAACAGGTCAACATTCACAAAGCTGCTGGGCCAGACGGATTACCAGGATGTGTACTCAAAGCATGCGCAGACCAACTGTCAAGTGTCTTCACTGACATTTTCAACCTCTCTCTGACTGAGTCTGTAATACCTACATGTTTCAAGCAGACCACCATAGTCCCTTGTGCACAAGGAAGTGAAGGTAACCTACCTAAATGATTACCGCCTCGTGGCACTCACGTCGGTAGCCATGAAGTGCTTTGAAAGGCTGGTCATGGCTCACAACAGCATCCTCCCGGACAGCCTAGACCCACTCAAATTCACATACCGCCCCAACCGATCCACAGATGACGCAATCTCACACTGTCCTTTCTCACCTGGACAAAAGGAACACCTATGTGAGAATGCTGTTCTTTGACTACAGCTCCACGTTCAACACCATAGCACCCACGAAGCTCATCACTAACCTAAGGACTCTGGGACTAAACACCTCCCACTGCAAATGGATCCTGGACTTCTGGACGGGCCACCCCCAGGTGGTAATAGTAGGCAACAACACGTCTGCCACGCTGATCCTTAACACTGGGGCCCCTCAGGGGTGTGTACTTAGTCCCCTCCTGTATTCCCTGTTCACCAATACTACGTGGCCAAACACAACTCCAACACCATCATTAAGTTTGCTGACGACAACAGTGGTAGGCCTGATCACCGACAACAATGAGACCGCCTATAGGGAGGAAGGACAACAACCTCTCCCTCAATGTGAGCAAGACAAAGGAGAGGATCGTGGACTACAGGAAAAGGCGGGCCGAACAGGCCCCCATTAACATCGACGGGGCTGTAGTGGAGCGGGTCGAGAGTTTCAAGTTCCTTGGTGTCCACAACAAACTATCATGGTCCAAACATACCAAGACAGTCGTGAAGAGGGCACGACAAAACCTTTTCCCCCTCAGGAGACTGAAAAGATTTGGCATAGGTCCCCAGATCCTCAAAAGGTTCTACAGCTGCACCATCGAGAGCATCCTGACCAGTTGCATCATCGCCTGGTATGGCAACTGCTCGGCATCATCTCGGACACTGTGTTAACTACCCTCCAGATGAGCTTCAATGCCATACAACTCTCCTTCCGTGGCCTACAACTGCTCTTAAACGCAAGTAAAACTAAATGCATGCTCTTCAACCGATCGCTGCCCGCACCTGTCCACCCGTCCAGCATCACTACTCTGGACGGTTCTGTCTTAGATTATGTGGAAAACTACAAATACCTAGGTGTCTGGTTAGACTGTAAACTCTCCTTCCAGACTCACATCAAACATCTCCAATCTAAAATTAAATCTAGAATTGGCTTCCTATTTCACAACAAAGCTTCCTTCACTCATGCTGCCAAACATACCCTCGTAAAACTGACCATCCTACCGATCCTCGACTTCGGTGATGTAATTTACAAAATAGCCTCCAACACTCTACTCAACAAACTGGATGCAGTCTATCACAGTGCCATCCGTTTTGTTACCAAAGCCCCATATACCACCCACCACTGCGACCTGTACGCTCTCGTAGGCTGGCTTTCGCTTTACACTCGTCACCATATCCACTGGCTCCTGGTCATCTACAAGTCCCTGCTAGGTAAAGTCCCGCCTTATCTCAGCTCGCTGGTCACCTTAGCAGCACCAACCCGTAGAACGCGCTCCAGCAGGTATATCTCACTGGTCACCCCCAAAGCCAATTCCTCCTTTGGCCGACTCTCCTTCCAGTTCTCTGCTGCCAATGACTGGAACGAACTTCAAAAATCTCTGAAACTGGAGACACTTATCTCCCTCAACAGCTTTAAGCACCAGCTGTCAGAGCAGCTCACAGACCACTGTACCTGTTTATAGCCCATCTGTAAATAGCCCAACCAACTACCTCATCCCCTACCGTATTTATTTACTTATTTATCTTGTTCCTTTGCACCCCAGTTTTTCTACATTGCACATTCATCTACTGCACATTTTTACCATTCCAGTGTTAAATTGCTATATTGTAATTACTCTGCCACCATGGCCTATTTATTGTCTTACCTTCCTTATCCTACCTCATTTGCTCTCTTTGTATATAGATTATTATTTTTTTCTACTGTATTATTGACTGTATGTTTGTTTTACTCTATGTGTAACTCTGTGTTGTTGTATGTGTCGAACTGCTTTGCCAGGTCGCAGTTGTAAATGAGAACTTGTTCTCAACTTGCCTACCTGGTTAAATAAAGGTGAAATAAAAAAATTAAAAATAAATATGACCGTAAGGCACTACAAAGGGTAATGAGAACGGCCCAGTACATCACTGGGGCCAAGCTTCCTGCCATCCAGGACCTATACAATAGGCGGTGTCAGAGGAAAGCCCATCAAATTGTCAGAGACTCCAGTCAAGTTATAGACTGTTTTCTCTGCTACTGCAAAGCAAGCGGTACCGGAGTGCCAAGTCTAGGACCAAAAGTCTCCTCAACAGTTTCTACCCCCAAGCCATAATACTGCTGAACAATTAATCAAATGGCCACCGGACAGTTTACATTGACCTTTTGTACATGGCTGCTACTTGCTGTTTATTATCTATGCATAGTCACTTCACCCCCACCTATATGTACAAATTACCTCAACTGGTCTGTACCCCGCACACTGACTCGGTACCGGTGCCCCCTGTATATAGCCTCGTTATTGTTATTCTTACTGTGTTACTTTTTATTATTACTTTTTATTTTAGCCTACTTGGTAAATATTTTTTTAACTCTTCTTGAACTGCACTGTTGGTTAAGGGCTTGTAAGTAAGCATTTCACGGTAAAGTCTACACTTGTATTCGGCGCATGTGACAAATAAAGTTTGATTTGATTTGAAAAGGAGAACCAAGACATACAAATTCAAATCCACAAACCCAAAACCACTTATTCCTACAGAACATCCCAAAGTCTTTCTAGTGGCTTAGCCATAACTGCAGATAACCATGCCAGTCAACTCAATGAGCTAACCCGTGAACTCCTTCTCCTACACTAACAACTCAGGACTAGTGACAACAGTGCATTGTTCTCTGAGAGCAGAAGAAGCACTAGGTTGTGTAAGAGAATGCTCCCGCCCTGTGTATAGGAAGAGCAACACAGAGGGCTCATATTCTTCTCGTTCCCTATTGGACAGATAAACTTATTGGAACGACTTGTATCAATTTGCACACATCCGGACTCTACGCCGCCCGAAACTCTGAACAACCACATACACTGTCACGACAAGGGAGAGAGAGAGCGGTGTGTGCGCACATGCTCACGTGTGTGTATGTTAATGTCTGTGTGTGGTACCTTGCATGAGTGCAGTGATTTGCTGGGACTTCTGTGCGGGGTGTTCGCTGAGGATCTCCAGAGCTGTTCTTCCCTGGCAGTCTGTGATGTTGGCATCAATACCTGCAACAGACAGACAGAAGACTGAAACAACGGGTCAGACAGGCACCCAGCCGACGCCACCCCACACACGAGCAAGCAAGCACACACACACACACACACACAAATCTAGCCTCCTGCACACACTCCCTTAACAAGTCAATCTATATCCACATTTTAAAGGGGAAGCACTGTAGGGTTGCGTGTATTTTGTTAAGAACAAGACATCCCGTGGATTGCACCATTAATGCTCAAGGCAAGGAGGACAAAGATCCTAAATAGACTCACTTGGAGAAATTTACAAGGAAAACATCCATTCTGTATTTCTGTCTGACAATTTACTGACAGAGGAAGGTAGCTGTGTCCATCCTGTATCTCACACACAGAGTGATGGATAGAGGAGAAGGTTGGGTGGATGACAGGGGTCAGTAAACCGGTACAGGCCTGTCACTCATCTAAATAAGCCCCCCTGGAAAAAAACAATATGGCCGCACGGGGTTCCTCACAGGAAGTGCAACAAGACAACAGAGGAAACAGGAAGCGATTGAGGAAAATAAGGGTGGAGCGACGTGGGATGTGTGGGGATCTGACATTTTTATACCATAATAGTATTTTTATACCATGATATTAACAATTGCTAATTGCTAATAATCATATTGGGGGTTATTCTGTAAGGACTTGTGTATGTGTAACTCCTGTGCAGACATCTTGGGACAGTTGCTGACTTGTGGTTAAGTGGGGGGTGTGGGGTCTTTATCTCAAGACCCTGTCTGGTGGAAAAGTACTGAGCTACTAAAAACAAGAAGATAACTCAAAAAGAGCGCCAAGAGGCTGGGACCAGCCTGTGCGACAACGATTGGCCAGGCTAGTTTAAACCACGCCCAGCCACTGTTCTGATAGGCCCATCCCGAGGTGGGAACTAAACTCTGTCGGGGTATTTAATAAGAACTTTTGGGTGTTGGCCAGTTCTCTGTTTCGTCCTGCGTGATGTTACAGTGAACCCGTATATACGGAAATTGCATTTGCCATTTATTAACTTTTGAATTAAATAATTATTTTAACCAAGTTCAGGTGTAGTATCGTTCCTATCTCAGTTGAACCTACGAAAACCTAACAGAAGTAGGACAAAGACCACACTCTCTCTCTATACATCATCTACTGTCTCTCTCTATATGTCATCTACTCTCTCTCTCTATATATCATCTACTCTCTCTCTCTCTCTCTCCATATCATCTACTGTCTCTCTCCATATCGTCTACTGTTTCTCTCTCTCTCTCTCTCTCTCAGAGAGAGAAGATTATATATAGAGAGAGACATATGTGTATATATATATATGTGTATATATATATATATATATATATATATATATATATATATATGTATCATCTACTGTCTCTCTCTATATATCATCTACTGTCTCTCTCCATATCATCTACTCTCTCTCAGAGAGAGAGAGAGAGAGAGAGAGAGAGAGAGAGAGAGAGAGAGAGAGAGAGAAGATTATATATAGAGAGAGACATATGTATATATATATATATATGTATCATCTACTGTCTCTCTCTATATAGCATCTACTGTCTCTCTCCATATCATCTACTGTCTCTCTCCATATCATCTACTGTCCCCCTCGCTCTCCATATCATCTACTGTCCCCCTCTCTCTTCATATAATCTACTGTCCCCCCCTCTCTCCATATCATCTACTGTCCCCCTCGCTCTCCATATCATCTACTGTCCCCTCGCTCTCCATATCATCTACTGCCCCCTCTCTCTCCATATCATCTACTGTCCCCTCTCTCTCTCCATATCATCTACTGTCCCCCTCTCTCTCCATATCATCTACTGTCCCCCTCTCTCCATATCATCTACTGTCCCCCCCTCTCTCCATATCATCTACTGTCCCCTCTCTCTCCATATCATCTACTGTCCCCTATCTCTCAATATCATCTACTGTCTCTCTCTCTCCATATCATCTACTGTCCCCCTCTCTCTCCATATCATCTACTGTCCCCCTCTCTCTCCATATCATCTACTGTCCCCCTCGCTCTCCATATCATCTACTGTCCCCCTCGCTCTCCATATCATCTACTGTCCCCCTCGCTCTCCATATCATCTACTGTCCCCTCTCTCTCCATATCATCTACTGTCCCCCTCTCTCTCCATATCATCTACTGTCCCCTCTCTCTCCATATCATCTACTGTCCCCCTCTCTCTCCATATCATCTACTGTCCCCCTCTCTCTCCATATCATCTACTGTCCCCCCTCTCTCCATATCATCTACTGTCCCCCTCTCTCTCCATATCATCTACTGTCTCTCTCCATATCATCTACTGTCCCTCTCTCTCCATATCATCTACTGTCCCCCTCTCTTTCTTCATAACATCTACTCTCTTTCACTCTCATCTACTGTCCCCTTCTCTCTTTCTCCATATCATCTATGGATTTTCTGATCATTGTTTAGTAACAGAGGTGGTGTACATTAACGCTGTAAAAAGTGCATACTGGCATTTTAATATAACTTTATTGAGTGATGCTCACTTCAGGAAATGTTTTTTTCTGGGAGAGATGGAGGTCTCAAAATGCCCGTTTTGTATCCCTCCAACACTGGTGGGATATAGGGAAAATCAATGTCCAACAATTCTGTAGTCAGTACACGATGAATGTCACCAGATCAATGAACACCCTGGAGTCTGAAACAGTGGAACTCCTGACGTTAGTTGAGACCACAGGAGATAGAGGTCATACTCAGGCCCTCAAGAGGATAAATTGGCAGACCTGCTGGGTATCAGAGCACAGGGGGCATTGGCAGACCTGCTGGGTATCAGAGCACAGGGGGCATTGGCAGACCTGCTGGGTATCAGAGCACAGGGGGCATTGGCAGACCTGCTGGGTATCAGAGCACAGGGGGCATTGGCAGACCTGCTGGGTATCAGAGCACAGGGGGCATTGGCAGACCTGCTGGGTATCAGAGCACAGGGGGCATTGGCAGACCTTTCAGGGAATCTCTGAAATGGACGCCTCATCCAAATTTTTCTTTGGTTTAGAGAAAAAGAATGAACACACAGGAATTACTAATTGTCTCAAATCAGCTGTTGGACAGGAGCTCACTAGCCCTAGTGAAATTAGAAAGAGGGCAGTAGAGTTCTATGCTGAACTCTACAAGTGTGAGTACAAAGAGGATATAACAGTTACACAACAGTTTCTTGATGGGCTCCCACAAGTGGCTGCAGAAACTCAGGTTGAACTAGAGCAACCATTGTCTTTGCAGGAGATATAAACTGCATTAAAAGGCATGGAAAATGGTGGGCTTCCTGTTTACTTTTTAGGTTGGGAGAGGTTTGCTAGTTTGACCGGATTGTTACTACCGATAAGCTGCAGAAGAGCTGTCCTCACCCTACTGCCAAAAAAGGGTGACCCTATGGAGGTGAAGAACTGGAGGCTTGTGGCCTTATTGTGCACTGATTATAAGATCCTGTCCAAGGCTTTGTCCACCAGGCTGAGGAAGGTGATGGGGCAAATCATACGGACCAGTCCTACTGTGTTCCTGGCAGGCAGATAGGGGATAACATTTCCCTGATTCTGGACTTTTTGGACGTTTCTAGGGCTATTGGGTTGGATGCTGGTCTAATTTCAACTGATCAGGAAAAGGCATTTGACCGAGTTGAACATCAATACTTATGGCGCACCTTTGAGGCATTTGGTTTCAGCTCTGGTTTTATTGCCATGATCAGGGCGATATATGGTGACATTGAAAGTGTATTGAAAGTTAACGGTGGCTTGAGTGCTCCTTTTTAAAGTGTGTAGAGATATTAGGCAGGGGTGTTCGTTGTCGGGGATGTTGTATGCCATCGCTATAGAGCCACTACTAAATATCATTAGAAGTCGCATTGAAGGGGTGTACCTTTCAGAGGATATTCCTCCTATTGGTCTCTCAGCATATGCTGATGATGTAGTTATTTTAGTGAAAAATCAAGCGAAGGTGGATAGTTTGAGTCTAATGGTTGATCGTTTAGGGGAATATCCTCTGCAAAGGTAAATTGGCAAAAAAGTTGTGCTTTAAAGATTGGGAAACGGTCTGGAGGGATCATGGCTTTGCCAGGGGGGCTGGAATGGTGTAAGGGAGGTTTCAAGTATCTCGGTGTGTACCTAGGGGATGAGGGGACTATGAGGAAAAAAATGGAATGGGGTGGTTGAAATGGTGGAAGGGAGGATGAGGAGATGGCGTTGGTTGTTATCTCGTATGTCATATAGGGGGCACACTATTATTGTTAACAATGTGGTGGCCTCTGCACTGTGACATCATGTTTAGAGCCACCATCTGGCCTTCTGGCCAAGATACAGACAATTATTGTATATTTTGGGGGGGATAAATATCATTGGGTTCCACAAAGTGTTTTGTATTTGTCAAAAGAGGAGGGGGGTCTTGTACATCTGGCTAGTAGGGCTTCTGCTTTCCGGTTTCAGTTTATTCAAAGGTTGGACGGGTCTTGGGGTGGCAGGGGGTGGCAGGTCTTGTATTACAGCAAGTAGGGGGATTAGGTTTAAAGAAGGCTTTATTTTTGGTTGATAATAGCCAGATTTCTAGGGAGGGAGTACCTCTGTTTTACAGAGGCCTTCTTAGGGCTTGGAGTATAATGAAGGTGTCCATAAGCACTACAGCGGAGTCAGTGCATTGGCTGCTGGAGGAACCTCTGGTGTATGGGGCAAGACTGGATTGTACTGCAGCTGTTCCACATTTCTTCAAGATTCTGGTGAAGGGCAAAATCATCACCTTAAAACAGTTAATGGACATGGCAGGGCACACCTTAATGGATGGAGGACGGGTGGCTGAACAATTGGGGGTGAGGTCGGAAAGGATTGTCAGACAACTGCTGGGAAGCTGCTGGAAGGCTCTGTCAGCAAAAGAGTGGATTATGCTTAACAGTCACAAGGAAAAGTACAAGATGAAAACTTCCCATTTCTAAAACTAGGGATTACACCCAATATCTCAGAGTCAGAAAGGCGTTATTACTGGATTTGAGAGGGTTGGAAGAGGTAGGTTTGGATGAGGTGAATGGGAAGGATTTATATAGGGGGTGTGTTAAGGTTTTGAATAAAGATAAATTGAAAAATAGAAAATACACTCCTTGGAAGGTAAAACTGAGCTTTGGTGACAAGGTGAAGCCAGCATGGAGAGCATTGTACAAGCCACCGTTACAAAGGGCACTGGTGATACGCAATGGAAGGTTTTGCATGGCATCATTGCAGTTAATGCTTTTGTTTCTGTCATTAATTCCGATGTTGGAGATGGATGTTCTTTTTTTTTAAGAAAATAAAAAAAAGCATTGTTTTATGGAGTGTGAGAGGATAAAGCCTCTATTTGAAATAATAGAGTAGTTTTTTACAGCTGTAGGGGAGATGTTCAATAGCAGTTTTTATTTGGGGGTTTCAATATAGTAAGCAACAGAAAAAAAAATGGCAACTGTTACATTTTATTTTGGGACAAGCTAAGATGTCCGTTTTTCTGAGTAGGAAACATAAGATAGACATGGAATATAGGCAGGATATAAGATGTGTTTTTTAGGGATTAGTCTAAGCGAGAAATAAAAGTGGATTTTGAGTTCTTCTCGGCTGTAAAATATCTCCCATTGTTTGAGGAGAAGTGGGCTTACGAGGAGTGGTTTGTTTTGTGGAGGAGGGGAAATAATGTTTTGTTGATGAAATGAGTGTAAATGCTTTTTTATTTGTATTTGTTAGTTTTTTTTTTGTCTATTTAAGAATGACACATTTGTTGTTTAATTTCTGAAAAGCCACAGTGTGTGTTACTACTGGAGTATAAAAAAAAGGTTTTATAAAAACTCTTCTCTCCCTCTACTGTAACACTGACTGAGAGTTAGGGGAGAGAGGCTTGACAGGACAGCTATGAAACATGATTATATTGGTTCTATACATAGCATGTGTACATTATATACCCTGCCTCCGGGGTGAAGTTTACCTAGGCACAGATCTACGATCAGCTTTCCCTCCACCAATCCTAGCCTTAACCACTAGCGGGGGAAATCAAAAACTGACCCAGGACGAGCATCTAACTCGTAGTCCAGTGTTTACCAAGTTTCTGACTGACCTCTGGGGGCGCACATTTTTGCTCCAGCCCAGCACTAACACACCATATTCAACTAATCCCGGAGCCCTTGAGCTAACACTGTTAGCCAACCCAGAATATCATCAATACAGTGGATTACTGTATATATATGTACATATTATATGTACATATTCTTATTCATCCCTTACATGTGTGTGTATAAGGTAGTTGTTGTGAATTTGTTAGATTACTTGTTAGATATTACTGCACTAGAAGCACAAGCATTTCGCTAAACTCGCATTAACATCTGCTAACCATGTGTATGTGACCAATAACATTTGACTTGATTTACTAGCTATGGTAGAATGGATGGCTAGTGCCGCTGATATCTCCAGAACAGAACGTGTACATACTGTCAGATAGATCAGCAGCAGAACTGGGGTAAATACAGGGGACAGAGGTATGAGGGGGGGTAGATGGATTCCCTCATGACACCCACCTGAGTCTAGCAGCAGCCGAACCACATCCATCTTCCCATAGAGAGCTGCCTCGTGGAGTGCACTGCCATTCTCCGTCTGAGAGAGAGAGAGTCAGAGGGGGGGTTGGGGGTAAGAGAGAAAGAGGAGGAGACCGAATAATAGAAGGCAAGAGAGGGGAGAGTGATGTGGGAGACAGAAAGAAAACATTGATTTTAAGACATTGTCCAAGAAAACCCTCTGTACACAGAGCCGCAAGGTGGAAACGTCCCATTCCAAATACACAGCACAGTTTCCTCCCTAGTGGCATTAGGCCTTGTAGAACACATTGGTCTATTGGTGGCATGATGTAATGCATAGAAACTGTGGGAGGGGACATCAACTTGTGGGCGCCATCTTGGATTTCCATAGTCGTCAAATATTTAGTGTACAGTAACGGTGATGACTTAGACAAGCATTTTAAAAACACACAGAGACACAAAGAAACACACACACACACTCCCTGTGTGTTTCAGTACCTCCGACCTCACACTAACACCCAGCCAGGCTCCTGCCTTGTGACTAATTGCAACAAGCATGCTGTGTGTGTGTGTGTGTGTGTACCACTATACCTTGTCTTTCCTCTATCACCAAGGTATTATCAACGCAGCCAGGAATGACCCCAAAAATCCAACACATCGACCAATCAAAACCCAGAACTGCCTTTCCTGTGTTCCAACACACCCAATCCAGGTGAGTCTGACTGACCCTTACAGTTCAAAGGTCAAAGCATGCCGATGAAAGGGCATCTGATCATCCAATACCACAGAACCCAGAAGACAAGGTCAAAAACAGGACCGTAAAAAGGCTACTTCTTAAAAACAGGACCGTAAAAAGATCCAAATTGAGAAAGGCAAAAAGCTTCACAACCCCCGGTGACATTGAACTAGAGGTGACTGTGCCATGAGTTTGGAGGGAGCACACACACATACATCGAGGGACAGGAAACCAAACCGGCAGACCCTCCCCCACTTCCCCCCTCAAACCCCTTCCTGTGTCGTTTCCCATGGCGATTAGGTGGTGATGTCACCGGAAAATTAGGAAATCGATTCACTCTCACTGAGCTTCCAGGAATTGAGGTGGCAGACAAGAGATTGACTTCCTATCTGTTTGACTGAAGACTGAGGGGGGTTTTGTTTTGGTGTTGGGCCTTTCTTTTGTTTTTCTTTTACCACATTGTCTCCCATTGCTCCGACCTAGTCCCATCGCTGCAACTCCGAAACATGACCCACCTAGATGGCTACTTCTTAACACACAGCTCGCTTAACCCAGAAGTCAGCCGCAACAATGTGTCGGCGGAAACACCGTTCGACTGACGACCAAAGTCACCTCGAAGTAGTGCTGAGCGATTAGTGCTTAAATGTATTATGAAATAATGACGTTACAATGATTATAGAGCTTTTTCATGGAAATTCCAAAACCAAAAAGTGAACATTGAACTGACAGAACATTGAAAATATTCCATTGTCTCCATCCAGTGATCTGTATACAATGACGAGACGCATGTCTCCGTCCTAACAATGGGTGTTGTTGTCCCAACGGCGGGAAGGCAGGCGACAAGTTTAGGTCCAAAATAAACCCATAGAAACGTATTTGGATATTTTGGTGTTCCTCTCTGATCTGGAAAAAACGTACGCAATTGTTTATGGTCATTGTAGTTAATCACCATGTTTCTGCGCTGATCTAGGTTGAATATTTGCTTAATGAAAACCACAACTCCCTTCAGCCCAGCGTCCCACATAGGTCTTGACTTGATTTGATTAATAATTTGATTTCTCTCTAGAGAAACCGCATGTTGGACTCTCAAAAAAACAGAACTAAATAGAACTCAAGTAATTGAACTGACGTCAGATAAATTTGTTTAATAACCAGAAAAAAATGAAATGTTGAATAATCGCTCAACACTAGGAGTCACTAGAGCGTGATGAGCCAAGGAAAGCCCACCAGGCCAAACTCTCCCAGGGACGATGCTGGGCCAATTGTATGCCGCCCTATGGGGCTTCCGGTCATGGCCGGCTGGGGTTTCGAACCCCAGGCTGTAGTGTTGCCTAATGATGAGGGGAGTCTATATGGAGAGACCTGCTGCTCTGTAGGCAGGTAGACAACCAAGGGCAAAAGTTGAGCCCGCTGGATATAAACACACACACATTCAGACCCCCCCGACACACACACACACAGACACCTTTATACTTCTTCAAGCTGTAAAGTATGCCTTAGACCGCTGGCCTTTCAATACAGTTTGACACTCAGTTTCAGATTCACTTTACATACTTTACAGCTTGAAGAAGTATAAAGGTGTGTGTGTGTGTCGGGGGGGTCTGAATGTGTGTGTGTTTATATCCAGCGGGCTCAACTTTTGCCCTTGGTTCTCTACCTGCCTACAGAGCAGCAGGTCTCTCCATATAGAATCCCCTCATCATTAGAGAGGGAGAGAGAGAGATCCTCATTCATTATTAATTCAAACGATGGGCTTGAATGTAATTATTTTACTAGGCACTGACACACACAAAACACACACTGCTATTTACCCCACCATCTGTGGGACTGTATGTTCCTTCTACTCCTTAATATCAAAGCACAGATCTGACAGATATGACAGTGTGGCTTTGGAGAGAGAGAGAAGGGAGGGGAGGAGGGAGAGAGAGGGGGGAAGGGAGGAGAGAGAGAGAAGGTGAGGGGAGAGGAGGAGAGAGAGAGAGAGAGAGAGAGAGAGAGAGAGAGAGAGAGAGAGAGAGAGAGAGAGAGAGAGAGAGAGAGAGAGAGAGGGAGAGAGAGAGAGAGAGAAGGGGAGGAGAGAGAGAGAAGGGGAGGGGAGAGAGAGAAGGGGAGGGGAGAGAGAGAGAAGGGGAGGAGAGAGAGAGAGAGAGAGAAAATGGGAGGAGAGAGAGGAGGGGAGGAGAGAGAGCGAGAGAGAGAGGGGAGGAGAGAGAGGTTGAGGGAAAGAGAGAGGGGGGAAGGGGAGGAGAGAGAAGAGAGAGAGGGAGGGAGGGGAGAAGAGAGAGAGGGAGGGAGGGGAGAAGAGAGAGAGAGGAGGGAGGGAGAAGAGAGAGAGGGAGGGAGGAGAGAGAGAGGGAGGGAGGGGAGAAGAGAGAGAGAGAGGAGGGGGAGAAGAGAGAGAGGGGAGAAGAGAGAGAGGGGAGAAGAGAGAGAGGGGAGAAGAGAGAGGGGAGGGGAGAAGAGAAAGAGGGGAGAAGAGAGAGAGGGTGTATGAACTTAGGAACACCCCGTCCTACTCTCATCCTTGTCTCTCTCTCTGTTCCCGATCAAATATTCACTTATTTCAATCACCACATCATTCTACCCCCACACACACGTGTTCTGTATCTGAAGCAGTCACACACACACACTGCCATACTGTATGTATGAAGACAACACACACATCTCACACCTCTCCGACCGACCGCCCCTCACAAACACACACTGTGCGTTGCTGTGTTCTGCTGATATTGCCATAAAACCATATTCAGAAAGAGGTTGAGTAGAAGGAAGATTCTCCTTAGATACTGTACCAACTCATTAAAAACACAGGAGACACGGGCTTTAAACATTCATTACAAGGAGAGAGGAGGGAGCGGTATCTTGAGCTAAAGAGACAGTCAGATTTACTGGAGCAACATCTGCAGGAGGGAAGAGAAATGGGACAAACAAAGCTGAACCCTGGTTTCACCATGACTCACCATGCATTTCTGCATTTTGAAAGTTACATATCTTGTAAACTTGATTGCTGACAAAATGAAACAAATACCAAAAGATTTTTGGGTGGAGTGGAGCTCACCTCTCTTCACCTCCCTCTAACATGTTGTATTGAAGGATGAACGCAGAGTCACCCCCCAACAACACACCTGCAGAATAAAAGCTAACCTACGACCCCATTCCTCACCCCCCTCCCAACCCATACCCATCCACCTAACCACTCACCCCTGACTCCACAGTGACCCTGACCCCTAGACCGCTGACCTGGGAGTTGACGTCCATGCCGGCCTCCAGCAGGGTGTGCACGGCTGAGTGGTGCCCGTTGCGGGCGGCCAGGTGCAGGGGCGTGTGGCGCCTTGTCCCGTGGCTGCTCATCAGGTTGGGATGGGCGGTCACCAACATACAGACCACCTGGGAAGAGGGGGAGGGGAGGAGAGAGAGGGTGGAGGAGAGGAGACAGAGGGTAGAAGAATGGAGAGGAGAGAGGGGGTCAAGCCCAGAGGACATGAGTTCCAAGATCTAAATGTATAGTTATGTGCTGATGCTGCTTCCAGAGGGAGTTTGGAACTCGGTAGTGAGTGTTTCAACCGAGGACAGGTGATTTTTAGCACTCCTGGAGTGGCCTAGCCAGTCTTCAGCACTCAGCAGTCCCATTCTGTGAAATTGTGTGGCCTACCACTTCACGTCTGAGCCGTTGTTGCTCCTAGACGTTTCCACTTCACAATAACAGCACTTATAGTTGACTGGGGCAGAAATGTGATGAACTGACTTGTTGGAAAGGTCACATCCTATGCTGGTGCCACGTTGAGTCATTGAACTCTTCAGTAAGTCCATTCTACTGCCAATGTTTGTCTATGGAGATTGCATGGCTTTGTGCTCAATTACTTAAACCTGTCAGCAATGGGTGTGGCTGAGATAGCCGAATCCACTAATCTGAAGGGGTGTCCACAAACTTTTGTATATATAGTGTATTTTGTTGTAGTCCTGAACTAGTCTTTCTCTCGCTCTCTCTCAACCACCCTCTCTCTCCCCATCAAATGTATTTATAAAACCCTTTTAAAATGTCACAAATTGCTTTTACAGTAACCCGGCCTAGACCACAGAGACAGTAAGCAGAATCAGAGGCAGAGGCACATTGGCTTGGGAAGACTCTGTAGAAGGAAGAAACCTTGCTCAGGTCCATCCTCACCTGAAGTCGTCCGTAGAGTGCGGCCAGGTCCAGGGGCGTCTCGTCGCGACTGTTCCTCATGGTGGGGTCTGTCAGCTCCTGCAGTAGGATGGACACCACCTCAGAGTGGCCGTACTGGGCCGCACAGTGCAGCGCTGTGTCCCTCTCATGGTTCTGTATACAGGGGGGAACAACTGTCTTAGTAACAAACAATGTATCGCTTCACAATATGGATACATCTATTAATTATGTTGACCTCATGGACTGTGAGTCCTTCCATAGCTCCATCTACTGTGTGGGACAAACTCTAGTGTCACACATACAGTTCACCAGAAGACTCTCCTGAAATCTCCAGGGCAGTGCTCTTCTTTTCAACCCAAGTCATCTGTACCAGAACTGCCCACAGTAGCCTTCTATTACCCCCTGCTAAAAGTCTATGGCAGGGACGGGCAACCGGCAGCCCTCCTTTAATTTGTCACTCTCACTCAGATGTCATATAAAAAAAGCCCTACAGGGTAGTACAGGACACAGCCCTACAGGGTAGTACAGAACACAGCCATACAAGGTAGTACAGAGCACAGCCATACAGAGTAGTACAGAGCACAGCCATACAGGGTAGTACAGAACACAGCCATACAAGGTAGTACAGAGCACAGCCATACAGGGTAGTACAGAGCACAGCCATACAGGGTAGTACAGAGCACAGCCATACAGGGTAGTACAGGACACAGCCATACATGGTAGTACAGAGCACAGCCCTACAGGGTAGTACAGAGCACAGCCCTACAGGGTAGTACAGAGCACAGCCATACAGGGTAGTACAGGACACAGCCATACAGGGTAGTACAGGACACAGCCATACATGGTAGTACAGAGCACAGCCCTACAGGGTAGTACAGGACACAGCCATACAGGGTAGTACAGAACACAGCCATACAGGGTAGTACAGGACACAGCCATACAGGGTAGTACAGAACACAGCCATACAAGGTAGTACAGAGCACAGCCATACAGGGTAGTACAGAGCACAGCCATACAGGGTAGTACAGGACACAGCCATACATGGTAGTACAGAGCACAGCCCTACAGGGTAGTACAGAGCACAGCCATACAGGGTAGAACAGGACACAGCCATACATGGTAGTACAGAGCACAGCCCTACAGGGTAGTACAGGACACAGCCATACAGGGTAGTACAGGACACAGCCATACATGGTAGTACAGAGCACAGCCCTACAGGGTAGTACAGGACACAGCCATACAGGGTAGTACAGAACACAGCCATACAGGGTAGTACAGGACACAGCCATACAGGGTAGTACAGGACACAGCAGGAGAGCATTACAGAGAGGGATGACGGGTTCCACAAGCATGCTGTTGATACTGTATACCACACACACACACCACATATACACACACACACACACACACACACACACTCTCTCTCTCCGTTTCTCCCTGTCACAGACAAACAAACAATCGCAGACACTCGCTCTCTCTCACATACACAGGCACATCAGGGTTCATTGTGGACATGAGATAGAATGGAAAATTATGTGCTGGTTCAACTAAGAGAAGAAACGTCCCTTTCCTCCTAATTCTGTGTGTGTAGTGTGTTTGTGTGTAGTGTGTGTGTAGTGTGTAGTGTGTGTGTGAATCACTAACTGTAATACAATCCATCATTGGGAGAAGAGAAAGAAGGAGGAACAGGCTACTCTAACAACTCTACTCTGGGTCACTAGAGCTGAGCATGGGAACACAGCACACTCACAAACACGCAGGCACATAAGAACGTACAGTTGAAGTCGGAGGTTTACATACACCTTAGCCAAATACATTTAAACTCAGTTTTTCACCATTCCTGACATTTAATCCTAGTAAAAATTCCCTGTCTTAGGTCAGTTAGGATCACCACTTTATTTTAAGAATGTGAAATATCAGAATAATAGTAGAGAAAATGAATTTTTCAGCATTTATTTTTTTCATCACAGTCCCAGTCGGTCAGATTTTCTATGGGATTGAGGTCAGGGCTTTATGACGGCCACTCCAATACCTTGACTTTGTTGTCCTTAAGCAATTTTTCCACAACTTTGGAAGTATGCTTGGGGTCATTGTCCATTTGGAAGACCTATTTGCGACCAAGCTTTAACTTCCTGACTGATGTCTTGAGATGTTGCTTCAAAATATCCACGTCATTTTCCTTCCTCATGATGCCATCTATTTTGAGAAGTGCACCAGTCCCTCCTGCAGCAAAGCACACCCATAACATGATGCTGCCACCCCTGTGCTTCACGGTTGGAATGGTGTTCTTCGGCTTGCAAGCCTCCCCCTTCTTTATCCAAACATAATGATGGTCATTACGGCCAAACAGTTCTATTTTTGTTTCATCAGACCAGAGGACATTTCTTCAAAAAGTACAATCTTTGTCCCCATGTGCAGCTGCAAACCATAGTCTGTCTTTTTTATGGCGGTTTTGGAGCAGTGGCTTCTTCCTTGCTGATACTTTTGTACCTGTTTCCTCCAGCATCTTCACAAGGTCTTTTGCTCTTGTTCTGGGATTGATTTGCACGTTTCGTACCAAAGTACGTTTCGTACCAAAGTACGTTCATCTCTAGGAGACAGAACGCGTCTCCTTCCTGAGCGGTATGACGGCTGCGTGATCCCATGGTGTTTATACTTGCGTACTATTGTATGTACAGATGAACGTGGTACCTTCAGGCTGTTTGGAAATTGCTCCCAAGGATGAACCAGACTTGTGGAGGTCCAAAATCTTGGCTAATTACTTTTGATTTTGCCATGATGTCAAGCAAAGAGGCACTGAGTTTGAAGGTAGGCCTTGAAATACATCCACAGATATACAGTGAGGAAAAAAAGTATTTGATCCCCTGCTGATTTTGTACGCTTGCCCACTGACAAAGAAATTATCAGTCTATAATTTTAATGGTAGGTTTATTTGAACAGTGAGAGACAGAATAACAACAAAAAAATCCAGAAAAACACATGTGAAAAAAATTGTATTAATTGATTTGCATTTTAATGAGGGAAATAAGTATTTGACCCCCTCTCAATCAGAAAGATTTCTGGCTCCCAGGTGTCTTTTATACAGGTAACGAGCTGAGATTAGGAGCACACTCTTAAAGGGAGTGCTCCTAATCTCAGCTTGTTACCTGTATAATAGACACCTGTCCACAGAAGCAATCAATCAATCAGATTCCAAACTCTCCACCGTGGCCAAGACCAAAGAGCTCTCCAAGGATGTCAGGGACAAGATTGTAGACCTACACAAGGCTGGAATGGGCTACAAGACCATCGCCAACCAGCTTGGTGAGAAGGTGACAACAGTTGGTGCGATTATTCGCAAATGGAAGAAACACAAAAGAACTGTGAATCTTCCTCGGCCTGGGGCTCCATGCAAGATCTCACCTCATGGAGTTGCAATGATCATGAGAACGGTGAGGAATCAGCCCAGAACTACACGGGAGGATCTTGTCAATGATCTCAAGGCAGCTGGGACCATAGTCACCAAGAAAACAATTGGTAACACACTCCGCCGTGAAGGACTGAAATCCTGCAGCGCCCGCAAGGTCCCCCTGCTCAAGAAAGCACATATACATGCCCGTCTGAAGTTTGCCAATGAACATCTGAATGATTCAGAGGACAACTGGGTGAAAGTGTTGTGGTCAGATGAGACCAAAATGGAGCTCTTTGGCATCAACTCAACTCACTGTGTTTGGAGGAGGAGGAATGCTGCCTATGACCCCAAGAACACCATCCCCACCATCAAACATGGAGGTGGAAACATTATGCGTTGGGGGTGTTTTTCTGCTAAGGGGACAGGACAACTTCATCACATCAAAGGGACGATGGACGGGGCCATGTACCGTCAAATCTTGGGTGAGAATCTCCTTCCCTCAGCCAGGGCATTGAAAATGGGTATTCCAGCATGACAATGACCCAAAACACACGGCCAAGGCAACAAAGGAGTGGCTCAAGAAGAAGCACATTAAGGTCCTGGAGTGGCCTAGCCAGTCTCCAGACCTTAATCCCATAGAAAATCTGTGGAGGGAGCTGAAGGTTCGAGTTGCCAAACGTCAGCCTCGAAACCTTAATGACTTGGAGAAGATCTGCAAAGAGGAGTGGGACAAAATCCCTCCTGAGATGTGTGCAAACCTGGTGGCCAACTACAAGAAACGTCTGACCTCTGTGATTGCCAACAAGGGTTTTGCCACCAAGTACTAAGTCATGTTTTGCAGAGGGGTCAAATACTTATTTCCCTCATTAAAATGCAAATCAATTAATAACATTTTTCACATGCGTTTTTCTGGATTTTCTTGCTGTTATTCTGTCTCTCACTGTTCAAATAAACCTACCATTAAAATTATAGACTGATCATTTCTTTGTCAGTGGGCAAACGTACAAAATCAGCAGGGGATCAAATACTTTTTTCCCTCACTGTACCTCCAATTGACTCAAATTATGTCAATTAGCCTATCAGAAACTTCTCAAGCAATGACATTTTTCTGGCTGTCTGCCTCCAGGGCTTCAGTCCTGGCGAAGACAAGAACACACTCTGGCTTTACATAATCAAACCAGCGCCTAGGATTGTGCTCACCAAAGCAAGGCCTCCAACCTAGGATTGGAACGTGGCCCCATGGTTGACAACGGGGTCCAGAAATCACAGCAATGGTACATCCATAGAGATACATCTATGTGCTCTACCTGCTTGGGTGTAAGTCTGTTTCTCTGTTTCTGTATTGGTCAAGATGGCGTTGCCTTGCCAAACAATTGTGTGGTTTGAATACCCGTATACAGAGATTGCCAGGCACTTAGTAACGCTCAACACACCAATTCAGGAAGTAGAGGAACATGTAACTATAGAGAACTAATACTGACACAACCCTCATAAGGGCTTCAGTAGACTAGACCTGCTATGACAGATCTCTAAACCCAGTCAGATTAGATTGCAAGAAGCTGTCCTGAACTCCTCAACAGTCACATTAGAGAGGAAAGACCACAGCAGGCGAAGCTGCTTATGTCACCCGTGACACTGTAAGACAGAAAAAATAGTTTGGACTTATAGTTCCATTTACATTCTACTGATCCACACTTGAAATTCATGGCATTCGTTCTTACCTACAGGGACTTCAAAAGTGCATTTAATAAGAGGGAGAATCAACAGCATAAAGTTATGTTAGTACTAAACTTCTATCGTAAGCATGGTAAAACAAGTTCTATATCGACATAACCTGAAAAGCCGCTCAGCAAGGAAGAAGCCACTGCTCCAAAACCGCCATAAAAAAGCCAGACTACGGTTTGCAACTGCACATGGGGACAAAGATCGTACTTTTTGGAGAAATGTCCTCTGGTCTGATGAAACAAAAATAGAACTGTTTGGCCATAATGACCATCGTTATGTTTGAAGGAAAAAGGGGGAGGCTTGCAAGCTGAAGAATACCATCCCAACCGTGAAGCACGGGGGTGGCAGCATCATGTTGTGGGGGTGCTTTGCTGCAGGAGGGACTAGTGCACTCAAAATAGATGGCATCATGAGGAAGGAAAATTATGCGGACATATTGAAGCAACATCTCAAGACATCAGTCAGGAAGTTAAAGCTTGGTCGCAAATGGGTCTTCCAAATGGACATGGCAAAATGGCTTAAGGACAACAAAGTCAAGGTATTGGAGTGGCCATCACAAAGACCTCAATCCTATAGAAAATTTGTGGGCAGAATTTGTGGGCAGAACTGAAAAGGCGTGTGCGAGCAAGGAGGCCTACAAACCTGACTCAGTTTCACCAGCTCTGTCAGGAGGAATGAGCCAACATTTACCCAACTTATTGTGGGAAGCTTGTGGAAGGCTACCCAAAATGTTTGACCCAAGTTAAACAATTTAAAGGCAATGCTACCAAATACTAATTGAGTGTATGTAAACTTTTGACCCACTGGGAATGTGATGAAAGAAATAAAAGCTGAAATAAATCATTCTCTCTACTATTATTCTGACATTTCACACTATTCAAATAAAGTGGTGATCTTAACTGACCTAAGACAGGGAATTTTTACTATGATTAAATTGTCTTTTACTATGATTAAATGTATTTGGCTAAGATGTATGTAAACTTCTGTACACAAACACACACATATACACACACACACACACACACACACACACACACGTTCAGTATGAACATACACACTATTCCGGACCCCCCTTTTTCACTGCTATTGCCTTCTTTCCCTCTGGCTCTGAAACAGCATACAACCCTGGAATATTCTCTTCACACACACACACACACGACCACGCTCCCCCTCTCCTCACACTTTTGTGCCTCTCACTACATGCGTAGTAGAGCTATGGCACTCCCCTCTTCCTCTCCTCCCCCCATTATTTATTCCTCTCTCCAGTACAGTGGCGGAAAGGAGAGAGAGAGAGAGAGAGGGAGAGGGAAAAAAAGAAAGAAGAGAAAGAGAGAAAGGGAAAGAAAGAAAGAGAGAAGATAGAGCGATAGGGAAAGAGAGAGAAGAGAGAGAGGGGGAAAGTGTGCGAGAGTGAGAAAAAGAGAGAGAGCAAGAGAGAGGGAAAGACAGAGAGGAGAGGGATAGAGAGAGAGGAGAGGGAAAGAGAGAGAGAAAAATGATGAAAATAAAGGTAAAAGACAAACCCAAACAGTAAGCACATACTGACCAACGCAGGGGGAAAAAACACTACTGCGTGCTACAGCGCTGCGCCTGACGGCCCAATCAAAATGCTCCGTTCCCCCTTTTAACAAGGCACACCTGTTAATTGAAATGCATTCCAGGTGACTACCTCATGAAGCTGGTTGAGAGAACACCAAGAGTGTGCAATGCTGTCATTAAGGAAAGGGTAGCTACTTTGAGGAATCTAAAATCTATTTTTAATTGTTAATACTTTTTTGGTTACTACATGAATCCATATGTGTTATTTAAAAAAATATAAAGAAAAGAAAGAAAAACCCTTGAATGAGTAGGTGTGTCCAAACTTTGGACTGATATTGTAGGTACACAAACGTTCAGTATGAACACACACTATTCCGGATCCCCCCCTTTTCACTGCTAAAGCCTTCTTTCCCCCTGGCTCTGAAACACACACACGCTCCCCCTCTCCTCCCACTTTTGTGCCTCTCACTACATGCCTGCGCTCTCTTCTTTCATTTATTCCTCCTCTCTGCAGTACAGTACAGGAGAAGAGAGAGAGAGAGAGAGAGAGAGAGAGAGAGAGAGAGAGAGAGAGAGAGAGAGAGAGAGAGAGAGAGAGAGAGAGAGAGAGAGAGAGAGAGAGAGAGAGAGAGAGAGAGAGAGGAGAGGGATAGAGAGAGAGGAGAGGGAGAGAGAGAGAGAACAGTGATGAAAAAAAGGTAAAAGACAAACCCACACAGTAAGCACATACTGACCGACGCAGGGGGCAAAAACACCACAGCGTGCTACAGTGCTGCGCCTGACGGCCCAATCAAAACGCTCCGTTCCCCCTTCTATCCCCCCTCCTCCCCTTTCTATAATGGAATCTTCCAGAACAGAACTGTACGCACTGCTGATACAGACAGGGTGGGACAGAGACAGGGAACCGTCACTCCATGTTGTCAAAGGAAGCAAATATATTTCCATTAGCTCTGACAGCTTACCGATATCAGCCAGCAGGCAGCGCATTATCACTGAATGAGCTATAAGCAACAGCCACCTGCTGATAATAACACACCAATACCTGTCTGTCATAATGTGTGCTGCTAATAACACACCAATACCTGTCTGTCATAATGTGTGCTGCTAATAACACACCAATACCTGTCTGTCATAATGTGTGCTGCTAATAACACACCAATACCTGTCTGTCATAATGTGTGCTGCTAATAACACACCAATACCTGTCTGTCATAATGTGTGCTGCTAATAACACACCAATACCTGTCTGTCATAATGTGTGCTGTTAATAACACACCAATACCTGTCTGTCATAATGTGTGCTGCTAATAACACACCAATACCTGTCTGTCATAATGTGTGCTGCTAATAACACACCAATACCTGTCTGTCATAATGTGTGCTGTTAATAACACACCAATACCTGTCTGTCATAATGTGTGCTGCTAATAACACACCAATACCTGTCTGTCATAATGTGTGCTGCTAATAACACACCAATACCTGTCTGTCATAATGTGTGCTGCTAATAACACACCAATACCTGTCTGTCATAATGTGGTGCTGCTAATAACACACCAATACCTGTCTGTCATAATGTGTGCTGCTAATAACACACCAATACCTGTCTGTCATAATGTGTGCTGCTAATAACACACCAATACCTGTCTGTCATAATGTGTGCTGCTAATAACACACCAATACCTGTCTGTCATAATGTGTGCTGCTAATAACACACCAATACATGTCTGTCATAATGTGTGCTGTTAATAACACACCAATACCTGTCTGTCATAATGTGTGCTGCTAATAACACACCAATACCTGTCTGTCATAATGTGTGCTGCTAATAACACACCAATACATGTCTGTCATAATGTGTGCTGTTAATAACACACCAATACCTGTCTGTCATAATGTGTGCTGCTAATAACACACCAATACCTGTCTGTCATAATGTGTGCTGCTAATAACACACCAATACCTGTCTGTCATAATGTGTGCTGCTAATAACACACCAATACCTGTGTCATAATGTGTGCTGCTAATAACACACCAATACCTGTCTGTCATAATGTGTGCTGCTAATAACACACCAATACCTGTCTGTCATAATGTGTGCTGCTAATAACACACCAATACCTGTCTGTCATAATGTGTGCTGTTAATAACACACCAATACCTGTCTGTCATAATGTGTGCTGCTAATAACACACCAATACCTGTCTGTCATAATGTGTGCTGCTAATAACACACCAATACATGTCTGTCATAATGTGTGCTGTTAATAACACACCAATACCTGTCTGTCATAATGTGTGCTGCTAATAACACACCAATACCTGTCTGTCATAATGTGTGCTGCTAATAACACACCAATACATGTCTGTCATAATGTGTGCTGTTAATAACACACCAATACCTGTCTGTCATAATGTGTGCTGCTAATAACACACCAATACCTGTCTGTCATAATGTGTGCTGCTAATAACACACCAATACATGTCTGTCATAATGTGTGCTGTTAATAACACACCAATACCTGTCTGTCATAATGTGTGCTGCTAATAACACACCAATACCTGGCTGTCATAATGTGTGTGTTGAGTCTTTTAGTACACGGATGTTACACATTGCTGTTCATATAATTCTATGAATGCTGAAATGCTCAAAACTAGCTGTGTGATTTGTGGAACGCCTCACGACTAGCGATGAATCTTATAGTGAATGTATGTGATACAGTACGCACTTATAGCGCCTATCGATTATATACTCTACAGTCGTGGCCAGAAGTTTTGAGAATGACACAAATATAAATTTTCCCAAAGTCTGCCGGCTCAGTTTGTATTATGGCAATTTGCATATACTCCAGAACGTCATGAAGAGTGATCAGATGAATTGCAATTAGTTGCAACGTCCCTCTTTGCCATGACATCATGTCAGTGATTCTCTCGTTAACACAGGTGTGAGTGTTGACGAGGACAAGGCTGGAGATCACTCGGTCATGCTGATTGAGTTGGAATAACAGACTGGAAGCTTCAAAAGGAGGGTGGTGCTTGGAATCATTGTTCTTCCTCTGTCAACCATGCTTACCTGCAAAGAAACACGTGCGGTCATCATTGCTTTGCACAAAAAGGGCTTCACAGGCAAGGATATTCCTGCCAGTAAGATTGCACCTAAATCAACCATTTATCGGATCATCAAGAACTTCAAGGAGAGTGGTTCAATTGTTGTGAAGAAGGTTTCATTGCGCCCAAGAAATTCCAGCAAGAGCCAGGACCGTCTCCTAAAGATGATTCAGCTGCAGGATCGGGGCACCACCAGTACAGAGCTTGCTCAGGAATGGCAGCAGGCAGGTGTGAGTGCATCTGCACACACAGTGAGGCAAAGACTTTTGGAGGATGGCCTGGTGTCAAGAAGGGCAGCAAAGAAGACACTTTTCTCCAGGAAAAACATCAGGGACATACTGATATTCTGCCAAAGGTACAGGGATTGGACTGCTGAGGACTGGGGTAAAGTCATTTTCTCTGATGAATCCCCTTTCCGATTGTTTGGGGCATCTGGAAAAAAGCTTGTCGGGAGAAGACAAGGTGAGCGCTGCCATCTGTCCTGTGTTATGCCAACCGTAAAGCATCCTGAGACCATTCATGTGTGAGGTTGCTTCTCAGCCAAGGGAGTGGGCTCACTCACAATTTTGCCTAAGAACACAGCCATGAATAAAGAATGGTACCAACACATCCTCCGAGAGCAACTTCTCCCAACCATCCAGGAACAGTTTGGTGACGAACAATGTATTTTCCAGCATGATGGAGCACCTTGCCATAAGGCAAAAGTGATAACTAAGTGGCTCGGGGAACAAAACATCGATATTTTGGGTCCATGGCCAGGAAACTCCCCAGACCTTAATCCCATTGAGAACTTATGGTCAATCCTCAAGAGGCGGGTGGAAAAACAAAAACCCACAAATTCTGACAAACGCCAAACATTGATTATGCAAGAATGGGCTGCCATCAGTCAGGATGTGGCCCAGAAGTTAATTGACAGCATGCCAGGGCGGATTGCAGAGGTCTTGAAAAAGAAGGGTCAACACTGCAAATATTGACTCTTTGCATCAACTTCATGTAATTGTCAATAAAAGCCTTTGACACTTATGAAATGCTTGTAATTATACTTCAGTATTCCATAGTAACACTTTGTGGAAATTAATATTAGTGTCATTCTCAAAACCTTTGGCCACGACTGTACAGTCAATGATCAGAAACTATTTTGCTCGTCATTTTCACTGCAGACTGTTCTCACACAGAAACATACAAGTGTATAGGCATACACACAGAATCCCTCTCCCACTCACCCCCTCCACTCTCTCACACACATACACACAGAATCCCCCACCCCATCTCTCTCACACACATACACACAGAATCACACATACACACATAAATACACAGCTAGAGGCGTGTAAATAAACAGGTAATTTCAGGCGATCCCTGGGAAGATGAAATCAGAGTGCGGTGGGACAAGTGTGCTTGTTAGAACAGCCCCTGTGTAACCACCGATCCGTCTGAGAGCACACCAGGCACCGTTTAGTCCGCTGCATAGCATTATCGCTAATATTTACATTAACATACTGGAGGAGCTAGGTAAACAAACTAGGCAAATGTTTTAAAAAGTGTGTGTGTCTGTGTGAGTGAGAGGGGGGGGGAAGAGGAGGGGGGAGAGACAAAGACAGTGAGATGGAAAAGAGAAATGAAGAAGATGAGTTTTTAAAAAGACAGCTTTGATAGGCAACAGACAGAGAGAGGTGGGAGTGAGGAACAAAGGGAAACAGAGAAGAGCAAGACAGAGAGACAGACGGAGAGAGAGACGGACAGAGAGAGAAGCTCTCGTGGCTAACACTTCACAGCCAATTGACCCACCGCTTACGCTCTCTGGCATTAGCACTGGGAGAGAGAGAGAGACACTCCACGCACGCACACACAAACGCGCACGCACACACGGCACACACGCACACTATATCCTTGGATGGGCACAGCCTCCCTGTTTTTAATAGAGAGGGAACTTTCACACATTCCCAGTATTCCAAAAAGCAATTTGCCAGGAAGCATATGGTTCCATTTAAAAACGCTGTGGCAATGTTCAACACACACACCCCACAGGAAGTGACCTCAGCTCACACTCATGACCTCTGACCTATGTCATGGCTCAAAGAGAGGGCAATGTTGCACCTGGTGAAAGGCTGGTTTCCACTCTTTAGGTATTTTATCCCCCTATAAAGTTACAGCAGCAGTCTAGTGTACTGATGTCTTAGCTTATTTTTGTTGGTTGGGTCTAATTGTATTGCTGTCCTGGGGCTCTGTGGGGTCGGTTTGTGTTTGTGACAGAGCCCCAGGACCAGCTTGCTTAGGGGACTCTTCTCCAGGTTTATTTCTCTGTAGGTGAAAGGTTTGGGAATCGCTTCCATTTAGGTGGTTGCAGAATTTAACATTAGCGAGTATCTGCCCAATTCTGCTCTGCATGCATTATTTGGTGTTTTACCTTGTACACAGAGGATATTTTTGCATGCAGGGTCTCAATTTGGAGTTTGTCCCAATTAGTGAATTATTGGTTGGTGAGCAGACCCCACAACCGCATAGAGGGACCTAGAGAGGACATGGTTACACACACGTGTGCATGTGGCGTCTATGTGTGTTGCTGAGGTGTATAAGGAGTTGGTCATTTGAGTTATTGTTTGTAATGTATACGTATAAATTCTGTGTGAATATGCAGGTGTCTGTGTACTCTCTGCATGCATTGGACATGGCTCTGCCGGCATAAAATCAATGGAAGTTCATTCATGTGAAGTGTCTCTTGTGGGAAAACAACCCCCTCTCCTACTACAGGGGTTCTCAACCTCAGTCCTGGCCCCTCCCCCAACTCATCATCTGGTTTTGATGAATTAAATCAGCTGTCTAGTGCTGGAGCCAAAAACTAAATGTGCACCCAGGGGGACGGGCCAGGACTGAGGTTGAGAACCCCTGTCATCCAATAAAACTGTAGTAAACACCAGCATGGCAATCCATTCACGCACATACACACACTCCCCTCTGACACGAATAACGGTGTGTGTGGCCACTGTAACATAACTCAAGCGGGGTAATGTGTAGAGAATGGCCCCGAGCTATACGTTTTGATAAAGCGTGTGTTGTTTAGTGGATAGTATATCTTGGTGACTAGTGTAATATATACAGGGTGCCGTTTCTGGTGCAGGCAGTGTATTGTCAATATAAATAGTAGCCACACACACACACACACACACACACACACACACACACACACACACACACACACACAATATTGTGTAAATCATCTGTCACTTACATAGCCAAAGACAAATACAGCCACTTACTGTATGTGTGAAAACACACTATATATAGGAATATTCCAGCGTCACTCAATGATCAACTACCTGTCCTGGCTCATTGGCATGCATCACTCTGTGAGCTTCTACATTGGCTAGCATCTTGTTTTCTCCTTCGCAAAAACAAAATTCTCATTAGTCGTGACATCAATATGCTGCCTAGCTGCTGTGAAAGCAAGCTTTTTTTGTATGACACGGTAAAGTATAGTGTAGTGTGTAGTACAGAACTGTGTGTAGTACAGTATAGTGTAGTACAGAATAGTGTGTAGTACAGTAGTGTCGAACAGAATAGTGTGTAGTACAGTATAGTGTAGAACAGAACACTGTGTAGTACAGAATAGTGATGAACAGAATAGTGTGTAGTACAGTATAGTGTAGAACAGAACACTGTGTAGTACAGAATAGTGTAGAACAGAATAGTGTGTAGTACAGTATAGTGTAGAACAGAATAGTGTGTAGTACAAAACAGTGTAGAACAGAACACTGTGTAGTACAGAATAGTGTAGAACAGAACACTGTGTAGTACAGAATAGTGTAGAACAGAACACTGTGTAGTGCAGAACACCGTGTAGTACAGAATAGTGTAGAACAGAACACTGCGTAGTATAGAATAGTGTAGAACAGAACACTGTGTAGTACAGAATAGTGTAAAACAGATCAATGTGTAGTGCAGAATAGTGTAGTACAGAATAGTGTGTAGTACAGAATAGTGTGTAGTACAGTAGCGTCGAACAGAACAATGTGTAGTACAGAATAGTGTGTAGTACAGAATAGCGTAGAATAGAATAGTGGGTAGTAAATAATAGTGTGTAGTACAGAATAGTGTAGAGCAGAACAGTGTGTAGTACAGTATAGTGTGTATTACAAAATAGTGTGTAGTACAGCATAGTGTAGAACAGAACAGTGTGCAGTACGGAATAGTGTGTAGCACAGAATAGTGTAGTACAGAATAGTGTAGTACAGAATAGTATGCAGTGCAGAATCGTGTGTAGTACATAATATTGTGGAACAGAAGAGTGTTGTACAGAACAGTGTAAAACAGAATATTGTGTAGTAAATAATAGTGTGTAGTACAGAATAGTGCAGAACAGAACCGTGTGTAGTACAGTATAGTGTAGAACAGAACAGTGTGTAGTACGGAATAGTGTATAGTGCAGAATAGTGTGTAGTGCAGAATAGTGTGTAGTACATAAGTGTGTAGTACAGAATAGTGTGTAGTACAGAATAGAACAGAACAGTGTGTTGTCACCTGCTGGTTGACGTGGCAGTGTGAGGGCCCGTGGTGGACGAGGATACGGACGATGTCTACGTCCCCGCGCCAGGCGGCCAGGTGCAAGGGGAAGCAGCCCTTACTGTCAGCCACATTGGTGGAGGCTTCAAACTGGAGCAACTTCAACACCACGTCCCTGAGGAGGGGAGGGGGATGGAGGAAGCGGAAGGGGATAGAGAGAGGAGAGCAGCAAAGAGAAGTGAGAGAGAGAGAGAGAGAGAGAGAGAGAGAGAGAGAGAGAGAGAGAGAGGAAGAAGGGGAGTGTGAGAGAGAGAGGGAAGAGAAGGGGAGAGATGGAATAGAGAGAGAAGGAGAAAGATGGGGAGAGAAAGACAAGACAGCGTAAAGAGAGAGAGAAGTGGAGGCAGAGATGGAGAAAGAAGAGGAGAGGGAAGAGACAGAAAAAGAGGGGAAGAGATAGAGAAAGAAATAAAATGAAAAGAGAAGGGGGAGAGAGAAAGAAAAGCATAAGTACTTTACTTGGCCCGAATCATAATGCCAGCTGCATAACCAAGGCTGCCTTGAATGTTTATATGTGTGTGGATTAAAATCATTAATAGCATTAGCTGGACTGATATTAACTCTTCACATTGAAAGAATTCAGTTCGTTGCTTCACCTTTTAGAACGCCACGTTCACATTGAGTGTGTCCCAAATGGCCCCCTGTTCCCTACATAGTGCACTACTACAGTATATAGGGAATAGTGTGCAATTTAGGATGCATACATTGTCAAAACGCAACAGTCTAAAAGTGTACAGTTAAATTGGTAGTTCCCTCTTTGTTCCCCCCTCATCTAAAGTTCTAAATTACTTCTCTAAGTGTGTGATGGTGACCTTGTTTTTCACTTGGAGCCGGTACTTTTCACCCTCCTTCGCTCCTCTCTCTCTCTCTCTCTCTCTCTCTCTCTCTCTCTCTCTCTCTCTCTCTCTCTCTCTCTCTCTCTCTCTCTCTCTCTCTCTCTCTCTCTCTCTCTCTCTCTCTCTCTCTCTCTCTCTCTCTCTCTCTCTCTCTCTCTCTCTCTCTCTCTCTCTCTCTCTCTCTCTCTCTCTCTCTCTCTCTCTCTCTCTCTCTCTCTCCCTCTCCCCCCTTCCCTCCTCACCCTCTCCCTCCCTCCCTCCCTCCCAACCCTCTCCCTCCTCTACTGCAGCTGTTCTAAAGAAGGAAATCCACATAATTGCCTCCAAAGCACAGCGTTAATCTGACAGTTTGGCAGAGCAGGGCTAGTCGTCAGAATCATCTTAATCCAACAGGGAAAAAGGGATTTGTGTCTGCGTGTATGTGGAAAGGGGCTGGGGTGTGTGTGTGTGTGTATGTGGAAAGGGGCTGGGCTGGGCTGGGGGTGTGTGTGTGTGTGTGTGTGTGTGTGTGTGGAAAAGGAAATCACATTGCATTACACTCACAAGCATGCAAGCACACAGCCAAACACTTCCTCACCCCCACCAGCCACCTCTCCACATTCACACACACACTTACCTGTGTCCGTTCAGTGATGCGTGGTGGAGGGGTGTGTACCCTGAACTGTCTGCACAGTTTACATTTAAGCCTCTCCACATGCTGTGGACACAAGACAGACAAGACAGACAGACTGTAAGCCAACACGCACCAAGACACAGTCCTTAGAATTGCATGCTTTCCAATTTAACTTGATTATTTTTTTTGTAATTGAAAATCACACTTAAGTCCACAACAGGCTTTCTAAATGGTTACGTCAAATGTGTTGAGCACATGATCATGATTACAAAGAGACACAATATAGAAACCCTTTTCTTTTAGCCTGATCACAGATCTGTTTGTGCCTTAGCCACATCACAATGACCATCGGAGTCAGAAAGACAGTACAGATCTGGGACCAGGCTACCTTTCTTCAACGGGATGTGGGACCTCCACAGGGCTAAGATTAGCATGTAATGGACTCGTTTCCCCATGACCTTCGAAGTCTCTCGCTCTCTCTCTCAATTCAACGTCAATTTTCAATTTAAGGGGCATTATTGGCATGGAAAATGTATGTTTACATTGCCAAAGCAAGTGAAATAGATAACAAAAGTGAACTAAACAATAAAAGTTCCAAAATAATAAAGACATTTCATGTCATATTATGTTGATATACAGTGTTGTAATGATGTGCAAATAGTTAAAATTACAAAAGGGAAAATAAATACAGGTTGTATTTACAATGGTGTTTCTTGTGGGTCTGTGTAATCTGAGGGAAATATGTGTCTCTAATATGGGAATACGTTTGGCAGGAGGTTAGGAAGTGCAGCTCAGTTTCCACCTCATTTTGTGGGCAGTCTTCACATAGCCTGTCTTCTCTTGAGAGCCAGGTCTGCCTACGGCGGCCTTTCTCAATAGCAAGGCTATGCTCACGGAGTCTGTACATTAGTCAAAGCTTTCCTTATGTTTGGGTCAGTCACAGTGGTCAGGTATTCTGCCACTGTGTACTCTCTGTTTGGGGCCAAATAGCATTCCAGTTTGCTCGTGTTTTTGTAAATTCTTTCCAATGTGTCAAGTAATTATCTTTTTGTTATCTCATGATTTGGTTGGGTCTAATTGTGTTGCTGTTCTGGGGCTCTGTTTGTGTTTGTGAACAGAGCCCTAGGACCAGTTTGCTTAGGGGGCTGTTCACCAGGTTTATTTCTCTGTAGGTGATGGCTTTGTTATGGAAGGTTTGGTAATTGCTTCCTTTTAATTCTGCTCTGCATGCATTATTTGGTGTTTTTCGTTAAACACGGAGGATATTTTTGCAGAATTCTGCATGCCGAGTCTCAATTTGGTGTTGGTCTCATTTTGTGAATTCTTGGTTGGTGAGCGGACCCAGACCTCACAACCATAAAGGGCAATGGGTTCTATAACTGATTCAAGTTCTCACACACACACACACACACACACACACACACACACACGTGGCGTACAGAAATCTATAGGACAGCCATCTGGTATATGTCTCTAGAATAGAGCATAACAACATCTCTTATAAGGGAAAGGAAAGGAAGAGGGGGGATACCACGTCGTCGGCGCCCGGGGAACAGTGGGTTAACTGTCTTGCTCGGGGCAGAATGACAGATTTTTACCTTGTCAGCTCTGGGATTCGATCCAGCAACCTTTCAGTTACTGGCCCAAACAACACTACTAGCACTGCAAACTAAAGCCCCCCCCCCTGCTACAATGCACTCACAGAGAGTGATTGACAGCTAATGTGGACAATCATGGGGCAGATAGGGATCAAACACACTCCCCTACTGTACACATACATACCTGACACACACACAGACATACCAATGCACTGAATACACCACACAGCTCTCTCATACACACACACACACACACACACACACACACACTCTAGAAAAGAACAGTGCACACACACACGCTACACATAAACAACTTTCACAAGCACATGCCTAATATTCACATTCCCCCCATAACATCCTTGACACACCCAAAGCTTACAAACAAACATACACACACACACACACACACACACACACACACACAAAACCTTCACATAAACACCCCTCGCACACACCCTTCACATGAACAACACTCTGATACACACACACACACTTCCCTCATGTATAAACACAGTGATTGTATGAGAGTGTATGAGTCCTTTAGGTGGGACCAGGTGTGAGCTGATATGGGGTGACTGGCCAGCACCCACAACCAAGGGCCTTTAGATAAAGGTGGAATCTGTAAGTTTGAGAAAACAAAATAAAAAGTGATTTAAAAATATGGGTGTTTGTTCACACACCTTGGGTAGTTCCTCCATAGAGGACCATTCAGAACAAGAAACTAAGACACACTGGTACTTGTACTCCCCAAAATGATGTAATGGGTCTCAGACCTTTATCACAAGGCTAAGAGTTTTAATTTCACATTCTACATTCAATTTCATATTCTACGTTCTTTTCAAGTTCACATTGTATTCTAGCCCACATTCTACATTCTATTCTACATCCTAGACTGAATTCTGTCACAATCTATTAAATTCAACATATTATTTTTCACATCCTACATTCTATTTTATGCTATTTCACGTTCTACACTATTCTATTGCACATTCAACATTCTATTCTACTTCCCATTCTATTTCATGTTCTACATTCTATTCTATTTCGACAGTCTTATATTTTCCATCCGGCATTCTATTGCACATTCCACAGCCAATTCCCTAGTCTCCCCCACGCATTGTCTTGCAGTGGGCTCTATTCTCTTCTACTGTGCGTTCACTAAGCACAAAAAGCAAGAAGCAGTCCTCAAATTGAATTAGGGAGAAACATTAGATTAGAAATACATGTAAACATTCTTGTAGACTAGACGTCTGCTTATTTGGAGATTCGAGAAATATGCAGACTATGTCCTGTCTACTGCCCTTAGACACAACCTCTCTGTGTCGTTCCCTGTCACCCCCACTGAAGAAAGTGGACTTCTCAATATTGGTATGTTGGAGAAATTAAGAAAAAAGAAGAAGCGTTGTGGATGTTATATGAAATGGATAAGCTTTATGGGGAGACTGAACATAATAGCAGAAGTCTACGTTCGTATGTCTTAGGTCAAAACATGGATCGCCATTTCTTAGGAAAGTCATCTGGAATGTAAAAAAAAAAAGGTCAACAGAAGGCATAAAGTGGTACATTAGGATTGCACAATAACATATGAATATTATACAGGTAGGCCAGTCACCACACCCTGACATTCACTTGTTTTCATTTGATACAGATCAAAATAAATCATGACCAATGAAATATTGTTTTGTATTAAAACTTTTCTGAAATATTGCAACACAACATGCAAATAAAACAATATGCATGTGCCTACACGGACAATCTACTTTTCTGTACTCTGGAAGAGTTTTTAATATAAAAAAAAAAAAAAAGTATGAATTCATTTATTTTATTCATCCATTACCGTCATTTACATGGTTACACGATAATTATGCCAGCCCTAAAAGTTGGTATATTTTTTGGGGGGGGTCTTTCATAACTCTTCTAATCTTTCTATCTAAAAAACAGTACTACCAAGTATAAGAAATGCATTTCAGCAGATTTTTTCCAAGATAATCTTAACCAGAAAAAATCATTGCCAAGATAAACAATTGCTTCTGTAAAAGTCTAAAGAACACATCTCAGAACAAGCACACAAAATGTGTTGAACGCACAAGCCTCTCAAGCAAAGATATGATACATTAATATCCATCACAACCGTTACGGATGTTGCAGATATCATAATGGTGACGAGGAAAAGGGAGAAACCAATTATATACCACATACAGTGAGGGGAAAAAAGTATTTGATCCCCTGCTGATTTTGTACATTTGCCCATTGACAAAGAAATGATCAGTCTATAATTTTAACGGTAGGTTTATTTGAACAGTGAGAGACAGAATAACAACAAGAAAATCCAGAAAAACGCATGTGAAAAATGTTAATAATTGATTTGCATTTTAATGAGGGAAATAAGTATTTGACCCCTCTGCAAAACATGACTTAGTACTTGGTGGCAAAACCCTTGTTGGTCAGACGTTTCTTGTAGTTGGCCACCAGGTTTGCACACATCTCAGGAAGGATTTTGTGTAGGTCTACAATCTTGTCCCTGACATCCTTGGAGAGCTCTTTGGTCTTGGCCACGGTGGAGAGTTTGGAATCTGATTGATTGATTGCTTCTGTGGACAGGTGTCTTTTATACAGGTAACAAGCTGAGATTAGGCGCACTCCCTTTAAGAGTGTGCTCCTAATCTCAGCTCGTTACCTGTATAAAAAGACACCTGGGAGCCAGATATCTTTCTGATTGAGAGGGGGTCAAATACTTATTTCCCTCATTAAAATGCAAATCAATTTATAACATTTTTCCCACATGCGTTTTTCTGGATTATTTTGTTATTCTGCCTCTCACTGTTCAAATAAACCTACCATTAAAATTATAGACTGATCAATTTTTTGTCAGTGGACAAACGTACAAAATCAGCAGGGGATCAAATACTTTTTTCCCTCACTGTAAAACCTTGATGAAAGTTAACTTTAGAGACATCTGGAAGATGATCCAATGTTAGGTGCATGTTTTACAAAAAACTTCCCTAAAGAAAACAAAGGGTGTAACATTGTCCCAGTCACCCCCTATCTTTTCATGACTGGAGACACTTCAATTTGGTGTGTATTGCTTTATTAATATCTCACCTTCATAACCAACACTGGGGGACAGCTGTGAGTGGAGAAACAAGCTCTGTGAGCTCTACCAAAAGGCCATGAAATTACTTCTTTTTTTTTAGATTTGGCCTCTTACTCTGAAATGGCCGTAATTCATAAAATGTCCTAATTAAAAACATTTCAAATAAAGCTGAACTCCAACATATAGACCTTCAGGATAAATATTAATGTGGTTTCATTTGCAAGTGACTAACTTTACTTGGGCACTTTCCCACGGAATCGTCCTATAGCCTCTAATAACGTGACAGGAAATCAAAGTGGCCACGAAAATGTAAGGGACTGGTGAGGAGATAGGAGTGAAAGGAGGAAGACTTTCCTAATTTCCTGCTTGTGTGTTATTGGTACCAGCTGTGTGAAGGTAACAGCACTGGAGGAACACACTAATTAACCTGACCTAGGTTGTGGGCTGACACCCACACACACATAATGTCAATATTTTCACACATTCAGGTATAAATATGCATGCACACACACACACACACACACACACACGGAAAACCCCTTTCTACAGCCCAGATTTAATTCACCTCCCATCCCCAGACACATACAATCTCCCAGCAGCTCCAGGGCAGTAAATGCTGCTTGAGACACCGTAATGCCATTACCAGACGTGTGTGTGAGAGACGGGGGTGAAGTCAGTCACACTCATTAGTGTGTGGGTGTAAAGGTTTTGAATATGCACACATTTAAAAAGACACACAAAGAGACTATACAGTGCATTCAAATGTTGATTCACATATCATATATATACAGCATGTATACCGTACCCTAGCAAAAAAAAAACACTGAACTTTCACTTCAAAGCTAAGAAGTGTACAGGCATATGCCTCATGTGAAACCACACACAAAATCCAATGGCTGAGATGAACAACACATAAACCCTACAACACCGCAACATACAGTCTTATCCATGTGCATGACACTATAATTAAATGAAGACAGACAGACAACCTCAAGAATTTCTTCAAACTAAGCTGCCTGACTTTTTATGAAAATCTCATATCACACAATCTCATCTTCTGCTTTACTGAATAGAAATCCTTCACTAAACCTGACTTAGAGAGAAATGGTGTTTCTAAACCTACAACACACACACACACACACACACACACACCTCAACGAGACAGACCAACACACACACCTCAATGAGACAGACCAACACACACACACACACACACACACACACACACACACACCCTCAATGAGACAGACTAACACACACAAAACAAAGTCACAATGATACCACACAAATGTCACAATTCAATATACAACACACCTCAATGAGACAGACCAACACACACACACACACACACACACACACACACACCTCAATGAGACAGACCAACACACACACACACACACACAATGAGACAGACCAACACACACACACACACACACACACACACACACACAATGAGACAGACTAACACACACAAAACAAAGTCACAATGATACCACACAAATGTCACAATTCAATATACAACACACCTCAATGAGACAGACCAACACACACACCCCTCAATGAGACAGACCACACACACACACACACACACACCTCAATGAGACAGACCAACACACACACACCTCAATGAGACAGACCAACACACACACACCTCAATGAGACAGACCAACACACACACACCTCAATGAGACAGACCAACACACACCTCAATGAGAGACCAACACACACACACACACACACACACCCCTCAATGAGACAGACCAACACACACCCCTCAATGAGACAGACCACACACACACACACACACACACACACACACACACACCCCTCAATGATACAGACTAACACACACAAAACAAAGTCACAATGATACCACACAAATGTCACAATTCAATATACAACACACCTCAATGAGACAGACCAACACACACACCTCAATGAGACAGACCAACACACACACACACACACACCTCAATGAGACAGACTAACACACACAAAACAAAGTCACAATGATACCACACAAATGTCACAATTCAATATACAACACACCTCAATGAGACAGACCAACACACACACACACACACACACACACCTCAATGAGACAGACCAACACACACACACACCTCAATGAGACAGACCAACACACACACACACACACACACACAATGAGACAGACCAACACACACACACACACACACACACACACACACACACACACACACACACACAATGAGACAGACTAACACACACAAAACAAAGTCACAATGATACCACACAAATGTCACAATTCAATATACAACACACCTCAATGAGACAGACCAACACACACACACCTCAATGAGACAGACCACACACACACACACACACACACCCCCCCCCAATGAGACAGACCAACACACACACACACACACACACACACACACACACACACACACCCCTCAATGAGACAGACCAACACACACACCTCAATGAGACAGACCAACACACACACACCTCAATGAGACAGACCAACACACACACACCTCAATGAGACAGACCAACACACACCCACCTCAATGAGACAGACCAACACACACCCACCTCAATGAGACAGACCAACACACACCCACCTCAATGAGACAGACCAACACACACCCCTCAATGAGACAGACCAACACACACACACACACACACACACACACACCCCTCAATGAGACAGACCAACACACACACACACACACACACACACACACACACACCTCAATGAGACAGACTAACACACACAAAACAAAGTCACAATGATACCACACAAATGTCACAATTCAATATACAACACACACCTCAATGAGACAGACCAACACACACACACACACACACACACAACCTCAATGAGACAGACCAACACACACACACACACACACACAACCTCAATGAGACAGACCAACACACACAAACAAAGTCACAATGATACCACACAAATGTCACAATTCAACACACACACACACACAACCATCTAATGGCCAGTAACATGCTCAATAGGGTAAAGTTTGTGACGTCACAGGGTCATTCCACCTAAAAAAAAATAGGATTTCGACAACCACCATCTCAGATTGTGATGAAATCGTTTCTGTAGTTAGAAACAGATAAGATGAGCATTTCTGAAACATGCTTTTGTTGAAATCTAATTTGATTTCTGAGAAATTAAACTGATTCATTGTAACCAAAATTGGCCATTTTAATTGAAGGGATTCATATGATCTCCACGCCAACCCTACTCCCAACAACCAGTATGAGTTCTCAATGTCGGACAAGTAGTATGGAGCTGCGGCTTGGAGTATTGCTTCTTCATCCTTTGTAATATATTCCCTGTGAATCTGGTGTATTTTTCCCCCCCGTTCAGATAAATTAGCCAAGTCGCTTGCATAAATGAGTGTGAAAGTACCAGGTTGACGGCCTACCTGCTAAGAGAAGGACAAAATTAACTGCGTTCATGGAGGACTGGCTTGACTTGTGAGGATGACTAAACAATTCATTTTCATCATGAGCAAAGGTTATTGGTTTTCTACCCAAAGTCGCAAAATGTTGTGATCCATTTAATGAACAAGAGACCAGCAACATTTATAAAACGGTGTGGCAGCAGCAGGAACAGCGGCATCCAGTGGGCAAAACGTGGGACTTTCACACTCATCTATGCAAACGACTTCAATGGCTAATTTATCTGAACAGGGGGAATAAAACATCAACACATTAACAGGGAATATATTAAACAAATTAATATTCCAAGCCACAGCTCCATACTACTTGTCAGACATAGTGAATTGATACTGTATACTGGTTGTTGGGGAAGGATTGGCGTGGAAGGTCCATGGGTGGCTTGTGAATATTTGATTGGATTCCTCACGTCTTACTCAACGGTAAAAAGAAGTTCAGTCCCAATCGGATTTTGGGTACTATATTTATTGAATATTATGTGAATCTTATAAATCCAAAAGGGCCAGTTTGGGTGCAATCAAATTAGCTTTATTTCTCAGAGATTAAATGAAATTTCAACAAAATAATGTTGCAGGAATGCTAATCTTACCTGATTCTAACAGAAACGATTTCAGAACAATCTGTGATGGTGGGTGCCAGAGCTTGCTGAAATGACATGGAACGACTCCACAGGAAGTTATTCATTAGATGTTCAAACTTCCGTCTGATCCACTTCTCTCTCTCTCACACACACACGCACACACGCACACACACGCACACACAGACTGGCAAGAGCAACTGACCCCTTCCTTGCATTCCGACTGGACAATAATGAAAACCAGACACGGCCAATCAATAGCCGCAGCACAACCCCCATCCCCCCAGGATTCAGGAAGTCTATTAATGGGCTTTGATCATTGACCATGTTGTCATCCTGCCGGTCAGTTTGTCAGTGGGAGAGGGACACAGGATGTGACGGGGTTGCATCGCGAATGACACCCTATTCCATATACACTGAGTACATAAAACATGAAGAACTCTTTCCATCAACGGGGTATGGTAGCAGGTGCCAGGCGCACCGGCTTCAGTGTGTCAAGAACTGTAACACTGCTGGGTTTTTACACTTAACAGTTTCCCCATGTGTATCAAGAACGGTCCACCACCCAAAGGACTTCCAGCCAACTTAACACAACTGTGGGGAGCATTGGAGTCAACATGTGCCAGCATCCCAGGGGAACGCTTTCGACACCTTGTAGAGTCCATGCCCCGACGAATTGAGGCTGTTCTGAGGGCAAAAGGAGATGGTGCAACTCAATATTAGGAAGGTGTTCTTAATGTTTTGTATTCTCAGTGTATACTGCACTACTTTTGACCAGGGCCCATAAGGCAAAAGTACTGCACTACATAGGGAATAGGGCGCAAATGGGTAGTGATGTGGCATTTCTGGCTTCCTTAGTAAATGTGGGACAATGCCTTAAGGCTTTAGTAGTGAAAGGCCCTGAGTGGCTACGCTAATGAGTTCGAATTACTCAACACGGAGAACTCATGAAATGATCATCTCAATTTGTCTGAGAGGGACTTTGTTACTATAGGAGGTGAATTGTCTGACAGAGTGAAATACCCTCTGTCATAGTTGGACAATACCTGCTGGGTCTTGGTAGTCAAACTGCAAATATACAACAATTCAATACACCACCTCTTTGAAGCCACTGTTGACACACACACACACACACACACACACACACACACACACACACACACACACACACACACAGATGACAGCAACCAACAGATGTTTGACCAATTACTCTTCTCATAGATATTCTCCTCGCAGTATATTGAACAGTGTTAAATCAATACTTAAAGTATATTTTAACACCATCTTAGAGTACATACAGTCCCACTCTACAGAGTGCAAAAAGTACTCTGATTATAGTGTTACATTGTGATTGTTAATGTAACACTCCATAGCGCCAAAAAATAACACTGCATTACACTTGCTGGTGTTACTCAAATGTAACACTATGGGGTAATGAGAATGACACATTAATTTTAACAAAGTCTGCTGCCTCAGTTTGTATTATGGCAATTTGCATATACTCCAGAATGTCATGAAGAGTGATACGATGAATTGCAAAGTCCCTCTTTGACATGCAAATGAACTGAATCCCCCAAAAACATTTCCACTGCATTTCAGCCCTGCCACAAAAGGACCAGCTGACATCATGTCAGTGATTCTCTCGTTAACACAGGTGTGAGTGTCGACGAGGACAAGGCTAGAGATCACTCTGTCATGCTGATTGAGTTCGAATAACAGACTGGAAGCTTCAAAAGGAGGGTGGTGCTTGGAATCATTGTTCTTCCTCTGTCAGCCATGGTTACCCAACAAAAAGAGCTTCACAGGCAAGGATATTGCTGCCAGTACGATTGCACCTAAAATCAACCATTTATCGGATCATCAAGAACTTCAAGGAGAGCGGTTCAATTGTTGTGAAGAAGGCTTCAGGGCGCCCAAGAAAGTCCAGCAAGCTCCAGGACCGTCTCCTAAAGTTGATTCAGCTGCGGGATCGGGGCACCACCAGTACAGAGCTTGCTCAGGAATGGCAGCAGGCAGGTGTGAGTGCATCTGCACGCACAGTGAGGCAAAGACTTTTGGAGGATGGCCTGGTGTCAAGAAGGGCAGCAAAGAAGCCACTTCTCTCTAGGAAAAACATCAGGGACAGACTGATATTCTGCAAAAGGTACAGGGATTGGACTGCTGAGGACTGGGGTAAAGCCATTTTCTCTGATGAATCCCCTTTCCGATTGTTTGGGTCATCCGGAAAAAAGCTTGTCGGGAGAAGACAAGGTGAGCGCTACCATCAGTCCTGTGTCATGCCAACAGTAAAGCATCCTGAGACCATTCATGTGTGGGGTTGCTTCTCAGCCAAGGGAGTGGGCTCACTCACAATTTTGCCTAAGAACACAGCCATGAATAAAGAATGGTACCAACACATCCTCCGAGAGCAACTTCTCCCAACCATCCAGGAACAGTTTGGTGACGAACAATGTATTTTCCAGCATGATGGAGCACCTTGCCATAAGGCAAAAGTGATAACTAAGTGGCTCGGGGAACAAAACATTGATATTTTGTGTCCATGGCCAGGAAACTCCCCAGACCTTAATCCCATTGAGAACTTGTGGTCAATCTTCAAGAGGCGGGTCGACAAACAAAAACCTACAAATTCTGACAAACTCCAAGCATTGATTATGCAAGAATTGGCTGCCATCAGTCAGGATGTGGCCCAGAAGTTAATTGACAGCCTGCCAGGGCGGTTTGCAGAGGTCTTGAAAAAGAAGGGTCAACACTGCAAATATAGACTATTTGCATCAACTTCATGTAAATGTCAATAAAAACCTTTGACACTTATGAAATGCTTGTAATTATACTTCAGTATTCCATAGTAACATCTGACAAAAATATCTAAAGACACTGAAGCAGCAAACTTTGTGGAAATTAATATTTGTGTCATTCTCAAAACCTTTGGCCACGACTGTATTCGTGTTAAACACTGTTACAGGAAGTCATGTTGGTTGTTGTTTTAAAGGGAAATTCCACTTCCAAACTCATTTTCATTATCAGTGTCTACATATCGTATGTGAAAATGGCGCATTTCTACTTTCTGTACTGTACTTCAAATCAAATTGTATTGGTCACATACACATGGTTAGCAGATGCTAATGCGAGTGTAGCGAAATGCTTGTGCTTCTAGTTCCAACAGTGCAGTTATATCTAACAAGTAATCTAACAATTCCCCAACAACTACCTAATACACACAAATCTAAAAGGGGTGAATGAGAATATGTACATGTAAGTATATAGACGAGCAATGGCCGAACGACATAGGCAAGGTGCAATAGATGGTATAAAATACAGTATATACATGTGATATGAGTAATGTAAGATATGTAAACATTATTAAAGTGCCATTATTTAAAGTGGCATTGTTTAAAGTGACTAGTGATCCATTTATTAAAGTGTCCAGTGATTATGTCTCAATGTAGGCAGCATCCTCTCTGAGGTAGTGATTGCTGTTTAGCAGTTTGATGGCCTTGAGATAGAGAGATTGAAAAACAGCTTCTATCACAGCTTTGATACACCTGTACTGACCTCGCCTTCTGGATGATAGCGGTGTGAACAGACAGTGGCTCGGTGTTGGTATTGTGTTGTCCTTGATGATCTTTTTGGTCTTCCTGTGACATTGAGTGCTGTAGGTGATGCGTTGTGCAGACCGCACCACCCTCTGGAGAGCCTTGCAGCCTGACAGGATGCTATCAATTGTGCATCTGTAAAAGTTTGTCAGGGTTTTCGGTGACAAGCCAAATTTCTTCAGCCTCCTGAGGTTGAAGAGGCGCTGTTGCACCTTCTTCACCACACTGTGTGGGTGGACCATTTCAGTTTGTCTGTGATGTGTACGCCTAGGAACTTAAAACTTTCCACCTGCTGTTTCCTGAAGTCCACGATCATCTCCTTTGTTTTGTTGATGTTGAGGTTGTTTTCCTGACACCACACTGCGAGTGCCCTCACCTCCTCCCTGTAGGCTGTCTTGTCTTTGTTGGTGATCAAGCCCACTACTGTTGTGTTGTCTGCAAACTTGATGAGTGAGTTGGAGGCGTGCGTGGTCACGCAGTCGTGGGTGAACAGGGAGTACAGGAGAGGGATGAGCACACACCCTTGTGGGGCCCCAGTGTTGAGGGTCAGCGAAAATGTTGTTTCCTACCTTCACCACCTGAGGGCGGCCGGTCAGAAAGTCCAGGACCCAGTTGCACAGGGCGGGGTTGAGACCCAGGGCCTCCAGCTTGATGATGAGCTTGGAGAGTACTATGGTGTTGAATGCTGAACTGTAGTCAATGAACAGCATTCTTACATAGGTATTCCTCTTGTCCAGATTGGATACGGCAGTGTGCAGTCTGATGGCGATTGCATCGTCTGTGGACCTGTTGGGGCGGTATGCAAACTGAAGTGGGTCTAGGGTGGCCGGTAGGTGGCGGTGGTATGATCCTTGACTAGCCTCTCAAAGCACTTCATGATGACAGAAGTGAGTGCTATGGGGTGATAGTCATTAAGTTCAGTTACCTTAGCTTTCTTAGGAACAGGAACAATGGTAGTCATCTTGAAGCATGTGGGGGACAACAGACTGGGATAGGGAGCGATTTAATATGTCCGTAAACACACCAGCCAGCTTGTCTGTGCATGCTCTGAGGATGCGGCTAGGGATGCAGTCTGGGCCAGCAGCCTTCCGAGGGTTAACAAGTTTAAATGTTTTACTCACGTCAGCCACGGAGAAGGGGGGGGTGCAGTCATTGTTAGCGAGCCGCGACGGTGGCACTGTATTATCCTCAAAGCAGGCAAAGAAGGTGTTTAGTTTGTCGGTGTCCGTGACGTGGCTGTTTTTGTTTTTGCAGTCCATGATTTCCTGTAGACCCTGCCACATACGTCTCATGTCTGAGCCGTTGAATTGCGACTCCACCTTGTCCCTGTACTGGAATTTTGCTTGTTTGATTGCCTTGCGGAGGGAATAACTACACTGTTTATATACAGCCATATTTCCAGACCTCTTTCCATGGTTAAATGCGGTGGATCACGCTTTCAGTTATGCGCGAATGCCACCATCCATCCATGGCTTCTGGTTAGGGTCTGGCGTTTTAATAGTCACAGTGGGTACAACATCTCTAATGCACTTCTTTATAAAACACACTCACCGAGTCAGCGTATAGGTTAATGCTCTTCTCGGAGGCTGACTGGAACATATTACAGTCCGCGTGATCAAAACAATCTTGAAGCGTGGCTTCCAATTTGTCAAAACAGCGTTGAATGGTTCTCATCACTGGTACATCCTGTTTGAGTTTCGGCCTATAAGACGAAACGAGCAAGATGGTGTCGTGGTCGGATTTGCCGAAAGGAGGGCGGGGGAGGGCTTTGTATGCATCGCGGAAGTTAGAGTAGCAGTGGTCGAGAGTAAGAGCCCTGCGTGTCGTGCCGTTTGACCAGAAATCAAAGCCTTTACTTCTTCCTAATTTTTAGGATGGAAAATAGTTGAAAAATGTACATTTGCCTTAATTTCTCAATAACAGACTATTATCTTTAATTTGACATGCTCTTATAAACTTCACGTTGGTGCTCATGGGTCATTTTACATGGAAATGATTTATCTTTGTGTAGCATAAGATAAATGTATCAATTAACGTACATGCAAAAGCACAGAATTGACCTCCTGAATCAACACTAGAAATGCTACACTGAAAAATCAACACCAATTTCTACACTAGTATCAAGTGAGGAGAGAGAGAGCAGAGAGCAGAGAGAGCGAGAGAGCAAGAGAGCGCATGAGAAGAGAGCGAGAGTGAAAGATTCTGCACATCTTCTGTCACACCTGGGCCCTGTAAATCTCAGTAAGACAAAAATAATGGTGTTCCAAAAAAGGTCCAGTTGCCAGGACCACAAATTCACTCTAGACATCGTTGTCCTGGAGCACACAAAAAAACTAGACATACCTTGGCCTAAACATCAGCACCACAGGTAACTTCCACAAAGCTGTGAACAATCTGAGACAAGGCAAGAAGGGCCTTCTATGCCACCAAAAGGAACATAAAATTCGACATACCAACTAGGATCTGGCTAAAAATACTTGAATCAGTTATAGAACCCATTGCCCTTTATGGCTGTGAGGTCTGTGGTCCGCTCACCAACCAGGAATTCACAAAACGGGACAAACACCAAATTGAGACTGCATGCAGAATTCTGCTAAAATATCCTCAGTGTACAACGTAAAACACCAAATAATGCATGCATAGAAGAATTAGGCCGATACCCGCTTATGATCAAAATCCAGAAAAGAGCTGTTAAATTCTACAACCACCTAAAAAGAAGTGATTCCCAAACCTTACACAACAACGTCATCACCTACAGAGAGATGAACCTGGAGAAGAGTCCCCTAAGCAAGCTGCTCCTGGGGCTCTGTTCACAAACACAAAACAGACCCAACCAAATCATGAGAAAACAAAAAGAGAATTATTTCCAATGTGTCAAGTAATGAACAAAAAAACTGAGCAAACTAGAATGCTATTTGGTCCTAAACAGAGAGTACACAGTGGCTGAAAACCTAACCATTGTGACTGATACAAACTTAAGGAAAGCTTTGACTATTGTGACAGCATGAGAGGTTCCGGATCTTTAAGTTGTGCAAGTTCCCCGTAAACACCACTTCAACAGTCTCTTCAGTATGTAGGCGAGTTTAATTATTAACAAAAGGTTTACAACTTAAATCTCTTCAGCTCAAAAGTATCTTCATCTTCTTTGTTTCACAGAGGTACATGTCCTTTCCCCCAGCCACCCCAAACAACAGTTTCTCACACCCATTATTAGAGCCTGCTGCTGGTCTCATTAGCTCCAGCTGTACTCAAAGGCAGCCTGGGTTTTGTAGTCCTTCACAGATGGCCATCTTGCTCCAGCCATCTGAGGGCAATGTATCTGCCCTCTAGAACACGCCCTCTCATGATGCCAAATACCCCCCTCCTCTGCTCTGAGGCTCTTGGTTGGCAGGCCACTGTGAGGAGGATATCCTTGCGAGAGAGGGCATCAGCATTTCCATGGCATCGTCCAGGCCTGTGGACAACAGAGAAGTTGAAGGCTTGCAGACTTAAAAACCATCTAGTTATTCTGCCATTGCTCTCCTTATTCCAGACCATCCATTGCAGTGGTGCATGGTCTGTCATTAATACAAATTTCCTCCCCAATAGGTAGTACTTGAGTGCCTCTAGTGCCCATTTAATAGCCAGACACTCTTTCTCAATTGTGGCATAATTTGTCTTGTGCTTTGCCAGTTTCCTACTGATGTAGAGGACAGGATGTTCCTCGCCTTCATGTGTTTGAGAAAGGACTGCTCCTAGACCCACCTCAGAGGCATCAGTCTGCACCAGGAATTATTTTGTGAAGTCTGAGGATTTCAAAATCGGTCCGGAACACAACATCCTCTTTAACTGGGAGAAGGCCTCCTCTGCCTCTTTGCTCCACCTTACCATTCTGGAGTGTCTGTTGGTGGTTAGCTCTGTGATGGGTGCAACCAGACTTGAAAAGTTAGGCACAAATCTCCTATAATAATTGGCTAGGCCAAGGAAGGACTTTACCTGTCTTTTGGTTTGTGGCCTAGGCCAGTTCTGAATGGCCCCAACTTTGGCTTCTTGAGGTTGTACTACACCCCTGCCTATTGTATAACCCAGATACTCAGTTTCGCTGTAGGCAATTTTACATTTGTTGGGTTTTGCAGTCAAGCCCGCCTCTCTGAGGGAATCCAGTACCTTCTGCACCATTCCAAGATGGCTTTCCCAGTCTGAATTGTGGATTACCACATCATCTAAATAAGCAGCAGCATACTGCTGGTGGGGTTGAAGAACACGGTTCATGAGCCTTTGGAAGGTGGCTGGAGCCCCATGAAGGCCAAAGGGTAGATGAGTGTAATGGTATAGCCCTTCTGGTGTTGCAAAAGCAGTCTTCTCTTTGGAATCTGACGATAAGGGAACTTGCCAGTAGCCTTTTGTTAGATCTAGTGTTGAAATGAAGCGTGCTTTACCTAGCCTGTCAATCAATTCATCAACGTGGGGCATAGGGTATGCATCAAACTTTGAGATCTCATTTAACTTCCTAAAGTCATTGCAGAACCTTACTGTGCCATCGGGCTTGGGGACCATCACTATAGGGCTCGACCATGCACTCTGCGACTCCTCTATGACCCCTAACTTAAGCATTTCCCCAACCTCTTTCTTGACGGCTTCTCGTCTGGCCTCTGGGAGTCTGTAAGGCCGCTGCTGTACAATTTTCCCCGGGACAGTATGGATCTCATGCTGGATCATTTGAGTATGGCCTGGGACTGGGGAAAAAAACATCTTTGTTACGATCCACTAGCTCCATCACTTCCTGTCTTTGTTGTGGGTTCAGATCTGGGCTCACACGGACTTCTTCTCGTGGTGGGTCACTGGGTTTTCTTGGGGAAAGAGAACACACCATCACGTCTCTAGGGTGCCAACGTTTCAAGTGGTTGACGTGGTATATTTGGTCAGGCTTTCTCTTGCCTGTTTGCTTAACCTTGTAATTGACCTCCCCTACCCTCTCTATGACCTCAAAGGGTCCCTGCCAGGTGGCTAGGAATTTGCACTCTACTGTGGGCACCAGCACTAACACTCGGTCTCCTGGCTGAAATTCTCTAGGCTGAGCTGGGCGGTTATACATCGTTTGTTGTTCCCGTTGCGCTTTCTCTATATGTTCTCTTACCATAGGGTAATGGCGGCCATCCTGTCTCTCATTTCCCCCACATGATCAATGAACGACCTATGGGGGCAAGGCTGTTCCTCCCATGCTTCCTTTGCTATATCCAGCAGACCCCTTGGCTTGTATGGGTACAAAAGTTCAAAAGGGGCGAACCCTGTAGAGGCTTGTGGTACTTCTCTAATTGAGAACAACAGATAGGCTAAGAGTTGATCCCAGTTTCTGCCATCCGTGTCAATGGTCTTACGAAGTATTTGCTTGAGGGTCTTATTAAAACGCTCCACAAGACAGTCTGTCTGCAGATGATACACTGATGTTCTTATTTGCTTTACCTTTAGGAGGGTGCAGAGCTCTTTCATTACCCGAGACATGAATGGGCTCCCCTGGTCTGTAAGAATTTATTTTGGGATACCCACTCTAGTACTCATCAGGAATAATTCTTTGGCAATTTGTTTTGATGTAGCTTTCCTTAACGGCACCGCTTCAGGGTAGCGGGTTGCATAGTCTACCATCACCAACATATATTGGTGACCCCTGCTGCTCCTCGGGAGAGACCCCACAATGTCCATCCCAATCCTCTCAAAGGGGGTTTCGATGATGGGTAAAGGAATCAAGGGACTGCGAAAATTAGGTTTTGGAGCTGACTGCTGACACTCCGGCAGTAGTTCTCTACTTCCTTATACACCCCAGGCCAAAAGAACCATTTTAACACTCTTTCTTTGTTTTTTCCACCCCTAAATGTGCCCCAAGCAGATGAGTGTGGCCCAGTTGCAGTACTGTGGCCCTATGGGTTTGAGGCACAAGCAACTGCTCTATAGTCTCCTCCCCCTCTTTTTTATTTTATTTGGTAGAGCAGCCCATTCTTAATTGCAAAATATGGGTACACTATTGGAAGATTACTGGGAACTATTCCATCCACAACTTTCACATTTTTCAAAGCATTAATGAGTGTAGGGTCATTCAATTGGGCTGTTCCATACTGGCCTGTCAACCTCTGGTGCCCTGGCACTTCTGGACCGCTATCACTCCATTGGGTTGACCCCAGCTCCTCGGGTTCCGTCTGTAACTGTACCCTGCTTTGAGTGATGGGCTGTGGTGGTGGCTCATCTGCTTGTTCTGAGGCCGACTCAGTCTCCTCCAGGTGGTCTCCTCTATACATCCATGTCTGCACTGGAAGGCAATGGTGTGTTAGAGTTTGGATATCTTGACTTGCATGATTTATTATATTTTGTCTGATTTTACCCCTGGGCCGCTGTGGTTCTCTTGTTCTCCTTGCTTGTACATCTTGCCATAACATGTGAAACATAGGACAATCACGTCCAATTAATACCTGTACCGGCAGGGATCCCACCACCCCAGCTCGAATTTCATACTTCCCTCTAGTTGTGACTAGTGTTACTGCAGATGTGGGGTATGTACAGGTGTCGCCATGCACACACGAAACTGGAACTGGGTTTCCTAGTGAGATTTTCTTTGGGATGACCAAGGACTGGTGCACCAGGGTAATCATGCTTCCAGAGTCCAGTAATGCCTCTACATTTTGACTATTTACTGATACAGGGCATGTCATAGCTTGGAACCCAGAGTTGCCCAACAAGGCAGCAAAAAGGTTATTTTTCAAGCCACTTGAAGACTCAGCCGTCGGCATAGGTTCATCTGTTTGGTTGCATTGCCATGAAATGTGTCCTACTTCCCCACACTTGTAACAGGTTCTCAGTTCATACAATGTGCTTTCGACTGGCGAATCTTGCTGGCTGGACCTTTTCCCCCTGTGGACTAGCCCATCTGGGAGTAAGGAAAAAAAACTTTTGTTGGGGCTGCGCACTGGTTGGGAACCGTGAGTTCAGCATTTCTGCACTGGCTTGGTATCTTTCAACTTCCTCTATCAATTCTTGGGGTGAACTTGGGTTATTCAGACAGACAAATCATTTAGCTTCGGCGGGTAGGGCTCTTACAAATCTGTCCATCACCAAGGAATCAACCACTTCTGTTGCGGAGTGCCTACCAGGCTCTAACCATTTCTTAGCCAGACGCATTAATTCATGCATCTGTGTGCGTGGTGGCTGTTCTTTCTTGAAGCACCATGCATGGAACCTCTGGGCCCTCCCGAATTCTGTAAGCCCACTGCGACTTAATATTTCTTTCTTTAAGGAGTCATAACTATTGGCTAAGGTTGGGTCTAGATCTAGGAAGGCTTTCTGTGATTCCCCAGATAAAAATGGTGCCACTATTTTGGCCCATTGATCTTTTGGCCATTTCTCTCTGAAAGCAGTTGTCTCAAAGACATGCAAGTAAGCTTCGACACCGTCATTCCCTCCCATTTTAGGAATAAAGTCACTAGCCCGTATCCTGCTAACATCTTGGGCTTGTTTCATTTCCAATTCTTTAACTTTAAGGTTATTAGCCCGCTTTTGTTCCTCCAGCAAGCCAGCTTGGATTTGCTGCTGCACTTTATTACTCTCTATCATTGTTTTCAGTAACTCTTCCATTTTACAATCAGTTGATTGTGTACTTAGCTTAGAAAACAGGCTCGTGAGGTCCTCCACGTCGCTCTGGAACATCAGCAGTCATCCACGTGCCCGCATCCTCCACCATATGTGACAGCATGAGAGGTTCCAGATCTTTAAGTTGTGCAAGTTCCCCGTAAACACCACTTCAACAGTCTCTTCAGTATGTAGGTAAGTTTAATTATTAACAAAAGGTTTACAACTTAAATCTCTTTAGCTCAAAAGTAACTTCATCTTCTTTGTTTCACAGAGGTACATGTCCTTTCCCCCAGCCACCCCAAACAACAGTTTCTCACACCCATTATTAGAGCCTGCTGCTGGTCTCATTAGCTCCAGCTGTACTCTCAGGCAGCCTGGGTTTTGTAGTCCTTCACAGACGGCCATCTTGCTCCAGCCATCTGAGGGCAATGTATCTGCCCTCTAGAACACGCCCTCTCATGATGCCACACTATGTACAGACTCAGTGAGCATAGTCTTGCAATTGAGATAAGCAGCCACAGACTGTCTTCTATTGAGAGCCAGGTCTGCCTATGTGCACACTGCCCACAAAATGAGCTGGAAACTGAGCTGCACTTCCTAACCTCCTGCCAAATATATGACCATATTAGAGACACATATTTCACTCAGATTACACAGATCCACAAATAATTCAAAAACAAACCCAGTTTTGATAAACTCCCATATCTATTGGGTGAAATACCACAGTGTACCATCGCAGCAGCAAGATTTGTGTCCTGTTGCCACAAGGAAATGGCAACCAGTGAAGAACAAAACCATTGTAAATACAACCCATATTTATGTTTATTTATTTTCCCTTTTGTACTGTACATATACATAATGACAGTTGAAATGTCTCTATTCCTTTGAAACCTTTGTGACTAACGTTTACTGTTCATTTAATATTGTTTATTTAACTTTTTCTAATTATCTATTTAACTTACTTTGGCAATGTAATCATGTTTCCCATGCCAATAAAGCCCTTTGAAATTAATTTAATTGCGAGAGGGGGGTCTCTGAGCACAGTATTCGCACAGTATTCCAGTGAGACACAGGGGCCCGGTTCTGTTCTGTTCTTTTCTGTTGTAGTGCAAATGCATCCTTCCTTTATTTTTGCAACCAATCTATGGGAACAATAACCCAATTTAATATAACATGATTTTTCAGCTGTCTCTCTTCTACACAGCATCCCAAATGGCACCCTATTACCTATATCGTGCAGCCTATGGGCTCTGACCAAACATAGGGTACTATGTAGGGCTTAGGGTACCAGAGGTTTGGGGAAAGCAGCTGTTGCAGTCAGTGTCTAGGCTATTTCCAGACTGAGGCTGCAGATACTGTTCTGTTCTTGAACGACAATCAGTCTTCCAGAATCGACAGGGAATATTTTTCTAGGAATACCTTTTACAGCTGTTGTGTTTCTGCTTATCTAATCGATAACGCTTTAGCTAGTTTTCATGATGACATCAGTGCATGAAAGCGAGTGCCTGCACGCAGACACACACACACACTTTGCCAATCAGACAAGCCTAAGGTTCATTTTCCATGCCTTCACAAATCGGTCAATCCTTCTCCTTTCAGCCTAAGATAACCTTTTCAGCTGTCCTCCCTTGACTCCCGACAACTACACCCCACACTGAGACTTGTTCACATAAAAAAGGTACACTTAACCGAGCAGTTTATGGTGTTTTTAATATGAAACGCACCCCGTTGCCCTTTCTAGGATTACATTTTTTTACAGGCGTTAACCAGAACTGCTATGATGCATGGTGATCCAGCTAGGACCCCTGGCTCTACTAGGCTACTATTGTTCAAAACAACATCCAAGAGACCTTCAAAGTACTTCTCATCTGACATTAGGACTCAAAGAAGAGCATGTGTATAGTAGAGCTATTCAGTTAACCCGCTCTGTAAACCATGGCCCCTACTACATTGTTATTCAATCCTAGGTGACCCACAGGGTGTGCAGGCTTTTGTTCCAGACCAGTTGTAAAACACCGGATTTACACCTGACTCACTCAAACACCTGGGGGGTTATAGTGAGTGACCACTGCTCTTTATCTTAACTCAAACAGAGGGAAAAGGAAGGAGAGAACCATGGTGTCTCAGACTTTCTGTAGATTTGTCCTGCATCCATTCCAATCAGTTGAAGCTCCCCAACAGTGTCTGTCTGTCTGCCTGCTCACCCAGTTGAAAAGCAGCTCTGCTGTGGCACAAAGTGAATGCTGCTCTCTCATTGTGTGTGTGTGTGTGTGTGTGTGTGTGTGTGTGTGTGTGTGTGTGTGTGTGTGTGTGGAACAAGGCCAGTAGCAGGAATACATGGCTATATTTGGTGTGTGTAAGACCTTGGTTTACTCTACAAGACCTCTCCCCTTTTCATTCTCTCTTTTTTCCAGACGATGACATCCTGCCATCTCTCAGTTAACATGGAAGGTTCCCGCTCTGGGTGGAAGCAGATGAAATGGAATATAATTTACATGAACACACTGACACACACTCTGTTACCCAAAAGATTATCAACAAAAGTAACTTCTCAATGGCTACAATTGTACACACATTGCAACCATAGCAACCAGTCTGCAATGGAAGTGTCTTTGGACAGATCAACCTCAGAGTGTGTGTGTGTGTGTGTGTATATATATATGTGTGTGTGTGTGTGTGTGTGTGAGTGAGAGAGAGATGGGAATGTTAATGTTAGTGCGGTGGACAGCTGTGTCTCGTCGTGGTCCATGAATCTTCCCTCTTCCTCCGAGGCTGCATTCACCCTGTCATCAGGAGAGCCACATCATCACGTTAACCCCACACACATCTGTGGGTTCACGTCTTTCACCGTGCAGTATCAACACCATACAGGTTCAAGGGCTCTGGCTGTGCTAGCATGCTAATAGCTAACCCATGTGTTTATCCCATGTGTAACTCTGTGTTGTTGTTTTTGTCGCAGTGCTTTGCTTTATCTTGGCCAGGTCGCTAACACGCTAATATATACTGTATAAAAAATAAATAAGGATAGGCCTAGTACATTTTTAGAAATTGTACACATTACATACTACTATTCTCACATATCCCAAAAACCTACTAATTAGACAAGGTATGAGGATGCGGTCCAGTCACAGCAAGATATCAACATAGCCGTTACTAAAGGTCTAGTTACAATAAATAAACATGTGCAACTCTTTCAATTCTTTATTAGTGTCCGAGTGTAGCACAATGCAATTATCTCTAGGTAGAGAAGCCGCCTGTCCCTACAGATCTGGGATCAGATTCCCCAACCCTTAATCCTAACCATTAAGATGATAAACAAACTCATTCCATGGAGGGCCGATTGTCTGTGGGTTTTTGTTTTTTTCTTTCAATTAAGACCTAGACATCCAGATGAGGGGAATTCTTTACTAATTACCTTAATTGATCAATCAAGTACGAGGAAAGAGTCGAAAACCCAGACACTCGGCCCTCCGTGGAATGACTTTGACACGTGTGGTTTAATGTAACCACAAGACCACAAACATTCACTGCAGCCTCATAAATAAGGACCAATTATAAACTACACGTACAAAGCAGGAAGTTGTTCACTAGACTTATACAGGGAAATTACAAGACAATGACTTTCAAATGAGGGCTACATGCAGATAATACCAGAAGTAATAATAACAGTGAAGTGAACATGTATCATTTATCTCTCATTGAAAATGATGCACTGTAATAATCTCTGTTCCAGGTATAAGCTTGGATGTGTGTGTGGTGTGTTTGTGAGTGAGTGTGTGTGAGTGTGTCTGGCCTGACAGTGATCCTGACAGCATGCTGTGTGCTCTATTTCCATATAAATGCTTCTCTCTGCCATTTCACTGTATCTTCATTACACAATGATACATTTCTCTCCCTCTTTCTCTCTCTCCCTCTCGCTCTCTAAGATTACACAGTATAGACACACGCAAAAAGAAACATGCGTAAACACAACCACACACACAGACTGTGTTGGGGAGCACCCCTGATTGTGACTGGTTGAAATGGCTGCAGAAAACCCTCGTAAAACCCAGTGGTTTTCCAGTCAAATCTTCCCAAGTGCATTGGTTTTCTTTCTTTCTATTTCTCACACACAGACACACACACAGAAAGCCAACAGTGAATTTGCGCTGCGTTGTTCACACACACAGCTGCATGTAATTACTCCCCCGGGAGAAGGTATTTAAAACATGACTCTCTGCCCCACACAATATATCAGATCTATCAAAATAGCTCTCCCATAAACGCCTACAAAACCGGCATGAATGTCCTTAAACTACTAAAGCACTGTCACTTCATCTCCCTCTTCTTCTCATTCTTCCTTCCTCCCTCTCTTTCTCCCTCCCTCTCTTTCTCCCTCCCTCTCTTTCTCCCTCCCTCTCGGCCTTCTTTCTCTCTCTTTCTGTCATCTTTCACTTCAGTGACAAACACCTTGTTTTTGGTTGCTCTCTATCTCTCTAGCTAGAGTCATTCTCTTTCTCCCCTGGCTCATTATACTCCCTCCCACATCTCTCATTCTACTGTATCATGTCTCTCTGTATCTCTAGTGAACTACATCCCTCCTCCAACTCTCTCCATCTCTCTTCTCGGTCTAGACACCGCTCTCATTGAGACAAGAACACACACCTCTCTGTCCTTGAACACACACACACGCACAGCAGTTGCTCCACCTGTGCTTGTGTATTGAGCCACTACTATAATGAAAGTACACACAGTACTCATATAGCTGACTGTATCACATCTGATGACATTCCAAACACATCTACCATAGCCTATAGGGGGGCATACACAAATACCTTGGCACACAAAGAGACACACACACACACTTTGGATGTAGGGGAAAAGCCATATTGATTGGTCCCTTTAAACAATGCATTAAGCAGGCCAAACGGGCTGATCCGGTGGTTATCAGGCTGAAAGACTGTACCTCCAATGTGACGACACGTCTCTTTGAAACATAAAGCATAATGCATTAAGCCCCTAACACTACATCAAAGACCCTGTCAAAGCTAATGACTCCCTCACCCAAAAGGACTCAGTGTGTGCGTGTCTCTAGTATTGGTAAGATGAAAGTATGTCTTGGTCTTAAATACCTTGTATACAGACCAGTAGGAGACAGAGGCAGCCTGATACTGTGTGTAGGCTCCTCTTGTGGCTGGATTGCTTTTCAACGCCCCCTCCTTCAGCACACACTAACATACAGCGGGAACAGAATAGAAATCCATAGAGCTCCACTCTCATAAACTTTGACATAGCTGCAAATCACACATACTGTACACTTCTCCTCATTTATTGAAAATAAATATACTTTGCACATAATCTCTCTCTCAAGGCCTAGTCTGGCTGAGGTTGTGTTTGTGAGGGATCATGGGAAAACACCCAAGCATAGTCCAGCTGTGAGGCTGGGGGATCATGGGAAAACACCCAAGCATAGTCCAGCTCCAGCTACTGATCTAAGGTCAGTTAAATGTTCCCCCCCTGTTGGTTAAGGTTAGGATTGGGGGAAGGGGAGCTCATCCTTATCACAGACGAAACCCACACAGGAATTCCACTGACGTGAATGAGTCCGCGGCTCAAATTATCATTCATATCAGGCATGCATCACTTAGTGGAAAACGACCGCTATTACTGGTATCAAACAGGCTTAGACCTGTCTGTCCGTCTCCGTTTGCCTGTCTGTCTGTCTGGCTATCCGTTTTTTTGCCGACTTGCATTCTTTCATTGAACACCTTGCCAGCTCTTTTATAGGGTTACTAGGCCAGCCAGTGCTAATTAACCTAGCGACGGCTAAATGGCTAGCGCTAACATGCTCCCTGGTCATGCAGTTGTATTTACGCTCCAGGAATGCCACAAAACAGGCTAACTTTAGCATTTCTCCTCCAGCTGACAGACCTGTATGTTACAGGTTAACTCTCATCTTCCTCCTCTCCTCCTCCTCCTCCTCCTTTTCTTTTTTCCATTTCAAATCAGCTGCTGATGAAATCATCGGTCTTTACTTGAAGTGAGGATTTCCCCCTCCCTAATATGTGCATTATGTAGTGTATGTAGTATGTGCAGTATGTTGTATGTGCAGTATGTAGTATGTGTAGTGTGTAGAAGGTGTTGTATGTGTAGTATGTGTAGTATGCAGTATGTAGTATGTACAGTATGTAGTATGTGCAGTAGGTGTAGTATGCAGTATGTGCTGTATGTAGTATGAGCAGTATGTAGTATGTGTAGTATGCGCAGTATGTAGTCTGTGTACTATGGTACCAGTCAAAAGTTTGTTATTTTTTACATTGTAGAATAATAGTGAAGACATCAAAACTATGAAATAACACATATGGAATCATGTAGTAACCAAAAAAAGTGTTAAACACATTCTTCAAAGTAGCCACCCTTTGCCTTGACAGCTTGTTTTCACACTTGGCATTCCCTCAGCCAGCTTCATGAGGTAGTCTCCTGGAATGCATTTCAAGTAGCAGGTGTGTGTGCCTTGTTAAAAGTTAAAAGTCTATATTATGGAAAGAACAGCTCAAATAAGCAAAGAGAAATGACAGTCCATCATTACTTTAAGACATGAAGGTCAGTCAATCCGGAACATTTCAAGAACTTTAAACGTTTCTTCAAGTGCAGTCGCAAAAACCATCAAGCGCTATGATGAAACTGGCTCTCATGAGGACCGCCACAGGAGAGGAAGACCCAGAGTTACCTCTGATGCAGAGGATAAGTTAATAACAGTTACCAGCCTAAGAAATTGCAGCCCAAATAAATGCTTCAAGTAACAGACACATCTCAACATCAACTGTTCAGAGGAGACTGCGTGAATCAGGCCTTCATGGTTGAATTTCTGCAAAGAAACCACTACTGAAGAACACCAATAAGAAGAAGAGACTTGCTTGGGCCAAGAAACACGAGCAATGGACATTAGACCGGTGGAAATCTGTCCTTTGGTCTGATGAGTCCAAATTTGAGATTTTGGGTTCCAACCTCTGTGTCTTTGTGAGACGAAGAGTAGGTGAACGGATGATCTCCGCATGTGTGGTTCCCACTGTGAAGCATGGAGGAGGTTGTTTATGGTGTAGGGGTGCTTTGCTGGTGATACTGTCAGTGATTTATTTAGAATTCAAGGCATATATTTTTATTTGTTTAACACATTTTTGGTTACTACATGATTCCATATGTGTTATTTCATAGTTTTGATGTCTTCACTATTATTCTACATTGTAGAAAATAAAGAAAAACCCTTGAACGAGTAGGTGTGTCCAAACTTTTGACTGGTACTGTATGTGCAACAGGGGGTACGTGTTTTTGTTCCAGACCAGCACTAACACACCTGATAGATGTAATCGACAGTTCAACAAGCCCTTGGTTAGATAAGTCAGCTGTGTCAGCACTGGGATGGAGCAAAAAGCCTGCACCATCTGAAGCTCTCAAGGACCAGGAATGAACGCCCTGGTTACAGACAGACAAACCTGATGACCAATAGAGTTAAGATGGATACCACCTCCCTTGGTTCTAGACAGACAAACCAGACGACCAATAGAGTTAAGATGGATACCTCCCCTGGCCAATCGTGTGTGTGTGTTTGTGTATTGGGGTCAATCCCAGACACACAGAGCAACAGGCTGTGTTTATATGTAGACTGTCCAGTAGTGTCTAGGCACCCCAGTGGGACAGACACATTCCATCGACACAACTGCTGACACTCTCTCACACACACACTGCCTGGCTTACTGGATGTCATTCAATACACCACACACACACTACGCCTGCCCTGTTGGTCTCTAACATGTTTTGGTCTTCATCACAGATGCCATCTTTGACTCTCCCCCTCTCTCTCTCTTCCTCCTCTCTCATTCCCTCGTTTTCTTTCGCTGGCTTTTCTTTTTGTTAGACTGACTAGTCACAGTGTGTTCTCCCAGACCAGCCTCTTTGGCTTATCTCAGTGGAAAGTCTTAGTGCATTGACACACACTCACATACACAAACATCTATACATACAAACACTGCATCCAGATATCCGCTATATATTAGGGCTCTGAATCAGCCACCAAACATCCCTTGGTCCACACACACACAGGAGTCATATGACAACTCAGCAGAAACTAGACCTTTGAACCAGACTGAACCTTTGTCCTAACCTAGAGCAGATCCAGAACCACAGACTGATAGCTCTGAGAGGGGGCTGATAGCAGATCCAGAACCAGACTGATAGCTCTGAGAGGGAACTGATAACTAAACCAGGTTTGGCTACAGTACGTATCAGTTTACATATTACTATAGATCTATGGAAGTATAGTATCTGCTTACATGGCTTACACACTTCCTGCATTTCAGAGTGTGTGTGTGTGTGTGTGTGTGTGTCCATGCATCTGTGAAGAAACTGCCTCAAGTATTTCAATCAGGCACCCGCGTTCCTGTCCCCTCCTCTACCTGTCCACTTTTCATCTCTCATCCCTCTCTTCTTTCCCATGCTCACTCTGCTGTGAAATTCTGCTCACTCAACTCGGTGGCAATCAATCGCCCGTCGAGTAGGCAAACATTTACAGATCCTGCAATCAAGCCAGAGAACACATTTGTAATTTAATTGAAACGGCAGCGGGGCGGCAGGCAGGCACGGTGTCTGTGATATTTTGTTGCCCTCCCTCATTCTTGTTGACAGGCTTAGCTATTATCACAACCATACAGACACATGTGGAATGGCTAGCAGAGAGAGAGAGAGAGAGAGAGAGAGACTGTGAAACAGAGAGGATATTCCAATGTTACCATTGTCCTAAAACACTTGACCGTAACACAATAGCAGGTATGATAAGCCTGTATTAATTTCACCCTTTCTCTACCAGTATTTATTTATTCCACAATCAGTCTTCCAATGCTTCCAGTGTTAAAAAGTCATTAGTAAATGCTAATTAATTCATGCCCATAATTGTTTAATCCGTATTCCTTAATTGCCTGTTTAAGTCTACAGCGGAGTAAAAAATTCCCAGAGTAGAGTTGGAAAATTACATTTGTAATAAATTATTTTTATCTGTTATAATGACAGTGTTAGCTTCCTAATGCTATTGCACCAGGTAGACTGACGATTACTCAGAGCTCAACAAGTACTGTAGGTGAAGAAAACAACAGAGAGGGGGGGGTAAAGTGTGTGTGTGTGCATGCGTGTATGCGTGCGAGAGTGCATAAAAAAAACTCCACAGTTTCATCTCCACTTTCACAATTTCTTTCCCTTTTAGTCTATTCCCAGCATTGTGGCTCTGACCAGCACCCAGTAGCACCCCTGACTCATAGAATAATGCAATGGTCCTGGGAAACTGGTGGAAGAAAGTTCTCCATTATGGATCGATACAAGACGAGGCTGTTGAGAAGACACTCCCACCTCGCCATCGCCATGGCAGCAGCAGAGAGGAGAGGGGCCCAGAAGGGATTGTGGGTAGTCATAAAGACACAGATACTCCCCTGCGCACACACACACACAAAACACACACCCACATTAGCTGACATAATATGTAGCATAAACAGATATTCACACACACACTCAGTATACAGCCTGATACAGGAAAAGTGTATCCTATACAAGACCAACCACAGTCACACCATGAACACTCACACCCAGTCTCTATGGCCACACACACAGTCTCACAGGTACGCACACATACAGCCATACCCTTTGACACAGATAAACTAACATGCACATACACACACACTGCAAGATAAAATATGCAAACTCACTGAGGCAGTACTAGTGACATCACTGACACTGCGCAGTTCATTAAGAGGTTACGACCTTTGGCTGACGACACTGTACACCTACTGGCTCGCTCTCAGATGTATGCTTCTTAAATACACACACACACACACACACACACACACACACACCACACACCACACACCACACACCATGTCTGCACTCCAGCACAAAGCTTTTTGGGATATTGATGATTCAATAACTGTTAAATAGCTTTTAACATTCCAGCATTCATTACCTCAAAAGGGAGCACCAACACACACACAACTCAAAGCACTTTGAATTCACTGATGGTTAAATGACTGTCTGCTTACCGTAAAACAACTCAGCTCTCCAGCCCATGTCCATAATGAAATAAGTACTATAGTGCTGACATGTGAATATACTGCAGGTTGAGTTCTTGGTATTTTTATGATATTTCATGGAAGGGAGAGAGATCGATACTGTGTGTACTGTCCAATCAATAGGACAATACTATTCAAAATACATCGTTTCAATGGTTAGTATTAGTGATATGCCATTTTTGGCAGATACTGATATCCGATATTTTCCTTGGCAAAAAAAACTATACTGATAACCGATATTTAAAATTTTAGCGGCCTTTTAAGCATTCTAGTACAGTTAAAGTTAACACACACAATGACGCAGCGGTCTAAGGCACTGCATCTCAGTGCAAGAGGCGTCACTACAGTCCCTGGTTCAAATCCAGGCTCTATCACATCCGGCCGTGATTGGGAGTCCCATAGGGCACAATTGGCCCACGTCGTCCGGGGTAGGCCGTCAATTGTAAATAAGAATTTGTTCTTAACTGACTTGCCTAGTCAAATAAAAAGGTTTTACACACACACACACAATTTTTTTGGCATTTACGCATGTCCCCATGACAAGTAAAACATAATCAAAAACTATTTATTTCACTTACATGCTGTGCTGTTTTGTTGTTCATTTGTTCAGTCGTTTCATTCTCCAGGATTTCTATGGAACGCCGTTTGGGTCTTTGCGTGTCAAAAAAAGATGTGTCAAATAATCTTGTTGACCAATCATGATCTGAATATGACTGCACGTCACATAATAATTTAACGCATTCATAATCTTTTACGTAGTTATTACACATTGATTACACTGTCACTTGTATTTCATGTCACATCGATTCATCGATAGGTATGCTATGATGCTGGTAAAGTTGTCTCGTGCACCTACAGTGCTGGTCATTAAAAAAAAGCTAGCTAGCTCATGGATGCAAACAATGTTCTTCCCATTTCAAATTGACATAATCTGTTTCAGTAGCTATAGTTAGCTAGCTAACTATATAGCTAGGTGTCATCATCTAAAATAACACTAATTTATAAGACAGTTCTTATTTGGTCGGACCCATCTATGTGAAGCTAGCCACAATAAGGATAAGCCACAATAGTGGACTTTGCAGGTAGCCTTCAAAATAAAAGTATGGCATAATTCTACTATTTGTATTCATTTGCATCACTGTCAATGACATACTTTTATTTTGAATGCAAACCGCAAATTCCACCATTGTGCCTTATCATTATTGTGGCTAGCTTCACGGTCAGCCTCACTAGCCAGATGACACATTATATAGATATGCACGGTCATTACATCATGTACCTACGTTATATTTTACATTGTTTTTTAACAATCGGCGTTAAACTAGACATCGGGCCGATTCCGATATGTTCACCGATATATTGTGCATCCCTAGTTAGTATGACCTATACACTGTGTTTCAGCATCCAGCCTTCCAATGTATATTGTATAATAGCCAGCTCTCAGTTTCAAATAGATCTTCCCTCTTAATGATGTCCATGGCCCTTATTTACTAGGATGCAGAAAACCATTTTTGAAGAGACAAAAAAACGTTTTACAATCTTGTTTAGGACGCTGTTACTCACTTTGTTACTGGTAAACCCACTAGCGTGCACTTCTTGTTCCATCCCAGCACTAACACACATGACATCGACTAATCTAGGGCTGGTATGGTTGATTAGTTGGAGAAAAATAAGTGCAATCCCTGGGAGTCAATCAGGAGTGTATTGAGAAACACTGCTTAAGAGAATCAACAACTGTTGAAGTGAAAAGTGAGTGTTTCTTAGAATTCAAGTGAGAAGCATCGTACAGTGTAGTGTATCCCCATTCTACTGTGTCCCTACACCAATGGGCAGAGACAGAAATAGGAAGAGTGGGCCAACCCTCTCCTAGCCCATATTCAGGACCCCGCTGGCAGTGCCAGACGGGAAAGTGGCAGCAGTCGCCCCTGTGTCTCTCTCGCCCTCCACAGGAAGTGACATCGTCAGTAGAGCGTTGGGGTCGGGGTGGCTGCTGCCACCATGCAGAGAGTGGCATTCTGACAGGCGGGTGAGGGAACGTGTCAACAACCCCGGGGTAAAGGTAATCCATCATACCAGAGACACAGAGGGGGGAGAGAGAGAGAAAGAAGGGGGGTAGCAGACTGAAATAGTAGAAAAATGGGTGACGAAAAGTGTGTGGTGTGCGTGCCTGCCTGCATAAGTATGTGTGTGTGTCGGCATATGTACATGTTATGCCTGTGTGTGTGTTGCAGACTCCCTCTCTTTATCCCTCTCTCTGTAGAACTGCTGTTATGATGTACTCTTCTTCTCCTTCCCTCGCTTCTCTCCTCTCCTTCCCTCACTTCTCCTCTCCCCTCCACTCCACTCCTTCCCTCTCCCCCTCTCTCTTCCCTTCCCTCCCCTCTCCGCTCCTCTCTGAGGCCTTATGGAGCTCCATTTACTGACAGATTTATCTCCTCCTCCAAGTGAGAGATTAGGTTTCCTAGGGAAACAGTGCTGTGATTGACAGGTGGACCAAGTCAGGAAGTCGAATATGGTCTGAAAAATGACCCATAACACAGTCCTGGGGATCCAGCTTTTGTTCCAGCCCAGCACTTTCACCCCTGATTCAGTTTATCAAGGTATTGACGGTTAATAGTGCCGGGCTGAAACAAAACCTGCACAGGAGGAGAGTGATAAACACGTTGGTACTATTGGGAGTGTCTGTTAATACACTGCTCAAAAAAATTAAGGGAACACTAAAATAACACATCCTAGATCTGAATGAATGAAATAATCTTATTCAATACTTTTTTCTTTACATAGTTGAATGTGCTGACAACAAAATTACACAAAAATTATCAATGGAAATCAAATGTATCAACCCATGGAGGTCTGGATTTGGAGTCACACTCAAAATTAAAGTGGAAAACCACACTACAGGCTGATCCAACTTTGATGTAATGTCCTTAAAACAAGTCAAAATGAGGCTCAGTAGTGTGTGTGGCCTCCACGTGCCTGTATGACCTCCCTACAACGCCTGGGCATGCTCCTGATGAGATGGCGGATGGTCTCCTGAGGGATCTCCTCCCAGACCTAGACTAAAGCATCCGCCAACTCCTGGACAGTCTGTGGTGCAATGTGTTTCGTTGGTGGATGGAGCGAGACATGATGTTCCAGATGTGCTCAATTGGATTCAGGTCTGGGGAACAGGCGGGCCAGTCCATAGCATCAATGCCTTCCTCTTGCAGGAACTGCTGACACACTCCAGCCACATGAGGTCTAGCATTGTCTTGCATTAGGAGGAACCCAGGGCCAACCGCACCAGCATATGGTCTCACAAGGGGTCTGAGGATCTCATCTCGGTACCTAATGGCAGTCAGGCTACCTCTGGCGAGCACATGGAGGGCTGTGCGGCCCCCCAAAGAAATGCCACCCCACACCATGACTGACCCACCGCCAAACCGGTCATGCTGGAGGATGTTGCAGGCAGCAGAACGTTCTCCACGGCGTCTCCAGACTCTGTCACGTCTGTCAGTGTGAACCTGCTTTCATCTGTGAAGAGCACAGGGCGCCAATGGCGAATTTCCAATCTTGGTGTTCTCTGGCAAATGCCAAACGTCCTGCACGGTGTTGGGCTGTAAGCACAACCCCCACCTGTGGACGTCGGGCCCTCATACCACCCTCATGGAGTCTGTTTCTGACCGTTTGAGCAGACACATGCACATTTGTGGCCTGCTGGAGGTCATTTTGCAGGGCTCTGGCAGTGCTCCTCCTGCTCCTCCTTGCACAAAGGCGGAGGTAGCGGTCCTGCTGCTGGGTTGTTGCCCTCCCTCGGCCTCCTCCACGTCTCCTGATGTACTGGCCTGTCTCCTGGTAGCGCCTCCATGCTCTGGACACTACGCTGACAGACACAGCAAACCTTCTTGCCACAGCTCGCATTGATGTGCCATCCTGGATGAGCTGCACTACCTGAGCCACTTGTGTGGGTTGTAGACTCCGTCTCATGCTACCACTAGAGTGAAAGCACCGCCAGCATTCAAAAGTGACCAAAACATCAGCCAGGAAGCATAGGAACTGAGAAGTGGTCTGTGGTCACCACCTGCAGAACCACTCCTTTATTGGGGGTGTCTTGCTAATTGCCTATAATTTACACCGGTTGTCTATTCCATTTGCACAACAGCATGTGAAATGTACTGTCAATCAGTGTTGCTTCCTAAGTGGACAGTTTGATTTCACAGAAGTGTGACTGACTTGGAGTTACATTGTGTTGTTTAAGTGTTCCCTTTATTTTTTTGAGCAGTGTATATTAGAATATGGTAATAGCTCCCCCTTGTTCTCTGATAGTTGGAAGACAAGAAGAGCAACCACTTTACTTAACTACTAAGAGGAAACCCAAGGTCTTGGACCAGTTTGTGTTAAGAACTTGGAATGGTTTATGATATAAGGTTGTGTTGGAAAAGCTGATCCTGGATCAGTATTTGGAAGGTATTTTCTAGTGGCCTGGCTACCATTACCTCCCCATTGCTGATGATGAGAAATGGGGGGGGGGAATTATTCTAGATGAGAATACGATTATTGATTATTGACAATAATCAATAATCATGTGCCTCTGCTCACACAGAGGCACATGGAAGACAAAGTGAGAGCCTCACACACACACACACACACACACACACACACACACACACGAGAAAATGAGTTAATGATTACATTGAAGCCATTTTGTATGCTTCTTAATGCTGTGGGTAGATGTACATATGACAGTTGATAGGCATGGTATAGTATTGATCCTGCAGTGTGTGTGTGTGTGTGTGTGTATTCGTGCTTCTGGCCTCTGAGCCAATTGGAGAGCAGCTCACTAATGGCAGCCCTGGCTAAATCCCTCTCCTGGAGAGAAGAGCATGGACCACAGAGCACACAAATAGATTCACACACACTTAAACTTAATAATACAACTCAGAGAAAGACAATGTTGTTTTTGGATCTCCATCAAAATTACTGAGAGATAGTGGAAAATGTAGTGAGAGAGAGAGAGAGAATCAGAATAGAGAGCAGCAGGAGAGAGAGAGAGTAATGTAGTGTATTATATTGTAGTTCATCAGGTATGTGTGTGAACTGCTGTAGTCTGTAGAGTTCCCATGGTTATTTAGAGCTGAGCCAGACACTGGTAGCGGAAGAGGAGGAGGAAGAGGGGGGACTCCCTACAGTTCACAGACTGAATGCTGTCAAAATACACACATGCAAAATGTGTGCACAAAACACACACACCACAGGATATTAGTATATTCTTTCCCCTGCAGGGATAGGGAAATATTGAGGTGGTCGTAGGTACCGCTTTGCCTAGCATTTAGCTAACCTCTGACCTGAATAACCTCTGACCGGACACAGACAGACAGCAACCCTCCCTTCCTCTCAGGTTGACAGAATGCTCAACACACTGAAATATCACTGACATTCCCTATACTAAATACACCACATTAGCTTTAATGACTGCCTTCATTGGAGTGTGTTAAGGGTCCTGAACGTACGTGGTGGTAGTAGTCCAGCATGAAGCCAGGGTAGAGTCCCAGCGAGCAGTCGGTCAAGTGACTTTCTCTAAGAACCTTTTACTGACTTCATGAGCCTTTATAACCCCTGAGAGAGAGAGAGAGAAATAGATAGATAGAGAGATAGATAGAGAGATAGATAGGATAGATAGAGAGATAGATAAATGGAGGGAGGAGGAGAGATGGAAAGAGAGACTAGGGAGAAAGGAAGGGAGGAGGAGAGATGGAAAGAGAGACTAGGAAGGAGATAATATTGACTGGGCAAGAGGAAGGAGGAGAGGTAAAGAGAGGTGAAAGGAGGAGAGGTAAAGAGAGGAAAGAGGAGAGGTAAAGAGAGGTGAAAGGAGGAGAGGTAAAGAGAGGTGAAAGGAGGAGAGGTAAAGAGAGGAAAGAGGAGAGGTGATCAAAAGAGAGTTGAAAGGAGGAGAGGTAAAGAGAGGAAAGAGGAGAGGTAAAGAGAGGTGAAAGGAGGAGAGGTAAAGAGAGGAAAGAGGAGAGGTAAAGAGAGGTGAAAGGAGGAGAGGTAAAGAGAGGAAAGAGGAGAGGTAAAGAGAGGTGAAAGGAGGAGAGGTAAAGAGAGGAAGGAGGAGAGGTAAAGAGAGGTGAAAGGAGGAGAGGTAAAGAGAGGAAAGAGGAGAGGTAAAGAGAGGTGAAAGGAGGAGAGGTAAAGAGAGGAAGGAGAGGAGAGAGGTAAAGAGAGGAGGAGGAGGAGAGGTAAAGAGAGGAAAGAGGAGAGGTAAAGAGAGGTGAAAGGAGGAGAGGTAAAGAGAGGTGAAAGGAGGAGAGAGGTAAAGAGAGGTGAAAGGAGGAGAGGTAAAGAGAGGAAAGAGGAGAGGTAAAGAGAGGTGAAAGGAGGAGAGGTAAAGAGAGGTGAAAGGAGGAGAGGTAAAGAGAGGAAAGAGGAGAGGTAAAGAGAGGTGAAAGGAGGAGAGGTAAAGAGAGGAGAGGAGAAAGGAGGAGAGGTAAAGAGAGGGAAAGAGGAGAGGTAAAGAGAGGTGAAAGGAGGAGAGGTAAAGAGAGGTGAAAGGAGGAGAGGTAAAGAGAGGTGAAAGGAGGAGAGGTAAAGAGAGGTGAAAGGAGGAGAGGTAAAGAGAGGAAAGAGGAGAGGTAAAGAGAGGTGAAAGGAGGAGAGGTAAAGAGAGGTGAAAGGAGGAGAGGTAAAGAGAGGAAGGAGGAGAGGTAAAGAGAGGAAAGAGGTAAAGAGGCATAAGGAGAAGGGGTGAAGTAGAGGACAGCAAAGAAGAGAGGAAGGAGAGGAGAAGAGAGAGAAAGAGGGAAGAGAGTAGAGAAAAGGATGTAAAATGTAGAGGGAGATGTCATTAACATTGAGACACACTAATGAAACAGGCAATGAGAAGGACATCTCACTGTGCCTCAGAGTCGTTGTAAATCACACACACACGCTCCAGAGGGACCTGTCATAAACCATTACAGATATTAGTAGTGACCACTCATATCCCAAACAGAAACAAACGGTGTCCCTGTCGCTCTCCCTTTTCTCCCCTTAGCGCTCCCTTTCATTTCTCCCCCTCTCTCTCTCCCCCTCTGCATTTGAATAGAAAAAGGTTGATCATTATGGTGGCTTCAGTGGAGTGAAGGATTATACATACTGGAGAGTGTGTGTGTGTGTGTGTGTGTGTGTGTGTGTGTGTGTGTGTGTGTGTGTGTGTGTGTGTGTGTGTGTGTGTGTGTGTGTGTGTGTGTGTGTGTGTGTGTGATAGCGTGACCCTGGCTCCATGCTCTAATGTGGGTCAGTGAGTCTAACAGAGTGAATCCTGACCAACTTCTCTGGCCCCATTCCAGGGTCACACCCACCCACGGAGCAAAACAATTTTTGTAACACATACGTCAATATAGTCATATAGTCAAGGATAATGTTGTCAGTTTGATTCTCATAGTGACTTTTTGTCACTTCACATAATGTATGAAAAACTCATCGGTTTGCCAGCTCTCTTTCTCTCTCACACTCACACACACACAGTCTGGGTAGGTATTGATGAAACGGTCCCAGTCTGCTCTAACACACATTTCAATATCTCATCTTCTGTAGTTAATCACACTTACTACAGAGAGAGAGGGAAGAGAGCGAGGAGAGGGAGAGGGAAGAGCAATAGAGAGAGAGGGAGAGGAGAGAGGTGTACACTTAATAAAAAGCTAGGTTGAATTAAAATTTCAGAGAGAGAAAGGCAGATCAAAGGATGAGGAAGAGAGAGAGAGAGAGAGGGGGAAGGAAGGAGGGGAGACAGAGAGGAGGTCTGGCCCGAAGCCCAGAGTAGAAAATCCATACCCTCCCTGTTATCAGGCTCATAATTGGTTTTCCTCCTCTCTCCTCCCTTTTTCCTCCATCCAGGACTCTGCCTTCACTGTTTCCCCCATCCTTCTGTCTCTCTCTCACTCAACCTGAGCAAAGCATTAGCTCCACTGTAGGTAGTACTACACTATACACAAGAGAGGAATACTGTGGTGACAGACAGGCCAGAGAAGAAGGACGGGACTGGACGGGCGGGTGAACAGACGGACAGGACAGACTGACAGACACTTCCAGCTGTGTTCTATTCTGGGTTAGAGACTCAGCATACTGTATGACTTAATGTCTCCTGGACAGAGAACACAGAGAGGGAGGGAGAAAAGACAAGAGTGGGGACAGGGATAGGGACAGGGGAGAGAGAGATCAAAACAGCTAGAAGAAAATAGAACATGTTTAGAGAAAGAGAAATGAGGGAATATGTATGAGAGAAAATAGACAGGGTGAGAGAGAGGAGAGACCGATCCTCAGGGAGAAAGAGAAGAGGCCGATCCTCAGAGAGAAGAGAGAGAGAGAGAGAGAGAGAGAGAGAGACCGATCCTCAGAGAGAGACCCATCCTCAGAGAGAGAAAGAGAGAGAGAGAGAGAGAGAGAGAGAGAGAGAGAGAGAGAGAGAGAGAGAGAGAGACCGATCCTCAGAGACCAATCCTCAGAGAGAGAAAGAGAGAGAGAGAGAGGAGAGACCGATCCTCAGGGAGAAAGAGAAGAGGCCGATCCTCAGAGAGAGAGAGAGAGAGAGAGAGAGAGAGAGAGAGAGAGAGAGGAGAGACCGATCCTCAGAGAGAGACCAATCCTCAGAGAGAGAAAGAGAGAGAGAGAGGAGAGACCGATCCTCAGAGACCAATCCTCAGAGAGAGAAAGAGAGAGAGAGAGAGAGAGGAGAGAGACCGATCCTCAGAGAGAAAGAGAAGAGGCCGATCCTCAGAGAGAAAGAGAGAGGAGAGACCGATCCTCAGAGAGAAAGAGAGAGGAGAGACCGATCCTCAGAGAGAGACCAATCCTCAGAGAAAGAGAGAGAGGAGAGACCAATCCTCAGAGACCAATCCTCAGAGAGAGAGAGAGAGAGAGAGAGAGAGAGAGAGAGAGAGAGAGAGAGAGACCGATCCTCAGAGAGACCAGAGAGAGAGAGAGAGAGAGAGAGAGAGAGAGAGAGGAGAGACCGATCCTCAGAGAGAGACCAATCCTCAGAGAGAGAAAGAGAGAGAGAGAGAGAGAGAGAGAGAGAGAGAGAGAGAGAGAGAGGAGAGACCGATCCTCAGAGACCAATCCTCAGAGAGAGAAAGAGAGAGAGAGAGAGAGAGGAGAGACCAATCCTCAGAGAGAGACCAATCCTCAGAGAGAGAAAGAGAGAGAGAGGAGAGACCGATCCTCAGAGAGACCAATCCTCAGAGAGAGAAAGGAGAGACCAATCCTCAGAGAGAAAGAGCAAGAAGGAGAGACCGATCCTCAGCGACAAAGAGAGCGAGAGAGAGATAGAGAAGGAGAGACCGATCCTCAGAGGGAAATAGGAAGAGGCTGAATAGACAGTAGTGTTGTTGTATTCTCTCCTTCCTTTAGGGTTGCCAGGTGTGAGATCTTCCCCCTGCCACCGCCTTGGGCAGAGACACAGTACACCTTCACATCTGCTACACCTCCAACATCCCTCCTTCTCTCTCCCTCTTGCATTTCTCTCCCTCGGCCTGCTTAGATCCACTACCCCCTACTCTCAATCCCTACCTCCCTCTCTCTCTCCTTCCCTCCCTCACACCTACCTTGCGTTTCCACTCTTTCTCCCTCTCTTTTTTTCCACCTCCGTCTCTAAGTCAGTCAAGTCAGATGTATTTAAAGCCTGGGTCTCTATTTCCCTCTTTCTGGATTGTCAACAAGCAGAAATTTCACATGGAATATCCAAGCAGGGAAAAGATTACTATAGCTGATCAGTGATTTTTGATGATTTGTTTTTTTTAAAGACAGGCTATTCACTGTTACATCAATCAGACATAAAACATTTTTCACAAACGCATGAAGTAATAATAAAATAATCCACACAATAACTCATACCCAATTGCTTTTCCTCCCGAATTCAAACGCTTTTGGTGATCTGAAAAAAAGGAGCAGTGGACTCAGAGAATGATATATTCTCTATTTTCACTGCAGTCAGTTAGTGTTGAATATTTTATATCTGTTTTAAAAAGAACTAATTTGTCATGTATTCCACCTTGGGTCATACAAGGAAAGGAAAGTTCTGGTCATATAGAGACATACGAGCATTACCCAACATAGTGGTTTAAACTCCAATGCAAAGTTATGGTGATAGGTAGTGAAGGATTATTTTTGCACATCAGTGTGTGTTTCTCATTCTTTATGAATTTCAAAGTGTGTGTGTCAGAGTTTGCGTTTGGGAATTGGAGGACAATCTGTTGGCGTCAGCTCGGCCTGATGGGAAATATGGCCCATTAGGGGCCGTCACTCAGAGTAATTAACTTCCTGGTTTCTCTGCTCGCACTCCGGCTCCCACGGCAACGAGAAACGGGCAAATGGGAAATCAATTACCGTGGGAATTAAGAGTGCATCATAGCCCCGGCTCGTTAAACGCTCTCCATCACCTCCTGACAGACACACACACAAATTAATTAATTTACCAACTCTCCATCACACACACACACACACACACACACACACACATTGCAATGTTGTTTGATAGGATGAAGCTGAATGGCAGCTGAACTCAGTCATTGGCGTAATAGTACTTCAGGACAGGGTAGAGATCAGCTGTCACACACTAAGAACTGCTGACCCCTTCTCCAATTCCATTGTGTGCATGGGAGGCCTGTCTTGAGACTGCAAATGTCATCGGAGCGCCAATCTACCTCTGTCTGCACTGTCACCACTAAAGCTGTAACGACTGTTCACACACACACACACACACACACAGGCATACTGCAGCTATAAATACATACAGCAGGGATCATCAACTAGATTCAGCTGTGGGATGAGTTTTTCTTGAGTGGATAGCCTGGGGTTCGGAACATAACTACAAATAATTGGTAGACTGCAAATTAACCGCAAAAAGACCAAACGGATATAAAATTTGACTAAAACACAATCATTTTAAACCTTGCTTACATTTGTGACCCGTTTCAGGAAGCTAGGCATATGTCACTACTTCACAGGAGAGGCATTTGAAAGCCTTCTATTGGTATTTTGTGGGGATTGTTTTTGAAGAAATGCCATCTGGAACATTCATTCACAACTTTCAAATGTTTTAATAACAAACTTGTATTCCATCTGTAAATATGAATAAAGTTGTTGGTTAGTTGGTTGAGCCTAGTTTGTTTAGCCACGGAAAAAGAGAGGAGCCTTCCCGCTAGCCATGATTGGCTGAGATAATGGATGGGCTGGACATGCCGGGAGATGAGTTTGGATTGGTCTGCCATGTAGAATGCTTCTGTCTATAACGTGAGCTGCTCAGTATGTGTTGATAATTCTTTCTACTGTGGCGTTTTTAACATTAACAATCGAGAACTACAAAAACAAGTTGCTACTTTTCTCAACATTGATAACGTGAATTTAGCGCAATCGACAGATCAGTCGGTCTACTTTCTCCACACACCACGGTCAGCGTGAACCGGAGTGACTTGACCCAACGCTGGCCAAGCAAGATGTAGCTACAAACAAGACAGCGTTAAACGGTTCCAGTCTACCGTGAAGCGTTCATCCGTGTATACAGGTAAGAGACTAACTACATTTTCAAATGTTACACGTTTCTGGCTCGCTAGCTAACGTTACGTGTACGATCTGTGTGGTAATATTATTTCTATCTCATTTCAAAGCCATTTGCATTGCTAGTTACAGCATAATGTTATGTAGCTAGTTAACATTGAACCTAGTTGGTTAGCTTTAGCTAGCTGTAGATTCATGCATGGTGCATGGTAGTAGGAGTTGGAATTATGGTTCATTGTTTAGCTAGCTAGCTACATGTCTAAACAAAATACTGCACTATGCAAGTAACCATTTCACTGTACTGTTTACACCTTCTGTATCCTGTGCATGTGACAAATAAACAGATTTTATTTGATTATTTGATATAGTGTGTGTTTACCAGAGACGGTAATGTAAAGAGCAACATGACCTGTACCAAAGTCTGATTAGGATATAAGCCTAAGGACTACAGTAGATAAAGTGTATTTTTACTACTCTTTTTTGCTACTATTTTCACCACTTTTAGTCTTGAAATCTTTGGTTGTTTACTACACTACCGTATTCACCCTGTCACATGGCCTTACATGTGAATCCTTAAACAGATGGGTGGGACTAAGGCTTAAGAGGGTGTGAACGATGCAGAATGGGTGCAGACAAAGAAGAGCTCCAGTAGGTGTACCAAAACATTCACAGGCCATTTTCTAAAAAGTGAGGTTACAAGTTTATCAACTTTCAAAGCAGAATTCTTTCAAAGTCTTTACTTTTATCCAAAGTAAAAAATAAATACATTTCAAATCATGTTACATAGGACTGAATCCAGGTGGTGGGTCACATTTGTATACGGTCACATATATCTCTGTATTATGCGTGGGAATAATTTGGAACATATTTCCAAAATTAAAATCCCTTGGAGCTGATTTGCTGGTGTTTTTACAGTCTTTTATGTTCCCAAACTTGGGGGGGACGAAAATTTGGTGGCCAAATAATCCCCCGCGGTGCCTCCAGATGGGGAACCCTGACATACAGTAGAGTCATACATATATTCATATCTATACAGCTGTCCAGCTCAACTAGGAAGGGAAGGGTGAGGGATAGAGAGGGAAAGAGGGAGAGAGAGTGACAGTCATCAACTTTTTTATGCATTTAGTTTTAGGAAACCATAAGACCAACCTTATTCAAAAGACAAAAAGGGGGACCTCCTTGCTAAACATATTCTACCCACCTTCTTGGCTTGGTGTGATTTATCCACCGTCTTGGCACGGTGTGATTTATCCACCGTCTTGGCTCGGTGTGATTTATCCACCGTCTTGGCTCGGTGTGATTTATCCACCGTCTTGGCACAGTGATTTATCCACCGTCTTGGCTCGGTGTGATTTATCCACCGTCTTGGCACGGTGTGATTTATCCACCGTCTTGGCACGGTGTGATTTATCCACCGTCTTGGCTCGGTGTGATTTATCCACCGTCTTGGCACGGTGTGATTTATCCACCGTCTTGGCACGGTGTGATTTATCCACCGTCTTGCACGGTGTGATTTATCCACCGTCTTGGCACGGTGTGATTTATCCACCGTCTTGGCTCGGTGTGATTTATCCACCGTCTTGGCTCGGTGTGATTTATCCACCGTCTTGGCTCGGTGTGATTTATCCACCGTCTTGGCACGGTGTGATTTATCCACCGTCTTGGCTCGGTGTGATTTATCCACCGTCTTGGCTCGGTGTGATTTATCCACCGTCTTGGCACGGTGTGATTTATCCACCGTCTTGGCACGGTGTGATTTATCCACCGTCTTGGCACGGTGTGATTTATCCACCGTCTTGGCTCGGTGTGATTTATCCACCGTCTTGGCACGGTGTGATTTATCCACCGTCTTGGCACGGTGTGATTTATCCACCGTCTTGGCACGGTGTGATTTATCCACCGTCTTGGCTCGGTGTGATTTATCCACCGTCTTGGCACGTGTGATTTATCCACCGTCTTGGCACGGTGTGATTTATCCACCGTCTTGGCACGGTGTGATTTATCCACCGTCTTGGCACGGTGTGATTTATCCACCGTCTTGGCTCGGTGTGATTTATCCACCGTCTTGGCTCGGTGTGATTTATCCACCGTCTTGGCTCGGTGTGATTTATCCACCGTCTTGGCACGGTGTGATTTATCCACCGTCTTGGCACGGTGTGATTTATCCACCGTCTTGGCACGGTGTGATTTATCCACCGTCTTGGCTCGGTGTGATTTATCCACCGTCTTGGCTCGGTGTGATTTATCCACCGTCTTGGCACGGAGTGATTTATCCACCGTCTTGGCACGGTGTGATTTATGCACCGTCTTGGCACAGTGTGATTTATCCCAGAACAAGTACTAGTATACAAGCCAAAGGAGGCAGGAAGGAATGTGTATGCATGTCTCTGACACTTCCACTGCTATGTACAGGTCAGAACCTCATTAACTACAATGACAGTCTGGCCTCCCATTCATGGGCTGGGTCCCAATACTCTGGAAACAGCCTTCTTCCCTTGGCCCCTTTCCTTATGTCCTGTGATGGTCTCCTAACAGGAAGTACTTGTCCTTGCTAATTCGGTTTTCCAAATGATTGTTAAGTGTATATGTAGTCTAATAACCTACGATATGTGCTATGATATGGTTTCTATAGATTTGCAGGAAAGGTGGCGAGGGAAGGATGCTATTTTCCATATTGAGATGCAGCCCCAAGTCAACCTTGTGGCTCCTGACACAATACTGATTAAAGAGTGATTTCCAGCGGCACTAATGAATCCAATCTGAAGGTTTTCCCGACCACTGTCATAGACTCCGAGAATTCCCAAAACGCTGCTGTCAACCGGAGAGGAGTACGTCAACAACACCACTATAAAAACACTCCCTCCATACTGCCCTACCAAGCAGAAAGGCAGTAACTGCTCATTTGGTCGAAAATGACAATGTCATTTTTGCTACATTAAATACATGCTTAATCTTGTGGACAAGTATCCTGCCTATATTGTATTGTGTTTTGGAGAAAATGCCGCTCATGTTAGCAGTAACTGCATAAAGTTACTGTTAAACCAAGGTAAATAAAAGCCATTTTTCTCAGTTCCATGCTATGAGCAGTTACTGCCATTTTTCTTTTTGGTAGGGCAGCATAGATAAGGAATGAGGTGGTGATGAGGTGTGCATGTGTTAGTGTGTGTGTGTGTGTGTGTGTGTGTGTGTGTGTGTGTGTGTGTACCTAAGGAGAGAAAGAAGAGATGGAGGAAAGAAGAGGTAAAACAGGAGGAAGAGACGGAGGAAGAGACAGAGCCAGAGGAAGAGAGAATGATTGATAAAGAGTGACAGAGAGAGACTGGATCTCTGTCTCTATAGAGGGAGAGGAAGGGAGGAGAGAGGAGTGAACGAGTGAGTGATGGAGAGAGACTGACAGCAAGACCAAGAGCAAGAGAGAAAAGACAGAGACAGACAGACAGACGACAGACAGAAGTAGAGAAAAATACAGATCCAAACAGAGATGGATAGAGAGAAAACAATATCTAGACTTTAGTGTTTGTCACACACACACACACACACACACACACACACACACCTTAATCAACTACTGATTATCCCTCCCCCCACTCCAGACAGAGCCAGAAGCACACTGACGCCAACACACACTCCTTATCAATAGTTGGCCAACACACACGAGAGATTAAAAACAGGGCTATGCATATGCTGTAGATATGCTACAGTGATAATGCTTCCTTCCTTTAGTCCTTGAACCACTGATCACACACATACGCAAACACGCTCACAATCAAATCTAATTTTATTTGTCACATGCGTCGAATACAACAGGTGTAGACTTTAGTGAAATGCTTACTTACAAGCCCTTAACCAACAATGCAGTTTTGAGAAAATACAAAATAAAGTAAGAGATAAGAGTAACAAAAACTTAAAGAGCAGCAGTAAATAACAATAGCGGGGCTTTATACAGGGGGTACCGGTACAGAGTCAATGTCCGTGGGCACTGGTTAGTCGAGGTAATATGTACATGTAGGTAGAGTTATTAAGGTGACTATGCAAATTGTCTGGGTGGCCATTTGATTAGATGTTCAGGAGCCTTATGGTGAGAAGGCCTTTCCACTTGATACAGTGGAAAGAATTTACCAAAAAACTGAACAGACTAGAATGCTATTTGGCCCTAAACAGAGAGTACACAGTGGCAGAATACCTGACCACTGTGACTGACCCAAAAGTAAGGAAAGCTTTGACTAATGTACAGACTCAGTGAGCATGGCCTTGCTATTGAGAAAGGCCGCTGTAGGCAGACCTGGCTCTCAAGAGAAGACAGGCTATGTGCACATTGCCCACAAAATTAGGTGGAAACTGAGCTGCACTTCCTAACCTCCTGCCAAATGTATTCCCATATTAGAGACACATATTTCCCCAAAATTACACAGACCCCCAAAGAATTCGAAAACAAATCTAATTTTGATAAACTTTCATATCTACTGGGTAAAAGAAAAGGGCAACCAGTGAAGAACAAACACCATTGTAAAACTTATATTTATTTATTTTCCCTTTTGTACTTTAACTATTTGTACATCATTACAACACTGTATATAAATGAAATGTATTTATTCTTTTTGAACATTTGTAAGTGTAATGTTACAAAACCAAAGTGAAATAAACAATAAAAAAGTATCTTTTTCACTTGCTTTGGCACAGTAAACATACGTTTCCCTTGCCAATAAAGCCCTTAAATTGAAAATGAATTGAGAGTGTGTGTGTGTTCCCACTTACATTCTCCACAGTTAACCCCTGACCCATGTCTACCCCTCCTCCAGACTACTCCTTTACATCTCTCCATCTTCTATCTTTATGGATGGTCTGTTACACCCCTCCTACACACACACACACACACACCTGGGGTGGTCTTCCCATATGGTCTGTTTAGTCACACACACACACACACACGTCAGAGGTGGTCGTCCCAGACTAGGCGGTTGAGGAAACACACACACACACACACAAACACACACACACACACCTGTGTTGGCCTGCCAAGGCTAGTGGTTCAAGGCTAGCGGTTCAAGGCTAGCGGTTCAAGGCTAGCGGTTCAGTCAAGGCTAGCGGTTCAGTCAAGGCTAGCGGTTCAGTCAAGGCTAGCGGTTCAGTCAAGGCTAGCGGTTCAAGGCTAGCGGTTCAGTTAAGGCTAGCGGTTCAAGGCTAGCGGTTCAGTTAAGGCTAGCGGTTCAAGGCTAGTGGTTCAGTCAAGGCTAGCGGTTCAGTTAAGGCTAGTGTTTCAGTATGATATGTTGGATAAAAGAATAAAGACAGACACCAATGTCTAGTTCAATAGCCTTGTTCGAGTCCGGGGAACAGTCCGGCTAGTCGATTACCTATCAACTAGACTCCGTAACATCATCCTTTTCAATAGAAAGTGCAAACATAACGGCATAACATTAAGTTCTTAACAGTCAAGTCAAAACAATTGAGAAAACATATTTTCTTCTTTTACTTCAGTTGTCATCTTCCTCTTATGTTTTTTTTATTTTTGTATATATTTCATTTTTTTGAAACAGAGAACAAGTTAACACAATCTCTTGCTTACAGAGTAAGCCTGGCCGGTGGCTTGCACAGCCGACCCACCCGTGAGTAAGTATTGGCTCTGACAGGGGTAGGATTAGGGCCACGAGCTGGAGAGCTTGGTGGGGTAGAAGCCTCACATTCAGTTGGCTCATGTCTCAATTCTGCGCCCCTTAGGCCTGGACTGTGATCCAGCTCATCTAGGTGAGTGTATGGTGTGTCCTGGTGTGTCTGCTCTGCTACGCGCAGATCCACCTGATTGCGACGATAGAGGGAGCCACCAACATCCACCAGGTAAGAACGTGGTGCAACTCTCTGTAGGCACGTGCCCAGCCTCCAAAGTCCTGTGTGGTCTCCCGGCAGCGGTTTCATCCTTATCGTTTCACCCACCTCCAGCTCAGGTAGGTCTCGATCAGTCCGGTCGTAGAAGCACTTAGCGAGCTGCTTTCTGTGACGCAGTTTATCCGTGACACCAACCATGACGCAGGGCTCAAGTAGCTTGTTAGCTACAGGGATGGTGGTCTTCAGACGTCTGGACAGAAGGCGTTGTGCTGGGCTGCTGTCCATGTTTTCTGTGGGTTTGTTCCTCCACTAAGATTGCTTTCTATGGGTTGTTGCCGTCACGCAAGGCCCTGCTTAACAGGTTTTTTGCAATCTTGACAGCTGATTCTGCCTTGCCATTTGCTTTTGGGTGTCTTGGAGAGGAGGTCACGTGGTCAAACTCCCACTCTGAGGCGAAACGCTTGAACTGTGCAGTGAATTGTGGGCCATTGTCCGTGATTACCTTGTCAGGCTGACCTTGCCTTGCAAACTGCGCCTTGCAGCGTTTTATGACCGTCTCTGCAGACAAGTCAGGGAGCAGTTCAATTTCCCAAAAGTCAGAGTAGTGATCAACAATGAGAAGGTAGTCCTTTTGTCTGTGGCTGAATAAGTCCATGCTGACGATTTGCCAAGCCCATGTGGGCAGTTCGTGTGACATCATGGTTTTCTTTTGCTGTTCATGAGCTCACTCGTTGCATGTGGTACAGCTGCTGACAAAATCTTTAATTTCTGCTTGCATGTTTGGCCAGTATAACGTTTCACGAGCCTGCCGGTAGCATGCATCACCTCCAACGTGACTGGAGTGTATGCGGGTAAGCATCTCTGGACGTAGTGATTTGGGAATAATGACCTTCTGACCTCTGAACAAAATGCCATTTTGCACGCTGATCTCATCTCGAAAGGTCCAGTATTCTCTCACTGTGAAAGGCGTCTCCTCTTTCAGGTGTGGCCAACCTGCGAGAGCCATGGACTTCAGTGACTGTAGGTGTTCGTCCTTGTCAGTGTGTTGCCTGATCTGGGCTAGGCGGTGATCTGTGATTTAAGTAGTCTGCCTGATTGATCTGTTGAACATCTTGTTGTTCCTGCTGTAGCGAACAGATAGCATACCGCTGATAGGCAGTGCCTCTGCCTGTACATTGAGCTGTTGCCCTGCTCAGTGTGTCGCTGATGTACATCTCTGGTCCTGGCTTGTAAATGCTTTGAAGCCTCTTGAGCGCGTTGAGGAGAGGTTTACTGAAAATGGCAATGAGTGGTTTGTGGTCAGTTTCAGCAGTGACCAGCTCTCGACCATATAAGTAGTGATAGAAGCGCTGGCAGGAGAAGACGATGCTGAGGCACTCTTTCTAAATTTGTGCATAGTTCTGTTCAGTGGGGGTGAGCGCTCTCAAGGCAAACGCAACAGGCTGGCCTTCCTGCATAAGACAGCATCCCAGTCCCCTTTGGCTAGAGTCGCTCTGGATTGTGACAGGCTTCGTGACAGCGTAGTAGCGCAACACTGGCATGGATGAAGCCAGAGATTTCATCTCCTGTACTGCGGCCTCGTGCTTGGGCAGCCAGTGCCATGGTGTGTCTTTGTCCAGCAACCGGCGCAGAGGCTCACAGACTGCTGATAGGTGTGGCATGAACTTTGCAAGAAAGTTTGCAAAGCCGATGAGACGCTGTACCCCTTTTGCATCGGACGGGTTTGGCATGTCAAGGATCGCTCTGACCTTCTCTGGGTCCGGCTTCAGACCTTTGGCCGAGAGAATGTGGCCATGGAAGTGGACGTTTTTTCACCTTGAACTGCAGCTTCTTCAGGCCAAGACGAAGCTTAACTGATCGGCAGCGCTCCATCAGTGCCAGGAGCTTCACATCGTGGTCGCGTTCTGCTTCTTCGTCTGTGTCACCACAGCCTACGATCAGGACATCATCAGCAATGGGTTCAATGCCCTTGAGCCCAGCCAGTAACTCGTGCTGCTTGCGTTGGTATACCTCAGGCGCCACTGAGACACCAAACGGGAGTTTGAGCCAGCGTTTCCGACCCCAGGGGGTCCAGAAGGTAGTCATGAAGCTGCTTTCTTCGTCCAGCTTGCATTGAAGGAATGCATCTCGGGCATCCACCAAGGTGAAAATCCTGGCCTTGGGAAGCTTGTAGAGGAAATCCTCTAGTGTCGGCATGATGTAGTGTGATCGTTTCAGTGCTTGGTTCAGAAGCTTTGGGTCGATGCAGACCCTCAGCTTCTCTGTTTTTTTCACTATGACCATATTGCTGATCCAGTCTGTTGGTTCAGTCACAGATGTCATGTGGCCATCGGCCTCATACTTGTCCAGCTGGGCCTTCACAGCCAATTTCATTGCAATGGGCACATTGCGAGGAGCACACTGAACTGGAGTGACGCTCTCATCCAATTCAAAGTGTACCTCCCCAGGTACTGATTCAACAGGGCTGTTGAATACATCGTCATATCTGCTGAGTAGTTGTTCTTTGGACAGGCGTCCATGCTGGACATGCTCCACAATGTGCAGGTCATTTGGTACGGTGAACTGCATCAGTCCCAGGCGTTCGCATGTAGACCCTGAGAGGAGAGGATGTTGACTGGTTTTCACAATCTCAAACTTCAGCTTGTGTTTGCGTCCCCGAATAACACATTGTCTCAAAGAGGCCCATAGAGCTCATTAGCTCTCCTGAGTACAGCTTTAGTGTAGTATCGCTGGGCAATAGATGTGTGTCAGGTGCCAGATTGATTTAGTCTTTGTAGCTCATTACGTTGCATGTAGCACCAGAATCCAGTTGACATTGTTGTTGCTTGTTGTGTAATCGTAGTGTCACAAACCATTTCTTCCCTCGAGTGTACAGCCCCAATGGATTCATGCATGTAAATATCCCTTTCACTGTTCTGCTCTAAACATTGAGTGACATCATCAACACAGTGAATCTTCCCCTCACTCACCCTTCTTTTGCTTTTGAGACACACTTTTGCAAAGTGATTATTAGTTCCACAAGCTCTGCATGGTTTTCCGTAGGCAGGGCAGTGCTCTTTGCCACGTGTGTGTGTATTCCCACAGTATTTACATGCTATGGGGCTCTCTGTGTCCACCGTTCGTGGTGAATTACTCTGCCTCGATTGGTTTTGTCTGAATGTCTGCCTGGCAACAGTGTGAACCAAATCAACGTCGGTGCGTGGGGTTTCCATTTCCATTGCTCTCATTCTCATGTCAGTGACTTCAGCAGTGCGGCACATTTCAATGGCAGTTACTAATGTTAAACCTCTCTCTCTCTCAGTAGACGCCAGCGTATCCTCATTGCAATTCCCAGTACTATTTTGTCCCGAATCAGTTCATCTTTCAATCCCCCGTATTCACAAGTAGCGGATCTTTCTCTCAAACGGGTCACAAAGTTGTTTACTGACTCGCCCTCTTCCGGCTAGTCGATTACCTATCAACTAGACTCCGTAACAGCTAGCGGTTCAGTCAAGGCTAGCGGTTCAGTCAAGGCTAGCGGTTCAGTCAAGGCTAGCGGTTCGTTCAAGGCTAGCGGTTCAAGGCTAGCGGTTCAGTCAAGGCTAGCGGTTCAGTCAAGGCTAACGGTTCAGTCAAGGCTAACGGTTCAGTCAAGGCTAGCGGTTCAGTCAAGGCTAGCGGTTCAGTCAAGGCTAACGGTTCAGTCAAGGCTAGCGGTTCAGTCAAGGCTAGCGGTTCTAGGCTAGCGGTTCAGTCAAGGCTAGCGGTTCAGTCAAGGCTAGCGGTTCAGTCAAGGCTAGTGGTTCAGTCTAGTGGTCTGCTGTGGTGAATAAAGTGGTGTTTATTACTGATTCTAAGTGTTATAATAAAACCAATACTGAGTGTGGTGGTGAGAAACTACTACAGAAAATAAACAAAATGTTGTGTTATTTACTCTCTGTTCTTCATAGACTGATACATACTGGGAAAATGAGCGAGGACCAACCACTATCTCTCTATGTGTGAAATTACAGTGTTGAGATTATTTTAGTTTATTTGAACAGTGAGAGACAGAATAACAACCAAAAAATCCATAAAAACGCATGTGAAAATGTTATAAATTGATTTGAATTTTAATGAGGGAAATAAGTATTTGACCCCTCTGCAAAACATGACTTAGTACTTGGTGGCAAAACCCTTGTTGGCAATCACAGGGGTCAGACGTTTCTTGTAGTTGGCCACCAGGTTTGCACACATCTCAGGAGGGATTTTGTCCCACTGCTCTTTGCAGATCTTCTCCAAGTCATTAAGGTTTCGAGGCTGACATTTGGCAACTCTAACCTTCAGCTCCCTCCACAGATTTTCTATGGGATTAAGGTCTGGAGACTGGCTAGGCCACTCCAGGACCTTAATTAATGTGCTTCTTCTTGAGCCACTCCTTTGTTGCCTTGGCCGTGTGTTTTGGGTCATTGTCATGCTGGAATACCCATCCACGACCCATTTTCAATGCCCTGGCTGAGGGAAGGAGGTTCTCACCCAAGATTTGATGGTACATGGCCCCGTCCATCGTCCCTTTGATGCGGTGAAGTTGTCCTGTCCCCTTAGCAGAAAAACACCCCCAAAGCATAATGTTTCCACCTCCATGTTTACGGGGGGGATGGTTTCCTTGGGGTCATAGGCAGCATTCCTCCTCCTCCAAACACGGCGAGTTGAGTTGATGCCAAAGAGCTCCATTTTGGTCTCATCTGACCACAACACTTTCACCCAGATGTCCTCTGAATCATTCAGATGTTCATTGGCAAACTTCAGACGGGCATGTACATGTGCTTTTTTGAGCAGGGGGACCTTGCGGGTGCTGCAGGATTTCAGTCCTTCACGGCGTAGTGTGTTACCAATTGTTTTCTTGGTGACTATGGTCCCAGCTGCCTTGAGATCATTGACAAGATCCTCCCGTGTAGTTCTGGGCTGATTCCTCACCGTTCTCATGATCATTGCAACTCCACGAGGTGAGATCTTGCATGGAGCCCCAGGCTGAGGGAGATTGACAGTTCTTTTGTGTTTCCTCCATTTGCAAATCATCGCACCAACTGTTGTCACCTTCTCACCAAGCTGCTTGGCGATGGTCTTGTAGCCCATTCCAGCCTTGTGTAGGTCTACAATCTTGTCCCTGACATCCTTGGAGAGCTATTTGGTCTCGGCCATGGTGGAGAGTTTGGAATCTGATTGATTGATTGCTTCTGTGGACAGGTGTCTTTTATACAGGTAACAAGCGGAGATTAGGAGCACTCCCTTTAAGAGTGTGCTCCTAATCTCAGCTTGTTGCCTGTATAAAAGACACCTGGGAGCCAGAAATCTTTCTGATTGAGAGGGGGTCAAATACTTATTTCCCTCATTAAAATGCAATTCCATTTATAACATTTTTCACATGCGTTTTTCTGGATTTTCTTGTTGTTATTCTGTCTCTCACTGTTCAAATAAACCTACCATTAAAATTATAGACTGATCATTTCTTTGGTCAGTGGGAAAACGTACAAAATCAGCAGGGGATCAAATACTTTTCCCCCTCACTGTATGTATGTATATATATATATATATATATATATATATATATATATGTATATATATATATATATATATATATATATATATATATATATATATATATATATATATATATATATATAAATAAATAACATACATATCACATACATACATACACTACCGTTCAAAGGTTTGGGGTCACTTAGAAATGTCCTTGTTTTGAAAGAAAAGCATTTTAAAATAACAGCTAGTATACCTGAACTATGACCGTGTACAGCTAGTATACCCGACCTATGACCGTGTACAGCTAGTATACCTGAACTATGACCGTGTACAGCTAGTATACCTGAACTATGACCGTGTACAGCTAGTATACCTGACCTATGACCGTGTACAGCTAGTATACCTGACCTATGACCGTGTACAGCTAGTATACCTGAACTATGACCGTGTACAGCTAGTATACCTGACCTATGACCGTGTACAGCTAGTATACCTGAACTATGACCGTGTACAGCTAGTATACCTGACCTATGACCGTGTACAGCTAGTATACCTGACCTATGACCGTGTACAGCTAGTATATATGAACTATGACCCTGTAGAGCTAGTATATATCTGAACCATGGCCATGAAATCAACTACTATTGATTTTCCTGTGTGTGCCTTGCATTGACCCAATAAAAGCCCAACTTTCAGTGTAACCCAGTAGAACACACACAAACTACACAATAGTTCCTCAGGGACACCATTTTCTGTCAAAGCAAGCTTGTGCTAGGAATACATAACACAGACCTAATCAAACAATGCATTTGACGCCAGCAGTCTTGTGGAACTGGTACAAAATGACACTTCCAAATACTGTACCACATGGCAGTTGATATGTACATATTGTTGTTTTATTCCTTTTCCTAATTTAACTGTAAGATGTAAATATTGTTTTTTTTTTATTGTTCCTGGAGGCTGTTGCCATAGTGATGTACAAGCCGACTCTTTAGCTCCATCTCTTTACGCGCAGTTTAAGCACGCGCATGCACAAACATACAGTTCCCATGCTGCCCCTCCCTCTTGCTTCCTTCATAGGCGTACGCCCTTCCCATCTTCAACTGTCTTGTTCCTCACGCTCTCCCATCAGGGCACTTCAACACGGCTGTAAAAGCAAAGCTCTGCTGCACGGCCTGAGGTGATGCTCCTCCCGTCCAGCCGGTCCTTTGATCTAACTGATCACCTATCTCAGTCCTCTCTTCTTTACTGATAGAGATAGAAGGAGAGGCCTGGTGGAAAGGGACTATTCTCACAGTCTAAAGTTGTCTTTATACGAGGCTAAAGGTTCCGTTTTGGCCTGAAAGACAATCATTTTATGAGGTTACAGCATAACATACCGCCAGCCATATCAAACACTTGGACTATGTTATGGTCATTTAATAGTAGCCTATTTAATTTACCTACGACGGCACACTGGCATAGGTCTACACACCATAAGGCCTTCAACAGGCCCTGAGTGTTTAGGCTACTGATCAATGGCAAATATTCATGTTGGTTGCTCCGACTAGACGTAACATAGCAGACTTATTTTGGGGTACCTCCAAGTCGTATGATACTGTATGTAAGAATGGTCTGGTTACTTAAGACAGATATTAATGCTATTTGATTTCTAACATATCATACGGATTGGAGAACGTAACATATCCTACTAAATGGAGGGATACAAAAGAACGTCCCAAACCATACTAATTGCTCTGAGACTAGGTTGAAATTTACAAATATATCTACAATATAACATCAACATTTGCAGTGGCAAGTGGCAATTGATATGCACATTTGGCTACAGGTCATTGCTGGCAACTCCACCTTGGAACAAAACCATGCACCATTATAATGTATAGCCAGGGTCAGCGTAAAAGTGCACAACATTTTGACAGCTGTCAAGATTGATGTAGCCAATCATATGCAGTTTGTGCGCCAAGTTAATATCTAACGCAAAGCCCCTTCTCGGACACAAAGACTACAACCAGGCTTTAGCAGAGGCTGCCTCGGGCTTTCCTTCATTCTAAACGCACATAAAGTAATTGGTCTCATGACATGTCCGTTTGCGTAAAAGTGCTATGCTCCAACTTTTGCGCAACAGCCCATCTTGTTCAATGTAGACCATCAATAGAAGTATGTCAATAGTAGTATCAACTAGGCAATCTTCATATGACATGAAAATATATTTTGACTACTTCGCCTACCTCAGTAGGTTGGGCAGAGGTATGGAGCCCGAGGCTGTCCCCAGGATTCCCTTTTTCCCACTCAGTAATTTCTCCACCAGGACCACATTCCCAGTCCGGGCCGCTTCTAGTAATTCTTGTTCCTTTCCCATCCCGACCGAACTTCTTCTAATCCCGGATTTATAATCCAAACCCGGTATGTAGAAAGAGAATGACGGCGGTGGGGATCCCCCTTCACTGTATCGTGTGAAAAAACATTTTAGGGTGTTCTTTTTAGTGCATGTTGCAGTAAGCGTTCCCTCAAATGGGTAGGTTACCGTCCGCGGTGTGCTGCAAGGTTGGCAGGCTCAGTTGCGGAACGAGTCCATTGTCGAACCGAACGCAGGAATGAGGAAACGTAAATAGCGCATTTTGCACGGTGCTGCCTGCTGCAGCTGGCTCGATGGAACTACGAACAAGCCGGTTGCCAAACCCAGACCGCCACTCGCTCTCTACTCTCTCGGTTCGGCAATTTTGTCCTCTCTTCTCTCTCTGTGTAGCCCAACAAACACGCTGTGTCGTGTCCTCTCGTTGTATGTCTGTCTGTTATTGTAGCATCCCAATCGCTCCCTCTTTCTTTCTCTCAGTTCTCCACTTTCTTCGAGCCACACTCGCCACAGCGCCTAATGGTATCCTGCCTAATACAGCGTTGTACAGTATGGGCGTGGATGGCGGGTTACAGCACCAACCGGAGGTGAAAAGGCTTTGTTATTTATTTGCTAAATTTAAGAAAGTCACAGGTTATATGAAAAGGCTCCTATATTCGGATAGCAGTCAGCTTTGGGAGGAATATCGATTTGTATTTTCCTCTATTGAGCAAATAACGGGTGCACATTTCATTATTATTGGTTTATCAAGATAACCGTCCAAAATACATAAATCAGTGGATGCTGTAAAACAAAATATGGGCTATATACTGAAAACAATATCAGCCTTGGTCTATGCCACCTGTAAACGTGGCAAAACAAGCAAGAGACCCATGTTTTTTAATGGTCTGCTCTGTCCATTGACAGGCCTGGATTGAGACACACCCCCTTTGTCAATCTCGTCCTCCTTTCCAGCAGATGTTTTAATTTTTTATTTAACCTTTATTTACCTAGGCAAGTCCGTTAAGAACAAATTCTTATTTACAATGACGGCCTACTCTGGCCAAACCGTCCCCTAAACCGGACAACGCTGGGCCAACTGTGCGCCGCCCTATGGGACTCCCAATCACGGCCGGTTGTGATACAGCCCGGGATCGAACCAGGATCGGTAGTGACGCTTCTACCACTGAGATGCGGTGTCTTAGACAGCCACTCGGTGACCTGCAGAGAATACAGCTGTGTGATTGTGCCCTGGCTCCTGTCTGCACCTCTGATGTGCGCTCAGTGCATTGCTTCCTGTCTTGCTGGGAAGAGAATAACCTCCCATTGAGAGAGGGAGGGTGATTGAGAAAAGCAAAGAGTAGGACTTCATATAGCCTACTAAACGAGTGAGAGAGAAGCAGCTGCAGCCCCATCGGGTGTTGGATAGAGATACTACAATCTGACTGGCAGGGGAGAGCAGTGAAGCTGATCTCATGAGCCAAATCTATTCCATAGCAGAACCACAGACACATACAAGACAGTCCGTGTTTCACTCCATTGTTTAGCTCTCATTCGGTCATTTCATTGGTAGATACATTAGAAGAAAAATGTGTGATTCAAATCAAACCTATTAAATGATACATCTATTTTTTCCTTTTCTACTCTTCTCCTTTCTGATTTTTAACTGGATTATATGACAAAACAACAGCAAGGAGCGCATTCAGCACGTTTTGGAACATTTAGATCAAAATATGCTATAAAAAAAAACAAAGTTTGTCTCTGACACATACAATAAGGAATCACCTTGGCTATTTTCATGGCATTTCTATCTGCAACATTTGACTGTTGAACGTGGCTCTGGGTGACTACAGGGGAATACCCATACCTACCGGTAGATGTCAAACTTGGACTGCTTTTCTGTCTTCAAGGACGTTGGCAGCATACACAACAGTAAACAGTAAAGGCTCTGTCTCAGTCCATCCATGTCCTTTCCTTGATTACTCGGAACCCGAAAGACCTGACCACAATTAACAACTATAAGCAGTCTAGCACATTACATATGGCCGACATCACAGGGCCATTATTTTGACCTGCAAACAGTGGTTTCCGTTGCTCCTTGCTCATCAGGGGAAGTCCCCGCTTCATAAGTTGTTTCGGTGCCGTTCACTACACCTGAAGGGTGCGCCCATCGTGTTGATCTGGCCCGATCTGAGCCAGGTGGCTTGTCCACTGCTCCTCCTACTTAAGCCAGAGCCATTGAGATGCCTTCTCTGGATCTTTCTCAGTTCATCTTTCCTCAATTCCTTTATAAAAAAAAACACTGGAGAAGGCCTGAGTGGAGGGATCTTGGACCATCCCCTTCAATATGTTTGAGAATGAGGCCAGGCGATACACTAGAACCCTCAAATTTAAATCTGGACCTCTAAGCCAGTTCCACTGCTTTTTGTCTCATCCAGACCTGGGACATCAGTTGGTGCAATTAATTCTCAGGTAGAACAGAAAACCAGCAGCACTCTGGACCTCCAGTGTAGGATTTGATTACTCCTGGCCTAGGATGTGAGGAGTCACGAATACGTATTGAGAATAAGCCTTGCCTCCTGCCCATCTACAGTGGGGAAAAAAAGTATTTAGTCAGCCACCAATTGTGCAAGTTCTCTCACTTAAAAAGATGAGAGAGGCCTGTAATTTTCATCATAGGTACACTTCAACTATGACAGACAAAATGAGGAAAAAAAATCCAGAAAATCACATTGTAGGATTTTTAATGAATTTATTTGCAAATTATGGTGGAAAATAAGTATTTGGTCAATAACAAAAGTTTATCTCAATACTTTGTTATATACCCTTTGTTGGCAATGACAGAGGTCAAATGTTTTCTGTAAGTCTTCACAAGGTTTTCACACACTGTTGCTGGTATTTTGGCCCATTCCTCCATGCAGATCTCCTCTAGAGCAGTGATGTTTTGGGGCTGTCGCTGGGCAACACGGACTTTCAACTCCCTCCAAAGATTTTCTATGGGGTTGAGATCTGGAGACTGGCTAGGCCACTCCAGGACCTTGAAATGCTTCTTACAAAGCCACTCCTTCGTTGCCCAGGCGGTGTGTTTGGGATCATTGTCATGCTGAAAGACCCAGCCACGTTTCATCTTCAATGCCCTTGCTGATGGAAGGAGGTTTTCACTCAAAATCTCACGATACATGGCCCCATTCATTCTTTCCTTTACACGGATCAGTCGTCCTGGTCCCTTTGCAGAAAAACAGCCCCAAAGCATGATGTTTCCACCCCATGCTTCACAGTAGGTATGGTGTTCTTTGGATGCAACTCAGCATTCTTTGTCCTCCAAACACGACGAGTTGAGTTTTTACCAAAATGTTCTATTTTGGTTTCATCTGACATTCTCCCAATCCTCATCTGGATCATCCAAATGCTCTCTAGCAAACTTTAGACGGGCCTGAACATGTACTGGCTTAAGCAGGGGGACACGTCTGGCACTGCAGGATTTGAGTCCCTGGCGGCGTAGTGTGTTACTGATGGTAGGCTTTGTTACTTTGGTCCCAGCTCTCTGCAGGTCATTCACTAGGTCCCCCCGTGTGGTTCTGGGATTTTTGCTCACCGTTCTTGTGATCATTTTAACCCCACGGGGTGAGATCTTGCGTGGAGCCCCAGATCGAGGAAGATTATCAGTGGTCTTGTATGTCTTCCATTTCCTAATAATTGCTCCCACAGTTGATTTCTTCAAACCAAGCTGCTTACCTATTGCAGATTCAGTCTTCCCAACCTGGTGCAGGTCTACAATTTTGTTTCTGGTGTCCTTTGACAGCTCTTTGGTCTTGGCCATAGTGGAGTTTGGAGTGTGACTGTTTGAGGTTGTGGACAGGTGTCTTTTATACTGATAACAAGTTCAAACAGGTGCCATTAATACAGGTAATGAGTGGAGGACAGAGGAGCCTTTTAAAGAAGAAGTTACAAGTCTGTGAGAGCCAGAAATCTTGCTTGTTTGTATGTGACCAAATACTTATTTTCCACCATAATTTGCAAATAAATTCATAAAAATCCTACAATGTGATTTTCTGGATTTTTCCCTCATTTTGTCTGTCATAGTTGAAGTGTACCTATGATGAAAATTACAGGCCTCTCATCTTTTTAAGTGAGAGAACTTGCACAATTGGTGGCTGACTAAATACTTTTTTTCCCCACTGTATGTGGCAGACCTTTCGCTGTACTCCCTTTATACTCCTCAGTGCAGAATCCTCAGTGCCCTTCACAGGGGTGCGCTCCACTGGTAGACACTTGGTCTTCAAGCCCTTGTCAATGTCTGGTACTTTCAGCAGCTTCCTTTGGTAGGCTTCCTCTATCCACTCCTCCCATGGAAGTGTTTGTTCTGTCCCGTTAGTAGACTGGTGGAAGTTCCCTTGGCCAGATACACCAGGTTTAACCCCCACAATTCAGTAGATAGGCAGATGAAACATGGTGCACACCCAAGGTCATAACATTTACATTTTGATCATTTATCTGATACTTTTTCCCCAGATGGACTTGGTCAGTGAAGTCAACTTAAAAAGGGCAATTCCACCACTTTTCAACCTCATTCATTATTGCCAGAAACATACCTGTGTCTACATGTATGAAAATCACTGTTTTTAAAATGTATTTACTTTTGATGCCATTGGGCAGAACTTTAACTTTATATATTTCTCTCTACAAAACATAGAAATGCACCATTTTCACATATGTAGACACTGGCATTGTGCTGAAGATAATGAAAACGAGGTTGGAATTGCCCTTTAAGGTAGATCGGTAAAACAACCACATCACAATCATTGTAAGTAAAAGATCCCTCAATAGAGAAGCTATCAGCATAATCATTGCTAGTAAGAACAGACAAGTGCAGGTGTTAGTGCAAGGAAGTCAAGTAGAACAGTATGACAACTGAGAAAGACATTTTTGATTGGATACCTTTTTATTTTCATCAGTAGCTCAGCAGCTTGGACAGACAAATATTACAAATCCTTTTCTATTTGTACACAGGTTCTCAGGGGGCGGAGCTCCCAGGAGAGGAGAGGGGCTGAGCAGGTCAAGGGAGGAGCTATTGTAATGAGGGTGCGGGTCCGTTCAGACCAGGAAGTGGATGAGAAAGTTAGAAACTCCGGGGAGGGTAGCCTTTAAAGTACAATCAAGCATTCAAATCCGAACTGCCATTTCAAGTCTTGTCAGTGTTGAGCAGGTACGCGAGAGCGGACAGCACAGCTTGGAAAGACATTCAGCTGGACTGGACTGGACTAGGCCAGGTCCACAATTTGGAGAGTTAGACTTTAAAGTAGAAAAATGATGTAGTCCCAAACTGTGCCCTTTTTGAAGGACTAGGGTAGAGTCATTTCGAGTGAGCCTGCCAGTGAAAACCAAAGAAAGACCAGTTGCCATCGTTGGTGTAAACAGAACTACCTTTCCCTTCGGTTTTGTTTTAGGGCAGTTGAGTTTTTACTTGATCTCATTGCCATACGGGACAGAGAACCTGCAGACTACACCTTTAAAGAGAGGCAAGCCATTGTAATCTGTCAGCAAATCTCATGCTACTACTGGAAACGTCCCTGTGTAAAACGTGATGCTTCAAACAGAACTGCCTTCTGACTGAATTCTGTGTGAGAGCCTACCTGAATTTGTCCAATCGTTGCAAAACATTTTCCGTTTGGAGTAAATGTTTTTAGTTGCAAAACGTTTTGAACAGAAAATACATTTTGTAAAGGAATCCTTATAATGAATACACCCCAGGTTTTATCCTCATTGGAGAATAGAGATGGTAACTTGCTCTCCGTATTAGTGTTCTCCACTCATTGGATGATCGAGAGATGACAGGAGTGTTCTCAACCGGATTGGACGATGCTTTCGTACAGGGATCGTATTTACAGTGATTACAGTTCAAAAGTGCTGGACACACAACTAGCTATTTACATGTAGAAAAATAGGGGGAAAAAGCCAGTGCAATGGGCCATTATGGGCATTGTAGACATCAACTAGATGGAATGGAAGAAAATTAAATGTGAAAATATATAATTGTATATTTTCCTTTTCAATTAAATGAAATGCTTGTTTTAGTTACATGACAAATACATGTTGAACACACACATATTGCACAACCATTCAGAATTCAGTAGAAAACATTGTGTACGCTTTTCCCATCATAAGTACATTATCATACACACTCCAAGTACAATTGGTTAAGCGCGAGATCATTTTTTTTCATAAGCACCAAATTACATGTTCTATGTTTCAGCGCAGTGCAAAATAAGTCTATTTTTAAGACATTCCTCCAAAGACATGACATTCAGTGTCTAACCCCACCCAACCTGGCAAGCCCCTCCCATAAGGTCATATTACATATAGAATATGCTCCTCAAAAATTTGATGCTTGATACAGTTGCCCATTTTTGCATTGTTTATCCTACTTAAGGTAACGATTCGGGGAGGGCAACTTTTCCCCCATGCTTAACATTCAGGACTCCCACTCCACCTCCCTAGCCCCTCCATTCCACTTGAGGGCTGTTTAATTTAGATTTGTCCCCTCCCTCCTTACGCTCCCATATTTAGGAGGCTGCTCTGGCTTGCAGAGTCAGATTACTGGAGACTGAACACTAACTTACTGCATAAAGAGAGAAACTCAAAACAAGCACAACAAGCATGTGTACTGCAGTCCTAGTCCCAGCCCAGGGATGACACGGCAGCACTGTATTGAGGAGGGGATGAAAGTCTAACACGGTCCACTCTCCAGTTCCTCTACTGGGGGTAGGGATGAGGGTGGTAGGTGGGCTGAAGTGAAAAAGTAGCCCCCCCACTCTGGTTTTCAGGGACTGCGTGTGTGGGTGTTAAGGAGTAGACTTCATGGACTGTGTGTGTGTGGTCTAGTTCTTAGGCGACCAGCCCTTCATCAGAACAGGCTTGAATGACCTGGCTGACGTTTGAATAATACTTGTGTGACGCTATATCAAGTAGCTCCAGTATCCAGCACCCCCTCTCTCCTCTGCTTCCCCCCTGTGGTGATATGCAGCACTGCAGACTGGTGGTCACTGGGCCTCTGTTGGCCTACCCTAGCTGCTGTTCACTTTGAGACTCTTCATGCGGTGCAACAGGGAGTCCTTCTCCATTTGGGCCTCAGCTAGAGCCATCTTGGCTTTGGAGAGCTCCAGTTTCAAACACTCATTCTCCTCTATCAGCAGCTAGGGGTAAACAGAAGAAGGCTGTTGAGCGTGTTGGTTAAATTCCTATGAAAGAGTGCAGGGCATAACATTTCATTTTTGGCACACCAGCCAAAATACCCCCCCCTAAAATTACACCAACAAAACACAAGCATGGTTTGTAATGTATCCAAAACAAATGTATTACTAGTAAGAAGTAATGTGGTATATTGTTTAATTGAATTTGTGACTTGAGTAGACACACAAAATATCACAGATGAGACAAACATTTTCACCTGCCCCTTTAAGGGCCGGAGGTTACCGTGGTAACGCGACTACAGTCATGTTTGTGGCTGTGAGTTTCAGTCTGATTAGAAGAAACGTTGTCACCTCTTCCCTAGCAGTTAAAACTCAAACATAGAAAAACAACCGAGCTTGAAAATAAAACAATGGAAATAGCCAAGAAACACAACAACGTCTCAATTCAGTAGACTTTCGTTTCAAGTAAATTAGACCAACTTTTATGCCTGTGCGCAGCGCTTCTAAAAATGAATATTTCACATGCACACTGTCCCCAGCCAGGCAGTGTTCCAGCGCAAGGTGGAATAGGCTACATAGGATTTGTAGTTCTTTGACTTTGTGCGATTAATTTACCAGCTATGAAACAAAACGGTGGAAATACTTTGAAAACAAATATTGCAGCATTTATTTTACTATACATGTGATCATACTTGCCTATATTTATTCACAAATGTGAGTGAAATGCTCGCACTGTGGAGCCCTGACCCCCCCCGCCAACGTGGCTGGTGTAAATCGACATTGTAACCTGCCAATTCCAAAATCGACCCTCATTTGGCAGGTGGCCGATGTTCATTTTAGGCCCTGGATGAGTGGGTGGTGCGTGTGTGTGGACTACTCACCTGTTCTTTGTTGGAGGGGGTTGTGCTAGGGCCAGGAGGGCTGGGGGTCTGTGTGGCCTTGGGTGTGCTGCTGACAACACTCTCAGGGACTGGAGACAGACCGCTGTCAATCAATTTGACTTTTTTAGGCCCCGCCTCAGTCGCATTTTCCACTGTGACAACAGAGAGAGGGTAGAAATAAACTTGTAAGGTATGTCATTGTATGATGATGAAATGAGACGGTGTTAGGGTGGAGGGTGTGTGTGTATGTATATATATATATATATATATATATATATATATATATATATATATATATATGAGTGAATGTGTGAGACAGTGTGTGTGTGCACGAGGCAGTGTGTGCGCGTGTGAGGCAATGCGAGGCTGCGCGAAGCAGCGTGTGTGTGTGCGAGGCAGCATGTGTGAGTGAATGTGTGAGGCAGTGTGTGCATATGAGTGAATGTGTGAGGCAGTGTGTGCGTATGAGTGAATGTGTGAGGCAGTGTGTGCGTATGAGTGAATGTGTGAGGCAGTGTGTGCGTATGAGTGAATGTGTGAGGCAGTGTGTGCGTATGAGTGAATGTGTGAGGCAGTGTGTGCACGTCTCACCCCCTATAGAGAAGGCTCCATCGTCGGTCCTGTGGATGAGCAGGTTGGAGATGTGCAGGGTGATGGGGGTGGGATCAGGGTCAGACGGGTTGTCACGGGGACCATCATCCTGCAGAAGGGGACAGAGGTTAATGTGTCGGTGGTTAATGTGTCGGTGGTTAATGTGTCGGTGGTTAATGTGTCTGTTCATCCCCACCTTCAGGTCGATGTGTGTGTCCCTGACGCTGATCTCCATCGGGAGGACCTGGGGGGCCGAGTCATCCTCCAGGAAGTGAGCCAGGTTCCTTAGCGACGACATGAGGAAGCTGGCCCGGTAGCCGTGGAGACGCAGCTGGAGGAAACCGTTGGTCTCGGCCAGGGGGGAGTGGGCGGCAGCGCAGGGCCCGCTCTCCAGCCGAGCCCTGACCTCCGGGAGATGGGTGGTCCTGTCTGAATTGGCCTCCAGACCACCACCTAGCGAGGGACAGAGGAATGAGAGAGAAAAGGTGGGGAAAGAGGAAGGAGAGAGGGGAGTGGGAGGAGAGAAAATGAGATCATCAATAATCAGGCAGCAATCAATCAATTCCCATTAAAAAGAGAAGGCATAGATTGGCTGCAATCACTGCAACCACGACTCAAAGAAAAGGCTCAGCGATGGCCACCTGGCAGGCATAGTCGTGGCCAAAGGTTTTGAGAATGACACAAATATTAATTTCCACAAAGTTTGCTGCTTCAGTTTCTTTAGATGTGTCAGATGTTACTATGGGATACTGAAGTATAATTACAAGCATTTCATAAGTGTCAAAGGCTTTTATTGACAATTACATGAAGTTGATGCAGAGAGTCAATATTTGCAGTGTTGACCCTTCTTTTTCAAGACCTCTGCAATCCGCCCTGGCATGCTGTCAATTAACTTCTGGGCCACATCCTGACTGATGGCAGCCCATTTGTGGGTTATTGTTTGTCCACCCGCCTCTTGAGGATTGACCACAAGTTCTCAATGGGATTAAGGTCTGGGGAGTTTCCTGGCCATGGACCCAAAATATTGATGTTTTGTTCCCCAAGCCACTTAGTTATCACTTTTGCCTAATGGCAAGGTGCTCCATCATGCTGGAAAAGGCATTGTTCGTCACCAAACTGTTCCCGGATGGTTGGGAGAAGTCGCTCTCGGAGGATGTGTTTGTACCATTCTTTATTCATGGCTGTGTTCTTAGGCAAAATTGTGAGTGAGCCCACTCCCTTGGCTGAGAAGCAACCCCACACATGAATGGTCTCAGGATGGTGGTGGTGGTGCCCCGATCCCGCAGCTGAATCAACTTTAGGAGACGGTCCTGGCGCTTGCTGGACTTTCTTGGACACCCTGAAGCCTTCTCCACAACAATTGAACCGCTCTCCTTGAAGTTCTTGATGATCCAATAAATGGTTGATTTAGGTGCAATCTTACTGGCAGCAATATCCTTGCCTGTGAAGCCTTTTTTGTGCAAAGCAATGATGACGGCACGTGTTTCCTTGCACGTAAGCATGGTTGACAGATGAAGAACAATGATTCCAAGCACCACCCTCCTTTTGAAGCTTCCAGTCTGTTATTCAAACTCAATCAGCATGACAGAGTGATCTCCAGCCTTGTCCTCGTCAACACTCACACCTGTGGGGGGCGGCAGGTAGCCTAGCGGTTAGAGCGTTGGACTTGTAACCGGAGGGTTGCAAATTCGAATCCCTGAGCTGACAAGGTAAAAATCTGTCGTTCTGCCCCTGAACAAGGCAGTTAACCCACTGTTCCCCGGGCGCCGAAGATGTGGATGTCAATTAAAGCAGCCCTCCGCACCTCTCTGATTCAGAGGGGTTGGATTAAATGCGGAAGACACATTTCAGTTGAAGGCATTCGGTTGTACAACTGACTAATGGTGACTTTGACTGTGTTAACAAGAGAATCACTGACATGTCAGCTAGTCCTTTTGTGGCAGGGCTGAGATGCAGTGGAAATGTTTTTTGGGGATTCAGTTAATTTGCATGGCAAAGAGGGACTTTGCAATTAATCTGATCACTCTTCATGACATTCTGGAGTATATGCAAATTGCCCTCATACAAACTGAGCCGGCAGACTTTGTGAAAATTGATATGTGTCATTCTCAAAACTTTTGGCCAAGACTGTACAACCAGACATTGCCTTACTGCTGACGCCAGTCTATGAATCCATTTCTAAGGTGTGACTAATTTGTAAAGCAAGGACCCTTCTGGGGGGGGTACTAATCCCATAAAACAATTTAAAAAAGGCCAGTAAAGTGCCACAGCAGCTACACGCACGCAAGAAGACACACATTTTAATATAACGACAAAGCATCGGTCACTGCCTCAGTAAGGAAGGAGAGAGATGGAGGGAGGAAATGGCAAACGTGAGAGAAGGTAAGAGGTAAAAACAGAAATAGTGAGAAAGTGATAGAAGGAGAGCGAGATATAGAGCGGGGTAGAAAAGGAGAGCGAGAGAGAGGTGTAGTGAAGGAGAGCGATGGGGATTACTCTTCTGTGGAAGAGGGAGGAGGCGGAGCCGAGAAGGAGAGAGCGAGAGATGGGGGATTACTCTTCTGTGAAAGAGGGAGGAGGCGGAGCTGAGCGAGCGGGCACTGCCTCATAGTACTGGGGGTAAATATGGATCTCACCAACCCCTCTTAAATATTCACACACGTTGGAGGTGACATGCTCGAGACACACATGCACACAACCTGTGGTGCCACAAAAACACAAACCGACACTGGGTTTAATGTAGCTGGTAATGGGAGCAAAAACCCCATTAGTGCTAATGCACAGTCTCACTGCAGCAGACACACACACCCCTTGAGACATACACTGCAGTCACACACCCACACTGCAGTCACACACCCTTGAGAGAGACACTGCAGTCACACACACTGCAGTCACACACCCACACTGCAGTCACACACCCTTGAGAGAGACACTGCAGTCACACACACTGCAGTCACACACCCACACTGCAGTCACACACCCTTGAGAGAGACACTGCAGTCACACACACTGCAGTCACATTTTGTGTGTGTTTTTACTATCCTTGTGGGAACCAGAAGTCCTCACCAGGATAGTAAAGCAAGGAAAATATTGTGGACATTTTGCCGATCCCCACAAGGAAAAAGGCTATTATAGGCTTAGGGGTTAGGTTCAGGGCTACAATTAGGGGTTTGTGGTTAGGGAAAAAAATATTTTGAATGGGAATTAATTGTTTGGTCCCCACAAGGATAGTAAAACAAACGTGTGTAGCATGCTTGGTGGAGCAAAAATCCGAATTACTGTCGGTCATTTCATACCAATGATGAAATCAGAGACACACTAAAAACACACAAACAGGTAGTAACACTTGTGCGCAAGCTTGCGTTTGCCTACCCATGCTTATGTTCCACACACACACATACCTTCGCTGCCTGGGGCAGGGGGTACAATAGTGCTGCCCTGAGCAGTGGGTACCATACCTGCAAGAGTTATGGAAGGGTAAACCAAGTCAATTGGGACTGTGTGTGTGGTGTGTGTGTGTAGCCTTAACCCTGCTATAGAGAGTACTCAAAGTGAATGGGGAATAGCAAAACTGCAGTGTGTGTGTGCGTGACTGCAGTATGTGTGACTGCAATCTGTGTCGTGGTGTGTGTGTGTGTACTAGCCCACATGTATGTATGTATGCATGCGAGCGTATACATTTGTGTGTCTACGCATGCGTCTGTGTGTGTTTTCACCAAGGCTGCGGTTGCTGAGGTATTGTCGGAGGCTGACGTTTCCCAGCTGTGTGGGTCTGACGCAGCCCACCTCCAGAGATACAGCCGTGCTCTCCCCTCGCACTTCCATCCCCCCACACACACACTGCACCTTCAGCACCAGCACCGACACCTGGGGGGAGAGAGAGAGGGAGGGAGGCATTCATTTGGATAAGAGCGTCTGCTAAAATGAATAAAAATGTAAGTTAATTCAGAAAGTGACAAAGACAAAACCTTTTTTTTTTTTTTTATGTTTGCAAATGTATTAAAACATAAAAATTTGAAATACTTTATTTACATAAGTATTCAGACATTTTGCTATGAGACTCAAAATTGAGCTCAGGTGCATCCTGTTTCCATTGATCATCCTTGAGATGTTTCTACAACTTGATTGGAGTCCACCTTTGAACATGGTTTGGAAAGGCACACACCTCTCTATATAAGGCCCCACAGTTGACAGTGCATGTCAGAGCAAAAACCAAGCTATGAGGTCGAAGGGATCGTCTGTCCGTAGAGCTCCGAGACAGGATTGTGTTGAGGCACAGATCTGGGGAAGGCTACCAAAACAGTTCTACAGCATTGAAGGTCTCCAAGAACACAGTGGCCTCCATCATTCTTAAATAGAAGAAGTTTGGAACAACCAAGATTCTTCCTAGAAATGGCTGCATGGCCAAACTGAGCAATAGGGGGAGAAGGGCGTTGGTCAGGCTAGGTGACAAAGAACCCATGACAGCCCCCTTGGAGTTGGCCAAAAGACTCCTAAAGACTGTCAGACCATGAGAAACAAAGATTCTCTGGTCTGATGAAACCAAGATTGAACTCTTTGGCCTGACTGCCAAGCATCACATCTGGAGGAAACCTGGCACCATACCTACGGTGAAGCATGTTTGTGGCAGCATCATGATGTGGGATATTTTTCAGCAGCATGGACTGGGAGACTAGTCAAGATCGAGGCAAAGATGAACAGAGCAAAGAACAGAGAGATCCTTGATGGAGTCCTGAGTGCTCTGGAGCAGGTTCTCAGACTGGGGCGAAGGTTCACCTTCCAACAGGACAACGACCTTAAGCACACAGCCAAGAAAACACAGGAGAGGCTTCGGGACAAGTCTCAATGTCCTTGAATTGCCCAGCCAGAGCCCGGACTTGAACCCGATTGAAAATCTCTGGAGAGACCTGAAAATAGCTGTGCAGTGACACTCCCTGTTCAACCTGACAGAGCTTGAGAGGATCTGTAGAGAATGGCAAAAACTACCCAAAGACAGGTGTGCCAAGCTTGAAGCGTCATACTCGAGGCTGTAATCGCTGCCAAAGGTGCTTTAACAAAGTACTGAGTAAAGGGTCTGAATACTTATGTAAATGTGATATCAGTATATTTTTAATACATTTGCAAAATGATCTAAAAACCTGTTTTTGCTTTGTCATTATGGGGTATTGTGTATAGATTGATGAGGGGAAAAAAACAATTTAATCCATTTTAGAATAAGGCTGTAACATAACAAAATGTAGAAAAAGTCAAGGGGTCTGAATACTTTCCGAATGCACTGTATAGTGTGCGTGTATGCATGTGTGTGTACAGCAGGGTGTGTGTTCATGTGTCCATGCCTGCATGTGAGCATACATTTCTTGTGCATGTGTGTATTACCATGTCTTTGGTGGGTTCGTCAATGCTCTGGGAGGTGGCACTGACAGTATCTGGTGAGCCAGCACCGTCCTGCTCCCCTGTCCCCATAGCCGCTACTGCTGCTGCCTCCTTGGCAATTTCTGTGGCACTCTGCTCCCTCACCACATCCTTAAAGCCTGAGATGGACACGTCGTCTGTGGACACAGCATTCATTAAAATTGGTGGTCTGCTACCAATACATTGATAAATACCAGACAAACCTAAACGTCCCTTTTTCAGGACCCTGTCTTTCAAAGATAATTCGTAAAAATCCAAATAACGTCACAGATCTTCATTGTAAAGGGTTTAAACACTGTTTCCCATGCTTGTTCAATGAACCATAAACAATTAATGAACATGCACCTTTGGAACGGTTGTTAAGACACTAACAGCTTACAGACAGTAGGCAATTAAGGTCACAGTTATGAAAACTTAGGACACTAAAGAGGCCTTTCTACTGACTCTGAAAAACACCAAAAGAAAGATGCCCAGGGTCCCTGCTCATCTGCGTGAACGTGCCTTAAGCATGCTGCAAGGAGGCATGAGGACTGCAGATGTGGCCAGGGCAATAAATTCCAATGTCCGTACTGTGAGACGCCTAAGACCGCGCTACAGGGAGACAGGACGGACAGCTGATCGTCCTCGCAGTGGCAGACCATGTGTAACAACACCTGCACAGGGTCAGTACATTCAAACATCACACCTGCAGGACAGGTACAGGATGGCAACAACAACTGCCCGAGTTACACCAGGAACACACAATCCCTCCATCAGTGCTCAGACTGTCCGCAGTAGGCTTGTAGGCCTGTTGTTGTAAGGCTGGTCCTCACCAGACATCACCAGCAACAATCGCCTATGGGCACAAACCCACCGTCGCTGGACCAGACAGGACTGGAAAGAAGTGCTCTTCACTGACGAGTCGCGGTTTTGTCTCACCAGGGGGTGGTGGTCGGATTCGCGTTTATTGTCAAAGGAATGAGCGTTACACCGAGGCCTGTACTCTGGAGCGGGATCGATTTGGAGGTGGAGGGTCCGTCATGGTCTGGGGCGGTGTGTCACAGCATCATCGGACTGAGCTTGTCATTGCAGGCAATCTCAACGCTGTGCATTACAGGGAAGATATCCTCTTCCCTCATGTGGTACCCTTCCTGCAGGCTCATCCTGACATGACCCTCCAGCATGACAATGCCACCAGCCATACTGCTTGTTCTGTGCGTGATTTCCGGCAAGACAGGAATTTCAGTGTTCTGCCATGGCCAGCAAAGAGCCCGGTTCTCAATCCCATTGAGCACGTCTGGGACCTGTTGGATCGGAGGGTGAGGGCTAGGGCCATTCCACCCAGAAATGTCTGGGAACTTGCAGGTGCCTTGGTGGAAGAGTGGGGTAACATCTCACAGCAAGAACAGGCAAATCTGGTGCAGTCCATGAGGAGGAGATGCACTGCAGTACTGCACTGGCCACACCATATACTGGCTTTTACTTTTGACCCCCCCTTTGTTCAGGGACACATTATTACATTTCTGTTAGTCACATGTCTGTGGAACTTGTTTCATACAAATATTTACACATGTTAAGTTTGCTGAAAATAAACGCAGTTGACAGTGAGAGGACGTTTTTTATCTGCTGAGTTTAGAATCTTTATTCTGGTATAGATCACATCAGCTCACAATAGAATAGAATAGAATAGAAAGAACTCTTCAAAGGCCATTCAATATGTATAGAAACATGGTTTATTCTCAGGATTGAGTTTTCCCTCCATATTTAGGCCAACTAAAAGAGTAAAATATGTGTATTTTCAGATGATGTTCTCCTATAAACTCCCCAAATAATAAAAAAATAAAATAATAATAATTGAGCCACAGTGACGAGATCTGCGCATGATGGATAGACCTAGTTAGACCTGTAATGCCTGGAGGAGAATCATGCTCAACCGTGTGTGTGTGTACACTAGTGTGTGTCAAATCGAAGTTTATTGATCGCATACACAGTTTAGAAGATGTTATAGCGGGTGCAGTGAAATGCTTGTTAGTTACTAGCTCCGAACAATGCAGTAAAATGTCAAACAAGTACACATAATCAATGAGCTGTTGAGAATACAGTATTTTAACACACACTACAAAACCCCACAGCAAAATGGATAGAATGGCAGGAAATAGCTTCCGGACCCGAGTCTGGAATATAAATATATGTAAGTGAATGGTGTGTATGGACAGTATATGAATAGAAAAGTTGTGTACAGTAGTAGTTATATAGGATGAGCCATGACTACAATACAGTATATACATATGAAGTTGGTAAATCAGTATGCAAACATTATTATGTACATAGGGCAGCAGTCTCTAAGGTGCAGGGTATACTGGCTGTTAGCTGGATGGTGACAGTCTCTAAGGTGCAGGCCAGGGTACTGGGCGGAGGCCGGCTAGTGATTACTAACAGTCTGATGGCCTGGATATAGAAGCTGTTTATCAGTCTCTCGGTCCTGGCTTTGATGCACCTGTACTGTCTCCGTCTTCTAGATGGTAGCAGGGTGAACAGGCCGTGACTTGGGTGGCGGAGGTCCTTGATGATCTTCTTGGCCTTTGAGACACCGGGTGCTGTACAGTAGTGGCCAAAGGTTTTGAGAATGACACAAATATTAATTTCCACAAAGTTTGCTGCTTCAGTGTCTTTATATATTTTGGTCAAATGTTACTATGGAATACTGACGTATAATTATAACAATTTCATAAGTGTCAAAGGCTTTTATTGACAATTACATGAAGTTGATGCAGAGTCAATATTTGCAGTGTTGACCCTTCTTTTTCAAGACCTCTGCAATCAGCCCTGGCATGCTGTCAATTAACTTCTGGACCACATCCTGACTGATGGCAGCCCATTCTTGCATAATCAATGCTTGGAGTTTGTCAGAATTTGTGGGGTTTTGTTTGTCCACCCGCCTCTTGAGGATTGACCACAAGTTCTCAATGGGATTAAGGTATGGGGAGTTTCCTGGCCATGGGCCCAAAATATCGATGTTTTGTTCCCAGAGCCACTTAGTTATCACTTTTGCCTTATGGCAAGGTGCTCCATCATGCTGGAAAAGGCATTGTTCGTCACCAAACTGTTTCTGGATGGTTTGGAGAAGTTGCTCTCGGAGGATGTGTTTGTACCATTCTTTATTCATGGCAGTGTTCTTAGGCAAAATTGTGAGTGAGCCCACTCCCTTGGCTGAGAAGCAACCCCACACATGAATGGTCTCAGGATGCTTTACGGTTGGCATGACACAGGACTGATGGTAGCGCTCACCTTGTCTTCTCTGGACAAGCTCTTTTCCGGATGCCCCAAACAATCGGAAAGGGGATTCATCAGAGAAAATTACTTTACCCCAGTCCGCAGCAGTCCAATCCCTGTACCTTTTGCAGAATATCAGTCTGTCCCTGATGTTTTTCCTGGAGAAAAGTGGCTTCTTTGCTGCCCTTCTTGACACCAGGCCATCCTCCAAAAGTCTTCACCTCACTGTGCGTCCAGATGCACTCACACCTGCCTGCTGCCAGTCCTGAGCAAGCTCTGTACTGGTGGTGCCCCGATCCCGCAGCTGAATCAACTTTAGGAGACGTCCTGGCACTTGCTGGACTTTATTGGGCGCCCTGAAGCCTTCTCCACAACAATTGAACCGCTCTCCGTGAAGTTCTTGATGATCCAACAAATGGATGATTTAAGTGCAAACTTACTGGCAGCAATATCCTTGCCTGTGAAGCCCTTTTTGTGCAAAGCAATGATGACAGCACGTGTTTCCTTGCAGGTAAGCATGGTTGACAGAGGAAGAACAATGATTCCAAGCACCACCCTCCTTTTGAAGCTTCCAGTCTGTTATTCAAACTCAATCAGCATGACAGAGTGATCTCCAGCCTTGTCCTCGTCAACACTCACACCTGTGTTAACAAGAGAATCACTGACATGATGTCAGCTGGTCCTTTTGTGGCAGGGCTGAAATGGAGTGGAATTGTTTTTTGGGGGGATTCAGTTCATTTGCATGGCAAAGAGGTACTTTGCAATTAATTGCAATTAATCTGATCACTCTTCATGACATTCTGGAGTATATGAAAATTGCCATCATACAAACTGAGGCAGCAGACTATGTGAAAATTTATATTTGTGTCATTCTCAAAACTTTTGGCCATGACTGTAGATTCCCCTGATGAAACGTTAGGCTGACCGCACCACCCTCTGGAGAGCCTGTAGGTTGCGTGCGGTGCAACTGCCGTACCATGCGGTAATACAGCCCTTACAGGATGCTCTCGATGGTGCATCTGTAGAAGTTTGTGAGGGTCTTGCATGCTAACCAAACTTACTCTCCACCAGACGCGTTCATGACAAACAGGTTAAAATACCAAAACCTACTGCGAACCAACTATATTAATTTGGGGAGAGGTCGAAACATACATGAAACATTCATGGACATTTAGCTAGCTTGCTGTTGCTAGTTAATTTGTCCTGGGAGATAAGCATTGGCTTGTTATTTTACCTGAAAAAAAATGCACAAGGTCCTTTATTTAGCAGGATCTTTGTAGAATTTTGACCTATTTTGAGTCACACAAAATCATGTGTTCTCTACTCCGACAATGAATCCACAGATAACTAACTAGGTTTTCCCTTTTTTTCTTTGATTAGTCTCTCCTTGTTCATCTTATTCTGTGGATTTTATATTGCGGTTGGCAACCAACTAAGGTGCATTACCGCCACCAGCTGGCCTGGAGTGAGGACCTCAGTTCATCTTTCAATCACCCACGTGGGTATACGCTACTAAAAACCAATAAGGAGATAGGAGAGGCTGGACTTGCAGCGAGTCAAGCGTCTAAAACAGAGCCAAGTTCAATTATAGCGCCTGGTACGCAGATGATTGTGTTGGAGACGCGTGTGACCACGCAGTCATGGATGAACAGGGAGTACAGGAGGCGGGTGAGAACGCACCCGAGGGGCCCCCGTGTTGAGGGTCAGAGTGGTGGAGGTGATGTTGCCTTTCTTCACCACCTGGGGTCAGCCCGTCAGGAAGTCTAGGACCCAGGGCCCTGTGTGTGTGTGTGTGTGTGTGTGTGTGTTTCCTACCCCTCTCCAGCAGGCTGTATGTGTCTGTGTCTCCGTCCTCCATCAGGTAGCTGTCTATGGAGAGGTTGTCCAAGGACTGCAGAGACGGAGTCTTCTTCATGTTCTTATAGGACACTGAGAAACTGGACTGGGAACGCTCCCTCATCAGACGCCCACTGGAACACACACAAACAAGAGTGAGTGTGAGTGGGGGAGAAGGGTGAGGGGAAAGAGAAACAGGAGTACTGTGGACCTCAAGGCTTGGATTTGATTTGAATAGCCCTGCGCCCGGTTTCCCAAAAGCATTACCAGCAACATTGAGCTGGTTCTAACGATGAACTCATCCTTAAGATGCTTTTGGGAAACCGGCACAGGCCTAGACCGTTGACCTAGCCAAGGCTATATGCTGCTAGTCACCAGATAAAGGCTACACACACTATTCACCGGGTACAGACACCAACTTGCAGCTTGTAAACAGATAGACCCACATACACTCCCACAGATATACACCCACCCACAGACAAGTCTACATGCACACGTACAGATACAACACACACCACAAGGTGAACAAATATTTAAAGGAATGCGGACACACACACAGACCCATAGCGTGTCTTACATGTTGGAAATAGAATATAGGGAGGTGGACCGGGTGTTTGAGGAGCTGAGCCGGTCAGAAACCACTGACAGACTGCCTTTCCTTTGTAGAGAAAGAACACACACACACACACACACACACCTCGCATGGGTCAGAGCAGAGGACACACTAAGCTACAGAGTAGCAGAGTGAGAAACACACACACGACACAAACGCACACCTTATATGGGAGCACATTGGACAAGGCAGAAACACACACAAATGAACAAACACCTCTTATGGGTGACAACATTGATATGGTGACATATAGGGCAGGTACAGTGCGGTCACTGTAGTTACACAGACATGATGAAAAACTACAGACTGATGTGATGGACTGACCAAGTAACAGTAAAGTAACAATGATGGTTTACTAAGCTGGGCATGAATAAGTGAGTAACTGTAATGACATCTGCAGGAAGTATTGTTGTGACTGAGTATTGCAGTGACTGTTTATTTAAAGCTGCTCTTTTGCACACCAGTATCTCTACGTGCCCATCATCATCTGCACATCTATCACTCCAGTGTTAATTTGCTAAATTGTAATTACTCCGCTACTATGGCCTAATTATTGCCTTACCTCCTCACGCCATTTGCACACACTGTATATAGACTTTCTTTTTTTCTACTGTGTTATTGACTGTACTCTTGTTTATTTGTTTAAGTCCTCTGAATGACTGTTATGGTCTGCCTGCCGATCGGCCTGCATTTCCCACTGCGGATCTGCCGACCGGGACATGCACTAAGTTACAGTAAAGATGTTCTTATTGTTCGCTTTGATTTGGAGTGAATCATCAGTGAATGTTTTACAGAACTGACCGTCTGAATAGCTGAACAATATGTTATGGTAGTAACAGAATCAGTGTTCCTCTGGAAAAATGTGTAGCAGTAGAGGGGAAAGGTTGGGGGGGGTTTTGGAGTTCCGGGGTCCCCCCAAAATAATTTTTATGCAGAAGGACTGAGAAGCTCAATTCTGTTAACTTTATAAAAAGGACATTCTATCAAAAATGTATGAAAATAAAATGTTGACACCAAATAAGCCAAATAACATATTGGTAAAATTGTAACAGTGGACCATGCATATAGCCTATTCATGGTCCATATGATCAGGTATGCTATTAGCAATAAGCATTATCACCTGTAGCCCAACTGATGCAGCATAGTGGCTAGAAATAAAAGAAAAAGAAAAATGTATTATATATAATTAATTTAAATATAAATAAAAGTCTGCTGGCGGGTAGAATAATAAAAATAAAAACTTTCAACCGTGGGTCGGCTCGTGGTTCAGAACAAATCCACTGCTGGGTCGGAAACAAGGTCCTGGGTTTTGAAAAAGTGTATTATCTTGATTTTAAAATACCCATTTTAAAATCAAGATAATACACTTTTTCAAAACCCAGGACCCTGTTGTGTCGTGAATTCCACACTGTGAGCGGTGAGGCAGACATAAGGCTACCAGCCAAGCACGCATTGAGAGTGTGTGGAGCCGGGAACTGTCCCTTATTTGTGAGGTGCTAAAATGTTCTAATTTGTCCACGTGCAGTGCTATTGTTCCCTCAACCCACCAGAGCATTTTTAACTAGGCAAGTCAGTTAAAAACTAATTATTATTTACAATGACGGCCTACCCTGGACGACACTGGGCCAATTGTGCACCACCCTATGGGACTCCCAATCACGGCCAGTTGTGATAAAACACATTACAAAGCGTATTTTTCCTGGGTAGTCTAGGTTACGTGAAAATGGCTAACGTAGGCCTAACCGGATAAATAAAAAGAAAGGTTATGATAAAGGAATAAGCTACATCACCGTGGAAACGAGCTGCGAGAGTGAAATCCCCAGTTTGGAAGGACAACATGGTAGATGAATACACAGCTTGCACAAAGTGCAAACAGGTAAGCCTATTTTCGATCATTCAGTTAATTATCACATTCATTCAGCGTTCCTTCATTAGACCATACGCAGGTCATATAAAGAGTAAACCGGTGCGGCTGGTAAGAGTGTGATCTGCCTATAAATGCAGCCGATTTTAGATTCTGGGAATTCCCTCCCTATGACACTTGAACGCGCCTCGAGAGGACACACAACAGGCCGACTATGTAAATAGATAAACTATTATACTGTGGGGTTGTCTGATTTTGTCTGCAGAGGAAAAGTAAATGTGGACTGTTCCAGCATCTTCAAAGTGCAGCATCTTTAATGTACCATATGTTTTTGCCGTTGCACCACAGCTAAATGACTGCAGAGGAAACACAACTGAATACCTGGTCATTGACAGTGGCTACAGGTCTAAATAGCTGGAATGGACTGTTACGGTAACGACAGTCTAAATAAACAGACTGTATTATGATAATGACGGAAGGGAATTACCTGGACATAGACTCAGGCAATCTGGCTCCAGGGTTCTTCTCGTTCCAGTCTTTGGTGGAGAGGGGGTCTGAGAGAGTAGGGTCTGCCCCGGAGGGCTCACCCTGCTGGGCTTTACAATCAACTCTGGTCCCCGGCTCCTCTCCCCCAGTCCGGGCCTCCAGGGAAGCCTCTCCCAACTCCTCTGAACTCGATCTCCCAGTCCTCTCGTCAAGCGACGCCTTCCGGTTGGGGGCAGAGGCAGGGATGAGAGGGGCAGGGCCTTGCGTTATCCCACCATCTACCCCTCCCCCACACATAAGCTGGTCCACTGTACAGCCTCCCTTCGCCCCAGCCACGTGGGTTCCTCTATCTGCCCCCTTCCCTCCGTCACTCCCAGTCTCCAGGGTGCATCTACTCTCTGAGGGGGATAACTCCGACCCTAGGGGGGAACCAGGACCCTCGGGCTGGGGGACCGGCTTCAAGAGGAGAGCTACCTCCGCACTTTTGAGCAGGATCCCCATACAGGCACTGAAGGGCTGGTGGTCTGGAGGGGGGTCCGATGTAGTCTTTGCCTTGTCTCGTTTGGAGCCCATCTCCTCCAGGTCCTGTTGCAGGGTGTGCTGCAAGGCTTTGATGCTGCGCTGCAGCCGCATCAGGAACATGTACTGCCTGTGGCTCACCTGGACACACACATTATGCTCATAACTACACACACTTCAGTATTCTCAAATAAACACAGTGTAACACATGTTGGTACACATTATACGCACACGTCATATATTAATACAAAGTGTACAAAACATTAGGAACACTTTCCTAATATTGAGTTGCACCATCCCCTTTCGCCCTCAGAACAGCCTCAATTCTTAGAGGCATGGAATCTACAAGGTGTCGAAAGCGTTCCACAGGGATGCTGGCCCATGTTGACTCCAATGCTTCCCCCAGTTGTGTCACGTTGGCTGGATGTCCTTTGGGTGGGGGACCCTTCTTGATACTCACGGGAAACTGTTGAGCGTGAAAAACCCAGCAGCGTTGCAGTTCTTGACACAGAAACCAGTGTGCCTGGTACTGCCATAACCTGTTCAAAGGCACTTAAATATTTTGTCTTGCTCATTCACCCTCTGAATGGCACACATACACAAGTGGCATCAATAAGGGATCATAGCTTTCACCTAGTCAGTCTATGTCATGAAAAGAGAATGTTCCTAATGTTTTGTACACTTAGTATACACACACACACACACACACAGTACACAGACTACAGTGTACAGACACACACACTAAAATATATTAATCATCACTCACCTGAGCGCTCAAATGCTTCTGTATGTGCACTAACATGTGCATGTCTGCCTCCTTACTGGAAGAGGAAGACGAGGAAGGTGGGGGGATGTTGTCCAGGGACAGTGGCTTGTGAAGCCCGTTGCTAGGTGGCAGCGAGGCCTCTGTTGCCGTGGCGTCCGTAACAGTACTATAGTACTCCTTCAAAAGCCTTTTCCTCTGCAGACGTCCCACGGTATCAACAGGCTCGCTCCTGGCCAGGCCTGCAGCTGCAGAAAGGGGCGTTCTCTGCACTCTCGAAGCCCCGCCCATTAGCCGCTCCTGGTGCTGGGCGTGTCTGACCGGCTGGCACGCCCACAGAGTGAGGGGGAAGGCGTCAACGAAGGGCTGGGGCCGCCCCTTCCCGCCGCGCGTCCCCTCGTAGTCCACCCAGAACTGGGCAAAGTGAACCGCCCACAAGTCTGTGGCAGCTGGCATTTTGAGGGCATCCACGCCCAACGAGGGAGACACCAACCCTTTATACACATTGTGCAACATAGTGTCCTGCTCATGCGCGTGGCGCTGGAAAACGGGGTGGATCACCGGGAAGGAGGTAGAGCAGCGAGGGAAGGAGGAAAAGGAGGTAGAGAAGAACTGTTGTTCTTGGAAGGAGAGGAGGAGGGCTTCCAGGTGGGAGCGGGAGCAGTTGGGGGGGTGGCGGGTGTTGGTGGCCACCATCTCCGAGCATTGGACGGAGACGGAGCGGGGGAGGTCCTGGGGATAGGAGGGGTCCCTGTCCGTGGGCACTACCAACTGTGGTGGGGGAGAGAGGAAGAGAAACTAATTATTAGAAAATATACATAAAAGTCAATGTGTACAAGATGACTAATGAGCGTAATTTCCAATCTGTTGAAATGTAAAGACTATGCTCTTACAAAAATGGAGTGTGTTGACCTTTTCAAGGGCTTTTTTTCACAGCTACGGTAGCGTTTGGTAGCATTTGCATTTCTCAAATGACTGAATCAAAGTGTCCAAGTACTCAATATGAGTGTGTGTGGGTGTGATTTGAACACCGACATAACATAATGACAGAGTGTGTGGGTGTGTGTCCTTTCTGCCCTCTACCTTGAGCATGAGTCCGTCCACCCTGATGTCGATGTGCTCGTCAGGTTTCTGTTCCTCGTCGTTGAGCTTGTAGAGCTCCATGAACTGTTCCAGGCTCTGCCTCAGGTCCAGCGCAAACAGGTTGCACCACACCAGGCTCCTGGGGTCCAGCACCAGCTGCAGCGCATTCAGCTGCACATACAGGTTGGGGCAAGGGACTGCAGGAGGTAGGGAAGACAATATGATATAATAATCAATGCAAGGGACTGCAGGAGGTGGGGAAGAAAATAGAGGTTGGAAACTAGAAATGAGTGGAGGGGGAAGAGAAGAGAGGTGACACACTAATGCATTCATCTTTCCCTCAGCACTAACACACCCGATTCACATAACCATCAAGTCAAGACTTCAAACAGTTCTATCAGGTGAGTTAGCGCTAGGCTGGAATTAAAACCCTGTACATCCTGTAGGATGAGGCTCTAGGAACCAAAAACTGAACTGAATGAGAGTAGGAACCAATCATACTGGGGTAGTCCTTTCCGTCAGGGAAGTAGTATTCGGTGAATTCGACATGGATGGCAGGCATCTCCGGAGGGAGGTACAGGGACTTCTTATTACAGGAGATCATGGCCTTAGGGCTGGAGCGCCGCTGGTCTGCTGTGGACACCTGATACACACGCGGGATGGGGTCAGTACGCAAAGTGGGTGTATTAGATAAGCACATCAACTGTGTGTGTGTGCGCTGACCTGGTAGATGCTGAAGTCCGCTATCCTGAGGACAATAGAGCTGGACAGGAGCTGTGTCCTGGGGGTCTGGGGAGAACTGAGGATACTGGTAGAACTAGTGCTGATCTTACCTAGAAAGGAGAGATGAAAAGAGGGGGGAAGGGAGAGAAAGGATGGTAGGGAGAATAAGGAGACAGAGGGGGAGAGAAACGGGGAAAAGAAAAAGAGAGCCAATCTGACCACCTGCCACACTCTGCCGTCGTCTCAAAAGGTGTGCATCACCGCACCCTGCGTGCGCACACCATCGGTTAGCGGGTACCTGGCTCTAGGCATGAGAAGCAGCACTGTGCCCGCCCCCGTGCCCTCGCCCTCTCCCTCGCTCGTACCATGGCTCGTGCCCGCACCCACCCCGGGGGTAGGTCGTCTGGCCCCCTAACCACCACTATTCTTCCTCTTCCTGTCTCGTCCTGCCCTATGGGACCATACACACTGTCCCTAACACTGGAGACACTGGAGGGATACCTGGACACTGGAGAGGAGGGGGACACACACACAGAACTCAGAGTGACTAGGCAGTGTGATGCTAGGGAAACCAACACTTCACTTAATTCCAACTCTAGGGGCTCTTCTAAAAATTACCCACTAGATGACATCAAGTGTATTCTAGTTCAGTTGAACGTCAACTGTCTAACCAACATCACTCTTCATGGGCTGCTGGGACAGATCCTTATATAGTTGCTGAATAAAAAGTGAATTTAGGACAGATGCTCCAACAAATACAGACAGATTCTTATATAGTTTTTGAATAAAAAGTGAATTAGGGCAGATGCTCCAACACACCTTTATTGGATTACTGTGTTTCAATCACATCGAGGGGAGGTGTGTGTGTGCGTGTTTACCGTACTCTGTGTGCGTGCGTGACTGAGTGTGTGTGTTTACCATGCCGTGTGTGTGCTGCTCTTTTGTTTACCGTGCTGTGGTGAGGTGTGAGAGATGGCCGGGCCCTCCCGGTCTCTCTTGGCGGTCTTCAACATCTCCACGTTAGACTTGAACTCCTCCAGTAGACTCTTGGCCCAGCCCTCCCTGGCCTTAGTGGCCTCACTGTACTGCATCCAGTGGAGACAACTCTCACCTGGAGACAGAGATGAAGGGAGAAGGGGAGAGAGAACAGAAAGCAAGAGACGAGGGAGAAACCTTGGTCTAAGTACCTACTCTTGTCACTATTAGAGGTGGTATACAGACAGAGAAAAAGCCAAGTTTTGTGGTGTTGAGAGGTCAGAAAGATCACTATTACTCCCATCAGCTGTGTGGCAGTTGGAGGGAGATTGTGTAGAGGTTGTGGTGGTGTTCACCTGCTTTGTGGGAGGGGTAGTAATGTTGAAGGGAGGTTGGGTAGAGGTTGTGGTGGTGTTCACCTGCTCTGTGGGAGGGGTAGTAATGTTGAAGGGAGGTTGGGTAGAGGTTGTGGTGGTGTTCACCTGCTCTGTGGGAGGGGTAGTAATGCTGTAAGGAGGTTGTGGTGGTGTCTACCTGCTCTGTGGGAGGGGTAGTAATGTTGTAGGGAGGTTGTGGTGGTGTTTACCTGCTCTGTGGGAGGGGTAGTAATGTTGTAGGGAGGTTGTGGTGGTGTTTACCTGCTCTGTGGGAGGGGTAGTAATCCAGGGTAATGTGACTGAAGGAGAGCTGCATGGCCCCACCAGTTATCCTCTTATTGATCACTGTAGAGAGGGTTGGGAGGGAAGGAGGGAAGAAGGCAGAGGCAGAAGATATAAGGTAATACACAAAGGTCCAATGTGCGTCAGAGCCCAACTTGATGTGTAGGTATCAGACAGTCAGTCAAACATCTGTCTGAAGTTTGTGTGAGATATGTGTTTTTTACATTTGTAGGTGTGTATTAGCAGGCGTGTCTACAGTGGGGGGAAAAGGTATTTGATCCCCTGCTGATTTTGTACGTTTGCCCACTGACAAAGAAATTATCCATCTATAATTTTAAATGGTAGGTTTATTTGAACAGTGAGACAGAATAACAAAAAAATCCAGAAAAACACGTGAAAAATTTTATAAATGGAATTGCATTTTGATGAGGGAAATAAGTATTTGACCCCCTCTCAAACAGAAAGATTTCTGGCTCCCAGGTGTCTTTTATACAGGTAACGAGCTGAGATTAGGAGCACACTCTTAAAGGGAGTGCGCCTAATCTCAGTTTGTTACCTGTATAAGACACCTGTCCACAGAAGCAATTAATCAATCAATCAGATTCCAAACTCTCAACCATGGCCAAGTCCAAAGAGCTCTCCAAGGATGTCAGGGACAAGATTATAGCCTTACACAAGGCTGGAATGGGCTACAAGACCATCGCCAAGCAGCTTGGTGAGAAGGTGACAACAGTTGGTGCGATGATTTGCAAATGGAAGAAACACAAAAGAACTGTCAATCTCCCTCTGCCTGGGGCTCCATGCAAGATCTCACCTCATGGAGTTGCAATGATCATGAGAACGGTGAGGAATCAGCCCAGAAATACACGGGAGGATCTTGTCAATGATCTCAAGGCAGCTGGGACCATAGTCACCAAGAAAACAATTGGTAACACACTACGCCGTGAAGGACTGAAATCCTGCAGCACCCGCAAGGTCCCCCTGCTCAAGAAAGCACATATACATGCCCGTCTGAAGTTTGCCAATGAACATCTGAATGATTCAGAGGACATCTGGGTGAAAGTGTTGTGGTCAGATGAGACCAAAATGGAGCTCTTTGGCATCAACTCAACTCGCCGTGTTTGGAGGAGGAGGAATGCTGCCTATGACCCCAAGGAAACCATCCCCGTAAACATGGAGGTGGGAAACATTATGCTTTGGGGGTGTTTTTCTGCTAAGGGACAGGACAACTTCACCGCATCAAAGGGACGATGGACGGGGCCATGTACCATCAAATCTTGGGTGAGAACCTCCTTCCCTCAGCCAGGGCATTGAAAATGGGTCATGGATGGGTAATCCAGCATGACAATGACCCAAAACACACGGCCAAGGCAACAAAGGAGTGGCTCAAGAAGAAGCACATTAAGGTCCTGGAGTGGCCTAGCCAGTCTCCAGACCTTAATCCCATAGAAAATCTGTGGAGGGAGCTGAAGGTTCAAGTTGCCAAACGTCAGCCTCGAAACCTTAATGACTTGGACAAGATCTGCAAAGAGCAGTGGGACAAAATCCCTCCTGAGATGTGTGCAAACCTGGTGGCCAACTACAAGAAACATCTGACCTCTGATTGCCAACAAGGGTTTTGCCACCAAGTACTAAGTCATGTTTTGCAGAGGGGTCAAATACTTATTTCACACATTAAAATGCAAATCAATTTATAACATTTTTCACATGTGTTTTTCTGGATTTTTTTTTGTTGTTATTCTGTCTCTCACTGTTCAAATAAACCTACCATAAAAATTATAGACTGACCCTTTCTTTGTCAGTGGGCAAACGTACAAAATCAGCAGGGGATCAAATACTTTTTTCCCCTCACTGTATGTGCTATGTGTGTACACGTGTCATTCATCTGTGTACCTCTGTCCTTGGCGTGTATGTCGTCACAGATGTGCAGGTCGAGGTGTGTAATCTGCAGGTGGTGGGAGGTCTCACACACGTCGAAGGCAGCGAACAGATTGGCTATGGTGGCGCTCTGGTCAGCCGCTGTGCCTGACGACACCTGCTGGCTACGCACCTGCTGGGCTGAAGGGGGCGCCGACAACTCCTGGATACAGACCAGAACAGTAAAAAATAGACACATAGACGCAGACATCCGCACAGAGATATACGGAGATGCAGACAGACACAGATAAAATGAAGTCAATTTTATTAGTGCATCCAACTAGTGTTGCTTGGGATAATGACGCCGGAGGGGATTTTTACAGGCTCCTAATCAACTGTTCTATTTTGTGTGGGTTGCTTTGTACATAATGTTGCTGCTACCATCTCTTATGACCAAAAAGAGCTTCTGGATATCAGAACAGGGATTACTCACTTCGAAAAGGACAAAGATTTTATTTTTTTATTTATTTATTTTTTTGTTTATTTTAAGAGTCCGACACAAAGGATATACGGCTTCTCAGAGACCAGGCCCAAATCTGTCATTCGCATGAAGAACAGACTGAAATACAGGGGGCGGAGATCAGGGTGGCTTTGTTGGCAAGTGGCTAGCCCACTTCTGCCATCCGTTCTAATGGCCAACATGCAATCACTGGAAAATAAGCTGGATGATCTCCGCTCGAGACATTCCTACCACCGGGACATTAAAAACTGTAATATCTCAGTTTCACTGAGTTGTGGCTGAACGACGACACAAATAATATTCAGTTGGCTGGGTTAACCGTGCATCGGCAGGACAGAACAGCTACGTTTGGTAAGACGTGGGGTGGGTCTATTTGTCAATAACAGCTGGTGCGCAATGTCTAATATTAAGGAGGTCTCGAGGTATTGCTCGCCTGAGGTTGAGTACTTTATGATAAACTGTAGACCACACTATCTATATTTTTCATAGCCGTCCACCTAGCACAACAAACTGATGCTGGCACTAAGACCGCGCTCAACGAGCTGTATAAAGGCCATAAGCAAACAAGAAAATGCTCATCCAGAAGCGGCGCTTCTAGTGGCCGGGGACTTAAACTTAAATCCGTTTTACCTTATTTCTACCAGCATGTCAATTGTGCAACCAGCGGAGAAAAAAATAAAATTCCTCTAGACCACCTTCACTCCACACACAGAGATGCATACAAAGCTCTTCCCTCACCCTCCATTTGGCAAATCTGACCCTAATTCTATTCTCCAGATTCCTGCTTACAAGCAACAACTAAAGGAGGAAGTAACAGTAACTCGCTCAATACAGAAGTGGTCAGACGATGCGGATCTTACGCTACAGGACTGTTTTGCGAGCGCAGATTGGAATATGTTGAGGAGTATATCACCTCAGTCACTGGCTTCATCAATAACTGCATCGACATAGTCCCCACAGTGACAGTACGAACATATCCCAACCAGAAGCTACGGATTACAGGCAACTTCTGCTCCGAGCTAAAGGCTAGAGCTGCCGCTTTCAAGGAGCGGGGAAACTAATCCGGACGCCTATAAGAAATCAGACTATGCCCTCAGACGAACAATCAAAAAGGCAAAGCGTCAATACAGGAATAAGATTGAAACCTATTACACCGGCTCTGACGCTTGTCTGATGTGGCAGGGCTTGCAAACTATTACAGACTACAAAAGGGAAGCACCACAGAGAGCTGCCCAGTGACGCGAGCCTACCAGACAAGCTAAAAGCCTTCTATGCTCTCTTCGAGACAAGCAACACCTAAGCATGCATGAGAACACCAGCTGTTCCGGACGACTGTGTGATCACACTCTCCATAGCCGATGTGAACAAGACCTTTAAAACAGGTCAACATTCACAAGGCCACAGGACGTGTACTCTGAGCATCCGCTGACCAACTGGCAAGTGTCTTCACTGACATTTTCAACCTCTCCCTGACCGAGTCTGTAATACCTACATGTTTCAAGCAGACCACCATAGTCCCTGTGCCCAAGAAAGCGAAGGTAACCTGCCTAAATGACTACCGCTTCCTGCCATCCAGGACCTATATACTCGATGGTGTCAGAGGAAGGCCCAAAAAAATTGGTCAAAGACTCCAGTCACCCAAGTCATAGACTGTTCTCTCTGCTACATGCACAGCAAGCGGTACAGGAGCTCCAAGTCTAGGTCCAAAAGGCTCATTAACGGCTTCTACCCCCAAGCCATAAGACTGCTGAACAATTAAACAAATGGCCACCTGGACTATTTACATTGACGACCCCCCCCTTTGTTTTTACACTAACTCGACTAACCTGTACCCCCGCACATTGACTCGGTGTTACTAAATAAACTAAAGTAAAAAATAAAGTAAATATTTTCTTAACTATTTCTTGAACAGCATTGTTGGTTAAGGGCTTGTAAGTAAGCATTTCACATTAAGGTCTACACCTGTTGTATTTGGCACAAATACAAATTGATAAGATTTTTATGAGCAAAGGAGTGTGCAGTGCTCATTCTCACCAGCAGATGGCATAGCCTGCCACATGTAGGTCAGAATGCTAAAAGCCCAGTTTGAGCCAGTACATGAATAATGGAGCGAGAGAGAGCAGCGAGCGGGCGAGAGAGCAGCGAGCGAGAGAGCAGCGAGCGAGAGAGCAGCGAGCGAGAGAGCAGCGAGCGAGGCGAGAGAGCAGCGAGCGAGAGGCCATAAGGCAGAGGGACCGCACAGAGAGAACCAGACATCCTTTCCTGGAGCACAAGGACTAATTACCAGACCATAACAGAGCGAGCGAGAGAGATGGGGGGAAGAAAGCGGGAGGGAGAGAAAGATTTTGGCATCTACCGGGTACACGACTGGGGCGACTGTCTGACAGAGAGGGGTGACTGAGCACATAGCTAGCTGCTTCAGTTGTTAAGTGTGTGTGTGTGCCTACCTGTGTGTGTTTCCTAGCCTGTGTGCGCACATGTGCGTCTACCTGCCTACGTGAGTGAGCGTGTGTGTCCTTGCCTACGTGCGCCTGCATACGTGTGTACCTGGTCCTCGGTGGCCATGCTCTTCCTCTGCTGAGCAGACTTGTCCATGGCCTCGCTGAGTGACTTGGCGTACTGGACCATGGCTTTGAGCTGGGAGTCAGTCAGCACCCACAGCAGGTCATCTAGGATCAGGATCAGCTTAGAGGCCACCACGTTACAGTCCTTGGACTGGAGATAAACACATTCTACATAGATTATTACATACAAAAGACACACATTAATACTCATATATAGACCACACACACACACACACAATACATACAGGATACAGACACACACCACGTTTCAGTCCATCTGAAGATACAATCATTACTTCCCATGTTTAACCCAGACAGTGTTATTCATAAGGTGCATTCATCAATGGGAGATCTAATCAAAAAGTCAACAGACTGGAGAACACACACACTCCATATCCATGACTGACTGTCTGACAGACTGGATAAAGGACATACTCAGCACACAGTCATCTGTGGTAGCTCGAAATCATTCATCTTTGTTTTCACACACACAGACGAAGGAGTGTGCATACAACACACACACACTTTTATCTGTTTAAAAACACAGTGGCTGCAGGGCTTGCTGGTGTGTGAGATAAAGATCTTTGTTTACTGAAGCCGATTCTGCAGGCTGTTGCACCACATACTTTTCTCTATTCGATTAGACTAAGGACTGTTCTGAGTGTGTGTGTGTGACTGTGTCGTATGTGTAGTGTGTGTCCTACCAGTCTCTTCAGAGTGGAACTGATTTTGGGTCAGTGTGTATCAGTGTGCTGTGTGTGTGCACTTCCGTGAGTGTGTGTCCTACCGGCCTCTTCAGAGTGACATCTAATCTTGGACTGGTTGGTGATGAGGCGGGTGTGTGTGTTTGCACCTAAGTGTGTGTCTGTGTTTCCTTGCCCGGATGTCTGCATGTGTGTGGCGTATTGTACCCGTCTCTTCAGGGTGACTCTGATCTTGGACTGGTTGGTGATGAGGCGGATGGGGGCACTCAGCATCTCGTTCTGGGCACTCTGGATGGCGTCCGCCTCGATGCGGATCATCTGCCAGCTGATCTCCTTAAACGTCAGGATCTGAGAGGCGCACAGGTAGCCATGGTTACACACACACAGGGTTACCATGGTTACATACACTTTCATGCCTGTGTGTGTGTATGCGGTGCATCCACCTCTCCTCTGTGCGGGTCCTGTATGCGTGTGAAGCGGAGGTCTGACAGGCTCCAGCTGGTGTTGACAGAGTAGACCTGCAGCTGGCTCAACTCAAAGGAGGCGTTGAACGCCTTGGCACTGATCTTCACCACGATGGAGTTGATGGACAGAGAGATGCCCTCCACCACCTTCTCAGCAAAGCCATACTCACTGGGGGAGTGGGGGAAGAGGAGGTAGGTAGGCTGGATTTGGATGAACTGAATGCAGGTATTTTTCAGCCCCATCACACGAGGACAGGCAGACAGACACCATACACTTACTCACTCATGCACACAAACAAGTACCCTCTGAAAGGAGGGGAGAGAAAGAGAGCCAGCTCACACCTTTGCCCCGAGGCCGTTGCTATGGGAGATGGGCCGTTGGGAGGGCGGGGCTCATCACAGGTGCTCATCTCCATTACCACCTTGTCCAGGGTCTGGGAGACAGAGAGATGCAGACGATTACCACACACACCAGGCTGGACATTAACGGTTGTCTGCTTGCCCGCGCAAGTAAAAAAAGTCTGCCGCTCAACAGGACCTTGGTAAGCTGACTCTGGTGTGTTTGAGCAGGGTTGGATCAAAAGCCTGCACACCGGCCTCCCGAGTGGCGCAGCGGTCTAAAGGCACTGCATCGCAGTGCTAGGTGCGTCACTAGAGACCCGGGTTCAATCCCGGTCTGTATTACAACCGGCCGTGACCGGGAGTCCCATAGGGCGGCGCACAATTGGCCCAGGGTCGTCCCGGGTTAGGGGAGTGTTCGGCCGGGGGGGCTTTACTTGACTCATTGCGCTCTAGCGACTCCTTGTGGCGGGCCGGGCAACTGCAGGCTGACCCCAGTTGTCAGGTGAACAGTGTTTCCTCCGACACATTGGTGCAGCTGGCCGCCGGGTTAAATGGGCGGGTGTTAAATCGCGGTTTGGGGGCATGTTTTGGGGGACGATGACTCAACCTTCACCTCCCGAGCACGTTGGGGAGTTGCAGCGATGAGACAAAATCAAAATTGGGGAGAGAAAGGGGGTAAACATTTTGTTTAAAAAAAAAAAATGCACTCCCAGTAGCTGGGTTGACAGACCATGCGTTTTATACAGTAGGCTATCTATCAGTGCAGTATTTTACTTTGTGGGGAGTTAAGTGCCTTGCTCATGGCCAGAAGGGTAAATGGTGTATAACACATGGGATCAGAGAGCAGCAGCATTCCATTGTCAATAACAGTGATAATAATAAAGGTTATTTTGGTTCCTTGCATCATACAACACAATTCTCAGCCACCTTATTTGCCCATGTTGTTACAGACCTTTTTTTTTGTTGAGGGGGTTGGGGACAAGTGGCTAAAACAGTTGTAACGTGTCAGCAACAGGGGGAAGGAGGGCGGGACTTACCAGAGAGATGGGGTGGGTCTTCAGCTTGGTCCATGGGATCTGTCAATGAAGACAAGGAATTAGAGTCAGCCATTCAAGCTCAGATAAGTGACAGTAATATTGGTTCAATATCATACCTGCAATCTAGTCGACCCAACAACATTGGCACAGACAAAATATGATCTTATTTTCTTGTATTTAACCTATATGCTAAATACAGTCACATATTTCTTACATATTATTTTTCTGAAATACATATGAATGTGTCTATTCCTGAAATAAATTGAATCGCTGTGAATGTAAAATCAGCTGAAATGAGAGAGCCAGGCAGAGAGAATGAATCAAGGAGACAAAGTCTAGACAAGCAGTCAGAGTGCCAGCACATTCCACTCTTCCCCAAACTACACTAATCCCTCTGAGCGGACCCTCTTGAATCATACCAGTGTCAAATCAAATAGCTTTTACGCCAAAGAGTCATCTGCAGATTTGAGCATTTTCATCTTCCCCCACAACGAGTGACTCCCCGTTAAACGGCTATAAACACTGAAATAAACATTTGTACATGTGGCACTAACTGAATTACCACGAAACTGTATTTGACTTCAGTCATTGAACTGAAATGGTTAAGCAAAGAGCCTGCATGGGAGGTTGGAGCAGAGATTTAGACAAGGAACAGTTTTTGGGTGCCTGAGTTGTGGGTTTGTATGTGTCCGCTCCAATGAAGATGGGCATGTGTATTGTAACAGAAGATGGTGTGCGCGACTGTGTGTGTGTGTGTGTGAGGGGGAGCAATCTAAATGAGACAGAGAGTGATCTCTTCTATAGCCTAAGTGTTAGGAGTTAAACTGAAGGGGGACTCACACACCCTCTTTCTCTCTCTAGATCAATGGGAGGTATTAGCTGCAGGTTCCGCTTGACCAAGCCCACTGGTCGCCTCGGCTAAAATGACCCCAGCCCACTGGTCGCCTCGGCTAAAATGACCCCAGCCCACTGGTCGCCTCGGCTAAATGACCAAGCCCACTATTTCACTGTTCCTATTGGCTAGATGACCAAAACTCCAAGGACTATAACGTGGTGGATCAGCTGATCCTGATCCTAGATGACCTGCTGTGGGTGCTGTGACTCCCAGCTCAAAGCCATGGTCCAGTACGCCAAGTCACTCAGCGAGGCCATGGACAAGTCTGCTCAGCAGAGGAAGAGCATGACCACCGAGGACCAGGTGCACAGGCGCGCATGCAAGCACGCATTACCTCAATGACTGGGCTATTACGACTGCAGCATTGCACCAAGGACAATGCACAGCGAGTGTGACATCAATAAAGCGAAGTTAGTGACACTCGATGGGCCTCGTCTAGGAAAACAGCCAGACAGACACAGACAGACAGAACTTTATCCTTTCAACGCTGGGCAGTTCCCCTCTAAACTTGTTAGAATATATTGCCTGCTACGTAAAAAGGGAAGGTCATGAGAGAGATAAGATGAAGTCCTGAGACAGCAGAGATAAAATACAAGAGAGAATCATTAGGGCAAAGAAAACAGAGGGGGTTTCAGGGGAGGAAGGAAAAGGCTGGTAGTTGAGACCTGAGTAACAGAGTTGGTTGTTGTTCTGCTCCATTCACTATCTCCAGGGAGTGTCAGATGATGTGTGCATACAGACATACACACAGTTCATCTCAGTGCACTTCTATATACACCGCTATCATTACGATGGAGACAAGGGAGAATGAAAGAGAGTGGGAGAGAGTGAGATTGCAGGTGAGAGAGGGGGCATGGGGAGAGAGATAAGAGGTAGCAGACAGTAAAGTTGAAATATGGACTAAGATGGCGGGGTTCATCTGAGGAGAGGGACAAAGGGCGAAAGCACCGCCCAGAGTGCAGGTGTGTGTGTGCGCGCGTGTCTCCCTCTCTCTTACCCGGATGGCAGCCTTGTTGCAGCCCACTTTGTTGATGGCCAGCCAGGTGGGCAGGTCCAACATGCTCTGCAGTACCTCCTCATCCAGCTCCAGGTTGGTGAGCTGGCCCTCGCCCTTCAATGTGCTCAGGTTGATCTTGTCTGGGGACAGGTTCTTAGCAAACCTGCAGGGGGAGGAGGAAGGAGAGGAGAAATAAATATTGTTTTTATTCATTCAACATCAAGGAAAGAAGCACTTAACATACATCATAACTACAAATACAAGACACCCTTGCTTTTGGGAGGGAGAGACTAAGCGAAAGATAGGAGAGAGAATTGCATTTAACCTTTATTGGCATAACTCATTACAGAGTACAGTCCCCCTCTCTCCCTTACCACCACGGAGAAGAGAGAAAATAAAGGCAGAGAGGGCGGACAAAGATAATGGAAAGAAAGACCGAAGAGAGAGGGATAGTCTAGAAGAGAAAAGGGAGCCAACCAATCAGCCTGTTAAAAGTGGTGAGCAAACTTTTGGAAAAAATGGTTTAACTTTTTAGGGAGCGGCTGCATAGGTGACGGTTTTGGAGAGTCTGGCGTGCCCAAAGTAAAATGCCTGCCACTCAGGCCCAGAAAATAGGATATGCACATAATTAGTACTATTGGATAGGAAACACTGAAGTTTAAGAGTGTTAAAATAATGTATGTGAGTATAACAGAATTGATATAGCAGGCGAAAACCTGAGGAAAATCCATTCGGATTTGCAATTTTTTTGTAAATGATCTTCTCCATTGTGCCTATTGCATACAACTTTATGTAGGACTGAGACTGCAGTACATATGGCTTCCACTAGATGTCAACAGTCTATATACAAAGTCTGGGAATTCTAGGAGTGACCAGAACAGATAGGAACAGGAACTTGTCAGGCGACCACTTTTGTAAACAAGATTTGACGCGCGCGAGATTGTGAACGCGCACCACTTTATTTTTCTTTCCTATCGTTCACGTTATCGTCCGGTTGAAATATTACAGCAAATATACCCAAAAGGATACATTAAAAATGATATTTGATTTGTTTGTAGAAAGAGTATAGGTATAATTTGAACGTGTTCTCTTCACAGTTCAATGGGCGACTCAATTTATTTTGGGCGATTTTATGATCATAACGCGCCAACCAAACTGAGATTTATGGATATAATAAATTACTTTTTCTAACAAAAGAAGCATGGATTGTCTTCGTTGGACACTTGGGAAGCCCTCAGCAGAAGTTCATCAAAGGTAAGCGATTTTATGCGTTTTGTGAGACCCGTGTTGGGTTATGGATATATGCTAATGCATAAATATTAGAGGTGCTACCCTCAAACAAGCAAATGTTGTGCTTTCGCCGTAAAGCCTTGTTGAAATCTGACAACGCTGTGATATTGCCAAGAATCAGAGCTTTTGATGACTATGCAACACTCAAAACATAGACTCAATGGTTGCTAAAATGGAAGGTCTGTCCAGACAGGTCCTACAGGCCCTAGTTTTGTTGTACCTGGACTACTTCCCAGCTGTGTGGTCATATGTGGCAAAGAAGGACAGGTAAATTGCAGTTGGTCCAGAACAGAGCAGCACGTATCGCAGTTAGATATACACGGAGGGTGAATGTCAGTAACATGCCTGTCAGACTCTCCTGGCTCAGAGTTGAGGAGAGATTGACTGCATCACTATTGGTCTTTGTGCGAGGTATTGATGTGTTGAAGGTACCGAACTGTCTGTTCATGCAGTTGGCACACAGTTCGGACACTCATCGGTACAACACAACACATGCAATCAGAGGTCTCTTCACAGTCCCCAGGTCCAGAACAGAGGCTGGGAAACACAGTGTTAAATAGAGTCGTCATGACTACATGAAACTCTGCCACCCCAGGTAACTGAAGCTAGCATTAAAATCAGATTTAAAAAAGCAGATAAAAAGAACACCTTACTGTGGACAGACAACCATTTTATATATATTTATTGTATTGTAATTTGCACTGTACTATGTATTAGACCTAGATATTGTGTATGTACTGGTATGTAGGCTAGGTGTGAAGTTTTAAATGTATGCATTTCAGTCCTTGACTAATAATGTTCTGTACTATGTAATGTTTCATGTGGACCCCAGGAAGAGTATCGGATGCTTTTGCAGCAGCTAATGGGGATCCTAATGAATATCTATACCTAGAGGAGAGGCTAGATAGTAAAACAAAGGGAGAGATGAGGTAGGCCTATAGGTCTGTTATGGAACATTCTAGAGTTCTGCTGAAAGTCAAATTACAGTCTTGGAAAAGAGGGAGACAGTGACATGTCTGCTGACTCTTAAAACCGTACTCATGGGTGTGTGTGAACTTTAGGGTCACTGTCTCAAATGTAAGGGTTTCCCAACTCGTATCTTTCATCAGAGGTAGCACAGCCAATGAGTGTGTGTGTGTGTCCTGGGTGCGCATGGGTGGGTTCCATCGCTAGGCCCCGCTCGAAGCTCCAACACACACTGTGCCCCAGACCTTGTGCCATAGTCCCTAGACTCTCTACCAGAGTTTGTGGTTAGTAGTTAGCCAAACACCCACATACCAGGCGAAAGGTCATTGTCCTAATTACCATTTACAGATAAAGAATTCCCAGTAACTCACAGCCGGATTTTATCAATCCACATTACACACAACAACCTGTGTGTGTGTTTGTACACCACAAGTGTGTGTGTTCATATATAGCCTGTTTGACTACATTAACTCATTTTATTGATCTACATTACACCATAACACACTGTCGACACACACACAAAAATGTTAATGAAGCAGAGACTGCCACGGTTTGACTGCTGTAACCTTGTTAGCTACCTGGTTGGCAGGCAGCTAATCTGACAGATAGATAGAAGCACCATGCTCTTAAATAGGACCAGATCAAAAGCTCCCAACTGTGCTGCAACATTCAGCCAACATTTAAATAACATCCTTAAACCAATGTTTTAATAACCGCTAGACAGATTCACAGTTCTGATACAACCGATGGCCTGGTAACTTCTATAGTATGGTTCATTTGTCCCACACCACAACCCATAGGCTATACCATATTGAAGACAATAAGATTAAGTAACCCATACATGCTGATCTGAGGTTTCGCTCTTTATCCACCTGTTGAGGTTAGGATTGGGGAGGGTAAGCTGATCCTAGATCTGTGCTTTGGGGCAGCAACTCCTTTTCTAGTAAATGATTCAGAGGCAGCAGAAGCTCATCCAGTCAAGACTCTCAGCACAGGGTCAGGAGCAGAGGGGCAGTGTGAACGGGCCACACACACTGAGTGTGAGAGAGCTCTGGTATAGCGAACTCTTCTGACTGTGGCCATAAGGAAGTAGCAAGATCCCATCATCTTCTCTGGCCTATCACACACCCACACAGAATGACTGGAAACAGCTCATTAAACTTCCTCTGTACCTATCTCATTCCTGATCAAGCTTTTGTTTAGGTAGTTCCCTTATATGGGCTAACCTTTCTAGACATTTTTGATCTTTTCAAATTGATGCTTTTTAAAATGTAGGCTACTTTTCTGCCGACTGGGATCTAGATGTTCCATGACTCACTTTGTGCTGATCTTTGTTGGCTGTTTTGTTCAGTCTCAAATGGAACAAAAAATTAGAAGACCGTAAAAATACCCTAAAACATTGTTAGAATCTGCCCTAGAGTAGAGGTATTAAATAAATTATTTTACAACAGAAGTTGGAGACTAATTGGATTGAGGTGGATGATTAGGTGGCCGAGGTATTAGGCGAGGCCAGGTTAAATTAAGCCAAGACACCAGGGTTAACAGCCATACTACTCATTTCTATTAGCATGATTCACCCACTTCACCACCATAGCTGGTGCTGGTGTGTATTTGTATCACACACACAACTTTTGGCCATGGTCTCTACAGGTTTTGTAATTGGGGCCTGTAAGGCTAACCTTCTCCCTGCCTCCGTCTGAGCCATAAATATTACATTGCGCCGGGGCCCTGTGCGTGTGCCATTCGGTTGGCCACACGGTTCGTTGCTGATGTGTGTATTGTCGTCGGACACACAGGAGATCCCCCACCTTTGACTGAGTCAATCTAAACAAGGGATGACAAGGTCACTGTCTGAAGCAACCTTCCTCAGGATACACAGACACACATTTGGGTTATTCTTTGAGGGATAAACCAGTCACCTGGCAGAACTTATTCAATTCAGTAGTCTCTGCAAAGATAGAAAGTGTGTGTGTGTGTACGTGTGCGTCCATTCTTCAGATTAAATTAGAAAATCAACTTGATTAGATTAACCTATGACCTAACTGCAGATGATCGTTTCTGTTCTCACAACTCACTGGAAATAAACCAATGAAACCTGTCCTGTTGCTGGAGAAATGGCCTTTATTTTATTAGGCCTAAGTACAACGCTTGTGTCCAATCAGACAACACTGTCTTCATTGAGTTGGCGTGTGTGCTCCAAACAATGCCTTTATTCTATTAAACGTGTCCATTATCACAACACTGCCTTCTGTTAGTGTTTTCCTATTGTTTCAGTCTATTCTATGAAGTGAACTACTATAGTGGAGGGTCCATTTTGAAAACACTGTCTTAAGTCTTCTAGTTAATGTCCTTATATTGTGTGTTCCAATTGGATACACTATTTTCTATGAATTACTGTGGAGAAAATATACCTTTTTTCTTTATTGCAAATGACACCAAAGTCTTTAAGCTAGTGAAGTAGACTTAACTCCACAAAGGCTGTGTGTTAAACGGTTTCTCTTCGAGAAGCAACTCATTCAATTGGTCACTTTTGTTTCCTGTGTTGCTTTTGACTGAGCCAGCAAATCTGGTTAGCACAAGCAGGTTTGAATGAATAAGGAAATAACTCAATTCCAAAACCTCAGCACCTTTTTCCCAAAGCATGTTTCTCACTGCCATTTTTGGAATGTTCTTAAGATTAGAACACTAGACTCTTCCTAGCCAGCCCCTTTCCCTTCTCAGTCTTCTCTCTCCGACTCTCTGACCCTGTGGTTATGATTTTCTATTTAACGACTGTGTGTGTCAGTGTGTGTGTAGGTATCCCTCCATCTATCATCCAACCATCAGTCAAGTCACATTCCTGCACCCATCATCAAGCCGTGCCACAGAGACCACTAGTTGAATCAAATGTGATCGTGCTGGGCTAGAACAAAAATGTTCACCAACAGTTAAGGTCCCCTAGGAATGAGATGGACAGATACATAGAGAGAAAGACAGACAAGGGGACTGGAGCAACATTGACACCTGATCACAGTGAGCCTCGGTATAATTAATATTTAACACAGCACAGGCCAGGGCTCCCAGACGCACTCAATACTGACTGGACTGGACCGACCACACACAGACACCATCGCTCTGTGTGTGTTTTCTTTAAGGTCACATCAGTGTGTGTGTGTGTGTGTGTGTGTGTTGTTTATGAGTGCACGTTTTAAGAGTCTCTGCGTGTGTGTGTGTGTGTGTGTAATCCCAGAACCTGCTGTGTCTGGCCCTGGTCCAGGGCCATGTCGATACCTGAGCCTATTGGTTTAACGGGGAGAGAGACATCTTTATCAACTCACCCTTGGGACCACCTGAGAGCAGCACACTGTTGGTGCAAACACCTCACACCACCAGCCACACTCGCACTGTGTGTGTGTGTTCTCACAGGCCAATGTTTTGACATAAAACAAGGCCTCGAAGGCAAGTCAGCCTTCCTATCCTGCCTTCAGGAGGTCGATAGAAAGTCATAGTATAGCGGACATGATGTTATCCTATTCTACATGACAGAGAAGCATGGCTGTTCTACATTATATATTTCTATCTGAACGTTTATATGTTGCATCTCATTGAGTGGAACCCTGGTGAATATGCCCCAAGCATTGACGTTGCTTGACATGAGCAGTGGGTTTGGCTTCTTCCAAGCGGGTCTGCTTCGAACGCACAACCAATCCCGTAACGACCCTAGGAACTGATAATGACATAATTCCCCCGGTCCTGTTGACGCTAACAGTAATGTGCACATACACACACAATTCAATGTTGTAGGACACTAAAACTTTGTTCACATTGGCAGTTTGAAGTGATTCAGATCCTATTTTGTTGAATATCCGATTCAAGTCTGTTCTTTTTCCTGCAGCCTGAATAGCCAAAAGCACATGAAATTTGATACTTCAGGCCAAATTTCAAACCACCTTCATAGGCGGTTTGAAATCAGATACCAATCTGATTCCTGGCCAAGCGACTTGTGTCTGAATGGTCAAATCGGATTTATTTGCCTTCAAGTGGTTCAGACTTATTATGCATATCTTGTTCTTAGATAGCTACTCTGTTGACAGTAAAAATAAAAAAGTGGTAGCTAACTAGCTTGTTAATTGTTTACAAGCAAATTAGTGAATGTGCTAGAAAGCCAAACAGCTATTGTTACCTAGCTAGCTAGTTGACTGCTGTGGCTAGCCAAAAATGACTCATTTTTCAAGGTTGATCATCCTATTCTATGATTTTAAACATTCAAATCAACTGGGAAACATCCACGGCAGGCATTGTTGTCACTTTAGCTTGATCCATAACTTCTGACTGATAGGAAGCACGAGCACCACCACCAATCAGTCTACACCACTGCACAGACCCGTCGTTACTATGAATACTAGCTTAGCCATGTCAGAAAATGTCGTCTGAACACACACATCGGATTTGGTCATTTTTAACTTGCTGTTTGGACAGTCAGTATTCCAAAACGGATTTGAAAAACAAAACTGACTTGAGCATTAAGGCCTACAGTGTTGAACAAGGCTTAAAAGGACATGACAGTCATGGGCTGTGTATGTAAAACTTGGCTGTGGCCATTGTTTGTGGGACCATGAAGGGCACAGCAACCATTAGCCATCAAAGCCTCTGCCTTGCCACATAAATACTAAGGGCTCCGCTGGTAATACTGAAAGTCAAGGGCTTGAGTTCACAATGCATTGCTGGCAGGAAGCAATGCATTAAGAAGCCTAATGCACTTTCCCCTTTCTAAAGCTACAACACTTGTTTAACTGCATTGTGTGACTATAACAAAGCTTACTGTTCCCCGGTCAATCCAAAACAGTTTGCAAGTCATTCATTCTTATCCAGTCGGTAACATGGGACGTTTAACCTACATCTAAAAGGTTCAAGGTTTGACCTAAGCTCTTATTTTTATAGGCGTTATGTGTTGTTTAAAGCCAGTTTTCTAGGAGCTACAGGTGTAAGGGCGTGAATGCTCTTGGATCATTATCAGTCAGTTGTAGGTAGGTTCAACTGAATGTGATGGGGCAATTTGTTATTATGGAGAAGTTCTCCCCTTAGAATATAACGGGTAAGGATTTCAATGAACTTCCCTCGGGGCACCAACATGGAACAATAAATAATGCATGTGCGTAGCTGAAAGCTGTCGATAACAATGGGTAGGACAACTGATGACTGTGTTGCAAACATAGGGACTATATTGTGTAGACTCCGTCTCAGGTGTAGTCTTTTCTCTCAATGACCCGTGAAAAAATATTTTACATTTCACTAGCTGATTAAATGTGTCTACTAATCCTTTATCAAATACTTGAGAGGAAAAGGTGGCACAAATCTTTGCCTACTACAACAACCAAGGCCTCTACCTTCCCTGCTCAGTGTCCATGGTACTGGCAAACAAACAAGGTATGTGTGTATGAGGTGCTTAGTCACCTCTATGCTGTGGAAGGTGCATTATTATCCCAAGCTGCTAATGCAAGCAAGAGCGGACATACATACAGGCCCGGTGCAAGAAAATACAGTAGAGCAGGGGTGTCAAACTCATTCCATGGAGGGCGAGTGTCTGCTGGGAGTTCCTTAATAATCAGTGATCTTAATTAATCAATCAAGTACAAGGGAGGAGCAAAAACCTGCAAACACTCACCCTGCTGTGGAATGAGTTTGGCAAATGTGCATTAGAGCAGAGTTCCCCAATCTCAGTCCTGGGCCTCTCCGGGTGCACATTTAGCACTACACTGCTGATTCAAATAACCAACTCATCATCAAGCATTGATTAGGACAGAGTTTGGGAAACCCTGCAGTAGAGAGTAAAGTTGATGTGTTCCACTCTGAATGGCTTCCGAGTGGTGCAGCAGTCTAAGGCACTGCATCGCAGTGCTAGAGGCATCACTACAGACACCCTGGTTCGAATCCAGGCTGTATCACGGCCGTGATTAGAAGTCCCATAGGGCTGTGCACAATTGGCCCAGCGTCGTCCGGGTTTGGCTGGTGTAGGCAGTCATTGTAAATAAGAATTTGTTTTTAACTGACTTGCCTAGTTAAATAAAACATTAAATAAAATGTTTTAATTAAATTAAAATGTCCCAAAATGACTTAACTTTCTCTGATGTGGCAACCTGGTCTCAGAGCATTTCGTATTATTCTGCACAGAAACCCGAGACACTGCATTTAGTATGATATGTAACCATACCAAATGAAACATGAGACAGATGGTTACTTAAGGCAAAAACTAAAAACTGGGGTGGTTGGTTGGTCCGGGTGGGCGTACAACGTGAACGTCTAACAACCCAAAGGTTCTGAGTTTGAATATCATCACGGACAGCTTTAGCATTTGACCAACTTTTCAACTACTTACTACTTTTTAGCTAGACCTTCCCTTAACCCATAGCCTAGTTAAAGTTAGCGAGGTAGATAATGTTATCCGCCTAGCTATAATATGTAACATATACATTTCGCAACTTATTGTGTTTTGGGAATGCGTAACATAGAACACAAATTGTAATTTAACATACGAAATGGGTGATGGACATCCAAAAATTCATACATACCATACGAAACATACACTAAATGAACAGAATAATAGGAAATGTTCTGAGACCTGGTTGGATGTGGTACTAGCTGTCAGTGCAGTACGTGGCGTGTTTGTCTCTGCCAGAAGCTTATGCTGCTAACTAGTGTAGTTTACCTGGCTAACTAGGTGGATAATGACAATAATTTACTGATGTAACCTAGCAAGTAGCAAACTTGCTAAATCTGGCAAAACAATGATTAAGCGGACATAGCTAGCCAGCGAATGTTAACGTACTGGTGGATCCTAGGTTAGGAAGATTAGTTGCGTTAACAATAAGCAAGGTTAGCCATTACCAGTTATGAAACAAGCCAGTTAGCTAACTAAACACGACAGACACCGGTCTGTTTTTGTCAACCAACAACAAGCAAACTTGCTCGTAACTGGCTAGCTGGCTACACTAACCAAGTTCATCTGCGCCAGCATAGTGAGTGCCCCGTCAGTGGCCTCCCGCGGGTTATGGCACAACGCTGCTAACGCGCTAGCTCGATTCCCAAATGAAACCCCTCTGGGAGTCAGTTGTATTCGGTCTCTCCGCCTGGTTCATATCGATTGACACTGACCTGGAGAGGTGTTTGAGGATCTGTTTCTTGATCAGCCCAGCCATGACCGCATAAATGATTTATCCCAGCGAAGCAGTTCAAATTCTCAATTCCGAGTCAGGGTACATTTTTTTTTGTAGTCTTTGTGAGGCTAGCCCAGTTCTCGCTCCCTTCCCACGGAGATTTGACAGGGGAAACCAAACCTCCGAGGCACAGCTAGCTAGCTTCAGGCGGCAAATAAGCCATTACAACTGGTGCTAAAGTCCATCTTCACTGCAACAGCACCTGGAAACACGGCCTGTGCTGTCACAACGTCTGCGGCGACCAAAGTCAAAGATACAAGACTTTCGGGCGGAGCATGGATGACTCAGGCATTACGTCAGCATTGCCCAGTGTATGGATTTTATTTTAGAAGTGAAACCGTAATTGCCTGTTTTTACTGTGGCTGAGTACATCGGCACCGGGAGATATTTGGGGGTGGGGCTGCTGCGATTTTTTTCGCCGACGGGGGTACCATCTACCTGTGAGTGCAATTCCAGTCTCCTCTCGAAAGACTGTCATTCAGTGACCTCTGGTGGACAAAGGCAGAGAGAGGGGTCCAGCTGCAGCTGTCATCGATCAGGCCCATCGCCTCTCAGGCCCCTCTCCAATGCCAGGACCATCACTTCCAGGTGTGACACATTAAGCATAGTACTTCTTTCTGTTTACCACAAAGAGGATAGCGTCCAAACGACTGACAACTCACTTTAGGTCGAAGCTAATACACAATGAACGGTACACGGTGTCCTTCGCCCCCACGTACATCTGCTATCCAACACATCAACAGACGAAATTAAAAACTCTGATAATACTTTTATTTCCCTTTTGACCCACATTTTTATTGCATAGACAATCAGGGGAAATCCATTATATCAAAAGTGTCAGTTAAACACAAGCATTAAGATCCCGGCAACAAAGTGTACAAGCTGTAATGATATGCTAACATTCATTCAGCCATTTTGGCAGTATAGTCATATCAGTGAGTACGTTACATGCATGGCAATAATTAGATATTAAACTTATTATGGCAGTAGGCAGATTATGCAATAGTAATGTAAATGTACACCTCTACTTACTGTATCTTAATCAGCGTGAGGTCAAAATTGAAGTAAGCATATACTAATTAAAACACCTGGTTTTCTGAGCAATCTTTCAAATTATTAGGACACGTAAACACCTTAATCGACGTTCCAGCAGTGTATTTGATCTGTACATGTGCTAGCACCAGCCGAGCAAGGCTCTCTCTATGGCGTGAGTGAAGTGAGTTTGTAACAACTGAATGTATGCGTCTTCGAAGTATTTTTCACATACAAACTCTATATGTCCAAACTAAGAATCAAATATGATTCTCAAAAATAACATGTCTCTGTGATTGCTGATTTTCTGCATTTATCAGAGCTCCATCAGGTAGCCTGATTTCAGATGTGTCCATATACTTTGGATTATTAGGGAAATGGTTATTCTTGCAAAGCATGTAAACGTTTTAATTGAACTATTATATTAACACGACTAACCACAATAATCAATCTATTGTGTGCATGTAACCATACTTACTGAGGGGGCCTGGCGTTGTAGGGTAGCCTGAGAGACGAAGGGCCTGAGATATTATGTCCCACCGGTACTCGTCCCACCAGTAGGAGGCAGTATACAGAGGGGCCTGAGATGATGGGCCCGAGAGTGCAGTTGTACTCTATTGGACAAAGTGTGTACAAACATCAGATAACTAAATCATCCTGCAACCTTTATCAAACCTTTAAAAACAAACATGAAAACAATTATTTTGTGGCAGATTAATAGAAAACAGAGCGTTTTGTTATCCATTTTGTGTAAAATATACATGTATTTTTTAATTTGCATTGTGGTGCTACCTACATAGCTACAACTCTATAGGTTTGCAGTTTGCAATCGGTGACAGCAATCCTATCATGAATTGGAGGGAACATAGGCCATTGGCATATTATTACCTAATCAGCCTAACCTAATCACTTGCTTATGCTATGTAGCTAATGACTTCAGCACAATGGAAGAAATTGAAAATAGGCCTATTTGTTAACATGCATTGTTAATGGATTTTTTTTTTACATGAATAGTTGTTCTAAACACGTATTGATCTGGTCTGGAATAGCAACATGCCTTGGATTGAGGGAACTCTTGGAAAGGATGTTGAGGCATACACGATAAAGCTACTCTTGTTGCCACGTATGAAGGGAGGGGCAAATGAGAGGAAAAAACTATCCAACAACCCTTCCTCTTTACTGTTACTACAGTATTGAAACAAATGACATCAGTTGATATCTGAGATCATTATTTTTTCTAGACATGTTTAGGCTATCCTATGCCAGGATTTTGGCTAATATAAACAGGGTTTGAAAGACATGAAACATCAATGGGCCTAATTCTATTATTCCAAATAAATACGCCAATTATTTTCCTCAACTTTATCATAACTAGTTACTGTGTTTCTGAAGTCTTGTTTACATAATTCCATAGCCATTGGAGACATAGGGCAAGTACAGCCACCAATTTGGCAGTCAGAACGTCAGGTCCCACAATAAGAGAGACGCCCCTTTTTTTGCATACCTCAACGCGAACGGAGTTCTAGGACAGCCACATCGCGCTCACTGATACGCTAAATGTACAGTGAAGACAGTACACAGCATCTGTAGAGACCAGTCTCACTCTTACTCGGACCCCCTGGTAGAAAGCCACACCAGACATGACTGCGAGACAAAGAAACAAGAACAATTCAAGCGAAAAGACTGCTTCATCCACGCAAGATGACGTGGCGAAGAAAAGTCCGAAACCTAGTAGTAATGGGGTTAGTAGCCCCTCAATCCAGGTGTCGGGGTCGGGGAGTTGGGTCAAAGTTATAGCTGCTTTATGTTATATCGCATTAGTAGCCGCTGCGGGCTTTGCTGCTATTTATCTACAACAAGTGTTGAAAGAAGTCCATCAAATCAGCAGCAGAAATGAAGAGACCGTACGGACAAATGCAGAGGTTGCGCATAAAGTAGAGAATGTTCTTCTACAGGTAAAGCAATGCAATCGATATAGGACTAACCACTAGCCATTTAATGACAAGTTCACGAGATAAGGCAGGTTGTTGAAGATCGCACACCAAAACTAGATAGGATGAACATATAGACTACGGAGAAGAAATGGCTAGAAGAGGGCCACCTCCCCCTCCTCCAAAACATTGATGAGCTGGCACAAGAAAAGTACAGATGCAATCTATGCTATTCTTTCCTAGAGAGAGTACTGACATTGCAACAACAAAAAAATCCAGGTTAATGGAAGTACTACACCCTTTATAATCAAAAGGGAAGTTATAGTTATATTGAATTGAGGAATGCATTGATATAATGTATGCACATTGTACCCCATAAATTATCTTACATTTTTATCCAGCAAGCTATGTTCCTGCATTAATTAATTCTGTCAATCAGTTATTCCTTAATTCATTCACTTTTTTTCAAGCCTTCATGTAACTTCACTTAACTTGTCATGCATAAATTGAGATCTCCCAGACCAGTTTGAACTAAACCAGTTTGAACTGGATGCTTACAGTTGTTTTTTAAAGCTGCATATGTAGATCTACTCCACAGACTGAGCAATAGCTGAGTTATGTAATAAAGCAACTTAACCTACTCATAAGTTACTGTAACTAGGCAAACGTGGTAAAGAAACTCCTCAGGGAAAAACATTAGCTAAGAACAATCATTCGACATGTAAATCCTTAAACATGCATTGCAGTCTCCTATATGTAAACTTCCTATGTGAGGCTGTGTCAACTATTGCTGTATAAAGCTACAGTATGTGATTAACTGTGTCTTTCACTGCAAGCTATAAAGTCTATTTCAATAACTACCAAGCCAAAAAACTATTTTTTCAGGCAAATTACTGGCTCTTCTACCCTCTTCCAACTTTGTTGGAATGTATTGTACCTGTGATTCTAGTACATCCAGTACACAGGTGTGACTATACAGATGTACAGCTTTAAACCTGTGTTATACAATTTAATAGTGTTAGATAATGTGGCTATTATATTAGTTATGCATACATACAGTATTTGTAGTAGGGATGTGACAGATTGTAAGGATTTGACAGATTAATCATTAAAGACAAATCAAATAATCATTAATGCCCTAATCTGTATTGATGACCAAGTGATAAGGGCTCATAGCTTTCACCTGGATTCACCTGGTCAGTCTCTATATCATGGAAAGAGCAGGTGTTCTTAATGTTTTGTACACTTAGTGTATGATTCCCTGTCTGTGGTTGCGTAGGTGGACAACGTGAGGGGCGCTGTAGACGGGTTGGAGTCGGCACTGGGCACCATGCGGGCAGAGCAGGAGGTGGGGAGCCGGGCGGTGAGGAAGGGCGAGGCGGAGACACGGCGGGTGGAAGAGGCTCTTCAGTGGCTCCAGAACGAACTGCTGGTCGACCTGTCAGAAGGCATCAAGGAAGTGAAGGAGGCCAGAGAGCGGGACTTCTCTTCCCTGGAGAAGACGGTGGAGGAGCGCCTGGCTGAGTTGAGTGCCTCCATCGCGGCCAGCGTGACTGAGTTCACCGAGGCACAGGGTGAGACTCAAAGTCAGCTGGCTGACCTCAAAGCCCGTCTGGACGACATGGAGGACCCGGCGCTGATCAGGCAGGAACTGTCCGCCATTGTCGACACCGTTGCCGGGCTCAGCGCCACTAAGCAGGCCACCGATGAGTCTGCCTATTCGCTGAGGGAGCAGATTGCCGCGGTGGGGGCGGAGCTCCAGACCCGTAACCAGGAAATAGCTTCGATGTCGCAGGAAGTGGAGGCGGTGAAGTTGCTGGTGCAGGAGACGGCGGGGAGCCTGCGGCAGCAGGTGTCGGGGGCAGAGGCAGGCATCCAGGCGTTGACAGATCAGGACCAGAACCTGCAGAGCAGCCTGGAGCTGGCCACCGAAGCTCTACACAGTCTGGAGAAGGAACTGCGGGGGGAATCGGCCAGGGCTGAGCAGAGGTCCGACGGTCTGGAGGTCAGACTAAAAGTGGCGGAGGAGGGTGGAGACACCCTGGCGGCGTCGCTAACAGACCTGACTTCCAAGGTCGAGGCTCTTCTTGCCAAGTACGATTCCCACGAGAGCACGCTCGCCGCCCAGGGCACGGCAGCCGAGAAGGCCCGGGGCTCTCTACAGGGAGAGCTAGAGGAGCTGAAGGCCAGCGTAGGGGAGCTCCAGTCCAACGTGGTCGCATTGAGTGGTGCTCAGACCAATCTGGCCTCCAGGGAATCTAGCCTGGGGCAGCAGATAGAGGGGCTGGAACAAAAGCTGGAAGCCCTGGGGGAAGTCTCTGAGTCAACCAGCCACCCCCCACCAGAGCTGGAGAAGCTGAAGAGCACTGTGGATGGCCTGGTGGGGAAAGCTGCCAAGCTGGAGAGCCATGAGAAGGCCATCGAAGCCCTACAGGGGTCACTACAGAAGACCATTAGCTCATTGGAGGCCTTGGCCAAAGCCCCAGCCGAAGGGCAAGAAGGTGTAAGGGGAGCGTAGGAAGAAGAGAAGGAAGAGGAGGGGGTAGTGTTCAGGAGGGGTAGACTGGGTTGGGTCAATGAGAAATGGGAAACGTGGACTGCTGTGAATTTTAATACAACACTGCACTGTAGTTTTTGTTTATTTTTTATTTTTTCTCATTTGAGTTTTTCATTTAGTCAGATTCTGTAATGGGTGGTTTCACAAACCCAACTTGCAATATAAGCTCTTGTTCAGGAGCGTGTTATGGTTTACTGATTGTGTTTTGTTACAAAAATTAAATTGGGCCACCACATTTATGTGTAGACATGGCTTTGAATTGATTTACATGTATATTATAAAACCTTCATCGTACATTGTATGGGGCTAACTCACACCACCACACTTCATCAATCTCACTGGAGGTGAATACTGAGGTGAAAGGTGAGTGGGTCGGTCTGTTTCTAGGTCATTGGATAAAGATCATAGAAAATCCGTCATAGGATAGAGGCTTAAAGCACTCTCAGTTCATTTAAAGGCTAGGCATGTGCCCCAAATGGCTCCCTATCCCCAATATAGTGCACTACAATTGACCAGGGCCCATATGGCTCTAGTAAAAGTAGTGTGAGCTCCAAAAGTTTTGGGACAGTGACACATTTTTTGTTGTTTTGGCTCTGAACTCCAGCACTTTGGATTTGAAATGATACAATGACTATGAGGTTAAAGTGTAGCCTGTCAACTTTCATTTTCATCCATATTGAGCGAACAGTTTGGAAATTACAGCACTGTTTGTACATAGTACCCTGTTATTGTAATGGTGAGAGGTAGGAATGTTTGGGAAGTATGATATTTATGCCTCTAACTTTCTCACTCATCATTATTCATGATTCATTCAGGACTATCCCTAATCATGGTAGCATCCATTCATTTTTATTGGGCACAAAATAATCTGACAACCAAAACAAACAGCAAATGCATCCAACAAATTTGTAGTCACATACTTGATGTAGTCATTGTGTGCTATGAATATGGGACTAATAACTCGACTACTTTAATGCACATAAGTGAATTTGTCCCAATACTTTTGGTCCCCTAAAAGGGGGGACTATGAACATAAAGTGCTGTCGTTTCTAAACGGTTCACCCAATATGGATGAAAATACCCTGAAATTATATCTGACAGTCTGCACTTTATCCTTAGTCATTATACAATTTCAAATCCAAAGTGCAGGAGCACAGAGCCAAAACAACAAAATGGTCACTAATGGAGCTCACCGTATATAGGGAATGGGATGCCATTTGACATACAACCTGGCGCTTCAGACTGAGTATAGAAGTGGACTTAATACAGTCTGTGATGCTGTGATGCTTCATACATTCTTTGGGGGAATATTTAATAAGGAAACACTGCTGGGAGAGTCAAGTGAGAATTTATTGAAAGTAATTACTTTTCATCTGAAGAGGGAAGTAGATTGCTTGAGACTAATTCAATAATTTCCTGATAGGCCACTCATAACCTGATTTGAGTCCTCACACACACAACCTTCCATTCAACAGGTGCCATTGCCTCACCATGTACAAGGAAACGCATAAACATGTATAGGGAATACAGAGTACACACAAACTTCAAATTGACAATTTATTAAGCACATCCCTCACACGAGGAACAATATATTCAAGGCTTTAAAAACAAAGAACACGATATCTGCAGTGTCCTAACACCACTACAATGGGGTTGTAACAGTTTGAAGGAATGGCTACTGTAAGTGCATGTGGTGTGATCTGTACATGTAATTAGCTTTAGTTAAAAACGGTGGTATGGTTTCCACACTCTTTACCCAAAGACCAGCTGGTTGTCATTGAGCAATTCCAGGTATGTGTAGGTAGAGATTACATGTCAATGTGCATGTTAAACAAGTTGTGATTGGCTCTCAGGTTGGAGATTGGCCTTTGGTGATTGGCTGTGAGGTCGTTAGCTCATTGTTCAGCTCCTATACATACTTCCTCCTTCAGAAGTACATTTCCTGTAAAACACCTGGAAGCTTACTCAGCGGAGTAGCCCTAGAAATGCAATCAATAGATTGGCATACTTCCCTATCCTACATGATCGTGATGTCTGTTCTACACAACATATTTCTAACGGAACATACGGTAACCCACTGAATAAGCCCAATGTTTTTTTTCAGAGGAGTGCAACGTCAGCAATGTCAGATATTTTTTTTAAATACAGAACAGAAACAACTCTCTGACATGAATCACAGCTCTATGCCACACATTTCTATCTGCATTGCTCTGCAGTCAGCCCCATTGAATAAACTGCTGGTGACAGATTGTTTACACCAGCGTGTGCACAGGCAAAGCTCCATTGCCTTGCGGGCTGCAGTGTTCAGTATTCTGTTGTAGGTCCCTATACCTTTAAATACAGACTCATTTCGATTTGATTTATGGCAGAAAGATCACAAACTAGCAGGACTAGCGAGCCATGTGGAACCCCAGGGCCTGTATTCAGTACTGTGAAATATTTAGAACATTGCAGGTAGAATGTATAGCGCTGACATCATCATTCCCTATTGTACAGAATCATATTGTAGCATAACATTCCTCCTGAACAGGCCCCTTAGCTTGAGAATACATACCCGTGTGCAGGTCACACAGGGGTCAAGCAGTGTTTTTACAACCCCATCACTGGCCAGTCTGACAACTGATAAGGAGGAAACTGTTCAAGAGACTGCTCACATTCCAAAACTGTGGACCAGCAAGACCTCTGATGCACCATGATTGATTCCCTTTTTCTCAAAAAATAACATTCCAGCCTCCTAGGACACAGGTTGGCATTTATTGGGATGACTCATGTACTGGAGGCAGCTCTGCAGGGTAGTCACTAGCTGGCGCAGCCATAAAATCAGATTTTAAACCTAACCTAAACCATACTGCTAACCTTATCACTAACCCTAAATTAAGACCAACAAGCACATTTTTGTTTTCATGAATTTTGACTGTGCCACTGGCCCTTCTAGTGGAAATTGCTCAGCTCTGCCTCCAGGACAAGATTCATCGCAATAAACGCCAACCTACTCATGACAGGTTCATTCAAGGATACAATTTGTAAAGCAACATACATTATTCAGCATTCTAGACAAAAGGCACAGTTAGTCTCAACTTAACTCTAGGACTTACCTCTCGACCCCCTAAAGATCTGTATAGGTATACAGTCAATGGAAAGTATACTGGAATGTACATTATAGGGGGAGTAACCTGTTCTTCTGTGGTTTCCATTATATTGCTTACATTAAGATCTCTGGGGAGAATCCAGAAGTACCTGTTGTAAGGGCTAGGTGGGGTTGACCATGGATGTACAGAGAGATCAGCAAACACTGTTTGAGATTTACAAAAATGTGCAAGTTATTGTAAGGGAATGATTGGTGACAAGCTGAAAGTTTGCCATTTACTCTGTAGATTTATAGCTTATAGAAAAGCACTCCTTCACAGCTCTCCTTCCAGTGTCTGAGGGAGGGCTTCACTCACGTTGACTTTCTGCAGAAGCATCTCTCCTCCCACTACGGGCATCTCAGGCTCAACTATCTGACTCAACTGCTGTGTCACAACTCCTAGGTCCTCCTCCACAGCGCTGAGGTTAGCGAACGTCTGCCGTAGCTCTGCGATGTCCTCCTCCCTCTTGGTCAGATCCTCGGCCAGACGGCCGATCCTCAGGGTCAGCTCATCCACCTGCGGAGCCAGTGCCCCGAAGTCCCGCTTGATGGCCGCCACCTTGGGCTTGAGGTCGCCGGCAAAGGTCACCGTGCGGACCAATCGGGCACGGCCGCTTTCCAGCTCCCTCAGGCGCTCCGAGATCTGCTGGTCGTTGGCGAACAGCTCAGGTAGGCGGCGTTTGAGCTGCTCCAGGGCTTGGGCGTTGCGCTCCGTGGCGCCCTTGAGGCCCTGGATGCGGTCGATGCTGCCGGCCAGCAGGTCGCCGATCCGTTTTACCATGCTGCGTTCGGCCTGGGCGGCCCTCTCCTCCAGCTCCCGTACCTTCTCCAGGAGAGACTCCACCTCCGACTGGAGCCCATCCATCCGACGCACGTCTGTCCGCACCGACGCCACCTAGGAGATGGAGGAAGATGATTCATGGGCAAAGCTTTACATGAACTGTCTTTCTATTCTAATGCCACGGTTCTGTTCAACAAGTTGCCTCTGGTTTTGAGAGACTTCAACCTTTACGTACTTGGAATATACATTTCTTGGTATTATTACTGTACTATGTAACTACTTTAAAACAGACTATTGCCAGTTTATTACAATACAGTGATTGTTTCAGGAATCTTATCTGCAGTTCCTGTGTAATTGCCTGAGTTATTACATCCTGGTTACCAAAGTAGTTAGAGCATCTAGATGGCTTAAATCAGCTTAAAAAAGAAGAAAGCACAGTAAAGCTGAGGCTGCTGCCAAACCTTAGTGTTGACATCCTTAGTGATGGCAGAGGTGCGTCCCTCGATTTGTCCCACAGCCTCGGTCAGTGCTGCCACGCTGTCCTGGAGCAGGCCGCGTTTCTCCGTTAGGCCGGACGCCCAGTCCTTCAGCTGGCTTACATCCCGCTCCAGGGCCTCTAAGTGGGGCAGGAGACCACCAGGCTGCCTCTCTAGATGCTCCAACAGACTCTGGACACCCTCGCACTGTGCCAGGAAACAGGTGGAAAGACAGAACAGGGTGGCCGTTTTAGAAAAAGAAAAGACTGAGCAGCTTTGAAAAACATGCAGGGAGACTGTCCATAAGTTACACAGAAAGCTGATGTTGGGGAAAATAAATAGCACATAAATGGGTAACAACACTAAGACATCTGAGACTGATTTTAATTTACTAGAGATGCAAGATAGGAGAGAGAAGACATTTTTTTACAATAAATTTAACCAACATTTGAGAAACACTGATAATAAGGTACTTTTATTAAAAATGGAATACTGGAATAACTGGCATAAACTCATTTGAATATAAAATGTGTATAAAACAAAATGTATACAAACTCAACATTTGAGTACCTGTCACAATTGTTCTCCTTTCAGACACTGACAAGGCAAAAATAATATCCTACAAATTACAGGAGCAGTGTTTGGGTGCAGACGCTACATTCAGTTGCTGATTTTCAGCAGCCAGCGCAGATAACATTGATCAGTGCCCATATGAGATAGTAGTATGTTTGTGAGACAAGAACTTCAAACCTATTGATGAAACGCATTGCTAAACTTTAGCAATAGCAAGTTAAAATGCACAAATCACACAACGTAGCAATGGTTTAGCTATGTGAGGATTTAAAAGCAGTTTTAAAACAAATGGAATGACAGGACCACTCCTTTAAAAATCACATCACACAGTGAGTTCATCATTATGCACCGGCTCGGGTGGCTCATCAAGCTCTGGGTCCTTGACCTTTCACCCCTCCCTCATCTGACGTCCCAGAATTATCCTGGTTGTCCTGTTGTTCCTCCCCCCCCTGCTGAGCTGTCCCAGCGTCTCCTTGACAACGGCCAACTCATTCCTCATCTTGAGGATGCTGTTGTGGGCCTGGAGGGCGTCCAGAGCCTGCTTGATGTCCAGGATCTCCGTCAGGGCTTTAAGCATGCTGTCCTCCGTACCAAACACCTGCAGAGTGAGCTCCTCCAGCCTACGCTCCGCCGCCCCCAAGTCCCCCCCCAGCCTCAGAATGGATCGCACTGCCTCCTCCACAGCCGGGAGGTGAGCCTCGCACTGCTGGGCCCGAAGGATGTGCTCCTCTAGCTGGGTGACTAACTCGGTATCTACTCGGAGCAGGCTCCGGACTTGGTCCTCCAGTTTGTGGAGCTGCTTGGTGTTCCAGTCCAGCTGGTCCTGGGCCCGCTTGGCATCCTCGTCCTCGGTGCGGCCCAGAGCGCGTGTGTTCCGCCGGGGTGCTGTCCTCCAGCTCCTCCAGCCTCTCGTCTAGCGCCCGGGCCCTCTGCTCGGCCTCGTTCACCCGGTCTGTGGCGCCGGCGTGCGCCTCACGCGACTCTGCCTTCAGAGAGCCCAGGTCAGAGGTCACCGAGGCCAGGCCCGTCTGCCACGTCTCAGTCACGTTCAGGAAGCGGGCGTTGACTGTCTGGAGATCGTGAGAGGCGGCGTTCTCATCGTCCTGCATCACCATGACGACGGCATGGAGCGAGGAGAGGTCACGTTCGAGGCGCGTCGCCAGTGAGAAGGTGGAGAGAGCCCCCTGCAGGTCGTCCTCGGAGGCGGCGAGCTGCAGCCACAACACAAAACAGGGAGGGCTGTTTCTGGGGGGGCTCTGGGATCCTCAGTATTCTCTCTCACGCTCACACATACAAGTACAAATCCATGCAATTACATGCACACATTCAGTCATAAGATGTGTATAGCAATTCTAAGGAAGCCAATTTGATTTGATCACAGAATTCAATTCAACTGGATAGGCTATACAATCCAAGAACAACTGCAGCAATAAAGCACATGAATAATGCAGGCACTAAATAATAAGGGGGAGGGGCCTACATTATGTGACAAGCAAGACAATGACAGTACCAATACACACAACAACATAAACACATAACAAAACATATACGTCTCTGCATAATGTTTTTGTGTCCTGTTCTTCACAGGAGAGATGGATAGACAGTTCCAATAGAAACAAAACATACCTTCTTGGACACCTTGATGACTTCCTCCTCCATTTCAAGGAGACTTGCAGTCTTTCTAGACAGTAGTTTGTACTTTTCTTCCATGTCGAAGAATCTTGCATTCTGCTGCAATACCACCCTGTAATGTAAGGGGGAAAATAACGTCAAACATAAAATGATTAATTTCCTCTGGTTTGGCCGAGATGAAAGTAAATAGGAATTATCCATAAGCACACGGGCCTTTATAAGTAATTGTTTGGCAAATGAATAGGCTTACTTTTACTTACCATGTAAGCACTATGCAAACTATCAGTGACAGTAAACAAGTTATCGTTTTCACATCCACGGAGGACGGCGAAGAGCTTTTACGTTTAGCCAAGCTATTTCCTTCGGTAACTTTTGCTTTTTTTGCTTCATCTTCGTAAGTGTACTTTGATGTTTCAACCGGTTCGTCATTTTGTTTCTGGGCCGTGGTCTTCTTCCTTTGCTTCACTTCATTACTTGGCATTTTTGTAGCCTGCAACGTTTCGGCTTGCAGATTCCTTTTGCCTACTAGGCCTACTTGAAAATGAGTTGATTCAAAGTAGCGGCTGCGACTGCAAGCGACAACAGCCCGCAGCTCTAGAAGTTTCGCAGCAGACTTGCGCAAGAAACTCCATCCAAATTCAAGTTAAATGCATTAGTTCAAATGTGAATATAATTTAGAATATTTAGGTATTTCAGATAATCAAATAAACCTTAAATAAAAGTACTCTACTTGCCAATGCATAGAAGCAAGTCTACATATCCCGTAAAGGATTCGACCACTTGAACGCTCCTTGGAATTTGGGAAAAAGAACAAAATGCGTCAGCCAGCCACGTAGACGGCTGACGCCTGAAAATATTACAACGTGCCGCCCGCTATATGATGAGTAGGCCCAGGCCCTCTGATTTCAACGTTCCCCAATAGACCGTTTGAGGAAACACAAAAAACGGTGAGATATTTAAAGTTTGTAAACGCTAATTAGTAATAATGAGAATAAATGAGGATGACACAGAAACATCTCAAATAGAGTAGAGTACAGTTATGAGCGCACTTCATTCATGCAACGGAACAAAAATCAGTGGTGGAAAAAGTACTCAATTATCATACTTGAGTAAAAGTAAAGATACATTAATAGAAAATGACTCAAGTAAAAGTGAAAGTCACCCAGTAAAATACTACTTGAGTAAAAGTCTAAAGGTATTTGGTTTAAAATATACCTAAGTATCAAAAGTAAATGTAATTGCTAAAAATTGTTAAAAGTAAAAGTATGAATCATTTCTTATTCCTTATATCAAGGCAACCAGACGGCACAATTCTCTTGTTTTTATTTATTTATGGATAGCCAGGGACACACTCCAACACTTAGACATCATTTAAAAATAAAGCATTTGTGTTTAGTAAGTCCGTCAGATCAGAGGCAGTATGGATGACCAGGGATGTTTTCTTGATAAGTGTGTGAATTTGACCCTTTTCCTGTGCTGCTAAGCATTGAAAATGTAACGAGTACTTTTGGGTGTCAGGGAAAATGTATGGAGTAAAAAGTACACCATTTTCTTTAGGAATGTAGTGAAGTAAAAGTAAAAGTTGTCAAAAATATAAATAGTAAAGTACAGATATTCAAAAAAACGACTTAAGTAGTACTTTAAAGTATTTTCACTTAAGTACTTTACACCACTGCAAAAAATACACACAGAAAGGAGGGCAGCCTAACATTTAGTTAATTTGTCATTGAGCAAATTACATTTCACCAATTTACATACAGTGCCTTTACATAAGTATTCACACCCCTTGACCTTTTCCACATTTTATTGTGTTTATTGTGTTTATTGTGTATTGTGTCCCACCTCAACAACAGCCCCTTCACATTACACTCCATGCAGTTTGGCTTCAGAGCGAAACACTCCACAGAAACAGCCAACTGCTTTCTTCTGGAAAATGTGAAGTCCAAGATGGACAAAGGGGGCATTGTTGGGGCTGTGTTTCTGGACCTAAGGAAGGCTTTTGATACTGTTAACCATGAGGTTCTCATCACAAAATTGTCCAAGTTCAACTTTTCCCCCGATGCCTTGAGGTGGATGAAATCATACCTTGAAGGCAGAACTCAGTGTGTCAGAGTGAGCAATGAGCTGTCGCCCACTCTTAGCTATGATGTGGGTGTGCCCCAAGGGTCAATACTGGGGCCCCTCCTGTTCAGCCTGTACATTAATGATCTGCCTTCTGTCTGTACTGGGTCTGAAGTTCAAATGTATGCAGATGACACAGTGATATATGTGCATGCAAAGAGCAAACAACAAGCTGCACAAGAACTCACTACTGTAATGGTCCAGGTTACAAAGTGGCTCAGTGACTCGTGTTTGCATCTCAATGTGAAAAAACTGTCTGCATGTTCTTCACAAAGAGGACAACAGATTCTACTGAGCCAGATGTCTATGTGTCAGGGGAAAAGCTCCAGGTGGTATCTGATTTCAAGTACCTTGGCATCATACTTGATTCCAACCTCTCTTTTAAAAAGCAGGTGAAAAAGGTAATTCAAATAACCAAATTCAACCTATCTAATTTCCGATTTATAAGAAATTGTTTGACTACAGGAAGCCTGTACAGAATAAAAATATTCCAAAACATACATCCTGTTTGTAACAAAACACTAAAGTAATACTGCTAAAAATGTGGCAAAGTTGCTTTTATTCCTGGGTACCACTCTGTCAAGCATAGTGGTGGCTGCATCATGTTATGGTTATGCTTGTAATCGTTAAGGACTGCTGAGTTTTTTGGGATGAAAAATAAACGGAATGGAGCTAAGCACAGGCAAAATCCTAGAGCAAAACGTGTTTGTCTGCTTTCCACCAGACACTGGGAGATGAGTTGCTAACCAAGAAGACAGTGAATGTTCCTGAGTGGCCAAGTTACAGTTGACTTAAATCTGCTCTAAAATCTATGGCAATACCTGAAAATGGTTGCCTAGCAATGATCAACAACCAATTTGACAGAGCTTGAAGAATTTTGAAAAGAATAATGGGCAAATGTTGCACAATCCAGGTGTGGAAAGATCCAGGTGTGGAAAGCTCTTAGACATGTATCCAGAAAGACTCACAGCTGTTATTGCTGCTAAAGGTGATTCTAACATGTATTGACTCAGGGGGTTGAATACCTATTTTATGAAGATTCCCGAGTGGCACAGCGGTCTAAGGCACTGCATCTCAGTGCAAGAGGCGCCACTACAGTCCCTGGTTTGAATCCAGGCTGTATCACATCCGGCCGTGATTGGGAGTCCCATAGGGCGGTGCACAATTGGCCCAGCATTGTCAGGGTTTGGCCAGAGTAGGCCGTCATTGTAAATAAGAATTTGTTCTTAACTGACTTGCCTAGTTAAATAAATGTAAAAAAATATATAAACATTTTACAAATGTTACATTTTTTCTTTCACTTTTACAGTACAGAGTATTTTGTATAGATCGTTGACAAAAAATGACAAGTAAATCAATTTTTCCAAATGTGGAAAAAGTCAAGGGGTGTGAATACTTTCTGAAGGCACTGTAGTTTTAAAGTGCCCAATATCAATAATTGATTATCAATAGCGTTTCTATATTTTCCTTACAATAATCCTAAATGATGCAACAAAGGCATAGTCTACCCGTATACAAGGTAATGTGGAAATTTTACACATAGCTAAGGGCCATGCAGGGGAGTCCTTAATGATTTGGAGGCCCCAGGCAGAGACCAGTCTGAGGTCCCCTCCCATGTCTATTTAACACAATCATGCTGATAGAAGAGCTGTTTGGAGCTGGCTCAATATTGACCAATACCAATCTTTTTTTTGTAATTGTAGGCCTTTGTAACATTCTAGTCAACATTTAACATTTTCAGAAAATGTTGCAGTTTCAAGCTTATTTACTGCAATTCTACACATTTTCCAATAAGACGAAGATAACTATTTGCATTTTTAAAGCTAATTTCATGCAATTTTACAAAATTTGCTATGGGATGGGAGAGAAAATGTTGCCATTTTAAAGCTAATTTCCTGCAATTCTACACATTTTGCCATGACTTATGCCATGCTCATACAACATATTGTAAGAGTGAACAACAAAATCAATGGGGGCACCCTGGTGGTCAGGGCCCCTGGGCACGTGATCCGTGTGCTCGGTTGGAAATTCAGCCATGATTAGGTTATTAGGTTTAGATAGCTGGCTAGACTAACTTAACTAGAAATGCATTTTTTTTTTTTTGTTGCTAACATTGAGTGACTCTCAGGCTGCGTTGAGGCAGGCAGCTCAATTATATATTTTTCCACTAATTGGTCTTTTGACCAATCACATCAGATCTTTTCACATCAGATCTTTTTCAGCTGATCTGATTGGTCAAAAGACCAAGTAATGTAAAATATCAGGATTGGGCTGCCTGTGTAAATCCAGACACAGTGACTGACATAACTGATGATGCACCGTGTGTATTCCTATTCTAACTCATAACAGTAAGTTGAGACCTGCCTGATTGACTAAATTCTATATTTCTTGGGGTGGGGGACTCCCTAACGGATCCAAGGCCCTAAGCAGCGGCTTATGTTGCTTAGTGGTAGGGCCGGCCCTATAGTAGAACAGATAAAAATGCAACAAAGTATATATGTTCATAAGGCTAAGAAAATGTCAAATTACTTGCGTCAAAAGTGAGTGAAATGCATCAGAAAGGTATTGGAAAGTTCAGTAAAACATCAGGGAAGATAATCAGGACATAAGTGTGTACAACCATAATGCATGATAACAAAAATGTATTTTGAATACCATTGATATAAACATTTTTAAATATCAAAACCAAAAGGCCTGGACAGATTAAATAAGCTGCGGAAATAAGTGTTCTTCAAACATCTACCTCAGAGGATGTTTCGACATAACTCCAATGTAGAGAATACGTCCTTTATTCAAATAGCTGCTTTACACACACACACACACACACACACACACACACGAGTGAGTGAAATGCATCAGAAAGGTATTGGAAAGTTCGGTAAAACATCAGAGAATCAGGAAATAATTGTGTGTAGAATAAAAATATCTGCATTGTTTTCAATTGCGGTTTTGTCGCCGTCCCTTCTAACGTGTCCTGCGCGGCTTGTGAGCGTTGTAGAGCTGTAACAGGAGACATGTACGTGTTCCTGAGAGTCTTGGCTTTCAGGCACAGGTTATAATAATAGCTTATAGCCCCATCTTCTCAGAAGCTAGAGCCAAATTCGCAGGATAAAAATGCTCAGTTCGTCACTACCGCTAAATTGCGCACATTGGAGGTTTCTCACGAGCAGAAAGGAAAGATAATTCTGTTTAATAATACATAACAGAAATTATGACAAGTTTACAAGGCCCCTGATGATGTGAGGCCCCAGGTAACTGTCGGAGTTGCCTAATGGTAAGTCTGTCACTGGGGACATGCAAGTGCAGTATATTTTTTATTCTAAAGCAAAGTTTCTTATACACAGCAGCAAACAATGATACACACCTTGATTACACAAATATAATGGATCTCTAAAGAGCTCAAAGACATTCAGAATCTGATGCAAAGGTTCAGGTGCTGTACTATACATGTACATTCAAGCAACACATTTTTTTTATCTTGCAGGTTCAAAAAAAAATACACAAAAAGTAACTAGATCTTCCCCTAATTTACATTTTTAGGGCATGTGCACATGTATCCTAATTCTTTGGATTACAGTAGAAAGAGATTGAACAAAAGCCCTGGTTGGTCACTGAATTACACACTACACAAAATCCAGATTCAAATGGGTAACTTTACATCTTAATTAAATATATTTCACCTCAGTGTTAAATCTCAACGAGTTCGAATAGGATCAAAGGATCAAAATGAGAAAAATATGGTGCATAAAATGGTCAGGGAGTTAGGTAGGTGATACTAGGTAGCCAGAAATACCTCTAGCAACATTAAGTTAAAGACTTCTAGCAAATCCCCTCAAAATAACAACCACACTATGCATAAACTCCCAAAATATAACCCACATATACCCAGAGTGTGAAAATATACTTTAAACACCCTAAATATTCTCTGCAAGGTACACAGTTCAGAGGTAATTTACAATGTATCTGCTCGGCAAAGGGTTAGAGGTTACCCTTCACAACTGTTGTTGAAATGAGTCAGGCCCTAGGAAGGGCAGCCAATGGGTCCTTGATCACATTGAGGGCCACGTCCCATTTCTTTGGCATTAGTTCCTTTCCTCTTTTCCTTCATAGCCACAGAACAGTAAAATAATTGGATGGGTGTCCTGTGTTCCTCTCACAGAGGAATGCAGTCACAGAAAATAGTATAGGTTATTTGCCTGCGTTTAGACTTTTTTCTTTTCACGTTAGATCTTTTTAAGAGCTGACTTGATTGGTCAAAAGACCTGTTAGTGAGAAGAAGAAAAAAGATCTGAACTGTGCTGCCTGTCTAAACGCAGCCTTTGAGAGTACTGGGACAGAACATTAAGATACTACTCCCTTCATTCATCTGAACTGATAGCCAATAGTAATTTGGAGAATATGTTTGGCTGCTGAGGCAGACCAGATCACGCTACACTGTACAGGACCGTATCCTACCAGTGTGTCTATATACACACACCAAAATAATATCGCTGTGAGTATTTGGTCCTTCAGTCAAGTGACATGAGTGACGGACATAAGTACACTTCCAAGACTAAGGGCACTTTCAAACCAATGCAAACAATGCTTCAAAAGCACAGCAGAACCTTTTTTTTTTTTTTTTTCCAGAGAGCAGTGTACAGGTGGATCGAAGTGAATGAAATGGCGGATTTACACTGTCCAACAGATGAGACGGGGACATTTTTTTGCACCCCATCCTGACTAGAGGTCTGTCAACTGATGTAAAGCATAATGTTTCTCCCACCTCAAATGTTGTCCACTTCACCATACCTTCAAACACACATTCAGTGACTCAGCACACGCACAATGCGTTGCAGGCATTTTGGTTTGAAGGCACCCTAAAATTTAAGACATGTATACTACATGGCAACATCTCTCTGCATTTGGCAGGTAATTAAAACAATGCCCATCAGATTAATTAACTAAATGATTTACATACTGCATGTAGAAAAATACATGCTATCACACTACCAGAAGATTCTTCATTGCAAATAGCTACATAAAAACCAAGGTGACCAAGATGACATGATTCAATAACAAGTGCACAGGGGAAAAGGAACCCAAAACCTAAGTTACCCTCAATTAGAACCATAACGAATGATAACAAAAATGTATTTTGAATACCATTGATAAACATCTTTAAATATCAAAAACCAAAAGGCCTGGACAGATTAAATAATAAGCTGCGGAAATAAGTGTTCTTCATACATCTACCTCATAGAGGATGTTGTTTCGACATAACTCCAATGTAGATAATACATCCTTTATTCAAATAGCTGCTATATACACATATATAGCTACAGCCTATGTTCTGGCCTACACAATGTTACTAATTCTCTCTCTCCACCCATCTCTCTCCCTCTCCTGCACGGCTGAACTTGTCCATCGCTCGTAAGGATGTTTACCGACTCCAATACCCAGGGGACCGAACAGGTTGTGTGTGTCATAACACAGGTACACACACTGGACTCACGCACTGTAGTGGTCCTGAAACAAAAGATACAACGCATAAGAACCTACCGCCAGTTGTCTGAGGAGTGTTGACGCTGCATAATTAGGTAACCTTTAAATTAAAAGTTTCCCTTATACACAATGTACTTTGGTAACTAGTATGTTGTATCTAGCATGCCTTTGACCAAATAGTAACTGATATTGTTGTTACTGTGCACATACATAGTAATTCAAATCAAGAAACTGGATTTTCAATTGGAATAATGATCTAGAAAGGGCAAGTTCTTTTGTGTTGAAATTTCCTTACGGCGTATAGTCACCATAACACATTCACTTCAGTATGTGGCCCATGTGGGAGTCAATCTGCTGCTAGCACCAAGCTCCAACCAACAGGGCCATTTGAACCACAAACCTGAAGGGACGTGACTACTCCGCTGGCCATGACGGACAGCCTCCCGGCCGCAGAGCGGACCCCCAGCTTCAGCTGGGACATGTCTGGAGCACTGGGCAGCATGTTGGTCAGACGATATGAGCTGGCTGCATGGGGACCGAAGAGAGAGATGGTTAGTAACATTCGTGGTGGTGGCAGTTGCTTTATAACAATCGTTCCTCTGATGTTTAAATTGTGGAGGTGGACACATGCAGTGCCTGGATTAATAAAGCCTCTCAGACTAGGAGTGCTGATCTAGGATCAGATCCCCCGTCTAATTAAATATGATCTGAAAGGCAATCCTACTCAGATGCTTTGTGAATATGGGCCCTGGTGTTCACTTGATTTAGTGATATGAAATGGTGAAATTGTATACTTGAAAGTGTGATATACAGTGCACTCAAAGTTTTCAGACACCTTGACTTTTTCCACATTTTGTTACGTTACAGCCTTATTCTAAAATTGATTTAAAAAAAAAACATCCTCAATCTACAGGATTTTCAAAATGTTTGCAAATGTATTAAAAATAAAAACAGAAATACCTGATTTACATAACTATTCAGACTATGGAGACACAAAATTGAGCTCAGGTGCATCCTGTTGTTTTCATTGATCACCCTTAAGATGTTTCTACAACTTGGAATACAGCAGAGGTAAATTCTATTGATTGGCCATGATTTGGAAAGGCACACCTGTCTACAGTCGTGGCCAGAAATATTGGCACCCTTGCACTTTTTTTTCAAGTAACTCAAGAAATTAAACACTTAATATTACAGAACATTTGTTTTTGATTCAGAACTTAATATATCCATTTAAAATGTAGGAAATGGCATTGACAAAATGATTGACACCCTAGACTTAATATTTGGTAGCACAGCCTTTGGTCAAAATAACTGCCTTCTCCTAACTGCTGTTTTCAGATCTCTCCACAAGTTTTCAATGGGATTTAGATCTGGACTCATTGCGGACCACTTCAGAACAGTCCAGCGTTGTCTTGAACCATTCCTGGGTGCTTTTTGAAGTGTGTTTGGGGTCCTTGTCCTGCTGGAAGACTCATGATCTTCAACGGAGACCCAGCTTTCTGACACTGGGTCTGACATCGCGCTCCAAAATACCTCGGTATTCACCTGATTTCATGATGCCATGTACATGTTCAAGGCACCCAGTGCAAGAGGCAGCAAAGCAACCCAAAAACATTACTGAACCTCCATGTTTGACTGTAGGGAAGATGTTCTTTTCTTTGAAAGCTTCATTTTGCTTTCTGTAAACAGAGATGGTGTGCTTTACCAAAAAGCTCTAATTTAGTCTCATCTGTCCACAGGACATTCTCCCAGAAGGATTTTGGCATGTTCAGGTCTTTCTCGCAGCAGGGGGGTCCTCCTACCATATAACCCCCTTTCATTGAGTTGGCGAAGGATGGTGCGAGTTGAAACTGTCGTACCTTGTGTCTGAAGGTCAGCTTGAATCTGTGGGACAGTTGACCGAGGTGCTTTCTCCACAATTCGAACAAGAATTGATTTTGTTTTGTTCAACTGCACACCCGAAGACATACATATACACTACCATTCAAAAGTTTGGGGTCACATAGAAATTCCCTTGTTTTTGAAAGAAAAGCACATTTCTTAAAATAACATCAAATTGATCAGAAATACAGTGAAGACATTGTTAATGTTGTAAATGACTATTGTAGCTGGAAACGGCAGATTTTTTATGGAATATCTACATAGGTGTACTGAGGCCCATTATCAGCAACCATCACTCCTTTTGCAATCATGTTAGCACAGCTGAAAACTGTTGTGCTGATGAAAGAAGAAATTAAGACTAGTTGAGTATCTGAAGTATCAGCATTTATGGGTTCGATTACAGGCTCAAAATGGCCAGAAACAAAGAACATTCTTCTGAAACTCGTCAGTCTATTCTTGTTCTGAGAAATGAATAGAAAGAGGAGTGGGAGGCCCCGGTGCACAACTGAGCAAGAGGACAAGTACATTAGAGTGTCTAGTTTGAGAAACAGACGCCTCACAAGTCCTCAACTGTCAGCTTCATTAAATAGTACCCACAAAATACCTGTCTCAATGTCAACAGTGAAGAGGCAACTCCGGGATGCTGGCCTTCTAGGCAGAGTTCCTCTGCCAGTGTCTTTGTTCTTTTGCCCATCTTAATATTTTATTTTTATTGGCCAGTCTGAGATATGGCTTTTTCTTTGCAACTTTGCCTAGAAGGCCAGCATCCTGGAGTTGCCTCTTCACTGTTGACATTGAGACAGGTATTTTGCAGGTACTATTTAATGAAGCTGCCAGTTGAGGACTTGGTTTTTGCTCTGACATGCACTGTCAAATGTGGGACCATATATATCATGAGGTCGAAGGAATTGTCCGTAAAGCTCCAAGACAGGATTGTGTCGAGGCACAGATCTGGGAAAGGGTACCCAAACATTTCTGCAGCATTGAAGGTCCCCAAAAACAGTGGCCTCCATCATTCTTAAAAATGGAAGACTTTCGGAACCACCAAGACTCTTCCGATGTTCACTCTGACAGAGATACAGAGTTCCTTTGTAGAGATGGGAGAACCTTCCAGAAGGACAACCATCTCTGCAGCACTACACCAAAACCAGGCCTTTATGGTAGAGTGGCCAGACCAAAGCCACTCCTCAGTACATGACAGCCCACTTGAAGTTTTCCAAAAGGCACCTAAAGGACTCTAAGACCATGAAAAACAAGATTCTATGGTCTGATGAAACCAAGATTGAACTCTTTGGCCTGAATGCCAATAGTCACATCTGGAGGAAACCTGGCACCATCCCTACGGTGAAGCATGGTGGTGGCAGCATCATGCTGTGGGGATGTTTTTCAGCGGCAGTAACTGGGAGACTAGTCAGGGTGAGGCAAAGATGAACTGAGTACAGAGAGATCCTTGATGAAAACCTGCACCAGAGTGCTAAAGGACCTCAGACTGGGGCGAAGGTATACCTTCCAACAGGACAACAACCCTAAGCACACAGCCAAGACAACGCAGGAGTGGCTTTGGGGCAAGTTTCTGAACGTCCTTGAGTGGCCCAGCCAGAACCCGGACTTGAACATCTCTGGAGAGACCTGAAAATAGCTGTGCAGCGACGCTCCTCGTCCAACCTTTCAGAGCTTGAGAGGATCTGCAAAGGGGAGAAACTCCCCAAATACAGGTGTGCCAAGCTTGTAGTGTCAAACCCAAGAAGACTCAATGCTGTAATCGCTGCCAAAGGTGCTTCAACAAAGTACTGAATAAAGGGTCTGAATACTTATGTAAATGTGATATTTCCATTTTTAATACAATTTGCTAAAATTTCTAAAAGCCTGTTTTTGCTTTGTCATTATGGGGTATTGTGCATAGACTGATGAGGGGGAAAAACAATTGAATTCCATTTTAGAATATGGCTGTAAAGTAACAAAATGTGGAAAAATACAAGGGGTCTGAATACTTAACCATTCATACAATGCATTTGGGAAAGTGTACACTTGTTGGCTTCCCTACCCGTCTGTTTCTTTGGATCATCAAACAGGTCAGCTGAGCTGATGGAGTTGCTTCCAGAGAACCTCTCCAGGCGAGTCTTCGCCTCATACTGCATGGAAACAACCACATGAATACTTTAGTATCAAGTATGTAATTTGAAGTATAAAACAATGAACATACTACACATAAGGGTATTAATGTAACAGGGATTCTCAGGTTGATAAAAAGGACAGCAGTTGTAGATAATAATCAATCAAAAAGCAATGATGCAACAAGGAGACACGTCCAGAACGGAAGCAGAGAAAATGTCTAACAGCCTTCTCTGAGAAAGAACTTATATATGAATTCCAAAGCACCAAATGAATTGTAAACACCAGCCTGAAAGGCTTTTAGGATGTCACAGCCTAGCATAAAACTAACCATAACAGTCAACACTGGCAGACATTTGATACGGGCAGTCAAACATAAACAAGGTAGGCACATCAGTGCTTAGATACAACAATTATAGAACACCTACTCATTCAAGGGTTTTTCTTTGTTTCTAGTAATTTTCTACATTGTAGAATAATAGCGGACACCAAAACTATTAACATAAGGAATCATGGAGTAACCAAAAAAGTATTAAACAAATCAAAATATATTTTAGATTTGAGATTCTTCAAAGTAACCACCCTTTGCCTTGATGACAGCTTTCACACTTGGCATTCTCTCAACCAGCTTCACCTGGAATGCTTTTCCAACAGTCTTGAAGGAGTTCCCACATATGCTGAGCACTTGTTGGCTGTTTTTCCTTCAGTCTGCGGTCCAACTCATCCCAAACCATCTCAATTGGGTTGAGGTCAGGTGATTGTGGAGGCCAGGTCATCTGATGCAGCACTCCATCACTCTCCTTCTTGGTCAAATAGCCCCTACAGAGCCTGGAGGTGTGTTGGGTCATTGTCCTGTTGAAAAACAAATGATAGTCCCACTAAGCCCAAACCAGATGGGATGGCGTATCGCTGCAGAATGCTGTGGTAGCCATGCTGGTTAAGTGTACCTTGAATTCTAAATAAAATCACAGACCGTGTCACCAGCAAAGCACCCCCACAATATCACACCTCCATGCTTCACGGTGGGAACCACACATGCAGAGATCATCCGTTCACCTACTTTGCATCTCACAAAGACACGGTGGTTGGAACCAGAAATCTCAAATTTGGAATCAGACTAAATGGAGAGATTTCCACCGGTCTAATGTCCATTGCTCGTTTTCTTTGCCCAAGCAAGTCTCTTATTATTGGTGTCCTTTAGTAGTGGTTTCTTTGCAGCAATTCGACCATGAAGGCCTGAACAGTTGACGTTGAGATGTGTGTTACTTGAACTCTGTGAAGCATTTATTTGGGCTGCAATCTGAGGCTGTTAACCTCTCTGGGATAGGGTCTAGTTTCCTGGATTTCCGCCTGTCTGATGTGCCCAAAGTAAACTGCCTGTTTCTCAGGCCCAGAAGCATATAATTGGATACAAAACACTTAAAAGTTTCTAAAACGGTTAGAATAATGTCTGAGTATAACAGAATTGATATGGCAGGCAAAAATCTGAAGAAAATCAAACCAAATTTATTTTGGAGCTCCCAGGCTCTTCCAATGCGAACCTATTGCTCATATGTATTTCCGTCTCCCAGATAGCAGTACCTATGGCTTCCACTAGATGCAAACAGTCTTTATACAAGGTTTCAGGCTTGTTTTTGGAAAAATGAACAAGTAATTGTAGTTTTTCTGAAGAGAGCTCCATAAGAAAAGTAGTGTTTTGGCACGCGTGAATGAGGGCGCACTCTTCGTTATTTTCCTTTCCTATTGAACATACTACTTTCCATATGAAATATTATAGTTTATTTAGATATTAGAGTACCTGAGGATTAATTAGAAACGTTGTTTGACTTGTTTGGACGAAGTTTACCGGTAGCTTTTTGGATTCCTTTGTCTGCATGTTAAAAATCAATGACACCAACTAAACTTACTTTTTGGGATATAAAGAAGGACTTTATCGAACAAAACAACCATTCATTGTGTAGCTGGGACCCTTAGGAAAGTTATTTATTTTATTGCCATTTGTGATTTTGTGACACCTGTGCAGGTTGAAAAATATGTTGATGTGGGGCGCTGTCCTCAGACAACCGCATGCTTTCACCGTAAAGCCTACTGTAAATCGGACAACAAGGTTCGATTAACAAGATTCTAAGCTTTTGAATGACGATGTAAGATTTTCATGAATTTTTAATATTACGACTTATTTGAATTGCACGCCCTCCAATTTCACCGGATGTTGTCGACTTTGGTCCCGCTAGTGGGACACCTAGCCCTATTAACTCTTATAAACCTATCCTCTGCAGCAGAGGTAACTGGGTATTCCTTTCCTATGGAGGTCCTCATGAGAGCCAGTTCCATCATAGCGCTTGATGGTTTTTGCAACTGCACTTGAAGAAACTTTCAAAGTGCTTTAAATTTTCCACATTGACTGACCTTCATGTCTTAAAGTAATGATGGACTGTCATTTTTCTTTGCTTATTTGAGCTGTTCTTGCCAGAATATGGACTTGGTCTTTTACTAAATAGGGCTATCTTCTGTATACCACCCCTACCTTGTCACAACACAACTGATTAGCTCAAACGCATTAAGGAAAGAAATTCCACAAATGTACTTTTAACAAGGCACACCTGTTAATTTAAAACGCATTCAAGGTAACTATCTCATGAAGCTGGTTGAGAGCCAAGCGTGTGCAAAGCCGTCTTCAAGGCAAAGGGTGGCTACTTTGAAGAACCTCAAATATAAAATATATTTTGATTTGACACTTTTTTAGTTACTACATGATTCCATGTGTTATTTCATAGTTTAGATGTCTTCACTATTATTCTACAATGTAGAAAACTGTAAAAATAAAAACCCTGGAATGAGTAGTTGTGTCCAACCTTTTGACTGGTATTGTATGTGTGTGTCCCGTGACAGTGTGCCTACCTCAGAGTCATCCTGTTTGCCAAAGTACATGTCAGAGGAGATGGCCTTGACGTCCCCAAACTTCTTGCGGGCGTCGCCTGAGTTCGAGACAGGGACTGGGTCTGCTTTCCGCCGGGATGCGGTCCTGTATGTGAGAGAGAGAGGGAGGGTGCATTCAGTGACAACTGCAGTGAGAAACTTAAAATAGAATTAAAAAAAAATAAAAATAAGTGGCTCAGGGGACTTATACGGCCAAAATAAAATGTTACTTTTTCACATGCATCTCTGTATTTTCATCCCTGGAAATCAAACAGTCATATAGTACCTGTCGTCCTGTGAGGAACTCTTGGTGCTCAGGTAGAAGTCTGGCTCTGGCTTCCTGCTCTCTTTCCTCCAGCCAGACTCCCCCGTCTCGCTCCAATTGGAGAAGAACTTGTCAGAGGATTCTGTCGGGTCATCAAACTTGGTCATTGAACTGGTCATGGACATCCTGATGGGTTTCATATGGAAAAAGAGAGCTCAATTTTAATGGATTTCGTTCCCAGATCATAGCCTGGCTAGCCATGTCAATGATTACTTCCAAGAAGGAATGATCCATTGCTAAAGTACTGGAACGATGCCGGAGTGTGTAGGTAGTGTGGTGACCTGGATGTAAAGGAGCCTTCGTCAGTCTCCTCTTCCTCCTTCTCTGTGTACCTCCGGCTCTTAGTGGGCTGCTTGGACCCCACTGGGCTCTCCTGCTGGATGGTGTGCATGTCTGCCAGCACAGAGTGAGACACTCCACTAGAGGGAGATAGAGAGGGGGAGAGACAATGGAGTCAAATAATCAAAGTATAGGTTACCACAATATCTAAAGGTTACAACAGGTTTCAGTCCCAACAATAATATAATTTTTTTAGATCAGGGTTTCCCAAACTAGGGGTCACCTGATTTGAAAATCGGGTCGCGAGAGATTTCTTTTTTTTACTTGGTTTCTAGAACCGGTGTTACGTTAGTACCGTTTAAGCTACAAAATATTATGACCCCATCACTGAAAGATAACTCTCAGGAACACGTACTGTTTCCCTTTACTAGCCATTAGAACCGAGTGGACAAGACCAGACACTAAAACAGACTGGGAAAAAAAAAAAAAAAAAAAATGTTTTCTACAAAGAAGACCATAAATCACTATTGCCTGATGATCTTCTGAACTTCCCAATACCTTTCTGATGCATTTCAGCCACTTCAAACCATAGTCTTCAGATTGAAATACTGTAAAAATACTGTGACAGATTTCTAATAGACTGTCATAATCCAAATTAAAAAAGCAAACATTGGCCGTTAATTACATACATTTTTTACATGTTGGGTCGACAAAATGTTTTAATATCAAAATGGGATCGTAACGAATCCCTGTTTAAGAAGATGAGTGACTTATCCCATGCAATGTAAAGTACCCCTTTAAACTATTCTACATAGGACATCGTAAAAGGTGTGTTAAGAAATAAACTAATCCTTTTATCACCACCACCACTTCAATCTCCCCCACCTCCTGCTGCCAAAGCCCATGCCCAGTCGCTCAGCCTGCTCCTTCTTCTTCTCCCCCCATCCCCTTCATCTTCTCTGTATTACTCCTCTGCTGCGCCTCCAGATCCTTATAGGCCAGTCTCATGGAGGCACCACTGGAGGGAGGAAGAGAGAAAGAAAGAGGTGGAGAGAGAGAAATGGATAAGCAGAGTGAAGATTAGAGAATAATAGACAATGTGGATGAGAGAGCGAGGCCAATAAAGCCCATTTAAATTGGAGAGAGACTCACATGGATTCCTCTGCTGGTTGGGGGCTGTTCTTGGTGGTGGTGGGTACTGTATCTCTCTCATTGAGTTTGTCTACCGCCTGTGCTTTCTTCTCCAGGTCACAGAAACTCTGTTTGCTCACCTTCTTACCCCCAAGACCACCTTTCTTAGCACCCAACTGAGACAAAACACAGGACACAGACGTGTCTACTAATCTACTGACCCACAAGATCCATGAGCGATGTACACAGTCCATTCACACTAAATCCCCACACACACACACAACCATCACCAAATTCACTATTTCAAGAGCACAACACACATAGGTACAGGGGAGGAACATTACCTCCTTAATCCACTACCATAGAGTACATACTGTTTTCTTGGCCCCAGCTGGTTTTTTCTTGAGAAGAGAGGAGGACTCTAAGGGAGAAGGAACAGTGGGCATTAGAAATACAATTGATAGAAACTGCTAAGAGCTACTGTTCCATGCTCAGATAATTAATGTACTCCTAATGCTTAAGGTTCTAGTTGAGTATCTTTAGTCTCTAAGGCATAATCTCTTGGTCCTCTTACCTAAGGCTTCTTTAGGAGACATACTTAGCACGTCAACACTGGGACCCTCTGTATTACCTGAAGACAGAAAGAGTTGAGGGCATAGACGACATGGACAAACAGATGCAAGTATGTGTTTCTGAAGTGTAAATATTGAAGTAGAGGTGTACCGTTTTTGTCTCTCTCGGTTTCTTTTGTCGAGGGTTCCTCTTCTGGGGTGGGGCTTAGATTCATCTGGGCGGAGCTTGTTATATTAAGCTGGCCGGCGCTACGATCATCAGGGAATGCCTGCCAAAATACGCAAGGTAAGGACAAGACCATGTAAACCACATGCAAACATCCATAATCTTCTACAATTTCAAACAAATAAGTACTAAGAGTCATGCATACACTCAGGGGTGAGCACACACACACACACCTGCGCGTGCATACTGAAGAAATCCTCCTCCTTATTGACGGGAGATGTTGGAGAGAGGGGGGCCTGGCTGTCCAGCCACAACTGCAGGGAAACAAAACAGAGGATTCATTGTCATCTATAAGGACCTAAGTATACAATCATTTAAATCAGCCATGTTGATGCAACATGATTATGTTGTTAAAGACAGTATAACAAGTAACCAATGTTGACTAAATCCATTTTTGCCCAGTGGAATGTCTGGATGGATGTGTGTGGCACCTCAGTGCCGAAGCGCCTTGTGGCCTGCGTGGCCGAGGTCTTGATCTTCTCGCGGTAGAGCGCAGCGGCTCGGCTGTTGTACTTGGTGTTGGCGGCATTGGACGTGCAGCCTTGCTGGGCAAAGAAGGCATTCTGAGAGACATGGGGGAAAACAATGGTTTGAATTACACTTTGACTCTGTAATACAAAAAGGTATTGTTAATAGTTATCCGAATATTGCATACATCATACAGGTATTATACAGGGCCCTATTGTGACATCATGACAACATACAGTAACCTATACATTCTAGAAGTAATGCCCACTCATGCAGTCAGAAACATAACCACTAGTATCACCCTCTCAGCGCTTAACAACACAGCAGGTTGGGACGTGGCTGCCCACCAGTCAGTGCCCACCGTGGATAGCTTTACTCACCGCGCTGGCATTTCCGCCCACCTGCATGCATCGCAGCTGGTACCAGGACCAGTTAGAGTCCAGCTCAGTAGACCTGAAACAAACAATACCTAGTTCTGATTCTGAACACTCCATCGGGCCATAATGTGTCAAACTGTGTGTTGTGTGAAGCCAATGGTCCTGTCCAGAAACAATCCCTAGCCCCTACCCACTAGTGTAGATCTGAAAGAACAGGATGGGGTAGGAAACACATCTGTTTTTTAATTAATTGCTCCTTACCTGATGAATGACAGGTGCACTCCTAATGACCTGTGTGTTCCTGAGCAGTCTATACAGAGAAACACTCCATAGGTGATACTGGCCCAACTAGGATTCTTAGCCGAACAGTCAAAGCACGCCTGTAATAGAAAAGAAGTTCAGCAACTTTGGAAAACATGCGACTTGAATACAGACAAGGTGTTCGCTGTCCCCTTTATGCAGTGATAAGTCTATGGGGACATTGATAAGCAATTTAATGAGCACATGCCAAATAGATAGCAAAACACTAACAAATAATGAAGCAACCCAGTAGCGTGGAGGTCTGAAGTACAAATTATTGACCTCATACTGTATATTATTTTTTTATATACCTCTTCCTTTCTAGTATAAACTTTATTTTGTTGCCTCTGCTTGTCCACACATTAAGAGAACGCCAACATTTACCAAAAGTAGATCTAAACTAGCTGGTAACAAATGTTGCAGTATAGTGGAAACAATGTTTCCAAAACAGCTTTTCGATGCTGCAACATTGTCGCGTTCAATGTAGCCAGGCCTAAACAGCTGACGGAAACAGCTGGAATCGACAGTTTATGAGCAAAATGTATTGTTTATGTCTATGTGACGTCTTTCATCTGTGTGACGTCTTTCATCTGTGTGGTGTCCATGAGTCAACATTTACCAGGCATCTATAATTTACAATAAAACACACTGACGCCAACGAAGTGGACTGTCCAACCAGTTTCTTAAAGTACCATCTTTGATCCAACTGTCATCACGCCTCATGACAGCTGTCTCAAACGTGACTGTCTAGGATGTCCTATCGTTCCATTTAAACTGCGCAGGGTAATTCTTTCTTCAACACTGCAAAAACATTTTGTCAGGATGTGCAATGAGCGTACGTGGTTCAAAGCTTTTCCATGTGTGTTTGTTACGACGCATAAACCACTGCCCAGCAAAACAGTGCGACGTGTCATTTTCCCCCCTTTGAAGCTAACTAGCTCACATTAGCTACTTCCTCGTTAAAGACCGAACGCTTATCAACTCTCACCTTATTCGTAGAAAGGGAACGTAGTCGTTTGAAAATGGCAGCAATATCTTGCTTGCTGGGCTCTGACATCTTTCCACCTGTTGTTAATTTCACCTGATCGGTAAAGCGCAGCGTTTGGCAAATTTGTTTCCCTGTGAATCAAAAAGACTTCCGATCCGTCACGGGTAAAGGTGCACGTCAGAACGATAACCTTTTTTGCCTCTGATTGGTCAGCAGTAACACGTGGGCATTATTGTAACATGGAGGTCTGGGTAATAAAGTTCATTTAGTATCCTTGATACTATATGTTTAATAATACAAAATAAAAAGAAATGACAACAGTGAAACTTTTCTTTTTGTTCAATTCATTTATAATGTATGCTGTGGGACAACATTGGCAAACTGAGTTGTGCAAGTAAAGCTGCTGCGGTGTTATATTGATGGCATGACCTGAAACCAATGATATTACATCTCACGACCTGAAACTTCTCACACTGACAGAAAACTAATATCAAACCAAATTGATCTTCCTCTCGATATGCGGTTGTAGACATAAAACGTAGGGAATATTTCCATGAGCATCATGCGTAAACACAGTGTTTGCTAAAGAATGCACGCACAACAATGTAAGAGCCATAACGTCAACTCCCAAAAGGAGAAACCTATACTTGAGATGGGAATTGGTCCTAAATAACAGATATAGTTTGCCAATACTGGTAATGCACATGTGGTGGCGTTAAAGGTGTGTGTGTCAATCATGAATTAATTTTTAAAAGAAAATGAGAAAAATATAATCTCACAGTTATTTGTCAATTACTAATCATAAGTAGGCTCTGGCCCCTCTGGAGAAAAAATTATATTTACAAATGCAACAAAACAGCAAATTCGCGAGACATTCGCCATAAAACATTCAATTATTGTACAAACGGATTTGTTTCCGAATCACAGCATTTCGTCTGACAGAGAACAACAGCACTTAAGGCATCTCATAAATTAACAGTCTTTGATTTCCAAATAGAAATTGAATCACAACTCCCTAATTTTTAACTGCTTAATTTGTTTGTAGGTTCCTCGATATTTACATGCAAACATACTTTTATTAAGTCTGACCCTCTAGTTTGTGAAAAACAGTAAAAGCTGTTTTTTTATTGCTGAACGTGCAATATTGTTTCGCTGGCACAGAAAAAGTATATTCTCCCAAAGCTTTGAATTGGACATCCAGTGCAAGCTACAGCTAAAGCTCCTAGCTTCAAGTGAGACACCTTATTGCCAAACATTCAGTGTGGAAAGAAAAAACATCCACATGATGTAAAAACCTACCAACAGAATGTGAAGTCAATTGTGTGAATAGAGGCTGTCACAAATGACACCCTATGCCCTATATAGTGTACTACGTTTGGCCAGAACCCTATGTGCCCTGGTGAATGTCCCTGACACTAAAATGACCAGCAAACGTGTACAATCAATAGGTGAGCAGATACAATCAAAGAATGTACAATCAATTAAAGTTGAGGGGTAAAGGTTACAAGAAAACTTATGAAATGTGGGTTGGCACAACATGGTAATGGTTAATGATGGTGGAAGAACTGGATATAATTAATCATATTGGTTTCTCTCATTCATCAACTATTCGCTGAGCAAAACATAAATCAGATTTAAAATACAAAACAGGCATAATAAGACTTGACAGATCTGAACTATAGGCATCAGATAAGAACGACAATTGTTCTGAACCGGCACTGCCATGAATCCCAAGCCCTTTTCTCAAAAGATTTGAAAAGTCAAATAAGAAATCGAGGTTGTAGGTTCTGATATTTCAGACAAATGGCTTTCATGTGAAAACAAATAAAACATTGATTACTGTCAAAAGGATGTGGTGAAGGATGCTAAAAACAGCACAAGAAATAACATGCAATTACGAATTCCTCTTATTTCGACATAAGGCTTCCAAATCGGTGTTACAATATAATCAGATCTATAGAACTAAAACATATGTATCACCAACTGTCTACGACATAAATTAATTAAAAGATTCAACTGAGATTAATTGGAGACCTAAAAGTAGTTTCAAATCAAATCTAAAATGTGCTAGACCTCTTGAATGGGACACATGTATATCCTCTCCCATGTCTGTTCACATCTTTTAAATCGGTTTATTCTTTCAACGTCTTCATAACTTCAAGCTACAATTGGAAGGTTACATGTTTCAAATAGCTTTTTATATTTTTTTTCTGTAACAGTAATGGCTTTAAGTAACATTTGCTTTTGTAGCTGGCTTTAGACTCTGTACTGGGTGTCCCATCATAAATGTGGACAATGAGAGCAGGCCGTAGACGTAGGAAGATACAACAGAGCTAAAATATAATCCTCTTCGATGGGCAAACCCCTTACTTCTGCCACCCCTTTCTCACACACACTGCGGCCAGCCTCTACCACGTAGGGGGAGAGGGTGAGAGGGGTGAATGCGAGGCCTGCCCTGCCCACCCTCCTGCCCCATCTCCTCCACTTTCTTTCTCCTCTTCACCCCATCCTCTCTCTCGTTTTCCTCCTCGGCCCTCGCTCTGTCATTACTGGATGTCTTCTACGTAGTTGGCGGGGTAGAGGCCCACCACGCCGTCTTTCAGGCGCCCTCTGCACCAGCCCTGGTCGTCCTCGTTTCCTATCTTGGTGAACTCCTCGCCTTCAGGACAAAAAGGAAAACAGGGAGGAATGGGCAGACGATTATGTGGAAAGATGGTGGTAGATGATGAGCATGTCTGCTGAGCAGCTTCAAAAAGGATTTCTGACTCACAACTCACGTTTCTCTGCGTTTTAATGGTCATAGATAACTGATCTGACAGGACATGGTAAGTAAAAGAAGACTGGTGGAGAAATCCAGTCCTTTCACTTAGCAGTGGTCATACAGGAGAGCAGACTAGAGAATAGGGGGACAGGGCAGGGGTCTCTTCACACACCTGCTTTGAAGCTGAGCTCATCCTGCTCCTGTCCTTCGTAGTCGTAGAGGGCACGCACGGCCACAGACACCCCCAAGGACGCCGGTTCCACCTCAAACGGGTTCCCATCGCCGTTGGCGTCCTCAATGGAAAACGGGTTCAACCCAGTCTCCTCATCCGACCACTCTTGCGACTTCTCCACACTGCTGGCGCTGAACAGACACAGAGGCGGCAATCAACATAAGGGAAATTTGAAAATGTTACTTGTCAATCATGCCCTGCTCACACACCGATTGGACAATCCAGCATGCCAGGCGAGAGAAGCGGGAACAAAAAGAGTTAATAGGGCCCGGGGGAAGGGGGCATAAAAACAACGACACCAATGTAGAGTACAGCACAACACGTAGAAGGCCCAGCAAATACATCTCCGAATCCACCCGGATACATACACTGAAAGACTGTAGGTTTCTCCGTCTTCTCTCAAATCAGCCAATGGGGGACATGCCTTTAGGAAACCAATGCTGTGAGGTTTTGTTGGCGAATGGATTTGTGAGTTTGCTTTGACACCACTTGGAATGGACACACAGACAGTGCTGAGGTAAGGCAAGGCAACAGAATGACACGAGTACAGTACAAAAGCATGGTTGGAGTTCACCCCATCCACCACTGGAGGGAGGTAGATGTACAGTACTCAGATGAACAAACACCCTTCTTCCCCAGTCAGAAAACCCATGAAACATACACACACATCCTCACGACCACACGCTCTCTGAAGCCAGGTTACAGTCAGACTCTTGCAGTTGGTACACCCAAACACCTTTGGCATCTCATAGTTCCTGCTTTACGCCAGAGAGACTGACACACACAGTTGACTTTATGAGTGCTAGTTTCTCTGTCCTGCCTTGAGTCAATATCAGACCTCATGTAAAACAGGACCCAATATATGTTTCCTCACCAAGTTGAAGACAGGCTTTTGTTTAAAAGTCTAAATTCTATAGAAATTGTATTTTTAAGTTCCAACTTGCAACAGATCTGACTGTAAAGTAAACCCCCGACAGGAAAAATACACACATACACGCAGAAAGGATGCTCTTCAGGACTTGGCACTGTTAGGAGTGATGACTAATGTAGGGTTGGTGTGATCGCTCACTGAGAGCCCATGCTCCGTAACACAGCCTGCCGCTAGCCAGGGAGAGGGAAGGAGAGAGGAGGGGAGCGGTAGAAAAAGAGAGAGAAAAAAAGAAAGGAGGGGTGACAGAGAGGGAGAGAGGGAAAAGAGGAAGGGGACAAGGATAGATGAGAGGAATAAAAGAGGGAAGTAATGGAAAAGAGAGGAAGAATAACAGGAAAGAGTGAAGGGGAAAATAAAGATGAGGACAGAAAGGGTTGTGCCTCAGTGTGTTATTGAAGTGTTTCTCAGGGGTGCACATTTTTGTTTTAGCCCAGCACTAGCTCACCTGGTTCCACTACTCAACTAATCAGCAAGCCTTGTGTGCTAGAGCTGGGCTGGAACAAACATGCGCAGCCCTGAGAAACACTTGTGTGACACTAAAATACTAAATTCACCCAAAGACTGAGGGAGAGAACAAAAAAGAAGCGAGAGAGAGGGAAGAAAAGGAGGGAGAGGGTCTCTCTTTCACCAACGTTTTCACTTCCTCCGCTTTTTTGACATTGAGCGGACTGCTGCTGTTGTTGTTGATGACAGTTGGCTGTTCCTTCACGGTCCCCTGGAGATCCTCGTCGTCGTCCTCCTCGAAGGGGTTCGGACCCACCGGCTCTGTGCTAGTGGGCACAGTCAGGCTGACGACACGGAGACACGGAGAGAGGCATTTGTGACACACACACACACACGTACGTACACCACAAAACACATACTCGTACACATACACACCTTGAATCCAGACAGCTTCGTGACATACCAAAAGCTGAATCGAAAACCTTTGGATATGAGGGTTTAAGACATAATGGACACACAACTTGTACACAAGTGACACTTCCAACCATAACCAATCAGATAGACCATATGAACATTGTGAGAGAAAACACATGAACAGTCTGAGGACACTGACGAGGCGAAGCTGGGTACGTATGTTTTTTGACATCCATCGTGACACAAGGACACAGTCACAAAATAAGCATGTTAAGTTAACGAATAAGAAACGGTCAGTTTTCAATTCACACAACATGTATACACCTTCACCAATTCCTCTTATACAATCTCACTGATGCTTTTACTAGCATTATCAGTGCTTTTCCCCAGCTGATACGCTCTGGGGTTGAGAAAACGGTCCAACTCTTCACTTCACCAGGAATTAATTCTGAATTCCAATTTGACCCATATTATAGCCCATTTCCCTAGACACTTCAGGTAGATCTGAGGATCAGATTGGTTTAAGGAATAGCTCAATTTTGCCCTCTGATTGGCTAGGTCAAAGCATTACCATATTAGTGACACCTATCTTTAAAAAATATATATATTATCTAGAGAAGTACCTTGGGTTAGAGGCTGGGGGTAGATTTGGAATTCCACACTAGTCTGTTGTGACAACGAATTATGATGAAGTCACCCTAGACATTGATCTACGGTCAGTTTTGTATTTCCCCCCCTAATGGTTAAGGTTAGGATTTGTGGAAGGTAAGCTGATCCTAGACCTGTGCTTAGAGACAACTTCAACCAGGAACCCACTGTTGTGTTGTATGTACATCATATGTTTTCAGTGGACAAAATGTGAACACCTTCATTGACAGTCACGGCGCTACGCTCTCTGAGCTAATCAAATCTCCCTCAGAGGAGTTAAAACACCAAACAAACACTGAACGGTGGCAACAATGTAACTTTGGTTGGCAGAAATCAGGAAATAAAAAACAGACAGAAGATGTTCACACACTCTTAATGATGTTATATTAGGTCTCAGACCAATATCAGCCTGCTTTTTGGTGATCGGCACAAGTTTAGACAGACAGACAGAGTGTACTACTCAATAGTTAGTTGCCCATAAACAACTTTTAAAGTGAGCAAATTATAAAAAGCCCATATAGCAGTAAACTATCAATTTAAGAGGGGTAGCTAGATAGATGTACTATCCCTTGTAGTGGTTGTATCTCTGATTTTGCTATAGCGCAGAAATGTGGACACTCTCTCAATGCATGAACATGAGGAAGGAGTGAAGTTATACCTCAGTCCAGACAAGAATTTCACTCAACCCCTTTTCCTTATATGGCCATTGTTTGTTCAGTCTATTGTTTGTGTTTTCGTGAGCTGTGAAAATGAATTTCCACTCTATGTACAACTAATCTTGATCAACACACACACACTCACCTTCAACCCTGTAGACACGGACATAGCCTACTGTAGAGTAGAAGTGACGTGACAGAGTACGTGTCTCTTATGCTGGCAGGGCGAGGCAGACCCATGTTAGGCAATATGCACATCTGATGGATACCAAAGGGTCAAATGCTTTGCATGCCTCACATTCCTCTCATTAACTCCCCTCACACTCCCGCAGCGCCCCCACTAACCCACTCCCCCAGCGCCCCCACTAACCCACTCCCCCACTAACCCACTCCCCCAGCGCCCCCCACTAACACACTCCCCCAGCGCCCCCACTAACCCACTCCCCACTAACACACTCCCCACTAACACACTAACCCACTCCCCAGCGCCCCACTAACACACTCCCCCAGCGCCCCACTAACACACTCCCCAGCGCCCCACTAACACACTCCCCCAGCGCCCCCACTAACACACTCCCCCAGCGCCCCACTAACACACTCCCCCAGCGCCCCACTAACACACTCCCCAGCGCCCCACTAACACACTCCCCAGCGCCCCACTAACACACTCCCCCAGCGCCCCCACTAACACACTCCCCCAGCGCCCACTAACACACTCCCCCAGTGCCCACCCTACACACACCATGGGTCATGTTTGGAGTGAATTCACCAGTGTGCAACCATTACAGTCAGTGGTGCACTTCTGTTTTCTCAGGGCTTGTTACAGGAATGTTTACTGTGACCATGGCAACAACTCAGTCTTGTTGTGGAGGAACAGTAACTATGATGTTTAGATGTGGAAGTGGTGTGTGGAATGTGTGCAGCAGTGGTAAGAGAGTATTGGAAGCTACATTCTTTCACTGGCTTTCCGACACATTTATCTACTGCACCTTGATAAATGTCTTCCCACTTCAAATCAAATCAAATCAAATCAAATTTTATTTGTCACATACACATGGTTAGCAGATGTTAATGCGAGTGTAGCGAAATGCTTGTGCTTCTAGTTCCGACCATGCAGTAGTATCTAACAAGTAATCTAACAAATTCACAACAACTACCTTATACACAATACAAGAGTAAAGGAATGAATACGAGTATGTACATATAAATATATGGATGAGCTGATATGGCTGACCGGCATAGGCAAGATGCAGTAGATGGTATGGAGTACAGTATATACACATATATATGAGATGAGTAATGTAGGATATGTAAACATTATATAAATGGCATTGTTTAAAGTGGCTAGTGATACATTATTTCATCCAATTATAATTATTAAAGTGGTTAGAGATTTGGGTCGATGACCGACGGCATAGGCAAGATACAGTAGATGGTTTAGAGTACAGTGTATACATTTGATATGAGTATGTCGGATACGTAAACATTATATACAAAATTGTTTAAAGTGGCTAGTGATACATTTGTTACATCCACCCTATATGTATAAAGTGGCTAGAGATTTAAGTCAGTATGTTGGCAGCAACCACTCAATGTTAGTGATGGCTGTTTAACAGTCTGATGGCCTTGAGGTAGAAGCTGCTTTTCAGTCTCGGTCCCAGCTTTGATGCACCTGTACTGACCTCGCCTTCTGGATGATAGCGGGGTGAACAGGCAGTGGCTCGGGTGGTTGTTGTCCTTGATGATCTTTTTTGGCCTTTCTGTGACATCGGGTGGTGTAGGTGTCCTGGAGGGCAGGTAGTTTAACCCTGGTGATGCGTTGTGCAGTCCTCACTACCCTCTGAGAGCCTTACGGTTGTGGGCGGAGCAGTTGCACCAGGCGGTGATACAGCCCGACAGGATGCTCGATTGTGCATCTGTAAAAGTTTGTGAGTGATTTTGGTGACAAGCCAAATTTCTTCAGCCTCCTGAGGTTGAAGAGGCGCTTGTTGCGCCTTCTTTACCCACGCTGTCTGTGTGGGTGGACCAATTCAGTTTGTCCGTGATGTACGCCGAGAACTTAAAACTTTCCACCTTCTCCACTACTGTCCCCTCGTGTGGATAGGGGGTGCTCCCTCTCCTGTTTCTGAAGTCCACGATCATCTCCTTTGTTTTGTTGACATTGAGTGAGAGGTTATTTTCCTGACACCACACTCCGAGGGCCCTCACCTCCTCTCTGTAGGCCGTCTCGCTGTTGGTAATCAAGCCTACCACTGTAGTGTCGTCAGCAAACTTGATGATTGAGTTGGATCGTGCTTGGCCACGCGCGGTCATGGGTAAACAGGAGTACAGGAAGAGGGCTGAGAACGCACCCTTGTGGGGCCCCAGTGTTGAGGATCAGCGGGTGGAGATGTTGTTCCTACCCTCACCACTTGGGACCGGCCCGTCCAGGAAGTCCAGGACCCAGTTGCACAGGGCTGGAGTCGAGACCCAGGGTCTCGAGCTTAATGGACGAGCTTGGAGGGAACTATGGTGTTAAATGCTGAGCTGTAGTCGATGAACAGCATTCTTACATAAGTATTCCTCTTGTCCAGATGGGTTAGGAGCAGTATGCAGTGTGATTGCGATTGCGTCGTCTGTGGACCTATTGGGACGGTAAGCAAATTGAGTGGGTCCAGGGTGTCTGGCAGGATGGAGGTGATATGATCCCTGACTAATCTCTCAAAGCACTTCATGATGACGGAAGTGAGTGCTACGGGCGATAGTCATTTAGCTCAGTCACCTTAGCTTTCTTGGGAACAGGAACAATGGTGGCCCTCTTGAAGCATGTGGGAACAGCAGACTGGGATAGGGACTGATTGAATATGTCCGTAACACACCAGCCAGCTGGTCTGCGCATGCTCTGAGGACTACGGCCAGGGATGCCATCTGGGCCGGGCAGCCTTGCGAGGGTTAACACATTTAAATGTTTTTCTCACATTGGCTGCGGTGAAGGTGAGCCCGCGGGTTTTGGTAGCGGCCGTGGTCGGTGGCACTGTATTGTCCTCAAAGCGAGCAAAGAAGTTGTTTAGTTTGTCTGGGAGCAGGACGTCATGGTCGCGGCGACGGGGCTGGTTTTCTTTGTAGTCCGTGATTGACTGTAGACCCTGCCACATTCCTCTTGTGTCTGAGCCATTGAATTGTGACTCTACTTTGTCTCTATATTGACGCTAGCTTGTTTGATTGCCTTGCGGAGGGAGTAAGCTGCACTGTTTGTATTCAGTCATGTTTCCGGTAGCCTTTACCTGGTTAAAAGCAGTGGTTCGCTTTCAGTTTTGCCAATGCTGCCATCAATCCATGGTTTCTGGTTGGGAAAGGTTTTGATATTTGCTATGGGTACAACATCACCAATGCATTTGCTAATAAACTTCGCTCACGAATCAGCGTATACATCAATGTTGTTGTCAGATGCTATCCGAACATATCCTAGTCCACGTGCTCGACAATCTTGCAGCATGGAATCAGATTGGTCGGACCAGCGTTGAACAGACCTGAGAACGGGCGTTTCCTGTTTTAGTTTCTGTTTGTAGGCTGGGAGCAACAAAATGGAGTCATGGTCAGACTTGCGAAGGAGGCGGAGAATAGCCTTGTATGCATCACGGAAGTTGGAATAACAGTGGTCCAGGATTTTACCAGCCCGGTGGCACATTCGATATGCTGGTAAAATTTCGGGAGCCTTGTTCTTAAATTAGCCTTATTAAAATCCCCAGCCACAATAAATGCAGCCTCAGGATATGTGGTTTCCAGTTTACATAGAGTCCGATGAATTTCTTTCAGTGCCGTGATGTATTAGCTTGAGGGGATGTACACGGTTGTGATTATAATCTAAGAGAATTCTCTTGGTAGATAATCGCGGTCTGCATTTGATTGTAAGGGAATTCTATGTCAGGTGAACAAAGGACTTGAGTTCCTGTATGTTGTTATGATCACACCACGCCTCGTTAATCATAAGACACACCCCCGCCCTTCTTCTTACCAGAGAGATGTTTGTTTCTGTCAGCGCTGATCGTGGAGAAACCAGGTGGCTGTACCGACTCTGATAACGTGTCCTGAGTGAGCCATGTTTCCGTGAAGCAAAGAACGTTGCAGTCTCGAATGTCTCTCTGAAAGGCAACCCTCGATCGGATTTCGTCTACTTTGTTGTCAAGAGACTGTACATTGGCGATTAAAATACTCGAGAGGTGCACGATGCGCCGTCGGCGTAGCTTGACCAAAAGACCGGGCGCTGCTTCCCTCTTCTCGACGCGCCGCGTTGTTTTGAAGTAGCCACGTGCTATCCAGTCTGTTGTTGTGTTTGGGTTAACGAAAGGAGAATCCTCTTTGGGAAAGTCGTATTCCTGGTCGTAATGTTGGTAAGTTGACGTTGCTCTTATATCCAATAGTTCCTCCCGGTTGTATGTAATAAAACTTAATATTTTCCGGGGTAACAATGTAAGAAGTAATACATAAAAAAACAAAATACTGCATGGTTTCCTGAGAACGTGAAGCGAGGCTGCCATCTCTGTCGGCGCCGGAAGTCAACATCTTCCTGACAGTGTGTGTGTGTGTGTGTGTGTGTGTGTGTGTGTGTGTGTGTGTGTGTGGTTACCTGCTGCTGCTCTTGGCTGCCTGCTGCTCTTCCATTTGGCTGATTCCCGTCAGGGTGACTCCATCGGAGGGCTTCTTCTTAGTCTCTCGCCGACTCAGTGTACGGTTCAAGTCTATTGACCAGTCCTGACACACACACACACACACACACACAATTAGAGTCACGCAGCCTTAGACACAGATGAACATGATTTACATGCTCAGCTCAACAGATTCAGCATCAATGTTCAAACATTAGTAACTAAAACTGCTTGTCTTAGCAACAATACTACACTAAGGACAAACATTGAAATAATGCACACACTTACACCCAAGTGCACACTCATTGGAAGTTCCAATGCTCCAACTAGGACAATCACTAGGTAACGTTAGGCAAACGTTTCTCAGGCTGTGACTAAACACTGAAGACCAGGGCTGTGGAGTACTGAAGCAGTGTGTGTGTGTGTGTGTGTGTGTGTGTGTGTGTGTGTGTGTAGTTAAGAAAAACGCATCAATCACCATAAAGACAGACATGGCACCGAGCCAACACAAACCTCCACCAGAAGCTAAGGAGTGGGCTTGAATCAAAACATTATCCCAACCAACGCCAACAGAACCTCATCCCAACGTTAGGAGAACATTGTCCCAATGCAGGCCCACAGAGACACACACTTTCACATAGTCCAATACTGCGACTCTATCCACAGAAGGACAGGGGCTGTGTTCAGGAGGGCCCTAGACTTACTACAGCTCTAGAGGTTACATTTCACTTATAGTTCTACGTTTTCCCAAGTCACTCCCTGTTCCCACAGATATAACAAGTGGGCTGTTCTCGAAGTTCAAAGGTCAGTCTGAGGGCCTGACTGGTGAAACCAGAGGGTCAAATTACATCACACGACCTGGTAGGCATCATGTGTCCCCCTGCAGGTTTCACAGGGGCTGGCACGAGGTCAGAGGTCCCCACGGGGTGAAAGGTTAAAGAGAGGAACTCAATGAGAGAAAGATGAGAGAAGGAGTCTTCTGGAATACAGACATCCAGGAAGACAAACATCCTTAGGATGAGACAGGGGGAGGAAGGGAGGGGTAGTCACGCACATTCCCACACGGGTCATACACGACAGACGTAGTGCAGAGGCCATTCATCAGACAGACGTGTGGGTGTGTGTGTGTGTGTGTGTGTGTGTGTGTGTGTGTGCGCACTTTCTTGTGTGTTTTCAGGTGCTCCTCGTAAAGCATTAGGAGGGCCAGAATGGGCACATAAACCAAACACACACACACACAGAAAACGCAAACAGAGGAAGGAGAGTGAGGTAAATGACCCTCCCCCCAGGAACCACGATGATAGAATAGTCCTTCCCAGGCAGAACTCACTACAATGGACCTTCTGGACCTAGAGGAGCGGGACCAGTCCACATTCTGTCCAAGCGGGGGGCAGGGAGGGTGTGGACAAGACAGGAACATTATTTCCAAGTAAAGAACAGCCATTTAAAGAACAACGCTTTAACATCCAAAAAGGAACTCATCTAAGCATAGTATCAGTTATTCTGATCATGAAGAAGTGTCCTGTGATAAACGTTGCTCTTCATTTAGTGTTCTGTTGATGTGGAGTTTGTGTTCTGGTCCTTTTAAACGCTCTTCTTCTAGCACTACGAACATAGATTTCTGAAGAGGTTCTACCTCACTCAAATGCTTGTTTTTATTTTCTGAATGAATCTATGTAAAGTAACTCTGGATAAAAGCGTGTGCAAAATCAGTGTTTCTCAATCCATACCAGGAGGCACATACTTGCTCTAGCCCAGCACTAGCACACCTGATTCAACACTTCGATTTTCCATTGGCGATAAATTAACAGAATGTAGCACGGTACAGAGTAATATAGAAAGATAATTGTGTCTGTTCCATATCTTGCTTTTCTATCTGCTGTTTTGTTACATGGTTTGACACCAACAGAATAATACTCCATGCCCTTATGTTGTGACAGCGCCATCAGTTACTCTTGGACAGAGCTTGGTTACGATCTGCACATTGAAGACAAGTCAGTATTCGGTACAACCTGACAGACAGGTTTGGTGTCTGTCTGTGTGTCCTATCAAATGACAGAAAAATGCTGGAGAGATTGCACTCTGTCACAATGGGCTTTTGTGTGGTACGACATGTCACAGTACGTCCTTACTATGTCTTTAAGTGAAACTCGACGAATGGCTTGACGAACTCAATGCACTTTAAAATGACTAAAACCAAATCGAAACAGTGTAGAAATTATAATGGATCTATATTCATCGTTTCTTGACGGGCCAGCTCGCTAATAATCACTGTGCACAGAATGAACCTACATTCATATAGTTTAATAATCACTAGACATTCAGGGAGCATAAAAAAATGATCTAAAAACGGATAGGGGATAGATATAGATGTGGCGGTCACGAAATTTCATCAGCCGGTGATTGTCAAGCTAATAACTGTCGGTCTCACGGTAATTGACTGTTAATTAACATAAACACGTTTAGCATCTTCTGACTTCCACACAGCCTCCAAGCCACTGATTCAGACCTTCAGAACATCTACATTTTAAAAAGTCTACTAAATCCATGTAATATAGCCTACACCATCACAATAAATCCATTATTTATTTTAGACAGGTCTAAAGAAGCATGATAAGAAGAAGATGTTTAACAGAATAGCATACTTTGAGTTGTCCGTGTGTTAGGTCCTGATCTGGCCATGCCAAATGGCTGTTGGCTACACTAGTTCATTTAGCAGACAAGATTTGCTTAGAATTCCATTGCATTCGTTTATAGTATGAAGAATACAATTGAACAAAGCAGAATAAAATAGAAAGGATATTTGGGCTATACCTTTTGACTTTTAAATACATTGTAAGGTCGCATGACGCGACTAATGATGATTTGAAAAAAAGTTGCTTGAAAGGCATGAGTGCTGCTTTGTTTTTTGCGCAGGCTGTACACACTACATCAGCCACTCATTCACAATTTGACAAGCACTTGATAATGCACAGAATTTCATGGCGGCATCCCTTTGTGTGGCCGTAATGCACCCCAAAGAAAATCCATGTCTTTTGTATTGTGCCCTTCTCCCGGAGTGCTGCACGCTCGATCACATGATCGGTTCTTTCTCAGAGGCTACAAGTGAAGAAAGACACATGGGGGACACAACTGCGCACGTCCTTATCCAATTCCGAGGTGCATATTGAAGATATTGGAACTGTCCACATTTACTTTTCGTCAGCCAACAAGATGAGTAGGCCTAACGAACAGGAAAAGCACTAGCCTATGTCAATCTACTATCCCCCATAGTACAAAAGTTGACCTATTCTATTCTGTGCGAGAAATAAATATTCCAAACATAGTCTGGGACAGCTGTGGGATGCGATAGATCCCAAATTAATACAACCACTAACATTAAAAACTACTTTTTTACTCAATGTGGCTGCTGCAACAGATCAGAACATTTAGCTTAAAATGCTGATAAACTATTAGCTATTTCTTCACATTATAAGCGCACATTTTAGTAAGCTATAAGCGCAAATGTTCCATTAGCGGGAAAACACCATTATCAAAAGTGACAGCAAATGGAATTATGCATGTAATGCTTATTATAAAGGTGCATTTTTATGGTGAATATTATCTTTCCCAAAATTGAAACTCACTCGCTTCTTATGTATGACATTTAGGCTCTACACACTTCGCAAAGCGGATTAACGTGCTTCATTTTAAGAAGTTATTTGGCCACTTTAGTTGTGATACAAATCTTATTAAAACATATAGGCCTATGGGCTAGGCTACATGAGGTGTGTGACTGATTAGAAAAAGTCGCAAAATAAGGCATTGTTTCTTATGCTGGGCGTCATTCACAAGTGATAATATATCATTCACAAGTGATAGGCTAATATTGCCACCCATCAGACTATTCTTGATTTAATATTGTCTTTACATGTACTAAATAATGTGTGTGAAAATCATTTTGATTTAGAACGGACCATTATCACGCACCTGTATCAAAACAGGGGCAGCGGGAAAAATACATGTCATCTATGCACTTAAATAGCAAATGGAGGACGCTTTTCCCTGTGGTTTATTCTCATGCCAGCCAGGTAGGCTATACTCCTGTTGTAAATATAAGCAATGTGCTTAATATTAGGAAAGTTTAAAAATAAAAAATAGTAGGCCTAGCCTATAGAAAGCGAAGTCTCCTCTTTTTAGTAGAGGCCATCATTGTTTTCTCGCAATTGCATAGCCTATAGAAATGTTGCGCAACATGAGCTCTCATTAAGTGTTTGATTTGATTCGATTTTTCGATTCCATTTGCATTGATGTCAGAGTGATTAGAGGGACAATAGAGTGCTGAGTACCAGGCAGTTAGCAAGTTTGGTAGGCTACTAATGCCATCAGCAGCATCAGAGCTTGGAGATCCTTATTACCGTGACTAAACAGTCATGTGGAATTTGACTGCCTTCATGACTTGTGACCGCCGGTGTGGCGGTAATACGGTCACCGCAACAGATCTAATTGGGGACTATTTTTAGAAAATTCAGACGACATGGAAATAGCATTTTCAGCTTGACCCTTTGGACCTCGTTGAAGACAGAATGCAGCCCCCGAGGCAAAATGACATCCCTGACCTAGAGGGAGAAATGGCGGAGTGGGACGAGTAGTTCCAATGGAATCTTTCCACAGAGCCATAAATCTTGTTGAGTTATTAATACCAATGTAATAACTTCTCTGCCTCACCATGTACCTCAAACTCAGAACCGTTCACTGACACTGAGCCACTCTCTCTCTCCCATCTCTCATTTCCTCAATACGTGTACCTCAAACTGGGGCCAGTTCATTGGAGCTAAACCCCACTCTCTCTCCCATTCCTCTCCCATCCTTCTCACTCATCCCCATACCTCAAACTGGGGCCAGTTCATGGGCATGCCAGGACCGTGGTTGGAGCGGAACCACTTGAGGTCCTCTTCAGCGTCAGCAGCAGAGATAGTGTCCTCCAACGTTTGGTAGACTGTCTGGAATCTAGAGAGGGAGAGAAAATGAAGAGGAAGACAGGAGAGCGAGAGAACGAACGAAAGAGAGAAAGAGTGAGAGGGTACATCAGCATTTCCCTAATGATGGGTGGTGAACCATGTCCAATCCCATACCACCCCCCCTCTAGGTAGATCTGGGTTGAAGAGCCTCAAATCCAAATGGACCATTGTCCCCTACTCCCTAACCACTCCTGTAGATATAAGAGGATTGAATAGCAGCCAATCAGAAGGCAAATAAAGCTATGAAGCTTAGGATGCAGAGGCTAAGGGTCCACTTGGAATTGATATGGAGAGGTGGAGGGTTTATACTCGTCATTGGTGGAGAGGTGGAGGTGGCTTAGCCTACTTGTGATTGGTGGAGAGGTATATCTTAGCCTACTTGTGATTGGTGGAGAGGCGGAGGGGTCTTACTTGTGATTGGTGGAGAGGTCAAGGTGATGCTTGACTTCCAGCAGAAGTGCTTTGAAGAAGGTGATGCGTTTGTCCTCAAATTGCTGCCATTGTTCAAACACCTGCTCCATGTTCTCCATGTACTGGGGAGTCACCTTGTCCAGCTCCTCCAGAGACTTCTCATAGCGCTCCTTAGTCTGGGACCCAGAGGATCACACAGGTAAGCGCACACACACAGCTGAAACATTTGCTCCATATTGTCAGGATACTCAAATGGTCAGAGTCACATTCCAGCCATGACACACAACATAGACATAAAACACATGTCCACTCAGAGATGATTTTACACCAGTGTAACCCCCTGAACCCTACCTTCTCCATCTCCTGCTGGCACTTCTCCACCTTGTCCTGCAGCTTCTTCTGGGACTCTGGGTTGCTGTTGTTCTCCAGCTTGCTGTTGTTCTCCCGGCTGGTGGCCAGCTTCTCTTCCTTACAGGCCCCGTGGTACGCCTTCTTCATCGTCTCCATCTGCCATATGGCACAGAGAAGGTAAGGTACAGCGGTTAACATCATGATTACGTAGCCAATGGATAACCAAGTTAGCATCGCGCAGTAGCTAATTGACTATTCAATATGATTCAACCCTTTCAGTGGTAGACACAAGCTTAGGAACAAGACCAGCTCTAGGCTATTGGGGGCCATAACCAAGATTTGCCTGGAGGCCCCCCCACCTCGCAGGCAAAACATTTAGTGGCCCACCTCTTGGCAGCAGAGAGAAATATGCAGTTTTAAAAAGAGCCACTGAACACGCCGATTGGCTCGTGTTTTTCTATTGCTCATTAGTAAAACAAGATTTCAGTCTTGGAGGCATGTTTCCTGACTGATTCTGCAATTGGTTAATGATGTTTGTCCCCCATGAGACACTGTAGACGCGGAAGCTTATTTCACTTCCTTAAAATCCCCACAATTAATCTAAGAAAACTCAAGAAATCTGTAATTAATTTTGACGTTTTTGCAGAGGATGTTTTAGTTGCGCAATTTTACATCTAAGGTGTTTGGTTAAGTATTTGTCAAGTAAAAGAAATGTGTGATCTCATATAAACAAAATCTGAGCTGCTGGGCAGGTGTGTCTCACTGTATGCTATTGAATAGAGAGCAATCCCCGCAGCTGTTCACCCCATGTTAGTGTCCAAACGGACATCATCAAATCAAAACTCAACCATTCTTTACCCGTTGTGACGTACGGATCTTCCAAACTTTGTTTTAGATGAGACTCTAATCATTTTTACACTTTGTAGTCAATTTTGATACTACAATAACTGTTTCTGACTCATATCGATGCCATATCGAGACCGTTTTCAAAGGGAAACCCCCCAAAAAGCGTCTGCTTATGTCACTTATTGGCTGGGCTGGCACTGCTAAGGAACAATGCTTTTTCAAAAGAATAAAGGTGAGAGGAATGGTGGCGGGGTCTTTGAAAGGCAAGAGAACACCTTGATTACATCAAGGTGACAAAATAATATGATCATGAAAGTCTTAAAGACTAAGCACCCAATTCAGACTCTGGTGAACAAAGAGGTGGAAACTAAAATAGACTTAGAAAAACTCAAAACCTGTCCACCTAACAGCTGGGTTTTGATTTAATCTACATCAAATGGAAGGACGAAGCCTCTTCCTCCATTTTTAGGGAATGAGAGAAGTGGACAAGGCCATTAGTTCCTGTTGTTTGGGACAGCGCCAGAGTGGCAGCAATGTTCTTCTCCCATTTATCATGGGATCTCTGATAAACGCCACAGAGGGAACAGTCTGTCTGCCATTGGCTCTGATTATATCATAGAATGGAAGCTGTGTGTGTGAGCGTGCGTGTGTGAGAAAGATAGAGCGAGGTGGTGTGAGATTTTAAATATAGAATGTGTTCTATCCGTGTAATTGTTTGTGTGCGTATGTGACAAGAATGAAACATGAGTGTGTGTGTACACGCACAGTAGACAAGGCCATTCCACCCACTTCTTTTAAGACAAGACAGTTAGCCCATTTCCATCTCCTCTCTCTATTGGCTCACTGTCTGGCCCTCAAGTACATGAATTACCTCCTTGACCCAACTCACACATAACTGTACTAATCTGTCACCACCCAATGACAACAGGAAGAGGCTTATTGTAACATATCTCACACACACACACACACACCAGCCAGAAAGAAACTGGTACACTACAAACTCTGCGACCAAAAAGGTTGCCTCCAGCCCGGTAAACAGCTGACTAAAATGGCTACAGAAAACAGGACTGTTCCAGAACTCCCAGGTCAGAGGAGAAGTGACGTCAGACATCATTTGAGTGTGTGTTGGTTTGTGCAAGTAGGAGTATGTGTGTGTCTGTGTATTAGCAGCACAGAAGCTGCAGTTCATCTGCACTACTACTAGCCAAAAGCACAGCAGAGCAGCCCAGTGCAGAGAAACTGAGCAGCGGTTCGACACGCAATGGCCTTCCCTTTCTCAGCAGCTGCCTGTGTGGCCAGTGGAAAGTTACACGCCACTGCTTCCTATGAACGGCCAACACTCTAATGAAATAGCCTGTTTATATAGAAAATTAAATGTTAGTCTAAAATAAAATGTAAGCTAATGCTTTTTAAAGTGGAGATCAAGTTGATAAATTGCCTGGCTGGGCTGATGAGACAGTGGATTGCACAGTCAGATGGAACATAGTAAATAGGCATTCTAACATCATAGATTTAGCCAGTGGTAACTATAATTATAAACTGGGTGGTTCGAGCCCTGAATGCTGATTGGCTGAAAGCAATGGTATATCAGACCGTATACCACGTGTATGACAAAACATGTATTTTTACTGCTCTAATTAAGTTGGTAACCAGTTTACAATAGCAATAAGGCTCCTCAGAGGTTTGTGATATATGGCCAATATACCACGGCTAAGGGCTGTGTCCAGGTACTCAGTGTTGCACGGCTAAGAACAGCCCTTAGCCGTGGTATATTGGCCATATACCACACTCCTCGGGCCTTATTGCTTAAATAGACACCGGCTGAAATGTGGTTTAAACGAATCAGCATTCAGGATTAGACCCACCGTTGTCTAGATAGCACTAATGGCCTGTTTGATGTACAGCATAGCAGCTGGTCCAGGAGAGGAGGAGCTGCAAACAGCCAAAGCAGTGAGTCAGTGATAAGTGTCCAAGTGAACGGAGGGGTGATGGGAATAAGTGTGGTGGCTATTGCAGAAATCAAAGGACTGATAAATGCAGGGTAAAGCTGATGTGTGTGTGTGTGGTATATGTATGTATGTTTCTTTACATCTGAGCTTGTTGGTTGTGTGTTCTTGTGTGTGTGTGCGTGTGCTAGCTCGTCACCCTGAATCCACATCTAACCTCATTTCATGATGATGTGTGTGTGCGCGCTTTGTGGTGCATGCCTGTGTGTGTGTATTATCTGCGTGTGTGTGTGTGTGTGTGTGTGTGTGTCTCGGTCTGTACAACTCCCCAACCTCTTTCAGTTTCTTGGCCCAGGGTTTCTGGGCCTTGCGGAAGCTGTCGTCGGCCTCCTTGGTCTCCTTGAAGCCTCCGATCATCTGTTTGTGGTAGTAGTCCCTCTGCCACACCTTCAGCTTCTCAAAGTCCTCCCCCATCAGCGCCGCCTTCACCTCCATGTGGAGCTCGCTCACCTTCTCCGCCTCCGTGCACAGGGCACCCCACGCCCGCTCCAGGGTCCCGTACTGAGGGCCTGGGGATAATAACACACACATGCATGCTCACGGTGATGCTCACCTGTCGTCAGTGCTTGGACCACTGAAGTGTGTGTGTTTGCGCCTACCTTTCTCTATAAGCTGTCTCCAGCGTTTGGACCACTCTGTGAGCTGCTGTGCATAGGACTTCTCGATGCGCGCCCGCTCATGGAGACAGTTCATCAGGTCGTTACACAGGCGACTGCCATCGTCCACCCGCCTCACTGTCCACTTGTAGTTCCCCACCTGGGAGAGAGAGGGAGGGAGAGATACTTGGAGTTATGGGGGAAGGGGGCAGGTGAGAGGGTGTGTGGCAGGGTGGGAGTTGTGAGTGTACAGCTACGTGCATATCATACAATGACGTATGTTTGTTAATTGTATGTTTTTCAGTGTGTGTGTTATACTGTATGTTGTCTACCGTCTCACCTCCCAGAAGCTGTCACTGGAGACATCGTTCATGGAGTCATCGTAGGAGCCGGACATGGCTGCTGCTGCCCTCTGTACCCACAGTCCTCAGGGGCTGAAACACACAGCCAATAACACCATAACACACAGCAGACTGGCTGTTATACAGACTGGCTGCAGGGGACAGGACAGCACTGAGTCTTTAAAAAAGTGCTATTTTTAATGCATAAAAAAACGTTTTACTTTCTACCCTAGCTGGGTCTTCCTTAGGTCCTGTGTCTGTCCATTCTTTCCAAGGGTACTGGGATGTGCTGCCAGCATCTGGTGTTCTACCACATGTAGAGAGCCCTGTGTGGGGCAGACTCAATACTCTGATCCCCTGGCTTCAGCACGGCCTAGTGGGGCTACTAGCCTACGTACCGTATGAACGAACACACACAAGAGACAGACATCTAGTCTACTCATTTATCTCCATGAGTAGGAAAATTAAGCCTGTAAATAAAGGGTTTGACAGTGAGAGAGAAAACCAAAGACAGAAAGAGATTTCACAGGCTGACTTTAAATCAGTATATCTCACTCACACCCACACACACACACACACACCTTAGTTGTACTACAATCATATTACACAAAGTGGCAGCTGGGAGCAGAGCATCATTCTGTTGTTGTGTGTTCTCTGTCAACTAGTAAAAGCCCGTTATCATAAACCGCTCCAAACACCACCCAGGGCAACATAATTATCACGCTGTCACTATGCCACTCCTGAGAACTGCTGAACTGGGACCACTGCCAAAGATATGATCCGAGAGAGAAAGAATTAACAAGAGGGTGAACGGCACCAGACAGATAGGAGTGTGTGCAATCTGTAATCTGGTGTGAACCTAAACAGCAGGTGAGTGTCTTCCCCCATTTAAAAAAACGTTACAGCCTGAAAAAACAACACACAGCTCTGTGCAGGGTGGCACAGAGGGCCTAGTGTGTGTGTGACTTATCTGACGTTTTAGCACACACTGTGGGGAGCTTCCGTGACATGGGAGCGGAACTCCACTGACAGAAAGACCTCTGTTCCTCTCCTCCTTCATCCTCCTCTCTTGCTCTACCCCCCTCGGTCTGCTTTCTCTCGCTCTCAATCGCTGCTCTCTCCATCCTCTGGTCCATCTTCAGCTTCCAAGTATGCCCCAGATCCTCTTGCCATCTCTTCATGATTGTGTGTAAGATAGTGTGTGTTTCCTGGCGGTCAGTGGCCCATGTCCTCCAAACCACAGCCAGGGCTGGAGGACAGAGAGGGTTGTTGTGGCTGGAGGGAAGAGGGGGGACCGCCAGACAAGAGTGGCTTTCACAACACTCGACCAACACATGCTCTCTGTTATGCTTTTCTAGCACACACACACACTTTCCAGTGCTGTCAGGGTAATGACCGTGTGAGGAGTTTCAACGACAGAGAGGTTGATGATCTCAACAGTTTTTATTGTAGATTTGACCAACATGACTTTGCAATGGAAAGGAAGGAGCTAATCACTGACCTTTCTAACATGACCCACACTGTAACAAATGTTGAACTGCAAATCAGAAGATGTGGAATCTGTATTCAGTGCCGCAGCGGTCTAAGGCACTGCATCTCAGTGCAAGAGGCGTCACCGTAATCCCCGGTTCGAATCCAGGTCACATCACATCCGGCCGTGATTGGGAGTCCCATAGGGTGGCGCACAATTGGCCCAGCGTCGTCCAGCTTTGGCCGTCATTGTAAATAAGAATTTGTTCTTAACTGACTTGCCTAGTTAAATAAAGGTTTAAAAATAAAAAAATATATATTTTTAAAAGGACCAATGAAAAGACAGCCCCTGGGCCAGACAACATTAGTGGTCACCTACTAAAGGGTTACCATAAGCCCCTGGGCCAGACAACATTAGTGGTCACCTACTAAAGGGTTACCATATAAACTGTCAGGTGTTTTCTGTAAGCTTTTCCCCCCGCTCTCTGGCAGAACACTCCATCCCAGCAATATGGAAATAGTCCACCATACGCCCAGTAACTAAAAAGAGCAACCCCTCCTGCAACAATGACCACCGCCCTGTAGCTTCAACATCTACCGATGAAGAGCTTTGAAAGGCAGATTCTACAAAAGGAGGTATGCTGTTATACAGACCCTCCCCAGGGGTGTTGATGATGCAGTTCTGTCCCTACTGCACTGTGCCCACAACCACCTGGAGAAGCCCAAGACATGGTCAGGATGGTATTTGTGCATTTCTCTAGTGCCTTTGATACAGTCCAGCCTCACGTCATGGTTCAAAAGTTCCAGAACATGAATGTCATTCCAGATTTGATTTTCTGGGTCCTCTCCTTCCTGACAAATAGAGAACGGCTGGTCAGATTCAATGGTCACTGCAGCTCTTCCAGAACCATCTGTACAGAATCACCGCAAGGCTCTGTCATCTGGCCTGTTTTATTCACCCTGTACACATAGGACTGTAGGAGCTCAGACCCAGAGATGATGTCCATTAAGTACTCGGATGACACAGTAATTATGGACACAGAATCTGAAGTTTTGATGTGGCTACCTGGGGCGGCAGGTAGCCTAGTGGTTAGAGCGTTGGACTTGTAACTGAAAGGTTGCAAGATCAAATCCCTTGAGCTGTCAAGGTAAAAATCTGTCATTCTGCCCCTGAACAAGGCAGTTAACTTGTTAGGGAGTGGCAGCTGAGGGGTTGGTTTTGGAGAGCCTGGCGTGCCCAAAGTAAAATGCCTCCCATTCAGGCCCAGAAAATAGAATATGCACATATTTGGTACAAACAGAACGCATATAGCAGGCGAAACCCCCGAGGAATTTCTGTCCTGGAAAAAGTGATTTTGACACATTGCTCATTTAGGCACCCCTCCCTCATGAAAATTACCATATAAGGGCATGTGAATGCAGTACCCATCGCTTCCTTTAGATGTCAACAGTCTCGAGACAGTGTAAGTTTTCATTTTGGATGAATAAGACCAGAGAATAAGAGGAAACCAGGAAGTGTATCTTTTATGTAAACAGTACCCAGCACGCGCGCCCGAGAAGGCACGCTGTGTCTTTTTTACCGTCGTTATCGATCAGTTTATATTCCGGATGATTTATAATAGTAAATATACGTAAAAGTGTTCCTAAGGATACATTTAAAACTATGTTTGATTGTTCTTGGACAAGTTTATAGGTATAAGATGAACGAGTTCGCGTCACGTTTCAATGGAGGAGTGGAGGCTGTGGTTTCTGATTATAACGCGCGCGAACCAAATGGAGGATTTATGGATAAAATACATTACTTTTTCTAACAAAAGAATTGAATGAATTGTCTTCGTTGGACACTTAGGATGACCTCAGCAGAAGTTCTTCAACAGGTAATTGATTTGTTTTCGCTGTGAAATGTGTTGTGTGTGTGCCATGATGGCTAATCGATTCATGGCTATGGGAAAAATATGTGAGGTGCTACCCTCAAACAATCAAATGTGCTGCTTTCGACGTAAAGCCTTTTTGAAATCTGACAACGCTGTGATATTGCCAAGAAACAGAGCTTTTGATGAGTATGGAACACTTGTATATTGGTGGATGTTTAATAATTCAACTTTTGGATTTTGAATTTGGCGCCTTACATTTTACCTGGTAGTGTCGGGAGCAGCCCGCTAGCGCCCCAGTGATCCCTGAGAAGTTAACCCACTGTTCCTAGGCCGTCATCGAAAATAAGAATTTGTTCTTAACTGACTTGCCTAGTTAAATAAAAAGGTAAAAAAAATGCATATAATGCAGCTAATCCTTTATACTGTACCCTACATGTTTGTGTTATGTGTCTTGTATGTACCATTCATTACCACATACGAAACTCCCTCCCAGGAAATAAGTTGTCCAAATTGAACACACACACACACCAGAAAAAGGGCCACCAGAGGAATCATAGATCTTCCTGTGCTCGTTCTCCCTCCTGCTCTCTCTCAGCTGTTGCTGTCCATCACTCACCAATCACTGCCATGACAACCATGGAACACAGCAGGGCATGGAAAGGACCACAACATTCTACAGCTGAGCAAATCCTGTTTGTAGCTTTATAAAAAATAAACAGAGCACCGTTTGTGGACCTGGTGGATCCATTCACACAATGCCTGATCAGTGCCTGTTCAGTGGCTTTTATAAAGCCTATTATTGTATTGATTCGACACCTTTCATAGAGCATACAAATGGAGCAAACCCTTTCATTGAGTAAACAGCCTAAGTTTCTATACTGCTACTAGCAGGGCTATGTTCATCTTTGGAGGTTAACTAACCTAACAGAAAGTAAGAGCTGGGCTAGTGGCTACAGCAGACTTCCTAACGGAAGAGAACTCTGTATAGGGTGGCAGGTAGCCTAGTGGTTAAGAGTGTTGGGCCAGTAACTGAAAGGTCGCTGGTCCAAATCCCAGAGTCGTCCTTGAGCAAGGCACTTAACCCTAATTGCTTCTGTAAGGCGCTCTGGATAAGAGTGTCTGCTAAATTACGTAACGTAATGTATAGAGAAGACTGCAAGATGAACCCACAGCCAACTAGTACAAACCAAATAGAATGGATCCCTAAGGAAACTAGTTGGTGACCGCGGTGAACTATGAACACAGTTCAGAACCACTAAACGTCTCCCGATTCTGAGGAGGTTTAGACACAGAGGCCAAATTCAGCCTTTCCAAAGTCTGCACTTGGTTGCTATTTGTAAATTATTTGCGATATGTTTAACCAAACCCTAAAAAAGTTGTGTCCACAGTCATGGAAGGACGCTAAAGTAATTCCACTGCCTAAAAATAGTAAAGCACCAGAGCATCGGTTCTACCCCCCAAGCCATAAGACTGCTAAATAATTAAAAATGGTTACCCTGACTATCTGCACACTCACAAGACACACACCCGTAGCTCTTTCCACTCACAGACATTCATCCCTTATATGGGTTTAAAACTGGCAGATGTTTTCATTAAGCACCTAAATTGGAACCCAGTGACTGTTACAGTAACATGTCTGAGCTCAGGTTCACAGCGTTGTATTGGTTTTTGACTGTTAGCCACTACAAACTTGAGCACTGCTCGCGACAAGAAGATGCCTCCATCCCTCCTGCTAAATGGGCTACATTTGCACATTTGTTAATTGTCTGAGTGAGGGAAAAGCTGTAAAACGAGGAGTCGATGTGTTCTGAAGGTGAGACGTTGAGGACTATAATTAAAAAAAGAAAATCCAAATTTCCATATTTGAAAACTCAACGTTTATGATCGCTATATTTGATCCACAGTTACAGGATGACATGCGTTATACCCTGGGTCGTCCTGAACACAACGAGCCTGTGTTTGATCCACAGTTATAGGATGACATGCGTTATACCCTGGGTCGTCCTGAACACAACGAGCCTGTGTTTGATCCACAGTTACAGGATGACATGCGTTATACCCTGGGTCGTCCTGAACACAACGAGCCTGTGTTTGATCCACAGTTACAGGATGACATGCGTTATACCCTGGGTCGTCCTGAACACAACGAGCCTGTGTTTGATCCACAGTTACAGGATGACATGCGTTATACCCTGGGTCGTCCTGAACACAACGAGCCTGTGTTTGATCCACAGTTACAGGATGACATGCGTTATACCCTGGGTCGTCCTGAACACAACGAGCCTGTGTTTGATCCACAGTTACAGGATGACATGCGTTATACCCTGGGTCGTCCTGAACACAACGAGCCTGTGTTTGATCCACAGTTACAGGATGACATGCGTTATACCCTGGGTCGTCCTGAACACAACGAGCCTGTGTTTGATCCACAGTTACAGGATGACATGCGTTATACCCTGGGTCGTCCTGAACACAACGAGCCTGTGTTTGATCCACAGTTACAGGATGACATGCGTTATACCCTGGGTCGTCCTGAACACACAAGCCTGTTTGTCGTATTGTGGAAGAAAATTAGGCGTGGAGCACGCACATGAATGCACTCATGACTCCAAAATTACAATCACTTTGTCTTTAGTGCCTTTTGAAAGCCTAACACTAAGATCATATTTTATAAAACTTAGCGAACCGTGTCGGCAACAGAATAAGCTTTCAAATGATGCCAACCTGACCCAGATTGCGATTTATAATGGACTGTTTTTGTATTGTGTAAACAGTAATTGTGTGGCGGTGGGGACGCATGGCTGTGTTCCAAACAAACAACTGCAAGAGTGCTTGCTTCAGTTCCTCAATCGCAAAGCTGGGAGAGCTAAAAAAAAAAAAGCACCTTATAGTGGAAGGCTCTTTCAGTAAAAGTGCATTGAAATTACATAAGAACTGTGCATAGCTTGGAGAGGTGTGTGGCAACTTAGCGACACCAGTTCAACCTCTAACTCAGCCCTTAAAATCGTTTTTTTCTTATCTTGCACCTACTCCAAAACGTCAATGAATATTCTTATGTTACTGAATGTTGAATCCAGAGTATTTATAGATTTTGTTAACAACAAATGCTGTGAGAAGTAGCATAAAATCAACAGTGTAAAGTTTGGATTCAGTCTTGTGTCAGGTTAAATGTTGTGTCCTCAACTTTGGTCTGATAAAGTCCTCTTTCAATTGCTTCTATGGTCATGTGTATGATTGTAGAGTTCTTCTGTTAAAAACATTTAAATTCGTCCCCATCTACATAGGCCAATTTCCACAAGTGTAAGGGGTTAAATTAGATCTTTAGAAAGAGGAGAGGTGGTGAGAAACAAAAAAATATTTTATTTTACTAAACTAAATTAACTAAATGGAGTATGGTTCCCCAACTGGCAGCCCGCAGACTGAATTTGGCACAAGAAGTGGTTTTATTTGCCCCAAACATGTTTGCCCCAAACATGTTTAAATATCAATTTTCATTGTTGGACATAAGACTAAAAACAGCAGGAAATCATCTCCAAGTGATTTTAATTTTGGAAATCTGTTTCTAAGTATTCCTACGCATAATAGAGAAACACCTGTGATCATATACAAATGTAAGAAAATATTGCACAAATTGTTTGGGTGAAATGTTAGATCAGTTTTGGCTTCTTACAGTCAATTTGCAGTCTACAAATTATTTGAAATTATGTTACGGCCCCCGACTTTCCACTACAGAAAAAAAAAGAATCTGAATCTAGTTGGTGATCCCTGAAATTCAATCTCCATTTCAGTTTTTTTTTAATTTTATTTATTTTTATTTTTTTTTATTTTTTTTAAATTGCACTTTGGAGAGATGTAGTATTATTAAAGTAGCTTTTTTGCCTGAACAACCCTGGTGGCAGAGCATTCCATGATGACATTGCGCTATAACTGATCAAAGCATTAAATCCGTTTTTGGTTTGGGTGCCGTGAAGAAACCCATAGACATATCCCCTGACCCTGACCCATAGACATATCCCCTGACCCTGACCCATAGACAAATCCCACTAGAAAACACCACTATCTGAAGTATATGCAAATAGATCATACAAGCGGTCAGGAATTTTCTAAACAAATGTTTGTTAAAACAGACTAGAAGAGAGAAGTAGTCAATCTCTCCTCAACCAGGAAAAATCATCATGCATGTTGTTGATATTTGTTCTGTTTTTAGTTAAGGCCAAGGCGTGCTGCTCTGTTTTGAGCCAGCTGCAGCTTTGCTAGGTCTTTTCTTTACTGCAACCTGACCATATCACCGGACAGTAATCAAGACGGACAAGACCAGAGCCTGAACAAACATGATAAAACGCTACATGTAAAGTGTGTTGGTCCCATGTTTCACGAGCGGAAATAAAAGATCCTAGAAATGTTCCATATGCACAAAAAGATTATTTCTCAAAAATGTTGGTACTGTGACGATATCCAGAGGCCCATTGTCGTGCCATTCATCTGCCGCCATCACCTCAGGTTTCTGCATGATAACGCACAGGCCCATGTCGCAAGGATCTGTACAAAATCCATGGCCTGCATACTCACCAGACATACTCACCCATTGAGCATGGTTGGGATTCTGGGTGGTCACACCAGATACTAAATCTTTGAAATTGTTGCATGCTGCATTTATGGGGAGTGTCGCTGCACAGGTATTTTCAGGTCTCTCCAGAGATGTTTGATCGGGCTCAAGTCCGGGCTCTGGCTGGGCCACTCAAGGACATTGAGACTTGTACCGAATCCACTCCTGCGTTGAAATGTTTTTAGCAGAAGAACTATAAAAGCTTATGCATGACCATGAAAGAAATTAATTCCTTTGAATCCTTCAGGGGGAGAGAGCACACTTCAGGGAGGAGGAGGAGAAATGGAATTAGGCCCCTAGTGTTGTTCCTGGCAGACTGTGCGGAGTCTGAAGTCCAATCTGCTTCTCTAGGCAACTAGGCATACACACACTGGCCACAAAACCGAAGGAGGGAAAACGAGAAAGAGGAACAGAAAGAAGAAGCTATCTAGTACACCTTCCAAACCAAGACGTTTTCCCGCCAACCTTTCTTTATATATGAAAGGCATTGCTGGCGACAAAGCCTCTACTTTTACTTCTGCCAACCGACCTAGTCATGATTAAGGTAAAGGTCTGCCTACGGCTTAGTGTGAAATGTAGCCATAATGCTGAGGCAGCATTTGCACGCACTACGCTCTAAGCTCTTAATGGTTGCTAGGCAGCGCCCGTTACTGCTATCCTCCTGCCAGTTCAAAACTTTGAGGCATGCCACTTCACCCATCTCTTCTCATAGCCCACTGCATGCACTGTTTTCTTAACCACAACCGGATGGATCCATACTGTGGTGCTGTGGGAATAAATATCACTGAATTACAAAAATATTGGAATAAAATAGGCTAATGCAATTGAAGGCATCAAATTGTTGCTTACTGAAACTCCCAAAGTCATGTCTACTGCCACTGCTAAACTTGCCGGCATGTGCACAGGAGATAAAGGTTTATCCCAGCAAGAATGTATTAGGCTCTAAAAAACATTTGTCAATTTAATTTTATATAGGCAACATACCGTAAGGTCTGCCTGTAAAGGGTATAGGATTTGCGTGTCTCTCTCTGTGTGTGTATCCTCCTAAGAATAGAACTAGGAGTGGTGGTCTTCAAACAACTGCAAACCAGGCCACAGATAAGACATCGTGCCAAACACCCAACTATTCAAGTTTCAATTCTTGATGAATGAAATAGGGAACTAGGCATTCATGTGATATGATAAAACATTAATTTCATTTTCAGATATTACTACAATTATAGTCCAGGTGTACCAAGCATGGTGGAATTCTGCAAATGCCAGCAGCAGATGCATCAAGTTCCAACATTGTCCAATAGCCTCAGATAACCTGAACAAATCTAGGTCTGCGTACAGCATAGGCATACACTGCATACTGTCTACAGTGGGCAATGCATTAGGCTACGTGGGGTATAGGCAGCAATGCATTAGACTACGTGGGGTATAGGCAGCAACGCATTAGGCTACGTGCTGTGTTTGTGTGTCTCCTGGCATGTTGAGAAAACAGACACTCACTAGCTTCAGAACTGGACCAGCTGGGGTTACATGAACCAACATAAAAGGGATACATGGCCCCCTCGGATTGGACAGCTGTCAGCTGCACATACAAATACAGGTTCCCAGAGTCAGTGAGACAGAGAGACAGAGATGGGTCACCCAGGCAGTAATTGAATGCACATGACCAGTGACAAGCAGCACTGAGGAGCCTGAGACTGGAGGGGCCTGAGTCATGACACACTACAGCCCTGCTGCACCCAGAACAGACGCATGACACGAGACGCACTGACCTTTACCACAGAGACAGAGAGATAGAGAGAGACAGAGAGATAGCGAGACAGTGAGAGAGGGGGGGATTGAGAGGGAGAATGAAACTGAATGAGAATTAAAAGACAAGAGAGAATGTGGAAAAAATAACAAAAGAGAACAAGAGAATAAAAAGATGAGCGAGAGCGAGCGAGAGAATTAGTAACAAGGTGATGTGGGAGATGATTGGTAGGCTCTTCTGAGTCTAAATAGGGAGGATCCTCAGTTAGTGTTGGCTAAATGACATGGGTGGATGGCTAAACATAGCCTACAGTCTATGAGTGGGCTTCAATTCTTTTCTATTTCTGAAGTTGACTACTCTCCACAGATAGCAGTTTGCGGTAGACGGACAGTGCTGGAATGCTCTTAGGCAATTCTGGGCATTGGACTACTGGTTACAGGTCTGAACTCAGCCACACAATCCTGGCAAACAGACCCTGTCCATCCCACTACTCATAGCTTTAGGTCTGAACTCAGCCACACAATCCTGGCAAACAGACCCTGTCCATCCCACTATTCATAGCTTCAGGTCTGTGCTCTTTAGCAGCCCCAGAGAGACAGACAGTGCTCTAATAGAAATCTATAAAAGAGACAGGAGACAGGGACAGTGGGGTCACATGTTAGGATGTTGATCTTTTCTTAAACACCACTGCATGGCAATATAGAAAAGCTCACAAGCATGTCATGCACAAGCATGTCTGCTGACAGGCACAAGCATGTCTGTCCTCAAGCAAGGAGTGTGTGTGTGTGTGTGAGTGAGTTCTCAAACACAGCCCCAGACAGAGCTCACAATCATGCCCTTATAAATAAGCACCTCTCACACAATGAGAGTGGTGTGTATTTAGAGACGGGAGTGTGTGTTCACCACTCGGTTCTCTGCTCCTGTCCCTGAAACTGAGTTCACACACACACACACACACACACACACACACACACACACACACACACACACACACACACCAGACAGCAACAACACAATGCAGGGCATCGCATAAGATAAGAATTTGGCAATCACAAATCTCCCCTGGCCATTCTGCCATTAAACTGATTTCTGATCAGTCACCCTAGTTTTGCGCTAACCTAATCCATTATAAGATGAAAAACAAACACTGATCTAGGGCCAGGATGATACCAGTATCAAGATACTCATTTCTATTGTGGCAGGAAACAAAACACAAATCAGATTTTACTTCTTTAGGAAAACATTCCTAATGTTAGAAACAAACACCATTATGTTGTCATCCAGTCACAGTTATTTATTTTCCAAGTTATAGAACACAATATGTTACATACACCAAGTTTACGGAGCAAAGAGTTTGGTCTGCTTCATGTTTTCCATGGAAACAATGTTACGATACTGATATCGTCACAGCCCCACACTGATCCAGGGTAGTCTACCTCAACACACAATGGCAACAAGTTACCTTGGAGGGGTGTTGTGTCAGATTAGTCTCCCTGTTACAAAAGGAGACACTTCCTTTTTGTCTGCCAGTGACTCACTGACTATGTGAGCAGGGGAGGCCCCAATCACAGATGTTATATGCTGTTTGGCCTGACCAGGAAAATAACACTTCCTCTCATTTGGGTGTGAAGTTAAGGGAGAAGAAAGAAGAACACAGACGCCAGAGTGAGGTCCAGGTCCGAGTAGGAGTGCTGCTGATCTAGGATCAGGTTCCCCCTCTCCATATATGATTTATTAAGAATTAAGCTGATCCTTATAATGGGACCCAATGCGTCTATGCTTGGCACTCAGCATTAAGGAGATAGATTGGGGGTAAGGCACTGCGATAGACTAGCGTCCTGTCCAGGGGGTGTACCTCTACATCAAGCTGCCTCACGCTACAGAAACAGGAGATATCTGCCAAGGCTCGTGCAAGGCTACTTACGCAAATCAGCACTCCTACTCCGAGACCCTTGATACATATGGCCCCAGAACAAGCTTTAGGGCTGTAGTAGGAGATATCACAAATGTGGAATGGAGCCAAGACCAGCCATACATTGTACAAGTAGGCCTACATGTATACACTAAATCCCAAATGAACCCTGATTAGAAGCCCCTGGCTGAGTCCCAATTCCCCACCCTTCTCCCAAAGTGAGCATTTGAACACCCATCATGGATTAAACAGTAGAAGCTCCCTTTAGCCAATGCTTTGACCCTTCCAATGCTTTTAAATCCAGGACGGGAAGTGTGCTAGTAAGTGCACACTTTTGGAAAAGGGTGGGACACAACACTGAATGTCCTGTTGCTGTTGGGTTCTTGGGGAGTATTCAGATGTAGGGTTTTTGTGGATCATTGTGACAATTCAGTATTATCATTTGATATCTTCCAGGAGGTGATAACATGGCTGCCATGGAATTATCTGTCATTTTGCTGAAATGGCCAAAATTGTCATCTCTATTGTTCTACTTTCTGGCCTTAGTATAGACACAGGCCTGCATAGGGTTAATGTTCGCACTGTTTCTTCAGAGCCTTATCATGGCAACGGAATGTAAAGACTATGGTACGATTTTGCTACTAGGTCATCAACCTAGTAGCAAATATCCTTCTACTGTAGACCTGAGGTAGTTTTTTCATGAGAAAAATATATCCGTTTCCATTTCCTTCTTTTGTTTCCTAAAATAAACATGCGTTGAGATGTATTTTGCAATGAAGGCTGCCATCCCTACCATCTTATGTTAGTTCACAGTGGGACACCATATTTATAAATCCCTATTGGGGTGTTCTAGAATAGATTGGGTAAACTTCTGACTTGCACAAAATCGACTATAGAGTGAAGTGTTTCCATAGCAACCATAGTTGGTAAACTTGGATCGTTTTTTCGCTGTGTCAGTCAGTCAACTTTATCCTCCTTGGTACTGAAGCTGTGCATTGCTGCTGTTGATCTCACAATGACCGGATGGGGCTTATAGAGGACCCTCTCTGTATGGCAAACCCAGTCCCCAGTTGGGATCAGGGGATCAGATTCAAGAACTCATCATGTTGAGAGGCTCAAAACTGTGCTCAATGAATCCATCAACACCAGGTCAGCTGCTGTGTGTAGCCTAGCTTCTCTCTACTTGAATAACAAAGTCACTGACACCACCAGCAGTCAACCCTACCCAGAAACCTTGGACCAAGGGGCAGTCTTAAACAATGGCATTTGTTCCCCTCTTACAGGAATTTTCCATGTTAAAGTGCCAACAGAGGGAGACACATAATGGGGGTAAATACTGGATTAAGTGACATCACCAATGCCAGCAGCTTTCTAGTCACTTTCCTGTGGAACCCCATGTGCTGTGCTGGCATGATGTAAGAGCCCGGTCACCATAGAAACAACATTAGTATAATGCCACTCCAACTTCCAGGTGACGAATGATAACGATGATGATGGATGGTACTTTAAATCCTATAGTTTGACAACCCTGTTTTTTAATCTTTCAAATGATATCAAAACGGGTCAGATATGCAAAATGGGTCCAGTCAACTTTGAGAATCTCCATCTCCTGAATGTTTTGGCATTCAGGTCCAAAAAGTCACTTCCATTCCACTTCTCTCAAGGGAAGGTTTTGGGTCATCAGTATTTGGCCAATTGAAAAAGTCAAACTCCTATTTCTAAAATGCATCTTGTAAAATCAGATTTTAAACCTAAGCCAAACCACACATTTTGACAGCGCCACTTGGCCATTTAGTGTGAACCAATGACTTATATAAGGTGGGAACCAATGTTTTGTTCAAATAAAAAAAGTGATTGAATTCATAAGTCCGTTTTAAAGTGAAAACGAACTAGCTTTTTAGCTAGAAACTTTTACCCTTTGACAGATGATCGCTAGACACAGAACATGTGTGGTGATTAGTTGACTGAATTTAGACTGCATGGGATGACAGCGGGCTTATCTTTACTTCTGAAACCTGCCCCGCCCTTCTATCATCAGTCACCGACGCAAGGGATGTAGTCAGACAGACAGATCTTGAGCTAACTAAAAAAAAAAATACCCTAACAAATACTCCCGATCCAAGATGTTAGTTCCCTAGTTAGGGAGCTAGCTCGTATGTAAGCAAGTAGCTATTATGCTAGTTTAGCAGGACTAGGTAGCGGGCTATCTTAAACATTGTTAGTTAACTAAATCATTAGCTAACGTTAGTTAGCTAGCTACCTAACTAACTAGGTAGCCATCTACCAGGACCCATAACAAGTAACGTTAACTAGTTAGATCTAACGTTAGCTAGTTGCCGACCGTACTGCTATGTCAACCATAGTTAGTTAGCTAGCTAACGTTAACTTAGCTGTTTGATAGGCGACCTTCCAGCTGGTTGGATAGTAGTGGCTAACGTTAGCTAAATACCTTGCTCCTGGTAATGTTACATACACAAACTTTCGTAGAGTTGCTGTAAAGTTTAAAAACCAAAGTTCCAAATGAACAAAATAGGTATTAGATATAGCTGGACATGCTATCACTTTACCTTGAAGAGTTCCGCTCCTCTTGAGAGACGTGAATAAATGAGCTGTATTTAGCTGGCGAACCTTTTACCCGTTTTTTTCCTTACCAGCAACAGGAGCCGCAGCCTCAACGCACCCACCATCTCTTCCGGTATGCAAAATACAAAACTTTCAAAATAATAGTTCTCATTTCAAGAAATGTCAATAACTGCAAACAAAATGAATACATGGCCACTGATACTGTTTAGCAAAACGGCAGCCCTGCCACTTGTTTTAGTATACAGCTGAGGGATGGGGAAATGTAACCCCTCTCAAATTCAGAAAGTGCTCTGACACAGTCCATGTTAGGTGTGGGAATCTGTCTAATGCACACAGGTGCCCCCTAAAAATAGAGATTTACACAAATCCCCCATTGTTTAATTGGATTTATTACATGCAGACCTTTGAGGCACCAGGAATTATTAATACATTTAAAAACCAAAAACATTGCATGTTATAATTCCTATATTCAGTACATCTATATAAAAATATATAATTGCAGCTACCTGTATGCAACAAAGAATGAGGGTAAAAGGATGACATGAAATGCATAACAAAATAGTGTCAAAAGTACATCAAAATACATTATTATTTTAATGTAACAGTATTATATTGTGTACTAAAACCATCTGTAAGACAAAGGCAGCAGCACCATATTAGTATATATAAAACATGGTACAGTCTTCTATACAAAAAAAGCCCACATCATTAAAGGCAAAACCTAATGGTGACGGTTAAAGTGATAATTCACCCAAATTACAAAAGTACATATTGGTTTCCTTTGGGTGAAGTATCCCTTTAACAACTCTGGGGACCACAGTGAGGTGGGGTGGGATGCATGATACTGTATATAAGACATTAATAAAGATATTCTATGGGTTATTACATCATGTTCACTTTCACCCAATCAGAATGGTTCAATCTGTTGTAGCTCAGTAGCCACTTCAGCTTAAGTCTCTTGTATGCCAACCGCTCGAGGTGACCACACACTGTGACCAGAACAGGATTATCTTCAACACACAGGCAGGGGTGGGGTGGTCAGCGTCTCAAATGGCACCCTATTCCCTATATAGTGCACTACTTTGACCAGGGCACATAGATAATAGGGTGCCCTTTGGGACACAACCCTGGTTTCGAGGTCACCCCCTCCAAGGTTACACCACAGGAAAATATTTGTTGGCATGGCAATGTCGTCAACAACACAAAATTAAAGGTACTTCAATGTTTGAAGAGCTGACCTCATCACTTTATACCCAGATATTTAACTGTAAAGGCATTTCTTTATCCCAAAGTTGAACTTATGAGTAACAACTCAAAAGTAAAGTTGTATAACCAAACACTGAGCAAGTCTCTCAGTTTTGTAAAAGTAATTCCCAATACATTGACTGTCCTATGCATACTGTAGCCTTATACACTTTATAGCCTACTCCAGTGGCTTGAAAAGCAAACGCTTCAAAGCTCACTTTCCAGTCTTACTTTTGTTTGTTGTTAGCACTGTCCATTACACTATGTTTTATAGCGTCAACAAATAGCAAATGGTTTTCGGGTCATACATTTCAAAATAAAGAGGTGAAACCTGTCGGTTTTCAGACATGAACAGAACAATTTCACACGTCAATGTGTCTCAACCTAGCAAATATTCTGCTTGAAAACATAAAAAATCATTAAAGTAAAACAATTCCACAACAATATATGTAAACATTATTCAAACAGGTGCATTGATTGAAATCCTCTAACAGTCATCTGAGGACGTCCCCTTCCCATTGCTATATAAAAGGTTGATAAATGCTATTATTTAGTGTATTATACAGAGCTTCTGCTAAATGTAGTTGTGTGTGACCCTTTCTTTACTGACACACACGTGTCCTTGGTTGTGATGCATGGCAGGGTCCTCAGAGCTTACTGGGTCCTCTCCCTCCCCCCTGTCATCCTTCCATCCCTCTGTCTGGGTAGTCTCTTGCCCCCGACACCCTTTCCCACATGAATGACACAGGAAGAGCAACGAGAGGTCAGTGAGAGGTCAGTGAAGGGACAATGAGGCGTTGGACATTTCCACCTCACTTCCAGGTGGCTGCAGGTGGGCGAGGCCCGGTGCCCCCCTTCGCCGTTCCCTTAGAACCCAGCGACTGGCCTGAGCGACTCCGTAGGTCACGTTCTGCATTCTCGCTCAGCGCCTGCTCTTCGTCGTACCTGAGGAAGGGAGAGATAGAGGGAGGAAGGCAGGGAGAGAGGCAGGGACGGAGGGGAAGACAGAAAGAGGCAAGGAGGGAGAGAGTGGTGAGAGACGGAGGCAGGAAGGGGGGGTAGAGAGAGAGAGAGAGGGAGTACACTCTTCGACTATCCCAATAGGAGAACCCTTTTTGATTCCAGGTAGAACCTATTTTGGTTCCAGGTAGAACTCTTTTGTGTTCCAAGGGTTCTTCAAATGATTCTCCTATGTGGATATCCGAAGAACCGTTTTAGGTTCTATATATCACCTTTTTTTCTAAGAGTGTATGTGTAAGACAGAGTACTGGTAAGAGCTACAGTGGGGTACGAAATTATTGACACCCTTGATAAAGATGAGCAAAAATAGAGCTCTTTGGCCACGCACACCAATGGTGGGTTTGACGTCGAAATGAGAATGCATGAGCAGAAAAGAACCCAGTACCTACTGTAAAGTTTGGTGGTGTATCTTATGGGGCTATTTTGCCTCCACTGGTAATGGGGCCCTTGTTAAAGTCAACGACATTATGAACTTTACCCAGTATCAGGATATTATTGACAAAAACCTGGTTGCCTCTGCCAGGAGGCTGTAACTTGGCCGTAAGTGGATCTTCCATCAAGACAATAACCCCAAGCACACATCAAAATCCACAAAGAAATGGTTAATTGGCCCCAAAATCAAAAGTAGAAACCTATTGAAAAGCTGTGGTTTGAATTGAAGAGGGCAGTCCATTAGCGCAGATAAAGAATATCAAGGATCTGGAAGGATTCTGTCAGTGGAGGCTGCTGAGGGGAGGACGGCTCATAATAACGTCTGGAACAGAATAAATGGAAACCATGTGTTTGATGGGTTTGATACCATTTCACTCATTCTGCTCCAGCCATTACCAAGAGCCCGTCCTCCCCAATTGTGGTGCCACCAACCTCCTGTGGATTCTGTATGTAGGAATGGTCTAAGATTATTAGATATAGCTGATTGTATGAGTTGTTCTCCAACTCATAAAATATGTAAGGATGCCAGATATAGGAAATATAAAGACAATATAGTGATAACGTCACAACAAAAATGTAACTGAGGTAGAAGGCTGTGTGTTGTCATTCTGATCGGTCAGATAGCTAGCAACAATGACTGGAAGCTGCTATTACGTGAATCGTAGTCGTGGCCAAAAGTTTTGAGAATTACACAAATATACATTTTCACAAGGTCTGCTGCCTCCGTTTGTACGATGGTAATTTGCATAAACTCCAGAATGTCATGAAGAGTGATCAGATGAATTGCAATTAATTGCAAAGTCCCTCTTTGCCATGCAAATGAACTGAATCCCCCAAAAAACATTTCCACTGCGTCTCAGCCCTGCCACAATAGGACCAGCTGACATCATGTCTGTGATTCTCTCGTTAACACAGGTGTGAGTGTTGACGAGGACAAGGCTGGAGATCACTCTGTCATGCTGATTGAGTTCGAATAACAGACTGGAAGCTTCAAAAGGAGGGTGGTGCTTGGAATCATTGTTCTTCCTCTGTCAGCCATGGTTACCTGCAAGGAAACACGTGCTGTCATCATTGCTTTGCACAAAAAGGGCTTCGCAGGCAAGGATATTGCTGCCAGTAAGATTGCACCTAAATCAACCATTTATCTTGATCATCAAGAACTTCAAGGAGAGCGGTTCAATTGTTGTGAAGAAGGCTTCAGGGCGCCAAAGAAAGTACAGCAAGCGCCCGGACCGTCTCCTAAAGTTGATTCAGCTGCAGGATCGGGGCACCACCAGTACAGAGCTTGCTCAGGAATGGCAGCAGGCAGGTGTGAGTGCATCTGGACGCACAGTGAGGCGAAGACTTTTGGAGGATGGCCTGGTGTCAAGAAGGGCAGCAAAGAAGACACTTCTCTCCAGGAAAAACATCAGAGACAGACTGATATTCTGCAAAAGGTACAGGGATTGGACTGCTGAGGACTGGGGTAAAGTCATTTTCTCTGATGAATCCCCTTTCAGATTGTTTGGGGTATCTGGAAAAAAGCTTGTCGGGAGAAGACAAGGTGAGCGCTACCATCAGTCCTGTGTCATGCCAACAGTAAAGCATTCTGAGACCATTCATGTGTGGGGTTGCTTCTCAGCCAAGGGAGTGGGCTCACTCACAATTTTGCCTAAGAACACAGCCATGAATAAAGAATAGTACCAACACATCCTCCGAGAGCAACTTCTCCCAACCATCCAGGAACAGTTTGGTGATGAACAATGTATTTTCCAGCATGATGGAGCACCTTGCCATAAGGCAGAAGTGATAACTAAGTGGCTCTGGGAACAAAACATCGATATTTTGGGTCCATGGCCAGGAAACTCCCCATATCTTAATCCCATTGAGAACTTGTGGTCATTCCTCAAGAGGCGGGTGGACAAACAAAAACCCACAAATTCTGACAAACTCCAAGCATTGATTATGCAAGAATGGGCTGCCATCAGTCAGGATGTGGCCCAGAAGTTAATTGACAGCCTGCCAGGGCGGATTGCAGAGGTCTTGAAAAAGAAGGGACAACACTGCAAATATTGACTCTTTGCATCAACTTCATGTAATTGTCAATAAAAGCCTTTGACACTTATGAAATGCTTGTAATTATACTTCAGTATTCCATAGTAACATCTGACAAAAATATCTAAAGACAGAAGCAGCAAACTTTGTGGAAATTAATATTTGTGTCATTCTCAAAATGTTTGGTCACGACTGTAGATGGCTTGTTTCAGGTCATCTGATCCTAAATCAGTTCATGGCTAGAGGTATTTTCTCTAACCGTTAATCCTGGCTTTATGGACCAATAGTTCCAAAACGGCAAACCCCGCCCATCTGGCATTCCAGTGTTAAAAAAAAATTCTAACAAATAGTTGTTGTTTTTTTAACCCGTTCCGTAGTCAAACCTTGTTGAACGTTGCAGATAGAAATGCCATGATTAGATCCGACTTGATTCCTTATTCTACATGTCAGTGAAGCATAGCATATTTCGATTGAAACATTCCAAAACGCTGCGTCCTGCTGAACACGCCCCAGGCCTGTTTTCTCCCTCAAGCACTGTGATAGGAAGAGGGGGGCTGTCACTCACAGGACTTGGTAGTTGCCCAGGGCCTCTTGGGGTGGGCTGCGGTTCCAGCGGCAGTCGGGAATGTCCCCGTTGGGTGTGACGATGTTGAGCGTGTCATTGATCAGATTGTACTTCAGGATCCGGTCGTTGGCTGTGCTGGAGGTGAGCGACGGAGAGGCGTTGACCTGGAGGACAGACGCGGAATAGACACACACACACACACAGCAGAGAGCACAGGTCAGGATAAGCATTAGTCATTATGTACACACGGGCCAGCATGGAAAGTTCTGTCCTGAGTATGAGTAGAGTACAAAGTACTGGAGACTAGTAACAGGCAGGAATGACCTCACTATTTCACTGTTTTCATTTCCTATCGGTCCCCATAGGAACTGGGAGCTGCTTATCAGGCAGGAAATGTACCACACTGACAATGCATTAGCAGCAGCGGTGGGTGTGGGTTGTAAATATACTAGCACACACACACACACAAACACACCCACATGGACAACTAAGAGAGAGAAAAAGAGTGACCAATCCCAGAAAGGCATACACACACACACACACACAAAGCTTGGTTGGTATCGCTCGCTTGTTTCCCAGCCCTTGCAGACTGAGAGACTGCTGCAGGTTGGTTCCCCAGCTGTTCTTCAACAATACACATTAATGAGGGCTTGGCATTGGCATGAAGGCTATTCTGCCCCGGGTGGCTGTACCAGAGGATCTCACAGCGGGGGGTCTGAACTTAGATCAGCACTTCTACACACAGGGACGCTTTGTGAATACGGGACCAGGGAAACTTCAATGATCTACCAAAATAGATTGTTTTATATTCCTGTTCAAGTCAAAAGTGTAATTCCTCTAGTACCCTCCAAAAATGTTTGACTTCATGTACTCAGCCAGACACAAAGTAAACAACTCAGTATGCAAACAATGGCAGATAGAGAAGATTTAAGGAGTTTACAAAGCCATAACAACAGGCAATTGTTTAATTGTGCCATTCCTAAATCACACACCTCAGACACAAAACACACCTCAGACACAAACACACACCTCAGACACAAACACACACACACACATATACAAACACACACACATATACAAACACACACCTCAGACACAAACACACACAGAGAGCGAGAGAAGTCAACCCTAAGGACATTAAACTTGATAGACAGAGAAAGGAACGCAGCACTGGTTTCACTTCACAAACAATGCAGAACAAAGTAAACATTTTGACACGAGGTCATCTTAGTAGGAACTAGAATTAGTGAGTAAAACTATAGTATGTTTACAATAAGAGAGACTTTTTTTTACTTCACCTACTTTTTGCCAATGTCATGTAATTACAGTGTGTGTGTGGGTGGGCGCCTCACCTCAATAAGCCATGGCTTCAGCTTGTCATCGATGATGATGTCATATCCATAACACTCAAAACAATGTTTATCATTGTTCATGACGGGCTGTGAAGAGAGAGAGAGGGGGAGGGAGAGAGAGTGGGAGTGTTTAGAGGGGGAAAGGAAGTTAGTGCGTTGAGTGTGTGGAACAGGAGTGAAAAAGGGAAGAGCAGCTGCAACACAGCAGGGAGAAAATGGGGAACATGTTCTTGTTTCAGTATGTGTGTGTGTGACCACTCACAGCGACAGCCTTTAGGGACTGCACCATGATCCAGTGGATCTGGTCAAACAGTCGGCTGGTCACCTCCTTCCCCCTGGTGCTCTCCAGGTACAGACGCAGGTTACTGACCGTCCACTTCCCACCGTGGACATGGTTATAGTCATCCTGCAACGTGTATAGATGTATTGTACACGCGTAGAAATATATACACATAGAAACTATATTTATGTAGGAGCCATTTCTGCCTGTTTTAGGCCCATTTAGTGTGTTGTGTATATGTTTTCTGTCTTGACAACACACACACTTACCCCATGTCTCTGAATGGCCACATTGGTCAGGTGCACAAACATGTTGTCCAGTTCACTAGTGCTGGGGGTGTACTTCACTGTGCAAAACCGGCAGAAACCCAGTTTATACCTGGAAGCAACACAAAGGTCCAAATGGACCTATTTGTCAAATACTGATCTGATCAAATGCTGAAGAGATAATTTATCCTAGTGGCAATAACCTTTATTAATGTTTTACAGAATTATGAAAATGTATATGCATACTGCACTGTTTATAATGATGTATTTGCACTACATGTAACAGACTGTCTATGTTTCTGTTAGTATAGGGACAGTTAAGTTATTATCTATCTATTACCTATCACCTATCCAGTCGTTTCAGAGCGGTAGGACTTGAGGGAAATGAAACCGGGCTGTAGGCTTTAGGTTAATCATAAACCTACATGTAACACTTGAGAGGTCGATAGGTGGTAACCAACACATAGAGACGCAGGTCAAACTTCTTGCCTCCGATCAGCAGTGGGTTGTCGATGTACAGAGAGATGACATAGGCCTCCTTGCCACTTGAGGCCGCTACAAACCTAGCAAAAACAAAGGAAACAGAGCATCAGTCATGTATCTATGGACAACTCATCTATGGACAATGCTGTTGAGAACAGCAGATTCAAGAGTAGTGGGGTAATACTACCTGTATGACCTAAGACTGACTGTGAACAATGCAAATGCAAGCAAAGACTCACCTTTGGCAGCCACACACAGGACATGTTTATCAGTAGTTAGTAGAGGTGTGTGTGTGTGTGTGTGTGTGTGTGTGTGTGTGTGTGTGTGTGTGTGTGTGTGTGTGTCAGCACTCACGTGGAGGTACGGCTGTCTCGGGACCACTTTTTGATCTGGGAAAGTTTGTTGATGAGGAAGATGCCTTTTCCCTGAGCCTTCCCACACGGCTTCATTATCCACGTGCTGGAAGGACTCTTGCGGAACTCCTCCACAAACAGATTATAATCCGCCGGAAGCATGAACGTCACCGGCACAAAGTCTGGGACACAACCAGAGAGGGAGAGAGGGAGTCGAAAAACACAGAGAAATGTGAAAGGACAGTATTGATGGCATTTGTTTAACAGCACAAAATAATGAGTGAGTTTAGCTCTGTTATAGCCCAAGACCCCGAAAAAGGGACACTTCTAGTCAGAGCCCCTTGTAGCAGGTGCAATTGAAATATATCTTACATCCACATTTATTTACATATACTGTAAGTAAGCTCATAACTGCCACCTAAATAAAGGTATTTCCCGGTTTCGTCTTTCTCGGCCAGAGGGCTTCCCTCCTTCTCCATATCTTTGCGGTAGCGTTTGATGTTCTTGATCATCAGGTCCTTCCTGGTCAGCTCATAGTGGTTGGGGAAGTGGTTGACCATCTGCTCGTCCGAGAGACGGTAACCCGTGTCCACACTGAACACGTTCCGGATAGTCTGGACGCTCATCCTACGGGGAGGCATAGACGGATCATAAATAGGGTTTCCCCAAGGCTGATGGAGATTCACGGGGGGTAGTCAGTCGGGGATGGGATTTTTGTGATTAATCAGGAATTTCAGTTTTTCTGAATTACATTAACTGTTATTTACAGTTACACGTCATTGCAATTTGTCTAATTTACCCCATAACCAATATCTTTATATATATTTTTATGTTGTCCTGGGCTGTGTTCAGTAGGCACAAATAAAAAACGTGAGTGTTTTTATTGGACAAGACCAAGTAGTAACGCCTGTTTCAAAGCATTGTTCTCTCCCGTTTTGTGCCCACTGAACAGACCCTGATCTCTGTATGTGCTACACTGGCATTCATAAGCACCCACTGTGTATTGTCACTCAGAGAAAGCTCCATAGCTCAAATGACAGCCTACCAGTAGAAGTTCCAGTCCTCGCTCTCTGTGACCTGAGTCCATCCTCTCTTCTCAAAGTTGTTGATGAGTACGGATTTCTCAATGTCGGTCACCCATTTCACCTTATTAGCCATGGTTCCTCCTAGCGTCTCTCTCTCTCACACACACACACGGAAACACACACAAATGCAAGCACACACACACATGCACAGATGAGCTTTGCACGTGTAATAAACACAGGTAGAACTAACGTTAATAGTCTATTGTTTTACCCATGATGAGCCACTGCAGTTAGCTATCTCGCAAAAACACTGAATTCTGGTGCTATATTCACAACTATCTTTTGGTAGCATTTTGGTGTACTGTAAAGCACTGGACACAATCGTGTTATGTCAACTAGCTAAGTATCTATGTATCCTTCCACACCAAATAACAGTTTTAGCTAGCTACCTGGAAATCGATCTTCTAATCTTCTTGTCAAACAACCGGTCATCAGCCCCAGCTAGCTGGATCCACCCTGCCTGAGACACCTGCAAAGGAGAATGATTTTCATCCAATAGTGATGTCTGGTTCAATCGCCTTCAAGGGGAATTTAATGCAAATTAGAAAGGAGAAATCCTCAATGTATTGACTTCCCCCATGTAATCTGCTAAAAGGGTGGATGCTAGTTATCTCTTATCTTGATTTATCGATCCATCCCAGTCAGCTGGAAGATGACTACCGTGCTCTTCCGGGTGAATAACCTAGCAACCGACGACGCGTCGAACTGTCAAATATTTCCCGCTGGTTCCACCACACGGTGGCGCTAAAAACACACGGTCCGTTATGTAGCACGCAGGGACGTTCTGATGTTGCCCTCTGGTGGTTGTTGAGAGAAACACTCCTCAAGGATCTTCCTGGTGTTAACTGCCATAGGCGTGGCTGTTGAAATGATAATTGTGGCAGTTACCTGAAAACAACAAGATTAAAGGACGCTGCTGTAAGTAGGAACTTTTGAAACAACTGTGAAATGTTCAAAACATTTTTATATTTAGGATATTGTTCTATAATGCCCATATTATTTGCGTTACAGGGCGGCGTCTACTTTAATCTACAAAATAGGTAAGTTTGACATTTTTGTTATTCTACAATGCACCTGTTCCTTTGTTGTCAGACAAGGGACATTGTGTAGACAGATATTGACTGCAGTACTGCTCTTCCATAGATGTGAAACTCGATGACAAAATATGAAAAATGATAGGATCATTATCATTGTTTAAATATTGTACATTGAAATAGGGCAAATTATACTGTCTTTCTTGCGTGTGTGATCTTCAAATCGACCTTAGGTTTGTTTGGTGAAGAGGATGACATCACCTTGTTTTGACAAACCCCTATCAAACATTACTATCCACAAATAATATTTTCCCCCAATTGTTATGATTTGGTCATACTGTAGAGCTAAGGCATATATGATGTTATTATTAACAATAACACTAATATTAATTTAATAGTTAAATAATTAATAGTATCTTTATTACATATATTTTACATTATCTATTGTTATTTGCCAATTATTTTAAAGCAAGACTAATGACAAATCCATCCTTTCATTGGATTGGTTTGAGACATTACATTTGTAAAGACATTATGTAATATTACAAAATCAAATGTATATTTTAAGATGTCAAAACAATGAAGAAATTGTTTTGTGATGGTAGCCGTTTGGTTGATTTGAGTAATGGAAATCCACCATTTGCATTGCGACGACCTCTCCAACAACACGTGAGCCGAGGGACAGAACAGCTTAGGGACAGGTGAGCAGAGGGACAGAACAGCTTAGGGACAGGTGAGCAGAGGGACAGAACAGCTTAGGGACAGGTGAGCAGAGGGACAGAACAGCTTAGGGACAGGTGAGCAGAGGGACAGAACAGCTTAGGGACAGGTGAGCAGAGGGACAGAACAGCTTAGGGACAGGTGAGTAGAGGGACAGAACAGCTTAGGGACAGGTGAGCAGAGGGACAGAACAGCTTAGGGACAGGTGAGTAGAGGGACAGAACAGCTTAGGGACAGGTGAGCAGAGGGACAGAACAGCTTAGGGACAGGTGAGCAGAGGGACAGAACAGCTTAGGGACAGGTGAGCAGAGGGACAGAACAGCTTAGGGACAGGTGAGCAGAGGGACAGAACAGCTTAGGGACAGGTGAGCAGAGGGACAGAACAGCTTAGGGACAGGTGAGCAGAGGGACAGAACAGCTTAGGGACAGGTGGGCAGAGCCAGGGGTGTGTTCAACACTAAACTCTCGTGTGTTTCACATCGAGGTTCCTGGTAAAAACTGACGTGACATGCATTAATGTAGGTCACACACATGTGTGTTTATTTATGTATCACACGCACGCACACACACTGTATCTTGAAACCTCATTGAGCCCATCCTGTTCAGTGAATCCTGATGATGGAATATTTTCAGTTTGTGTGCACTGACCTGAATAATCTCCCCGGCAACACACTTCTGGTCACATGACTCAATATTTACACAGGTAGATAATTATGGGCGTTAAAGTTATTATGACCATAGTCACACACACAGCTAGGTGCAATAATTCACCTGTTACCACACACACAGCTAGGTGCAATAACTCACCTGTTACCACACACACAGCAAGGTGCAATAACTCACCTGTTACCACACACACAGCTAGGTGCAATAACTCACCTGTTACCACACACACAGCTAGGTGCAATAACTCACCTGTTACCACACACACAGCTAGGTGCAATAACTCACCTGTTACCACACACACAGCTAGGTGCAATAACTCACCTGTTACCACACACACAGCTAGGTGCAATAACTCACCTGTTACCACACACACAGCTAGGTGCAATAACTCACCTGTCCTGACATGGCTTCCACATCATTTAGGAGTGCAACACCCTGAAACTCATGACATGCGTGTGGCAAACTCTTCTTTATCAGAAAACAAAATGGTGGAGCACAGAAGAGAGCGACGCCGTGCCATTTCCCTCAGGGCTGGACCTAGTGAGGTGGACCACATCACCCTGTCTGATGTGAATCTCAGGTAGAGGCTACATCACTCCAGTCTTGACCTCTTGATCAGTTTACACAGACGATACGAGATAAGAAATTGTTACATTTTACTCAAACTCTGTCATAAATCAAATCCAGTTTTATTGGTCACATACACATATTTAGCTGATGTTATCTCTTATAATGTCAAAACAGATAATTTCTAATTTCTTCCTCCATTGAAGTAGTCACTGATCTGATATTATGGGTGAAAGCAAAATGGTTGAAAGTGGACACTTTGTTGCTACCCAATCACTGATTACCTCAAGGAATAAAGAACGCATTTCTAATTTCGTGAACATCATTTCTCTCCGTCCCTCCTTTAGGATCCATGCCAGGGCTGCCTGGACTACAGGTCGTCAGCTGGCAGAGATGGGTGACAGACTGGACCATGAATGGGCAGAGAGACTCCCTAATCAGTGGCCTGTGCCACAAACTCTCCATGTGACAAGGCCTGCCCACGCCCTGACTAGAAGCATCTACAGGTGAGAGGGCTCAAAGACCAGGATGTATTGTGCCAAACAACTAGTAAATCAGTGCTTATTTTGCACATAAGAAATATTTAACATGCAATAAATGAAAATAATATGGTTAACAAAAATGTCATGTAACTCATTATCAGGGGGATACAAGGACAGCTTTGGGGAGTGAAGAGTTTGCTTGGCGTGGCCAAAGCCTGTTTGGCCTCCGCTGTCCACAGGCAGGCTACACAGAGAGCAGAGGCTTGGGTAAGAGCCACCAGCATATTACATATACCTACAGTATCTACTTCACTCACATCTCCTCATGTGTATTGGGGGTAGGGGATAAATCTCTTACTACTATTCATGTGTTGTCCCTTGCCCCTACACAGGTTTCCAGTATTCAACCTGCTAACTGCCCTGGTTGGGCCAAAGCAATGCTTGCCACTGTGGCACTGGTGGCCACGGCAACCATTTCCACTGCATTGTGGAAGGAGTAGAAAAGCTAACCGTTGCACTGAGGGGGCCGTGAGCTGGACTTCTGGCTACAATGTTTTGTGTTGGATAAGTTCCTAATTGAGTGAGATTAAAAAAAAAAAATACTATAGACTTTAATTTAAGAAAAAAAAAAATACAGTGTGTTATTGGGTTGATTGTGCTGGATCACAGTTTTTAGTCTTAGTCTAATGCATGTTTTAAAGACTGTTGCTGGTCTGCAGTCTTTTCTATGAAGATTGGGCCTGTTACTGGTTAATAGACATTTAATTGCCACAACTATCTTATGTAGCTTATTACACCATTAAATGGAAGCTGGGAAATGATTTTTTTAAATGACTTAAGAAAAAATTAAACTTGAGAAAAAACAAACTGACTTGTCTTTCAAATACCAGATATTTATTAATTGATGCAAGGTCACTTGAATGAGTTCATATGGACAAAGAGTGATTTCTGTGACTCTGAAGGAAGTATACTGTAGATAGTGTGTGTCAATGTCTTTAGTACTGTTTTACTCCTTTTGGGAGGTTGTCAACAGGTGTATACTGTACAGTATGTAGACTGTACTGTGTTGATACGAGTCTCTTCACAAATCCATGAGTCCTGTCTTACTCCTCAGACCATAATCCTCTTAGTCATCGTGGATGGTGACATCCACATGTGTGTAGCTCTTGTAGGCCTTCATGTTGCACTTCTGCAGCGTGGCCCCCCAGCTGCTTCCCGTGGCCCACCGTAGGTGTGGGGGAAGCTCTGGCCCTGGGTCCTTTCGAACACCTCGTGGAGGGTCTGCTCCCACTTCACTGATGACACCAGCTGCTTCACCAGCTGCCTGCGCACGTGGCCCTCATGCATGTAGCGCTTGGCGTCCACGTTGGAGTACACGTTGATCTCGGGCCGACGCACCTAAGTTTGGATGGGTAGAGAGGTGGGTTTGGCAAAGGCTTTTTCCACCTCTAAATTTACTTTTGGCATTTATGGATGGAAACTGTATTAGTTTTTAACCAGACTTATACAATTGACAATCAGTCTGTGGCCCATGTTAGGAATCAAATCTTGTAAACCCCACCATACTTCAACCAACACGACTGGAGATATTCTATACTTGACGTATGCTGTATATTGTAACGTTCTGGCTGCACAGTACATTTGACCAACTGGAAACTGAAAATATGTTATTGACTCATTGATGAAGTTACGTACCTCCACCTGTCTGAGGACGTCTCTCAGGGGCTCGGTGGCAGACTCCATCAGCGCCGTGTGGAAGGCCCCACTCACCGGGAGCGGCCGCGCACGCAGGAAGTGAATTTTCCTTTGAGTTCTGTTGTAGGAAGTCCAGTGCCTGAGGGAGGGAGGACGTGTCTGTGACTCATTCCCAATGTCAATTCCACCCCTAGCCCCTTCCCCTAACCCATCTAGGTATATCTGAGAAGTAGGCCTATAGCCTGCTTGACTCTGATCTCAAATAAATGTGAGGTACGTAACGCCAGGATGTTGTGGCCCAAGAGAGTGATCCATCCACTACCTCTTTGTGGCCGGCGATGACTCTCCCGTCTGGGAAAAGGTAGTTGGCCACGCTGCAGATGGGCTCCTTGATGCCCAGGCTAAGGCAGTGCTCCCCTGGCCTGCAGACAGGCATGTTTGTACTTAGCCTGGGGTCGTCCCATTACCGACAGCATGCCGCTAGGGATCAGCTCTGATGCTTTCTGCATGGCCTCTGCTCGCACCTTCACCGCATACAGGGCTGTAAGGATGGCAGAGACAAAAAACAATGGCGACTTAAAATTGTTCACTGTCTGTTCATAATTAAGTATTGCACAACATTGGATAGAGTACTGAGGCTCACCTTCTGCGAAATCCATGGCACCAGAAAACACCAGGGCTGCAAACTCTCCCACACTAAATCCTGCAGCAGCCACACAATTCTCAATGGCCTTGAGATGGATGAGGACGCATGATGACAAGATGTGCGATGAGAGTTTTGTTTGTAGAGAAATACAATAATATTATTGGTATAAAACATCAGGGTGTCTTAGGCTGTATAGTTAAACATATTTAATTTATACTTTGCGATTAAATGCACACTTGCAACTATTTAAATAATTTGCAACTCACACAAATTCATTATTATTGGTACATTGACATGATACAGAACTACACACGGAGGGACAGCATCGGCGCATAAGGGGCTACAGACATGGCAACTACAATGTGGCTTACCGCTGGATGTTCGTGGTTCAGCCTCTCCACAGCTGCCAGTGATGTGACAAACACTGCGGGCTGACAGTGGACTGTCTTCATCAATTCCTCCTCTGGTCCATCGAGGCACAGAGACAGCAAGTCGTAGCCCAGTATCTTCTGCGCGACGGCAAACATGTCCTTGATGTTTCCGTATTTCAGAAGCCCGCGACCCATACCCACGAACTGACTCCCCTGCCCGGGGAAGAGCAGCACAGAACACTCGCTCGGTTTCTTTTTGGGTCTTCCTCCGTGGGTTCATTCTCCAGGAGTAGGTCTTTGGTCTCGGGTGATGTTTGTGTCCCGTTCTGTGAGCCATGCTGATGGGTTGTTTGACACTTTCCTGCACAAGAAGGGAAACGACCTAAGCTCCGTTATTGAAGGTCTCATCATGTTGAGGAGAGTAGCGCCTCTCATGTTGACTGATAAAACTTTTCGCAGGACGACGACATTAATGTTCATAGTATTGCCACATGCAATCTCTAAATTTGGTGTCCACCGAAGCGGTTCGTAAGTTCACGGAACTCATATTATACACTCCATGAGACTATCAATGGGCGCAGCCATATTGTTTAGGAGAGAAAAGTCGCGTTCAAATGACGTAGAACGACGGTCAGTGTTTGGGCGTGTTGCAGATTCACACGAAATCCCACAAAAACACTCACATTGAAATAGCAATCTTTAGTTAGAAATATTGCAAGTGATTGTTTGAATATTTTTTCCACTGCTTGTTAGGCCTATTTAACTACACGAACAAATATGTTCAACTTCTGTAGGCTATCGAAAAAACATCAACCAGTCGATATACTGTATAATACTATATGTGACATATGGACAAGAGTAAGACATGTATTTAGATATATTTATTTTAAATACTAGTACATATATGACATATGTATTTTAAACATATGTCAATCTATTAAGCTTCGGTATGGGTATATGTGAGCCACAGATGTATTTTTCAAAAGGATTTAAAGACATTATTTCAAAGAGATTGAACTTCAAGAATAAAAGAGAGAAGAAAAAAAATCAGCCTTTCTCTCAGAATTAAACGTTGTGCTGAATATTAGGCCTATTTCAAAAGGGGACTGTGCATATTTGCGTGTCCCGATTTTTCCTGACATGACACTTTTCCTTTCCTGACAAAAATGGCATACTGCCTTGTATCAAATGGAGAAGAGAGCAATCACATTGTTCACACACTACATACCAGTACGCGCACTTCTTTTGTACAGAAATTCAAACAAGTCGTTTATTCTTGGTATTCTATCATTTACAATGACTGTTGTCCCCTAGCAAGATGGAAATCTGAACAGTCAGTTGGTTGATGAAGTGTTTCTCAGTTCTTGAAGTAGTGTATAGGCTACTGGGTTCACCTTCCAAGAATCATAGTCCTCTTCATGGGTCATGTTCGTACGGAACGGAAGATTTTTTGTGAAGGAAGAAACTAAAACTAGCATTCTTATTGCACAGGTAGTATCTCCTCGATCAAAGCACTTTCTAATAGGAAGACAAATTCCCTTTGATTTATTTTTTACAGATCCTACTCATCTCCTAGTCAGCACTACCATTGGTAGAGGTCGAGTTCCTCCCCGACTACATTCCAGATCTTACAAAGCCTGGATTGGTATTTAACACATCAGCTAAGCACCTCATATGATGTAGAAATCTGATGCCTGACTTCACAGTCAATGACGTGGCACGCAACCATTGATTGATGCAATGCAACAAGTGCACATCTAGTCGGGCAGGAACTTGGCCAGACTGTTGACATGTAAAAAAAAAAACTTGGAATGTTCGACATTGCAGCCGACAGTGCAGACGACTGCCGAATGACTGATCTGCAAAGATCCTTGCATCATAAATAACTACAATATTATTTGTAGATCAGTCAGTCACAATTTACCCATGTCACATCACGATCCCCCAGGCTCGGACAGGGTGATAGGGCTACAGGAACAGGTGGAGGCTTTCTCTTCTGTAGCCAATTGGCTCTCAAGTATTTGCTGAGTTTTTTGATTGGCTCTTGGTTGGAGTTTAGCGATAAACTCACTGCTGGCTAACGCCCCCTCCTGTTTCGGGCAGGTGATTTTCACTGGCAACGATGATAACTTGTCTGTAGCAAAAGATATGGAATACCATATTTAGTATATTTTATTGACTGTCCATCAAATCTGACTTCTTATTGTAGTATTTGTTTTATTGCAACACACAGACAGAGAAATACATGGCAGAGCATTACCCCCAGGAGCGACGGGTTTCATTAGGCGGTTGAGCTGAACGTTCCAGTGTCGGACATGGATGCTGGCTTTACGAAGCTTCTCCTGAACTTCCTACAGACCCAGAGAGAGGGAAACAAGGACATGAGAACATACTGCTAGTTACAAAAGTTGATGTCAGTTGCACTTTGATTTACCATCTGTCATTTATGAGCTGTTATTGACTTATAGGTGCTCTATGCAACAATTCCACCTGCAAAACATTCTATAAAGCTTTTTCACTGTGGAAATTATGCCTGCCTAAAGTCCACTGTAGCAAGATTCCCACCTAAAAATATCCTGTACAATAGCCTTATCCTGCTCTCCCCTCATCTCCTGCCACCTCTCATCTCCTCTCTCTCACCTCCAGGTGCTGGTGACTCCTCTCTCGCGTCTTTCGGAGGCTCTGGAGCTCCTGGGAGGCGTAGTGGAGGGCAGAGGGGGCCGGCCGCTCTTCCTTAGCTCCGTTTGGGGCCTCCTCCGTGGGGCTCAAGTGGCAGGATGCCTCCTGCTGCTCCTGGAGGAGCAGACACTGCCTGCTCTTCTCCTCCTCTGCCTGCAGTACCCTGGGAGAGGAGAGGAAGGAGGACAATGGTAGAGAGACATTAGAAAGGGAGACAAGGATAGATAGGAGAGAGGATAAGGGATATAAATAAAGACACAGAAGACTGTTCTACTGCAATAGACAGGGACGTTTGGTGATCTGATCTGTGGCTTTAGTCTTGCAGCCATGTGTGTGTGTCCTTGTGTGTGTGTGTGTAATTGCGTGTGTGTGTGCCTGACTCTCTCCTCCATGTGGGCCTGTATCTCCATGTTGAGATAAGTTTGTGTAGGCGTGTTACCTTTCTAGCTCCAGCCTGACTCTCTCCTCCTCCATGTGGGCCTGTATCTCTGTGTTGAGAGCAGCCTCCAGTTTGTGCTGGGTCAGCTCCAGCTCCTGGATCCTCTTCCTCTGCTGCTCGGCCTCCTTCTCCTTCTTTGCCATCTCAGCCTGCATGCTCTCCCGCAACTGGGGAACGCACGCAGGCAGGCAATCAGGCACGTGTACATGTACACCGAATGCATTCACACGCGCGCGCATGCACACACACAAACACACACACACACAAATAATTTATCTGGGGAACCTACGCAGGTGCACTGATAAACCTCATTCTTCAGTATATGATCTCACCTTCTCTGCCTCCTCTAGCTGTCTCTCCAACTCTCTCTGGACCTTCTTCTGTTGCTCCCGCTCTTTCTCCTCCTCCTCCCTGCGCCGTGCCTCCACCTCTCGCTGGTGCTGTGGGAACAAATACATCCTACATGTCATGTTAGGTACTGTATACTATGTATGCATTACCCCCTCTTTCCCCCCACTCATCCTCTCTCTTTTCTATCGCTCCTCTTTAATGCCTCACTCTCTCTCTCTCTCCTGCTCACCTGAATAATACTCTCTATCTCCTGGCCTTGCCGTTGCTTTTCCCTCTCCAGGTCTTGAATGGTAAGCTCTTCTGATTGGCTGCCGCGGCTGCTGCTGGTGCCTAGGCTGCGCTCCTGTTGACTCTGCTCACGCTGGACCCGCCTCTTCAGCTTTAGTTCCTGGTGCAGGGAGGACTTGCGCTGACCCTGGAGACGGACGGCAGTCTGCAAGGCTGGGGAGAGAGAGGACACACACACACACACACACACAGGAGAGTCAGAAAAAAAGTGATGTTCCTTCCCTAATGCTTTTCAACCGAGGGGTCTCCTGCGTGCCAACCAAATGTTTTAACCATTAGGTCAACAGGATATCCTCTTGGTCCGAGGAAGACAATTAGGCTTGTGTCTCAGGCAGGGCGTTACACTTGTACACATCCCCTCACCTTGAGTCCATTCCACCCTCTGTCTCTGGTCGGCGGCACTCATCTCATAGGTCTTGCTGGTGGTCTTCACACAAAAGAGACAACGCTTCCCATCCCTGTCTGGAATAGCCTAAGACAGAGAGAGGACAGATGGTGGTTGACTACCAGGGTGACATTGACTTATCAACACCCCAAATTCCGCTCAGGTAATCCCAACCATAAATGATCAGTATTAGCATCATGCTCGCAACAAGTAACCCTCATTGACTCTTGTTGTAATCCACATCCTAGTTCAAAATATAGGCCCAATGGTACAGTTCTAGACAAGCTTGTATCTATACCAATTCAAGCTAACTCTATGGTATTTTCAAATAAGGGGTTACCAACGGAGCATAGTGTGCTGATATTGGAGTCTGATATGAAATCCTGCAGCTGTGGCGTTGGACTGATTTATGTAAATGCCATAAGTTTGATCTTGAACTCTGACCTCTCAAACCAATGTGGACATTCTGGTAATATGTGAAACCGCAAAAATGGATGAGGGAAAGAGTAAGGAACTTGTCTGTCGGACCTGCATTAAAGACCAAAAGTGGTTAAAGAAATATGATAAACAAAAAAGTATACCAGTTTCATTTAAGGACCAAAAATGGACAGCTGTAGATTGCCAAATAGTTGGGAAGAGATTTTCGATATACCAATTCCATGGCACATGGTTTATGAACTGATACACAAAACGACGCCAGAATCAAAACTAAAAATTGTTCCATTTAAATTATCATACAAAATTATTGCAACCAATTACATTTTATATATATATATGGGGGATAAAACCATCACAGCTCTGCAGATTTTGCTGCGAAAAGACAGAATCATTAGATAATTTGTTTTGGTACTGTCCATATGTGGCTTGTTTTTGGTCACCGGTTCAGGAATGGCTGAAGAATTGCTACAGACAATCAATAATACTTTTAGCAAAAAATCTTTAATTTACAATCTGTAGAAACTATGAGAATAGAAAGGTTCAGAACGTTTGTGAAACATCACAGCACAGTTGAAAAATAGATGGCAAATAGAAATAAAAACTGGATGGTGTTCAGAGATAGATGGGAGGGGTTGAGTGGCGCTGAAGGGTGGGACTAAAAACAACAAGATAACTAATGTAAAATATACTGTGTCCGTAAAATGTACACAGGTTCAGAACTTTTGTGAAACAGCGCAGTTAAAAAGATATGGCAAAATAGAAATCAAACTCGATGGTCTTCAGAAATAGATGGGAGGGGTTGAGGGAAACTTGGCTAAATAAGACTGTGCCGGATACTGATGTGTCTCTGGCTGGTTATAATGTTTTGGATCTGACAGAACTGGCAGAGGTAGAGGTGTCACCATATATTCTAAGGACAACTTAAATGTTTCTGTATCTCTCACTACCTCTGTCCCTAAGCAATTTGAATGTCTAGTCCTAAATGTGGCCCTTGGTAATAATGCCCAATTTACACTAGTTAGAATTTATAGTCCTCCCTCTGCCTCAACATGTGCTCTTAGCCAATTGTCTGACTTTCTATGTAATTATGCTAATTCTGAATTCTTAAATTTGGGTGATCTTAATCTGGATTGGTTGACGCCAGCTTCTGATAGGCTAAAAGATATCTGCATTGAGCTAAATCTAACTCAGCTCATAACTAAACTAAACTGCCCCAATCTTAAACACCCTGAAAAGAACTGGGGTAATCCCTAAGATCTGGACAACGGCACAGGTCCTCCCCCGGCATTTGTCCTCCCCCTAAACAAAGGTGGAGATCCTTCTGACTTGGATAACTACTGTCCAGTTTCTTGCCTTGCCAAAGTTTTAGAGTCCATGGCCAATTCTCACCTCAGAACTTTTTTAATGTCTCATTCTATTCTTAATGAGCACCAATCTGGTTTCAGACCTGGACATAGCACTGTTTCATTATTATTAACACACACACATTCAAAAGTTTGGGGTGACATACATTTCCTTGTTTTTGAAAGAAAAGCTAAATTTTTGGTCCATTAAAATAACATCAAATTGATCAGAAATACAGTGTACACATTGTTAATGTTTTAAATGACTATTGTAGCTGGAAGCGGCTGATTTTTTATGGAATATCTACATAGGAGTACAGATGCCCATTATCAGCAACCATCACTCCTGTGTTCCAATGGCACGTTGTGTTAGCTAAAAAGTCTAATTGATCATTAGAAAACCCTTTTGCAATTATGTTAGCACAGCTGAAAACTGTCGTGCTGATTAATGAAGCAATACAACTGGCCTTCTTTAGACTAGTTGAGTATCTGGAGCATCAGCATTTGTGGGTTCGATTACAGGCTCAAAATGGCCAGAAACAAAGCACTTTCTTCTGAAACTCGTCTGTCTATTCTTGTTCTGAGAAATGAAGGCTATTCCATGCGAGAAGTTGCCAATAAACTGAAGATCTCGCACAACGCTGTGAACTGCTCCCTTCACAGAACAGCGCAAACTGTCTCTAACCAGAATAGAAAGAGGAGTGGGAGGCCCCAGAGCACAACTGAGCAAAGGGACAAGTACATTAGAGTGTCTAGTTTGAGAAACAAGACGCCTCACAAGTCCGCAACTGGCAGCTCACAAATCCACAACACCAGTCTCAACGTCAACAGTGAAGAGGCGACTCCAGGATGCTGGCCTTCTAGGCACTGAAGTTGGTTACAAAGCCGAACTAGTCAGGTCAAGACCCTGGTAAGGATGACGAGCACGCAGATGAGCATCCCAGAGACAGTTTGTGCAGAAATTCTTCGGTTGTGCAATCCCACAGTTTCATCAACTGTCTGGGTGGCTGGTCTCAGACGATCCTGCAGGTCAAGGTCCCCGGATGTGGAGGTCCTGGGCTGGCGTGGTTACATGTGGTCTGCGGTTGTGAGGCCGGTTGGACGTATTGCCAAATTCTCTAAAACATTCGAGGTGGCTTATGGTAGAGAAACACTACATTATCTGGCAACAGCTCTAATGGACATTCCTGCAGTCAGCATGCCAATTGCATGCAACCTTAAAAAACTTGAGACATCTGTGGCATTGTGTGGTGTGACAAAACTGTACATTTTAGAGTGGCCTTTTATTATCCCCCAGCACAAGGTACACCTGTGTAATAATCATGCTGTTTAATCAGCTTCTTGATATGCCACACCGGTCAGGTGGATATTTTTGTTCAGTATAGTATACCTTTTTTCAAGATGAGTGATGACAAGAGAATCATCCAGCCCTTTGGGCATCTCACTACACCCCCATATGCCATGTTTTGAAATATGCAGACAGACATATTAACAGACACAGCACTGTTTCAGCAGCTACACTTGTCTAGATGATGTGCCATATTGTTTACACCATAAAAATCATTGTGCTGCCTTATTTATTGACCTGTCAAAAGTATTTGATTCTGCTGACCATTTCTTACTTGTACAAAGGTTGTGTGAAATATGCTAGACCAAGCATCTTGCAGTTGGTTCAATAACTATCTAATGGACAGGACACAACTTGTACTGATGGTATCAAATCTAGCTTCCTCAATATTATGAAAGGTTTGCCGCAGGGGTCTGTTCTCTTCACTATTTCTATAAATAATATTGGTCTCTCTGTTAAAACATTCATCTCTACGCGGATGATACAGTTATTTACTCCTGTTCCCCCTCTTAACAGCAGGCCATTCCTAACCTTCAGCATGGTTTTGACTCCATTCAAAAATTGCTCACTGATCTTAAACTAGTGCTAAATGCTAATAAAACCAAGTTTATGTTCTTCTCCAGGTCTCGGAATATTAACTTTGAGGACCTACATATTTGCACATTGAAGGGAGCCCAAATAGTCCTCCATTATAAGTACTTAGGTGTTTGGATTGATGATAAGCGCTCTTTTAAAACACACATTGAAAAACTGACAAGAAAGTTGAGAATTAAGATTGTTTTTTTTCATAGAAATCAATCCTGCCTCACTTTGGAAAGTAGAAGGAAGATTGTTCAAGCAACGCTTCTCCCAGTACTTGATTATGGTGATGTAATCTACATGCATGTGGCAGCCTCTGCTTTAAAACTTTTAGATTCAAACTAGCATTCAACACTTTATTTTATCACTGGGGACAATTTTCCGTACACATCACTGTATTTTGTATAGTTCTATTGGCTGGGAGTCTAACTACCAGAAGGGCCCAGCACTGGCTACTTTTTGTACATAAAGCGGTTCTTCAGAGACTCCCCCACTTCATCAGCTCACGTATTAACTGAAGATCCAGCCATTTTCAGACCCGCTCTCTGGACTGACTGCTTCTGGAGGTCCAGCTCATGGAACAGCCTTCAGGTTACCTTGAAATTAGACTCACTGGTCTCCATTGGACAGCTTAGATGGAGTTTAAGGGAGGTGATATGTGAGTTGTGTTTGTTTTGATTAACCTGTTGTATTTATTGTATTGATATAATTTATTGTATGTTCCTGTTCACAGGGATCCCTGGTCTCAATGGTGACCCACCCTGTAGAAATAAAAGTTGCATTTAAAAAAAATACACTACGTGACCAAAAGTATGTGGATACTGCTCGTCGAACATCTCACTACAAAATCACTGGCATTAATATGGAGTTGGTCCCTCCCCTTTGCCGCTATAACAGCCTCCACTCTTCTGGGAAGGCTTTCCACTAGATGGTAGAACATTGCTGCGGTGACTTGCTTCCACAAGAGCATTAGTGAGGTGGGGCACTGATGTTGGGCGATTAGGCCTGGCTCGCAGTTGGCAATTAATCACAAAGGGGTTCGATGGGCTTGAGGTCAGGGCTCTGTGCAGGCCAGTCAAGTTCTTCCACATCGATTTTGACAAACCATTTCTGTATGGATCTGGCTTTGTGCAGGGGGGCATTGTCATGCTGAAACAGGAAAGGGCCTTCCCCAAACTCTTGCCACAAAGTTGGAAGCACAGAATCGTCTAGAATGTCATTGTATGCTGCAGCGTTAAGATTTCCCTTCACTGGAACTAAGGGGCCTAGCCCGAACTGTGAAAAACAGCCCCAGACCATTATTCCTCCTCCACCTAACTTTACAGTTCGCACTATGCATTTGGGCAGGTAGCGTTCTCCTGGCATCTGCCAAACCCAGATTTATCTGTCGGACTGCCAGATGGTGAAGTATACTTAATCACTCCAGAGAACACGTTTACACTGCTCCAGAGTCCAGTGGTGGCGAGTTTTACATCACTCCAGCCAATTCTTGGCATTGCGCGTGACGTTGCTTCCAGGGGCAGTTTAGAACTCATTAGTGAGTGTTGCAACTGAGGACAGACGTTTTTTTTTGCACTTGGTGGTCCCGTTCTGTGAACTTGTGGGGCTGTGCCGTTGTTGCTCCTAGATGTTTCCACTTCACAATAACAGCACTTACAGTTGACTGGGGCACGTCTAGCAGGGCAGAGATTTGACAAACTGACTTGTGCCACGTTGAAAGTCACTGAGCTCTTCAGTAAGGCCATTCTACTGCCAATGTTTGTTTATGGAGATTGCATGGCTGTGTGCTCGATTTTATACACCTGTCAGCAACGGGTGTGGTTGAAATAGTCAAATCCACTAATTTGAATGGGTGTCCACATACATTTGTATATATAGTGTACTTCTCAGTCTCAGCTACACAGTAGCGATTCACTCAGACATTAGCAAAAAAATTTTTTATCCTAGCCAAGATTTTTTCTACTGGTTTTGTGGATTCAAACATAAACCAGAATAACAAGATTACCTCCACAACACAATTCTGGTCCAATGGAATCTCTCCCTTTTTGTCTTTCAGGTCCTCGCTGGCGTAGTAGGCCATGAAGGATGGCCTGAGTACAAACCAACGCTCCATCCAATTCCTGCGCACATGTCCCTTTTTCCACATGTAACCCTACGAGAGGGAGAGATAGACAGAGAGAGAGAGAGATTGATAATTGTCCCTGTATTGTGAATGTCATTCAGCGCAAACACACATATACACACACACACATAAAAACAGCCCACACACACAGCTACACCAGGGGCCACATCCATACACACCCACCAACTCACCCTCTTGAGGACGTTGTGGTACATCTCCAAGAATACCTGGTCCAGAGCCAGACTGAAGGCCCCTGCATTGCTGACCCTCAGCAGCCTCCCGGCGCCCATGTGATCCAGGAACACCCACACCGACATGCCCTCCTCCTGGACAGAGGCATCCTGGGATAGCAGGTCCTCCAAGGGCTTGCCGTCCCACTCCTGGTTCATCGCAGTGGAGATTTTCTTCAGCAGGTACTCCACCTGCGTGTGTATGTGCGTTACAAGTCAGAAAAGATCTTTATCCTTCTATGGGTGAATTTGCTGGGACCCATATTCAGAAAGTGATCTAGTAAAGGGATAATGCTGTGGTCAGAAAGTTGCAACACATCTTCATAAAGCCTGCAGATGTTATCAACAGGAAACCAAACCTCCCTCCTATTGGTTTATTCTACTCTGACTTCCTGCTTAGGGGGAGGAGAACAGGAAGTAAGGACCTAGAGTAGAGATATTTTAGCAAATGCACAGGAGGATGGTGGCACCATAATTGGGGAGGACGGGCTCGTTCCAGCCATTATTAGGAGCCGTCCTCCCCTCAGAAGCCTCCACTGAGCAAGGGGCTAATCGATAAACATACAGTTTGTATACTGCAAGCGTCAAAGCACACAGTGTAGTCAAAATGGCCACTGGACTGCATAAATACAACTCTTTTCTTATTGTTTATATACAGTACTGTATGTGTGTCTATTAACCCTCTATTTCTCCATCCCTCTTCAGCTCTCCTCCTTTCCCACTTCTCTCTCTTTCTCTTTTTCAGATGAACTATTACCTCCCTACCTATGCATCTCTTTTTCTCTCTTTCTCTCTGAAAGATACTATCTGGCTTTATATTTAAATGTGCCAATGGAGGTCAGTCTCTCCCTGCCCCCACCCCCCAACCCCCTCACCTCCTGTGGAATCATGATGAGTGGGTAGTGGTCCTCCGACAGCAGGTTGAAGAGACAGAAAAGTTTGAAGCAGTCGGTCAGGGAGCACAGCAGCCCCCCCTGGCCGCTGCTAGGTCTGTAGTTTTTCTTCATGGTCATCATCCAGCACAGGTCGTCAAACGTCTCCTTGTCGAATGCACCCTCTTTGACCTGGGTGCAGCACACCAGGGGTTCATTTGTTCATTAGTACTGGTAAAGAGTTTTAGATGTTAAACGGATAGTTCACCCAAGTGACTAAATGAAAAATATTGTTAAAATACCCTGTAAGCAGTCTATGGACAAGGTAAGACAGCAATGCATGCTTCGGTTTTGCTCACAGGTTAAGGAAACCAATGTCATTTTGGGTGAACTAAGCTCAAGATCAAGTGCAATTCATCTCCTGAATGGACAAGAATTAACTCATCTCAATGTGAAAATCCTCAATTGAATATGATGGGATGGTTGCCGTAGCCAGTATGTATTTGCTGAGGTAGTTTACCTTGGCCAGTATGTATTTGTTGAGGTAGGGCATGTAGCCATGGTTTGACACCGGTCCATCGTCATCGTCTTGGAAGTGTTCCTCCAGTGCCACGGGGTCGTGAGGGATGTTCAACACTGTGTACAGGTTGTGGGAGAGAACCTACAACATGCACACACACAGAAAATGCCTGTGTCAAAGTGAGATTCTCAATTGGTTCGCTCAACTCCTCTGTCCTCAGTTGTCCTAGACTCTACTTCACTCGCTCGTCATCATGTAAATGACATTTCCAGGGGTGAAATCCCAAATTAAAATGTTTAAAGTTTTAAAAAGACATGTTGTGCTGAACATTGTATAGATAAAATAAAAAGTAGCATATAGTTTTTAAATGTGCATACTTTTCTCCTCCAAGTAAACAACAGCTGATTTAAAAGGGGTGTGGCGGATATCAAAACTCTTCTGCGAAAGATACTTGCGCTTCCTCGGCGGGAGGACGTTATATCGAGGATGCGAGTACACTCCTCCGTTTGAAACTAATTGACACCACCCTCGACCAATCTACAACTTTCCGGGTCAACAAGGAGAGAGGACGGAGGATTCGAGGAAAGGACGGTCTTTTGTCCAAATGAGAATCTCCCAAAAATGACACTTTAAATGTATTATGTTACTGTCAATATTACATCTACTATTCCTATATTTATATACAGTCCGTAAGTGGTTACTGAAATAGTTCACATAACTTAGAACAAAAAAACAAAGCAAGAAGTGTAAATAACATTGCAGGCCTCTGTTGACTGACTGACTGACACACACACACACACACACACACACACACACACACACACACACACACACACACACACACACACACACACACACACACACACACACACACACACACACACACACACACACACACACACACACACACACACACACACACACACACACACACAGGAAGATGACAGGGGAAGATGACTGAATGCACAGCACTGTCTGTTTCAGTTGTACAGTAAACTATGATATGTTGTCATGTGTACAGGTTGTTGTTGTACAGGCTGTTTCAGTTGTATAGTAAACTCTGATATGTTGTCATGTGTACAGGTTGTTGTTGTATAGGCTGTTTCAGTTGTACAGTAAACTCTGATATGTTGTCATGTGTACAGGTTGAGTGCAGTAAAGGGAGAGGGCCAGTCCTGGACTTTGAAATGAGGGCATGGCTGACTACAGCCTGACCTCGATACACCTATTTCTGTGGGTAGGCTGCCACTGCTGTGATTACTCACTGAAAGAGGGTTTCGTGGATACACACTCATGAGGGTGTATCCATGTTTTAAAGTCACCAATGTATTCAACGTGTGTGTGTGTGTGTGTGTATGAGTGAGTGAGTGAGAATGTTTTCATGTGTATGTTTCTCATACTGAGCAGTATTCCTGCATGATCCAAGCAAATTATAATTTTTACTGGTGGACTGTTAACTTTATAAATTATATACATCCCTAGATTCAAGCTGAATAATGTATTATAGCCTAATATAACAACTTGTAAGAGGCTAACAATGTATTTTTTAAGGCTATCTTGATCAGATCTTCAAACCTCAAAATGTTTGTTTAAAAGGTTATCTAAACAAACGATTATGTGGATATTATGTGAATTGTAGGCTGAGTAACAAGCTGGCGCCAGAGGCACAGAAGCAATTCAACACCCATTTACTGATTATAAAGCTCATCACTTGGAAATATTACACTTCAAATCTAACCTTCAGCTGGGACTTCGATACTTTGCCGCATTTCTCCATGTCCAGCGAGGTGAACGCGTACCAGATGGACTTGAGCAGTTCGGATTGCAGTTCCATTGTGTGTCTCAGACGTCTTTGCGTCTACATTCCGAAGCGAGCTGAGTTGCGCACAGCACAGTGATATCAGTATTGCAAACTGAAGTGGAAGCACTAAACGAGAAGGCGAACAGGACACTTAGGAAAAGGGGTGGAGAAGAGAGGAATAATTATGTAACGAAAGTAAAATACTATATGCATATAATATTATATTTATAATCAAAAATAAATACTTAATAAAAATGTATAAACCACAATATATTTCAATATTTAACTTTTCATGTTTGGATTCATATAGGGTACTAATAGCTTACCTTATAAACCTATAATTATGTTTTAGGTCACTCAAAGTTAAAACTTCGAATGACTTTGGAAAACTCTGGCATCCTTGTACATTATTGATCTTTTTCTTTCAAGTGGGTGGTGGTAAATGAACCCCAGCTCTTGGTTGATGTCATTGATACGCGATATGCGTTTTTCTTTTTCCCAACGCAGTTAAGAAAACCACGCCCAGTTATTCAGAGAGGCGTTCTACTACGCTCCCATTGGCTAGCTAGCGTTGTCTCACTCACAGGCGATCAGCGCAGAGACAGTGACTTTCAAGGTAAGGATGGAAAGTGGTATTTAACAATTAGCTGCCTACCGTAATGCAGGCCTATTATTATCACGTTTGGTAACATTTGCCCATGTATTTAATTTTCAGAGTTTCAATGAGTTGTAAAAATGTATCAGATAACTCTGCTGAATTCCCTCAATTGAAGGTCAGCTAAGTTAACCTAGGCTACTTAACCTTACTAGCTCGGTATTTGAAGTTGTTATATTATCATTAGTAGTATATTATCAGGTAAAAACATATGCTTATTATTAATAATTTCTCTAATATTTATTAGCTAATCTCATAATTTCTCAAATATTTATTAGCTAATCATTCAGTCGACTAAGCAATGCTACATGCATTGAAAATGTCTTTGAGCGTTAAGGTACGTTAATGGCTAGTTCGGTCCACCACATTATGTTATTATATTTTTCAATCTTGAAATACAAGAGCAAACGTTATTAATCAGTGACTGAAATGTTGCACTATGTGATATTCACTTCCGGACTTGTTATTCAGAATAACAGGGCGTGGTTTTGCATTAATTGCGTTGGGAAAAAGAAAGACGCAGTCGGCGTTATCACCCACCACTCTTACATCCCCCAGCAGCCACTCTGGGTTTGAGTCACACACTCAGACATCCACAAACTCACAAGTTGTTTCCTTAAAAGTAAGCGAGTGACTCTGTAGACAGGTCCGGAATTATGAGCGGGCCTTAGGGGGCCTGGCCCGTTCTACCGTACCCCTTGCCAGTCTAAATACATTTTTAAATATTGATCGTTTATTTGACATCGATCTCCTTAGGGTTAGGGTCCCATTTTCAGAATTTTCACCTGTCTGACGTGCCCAAAGTAAACTGCCTGCCACTCAGGCCCAGAAGCTAGGGGTATGCACATAATTAGTACTATTGGATAGGAAACACTCTGAAGTTTCTAAAACAATTAAAATAATGTCTGTGAGTATAAAAGAACTGATATAGAAAGCGAAAACCCGAGACATTTCTGTGCGGAAATCATTTTTCTTTTAACATTTCCTGACTTTGAATGGCTGTTTATTGAATTTCCAGGGGGAATAGGACTGAGGTTGCAGTACCTATGGCTTCCACTAGATGTCGACAGTCTCTGGACAGTATAATGGGGCGTTTATAATGGATGAGAGCCAAAAGGTTGTCGACTTTACCAGGATATCCTTTCTGTCTTGTGCATGAGATACCCTGGAGCACGCAGCATGGTGTTTACCTTCTGTGTCATGTAGGTTATTATCAGAGTGAAATATAATAGCCAATATTGATAAATGGATGCCTAAGGATAAATTATAAATGATGTTTGATTTGTTTTGGAAAGGTTGAGAGGTATAATTTGAATGCGCTCTCTTCACTGTACAACGGGCGAGTAGACTGGAAATACTTGGTGGATTTTCTGAACATAACGCGCCAACCAAACAGAGATTTATGGATATAATAAATAACTTTTTCTAACAAAAGAACAATGGATTCTCTTGTTTGGACACTTGGGAAGCCCTCAGCAGAAGTTCTTCAAAAGGTAAGCAATTTATTTTAGCTCTTATATGGGTTTTGTGAGACCCGTGCTGGATATGAATTTATGCTAATGTGGAAAATATGTGTGGTGCTATCCTAAAACAATCAAATGTTGTGCTTTCGCCGTAAAGCCTTTTTGAAATCTGACAACGCTGTGATATTGCCAAGAATCAGAGCTTTTGATGACTATGCAGCACTTGTATATTGATGAATGTTAAATATCATGATTTTTATTTTGAATTTGCCGAGCTTTGTTTGCTCCGGATCCCTAAGAGGTTAACCTCTTGCGGATAATTAGCGCCCCATCCTTGACAACATCCGGAAAAATGTAGAGCGCCAAATTCAAATTACAGAAGTAGAAATATAAAACGTTCATGAAAATACAAGTGTTGCACACTCTTCAAAAGCTTAGACTCCTGGCAATCTCACAGCGTTGTCAGATTTCAAAAAGGCTTTACGGCGAAAGCAGAACATTTGATTGTCTGAGGACAGCGCCCCATGTACTTCCGCCATTAGCATAATAATAAAACCAGCGCGAGTGTCACATAACACATAAAAAGAGCTAAAATAAATCGCTTACCTTTGAAGATCTTCTGCTGATGGTAATCCGAAGTGTCCAAGCAAGACATTCAATGTTCCTTTTGTTTGAAAAAGTCCCTATTTATATCCATAAAGCTCTGTTTGGTTGGCGCGTTCTGTTCAGAAAATCCACCGTTCACTCGTCCCATTATACAAGACAAAAAATATACCTATAAACTTTGTCCAAACAAATCAAACAACATTTCTAATCGATCCTTAGGTACACTATTATGTATATTAACTATAATATTTCACACGGATAATATCCTTGGCGATAGAAAAGTAAAAAACCGAGGTGCGCGCTCCCGGGTCCCACGCGCCACAGACAAAAATTACTTCCTCACTACACTTGGAAGAACTTCCTGTATTCGTCTAGTTTTCAAGGTAAACGCATGAAACCTTGTCTTAAGACGGTTGACATCTAGTGGAAGCTATAGGTACTGCAACCTGGGAGCTGGATTAAAGCATGTCCTATAGCAACCCATTGGAAAAGGAGGCATGTCACAAAATCAGATTTTCTTGGATGGATTCTGCTCGGGTTTTTGGCTGCCATATCAGTTCTGTTATACTCACAGACAATATTTTAACAGTTTTAGAAACTTCAGAGTGTTTTCTATCCAATAGTATTATGTGCATATCCTAGTTTCTGGGCCTGAGTGGCAGGCATTTTACTTTGGGCACGCCATACTCGCCAAAACTCCCAACACAGCCGCTGCTCCCTAACTAGTTTTAAAGCATCCGCGCGAGCGAAACAGCGCCCCGCTGTCTCAGTATGTGTAGACCATGTATCTGATGCTGTCTGGACCAAAAGGCATGTCATACTATTTCTGTCCAGACAGCGTCAGATACATGGGCTACACATAGAGGGGGGCTGTTTTGCTTGCTCGAATGCTTTCTCCGCAAACATAGTTTCAGCAGAGAGGAAGAGGCGAAGCGAGAGGGCTCACTCTTGCCAAAATCTTTCCAGAGTAAGACTGCGTTTTTATGGGAATAATATGCAGACATTAGCTAATCGCCTGCCTCCCCCCCCCCTTTGGGACAAAGACTACCATTGTTAGGGCGGAGACAGGAGCGTCTCGTCATTATATACAGATCTCTGGTTTCAACCTCTTGCGAATTGGAAAGGAAGGTTAGCGGGTGCACAGTCACTGTTAGGATGCTGGATTCCCCTAAAGTAAATTTATGTTTTGCCAACATTATATTATCCTGTCTAAATAAAATCATTCAAAATATTTCACCAGGTAGGATGAGGATCATTAGCTTCTTATTTATTTTTAAAAAGCTGTGGACAGGGTCGGAGCCAGAGGGGTGTCCGGGGACACCCCTGACATCTGACATCTTATTATAAACTCAGCAAAAAAAGAAACGTCCTCTCACTGTCAACTGCGTTTATTTTCAGTAAATATTTGTATGAACATAAGATTCAATAACTGAGAAATAAACTGAACAAGGTCCACAGACATGTGACTAACAGAAATTGAATAGTGTGTCCCTGAACAAAGGGGGGGTCAAAATCAAAAGTAACAGTCAGTATCTGGTGTGGCCACCAGCTGCATTAACACTTTTTTTGGTTACTACATGATTCCATCTGTGTTATTTCATAGTTTTGATGTCTTTAGTATAATTCTACAATGTAGAAAATGAAAAATATAAAGAAAAGCCCTGAAATGAGTAGGTGTGTCCAACCTTTTGACTGGTACTGCATATATCTTAAAATACTGCGTTTTCACAAATGTTATGATATAATCGTCAATCCCATTGAAAAGATTAGGGGACATGATACGGAATGAAAGCATGAGAGGCAGTTACTTTCAAAGGGTATAAGAAACGTTTGTTTTCGTTTTCTGTTGCAAAACCTTTTGCTACGGTGTGCACTAATGAATACGAGCCTGATGACAAGATGTTTCTCTTCACAGGAAAGAAAACTGTAAGCATGGTGAAGATGTTTCTGAAAGTACCTCCAGGAGTTGACCTTAATGACCCTCTGGTGAAAGAGCAAATTCTCACACAGGTGGGAGGAGAGGTTTCAGGGAACTTTGGATCTTTGCTATAGATTTGCTATGGCTCTTTGACAGCGTTGTACTGTAGCCTAATCAATGAAGTGAAAGAATACCTCTCAGACATGTGACAACACTTATACAAATGAGTAAATGGCCATTAGATCATTTTCTGTGGATCACATCTTTATACAGCATTTGTTGTACATGTTTTTAGATACAGACAGAGATCGCCCAGAGAGATGGAGGTGCATCTGTGCGATGGAAGGAGCAGCCGGATGGCAAAGTCTTCCGGAAGAAAGAGAAAGAGGAGAAAAAGAAAGGTAAGTCAAAAGACATGACCACTTGAGAATGTTCCAAGTTTGTTAGTCCATTCAGTCCTCATTCTGGGTTAATACCTCAATATAATAAATCATAATAAAAATAGCATTACATGTTACAATACCTCTGTGTGTGTGCGTGTGCATAAGTATCTCTTCGGGACACTAAAGAAATCACAGGAATGCTGAGTGAGACTCCTACAGGTGACAAAGTGGGCTGCATTTATTTGAAACAAATTAAATTGACGAAGACTAATTGCTTCTAATTGTTCTGCTTCATCTTAAATGTTACATCATGTTCAAAGAGCTGTAGTAGGCACAACAGGGTATGTTGATTTGTTATTCATAATCTGTTCTTCAAAGTTGAAGCCTTCATTCTTTTTATGCTTTATTTAACCATGATCAGTCACATTGAGATCTCTTCTTCAAGTGAGCCCTGGGATTAATGTAGCAATGTGTAACACAGCTAAATATCCCTATTCAATCCAAGCTAGAAACCAGGCTTCTAGGGTAGAAGAACAATAAACCTATTTACTGTATGATTAGAAACCATGAATGATTTAATATGCAATAAGTACAACTTTTATTTCTCTATAAAACACAGAGCTTTGAATGTGTGAATTCAAGCATGTTTACGGAGGGAAATGGTTTCTGAACATTATTGAATATGTTTGTGCTAAAACAAATGTTCAAAAAGTTATTTTGTTTAAAAATGCAGGCAATATCAACATTCTAGAATATAAATTGTCAAACTATGTGATGAAACTGTTCAGAAGTTAGATGTAGAATTGTTGCAGTGTAACAAATAAAACCTCCACAAGGTATTTTCTCTTCACTGAAAACATAACTCATGGTAGACTTTAAAGTGTAAAAAATACTTACGTGTTGGCTCTTAGTTATGCATCATAATATAATACAACAAAGCGAATGGGATAAACAAAAATAAATAAAAACAAATACAGTGTGTTGAGCTAAGCAATATGGCACGATATGCAAGCATCACTCCATGGAACACACACATAGCTGTGTGTGTTAGTTATTTCAATGGTTTCCTCTACTCATGCCCACTAATGTGTCTCAGACCGGTGGTCATAAAGCAAAGGAGACATAGGCCTAGGAAACCATTTCAGATGTATTGAGACGTGGCCACACAGACTTGATCATCATGCGGCTGGCTCGGGCCGAGTATAGGGCAGGTCCTTTCCAGGTCTCTCAGTGGAGGCCCGGAGGCCCAGCCGATGTGTTCGCCGGCGGGGTGCAAGTCTCCATTCAGGCTGGCGGAGCCGCAGCGACTGTACCACCACCCTCCTCCTCCCGAGAAGCTACACATGTTCTCGGCGATGTCGCCAAAGATGCAGGGCGAGCATCCATCATTGTCCTTGTCGGTTGTGCTGAAGCCAAAGCCATTTTGGTCAATGCCGGCATATTTCCCACAGATGGCATCACCTATAGAGAGACAAGGAGTGATGAAGAGAGAGTACATCAGTTCTACTTTACTCTTGATTGTATTGACTTCCAAAGCATACACCATTTAAGAATATCAACCCAGCATACATATCATATGACATATGTGATGTGTAGAGGTTCCATTGCTGCCACCAAATGTGAAATAACTAACACTGAAGTAAATAATATGACCAGTCACTTTGTGCTGTTGAAATCACAGTTACCTGCGTTGCCCCTGTAGGGACCAACGTTCAGCTTGTAGCCCTCCTTCTCCGTGCCCAGACGGAAGTCACTGTACTCAGCGAAGGCAGTGCCACCTTCAAAGTCCCACAGGTCGACCCGCATGGTCGATCTCCGCCCCCTGCCCTTTGTTAGAGCAAACACCTTACTCAGACCCAGCCAGTGGTCCTCTAGGAAACAACAGCAAAGAGAACTGAAATGAGAAGAGAAAAACGGACCGTATAGGGAACCCTCTATAAGTTGCCTTAGAGGTAAACATTATTATAGACACAAATTCATTTAAATTTGGCCAATGTCGGCTCAGCAAACTCAGCAAAGCGGAATGGACTTAGAACAGTGCCCTGAGGAACACCATCTACATCTTTCTCCACTGTCAGTTGAGTTTTGGGGTCAGGGAGGCACTATGACCATCAGGTGACACAGATCTCTCGTGCCCACACAGGAGGCTTGCTGTCCTTTGGGACACAATTCTGGTTTACATCTGTCCTCCCCTCGTCCTTCCCTCTGTCTTTCTCCATCCCTTTCTGGTCCCTCTCTCCAAATGTTTTAGGCCCACCAGGTAGTTCTGACTCAGGTTGGGCAGAGTAGGGGTTCTCTAGAACTCTGCGGACCTGAGAGATTGAACAATAGTTGATTTAACATAATGAGCAAGGATATACAGGGTTGGGTACTAACGGATTACATGTAACTGTGATGATGTAATTAGACTACAAAAAAGTAGTAACCAATCAACCCAGATTACAATTTTTTAAAACAATAATCGGATTACAGTTAGTCTTAAAAACAGCTGATTACATTTTGGATTACTTCAATTAATATCAAGATGTGAGCTGCATGTGTTTGACTCAAGCACACTGAAGTAGCAGGTTTTATAATTTTAAGCAGACACTCTTATCCTGAGTGACTTACAGGAGCATAATAGGGTCAAGTGCCTTGCTCAAGGGCACATCAGATTTTTCTCCCAGTTGGCTCGTGGAATCGAACCAGTGACCTTTCGGTTACTAGCACAACGCGCTTAACTGCTAGGCTACCTGCCGTTACACAACCCGGACGTCACCTTTCAGTGGGAATTAGCATGTGTAGCTAATATTGCTAGCTACCTACTTAACCAGAGAGATAATAAAAATGTATAGAAACCTTAAACAAGTCCTTCTGCACTAAAAAAGCTTTAATTTACAGAATATCCTTGTATGATTTAACTCCAAATTGCTGATTGCACATCAAGGGAACACAATGAAGGATGATATTAGGAACCACAACATCTTGCAAACATGTGATTAGGAACATCCTGACAAGCAAACATTTCTGAGAACATTTGTTAGGTTAACCTACTGTATAGCCCAGTCATTTGGGGTTTGTGTGTGAATGAAAATGAGGGGATCACAGTGGATTGGTTGGTGGCAGAATTGTTGAAGTCAATTCCTTCCAAGTTAACCTCAATGCATGTTGTAGATAATTACATGTATACATCTTGCATTTCCAATCCTGTGAACTGTCTAATGGGGAAATTCTGATCACTAAAGATCATATTTAGGTTTCATGTGATTGAGGACTAGCCCCCAGGTGGGCCACACCACTGATGAGGTCCACCACCGGGCCCCCTTCCCCTCCCCAGGGCAGGACACGCCACTCAGCAGGCGGAAGGTGTTGGTGAAGTGCGAGAGAGTGCGAGAGAGCGAGACTTTAAGTGTTTGGTTGCTGGTTCAAATAACTTGTTGTGCAGAATTAGTTTGTCCATCCCTCTCCCCATACCTGTGTTGTGCAGCTCAGAGACAAGCTCCTGGTCCTCCGGTTCCTTCCGCCTCAGTAGGCCCAGCTTCCTCCTCATGTTGGCCAGATAGAGGGTCTCAGAGGGGCATGAACTCATCAAGGATGGCCACTGCCTGGGATGCATGGAGCTCAGGGCCTCAGCCAGACGAGCCAGGTTCCAACGGCACACGGACGGCTGGGCTTGGTATAAGTAGAGCCCCCTCCGGGTTTGACGCGTTGCACACAAACTCTGGGTCAAATCTGGAAGATGGGAAGAGATATGGAGTGTTTACCAATAAGCCCTTATGATTTTTTTTGTCACAGTGCGTACTTTAAGATTAAATGTATTCACCCTGCATAGTTTATGTACAGTGCTAGAGAATCATTTTAGAATATTAGCAATGTGTCACGATCTCCGTACGGGACAGACCAAGGCGCAGCGAGGCATCCAGTATACATATTTATTAAACGAAAACGTAACACACGTAACTGGGCAAATATACAACAAAATGAATGAATTAATGAAGATCGTAACGAAACATAACACGTGAAAACCACTAAAGCTATGTACAAACAATAACCCACAAAACCTATACAAAAACCCCAAACATATATATGGTTCCCAATTAGAGACAACGACACAGCTGCCTCTAATTGGGAACCATTACCCCAACATAGATATATAACACCTAGAACATAAAAAACAAAACAAAACACGCCAGCCTGTCTTTTCAGGCCTGGATGTGACAGTACCCCCAAAAGGCGCCAAAAAGTCCATGGGGGGTCTTCAGGTGGGTTTCTTAGTCCCAGGTGGCGGCTCCGGTCCTGGCCGTGCTGGTCCGAGGTCACGCACCGGAGGCCCTGGGCCATTTGCAGGACTGGGGACCCTCTCTGGCGGCCCCGGGCTGGGGACGCACACTGGCGGCGCCGGGCTGGGGACGCACACTGGCGGCGCCGGGCTGGGGACGCACACTGGCGGCGCCGGGCTGGGGACGCACACTGGCGGCGCCGGGCTGGGGACGCACACTGGCGGCGCCGGACAGGGGAAGCACACTGGCCCTCTGGTGCGGGGAGCAGGAACCGGCCGTACTGGGCTCATAACGCTCACACTGGTGCGGGGAGCAGGAACCGGCCGTATGGGCTCATAACGCCGCACACTGGTGCGGGGAGCAGGAACCGGCCGTACTGGGCTCATAACGCGCACACTGGTGCGGGAGCAGGAACCGGCCGTACTGGGCTCATAACGCGCACTCTGGTGCGGGAGCAGGAACCGGCCGTACTGGGCTCATAACGCGCACTCTGGTGCGGGGAGCAGGAACCGGCCGTACTGGGCTCATAACGCGCACTCTGGTGCGGGAGCAGGAACCGGCCGTACTGGGCTCACGACGGGCACAGGGATCCTGGAGCGTGGAGCAGGGACAGGACGTGCTGAGTCCACGACAGGCACAGGAATCCTGGAGCGTGAAACAGGGACAGAACGTGCTGAGTCCACGCCGGGCACAGAGATCCTGGAGCGTGGAACAGGGATCCTGGAGCGTGGAGCAGGGACAGGACGTACTGGGCTGTGGATGCAGACCGGAGATTCTGTCCGTAGGACCGGTGCAGGATATCTTGGTCCTAGGAGACGCACTGGAGACCTAGTGCGCAGAGCTGGCACCACTCTACCAGGCTGCACACTGACCTTGGCCTGACGTACCGGAGACACTGCACGCAGAACCGGTGCAGGATGTCGTGGTCCTAGGAGGCGCACCGGAGACCAGGAGCGCTGAGCCGGCACCACTCTACCAGGCTGCACACTCATCGTAGCCTGACAGAAAAAAAAAAAAACTGCATAGCACGGTGTCCTTTCCGTGCGACGCTCTCCCCAACGCGCTCTCCACAAAGCACGAGGAGTTGGCTCAGGAGTCCCTCCAGAACCGGCCAACCTCCTCATGTGCCCCCCCCAAAAAAGTTTTTGGGGGCTGCCTTTCGGGCTTCCGTGCCAGGCGAGTTCCAATGAACTTTTCTCTCTCCGGATCCCATGCTCCGTATAGCTTCTCACACCTGCGCCGCTCCGCCACCGCTGCTTCCAGCTCCTCTCTTGGCCGACGATACTCTCCAGGCTGGGCCCAGGGTCCGTCCCTAAATAATTCCTCCTCCCAGGTCCAGTACTCCCGGGTCTCTCGCTGCTTGGTCTTCTTTTGGTGGGTTATTCTGTCACGATCTCCGTACGGGACAGACCAAGGCGCAGCGAGGCATCCAGTATACATGTTTATTAAACAAAAACGTAACTGGGCAAATATACAACAAAATGAATGACGATCGTATAGAAACATAACACGTGACAACCACTAAAGCTATGTACAAACAATAACCCACAAAACCTATACGAAAACCCCAAACATATATATGGTTCCCAATTAGAGACAACGACACACAGCTGCCTCTAATTGGGAACCATTACCCCAACATAGATATATAACACCTAGAACATAAAAAACCCTACACCAAAACCAAAACAAAACACGCCAGCCTGTCTTTTCAGGCCTGGACGTGACACAATGTCCATCTGGTACCGTTGTTCATATTGATAATAAGTAACAATCTCATATTTATCATAACAGTAGTAATACAAAGGGTAGTACAGTTGTCGTATAGCGCTACAGGCACCTCAGGTTGAAACTGAAGTTTCAGTGTAGGCCACACCTCTTTGAAAAATGCTGTGCTCTTCTCTTTGCGGTGGCTTCGTTGGATGTCAGGATAAAAGGTGTCGATGATGTAGTCCACTAGCTGAGCCAGAATGTTGTGGCGGCCTGGACTGGGACCCTGTCGGCCTGAAAACTCATCCCGAGACTGAAAGATCTCAAAGGACCCAAACCTGCACAAGCAAGTCAGCATTCAGTACCAAAAGCAGAGTTCATGGCTAGTCAGCTAGTCGGCCAGCCAGTTAGTCAGTCAGGTAGTCAGCCAGTCAGTCAGCCAGTCACCTACATCCCGATGCTCTTAAATTAATTATTTTCCTTGTTTTCTTTCACCTATGACCCTGGTACCCCACATACAGTAAGAAAGCTATCACAGTAATATAATATGGCCAAATCATCATATTCCTCTCTCTACCACTGAGAACTTGACAAGGGAGAGAACTATTGTATAAATCCATCCATTCCATTCACCTTCCTACTGTGGTCATCATCAAGGAAAGGAGACAAGGAAAGGAGGCTATTGATACATAGATTGTAATTGAGAGGAAGAGGGGAACCACCAATAACCATTCACCTGATGAAGGAGGGGGAGATGCGCAGGACCACCGAACACCTCTCTGGGCGGCACCGGCCATTGTTGAGGGGGTCTCTGTTGACATAGAGGTCCGATGTCACCAGAGAGGCGGCACGGGTGGTGGGGATGCCCAGAGCGGCCATGGCCTCGCTGCACAGGAACTCCCGGATGCTTGAATGCAGGACCTTCCCTCCGTCTGACTATCTGAAGGGGACGAGAGAAGAGGAGACGGGAGGAGCGAGGAGGACAGAGAAGGAGTACAACCATTACATGGATTAGGAATAATAATAATAATAAGGATATGATTATAAATGGTCCTCTTGCCAGGTAATAGTACTACCAGCTGTACTGACCAACTTATGTTTGAAATGAATTATGTTTACAGTGTAGTTAGGCCTATTTTTACAGAGAAGTTAGGCCTACATGTAGGGATGTAAAGAAATTATGATTCTACGTGGCTACATTCACATGATAGCTGTGAAATGAAGGTAACGTGTGACCAAAAGGTGTATTGGTCCCAAAATTAATTATGAGTGATAGCTATCTGAAATGCATAAGAGTTTTATTCTTTGAGTACAAGTCTTGTGTGTTACTAACAACAAAGAGTGCAAAGGGAAGAGTGCATACAACGAACATTAACCTCCTAAAATTAGCATAGGGTCTTGGCTGTAAATAAGAATACTGTTAAAGGTTGTGAAGTTGCCATTTTAGGCCCATTGTAGGCTAATTCTCGGTTGTGGTGGGTTTATGCAAGAACGCGGACCTTCCTTGAAAACCTATTAGGCCTGGGCAGCTAGACTATTCAAAACGTAGGGCAAAAATAAAAGCTGTTACCTGGAGTAAGGTGTGACACCTGCACCCTTCACCTGTATTTCCCATCGTCCACATGGGTTGTCACGCTGCACAGAACCGATTTGATCCGCAGGTGCTTCCACCTCGCCAAGGTAACACACCGCCCCATCACCCAGCTGTCCAGCAAATAGTCCAAACTGATGACCGCAGTAACAATGCGCAGCCGGCTCAGAGCCCGGTAAAACTTTAGAACCGCTAGAATATTCTGGACCGAGCGGGTCGTGAAATATTTCCTCCTCGTCTAGCCCAAGCAGAGCGAGTGCTGGTCCGGATACTGCCACGAAAGTGGGGTTGACAAGAGGTTGTGGCTGGACTCGGGAGAAGCATGCTCTGCTCAGTGTTCGTGACCCTGGTTCTTCGGACGAGTCAAGTGGAAGTTTTTTTTCAGCGCAACATTGTTGAAAGGTAGGCGCTCGAGAGATGAGGATGCAGAGCACACCGAGTCCATGCCGACAGTGACAACGTTAATGGTCAACAGAGGTCGAGTCGGCCAGTTAGTCATGCCGGCACAAAACAAGTGCTCTATAATCCACTCATAGATTTAGCCTATTGCAAGTCTCTCACGCTGACTGGATCATGGTGAAAACAGTGAGTGGAGTTTATTACTGCACTATTCAAAAAAAGCCTACATAGAAAGTCTTTAGTCTCAATTTGACTCACTTGAAGGTTGTCATTATGGTCATGTGACATCCCTCTAGTCTATTTTGCCTTGGTAGTATTATTCTACAGTGAGCTTCAAAGTGTGTGCATGTGAACGTGTGTAAGTAAGGTATGCCTGGCTATGTGTGTGTGTAACTCAGTGTGTGTTAGTTTGTGTATGTCTGTGTAGCTATGTGTGTGTGGTTTGTAATGTAACCTTTTTAATTGCCAATAATATAGACCAGGGCACATTATTGCTTCCTTGTGCAGGAGATCTTATCACCCTTGTCTTGGGTTGAAATGAGATGTCATACAGGTAGCCATAGTTCAACACTGTGACTGTGTCTGGCCAGAGAGGCCCAGGCAGAATCGACCATACCCGATGCTGAAGATTTAACACTGGTCCACTTCCAGCACGGATCCTGGTCATAAAATAAACTCAGCTTACATCCAAGGCTTTTAAAATGCAGATGGAAGTGCTGTGCCTGCAATCTGTGAAGCTGGAGATAAATTTGGCAGTTTATATCTTCAAAGAGGAAACACTGGGGAAGGACTCTTGATTCGTTTTTGGAGAAAATGGTGGGATTTGACTTTGGAATTTTAATCATATACGCTTAGTTGGAAAAATACAGTATAGGCATTTGACACAATTGGCCACTATCATGCATATTCCTATAGCTTAAATGTATACAACAGCAAGTCATATATAACCGTCACAAAATACATAAAGGATATACACTACAGATGGTTTATAAAGAGTTGCAGAAACATCAACACACACAATTGTTTTCAAAGATTCACTCAGCAGATAATTTTGTCTTTGGAGTGTAGTTCATTACAGTAAGGAACTCACTCTCGTCCTTTCATTTGAGTGAAATGTACTTTCCGGTGAATATATTTTTATATACACAAGTTGTGTTTATCAGATTATGGCCACATCAACATGAGTAGTACCGTGGTGTCATGTGTTTGTGCCTCGCATGTCAAGGACAACCAACAGACTGTGAAGTACACCTGTTCTCTGTCACGAGGTATGACACAAATATTTTGTTCATCATTCATGAGGTAATGTCTGTGTGTCAGGTTCACCGTCACCGATAGCATTAGAATAGATGTAACACATTATAAACTGGGTGGTTTGAGCCCTGAATGCTGATTGGCTGACACGGGTGTGATAAAACATGTATTTTTACTGCTCTAATTACGTTGGTAACCAGTTTGTAATAGCAATAAGGCACCTCAGGGGTTTGTGATACATGGCCAATATAACACGGGTAAGGGCTGTGTCCATGCACTCCGTAGCGTCATGCATAAGAACAGCCCTTAGCCGTGGTATATTGGCCATATACCACACCTCCTCTGGCCTTACTGCTTAATTATAATACGTGGAACACAACACACAACACAATTACAAGAGGAAGAGAACCAAATGCACAGTGAGTATTGGAGGGTAGAGGATAAATGGTGATTATGAGATCACATTAGCGAACGTATTGATCCATTGGGCTGTACACAAGACAAATTAGGAGGCAGGTGTTGAAACAACCTATAACGGGAATATATGTCTATTAAAAATGATTAGGGTAAAGACGTTTTTAAGACAGTTCCCCCGCCTACACAATCCCTATTTAATTCCTGGCTATATAGATGGTTACTTTTTGTATGATAGACTTCCATAGGTCTTGACCATGAAATGATCCTTCCGTTGATTTATTTCAATGCCATTGATTATAATTAGCAATCATATTCAATATAAAATCAATGTCAATTGCCATTCTTATTGCAGTTTGATGAACAACAATGCACCTTGTGAGGAATTGCGATAGTTGTACAAAAGGAAGCACTGAGGTAATGATGATTTTTCAGGCTGTCCAGTACTGCTTCTTGCTTATTTGACAGCCCAATCAATGCACAATATCCGTGTCATGCCAATGCTTTGGGACCATTACTGAATTGGAGTGTAGTTGAATTAGTGTATGCGCTAAATATAACAAAGCATTATTGTCACAGGAACTTGCAAACCGAGACCAGAAAAGGATGATACATTCCCATCATAATACACCAAATGGAGGTATAGACATGTATCTGGTCTTTTCAAAAGCTTAACCTGACAATTTATCACAGAAAGTTGGGAGTGTATCATCATAAGATGAGTATGTATCAAAAAATATAACTGCACAAACACTTAAAAAGGTCATACAAGTGTATATATGGAACTAGACCTAGGGTGTGTCCGCTGTAGCAATTTGGACTTCAGAGGTCTTCCATAATGGTCAACTGACTGTCAAATATTGATATACAAGACAAATATCACAAAACGGAAAATGTTATAGTCAGTACACGTGCTACCTAGAACCTAAAAGGTTTCTTCGGCTGACCCCATAGGAGAACACTTAGAAGAACTTGTTTTGGTTCCATGTAGAACCCTGTTCCACTTCTGGAACCAAAAAAGAGTTCTACCTGGAACCAAAAAGGATTTTCCTATGGGGACAGCCGAAGAACCCTTTTGGAACCCTTTTTTCTAAGAGTGTATGGTCAAGTCTGATCACAACAATCATACTGTTCAAAGATAACAGTACATTTTACATTTCTCTGTGCCAGATTATTTACAAGAAACAACCAAATGAGTTATTATGACTTGCCAAAATAGCACATAATAAAATAACACTTTGTTTCACTGCACATCTTGTTAAACAGTCGTAATGTATATTACAGTATATGTACAGTCTTCACATTTCTTAAAGGGGCATGTTCATGAACAGCAGGCAGTATATTTACAGTCGGTCTTCACAGATGTCCATGTATATACAGTAAATACCTCAGGATTGTTGGTCTGAGAAAGAGATGGTGAGTGGATATGAAAAGGAGCAGGTATGTCACAGCTAACCTCGTTCTTAGATTAAAGTAGAGACAGATTAAGAGTATCTTCCATTTTCCTCTTCTACACAAAATCCCAAATGTGAAGTTCGAGGCCTTGTACAGTCTAAATGGTATAACTCTGCGATTGGTTGATCCCTAGTCAAGGTCCAGTTCTGCCCATTCTCTTTATTAGTGTGCGACTGGTCGGTGTGGTCTTGGTTGCAGGTGGTTAGCTAGTAGACACGCCAGGGCGATGCCGCCTATCTGGGTGAAGGCTAGCCCCAGCACGGTGGCAGCAATGTGGAAGACGTTGTCATTGACGAAACTGAACACCTTCCGGAAACATCCGTGGGGATGGATCCCAGCAGCCGCCACCCCTTCACTGCCCACTGCTGGCAAGGGTCGGTTCCTGCAGCCCTTGCGTCGCATGCAGCAGCTATCGGGTAGCGACACAGAGGAGCCATTGCCCATGGGCGAGAAGGCTGCGTCCTGATTGGCCCAGTCAGAGGTCAGCCAATCACGCCAGCCCTCGGCCCCGCAGCACTCTAGTGCCCTCTGCAGGCTATCCAGAGCGTTGGAGCGGCCCTCATCTTCACCATAGCCCGCCACTGCCCGCTGCAGTCCGCTACGGAACCCTCCGGCGATGTCCTCGCGGTAAAACAGGCCCGAGAGGCCGGCGGCTAGCCCTGCCATCAGTGCCGCCAACTGGATGAAGCCGTATGCCCGCAGCACGAAGGGTAGGTTGGCGGCCACTCCCAGACATCCAAGGAAGCCCCAGGCTGTGATGGTGGCCCCCGTGGCCAGAAGGATGAGCGGGGCGTTGGGGTAGCGGTTGGCCGACAGCAGCATGTAGTCGGCCAGCGATACCTGGGCCCACACGCCCAGGGTGAAGATGGCCAGACCGGCTGCCCAAAAGAGGCAACTGAAGGCTAGCAGGGCCAGGCGCAGCAGGGACATGATGCCCACTGGCCGGCAGCAGGGCAGGGGTCTGCCCACGTGGGGAGCTGGGGGCGCCATGGAGGCCTCGGAGCACAGTGACAATGAGAGGCGCTGTTGTTGCAGCTGTTCCTGGGGCTCCTGGTGTTGCTGCTCCTGGAAGGGCGAGAGCATGTACCCGGGGAGTGCCGAGTGCCGCCGAAGCCCAGTAGAAGGGTTGAGGAGGCTCAGCCCTCTGGGAGAGGAGAGCCTCCGTGCCGCTAGCTGCTCACGTTCCCAGTCTACCGCTCGCCTGGGGTTCAGCCGAGCGGGCAAGGAGTCGTAGGACAGTGCACAGCTCATGATGCCGGTTCAGGCTTTATCTACCTCCCTTTCTTGATCACTCTCTCTCTCTCTTTCTTTCTCCTTCTCTCTCCTCCTGTTCTCCCTTGTTTCTCCCTATGAGGCAACCCCTCCCCCGGTTATTTACTACTGGCTGTTAACCCACCTTCCCCGCACACCCCCCTCCGTACCCCCACTTCGCCGTAAATCTCGTTGACAGAGGCGTCGTGTCGTGGTGTTATCTGCATCCGCAGCCCCCCTCTTTCTGTCTTATTTATCTGTTTATTTCGGGGATTCCTTCCACCTGCGTGGTCACCAGAGCTCCATGTCACTATGGTGAGTGCCGCATCCTCTCGCTCTATGGTCAGGGGCAGAGGTGTTTATGACGGCTAGGACTCAGAAACCACCCACGCACCCCCTCTCTCGGTGCGGAGGAGTCACTTGTCAGGATTTTACTACCTACTCTGGTTGATTTGTAGCATCAATGAGCCGGCAAGAAAGTCCCCTATTCTGGTATGTCCTGTATTTTGTGAATATCATCCCAATAAAAGACACATGCACTCGCATGTATGATATTCTGCTGAGGAAAGGCAAGTGGTCGACAAGCATTTTATGAACCAATATCAGTCCAGGACCTGTATGGACTACTGTACTTTATGGCACTTGGAATGGGATTGGATGGCGATAGAAATGAACACAACTGGAAATGTACTAGATGTGCTCTGAATCTGATAAACTGTATTAGATAATGAAACACAACTGGTTATACGTCCTTACATAGGCTATATAATTACTTTGTTGACTATAGCCCGACAAATCCCATAATATCCTGCAAAATCCATGCAAATTAGAGGTCCCGTGTAGCTCAGTTGGTAGAGAATGGTGCTTGCAACGCCATGGTTATGTGTTTGATTCCAGTATAAAAATAAACAATAGTTGACAATGTATGCACTCACTACTGTAAATCGCTCTGGATAAGAGTGTCTGCTGAATGACAAATGTTCCAGGAGAAATTTTGCTACAAATGATATGGCGTCGTAGGAGAGGCTTGTCCCCTAGCCTTCCCATAGACATTAGCGATTGTTAGCCTTTGAATGTAAATTGAGTCGATTGCTGTAATTCTTCCAAACAAACGTGCAAAGTGAAAAACTGTCGTCATGCAATGGAGGCTGCTGAAGGGAGGACGGCTCATAATAATGGCTGGAATGGTATCATGTTTTTGATACTATTCTATTAACTCCATTTCAGCCATTATTATGAGCCGTTCTCCCCTCAGCATCCTCCACTGTCATTATGAGACCGAAATAAACTTGACAACGTATTTTGTTAGCTAGCATGCTATCGTTTCAGTAGTTTGTCATGCTAGCCTCTATTTTTGGTAACATCTGAGTAATTTACAAAGAGATTACAACAACAGTCCCTTTTGGATCCCCTCTACCCTTGCGGTACACTTCAGCCAATTTGTGAACAAAGTTTTAATTGGAATTAGACCGGAGTTGATTTTGATTGTCAATGGGAAACCAAATACAGCTAAAGAGTTTGTTGGGGGTAATGGGCTTAATGGCCTGACCGCCATTAACAACATGGAACCATTAGCCAAGGTGAAGGTCTCAGTTTGATGTCATAGCCCCACCACTATATCATGGTATATCCTCCATCTTGGGCTTCCTGGACACATTCATATACTTTCCCCTCTGAGTTTGCTGCAAATGGCACTGACCCCAAAGTTTTATACATATTTTCCAGAAATAGCATTGGTTTACAGTGTTTAGTCGTGGAAGAGATGAAACTGGCTACGGTATCTGCACCAAATAGATTCTGAATGCTAAATATAGTCTCCCAATTCATGGACCGAAGATATCTCCTTCTCTCAGGTGCTGTTAAATGGTAACCAGTTGTCCCCAGCTGGAATGAGTGCATCCCTCTCAAACATTGGTCATTCCCATCCTCCATCTGCGACACACACACACCAATCAGGGTTCATTAAAGTCCCTTCTGCTAATTAAACACATTTGCGCATTGAATGCGTCGTTTGAAAAGGACAACCATCCATCAGGGGAGAGGGGCAGGGGAGAGGGGCATACCTTGGAGGGCCATTTCACTAGTGTGTTCCACCAGTGAGGTGGGGGCGAGGAAGGCTCTGTGCGAACCAAGCCTGGAATATTGTCCATATGTATGGTAACGTACATGCAATGAGATTTCTCATATTCCATCATTTTGACACCTCACACCCATGTGCTAGTTAGTGTTTGTCACGTTTAACTTGTGTCTGAATAGACAGCCCGGGCTTGTGATAAATATGGTTAAAAAATAGGACAAAAGTCACAGAAACCCACATTTGAGGGCAGCATTTGCAAAGGAATCAAAATACCAGCAGAAGTATTCACCTCTTGTTAACCTAGGGAAAAGAGTTTAGATCGATAAACTTTGATTCCTGGCTATTTTTAGCAGTGCTGAGTAACGTTTCTATAATAGTCACCACAAGGTGACTTGGTTGACGGTTTAATCATCCATTCATTTTATTGAGTCATCTCCACCACCTCTTTCCACATCTGGCCCAGTCCAGGGGATTTCAGGCAGTGAAACTGTTCAACTGCTAGACTGGTAACTGTGAGAGTAAAAATGAAATGTACATAGACAGGGCTGGGTGGTTCTGCTTGTCCCAGAATAGAGCAGCACTGTCACCAGATGTTCACTCTGTCACCAGGGTTTGCTAAATACAGGTGTGATCACATTGGTGAGTGTCCAAGATATTGATAAAAGGTTCAATAGCATTCTTAATTTGAGCCAAAATTCTACAGCAGGAAAATAATCCAAAAGTAACAGGAAATGTGAATTATATTATGGATTATAGTTAATTTACACTTTTGTAGGGGATGATGCGTTTTTCATCAGGGAAAAAAAGTCTGAAATTTCAAGGTGGAAATTAAACTTCAGAAGCCATTTTAAACTTCAAATACACTAAACGTTTTACATTTCTTGCATTGCAGGACAGTTCTCCTGCAATATGGTGATCAAATTAAGGTCCTACATCTGTAGATTACAGCCTTTATAAATCTATAGATCAAGCAGGTAAAAAACTGTTCCAAGAAAGATGAATAAGGAGTACCATCTACTACATGTGTCTAGACCTCTCCTGTTAATCTGTCAACATTGTAGTTTCTAGACCTCTCCTGTTAATCTGTTAACATTGTAGTACCTAGACCTCTCCTGTTCATCTGTTAACATTGTAGTACCTAGACCTCTCCTGTTCATCTGTTAACATTGTAGTACCTAGACCTCTCCCGTTAATCTGTTAACATTGTAGTATCTTGAGTTAGTATGAACTAGTGGTTGATGACAATGTGGTTTCAAGTGAGAACATAAATAACAAAGAAATGACATTTAGGTCTGAACGTTTTCAAACTGTCAACAAGGCTTCATGAATATATTTCTATATCATTCAACAACATTTAAAATTAAGGTCTGCTTTGGTTTATTGAAAGAGACAACAAAAATATTTGTTCTTAAAATAAACCTTTATTTTCATTTATTCATTAAAGCATCAAAGCAAACATTCCTACAGTATCTAATAGTAAAAAAACAGAACTCCTCAAATCTAACACTGATACAACCTCAGTCTACAGAGAGGATTGATGTCAGTCTACATGTCAGTGATCAATAAGACAGAAAACATATGATCTCAGAACAGAGTCAAAGCAGAGGAACCAGCAGCTTCTGTTATTGTATCTTCCCTGAATCCACCATAGAGGTTCAAGCCAGTCACTCCCTCATATCTGTCCAAGTCCAGGGTATTTCAGGCAGTGAAACTGTTCAACTGCTAGACTGGTAGCTGTGTGAGTGAAACTAAGATTTACATAGACACTGCTGGGTGGATCTTCTTGTCCTAGAATAGAACCGCACTGTCACCAGATGTTCACTCTGTCCCCAGAGGGTTGGTAGAGAAGCTGTGATACTGGTTATATTATATGGATCATGTAAAACACATTTAGCTTAATGTAGGTAGAACATAAATAACTAAGCAATGACATTTTGTCACGATCTTCATTAATGACGGACCAAGGCGCAGCGAGGTATCCAGTATACGTACTTTAATAACGTAACTGGGGGAAAAACAATAAACAAACGAAGATCGAAACAACGGAACGTAACATAGAAATAACCACTTACGTTACGAACCCAAACAATAACCCACAAAACCCTAGTGAAAACTACAAACATATATATGGTTCCCAATTAGAGGTAACGACACTCAGCTGCCTCTAATTGGGAACCATTACCCAACATAGACATAGTACACCAAAAACTAAACTAAACATGCCAGCCTGTAGACTCAGGCCTGGACGTGACAGGACTCCGACCGCGCCAAAAGTCCATGGGGGGGGTCTTCGGGTGGGTCTTTTAGTCCAAGGTGGCGGCTCCGGCCATGCTGGGCCGAGGTCACGCACCGGAGGCCCTGGGCTAGCAGCTGGAACAGTTCATGCTGGACTCACGAAGCGCACAGGGGACCTGGTGCATGAAGCAGAACAGGCTGTGCTGGACACACGATGCGCACAGGGGACCTGGTGCGGGGAGTAGGAGCAGGCTGTGCTGGACTCGCAATGCGCACAGGGGACCTGGTGCGGGGAGCAGGAACAGGCTGTGCTGGACTCGCAATGCGCACAGGGGACTTGGTGCGGGGAGCAGGAACAGGCTGTGCTGGACTCGCGATGCGCACAGGGGACCTGGTGCGAGGAGCAGGAACAGGCTGTGCTGGACTAGCGATGCGCACAGGAGACCTGGTGCGGGGAGCAGGAACGGGCTGTGCTGGACTCGCGATGCGCACAGGAACTCTGGTGCGGGGAACAGGAACGGGCCGTGTAGGACTCACGATGCGCACAGGAACTCTGGTGCGGGGAGCAGGAACGGGCCGTGTTGGACTCACGATGCGCACTGGGACTCTGGTGCGGGGAGCAGGAACGGGCCGTGTTGGACTCACGATGTGCACTGGGACCTGGTGCGGGGAGCTGGAACGGGCCGTGTTGGACTCACGATGCGCACTGGGACTCTGGTGCGGGGAGCAGGAACGGGCCGTTTTGGACTCACGATGCGCACTGGGACTCTGGTGCGGGGAGCAGGAACGGGCCGTGCTGGGTCCACGACGCGCACAGGGATCCTGGAGCGTGGAACAGGGACTGGACGTGCTGGGTCCACGACTCGCACAGGGATCCTGGAGCGTGGAACAGGGACAGGACGTGCTGTGCTCTCTATGCACACAGGGGACCTGGTGCGCGGAGCAGGGACTGGACGTACTGGGCTCTCTAAGCGTACAGGGGGCCTGGTGCGCGGAGTAGGCACCCTTCTACCCAGCTGTTCACTCACCCTCGCCTCACAGATGGTGGGAACTGGAATGTTGCGCACCGGGCTGTGGGCACGAACCGGAGACACCGTACGCAGAGCCGGCGCAGGTTATCTCGGTCCAAGAAGGTGCACTGGAGATTTAGCGCGCAGAGCCGGCACCACTCTACCAGGCAGCACACTCACCCTAGCCTGACAGATGAGTGGAGCTGGAATGTCGCGCACCGGGCTGTGGACACGCACCGGAGACACTGCACGCAGAACCGGTGCAGGATATCCTGGTCCAAGAAGGTGCATGGGAGACTTCGCGCGCAGAACCACTCTTCCAGGCTGCACACTCACCCTAGCCTGACAGATGAGTGGAGCTGGAATGTCGCGCACCGGCCTATGAATGCGCATTGGAGACACTGTGCGCAATACAGCATAGCACGGCGTCTTACCAGTGCGGCGCTCCCTCCAATGTTCCCTCCAAAGAGCACGAGGAGTTGGCTCAGGAGTCCACCCTGAACCGGTCAACCTCCCCTCTCGGGTTTCCTCGCCAGGCGTGTTCCAGAAAACTTCTCCCGATCGGGTGTCCATACTCCATATTTCTCCTCGTAATATCGCCGCTCCGCCGCCGCTTCCAGCTCCTCCTTAGGACGGCGATACTCCCCAGGCTGGGTCCAGGGTCCCTCTCCAAACAGTTCCTCCTCCCAGGTCCAGAACTCCCGTTTCTCTCGCTGCTTGGTCCTGTATTGGTGGGTTATTCTGTCACGATCTTCATTAATGACGGACCAAGGCGCAGCGAGGTATCCAGTATACATACTTTAATAACGTAACTGGGGGAAAAACAATAAACAAACGAAGATTGAAACATGGAACAATAACTTAGAAAAACCCTACACCAAAAACGAAACTAAACACGCCAGCCTGTAGACTCAGGCCTGGACGTGACACATTTAGGTCTGATCGTTTTAAAAGAGACTGTGAATCAGGCTTTATTAATATATTTCTATACCATTCAGCAACATTTAAGACCAATGTCCAAAAATATTTGTTCCAAAGGGAAATTTTTATTTTCATCCATTTATCAAAGCATACAAGCAAACATTCCTACAGTATCTAGTAGTAATAAAACAGAACACATCAAATCTAACACTGATGCAACCTCAGTCTACAGAGAGGATTGACACATAAACTCAAGCAAAGCCCTCTGTTAGTCTACATGTCAGTGATCAATAAGACAGAGAATATCTGATCTCAGAACAGTGTCAAAGCAGAGGAACCAGCAGCCTCTCTCCACAGGGGTGTGACTTACCCAGAACAGTCAGCGTTCCTCAGGGTCTTGGAGACTGGAGTCTGGGATTCCTGCTGGGCTTCACAGGTCACCTCTCCTGTCTTGGTCCACTCCTGGGCAGTGAGAGTCAGGGTGCTGCTCCAGCTGTATAGACCATCCTTCTCCAGTACCCCGGGACTGGTCTTCTGGTTCTTGCTGGTCCCATCCACTTTCCAGCTCATGGTCCAGTCTGAGGGGAAGCCCTTGTCAGCCAGACACGTCAGTGTGGCTGTTGTTGTACTGGACAGTTCCTCACTAGAGGGGGGCAGGACAGTGAGGGTGGGGTAACTGTTACCTGGAACAAACAGAACACATCAATTGCATCAACTATGTCTGAAAGATATATAAAAGCAATAGACATACAAATAAATTGATTTGGAAATGCCTTCTAAATATAATGTAGTTAGATTAGTAAAATATTTGAAGAAAACACAAAACATAATGTGATAGATATACAAAGCAGATTTATGAACAATGTGAGTCAAGTGTCAGTGGTTAACTTTAGCGTTACTAGTATGTCAGATATCTTAGGATTGTTTCTGATCAGAATACTCAGAACATCTACAGTATATTAAGATAATCCACGAGGTTGTATACAAACATAAGACTTTCCTTTCACAAAGCAACAATTACTGCAATGACCAACACTTTAAGAGTCATAAAGTCTGCTCTCATACAAATCAGACATACAAATAAACCTATTATTTAACATTTTGATGGAATAAAATATTATTTGAAAGAAGGCTCAGTGAAAAGCAATAGAAAAATGCTATGTTTTTAAAATAAATATTTATAAAATCATAATATATTTAAGAAAGTTAAAAGAAATTCTACTAGGTGCAGTATGTTTATTCATACACCTAATCTAAAATGTAGACTAATCACTTTCATAGTTTAAAAATGCAGGTCAAATTTGATTAGATGTAATAACATTCATAATCTAATTGGCCACAGTATGTGAAGGCCTTGTGTATTTTTTTTTAAATCATCTTAAAAGTAATTTTTTTAAATCCTCAATATTGAGGCAAAATGTATAGAGAAATAGAAACATGACATCAAAACGTGAATAAAACAGTTAATTTGGTGTTTACTTACTTACAAGAGCATCGTGTCGAGCTGTATCACCGCCTGGTACGGCAACTGCACCGGCTCTCCAGAGGGTAGTGAGGTCTGCACAACGCATCACCAGGGGCAAGCTACCTGCACTCCAGGACACCTACAGCACCTGATGTCACAGGAAGGCCAAAAAGATCATCAAGGACAACAACCACCCGAGCCACTGCCTGTTCACCCCGCTATCATCCAGAAGGCGAGGTCAGTACAGGTGCATCAAAGCTGAGACAGAGAGACTGAAAAACAGCTTCTAGCTCAAGGCCATCAGACTGTTAAATAGCCATCACTAACATAGAGAGGCTGCTGCCAACATGCAGACTCAAATCTCTGGCCACTTTAATAAATGGATCACTAGTCACTTTAAATAACGCCACTTTAATAATGTTTACATGTCCTATATTACTCATCTCATGCATACACTCTATTCGATACCATCTACTGCATCTTGCCTACGCCGCACGGCCATCGCTCATCCATATATTTATATGTACATATTCTTATTCATCCCTTTACATTTGTGTGTATAAGGTATTTGTTGGAAATTGTTAGATTACTTGTTAGATATTACCGCACGGTCGGAACTAAAAGCACAAGCATTTCGCTACACTCGCATTAACATCTGCTAACTATGTGTATGTGACCAATAAAGTTAGATTTGAAGATATGATGGTGGTGTGACATAAAAGTTACCATACATTAGTTATCAGAGTAAACAGTTGCTGTTTGATGTTATTAAAGACAGCACAATCAGTATAAAATACATTCTAATGATGGGAACCTACTTGGAAACTGAAATAGATTTGAAACATTCATTTGCATAACGCATCTGCTCCACTGCTCTAAGAGTGTTTATATCCCTGTGAGTTTAACACTTCATGACTGACAGCTGTCCTTCATGACAACAGAACCCACAACTACCATGACTTTTATCACCATCTTCATCTGGACTCTTGTCTTCTGCTTTGAAGGTTACAATTTTCAGAATTTATTGTTGAAGATTAATTAAATCTACAGTGTATACATGTACAGCATATCAATGTTAATATTTCTATTCAGAACTATTCATTACAATATGTAATATTTAATTTATATGAATGTTTACTTTTTATTTTTCAGAAGCCAGAGGACAGTACGTTGTGACACAGACTCCTGCAGTGAAAGCTGTTGTCCCAGGACAGCAAGTCTCTCTGAAGTGTAAAACCAGCAGTAATGTGTATAACAATAACGTTTTAAACTGGTACCAACAGAAACCTGGAGGAGCTCCTATACTCCTTATTTACTATGCTACAACACTTCAGTCTGGGACTCCATCTAGATTCAGTGGCAGTGGATCTGGGAGTGACTTCACTCTGACCATCAGTGGAGTCCAGGCTGAAGATGCAGGAGATTACTACTGTCAGAGTTTCCACTATCCCAATAGTAAATATGTGTTAACACAGTGATACAGAGCCGTACAAAAACCTCCCTCAGTCAGACTGCACAGTGACTGTACTGCTACAGCTGGGACCCACTGCAGGTGATGAGGGGAGGAGAAGATCCAGTACAATGACACAGTGTGTAGTAGAGCTGAACAACAAGCCCTCTAACCCATCACTGTACCTTATATCAGTTAGCAGGATGGCCATCCTTAACTTTGAGGTCACAGACTCACTGGTACGTTTGTCTATGAGGACATCTTAGGGCAGCTGGCAATATATTTAAGAACTTTACTCACTCTACAGAGTCATGGACATTACTGACTGAGATAGCATAACTGGATTTTATATAACGTCTCCAACATAAGAACTGAGGTTGGTAAGAGTGCTTTTAGATTGGCTGTGTAGTAGAGCTGAACAACAATAGTTATTTCTGATAACTCAAAGCTGTTGGATCATATTCATTCACTATCCCATGTGTTCCTTACTGCATTTTTACTCATGTTTCTTGAGTATCTCATGGAGAACCATGGACCCATTTATCTACAAAGGTTCTAATCCGGTATCGCCCCCCCTCCCCAAAAAAAACTTGACCATTTGGACATTGTATTCTTAAGATGTAGAGGAGATGCTGGGTTTCATGTATTGAAATTATGGTTTACAGAGTCCTAATGTGTCTGATCAGAGACACAGGAGAGGAGGAAGCTGATCTTTTTTCTCTCAGTGTCAGTCCAGTAGTCCAGTAGTCCAGCATTCAGTCCACTGTCCACACAGCTCACTGCACTAATGGAACTCTCCCTGCAGGGGTCGACACATGGCCTATGATCACTGGGAGGTGGAAACTGACTGGTATTCCTCTTTTCCATAGATATCAATACAGTATTTTACCATATTAAATAATTAGCTGGGTGTTTACATTTGTCTTATTTCACACATTTTAAAGTGTGTATTATACATAGGTGAATTGTAAAATATTTGTTTAGCATATGGTACTCACAGCCAGTGATCAGCCATTACTGAGGGCTACCCTAGAGCAATTAGGGTTAAGTGCCTCTTTCAAGGGCACATCAAAATGATGATTTCACCTAGTCAGCTCTGAAATTCAAACCAGCAAGCTTTCTGTTACTAGCCCAATGTCTTAACCACTAGGCAATCTGCTACACTGATTACCATGAACACTAAGCAACTGACAAAAAAATTACACACACTGAGTATGCAAAACATTAAGAAAACCTGCACTTTCCATGACATAGACTGACCAGGTGAATCCAGGTGAACGCTATGATCCATTATTGATGTTGCTTGTTAAATCCACTTTAATCAGTGTTGATTAAGAGGGAGGACACAGGTTAAACATTTTTAAGCCTTGAGACAATTGAGACATGGATTTTGTGTCAAGAACTGCAACGCTGCAGATTTTTCCACACTGGACAGTTTCCCGTGTGTATCAAAAATAGTCCACCAGACAAATGACATCTAGACTAGACACAACTGTGGGAAGCTTTGGAGTCAACATGAACCAGCATCCCTGTGTAACGCTTTCGATACCTTGTAGAGTCCAGGCTGTTCTGAGGGCAAAAGGGGGGCGTGCAACTCAATATTAGGAAGGTGTTCCTAATTTTGGGTATACTCAGTGTATGTTCGTTAGTTACATTATATAGTACTTTTACAAATATTTTCTCTGTGGTTCATTATGGTATTGTCTGGCTAAACAACATTGATAGCAATCCAATGTTATAGCCCTTAAACCAATTGTATTTATATCCTTTTTATTCACTTAATTTATTGACATATTAATATGGACTTCTATGATTATTAGGTGACAGTTGTGGGGGCAAGATCATCAGACTGTAATGGACTCTCTCTGACTCTGACTCCTGCAGTGGAAGCTGTTTTCCCAGGACTGCCAGTGTCTCTGAACTGTAAAGCCAGCGGTGATGTGTATCCTGACTGTTGGGGTTCAGGTAAACCATGTTTAGCCTGGTATCAACAGAAACTCCTAAACTACTGCTCTAATACAGTAGCACCCTCTTCTATATGGGAATCCATCTAGATTTAGTGGCAGTGGATCTGGGAGTGACTTAGCTCTGACCGTCAGTGGAGTCCAGGCTGATGATGCAGGAGATTACTACTGTCAGAGTGAATCAAATCACATTTATTTATGAAGCCCTTCTTACATCAGCTGATGTCACAGAGTGCTGTACAGAAACCCAGCCTAAAACCCCAAACAGCAAGCAATGCAGGTGTAAAAGCACGGTGGTTAGGAAAAACTCCCTAGAAAGGCCAGAACCTAGGAAGAAACCTAGAGTGGAACCAGGCTGTGAAGGGTGGCCAGTCCTCTTTTGGCTGTGCCGGGTGCAGATTATAACAGAACATGGACAAGATTTTTAAATGTTCATAGAACAGGCAGAACAATTGAAACTGTAGAAGCAGCACGGCCAGGTGGACTGGGGACATCAAGGAGTCATCAGGCCAGATAGGCCTTGAGGAATAGTCCTAATGCTCAGGTCCTCAGAGAGAGAGAGAGAGAGAGAGAGAGAGAGAGAGAGAGAGAGAGAGAGAGAGAGAGAGAGAGAGAGAAAATACTTAAATTCACACAGGACACCGGATAAGAGAACCCAGTGGATCCACTGTTAACACAGTGATACAGAGCCGTACAAAAATCTCCCTCAGTCAGACTGCACAGTGACTGTACTGCTACAGCTGGGACCTACTGCAGGTGCTGAGGGGGAAGAGACAGTGACATGGAACACTGATCAATAGAGGAGGTCAACTTTGAATATGTTTACAAAGCATCATTCAGATCACATGTTCCCCATCATCATCATCACCATCATCATCATCATCACGCTTGGGAATAGTTATTGTCATGGTCTAAAAGTGCATATAAAAGGTATATGAAGTTTTAAAACACACATTACCTGTCCATATGCAGAGTCAGATCTCCAGATGTAAAACATTTATAATTGTGATGTTACATCAACATCAGCCCCCTAAATCAAATCCCCATATGAACCTCACAACCAAATATTGATGTGATCATCTAGCATTATATGAACTATTTTGTTGAGCAGGTTACTGACTGTTACATCTGGGAATGAGACATGATGCTGGGCTCAAACATGAAACATGTTAGAATAATATATGTTCATGTGTCATTAATTAAATGATGGAATATCTGTTATTGTATCTTCCCTGAATCCACAATAGAGGTTAAAGCCAGTCACTCCCTCATATCTGTCCCAGTCCAGGGTATTTCAGGCAGTGAAACTGTTCAACTGCTAGACTGGTAACTGTGGGAGTGAACCTGAGATTTACATAGACAGGGCTGGGTGGATCTGCTTGTCCCAGAATAGATCAGCACTGTCACCAGATGTTCACTCTGTCCCCAGAGGGTTGGAGGTAGAGAAGACTGACTCTCGTGAAGCTGTGATACTGGTTATATTATATGGATCATGTAAACATTTTTTAGCTTAATGTAGGTAGAACATAAATAACTAAGCAATGACATTTAGGTCTGATCGTTTTAAAAGAGACTGTGAATCAGGCTTTATTAATATATTTCTATACCATTCAACAACATTTAAGACCAAAGTCAAAAAATATTTGTTCCAAAGGGACATTTTTATTTTCATCTATTTATCAAAGCAAACAAGCAAACATTCCTACAGTATCTAATAGTAATAAAACAGAACACATACAATCTAACACTGATTCAACCTCAGTCTACAGAGAGGATTGACACGTGAACTCAAGCAAAGCCCTCTGTTAGTTTACATGTCAGTGATCAATAAGACCGATAACATCTGATCTCAGAACAGAGTCAAAGCAGAGGAACCAGCAGCCTCTCTCCACAGGGGTGTGTGACTGAGGGGTCCTACCCAGAACAGTCAGCCCTCCTCAGGGTCTTGGTGACTGGAGTCTGGGATTTCTGCTGGGCTTCACAGGTCACCTCTCCTGCCTTGGTCCACTCCTGGGCAGTGAGAGTCAGGGTGCTGCTCCAGCTGTATAGACCATCCTTCTCCAGTACCCCGGGACTGGTCTTCTGGGTCTCCTGGTTCTTGCTGGTCCCGTCCACTTTCCAGTTCATGGTCCAGTCTGAGGGGAAGCCCTTGTTGGCCAGACACGTCAGTGTGGCTGCTGTGGTACTGGACAGCTCCTCACTAGAGGGGGGCAGGACGGTCAGGGTGGGGGCACTGTTACCTGGAACAAACAGAACACATCAACTAAGTAACTAAACAGGTACTGCTACAGTAAGAGATTATCTTCAGCAAAGTACACATCAAAATAAAGGGAATTGGAAATGCCCTCTAAATATGCATGTAAAAGTTAGATTGTTTAAAAGATGTGGATAAAACACTAAAGTAATATGATACAAAGCAGATTAATGAACCAAACAAGTATATAGTGGTTAAATAACTAGAGTTACTAGTCATATGGTATCAGTTATACATGTTGCACAGATATTTTTTAGGAATGGATCTGATCAGAATAGCCTGCTCATATTCATAGTATTTTCATCACATATCAACCATGTTAGATCATGAAGTCAGTTACAACCATAACTGAGACCCTTTGTCTACACACTAACAGTGAAGTCTACCATGAACACAATGCAACAATGATGAATGCTACATACAATACTATTAAATTAGTTATTTACCAGAATTAGGAGTTATATTCTGCCATCATACAAACCAGACATAAATAAAGTTACAATTTATCATTTTGATTCAATAAAATATTATTTGAAAGAAGGCTCAGTCAAAAACAAAATTTAACCAAAAATATATAACAGTGAAATTTCTAAAATCTCACACAAACAGTAATACACAATGCAACAACTATATTCAATATTATTATATAGTTATCATACCAGAATTATACTCTGCAATCCATCAAACCAGACATATAAATAAACACCTACATTTTAACATGTTGGTTAAATAAAATGTTACTTGAAAGAAGGCTTCGACGAAAGTAATAGAACAATTATTTTCATGGAGACAGAGTTTAATAATTAGAAAGTAAAACACAAAAAAAAGAAATCAGAAAGAAATATCAAGAGAGCTTGTTACTTACTTCCAACATCAAGTCTGGTGCCGCTACCAAAAGTGCACCACAGTGATACAATCCCTATCACTGCTCGTACAAAAACCTCCTGAACATTGGGGAAGCTGAATTTCTTTACTGTGGTTCAAATAGTTAACTATGCTATGGTAAGAACACTTTTCAGAAATGATTTAATCTATTCAATTTTAAATAAAGTGTTTTTTATTTTGTTTTCCTTAACACTGAGCAGAAACCTACTGTTTACTATGTATTTCCCTCAAGGTGCAGTATGTTTATTCATACAACTAATCTAAGATGTAGGCTAATCACTTCAATCTTTAGAAAATATAGGTCAAATTTGATTACATGTAATAACATTTCTATTCAAATTGGCCATAGTATGTGTAGGCCTTGTGTATTTAAATCATTAAAAAAATGTTTTTAAATCCTCAATATTGAGGTAAAATTAATAGAGATATTGACTCACGACATCAAAAGGTGAATAAAACGGTCCATTTTGTTGTTTACTTACTTCCAACATCAAGTCTGGTGCCGCTACCAAAAGTCCACCACAGTGATACAATCTCTATTACTGCTGGTACAAAAACCTCTCTGTGTTGGGTGCTGCAGCTGTTACAGTGATCACTCATACAGAATCATAATCAACACAAATACCCTTCAGAAGAAACACTTCATATTAGCTGTTTCTAGATAATACAAATATGAATTGTATCTTAAATCCAGATATGAGTATTTTTTCCTTCCTCTGTGTATCAGGTGTTCTCCTCATCTGGAGGTACAGTCCAGCATTAGATCCAGTGTTGCTAGTATTCCTCCATATTGTCCATATGAAAGACAACAGCAGCAGCAGTAGTGATCCATGTTGTATATTCCTTTGTTTAACTAGGCAAATCAGTTAAGAACAAATTCTTATTTACAATGACAGCTTAGGAACAGTGGGTTAACAGCCTTGTTCAGGGGTAGAACAACAGATTTTTACATTGTCAGCTCTTGGATTCAATCTAGAAACCTTTCGGTTACAGGCCCAGCGCTCTAACCACTAGGCTACCTGCCTGCTACCTGCCTTATTAAAGATGTTGATCTCAGATTTAACAGCGGTGGTTAAGTCACAGAGGTCAGACAGCACTACCACTACCAGAGGAATCCTACCAGCTTTAGTTTTAAAGAAAGGTTCACTAACTGATTAGAGGAACTTACATGAGAGACCGAGCGTGAGTGAACAGACAGTTCATTATATCTGATTATCATCAGAATAAAAATATGATGGTGGTGTGACATAAAAGTAACAGTTGTTATTTGTTATGTTATTAAAGATATCACATGAAGGATAAAATACTAATCATTGGAGCCTGCTGGAAACTGAAACAGATTTGAAACATTCATTTGCATAATGCATCTGCTCTAAGAGTGTTTATATCCCTGTGAGTTGAACACTTCATGACTGACAGCTGTCCTTCATGACAACAGAACCAGGTGGGCTACCGAGTGGCGCAGCGGTCTAAGGCACTGCATCTCAATGATAGAGGTGTCGCTACAGATGCTGGTTCGATCCCGGGCTGTATCACAACTGGCTGTGATTGGGAGTCCCATAGGGTGGCGCACAATTGGCTCAGTGTCATCCGGGGTAGGCCGTCATTGTAAATAATAATTTGTTCTTACCTGCGTAGTTAATAAAAAAATATATATACATATTTAAATGAAGTCAGTCAGCAGCATTTAAGTCTTTGAATGCCAAGTTAAACAGATCACTGACCATTTTGAATCCCAACGTACCTTCTCCGCTGTGCAATCCGGTTTCCGAGCTGGTCACGGGTGCACCTCAGCCACGCTCTAGGTACTGAACGATATCATAACCGCCATCGATAAAGACAGTACTGTGCAGCCATCTTCATCAACCTGGTCAAGGCTTTCAACTCTGTCAATCACCGTATTCTTATCGGCAGACCCAACCGCAACTACTTCTCAGATAGAGTTCAGTGTGTCAAATCGGAGGGCCTGTTGTCCGGACCTCTGGCAGTCTCTATGGGGAACCACAGGGTTCAATTCTCGGGCCGACTCTTTTCTCTGTATATATCAATGATGTCGCTCTTGCTGCGGGTTATTCCTTGATCCACCTCTACGCAAACGACACCATTCTGTATACATCTGGCCCTTCTTTGGACACTGTGTTAACAAACCTCCCAACAAGCTTCAATGCCATACAACACTCCTTCCGTGGCCTCCAACTGCTCTTAAACGCTAGTAAAACTAAATGTATGCTCTTCAACCGACCGCTGCCCGCACCCGCCAGCCCGACTAGCATCACTACTCTGGACGGTTCTTACCTAGAATATGTGGACAACTACAAATACCTAGGTGTCTGGCTAGACTGTAAACTGTCCTTCCAGACTCATATTAAACATCTCCAATCCAAAATTAAATCCAGAATCGGCTTCCTATTTCGCAACAAAGCCTCCTTCACTCACGCTGCCAAACATATCCTCGTAAAACTGACAATCCTACCGATCCTCGACTTCAGCGATGTCATTTACAAAACAGCCTCCAACACTCTACTCAGCAAACTGAATGCAGTCTATCACAGTGCCGTCCGTTGTCACCAAAGCCCCATATACCACCCACCCCTGCGACCTGTACGCCCTCGTCGGCCGGCCCTCACTACATATTCGTCGCCAAACCCACTGGCTCCAGGTCATCTATAAGTCTTTGCTAGGTAAAGCTCCGCCTTATCTCAGCTCACAGGTCACCATAACAACACCCACCCGTAGCACGTGCTCCAGCAGGTATATCTCACTGGTCATCGCCAAAGCCAATTCCTCCTTTGGCCACATTTACTTCCAGTTCTCTGCTGCCAATGACTGGAACGAATTGCAAAAATTGCTGAAGTTGGAGACTTATATCTCTTTCACTTTAAGCATCAGCTATCTGAGCAGCTTACCGATCGCTGCAGCTGTACACATCCCACCTGTAAATAGCCCATCCATCTACCTACCTCATCCCCATATAGTTTAAATAAATACTTTTTTTGCTCTTTTGCACACCAGTATTTCTACTTGCACATCCTCATATGCACATCTATCACTCCAGTGTTAATTTGCTAACTTGTAATTACTTCGCTACTATGGCCTAATTATTGCCTTACCTCCTCACGCCATTTGCACACACTGTATATAGACTTTTTCTATTGTCTTATTGACTCTACGTTTGTTTATTCCATGTGTAACTGTGTTGTTGTTTGTGCTTTATCTTGGAAAGGTCGCAATTGTAATTGAAAACTTGTTCTCAACTGGCCTACCTGGTTAAATAAAGGTGAAATAAATAAATAAAAACACAGTCCACACACAGACTCCAGTTACTGACCCTGGCCACTTGAGGGAGACAGAAAGCACATACTATCTGGTCTAAAAACATAGTAATAACAATATTCTCCATTTGAAGATGTCTATAATCAATATATCAGTTCCCATTCAGCACTTACAGTACCAGTCAAAAGTTTGGACACACCTACTCATTCAAGGTTTTTCTTTATTTGGACTATTTTCTACATTGTAGAATAATAGTGAATACATCACAACTATGAAATAACACATATGGAATTATGTAGTTACCAAAAAAATGTTATTAAAAAAATCGAAATATATTTTATATTTGAGAATCTTCAAAGTAGCCACCCTTTGCCTTGATGACAGCTTTGCACACTCTTGGCATTCTCTCAACCAGCTTCACCTGGAATGCTTTCTAACATTTTTGATGGAGTTCTCACATATGCTGAGCACATGTTGGCTGCTTTTCCTTCACTCTGCGGTCCAACTCATCCCAAACCATCTCAATTGGGTTAAGGTTGGGTGTTTGTGGAGGCCAGGTCATCTGATGCAGCACTCCATGCAATCCTTACACAGCCTGGAGGTGTGTTGGGTCAGTGTCCTGCTGAAAACAAATGATAGTCCCACTAAACGCAAACCAGATGGGATGGCGTATATCGCTGCAGAATGCTGTGGTAGCCACGATGGTTAAGTGTGCCTTGAACTCTAAATGAATCACTGACAATGTCACCAGCAAAGCACCTCCACACCATAACACCTCCTCCTCCATGCTTCACGGTGGGAGACACACATGCGGAGATCATCCGTGCACCTACTCTGCGTCTCACAAAGACATGGCGGTTGGAACCAAAAATCTCAAATTTGGACTCGTCAAACCAAAGAACAGATTTACACAGGTCTAATGTCCATTGCTTGTGTTTCTTGGCCCAAGCAGTCTCTTATTATTATTAGTGTCCTTTAGTATTTGTTTCTTTGCAGCAATTCGACCATGAAGGCCTGATTCACGCAGTCTCCTCTGAACAGTTGATGTTGAGATGTGTCTGTTACTTTAAGCATTTATTTGGGCTGCGATTCCAATGAACTCCTCTGCAGCAGAGGTAACTCTGGGCCGTCCTTTCCTGTGGTGGTCCTCATGAGAGCCAGTTTCATCATAGCGCTTTCAAAGTTCTTAAAATTGATTGACCTGTTTTGGATTGATTGATTGATTGATTGATGTCTTAAAGTAATGATGGACTATAATTTCTCATTGCTTATTTGAGCTGTTCTTGCTAAATAGGGCTATCTTCTGTATACCACCCCTACCATGTCACAACACAACTGATAGGCACAAATGCATTAAGAAGGAAAGAAATTCCACTATTTAACTTTAAACAATGCATTCCAGGTGACTACCTCATGCAGCTGGTTGAGACAATGCCAAGAGCATGCAAATCTGTCATCAACGCAAAGGGTGGCTACTCTGAAGAATCTGAAATGTAAAATATATTTTGATTTGATTAACACTTTTTTGGTTGCTACATGATTCCATAAGGGTTATTTCATAGTTTTGATGTTTAGTTTTGATGTCTACAATTTAGAAAAATGTAAAAAATACAGAAAAACCCTTGAATGAGTAGGTGTGTCCAAACTTTTTACTGGTACTGTATATCAGAAACCACGTCAGTGATTACATAGCTATCATGTTTCTACATCACATCACACAACATGTATTAATAAAATCTGACTGTCCAGGAAGTCTATTTAAGCAGTAAGGCCAGAAGAGGTGTGGTATATACCACGTCAGAGGGCTGTTCTCAGACACAGTGCAACACAGAGTGCCTGGATAATGCCCTTAGCCATGGTATATGGGCCATATACCACAAACCACCAAGGAGCCTTCTTCCTATTATAAACTGGTTACCAACGTGGTATACGGCCTTATATACCATGTCTGTCAGCCAATCAGCATTCAGGGCTCAAACCACCCAGTTTATAAGGCCCAAGGAGGTGTGGTACAGTGAGGGAAAGAAGTATTTGATCCCCTGCTGATTTTGTACATTTGCCCACTGAGAAAGAAATTATCAATCTATAATTTTAATGGTAGGTTTATTTGAACAGTGAAAGACAGAATAACAACAAAAAAATCCAGAAAAACGCATGTGAAAAATGTTATATATTGATTTGCATTTTAATGAGGGAAATAAGTAGTTGACCCCCTCTCAATCAGAAAGGGAGTGCTCCTAATCTCAGCTTGTTACCTGTATAAAAGACACCTGTCCACAGAAGCAATCAATCAATCAGATTCCAAACTCTCCACCATGGCCAAGACCAAAGATCTCTCCAAGGATGTCAGGGACAAGATTGTAGACCTACACAAGGCTGGAATGGGCTACAAGACCATCGCCAAGCAGCTTGGTGAGAAGGTGACAACAGTTGGTGCAATTATTCGCAAATGGAAGAAGCACAAAAGAACTGTCAATCTCCCTCGGCCTGGGGCTCCATGCAAGATCTCACCTCGCGGAGTTGCAATGATCATGAGAACGGTGAGGAATCAGCCCAGAACTACACGGGAGGATCTTGTCAATGATCTCAAGGCAGCTGGGACCATAGTCACCAAGAAAACAATTGGTAACACACTACGCCGTGAAGGACTGAAATCCTGCAGCGCCCGCAAAGCACATATACATGCCCGTCTGAAGTTTGCCAATGAACATCTGAATGATTCAGAGGACAACTGGGTGAAAGTGTTGTGGTCAGATGAGACCAAAATGGAGCTCTTTGGCATTAACTCAACTCGCTGTGTTTGGAGGTGGAGGAATGCTGCCTATGACCCCAAGAACACCATCCTCACCGTCAAACATGGAGGTGGAAACATTATGCTTTTGGGGTGTTTTTCTGCTAAGGGGACAGGACAACTTCATCGCATCAAAGGGACAATGGACGGGGCCATGTACGTGAAATCTTGGGTGAGAACCTCCTTCCCTCAGCCAGGGCATTGAAAATGGATCGTGGATGGGTATTCCAGCATGACAATGACTCAAAACACACGGCCAAGGCAACAAAGGAGTGGCTCAAGAAGAAGCACATTAAGGTCCTGGAGTGGCCTAGCCAGTCTCCAGACCTTAATCCCATAGAAAATCTGTGGAGGGAGCTGAAGGTTAGAGTTGCCAAACGTCAGCCTCGAAACCTTAATGACTTGGAGAAGATCTGCAAAGAGAAGTGGGACAAAATCCCTCCTGAGATGTGTGCAAACCTGGTGGCCAACTACAAGAAACGTCTGACCTCTGTGATTGCCAACAAGGGTTTTGCCACCAAGTACTAAGTCATGTTTTGCAGAGGGGTCAAATACTTATTTCCCTCATTAAAATGCAAATCAATTGATAAAATATTTCACATGCATTTTTTCTGGATTTTTTTGTAGTTATTCTGTCTCTCACTGTTCAAATAAACCTACCATTAAAATTATAGACTGATCATTTCTTTGTCAGTGGGCAAACGTACAAAATCAGCAGGGGATCAAATACTTTTTTCCCTCACTGTATATGGCCAATATCTCACAGCTAAGGGCCGTTCTTATGCACAACGCAATGCGGAGTGACTCGACATAGCCCTTAGCTGTGGTATATTGGCCATATATCAAAAACCCCCCGAGGTGCCTTATTGCTATTATAAACTGGTTACCAATGTAATTACCAATGTATACGTTCTCAAATACCACGTCTGTCAGCAAATCAGCAATCAGGGCTCAAACCACTCAGTTAATAATTACATATAAGACACTTTGCTTTGAGATGATATAACATTATTATAACCCACTTAAACAATCTAAGGGTCTGTCAAGCAGGATCTAAGGGTCTGTCTCCTGCCACGCCTGGCTAGAACCTTCCAGAATCTTCCCAACCTTTGATTGAGCTCACATGAGGCTTGTTTACCAATCAAGGCTGTGGTTGGCTGGACAATCTTCCTCAACCTTTTAAATTCTGCTGTTCTCACAGTTCCCTTCAACTACAGTTTCTCTTAGGAACCAAAAAAGTATATTTGCATAGTGAGGACACTTTGAATAGACAGCACATGCTTCAGTGCTCTGGGAGTGTTTATAGCCCTGTGAGTTTAACACTTAATTACTGAGATCTGTCCTTCATGACAACAGAACCCACAACAACCATGACTTTTATCACCATCTTCATCTGGATATTTTCCTTCTGTCTCCAAGGTAACATATTTGACAGAAATTGACCTGGACCATAGCAATAAATAAATAATATACTTACAGTTTATGTTAATATGACGTACTGGAGAAATGTATGAGAGATGGAATGTTAATGACACATGCCATCTCTGTTTCAGAGTCCAGAGGCCAGTACACTGTGACTCAGACTCCTGCAGTGGAAGCTGTTTCAGTGGGTCACTCAGCCAGTGTCAGCTGTAAGACCAGCAGTGCTGTATACAGTGACAGCTATGGACAGAGGATGGCCTGGTACCAACAGAAACCTGGAGGAGCTCCTAAACTCCTTATTTACCTTGCTACAACACTTCAGTCTGGGAATCCATCTAGATTCAGTGGCAGTGGATCTGGGAGTGACTTCACTCTGACCATCAGTGGAGTCCAGGTTGAAGATGCAGGAGATTACTACTGTCAGAGTTTACACATCCCCAATAGTAAATATGTGTTAACACAGTGATACAGAGCCGTACAAAAACCTCCCTCAGTCAGACTGCACAGTGACTGTACTGCTACAGCTGGGACCTACTGCAGGTGCTGAGGGGAGGAGAAGATCCAGTACAATGGCACAGTGTGTAGTAGAGCTGAACAACAAGACCTCTAACCCATCACTGTACTTTATATCAGTTAGCAAGATGGCCATCCTTAACTTTGAGGTCACAGACTCACTGGTACGTTTGTCTATGAGGACATCTTAGGGCAGCTGCCAATATATTTAAGAACTTTACTCACTCTACAGAGTCATGGACATTACTGACTGAGATAACATAACTGGATTTTATATAACGTCTCCAACGTAAGAACTGAGTTTGGTAAGAGTGCTTTTAGATTGGCTGTGTAGTAGAGCTGAACAACAATAGTTATTTCTGATAACTCAAAGCTGTTAGATCATATACAGTCACTTCCATTTGTTTTTGATTATCCCATGGAGAACCATGAACCCATCTATCTGCAAAAGGATTAAAATCTGTTATCTTCTGAAACAGACCTTCCTGATGCTCCTTGAAGATATTAGAAGTTACTTCACAGCTATTGTACATTGCATTCATAATATGTAGAGGAGATGCTGGGTTTCATGTACTGTAATGGTAGAGTCTACAGAGTCCCAGTGTGTCTGATCAGAGACACAGGAGAGGAAGGAGGGCGCTGAACTCAGTCAGGAACAGAGTAGCCGTCATACACAGTGGAGCCCCTCTTCTCTCAGTGGCAGTCCAATAGTCCAGCAGTCCAGCATTGTCCACATAGCTCACTGCACTAACACTACTCTCCCTGCAGGGGGCGATACATGACCAATGATCACTGGGCGGTGGAACACGACTAGCATTCCTATTTTCCATAGATATCAATACAGTATGTTACCATTCCATATTAAATAATTAAATGGGTTCTTAAATTTGTCTTATTTAACACATGTAGAAGTGTGTATTATGTGAATTGGAAATGTGTTTCTTCCATATGCCACCCACAGCCAGGGATCAGACATTATTGAGGGCAACCCTGGAGCAATTAGGGTTAAGTGCCTTGCTCAATATTTTTTGACCTAGTCAGCTCTGGGATTCAAACCAACAACCTTTCGTTTACTTTCCCAACGCTCATAACCGCTAGGATTCCTGCCACCCTTGTTACCATGAACACTAAGCAACAGACAAAATTATACACACTGAGTATACAAAAAATTAAGAACACCTGCTCTTTATATGACATAGACTGACCTGGTAAATCCAGGTGAGGGCTATGATCCATTAGTGATGTCGCTTGTTAAATCCACTTCAATCAGTGTAGATAAAAGGAAGGAGACAGGTTAGAGAAGGATTTTTAAGCCTTGTGTCAATTGAGACATTGACTGTGTACGTGTGACATTGAGGATGAATGGGCAAGACAAAAAATGTAAGTGCCTTTGAACGGGGTATGGTAGTAGGTGTCAGGCGCACTGTTTTGTGTCAAGAACTGCAACGCTGCTGGGTTTTCCATGCTCAACAGTTTCTCGTGTGTATCAAGAATGGTCCACCACCCAAAGGGCATCCAGCCAACTTGACACAACTGTGGGAAGCACTGGAGTCAACATGGGCCAGCATCCCTGTAGAATGCTTTCGACACCTTGTAGAGTACATGCCCAGATGAATTGAGGCTGCAAGGGGGGTACACCTCAATATTAGGAAGGTGTACTTAATGTTTGGTATACTCAGTGTATGTTAGTAAGTTACATTACATAGTACTTTTGAAATTATTTTCTCTAGTATTCATTATGTTATTGTCTTGCTAAACAACATTGATAGTAATCACATGTTATAGCCCTTAAACCAATAATATCCATGATATTTATACCCTTTTTATTCTCATAATTTATTTACATATTAATATGGACTTTAATAGTTATTAGGTGACAATTGTGGGAGCAAGATCATCAGGTGGTTCCATCAGTTCTTATCTGATGGATCCATAGTGGTCTAAGTTTTCTGAATATTGGTGGATGTAGAGAAGACCAGAAGATGATTTGAATAGTGATGATGCTCTGCATAGACAGAACATGCTTCAGTGGTCTGGGAGGGTTTATATCCGTGTGAGTTTAACACTTCATGACTGAGACCTGTCCTTCATGACAACAGAACCCACAACAACCATGACTTTTATCACCATCTTCATCTGGACACTAGCATTCTGCTTCCAAGGTAAAAAAAATAAATTGCATTTTTTGTTTAAAATTAAATAAATCTACGCCATCAAAATGTATATTAATGTTAATATTTTGATTCAGAACTATTGATTACTATATGTACAATTAATTTCATATAAATATTTGTATTCTATTTTTCAGAATCTAGAGGACAGTACACTGTAACTCAGACTCCTGCAGTGAAAGCTGTTCTCGAAGGACAGCCAGTCTCTCTGAACTGTAAAACCAGCAGTAATGTGCATGGTAATGTCTATCTAGCCTGGTACCAGCAGAAAAATGGAGGAGCTCCAAAACTCCTTATTCACTCTGCTACAACACTTCAGTCTGGGACTCCATCTAGATTCAGTGGCAGTGGATCTGGGAGTGACTTCACTCTGACCATCAGTGGAGTCCTGGGTGAAGATGCAGGAGATTACTACTGTCAGAGTTTACACAGTGGTCCAGTGTTCACACAGTGACACAGAGCCATACAAAAACCTCCCTCAGTCAGACTGCACAGTGACTGTACTGCTACAGCTGGGACCTACTGCAGGTGTAAAAAAATAATAAGGGTGTTGTTACATCAGCATCAGCCCCCTAAATCAAATTCCCATATGAACCTCACAACTAAATATTGATGTGATCATCTAGCATTATATTAACTATTTTAATGAGCAGGTTACTGACTGTTACATCTGGGAATGAGACATGATGCTGGGCTCAAACATGATACATGTTTGAATAATATATATTTTATCCGTCATTAATTATATGATGGATTATCTGTTATTATAACCCCTGAATCCACCAAAGAGGTTAAAACCAGTCACTCCCTCATATCTGGCCCAGTCCAGGGTATTTCAGTCAGTGAAACTGTTCAACTGCTAGACTGGTAGCTGTGGGAGTGAAACTGAGATTTACATAGACAGGGCTGGGTGGTTCTGCTTGTCCCAGAATAGAGCAGCACTGTCACCAGATGTGACTCTATGACTATCGTGAAGCTGTGATACTGGTTATATTATGTGGATCATGTAAAATAAATTTAGCTTAATGTAGGTGTGATCACATTGGTGAGAGTCCAAGATCAAATCAAATGTATTTATAAAGCCCCCCTTACATCAGCTGATGTCACAGAGTGCTGTACAGAAACCCAGCCTAAAACCCCAAACAGCAAGCAATGCAGGTGTAAAAGCACGGTGGCTAGGAAAAACTCCCTAGAAAGGCAAAAACCTAGGAAGAAACCTAGAGAGGAACCAGGCTGTGAGGGGTGGCCAGTCCTCTTCTGGCTGTGCCGGGTGCAGATTATAACAGAACATGGACAAGATTTTAAAATGTTCATAAAACAGATAGAACAGTTGAAACTGGAGAAGCAGCACGGCCAGGTGGACTCGGGACATCAAGGAGTCATCAGGCCAGGTAGGCCTTGAGGAATGGTCCTAATGCTCAGGTCCTCTGAGAGAGAGAGAGAGAGAGAGAGAGAGAGAGAGAGAGAGAGAGAGAGAGAAAATAGAGAGAGCATACTTAAATTAACACAGGACACTGGATAAGAGAACCCAGTGGTCCACTGTTAACACAGTGATACAGGGCCGTACAAAAACCTCCCTCAGTCAGACTGCAAAGTGACTGTAATGCTACAGCTGGGACCTACTGCAGGTGCTGAGGGGGAAGAGACAGTAACATGGAACACTGATCAGTAGAGGTCAACTTTGAATATGTTTACAAAGCATCATTCAGATCACATGTTCCCTATCATCATCATCATCACGCTTGTGAATAATTATTGTCGTGGTTGAAAAGTGCATATAAAAGGTATATGAAGTTGTAAAACACACATCACCTGTCCATATGCAGAGTCAGATCTCCAGATGTAAAACATTTATAATTGTGATGTTACATCAACATCAGCCCCCTAAATCAAATCCCCATATGAACCTCACAACCAAATATTGATGTGATCATCTAGCATTATATTAACTATTTTGATGAGCAGGTTACTGACTGTTACATCTGGGAATGAGACATGATGCTGGGCTCAAACATGAAACATGTTAGAATAATATATGTTCATGTGTCATTAATTAAATGATGGAATATCTGTTATTGTATCTTCCCTGAATCCACAATAGAGGTTAAAACCAGTCACTCCCTCATATCTGTCCCAGTCCAGGGTATTTCAGGCAGTGAAACTGTTCAACTGATAGACTGGTAACTGTGGGAGTGAAACTGAGATTTACATAGACAGAGCTGGGTGGTTCTGCTTGTCCCAGAATAGATCAGCACTGTCACCAGATGTTCACTCTGTCCCCAGAGGGTTGGAGGTAGAGAAGACTGACTCTCGTGAAGCTGTGATACTGGTTATATTATATGGATCATGTAAACATTTTTTAGCTTAATGTAGGTAGAACATAAATAACTAAGCAATGACATTTAGGTCTGATCGTTTTAAAAGAGACTGGGAATCAGGCTTTATTAATACATTTCTATACCATTCAACAACATTTAAGACCAAAGTCCAAAAATATTTGTTCCAAAGGGACATTTTTATTTTCATCTATTTATCAAAGCAAACAAGCAAACATTCCTACAGTATCTAATAGTAATAAAACAGAACACATACAATCTAACACTGATTCAACCTCAGTCTACAGAGAGGATTGACACGTGAACTCAAACAAAGCCCTCTGTTAGTTTACATGTCAGTGATCAATAAGACAGAGAGCATCTGATCTCAGAACAGTGTCAAAGCAGAGGAACCAGCAGCCTCTCTCCACAGGGGTGTGTGACTGAGGGGTCCTACCCAGAACAGTCAGCCCTCCTCAGGGTCTTGGAGACTGGAGTCTGGGATTTCTGCTGGGCTTCACAGGTCACCTCTCCTGCCTTTGTCCACTCCTGGGCAGTGAGAGTCAGGGTGCTGCTCCAGCTGTATAGACCATCCTTCTCCAGTACCCCGGGACTGGTCTTCTGGGTCTCCTGGTTCTTGCTGGTCCCGTCCACTTTCCAGTTCATGGTCCAGTCTGAGGGGAAGCCCTTGTTGGCCAGACACGTCAGTGTGGCTGCTGTGGTACTGGACAGCTCCTCACTAGAGGGGGGCAGGACGGTCAGGGTGGGGGCACTGTTACCTGGAACAAACAGAACACATCAACTAAGTAACTACATCAAGTACAGCTACAGTAAGAGATTATCTTCAGCAAAGTACACATCAAAATAAAGGGAATTGGAAATGCCCTCTAAATATGCATGTACAAGTTAGATTGTTTAAAAGATGTGGATAAAACACTAAAGTAATATGATACAAAGCAGATTAATGAACCAAACAAGTATATAGTGGTTAAATAACTAGAGTTACTAGTCATATGGTATCAGTTATACATGTTGCACAGATATTGTTTAGGAATGGATCTGATCAGAATAGCCTGCTCATATTCATAGTATTTTCATCAAATATCAACCATGTTAGATCATGAAGTCAGTTACAACCATAACTGAGACCCTTTGTCTTCACACTAACAGTGAAGTCTACCATGAACACAATGCAACAATGATGAATGCTACATACAGTACTATTAATTAGTTATTTACCAGAATTAGGAGTTATATTCTGCCATCATACAAACCAGACATAAATAAAGTTACAATTTATCATTTTGATTCAATAAAATATTATTTGAAAGAAGGCTCAGTCAAAAGCAAAATTTAACCAAAAATATATAACAGTGAAATATCTAAAATCTCACACAAACAGTAATACACAATGCAACAACTATATTCAATATTATTATATAGTTATCATACCAGAATTATACTCTGCAATCCATCAAACCAGACATATAAATAAACACCTACATTTTAACATGTTGGTTAAATAAAATGTTATTTGAAAGAAGGCTTCGTCGAAAGTAATAGAACAATTATTTTCATGGAGACAGAGTTTAATAATTAGAAAGTAAAACACAAAAAAATGAAATCAGAAAGAAATATCAAGAGAGCTTGTTACTTACTTCCAACATCAAGTCTGGTGCCGCTACCAAAAGTGCACCACAGTGATACAATCCCTATTACTGCTCGTACAAAAACCTCCTGAACATTGGGGAAGCTGAATTTCTTTACTGTGGTTCAAATAGTTAACTATGCTATGGTAAGAACACTTTTCAGAAATGATTTAATCTATTCAATTTTAAATAAAGTGTTTTTTATTTTGTTTTCCTTAACACTGAGCAGAAACCTACTGTTTACTATGTATTTCCCTCAAGGTGCAGTATGTTTATTCATACAACTAATCTAAGATGTAGGCTAATCACCTTAATCTTTAGAAAATATAGATCAAATTTGATTACATGTAATAATATTTATATTCAAATTGGCCATAGTATGTGTAGGCCTTGTGTATTTAAATCATTAAAAAAATGTTTTTTAAATCCTCAATATCGAGGTAAAATTAATAGAGATATTGACTCACGACATCAAAAGGTGAATAAAACGGTCCATTTTGTTGTTTACTTACTTCCAACATCAAGTCTGGTGCTGCTACCAAAAGTCCACCACAGTGATACAATCTCTATTACTGCTGGTACAAAAACCTCTCTGTGTTGTGATGCTGCAGCTGTTACAGTGAAGATCACTCATACAGAATCATAATCAACACAAATACCCTTTAGAACAAACACTTCATATTAGCTGTTTCTAGATAATACAAATATTAATTGTATCTTAAATCCAGATATGAGTCTTTTTTCCTTCCTCTGTGTATCAGGTGTTCTCCTAGTCTGTAGGTACAGTCCAGCATTAGATCCAGTGTTGCTAGTATTCCTCCATATTGTCCATATGAAAGACAACAGCAGCAGCAGTAGTGTTCCATGTTGTATATTCCTTTGTTTAACTAGGCAAATCAGTTAAGAACAAATTCTTATTTACAATGACAGCTTAGGAACAGTGGGTTAACAGCCTTGTTCAGGGGTAGAACAACAGATTTTTACATTGTCAGCTCTTGGATTCAATCTAGAAACCTTTCGGTTACAGGCCCAGCGCTCTAACCACTAGGCTACCTGCCTGCTACCTGCCTTATTAAAGATGTTGATCTCAGATTTAACAGCGGTGGTTAAGTCACAGAGGTCAGACAGCACCACCACTACCAGAGGAATCCTACCAGCTTTAGTTTTAAAGAAAGGTTCACTAACTGATTAGAGGAACTTACATGAGAGACCAAGCATGAGTGAACAGACAGTTCATTATATCTGATCATCATCAGAATAAAAATATGATGGTGGTGTGACATAAAAGTAACAGTTGTTATTTGTTATGTTATAAAAGATATCACATGAAGGATAAAATACTAATCATTGGAGCCTGCTGGAAACTGAAACAGATTTGAAACGTTCATTTGCATAATGCATCTGCTCTAAGAGTGTTTATATCCCTGTGAGTTTAACACTTCATGACTGACAGCTGTCCTTCATGACAACAGAACCCACAACAACCATGACTTTTATCACCATCTTCATCTGGATATTTGCCCTCTGTCTCCAAGGTAATATATTTGACAGAAAATGACGCAAACCATTGCAATATTAGGCTATATAACCTTATTACAGTTGAAGATAATAATCTATATGGACAAATGAATGAACAATTTAATGCTAATTCGACGTGCCATCTCTGTTTCAGAGTCCAGAGGCCAGGTCATTGTGACTCAGACTCCTGCAGTGAAAACTGTTTCAGTGGGTCACTCATTCATTTTCAGCTGTAAGACCAGCAGTGCTGTATACAGTGACATCTATGGACAGGGGATGGCCTGGTACCAATAGAAACCTGGAGGAGCTCCGAAAAACCTAATATACTTTGCTAAAACCCTTCATTCTTGGACTCCATCTAGATTCAGTGGCAGTTGATGTGGGAGTGACTTCACTCTGACCATCAGTGGAGTCCAGGCTGAAGATGCAGGATATTACTACTGTCAGAGTTTACACTACCTCAACAGTGTCTGTGTGTTCACACAGTAATACAGAGTCGTAAAACCTCCCTCAGTCAGACACCACTATGGTAGTTCCAGAGAGCAGCCGGCTCTGGAGATCTTTAGATCAGTTGGGCTACCGAGTGGCGCAGTGGTCTAAGGCACTGCATCTCAATGCTAGAGGTGTCGCTACAGATGCTGGTTCGATCCCGGGCTGTATCACAACTGGCTGTGATTGGGAGTCCCATAGGGTGGCGCACAATTGGCTTAGCGTCATCCGGGGTAGGCCGTCATTGTAAATAATAATTTGTTCTTACCTGCGTAGTTAATAAAAAAATATATATACATATTTAAATGAAGTCAGTCAGCAGCATTTAAGTCTTTGAATGCCAAGTTAAACAGATCACTGACCATTTCGAATCCCAACGTACCTTCTCCGCTGTGCAATCCGGTTTCCAAACTGGTCACGGGTGCACCTCAGCCACGCTCTAGGTACTGAACGATATCATAACCGCCATCGATAAAGACAGTACTGTGCAGCCATCTTCATCAACCCGGTCAAGGCTTTCAACTCTGTCAATCACCGTATTCTTATCGGCAGACCCAACCGCCTTGGTTACTCAAATGACTGCCTCGCCTGGTTCACCAACTACTTCTCAGATAGAGTTCAGTGTGTCAAATCGGAGGGCCTGTTGTCCGGTCCTCTGGCAGTCTCTATGGGGGGTACCACAGGGTTCAATTCTCGGGCCGACTCTTTTCTCTGTATATATCACTGATGTCGCTCTTGCTGCGGGTTATTCCTTGATCCACCTCTACGCAAACGACACCATTCTGTATACATCTGGCCCTTCTTTGGACACTGTGTTAACAAACCTCCAAACAAGCTTCAATGCCATACAACACTCCTTCCGTGGCCTCCAACTGCTCTTAAACGCTAGTAAAACTAAATGCATGCTTTTCAACCGTTCGCTGCCCGCACCCCGCCCGCCCGAATAGCATCACTACTCTGGACGGTTCTGACTTAGAATATGTGGACAACTACAAATACCTAGGTGTCTGGCAAGACTGTAAACTCTCCTTCCAGACTCATACTAAACATCTCCAATCCAAAATTAAATCCAGAATCGGCTTCCTATTTCGCAACAAAGCCTCCTTCACTCACGCTGCCAAACATATTCTCGTAAAACTGACATTCCTACCGATCCTCGACTTCAGCGATGTCATTTACAAAACAGCCTCCAACACTCTACTCAGCAAACTGGATGCAGTCTATCACAGTGCCGTCCGTTTTGTCAGCAAAGCCCCATATACCACCCACCCCTGCGACCTGTACGCTCTCGTCGGCCGGCCCTCACTACATATTCGTCGCCAAACCCACTGGCTCCAGGTCATCTATAAGTCTTTGCTAGGTAAAGCTCCGCCTTATCTCAGCTCACAGGTCACCATAACAACACCCACCCGTAGCACGTGCTCCAGCAGGTATATCTCACTGGTCATCGCCAAAGCCAATTCCTCCTTTGGCCACATTTACTTCCAGTTCTCTGCTGCCAATGACTGGAACGAATTGCAAAAATTGCTGAAGTTGGAGACTTATATCTCCTTCACTAACTTTAAGCATCAGCTATCTGAGCAGCTTACCGATCGCTGCAGCTGTACACATCCCACCTGTAAATAGCCCATCCATCTACCTACCTCATCCCCATATAGTTTAAATAAATACTTGTTTTGCTCTTTTGCACACCAGTATTTCTACTTGCACATCCTCATATGCACATCTATCACTCCAGTGTTAATTTGCTAACTTGTAATTACTTCGCTACTATGGCCTAATTATTGCCTTACCTCCTCACGCCATTTGCACACACTGTATATAGACTTTTTCTATTGTCTTATTGACTCTACGTTTGTTTATTCCATGTGTAACTGTGTTGTTGTTTGTGCTTTATCTTGGAAAGGTCGCAATTGTAATTGAAAACTTGTTCTCAACTGGACTACGTGGTTAAATAAAGGTGAAATAAATAAATAAAAACACAGTCCACACACAGACTCCAGTTACTGACCCTGGCCACTTGAGGGAGACAGAAAGCACATACTATCTGGTCTAAAAACATAGTAATAACAATATTCTCCATTTGAAGATGTCTATAATCAATATATCAGTTCCCATTCAGCACTTACAGTACCAGTCAAAAGTTTGGACACACCTACTCATTCAAGGGTTTTTCTTTATTTGGACTATTTTCTACATTGTAGAATAATAGTGAATACATCACAACTATGAAATAACACATATGGAATTATGTAGTTACCAAAAAAAATTATTAAAAAAATCGAAATATATTTTAGATTTGAGAATCTTCAAAGTAGCCACCCTTTGCCTTGATGACAGCTTTGCACACTCTTGGCATTCTCTCAACCAGCTTCACCTGGAATGCTTTCTAACATTTTTGATGGAGTTCTCACATATGCTGAGCACATGTTGGCTGCTTTTCCTTCACTCTGCGGTCCAACTCATCCCAAACCATCTCAATTGGGTTAAGGTTGGGTGTTTGTGGAGGCCAGGTCATCTGATGCAGCACTCCATGCAATCCTTACACAGCCTGGAGGTGTGTTGGGTCAGTGTCCTGCTGAAAACAAATGATAGTCCCACTAAACGCAAACCAGATGGGATGGCGTATATCGCTGCAGAATGCTGTGGTAGCCACGATGGTTAAGTGTGCCTTGAACTCTAAATGAATCACTGACAATGTCACCAGCAAAGCACCTCCACACCATAACACCTCCTCCTCCATGCTTCACGGTGGGAGACACACATGCGGAGATAATCCGTGCACCTACTCTGCGTCTCACAAAGACATGGCGGTTGGAACCAAAAATCTCAAATTTGGACTCGTCAAACCAAAGAACAGATTTACACAGGTCTAATGTCCATTGCTTGTGTTTCTTGGCCCAAGCAGTCTCTTATTATTATTAGTGTCCTTTAGTATTTGTTTCTTTGCAGCAATTCGACCATGAAGGCCTGATTCACGCAGTCTCCTCTGAACAGTTGATGTTGAGATGTGTCTGTTACTTTAAGCATTTATTTGGGCTGCGATTCCAATGAACTCCTCTGCAGCAGAGGTAACTCTGGGCCGTCCTTTCCTGTGGTGGTCCTCATGAGAGCCAGTTTCATCATAGCGCTTTCAAAGTTCTTAAAATGTTTTGGATTGATTGACCTTCATGTCTTAAAGTAATGATGGACTATAATTTCTCATTGCTTATTTGAGCTGTTCTTGCTAAATAGGGCTATCTTCTGTATACCACCCCTACCATGTCACAACACAACTGATAGGCACAAATGCATTAAGAAGGAAAGAAATTCCACTATTTAACTTTAAACAATGCATTCCAGGTGACTACCTCATGCAGCTGGTTGAGACAATGCCAAGAGCATGCAAATCTGTCATCAACGCAAAGGGTGGCTACTCTGAAGAATCTGAAATGTAAAATATATTTTGATTTGATTAACACTTTTTTGGTTGCTACATGATTCCATAAGGGTTATTTCATAGTTTTGATGTTTAGTTTTGATGTCTACAATTTAGAAAAATGTAAAAAATACAGAAAAACCCTTGAATGAGTAGGTGTGTCCAAACTTTTTACTGGTACTGTATATCAGAAACCACGTCAGTGATTACATAGCTATCATGTTTCTACATCACAGCACACAACATGTATTAATAAAATCTGACTGTCCAGGAAGTCTATTTAAGCAATAAGGCCAGAAGAGGTGTGGTATATACCACGTCTGAGGGCTGTTCTCAGACACAGTGCAACACAGAGTGCCTGGATAATGCCCTTAGCCATGGTATATGGGCCATATACCACAAACCACCAAGGAGCCTTCTTCCTATTATAAACTGGTTACCAACGTGGTATACGGCCTTATATACCATGTCTGTCAGCCAATCAGCATTCAGGGCTCAAACCACCCAGTTTATAAGGCCCAAGGAGGTGTGGTACAGTGAGGTAAAGAAGTATTTGATCCCCTGCTGATTTTGTACGTTTGCCCACTGACAAAGAAATTATCAATCTATAATTTTAATGGTAGGTTTATTTGAACAGTGAGAGACAGAATAACAACAAAAAAATCCAGAAAAACGCATGTGAAAAATGTTATATATTGATTTGCATTTTAATGAGGGAAATAAGTAGTTGACCCCCTCTCAATCAGAAAGGGAGTGCTCCTAATCTCAGCTTGTTACCTGTATAAAAGACACCTGTCCACAGAAGCAATCAATCAATCAGATTCCAAACTCTCCACCATGGCCAAGACCAAAGAGCTCTCCAAGGATGTCAGGGACAAGATTGTAGACCTACACAAGGCTGGAATGGGCTACAAGACCATCGCCAAGCAGCTTGGTGAGAAGGTGACAACAGTTGGAAGAAGCACAAAAGAACTGTCAATCTCCCTCGGCCTGGGGCTCCATGCAAGATCTCACCTCGTGGAGTTGCAATGATCATGAGAACGGTGAGGAATCAGCCCAGAACTACACGGGAGGATCTTGTCAATGATCTCAAGGCAGCTGGGACCATAGTCACCAAGAAAACAATTGGTAACACACTACGCCGTGAAGGACTGAAATCCTGCAGCGCCCGCAAGGTCCCCCTGCTCAAGAAAGCACATATACATGCCCGTCTGAAGTTTGCCAATGAACATCTGAATGATTCAGAGGACAACTGGGTGAAAGGGTTGTGGTCAGATGAGACCAAAATGGAGCTCTTTGGCATTAACTCAACTCGCTGTGTTTGGAGGTGGAGGAATGCTGCAATGACCCCAAGAACACCATCCTCACCGTCAAACATGGAGGTGGAAACATTATGCTTTTGGGGTGTTTTTCTGCTAAGGGGACAGGACAACTTCATCGCATCAAAGGGACAATGGACGGGGCCATGTACGTGAAATCTTGGGTGTGAACCTCCTTCCCTCAGCCAGGGCATTGAAAATGGGTCGTGGATGGGTATTCCAGCATGACAATGACTCAAAACACACGGCCAAGGCAACAAAAGAGTGGCTCAAGAAGAAGCACATTAAGGTCCTGGAGTGGCCTAGCCAGTCTCCAGACCTTAATCCCATAGAAAATCTGTGGAGGGAGCTGAAAGTTCGAGTTGCCAAACGTCAGCCTCGAAACCTTAATGACTTGGAGAAGATCTGCAAAGAGAAGTGGGACAAAATCCCTCCTGAGATGTGTGCAAACCTGGTGGCCAACTACAAGAAACGTCTGACCTCTGTGATTGCCAACAAGGATTTTGCCACCAAGTACTAAGACATGTTTTGCAGAGGGGTCAAATACTTATTTCCCTCATTAAAATGCAAATCAATTTATAACATTTTTCACATGCGTTTTTCTGTCTCTCACTTTTCAAATATACCTACCATTAAAATTATAGACTGATCATTTCTTTGTCAGTGGGCAAACGTACAAAATCAACAGGGGATCAAATACTTTTTTCTCTCACTGTATATGGCCAATATCTCACAGCTAAGGGCCGTTCTTATGCACAACGCAATGTGGAGTGCCTCGACACAGCCCTTAGCTGTGGTATATTGGCCATATATCAAAAACCCCCCGAGGTGCCTTATTGCTATTATAAACTGGTTACCAATGTAATTACCAATGTATACGTTCTCAAATACCACGTCTGTCAGCAAATCAGCAAATCAGCATTCAGGGCTCAAACAACTCAGTTTATAATTATATATAAGACACTTTGCTTTGAGATGATATAACATGATTATAACCCACTTAAACAATCTAAGGGTCTGTCAAGCAGGATCTAAGGGTCTGTCTCCTGCCACGCCTGGCTAGAACCTTCCAGAACCTTCCCAACCTTTGATTGAGCTCACATGAGGCTTGTTTACCAATCAAGGCCGTGGTTGGCTGGACAATCTTTCTCAACCTTTTAAATTCTGCTGTTCTCACAGTTCCCTTCAACTACAGTTTCTCTTAGGAACCAAAAAAGTATATTTGCATAGTGAGGACACTTTGAATAGACAGCACATGCATCAGTGCTCTGGGAGTGTTTATAGCCCTGTGAGTTTACCACTTAATTACTGAGATCTGTCCTTCATGACAACAGAACCCACAACAACCATGACTTTTACCACCATCTTCATCTGGATATTTGCCTTCTGTCTCCAAGGTAACATATTTGACAGAAATTGACCTGGACCATAGCAATAAATAAATAATATACTTACAGTTTATGTTAATATGATGTACTGGAGAAATGTATGAGAGATGGAATGTTAATGATACATGCCATCTCTATTTTAGAGTCTAGAGGCCAGTACACTGTGACTCAGACTCCTGCAGTGAAGGCTGTTTCAGTGGGTTACTCAGCCAGTCTCAGCTGTAAGACCAGCAGTGCTGTATACAGTGACAGCTATGGACAGAGGATGGCCTGGTACCAACAGAAACCTGGAGGAGCTCCTAAACTCCTTATTTACCTTGCTACAAGACTTCAGTCTGGGAATCCATCTAGATTCAGTGGCAGTGGATCTGGGAGTGACTTCACTCTGACCATCAGTGGAGTCCAGGCTGAAGATGCAGGAGATTACTACTGTCAGAGTTACCACAGTGGTCCAGTGTTCACACAGTGATACAGAGCCGTACAAAAACCTTCTTCAGTCAGACTGCACAGTGACTGTACTGCTACAGCTGGGACCTACTGCAGGTACTGAGGGTGAAGAGACAGTGACATGGAACACTGACTAAACTAAAATACACTGAGCTAAATATATCAGTGATGGTGACTATAATGTAAAGTTATCCACCTTCATGTTAAATCATTCCTGAACTGACAACACCCATAGGTCCAGACTATATAAATATGCTTTCCCTTTTGCTATGGCTAACAAACCTTTAATTAACATTTCAGACAATACGTTGAATAGACTCTATCTATGTGAAATAATAATGTCTCACATAATTTCAGAATAATTATCCCAGTCTCTGTTAGGTCCCTGTATTGGGTAGTGAATTTAAAGTTAAGATTCAACCATATTTACTGAGATCATATAACCGGTTCCATCATACAAGAGACAGTGACATGGAACACTGGTGTAGTGAAGTCAACTTTGAATATGTTTAGAAAGCATCACTCAGATCACACGTTCCCCATCATCATCATCATCATCATCATCATCATCATCATCATCATCACCATCATCAATGTAGTGCACCTTCAAAAGTTATTTGAAGTTCTGAAATACCCACAATACCAGTCCAATATGCAAAACATGATGTACAGAAGTAAATAAAAATAAGGTGGTGTTACATCAACATCAGCCCCCTAAATCAAATCCCCATATGAACCTCACAACCAAATATTGATGTGATCATCTAGGATTATATTAACTATTTTGATTAGCAGGTTACTGACTGTTACATCTGTGAATGAGACATGATGCTGGGCTCAAACATGAAACATGTTAGAATAATATATGTTCATGTGTCATTAATTAAATGATGGAATATCTGTTATTGTATCTTCCCTGAATCCACAATAGAGGTTAAAGCCAGTCACTCCCTCATATCTGTCCCAGTCCAGGGTATTTCAGGCAGTGAAACTGTTCATCTGCTAGACTGGTAACTGTGGGAGCGAAACTGAGATTTACATAGACAGAGCTGGGTGGTTCTGCTTGTCCCAGAATAGATCAGCACTGTCACCAGATGTTCACTCTGTCCCCAGAGGGTTGGAGGTAGAGAAGACTGACTCTTGTGAAGCTGTGATACTGGTTATATTATATGGATCAAGTAAACATTTTTTAGCTTAATGTAGGTAGAACATAAATAACTAAGCAATGACATTTAGGTCTGATCGTTTTAAAAGAGACTGTGAATCAGGCTTTATTAATACATTTCTATACCATTCAACAACATTTAAGACCAAAGTCAAAAAATATTTGTTCCAAAGGGACATTTTTATTTTCATCTATTCATCAAAGCAAACAAGCAAACATTCCTACAGTATCTAATAGTAATAAAACAGAACACATACAATCTAACACTGATTCAACCTCAGTCTACAGAGAGGATTGACACATGAACTCAAGCAAAGCCCTCTGTTAGTTTACATGTCAGTGATCAATAAGACAGAGAACATCTGATCTCAGAACAGAGTCAAAGCAGAGGAACCAGCAGCCTCTCTCCACAGGGGTGTGTGACTGAGGGGTCCTACCCAGAACAGTCAGCCCTCCTCAGGGTCTTGGTAACTGGAGTCTGGGATTTCTGCTGGGCTTCACAGGTCACCTCTCCTGCCTTGGTCCACTCCTGGGCAGTGAGAGTCAGGGTGCTGCTCCAGCTGTATAGACCATCCTTCTCCAGTACCCCGGGACTGGTCTTCTGGTTCTTGCTGGTCCTATCCACTTTCCAGCTCATGGTCCAGTCTGAGGGGAAGCCCTTGTTAGCCAGACACGTCAGTGTGGCTGTTGTTGTACTGGACAGTTCCTCACTAGAGGGGGGCAGGACAGTGAGCGTGGGGTAACTGTTACCTGGAACAAACCGAACACATCAATTGCATCAACTATGTCTAAAAGATATATAAAAGCAATAGACATACAAATAAATAGATTTAGAAATGCCTTCTAAATATAATGTAGTTAGATTGGTAAAATATTTGAAGAAAACACAAAACATAATGTGATAGATATACAAAGCAGATTTCTGAACAATGTGAGTCAAGTGTAAGTGGTTAACTTTAGCGTTACTAGTATGTCAGATATCTTAGGATTGTTTCTGATCAGAATACTCAGAACATCTACAGTATATTAAGATAATCCACGAGGTTGTATACAAACATAAGACTCTTTCCTTTCACAAAGCAACAATTACTGCAATAACCAACACTTTAAGAGTCATAAAGTCTGCTCTCATACAAATCAGACATACAAATAAACCTATTATTTAACATTTTGATGGAATAAAATATTATTTGAAAGAAGGCTCAGTGAAAAGCAATAGAAAAATGCTATGTTTTTAAAATTAATATTTATAAAATCATAATATATTTAAGGAAGTTAAAAAAAAATTATACTAGGTGCAGTATGTTTATTCATACACCTAATGTAGACTAATCACTTTCATAGTTTAAAAATGCAGGTCAAATTTGATTAGATATAATAACATTCATATTCTAATTGGCCACAGTATGTGAAGGCCTTTTGTATTTTTTTTTAAATCATCTTAAAAGTAATTTTTTTAAATCCTCAATATTGAGGCTAAATGTATAGAGAAATAGAAACATGACATCAAAACGTGAATAAAACAGTTCATTTGGTGTTTACTTACTTACAAGAGCATCGTGTCGAGCTGTATCACCGCCTGGTATGGAAACTGCACCGGCTCTCCAGAGGGTAGTGAGGTCTGCACAACGCATCACCAGGGGCAAGCTACCTGCCCTCCAGGACACCTACAGCACCTGATGTCACAGGAAGGCCAAAAAGATCATCAAGGACAACAACCACCCGAGCCACTGCCTGTTCACCCCGCTATCATCCAGAAGGCGAGGTCAGTACAGGTGCATCAAAGCTGAGACAGAGAGACTGAAAAACAGCTTCTAGCTCAAGGCCATCAGACTGTTAAATAGCCATCACTAACATAGAGAGGCTGCTGCCAAGATGCAGACTCAAATCTCTGGCCACTTTAATAAATGGATCACTAGTCACTTTAAATAACGCCACTTTAATAATGTTTACATGTCCTACATTACTCATCTCATGCATACACTCTATTCGATAACATCTACTGCATCTTGCCTACGCCGCACGGCCATCGCTCATCCATATATTTATATGTACATATTCTTATTCATCCCTTTACATGTGTGTGTATAAGGTAGTTGTTGTGAAATTGTTAGATTACCTGTTAGATATTACTGCACGGTCGGAACTAAAAGCACAAGCATTTCGCTACACTCGCATTAACATCTGCTAACTATGTGTATCTGACCAATAAAATTAGATTTGAAAATATGATGGTGGTGTGACATAAAAGTTACCATACATTAGTTATCAGAGTTAACAGTTGCTGTTTGATGTTATTAAAGACAGCACAATCAGTATAAAAAACATTCTAATGATGGGAGCCTACTTGAAAACTGAAATAGATTTGAAACATTCATTTGCATAATGCATCTGCTCCACTGCTCTAAGAGTGTTTATATCCCTGTGAGTTGAACACTTCATGACTGACAGCTGTCCTTCATGACAACAGAACCCACAACTACCATGACTTTTATCACCATCTTCATCTGGACTCTTGTCTTCTGCTTTGAAGGTTACAATTTTCAGAATTTATTGTTGAAGATTAATTAAATCTACAGTGTATACAAGTACAGCATATCAATGTTAATATTTCTATTCAGAATTATTCATTACAATATGTAATAATTCATTTATATGAATGTTTATTTTTAATTTTTCAGAATCCAGAGGACAGTACGTTGTGACACAGACTCCTGCAGTGAAAGCTGTTGTCCCAGGACAGCAAGTCTCTCTGAAGTGTAAAACCAGCAGTAATGTGTATAACAATAACTATCTAGCCTGGTATCAACAGAATCCTGGAGGAGCTCCTAAACTCCTTATTTACTATGCTACAACACTTCAGTCTGGGATTCCATCTAGATTCAGTGGCAGTGGATCTGGGAGTGACTTCACTCTGACCATCGGTGGAGTCCAGGCTGAAGATGCAGGAGATTACTACTGTCAGAGTTGGCACAGTGGTAATGTGTTCACACAGTGATACAGAGCCGTACAAAAACCTCCCTCAGTCAGACTGCACCTTAACTGTACTGCTACAGCTGGGACCTACTGCAGGTGCTGAGGGGAGGAGAAGATCCAGTACAATGACACAGTGTGTAGTAGAGCTGAACAACAAGCCCTCTAACCCATCACTGTACCTTATATCAGTTAGCAGGATGGCCATCCTTAACTTTGAGGTCACAGACTCACTGGTACGTTTGTCTATGAGGACATCTTAGGGCAGCTGGCAATATATTTAAGAACTTTACTCACTCTACAGAGTCATGGACATTACTGACTGAGATAACATAACTGGATTTTATATAACGTCTCCAACATAAGAACTGAGGTTGGTAAGAGTGCTTTTAGATTGGCTGTGTAGTAGAGCTGAACAACAATAGTTATTTCTGATAACTCAAAGCTGTTAGATGATATTCAGTCACTATCCCATGTGTTCCTTACTGCATTTTTACTCATGTTTCTTGAGTATCTCATGGAGAACCATGGACCCATTTATCTACAAAGGTTCTAATCGGTATCGCCCCCCCCCCCAAAAAAAAACTTTTGACCATTTGGACATTGTATTCTTAAGATGTAGAGGAGATGCTGGGTTTCATGTATTGAAATTATGGTTTACAGAGTCCTAGTGTGTCTGATCAGAGACACAGGAGAGGAGGAAGCTGATCTTTTCTCTCAGTGTCAGTCCAGTAGTCCAGTAGTCCAGCATTCAGTCCACTGTCCACACAGCTCACTGCACTAATGGAACTCTCCCTGCAGGGGTCGACACATGGCCTATGATCACTGGGAGGTGGAAACTGACTGGTATTCCTCTTTTCCATAGATATCAATACAGTATGTTACCATATTAAATAATTAGCTGGGTGTTTACATTTGTCTTATTTCACACATTTAAAAGTGTGTATTATACATAGGTGAATTGGAAAATATTTGTTTAGCATATGGTACTCACAGCCAGTGATCAGCCATTACTGAGGGCTACCCTAGAGCAATTAGGGTTAAGTGCCTCGTTCAAGGGCACATCAAAAAGATGATTTCACCTAGTCAGCTCTGAAATTCAAACCAGCAAGCTTTCTGTTACTAGCCCAATGTCTTAACCACTAGGCAATCTGCTACACTGATTACCATGAACACTAAGCAACTGACAAAAAAATTACACACACTGAGTATGCAAAACATTATGAAAACCTGCTCTTTCCATGACATAGACTGACCAGGTGAATCCAGGTGAAAGCTATGATCCATTATTGATGTTGCTTGTTAAATCCACTTTAATCAGTGTTGATTAAGAGGGAGGACACAGGTTAAACATTTTTAAGCCTTGAGACAATTGAGACATGTATTTTGTGTCAAGAACTGCAACGCTGCAGGGTTTTCCACACGGGACAGTTTCCTGTGTGTATCAAGAATAGTCCACCAGACAAATGACATCTAGACTAGACACAACTGTGGGAAGCTTTGGAGTCAACATGAACCAGCATCCCTGTGTAACGCTTTCGATACCTTGTAGAGTCCAGGCTGTTCTGAGGGCAAAAGGGGGGCGTGCAACTCAATATTAAGAAGGTGTTCCTAATTTTTGGTATACTCAGTGTATGTTCGTTAGTTACATTATATAGTACTTTTACAAATATTTTCTCCGTGGTTCATTATGGTATTGTCTTGCTAAACAACATTGATAGCAATCCAATGTTATAGCCCTTAAACCAATTGTATTTATATCCTTTTTATTCACTTAATTTATTGACATATTAACATGGACTTCTATGATTATTAGGTGACAGTTGTGGGGGCAAGATCATCCGACTGTAATGGACTCTCTCTGACTCTGACTCCTGCAGTGGAAGCTGTTTTCCCAGGACTGCCAGTGTCTCTGAACTGTAAAGCCAACAGTGATGTGTATCCTGACTGTTGGGGTTCAGGTAAACCATGTTTAGCCTGGTATCAACCAAAACTCCTAAACTACTGCTCTAATACAGTAGCACCCTCTACTATATGGGAATCCATCTAGATTTAGTGGCAGTGGATCTGGGAGTGACTTAGCTCTGACCGTCAGTGGAGTCCAGGCTGATGATGCAGGAGATTACTACTGTCAGAGTGAATCAAATCAAATTTATTTATAAAGCCCTTCTTACATCAGCTGATGTCACAGAGTGCTGTACAGAAACCCAGCCTAAAACCCCAAACAGCAAGCAATGCAGGTGTAAAAGCACGGTGGTTAGGAAAAACTCCCTAGAAAGGCCAGAACCTAGGAAGAAACCTAAAGAGGAACCAGGCTGTGAGGGGTGGCCAGTCCTCTTCTGGCGGTGCCGGGTGCAGATTATAACAGAACATGGACAAGATTTTTAAATGTTCATACAACAGGCAGAACAGTTGAAACTGTAGAAGCAGCACGGCCAGGTGGACTGGGGACATCAAGGAGTCATCAGGCCAGATAGGCCTTGAGGAATGGTCCTAATGCTCAGGTCCTCCGAGAGAGAGAGAGAGAGAGAGAGAGAGAGATAATTAGAAAGAGCATACTTAAATTCACACAGGACACCGGATAAGAGAACCCAGTGGTCCACTGTTAACACAGTGATACAGAGCCGTACAAAAACCTCCCTCAGTCAGACTGCACAGTGACTGTACTGCTACAGCTGGGACCTACTGCAGGTGCTGAGGGGGAAGAGACAGTAACATGGAACACGGATCAGTAGAGATCAACTTTGAATATGTTTACAAAGCATCATTCAGATCACATGTTCCCCATCATCATCATCATCATCATACTTGTGATTAATTATTGTCATTGTCGAAAAGTGCATATAAAAGGTATATGAAGTTTTAAAACACACATTACCTGTCCATATGCAGAGTCAGATCTCCAGATGTAAAACATTTATAATTGTGATGTTACATCAACATCAGCCCCCTAAATCAAATCCCCATATGAACCTCACAACCAAATATTGATGTGATCATCTAGCATTATATTAACTATTTTGATGAGCAGGTTACTGACTGTTACATCTGTGAATGAGACATGATGCTGGGCTCAAACATGAAACATGTTAGAATAATATATATTTATCTGTCATTAATTAAATGATGGAATATCTGTTATTGTATCTTCCCTGAATCCACAATAGAGGTTAAAGCCAGTCACTCCCTCATATCTGTCCCAGTCCAGGGTATTTCAGGCAGTGAAACTGTTCAACTGCTAGACTGGTAACTGTGGGAGTGAACCTGAGATTTACATAGACAGAGCTGGGTGGTCCTGCTTGTCCCAGAATAGATCAGCACTGTCACCAGATGTTCACTCTGTCCCCAGAGGGTTGGAGGTAGAGAAGACTGACTCTCGTGAAGCTGTGATACTTGTTTAATTATATGGATCATGTAAACATTTTTTAGCTTAATATAGGTAGAACATAAATAACTAAGCAATGACATTTAGGTCTGATCGTTTTAAAAGAGACTGTGAATCAGGCTTTATTAATATATTTCTATACCATTCAACAACATTTAAGACCAAAGTCAAAAAATATTTGTTCCAAAGGGAAATTTTTATTTTCATCTATTTATCAAAGCAAACAAGCAAACATTCCTACAGTATCTAATAGTAATAAAACAGAACACATACAATCTAACACTGATTCAACCTCAGTCTACAGAGAGGATTGACACATGAACTCAAGCAAAGCCCTCTGTTAGTTTACATGTCAGTGATCAATAAGACCGATAACATCTGATCTCAGAACAGAGTCAAAGCAGAGGAACCAGCAGCCTCTCTCCACAGGGGTGTGTGACTGAGGGGTCCTACCCAGAACAGTCATCCCTCCTCAGGGTCTTGGTGACTGGAGTCTGGGATTTCTGCTGGGCTTCACAGGTCACCTCTCCTGCCTTGGTCCACTCCTGGGCAGTGAGAGTCAGGGTGCTGCTCCAGCTGTATAGACCATCCTTCTCCAGTACCCCGGGACTGGTCTTCTGGGTCTCCTGGTTCTTTCTGGTCCCATCCACTTTCCAGTTTATGGTCCAGTCTGAGGGGAAGCCCTTGTTGGCCAGACACGTCAGTGTGGCTGCTGTGGTACTGGACAGCTCCTCACTAGAGGGGGGTAGGACGGTCAGGGTGGGGGCACTGTTACCTGGAACAAACAGAACACATCAACTAAGTAACTACATCAAGTAAAGCTACAGTAAGAGATTATCTTCAGCAAAGTACACATCAAAATAAAGGGAATTGGAAATGCCCTCTAAATATTCATGTAAAAGTTAGATTGTTTAAAAGATGTGGATAAAACACTAAAGTAATATGATACAAAGCAGATTAATGAACCAAACAAGTATATAGTGGTTAAATAACTAGACTTACTAGTCATATGGTATCAGTTATACATGTTGCACAGATATTTTTTAGGAATGGATCTGATCAGAATAGCCTGCTCATATTCATAGTATTTTCATCACATATCAACCATGTTAGATCATGAAGTCAGTTACAACCATAACTGAGACCCTTTGTCTACACACTAACAGTGAAGTCTACCATGAACACAATGCAACAATGATGAATGCTACATACAATACTATTAAATTAGTTATTTACCAGAATTAGGAGTTATATTCTGCCATCATACAAACCAGACATAAATAAAGTTACAATTTATAATTTTGATTCAATAAAATATTATTTGAAAGAAGGCTCAGTCAAAACCAAAAATTAAACCAAAAATATATAACAGTGAAATTTCTAAAATCTCACACAAACAGTAATACACAATGCAACAACTATATTCAATATTATTATATAGTTATCATACCAGAATTATACTCTGCAATCCATCAAACCAGACATATAAATAAACACCTACATTTTAACATGTTGGTTAAATAAAATGTTATTTGAAAGAAGGCTTCGTCGAAAGTAATAGAACAATTATTTTCATGGAGACAGAGTTTAATAATTAGAAAGTAAAACACAAAAAAATGAAATCAGAAAGAAATATCAAGAGAGCTTGTTACTTACTTCCAACATCAAGTCTGGTGCCGCTACCAAAAGTGCACCACAGTGATACAATCCCTATTACTGCTCGTACAAAAACCTCCTGAACATTGGGGAAGCTGAATTTCTTTACTGTGGTTCAAATAGTTAACTATGCTATGGTAAGAACACTTTTCAGAAATGATTTAATCTATTCAATTTTAAATAAAGTGTTTTTTTATTTTGTTTTCCTTAACACTGAGCAGAAACCTACTGTTTACTATGTATTTCCCTCAAGGTGCAGTATGTTTATTCATACAACTAATCTAAGATGTAGGCTAATCACTTCAATCTTTAGAAAATATAGGTCAAATTTGATTACATGTAATAACATTTCTATTCAAATTGGCCATAGTATGTGTAGGCCTTGTGTATTTAAATCATTAAAAAAATGTTTTTTTAAATCCTCAATATCGAGGTAAAATTAATAGAGATATTGACTCACGACATCAAAAGGTGAATAAAACGGTCCATTTTGTTGTTTACTTACTTCCAACATCAAGTCTGGTGCCGCTACCAAAAGTCCACCACAGTGATACAATCTCTATTACTGCTGGTACAAAAACCTCTCTGTGTTGTGATGCTGCAGCTGTTACAGTGATGATCACTCATACAGAATCATAATCAACACAAATACCCTTTAGAACAAACACTTCATATTAGCTGTTTCTAGATAATACAAATATGAATTGTATCTTAAATCCAGATATGAGTATTTTTTCCTTCCTCTGTGTATCAGGTGTTCTCCTAGTCTGGAGGTACAGTCCAGCATTAGATCCAGTGTTGCTAGTATTCCTCCATATTGTCCATATGAAAGACAACAGCAGCAGCAGTAGTGTTCCATGTTGTATATTCCTTTGTTTAACTAGGCAAATCAGTTAAGAACAAATTCTTATTTACAATGACAGCTTAGGAACAGTGGGTTAACAGCCTTGTTCAGGGGTAGAACAACAGATTTTTACATTGTCAGCTCTTGGATTCAATCTAGAAACCTAACCACTAGGCTACCTGCCTGCTACCTGCCTTATTAAAGATGTTGATCTCAGATATAACAGCGGTGGTTAAGTCACAGAGGTCAGACAGCACCACCACTACCAGAGGAATCCTACCAGCTTTAGTGTTAAAGAAAGGTTCACTAACTGATTAGAGGAACTTACATGAGAGACCGAGCATGAGTGAACAGACAGTTCATCATATCTGATCATCATCAGAATAAAAATATGATGGTGGTGTGACATAAAAGTAACAGTTGTTATTTGTTATGTTATAAAAGATATCACATGAAGGATAAAATACTAATCATTGGAGCCTGCTGGAAACTGAAACAGATTTGAAACGTTCATTTGCATAATGCATCTGCTCTAAGAGTGTTTATATCCCTGTGAGTTTAACACTTCATGACTGACAGCTGTCCTTCATGACAACAGAACCCACAACAACCATGACTTTTATCACCATCTTCATCTGGATATTTGCCCTCTGTCTCCAAGGTAATATATTTGACAGAAAATGACGCAATCCATTGCAATATTAGGCTATATAACCTTATTACAGTTGAAGATAATAATCTATATGGACAAATGAATGAACAATTTAATGCTAATTCGACGTGCCATCTCTGTTTCAGAGTCCAGAGGCCAGGTCATTGTGACTCAGACTCCTGCGGTGAAAACTGTTTCAGTGGGTCACTCATTCATTTTCAGCTGTAAGACCAGCAGTGCTGTATACAGTGACATCTATGGACAGGGGATGGCCTGGTACCAACAGAAACCTGGAGGAGCTCCGAAAAACCTAATATACTTTGCTAAAACCCTTCATTCTTGGACTCCATCTAGATTCAGTGGCATTTGATCTGGGAGTGACTTCACTCTGACCATCAGTGGAGTCCAGGCTGAAGATGCAGGATATTACTACTGTCAGAGTTTACACTACCCCAACAGTGTCTGCGTGTTCACACAGTAATACAGAGTCGTAAAACCTCCCTCAGTCAGACACCACTATGGTAGTTCCAGAGAGCAGCCGGCTCTGGAGATCTTTAGATCAGTTGGGCTACCGAGTGGCGCAGCGGTCTAAGGCACTGCATCTCAATGCTAGAGGTGTCGCTACAGATGCTTGTTCGATCCCGGGCTGTATCACAACTGGCTGTGATTGGGAGTCCCATAGGGTGGCGCACAATTGGCTCAGCGTCATCCGGGGTAGGCCGTCATTGTAAATAATAATTTGTTCTTAACTGACTTACCTGCGTAGTTAATAAAAAAATATATATATTTAAATGAAGTCAGTCAGCAGCATTTAAGTCTTTGAATGCCAAGTTAAACAGATCACTGACCATTTCAAATCCCAACGTACCTTCTCCGCTGTGCAATCCGGTTTCCGAGCTGGTCACGGGTGCACCTCAGCCACGCTCTAGGTACTGAACGATATCATAACCGCCATTGATAAAGACAGTACTGTGCAGCCATCTTCATCAACCTGGTCAAGGCTTTCAACTCTGTCAATCACCGTATTCTTATCGGCAGACCCAACCGCCTTGCTTATTCAAATGACTGCCTCGCCTGGTTCACCAACTACTTCTCAGATAGAGTTCAGTGTGTCAAATCGGAGGGCCTGTTGTCCGGACCTCTGGCAGTCTCTATGGGGGTACCACAGGGTTCAATTCTCGGGCCGACTCTTTTCTCTGTATATATCAATGATGTCGCTCTTGCTGCGGGTTATTCCTTGATCCACCTCTACGCAAACGACACCATTCTGTATACATCTGGCCCTTCTTTGGACACTGTGTTAACAAACCTCCAAACAAGCTTTAATGCCATACAACACTCCTTCCGTGGCCTCCAACTGCTCTTAAACGCTAGTAAAACTAAATGTATGCTCTTCAACCGAACGCTGCCCGCACCCGCCAGCCCAACTAGCATCACTACTCTGGACGGTTCTTACCTAGAATATGTGTGTAACGCCCAGGCCCCCGAGATTACAGGCTGGAGCGTTTTGGTTTTGTCTTGGTGTAGGGTTTGTTTGTTCTAGGTGTTATGGATCTATGTTGGGTAATGGTTCCCAATTAGAGGCAGCTGTGTGTCGTTGTCTCTAATTGGGAACCATATTTAGGTTGGTAGGTTTCACTCTGGGTTCGTGGGTTATTGTGAGTTCATAGCTGTGTTTGTCCTGTCAGTTATGTGCTTCGTTAACGTTCTCCGTTTATTGTTTTGTTCCGTCTCATTCCCGTGTGATCATTAAATATGTATTCTGGCTACATCGCTGCGTCTTGGTCTGTCCCTTTGGAAGATAAACGTGACAGAATAACCCACCACCTAAAGACCAAGCAGCGAGAGACCCGGGAGTACTGGACCAGGGAGGACCTCATCGGATCTCACCTGGCACGGAGGTCCGTAAGGCAGCCCCAAGAAACTTTTGGGGGGGGGCACACGAGGAGGTTGGCCGGTTCAGGAGGGACTCCTGAGCCAACTCCTCGTGCCTTGTGGAGAGAGCGTTGGGGAGAGCGTCGCACCGAAGGGACACCGTGCTATGCAGTGTTGCGCATGGTTTCCCCTATAGGGATTCAGAGGCCGGTGCGAGAGATTCCCGCTCCACTCATCAGTCGGGCGAAACTAAGGGTTCAGCCAGTAAGAGTGGTGCCATCTCTGCGCGCTAAGTCTCCAGTGCGCCTCCTGGGACCCGGATATCCTGCTCCAGTTCTGCGTGCGGTGTCTCCGGCACGTGTCCACAACCCAGTGCGAGAGATCCCAGCGTCACTCATTGGTCGGGCCGAGGTCTGTGTGCTACCTGGGAGAGTGGTGCCAGCTCTGCGAGCCAGGCCTCCAGTGCGCCTTTTGGGTCCAAGTTATCCTGTGGTCCTACGGGCAGAATCTCCGGTACGAATCCACAGCCCAGTCCGAGAGATTCCAGCTCCACTCACCCGTGAGGCCAGGGTTAGTGAGCTAGCTGGAGGTATGGTGTCGGCTCTCCATATCAGGTCCCCAGTCCGTGTAATGGTTTCTACACGTCCAGTCCCTGTTCCACGCTCCGAGACCCCTGTTCCACGCTCCGAGATCCCTGTTCCACGCTCCAAGATCCCTGTTCCACGCTCCAAGATCCCTGTTCCATGTTCCGAGATCCCAGTCCGTGTTGAGGTTCCAACACGTCCTGTTCCAGTTCCGTGTTCCGAGATCCCAGTCCGTGTAGTGGTTCCTACACGTCCAGTCCCTGTTCCACGTGCCAGGGTCCCAGTGCGTCTTCAGAGTCCAGCACGTCCTGTTCGGCTCCGGCGCACCCAGCTCCCGTGCGCTCAGAGAGTCCAGCACGTCCTGTTCGGCTCCGGCGCACCCAGCTCCCCGTGGCGCTCAGAGAGTCCAGCACGTCCTGTTCGGCTCCCGCGCACCAAGCTCCCGTGCGCTTAGAGAGTCCAGCACGTCCTGTTCGGCTCCGGCGCACCCAGCTCCCGTGCGCTCAGAGAGTCCAGCACGCGTCCTGTTCGGCTCCGCGCACCCAGCTCCCGTGCGCTCAGAGAGTCCAGCACGTCCTGTTCGGCTCCGCGCCCAGCTCCCGTGCGCTCAGAGAGTCCAGCACGTCCTGTTCCGGCTCCGCGCACCCAGCTCCCGTGCGCTCAGAGAGTCCAGCACGTCCTGTTCGGCTCCACGCACCAAGCTCCCGTGCGCTTAGAGAGCCCAGTTTGGCCTGTTCCCGCTCCCGCACCAGAGTGCGCGTCCGAGCCCAGTTCGGCCTGTTCCCGCTCCCGCACCAGAGTGCGCGTCACGAGCCCAGTTCGGCCTGTTCCGCTCACCGCACCAGAGTGCGCGTCCGAGCCCAGTTCGGCCTGTTCCCGCTCACCGCACCAGAGTGCGCGTCCCGAGCCCAGTTCGGCCTGTTCCCGCTCCCCGCACCAGAGTGCGCGTCCCGAGCCCAGTTCGGCCTGTTCCCGCTCCCCGCACCAGAGTTCCAGTGAGCATCACGAGTCCAGTACTGCCAGTTCCTGCTCCCCGCACCAGAGTTCCAGTGAGCATCACGAGTCCGGTACTGCCAGTTCCTGCTCCACGCACCAGAGTTCCAGTGAGCATCACGAGTCCAGTGCGACCAGTTCCTGCTCCACGCGCAGAGTTCCAGTGAGCATCACGAGTCCAGTACGACCAGTTCCTGCTCCACGCACCAGAGTTCCAGTGAGCATCACGAGTCCGGTACTGCCAGTTCCTGCTCCACACACCAGAGTTCCAGTGAGCATCACGAGTCCAGTACGACCAGTTCCTGCTCCACGCACCAGAGTTCCAGTGAGCATCACGAGTCCAGTACGACCAGTTCCTGCTCCACGCACCAGAGTTCCAGTGAGCATCACGAGTCCGGTACTGCCAGTTCCTGCTCCACGCACCAGAGTTCCAGTGAGCACCACGAGTCGATGCGGCCAGTTCCTGCTCCCGCGCAGAGTTCCAACGAGCATCACGAGTCCAGTACGCCAGCTCCAGCCCCACGCACCAGAGTTACCGTGAGCATCATGAGTCCAGTATGCCCAGCTTCTGCCCCACGCACCAGAGTTCCAAGAAGGGGTCCAGGGCCTCCGGTGCGTGACATCAGACCAGCACGGCCCGCACCGGAGCCCCCACCTGGGACGAAGGGACCCACCCGGAGACCCCCCCACAGACTTTTCGGCACGTCCGGAGTCTGCGCCTTTGGGGGGGGGTACTGTAACGCCCAGGCCCGAGATTACAGGCTGGAGCGTTTTGGTTTTGTCTTGGTGTAGGGTTTGTTTGTTCTAGGTGTTATGGATGTATGTTGGGTAATGGTTCCCAATTAGAGGCAGCTGTGTGTCGTTGTCTCTAATTGGGAACCATATTTAGGTTGGTAGGTTTCACTCTGGGTTCGTGGGTTATTGTGAGTTCATAGCTGTGTTTGTCCTGTCAGTTATGTGCTTCGTTACGTTCTCCGTTTATTGTTTTTTTCCGTCTCATTCCCGTGTGATCATTAAATATGTATTCTGGCTACATCGCTGCGTCTTGGTCTGTCCCTTCGGAAGATAAACGTGACAATGTGGACAACTACAAATACCTAGGTGTCTGGCTAGACTGTAAACTCTCCTTCCAGACTCATATTAAACATCTCCAATCCAAAATTAAATCCAGAATCGGCTTCCTATTTCGCAACAAAGCCTCCTTCACTCACGCTGCCAAACATATCCTCGTAAAACTGACAATCCTACCGATCCTCGACTTCAGCAATGTCATTTACAAAACAGCCTCCAACACTCTACTCAGCAAACTGGATGCAGTCTATCACAGTGCCGTCCGTTTTGTCACCAAAGCCCCATAAACCACCCACCCCTGCGACCTGTACGCTCTCGTCGGCCGGCCCTCACTACATATTCGTCGCCAAACCCACTGGCTCCAGGTCATCTATAAGTCTTTGCTTGGTAAGCCCCGCCTTATCTCAGCTCACAGGTCACCATAACAACACCCACCCGTAGCACACGCTCCAGCAGGTATATCTCACTGGTCATCGCCAAAGCCAATTCCTCCTTTGGCCACCTTTACTTCCAGTTCTCTGCTGCCAATGACTGGAACGAATTGCAAAAATTGCTGAAGTTGGAGACTTATATCTCCTTCACTAACTTTAAGCATCAGCTATCTGAGCAGCTTACCGATCGCTGCAGCTGTACACATCCCACCTGTAAATAGCCCATCCATCTACCTACCTCATCCCCATATAGTTTAAATAAATACTTTTTTTGCTCTTTTGCACACCAGTATTTCTACTTGCACATCCTCATATGCACATCTATCACTCCAGTGTTAATTTGCTAACTTGTAATTACTTCGCTACTATGGCCTAATTATTGCCTTACCTCCTCACGCCATTTGCACACACTGTATATAGACTTTTTCTATTGTCTTATTGACTCTACGTTTGTTTATTCCATGTGTAACTGTGTTGTTGTTTGTGTCGCACTGCTTTGCTTTATCTTGGAAAGGTCGCAATTGTAATTGAAAACTTGTTCTCAACTGGCCTACCTGGTTAAATAAAGGTGAAATAAATAAATAAAAACACAGTCCACACACAGACTCCAGTTACTGACCCTGGCCACTTGAGGGAGACAGAAAGCACATACTATCTGGTCTAAAAATATAGTAATAACAATATTCTCCATTTGAAGATGTCTATAATCAATATATCAGTTCCCATTTAGCACTTACAGTACCAGTCAAAAGTTTGGACACACCTACTCATTCAAGGGTTTTTCTTTATTTGGACTATTTTCTACATTGTAGAATAATAGTGAATACATCACAACTATGAAATAACACATATGGAATTATGTAGTTACCAAAAAAATGTTATTAAAAAAATCTAAATATATTTTATATTTGAGAATCTTCAAAGTAGCCACCCTTTGCCTTGATGACAGCTCAACCAGCTTCACCTGGAATGCTTTCTAACATTTTTGATGGAGTTCTCACATATGCTGAGCACATGTTGGCTGCTTTTCCTTCACTCTGTGGTCCAACTCATCCCAAACCATCTCAATTGGGTTAAGGTTGGGTGTTTGTGGAGGCCAGGTCATCTGATGCAGCACTCTATGCAGTCCTTACACAGCCTGGAGGTGTGTTGGGTCAGTGTCCTGCTGAAAACAAATGATAGTCCCACTAAACGCAAACCAGATGGGATGGCGTATATCGCTGCAGAATGCTGTGGTAGCCACGATGGTTAAGTGTGCCTTGAACTCTAAATGAATCACTGACAATGTCACCAGCAAAGCACCTCCACACCATAACACCTCCTCCTCCATGCTTCACGGTGGGAGACACACATGCGGAGATCATCCATGCACCTACTCTGCGTCTCACAAAGACATGGCGGTTGGAACCAAAAATCTCAAATTTGGACTCGTCAAACCAAAGAACAGATTTACACAGGTCTAATGTCCATTGCTTGTGTTTCTTGGCCCAAGCAGTCTCTTATTATTATTAGTGTACATTAGTATTTGTTTCTTTGCAGCAATTCGACCATGAAGGCCTGATTCACGCAGTCTCCTCTGAACAGTTGATGTGTCTGTTACTTGAAGCATTTATTTGGGCTGCGATTCCAATTAACTCCTCTGCATCAGAGGTAACTCTGGGCCGTCCTTTCCTGTGGTGGTCCTCATGAGAGCCAGTTTCATCATAGCGCTTTCAAAGTTCTTAAAATGTTTTGGATTGATTGACCTTCATGTCTTAAAGTAATGATGGACTATAATTTCTCATTGCTTATTTGAGCTGTTCTTGCTAAATAGGGCTATCTTCTGTATACCACCCCTACCATGTCACAACACAACTGATAGGCACAAATGCATTAAGAAGGAAAGAAATTCCACTATTTAACTTTAAACAATGCATTCCAGGTGACTACCTCATGCAGCTGGTTGAGACAATGCCAAGAGCATGCAAATCTGTCATCAACGCAAAGGGTGGCTACTTTGAAGAATCTGAAATGTAAAATATATTTTGATTTGATTAACACTTTTTTGGTTGCTACATGATTCCATAAGGGTTATTTCATAGTTTTGATGTTTAGTTTTGATGTCTACAATTTAGAAAAATGTAAAAAATAAAGAAAAACCCTTGAATGAGTAGGTGTGTCCAAACTTTTTACTGGTACTGTATATCAGAAACCACGTCAGTGATTACATAGCTATCATGTTTCTACATCACAGCACACAACATGTATTAATAAAATCTGACTGTCCAGGAAGTCTATTTAAGCAATAAGGCCAGAAGAGGTGTGCTATATACCACGTCTGAGGGCTGTTCTCAGACACAGTGCAACACAGAGTGCCTGGATAATGCCCTTAGCCATGGTATATGGGCCATATACCACAAACCACCAAGGAGCCTTCTTCCTATTATAAACTGGTTACCAACGTGGTATACGGCCTTATATACCATGTCTGTCAGCCAATCAGCATTCAGGGCTCAAACCACCCAGTTTATAAGGCCCAAGGAGGTGTGGTACAGTGAGGTAAAAAAGTATTTGATCCCCTGCTGATTTTGTACGTTTGCCCACTGACAAAGAAATAATCAGTCTATAATTTTAATGGTATCTTTATTTGAACAGTGAGAGACAGAATAACAACAACAAAAATCCAGAAAAACGCATTGTGAAAAATGTTATATATTGATTTGCATTTTAATGAGGGAAATAAGTAGTTGACCCCCTCTCAATCAGAAAGGGAGTGCTCCTAATCTCAGCTTGTTACCTGTATAAAAGACACCTGTCCACAGAAGCAATCAATCAATCAGATTCCAAACTCTCCACCATGGCCAAGACCAAAGAGCTCTCCAAGGATGTCAGGGACAAGATTGTAGACCTACACAAGGCTGGAATGGGCTACAAGACCATCGCCAAGCAGCTTGGTGAGAAGGTGACAACAGTTGGTGCAATTATTCGCAAATGGAAGAAGCACAAAAGAACTGTCAATCTCCCTCGGCCTGGGGCTCCATGCAAGATCTCACCTCGTGGAGTTGCAATGATCATGAGAACGGTGAGAATCAGCCCAGAACTACACGGGAGGATCTTGTCAATGATCTCAAGGCAGCTGGGACCATAGTCACCAAGAAAACAATTGGTAACACACTACGCCGTGAAGGACTGAAATCCTGCAGCGCCCGCAAGGTCCCCCTGCTCAAGAAAGCACATATACATGCCCGTCTGAAGTTTGCCAATGAACATCTGAATGATTCAGAGGACAACTGGGTGAAAGTGTTGTGGTCAGATGAGACCAAAATGGAGCTCTTTGGCATTAACTCAACTCGCTGTGTTTGGAGGTGGAGGAATGCTGCAATGACCCCAAGAACACCATCCTCACCGTCAAACATGGAGGTGGAAACATTATGCTTTTGGGGTGTTTTTCTGCTAAGGGGACAGGACAACTTCATCGTATCAAAGGGACAATGGACGGGGCCATGTACGTGAAATCTTGGGTGAGAACCTCCTTCCCTCAGCCAGGGCATTGAAAATGGGTCGTGGATGGGTATTCCAGCATGACAATGACTCAAAACACACGGCCAAGGCAACAAAGGAGTGGCTCAAGAAGAAGCACATTAAGGTCCTGGAGTGGCCTAGCCAGTCTCCAGACCTTAATCCCATAGAAAATCTGTGGAGGGAGCTGAAAGTTCGAGTTGCCAAACGTCAGCCTCGAAACCTTAATGACTTGGAGAAGATCTGCAAAGAGAAGTGGGACAAAATCCCTCCTGAGATGTGTGCAAACCTGGTGGCCAACTACAAGAAACCTCTGTTATTGCCAACAAGGGTTTTGCCACCAAGTACTAAGACATGTTTTGCAGAGGGGTTAAATACTTATTTCCCTCATTAAAATGCAAATCAATTGATAACATTTTGCACATGCATTTTTTTCTGGATTTTTTTGTTGTTATTCTGTCTCTCACTTTTCAAATAAACCTACCATTAAAATTATAGACTGATCATTTCTTTGTCAGTGGGCAAACGTACAAAATCAGCAGGGGATCAAATACTTTTTTCCCTCACTGTATATGGCCAATATCTCACAGCTAAGGGCCGTTCTTATGCACAACGCAATGCGGAGTGCCTCGACACAGCCCTTAGCTGTGGTATATTGGCCATATATCACAAACCCCCCGAGGTGCCTTATTGCTATTATAAACTGGTTACCAATGTAATTACCAATGTATACGTTCTCAAATACCACGTCTGTCAGCAAATCAGCAAATCAGCATTCAGGGCTCAAACAACTCAGTTTATAATTATATATAAGACACTTTGCTTTGAGATGATATAACATGATTATAACCCACTTAAACAATCTAAGGGTCTGTCAAGCAGGATCTAAGGGTCTGTCTCCTGCCACGCCTGGCTAGAACCTTCCAGAACCTTCCCAACCTTTGATTGAGCTCACATGAGGCTTGTTTACCAATCAAGGCTGTGATTGGCTGGACAATCTTTCTCAACCTTTTAAATTCTGCTGTTCTCACAGTTCCCTTCAACTACAGTTTCTCTTAGGAACCAAAAAAGTATATTTGCATAGTGAGGACACTTTGAATAGACAGCACATGCTTCAGTGCTCTGGGAGTGTTTATAGCCCTGTGAGTTTACCACTTAATTACTGAGATCTGTCCTTCATGACAACAGAACCCACAACAACCATGACTTTTACCACCATCTTCATCTGGATATTTGCCTTCTGTCTCCAAGGTAACATATTTGACAGAAATTGACCTGGACCATAGCAATAAATAAATAATATACTTACAGTTGATGTTTATATGATGTACTGGAGAAATGTATGAGAGATGGAATGTTAATGATACATGCCATCTCTATTTTAGAGTCCAGAGGCCAGTACACTGTGACTCAGACTCCTGCAGTGAAAGCTGTTTCAGTGGGTCACTCAGCCAGTCTCAGCTGTAAGACCAGCAGTGCTGTGTACAGTGACAGCGATGGACAGAGGATGGCCTGGTACCACCAGAAACCTGGAGGAGCTCCTAAACTCCTTATTTACCTTGCTACAAGACTTCAGTCTGGGACTCCATCTAGATTCAGTGGCAGTGGATCTGGGAGTGACTTCACTCTGACCATCAGTGGAGTCCAGGCTGAAGATGCAGGAGATTACTACTGTCAGAGTTTACACTGGCCTTGGAACACTGTTCACACAGTGATACAGAGCCGTACAAAAACCTCCCTCAGTCAGACTGCACAGTGACTGTACTGCTACAGCTGGGACCTACTGCAGGTGCTGAGGAGAATATCCAGTACAATGATAGTGTGTAGTAGAGCTGAACAACAAGCCCTCTAACCCATCACTGTACCTTATATCAGTTAGCAGGATGGCCATCCTTAACTTTGAGGTCACAGACTCACTGGTACGTTTGTCTATGAGGACATCTTAGGGCAGCTGCCAATATATTTAAGAACTTCACTCACTCTACAGAGTCATGGACATTACTGACTGAGATAACATAACTGGATTTTATATAACGTCTGCAACATAAGAACTGAGTTTGGTAAGAGTGCTTTTAGATTGGCTGTGTAGTAGAGCTGAACAACAATAGTTATTTCTGATAACTCAAAGCTGTTAGATCATATCCAGTCACTTCCATTTGTTTTTGATTATCCCATGGAGAACCATGAACCCATCTATCTGCAAAAGGATTAAAATCTGTTATCTTCTGAAACAGACCTTCCTGATGCTCCTTGAAGATATTAGAAGTTACTTCACAGCTATTGTACATTGCATTCATAATATGTAGAGGAGATGCTGGGTTTCATGTACTGTAATGGTAGAGTCTACAGAGTCCCAGTGTGTCTGATCAGAGACACGGGAGAGGAAGGAGGGCGCTGAACTCAGTCAGGAACAGAGTAGCCGTCATACACAGTGGAGCCCCTCTTCTCTCAGTGGCAGTCCAATTGTAACGCCCAGTCCCGAGTTTCAGGCTGGAGCGTTTTGGTTTTGTCTTTGTGTAGGGTTTGTTCATTCTAGGTGTCGTATTTCTATAAATAGAATGGTTCCCAATTAGAGGCAGCTGTGTGTCGTTGTCTCTAATTGGGAACCATATTTAGGCTAGTAGGTTTCACTCTGGGTTCGTGGGTTATTGTATGTTCATAGCTGTGTTTGTCTGTTCAGTTATGTTCATCGTTACGTTCTCCGTTCTTTGTTTTGTTCCGTCGTGGTCCCGTTTATGATTAAATATGTATTCTGGCTACATCGCTGCGTCTTGGTCTGTCCGTTCAGTAGAGAATCGTGACAGAATAACCCACCAAACGAAGACCAAGCAGCGAGAGACTCGGGAGTGCTGACCAGGGAGGACCTCATCGGATCTCGCCCGGCACGGAGGTCCGTAAGGCTGCCCCAAGAAACTTTGGGGGCACACGAGGAGGTTGGCCGGTTCAGGAGGGACTCCTGAGCCAACCCTCGTGCTTTATGGAGAGCGTTGGGGAGAGCGTCGCAGCGAAGGGAGGCCGTGCTATGCAGTGCGTTGCGCACGGTTTCCCCTATAGGGATTCAGAGGCCGGTGCGAGTGATTCCCGCTCCACTCATCAGTCGGGGGAAAATAAGTGTTCAGCCAGAAAGAGTGGTGCCATCGCTGCGCACTAAGTCCCCGGTACGTCTCCTGGGACCCGGATATCCTGCTCCAGCTCCGTGTGCGGTGTCTCCGGTACGTGTCCGCAGCCCAGTGCGAGAGATCCCAGCGCCACTCATTGGTCGGGCCGAGGTCTGTGTGCTACCTGGGAGAGTGGTGCCAACTCTGCGAGCCAGACCTCCAGTGCGCCTTTTGGGTCCATGTTATCCTGTGGTCTTACGGGCAGAATCTCCGGTACGCATCCACAGCCCAGTCCAGAGATTTCCAGCTCCACTCACCCATGAGACCAGGGTTAGTGAGCTAGCTGGAGGTATGGTGTCGGTTTCCATATCAGATCCCCGGTCCGGGCGGAGGTTTCTACACGTCCAGTCCCCGTTCCACGCTCCGAGATCCCTGTTCCACGTTCCAAGATCCCTGTTCCACGTTCCAAGATCCCTGTTCCACGCTCCAAGATCCCTGTTCCATCGCCCAAGATCCCTGTTCCGCTCCAAGATCCCTGTTCCGCTGCTCCAAGATCCCTGTTCCGTGTTCCAAGATCCCAGTCCGTGTAGTGGTGTCTACACGCCCAGTCCCTGTTCCACGCACCCAGCTCCCCTCGCGCGCCCGAGTCCAGCACGCCCTGCTCCGCCCTCGCGCACTCCAGCTCCCCGTGGCGCTCCGGGAGAGTCCAGCACGCCCTGCTCCGCCCCGCACTCCAGCTCCCTCGCAGCGCCCCGAGAGTCCAGCACGCCCTGCTCCGCCCGCGCGCAAGCTCCCGTGGCGCTCAGAGAGTCCAGCACGCCCTGCTCGCCCCGCACTGCTTCCCCGTGGCGCCCGAGAGTCCAGCACGCCCTGTTCGGCCCCGCACCAAGCTCCCTGCAGCGCTCGAGAGTCCAGCACGCCCTGTTCGGCCCGCCGCACTCCAGCTCCCTCGCGGCGCCCGAGTCCAGCACGCCCTGTCCCCGGCCCGCACCAAGCTCCCGTGCGCTCAGAGAGTCCAGCACGCCCTGTCCTGCTCCCGCACTCAAGCTCCCGCGGCGCTCAGAGAGTCCAGCACGCCCTGTCCCGGCCCGCGCACCAAGCCCTCCTCGTATGCTCAGAGAGTCCAGCACGCCCTGTCCCGGCCCGCCGCACCAAGCTCCCGTATGCTCAGAGAGTCCAGCACGACCAGTTCCTGCTCCACGCACCAGAGTCCCAGTGAGCATCACGAGTCCAGTACGACCAGTTCCTGCTCCACGCACCAGAGTCCCAGTGAGCATCACGAGTCCAGTACTGCCAGTTCCTGCTCCACGCACCTGAGTCCCAGTGAGCATCACGAGTCCAGTACTGCCAGTTCCTGCCCACGCACCAGCGTTCCAGTGAGCATCACGAGTCCAGTACTGCCAGTTCCTGCTCCACGCACCAGAGTACCAGTGAGCATCACTAGTCCGCACTGCCAGTTCCTGCTCCACGCACCAGAGTTCCAGTGAGCATCACAAGTCCAGTACTGCCAGTTCCTGCTCCACGCACCAGAGTTCCAGTGAGCATCACAAGTCCAGTACTGCCAGTTCCTGCTCCACGCACCAGAGTTCCAGTGAGCATCACGAGTCCAGTACTGCCAGTTCCTGCTCCACGCACCAGAGTCCCAGTGAGCATCACGAGTCCAGTACTGCCAGTTCCTGCTCCACGCACCAGCTGCCCAGTGAGCATCACGAGTCCAGTACGCCAGTTCCAACTCCACGCACCAGAGTTCCAGGAGAAGGCCCAGGGCCTCCGGTTCTGGATGTCAGACCAGCACGGCCAGCACCGGAGCCTCCACCTGGGGACAAAGCGACCCACTCAAGACCCCCCCACAGATTTTCACGCTGGTCCGAGTCCGCGCTTTGGTACTGTAACGCCCAGTCCCGAAGTTTCAGGCTGGAGCGCTTTGGTTTTGTCTTTGTGTAGGGTTTGTTCATTCTAGGTGTCGATTTCTATAAAGAATGGTTCCCAATTAGAGGCAGCTGTGTGTCGCTGTCTCTAATTGGGAAACCATATTTAGGCTAGTAGGTTTCACTGGGTTCGTGGGTTATTGTATGTTCATAGCTGTGTTTGTCTGTTCAGTTATGTTCATCGTTATGCTTCTCCGTTTCTTGTTTTGTTCCGTCGTGGTCCCGTTTATGATTAAATATGTATTCTGGCTACATCGCTGCGTCTTGGTCTGTCCGTTCAGTAGAGAATCGTGACACCAATAGTCCAGCAGTCCAGCATTGTCCACATAGCTCACTGCACTAACACTACTCTCCCTGCAGGGGGCGATACATGACCAATGATCACTGGGCGGTGGAACACGACTAGCATTCCTATTTTCCATAGATATCAATACAGTATGTTACCATTCCATATTAAATAATTAAATGGGTTCTTAAATTTGTCTTATTTAACACATGTAGAAGTGTGTATTATGTGAATTGGAAATGTGTTTCTTCCATATGCCACCCACAGCCAGGGATCAGACATTATTGAGGGCAACCCTGGAGCAATTAGGGTTAAGTGCCTTGCTCAATATTTTTTGACCTAGTCAGCTCTGGGATTCAAACCAACAACCTTTCGTTTACTTTCCCAACGCTCATAACCGCTAGGATTCCTGCCACCCTTGTTACCATGAACACTAAGCAACAGACAAAATTATACACACTGAGTATACAAAAAATTAAGAACACCTGCTCTTTATATGACATAGACTGACCGGGTAAATCCAGGTGAGGGCTATGATCCATTAGTGATGTCGCTTGTTAAATCCACTTCAATCAGTGTAGATAAAAGGAAGGAGACAGGTTAGAGAAGGATTTTTAAGCCTTGTGTCAATTGAGACATTGACTGTGTACGTGTGCCATTGAGGATGAATGGGCAAGACAAAAAATGTAAGTGCCTTTGAACGGGGTATGGTAGTAGGTGTCAGGCGCACTGTTTTGTGTCAAGAACTGCAACGCTGCTGGGTTTTCCATGCTCAACAGTTTCTCGTGTGTATCAAGAATGGTCCACCACCCAAAGGGCATCCAGCCAACTTGACACAACTGTGGGAAGCACTGGAGTCAACATGGGCCAGCATCCCTGTGGAACGCTTTCAACACCTTGTAGAGTACATGCCCAGATGAATTGAGGCTGCAAGGGGGTACACCTCAATATTAGGAAGGTGTTCTTCATGTTTGGTATACTCAGTGTATGTTAGTAAGTTACATTATATAGTACTTTTGAAATTATTTTCTCTAGTATTCATTATGTTATTGTCTTGCTAAACAACATTGATAGTAATCACATGTTATAGCCCTTAAACCAATAATATCCATGATATTTATACCCTTTTTATTCTCATAATTTATTTACATATTAATATGGACTTTAATAGTTATTAGGTGACAAAGGTGGTTCCATCAGTTCTTATCTGATGGATCCTTAGTGGTCTAAGTTTTCTGAATATTGGTGGATGTAGAGAAGACCAGAAGATGATTTGAATAGTGATGATGCTCTGCGTAGACAGAACATGCTTCAGTGGTCTGAGAGGGTTTATATCCCTGTGAGTTTAACACTTCATGGCTGAGATCTGTCCTTCATGACAACAGAACCCACAACAACCATGACTTTTATTACCATCTTCATCTGGACACTAGCATTCTGCTTCCAAGGTAAAAAAAATAAATTGCATTTTTTGTTTAAAATTAATTACATCTACGCCATCAAAATGTATATTAATGTTAATATTTTGATTCAGAACTATTGATTACTATATGTAAAATTAATTTCATATAAATATTTGTATTCTATTTTTCAGAATCTAGAGGACAGTACACTGTAACTCAGACTCCTGCAGTGAAAGCTGTTCTCGAAGGACAGCCAGTCTCTCTGAACTGTAAAACCAGCAGTAATGTGCATGGTAATGTCTATCTAGCCTGGTACCAGCAGAAAAATGGAGGAGCTCCTAAACTCCTTATTTACCTTGCTACAACACTTCAGTCTGGGACTCCATCTAGATTCAGTGGCAGTGGATCTGGAAGTGACTTCACTCTGACCATCAGTGGAGTCCAGGCTGAAGATGCAGGAGATTACTACTGTCAGAGTTACCACAGTGGTCCAGTGTTCACACAGTGACACAGAGCCATACAAAAACCTCCCTCAGTCAGACTGCACAGTGACTGTACTGCTACAGCTGGGACCTACTGCAGGTGTAAAAAAATAATAAGGGTGTTGTTACATCAGCATCAGCCCCCTAAATCAAATCCCCATATGAACCTCACAACTAAATAATGATGTGATCATCTAGCATTATATGAACTATTTTGATGAGCAGGTTACTGACTGTTACATCTGGGAATGAGACAAGATGCTGGGCTCAAACATGATAAATGTTTGAATAATATTTATTTTATCCGTCATTAATTATATGATGGATTATCTGTTATTATAACCCCTGAATCCACCAAAGAGGTTAAAACCAGTCACTCCCTCATATCTGGCACAGGTATTTCAGTCAGTGAAACTGTTCAACTGCTAGACTGGTAGCTGTGGGAGTGAAACTGAGATTTACATACACAGGGCTGGGTGGTTCAGCTTGTCCCAGAATAGAGCAGCACTGTCACCAGATGTTCACTCTGTTCCCAGAGGGTTGGAGGTAGAAAATACTCTTTGACTATCTTGAAGATGTGATACCGTTGAAATGATGTGGATCTTGTAAAACAAACGTTGCTCAATACAGGTGCGATCACATCGGTGAGAGTCCAAGATATCGATCAAATGTTCAATAACATTAGCTTGCTGTCTTTATGAGTCTATAAATCAAGCATGGTCAAAAGATGTTCCAAAGATATGATTCAAAATAACCATCACCTACTACATGTGGCTAGACCTCTCCTGTTATTCTGTAAACATTGTAGTATCTAGACCTCTCCTGTTAATAATTAAACATTGTAATATCTAGACCTCTCCTGTTAATAATTTAACATTGTAGTATCTAGACTTCTCCTATTAATCTGTTGACATTGTAGTATCTACACCTCTCCTGTTAATCTGTTAACATTGTAGTATCTAGACCTCTCCTGTTAATCTGTTAACATTGTAGTATCTACACCTCTCCTGTTAATCTGTAAACCTTGTAGTATCTAGACCTCTCCTGTTAATCTGTTAACATTGTAGTATCTACACTTCTCCTGTTAATAATTGAACATTGTAGTATCTAGACCTCTCCTGTTAATAATTTAACATTGTAATATCTAGACCTCTCCTGTTAATAATTTAACATTGTAGTATCTAGGTCTCTCCTATTAATCTGTTGACATTGTAGTATCTACACCTCTCCTGTTAATCTGTTAACATTGTAGTATCTAGAACTCTCCTGTTAATCTGTTAACATTGTAGTATCTAGACCTCTCCTGTTAATCTGTTGACATTGTAATATCTAGACCTCTCCTGTTAATCTGTTCACATTGTAGTATCTACACCTCTCCTGTTAATAATTAAACTTTGTAATATCTAGACCTCTCCTGTTAATCTGTTAACATTGTAGTATCTAGACCTCTCCTGTTAATCTGTTGACATTGTAGAATCTACACCTCTCCTGTTAATAATTTAACGTTATAACATCTACACCTCTCCTGTTAATCTGTTAACATTGTAGTATCTAGACCTCTCCTGTTAATCTGTTAACATTGTAGTATCTAGACCTCTCCTGTTAATCTGTTAACATTGTAGTATCTAGATCTCTCCTGTTAATCTGTTAACATTGTAGTATCTAGACCTCTCCTGTTAATCTGTTAACATTGTAGTATCTAGACCTCTCCTGTTTATCTGTTAACATTGTAGTATCTAGACCTCTCCTGTTAATCTGTTAACATTGTAGTACCTAGACCTCTCCTGTTAATCTGTTAACATTGTAGTATCTAGACCTCTCCTGTTAATCGGTTAACATTGTAGTATCTAGACCTCTCCTGTTAATCTGTTGCCATTGTAGTATCTAGACCTCTCCTGTTAATAATGTAATATTGTAATATCTAGACCTCTCCTGTTAATCTGTTGACATTGTAGTATCTACACCTCTCCTGTTAATCTGTTAACATTGTAGAATCTACACCTCTCCTGTTAATAATTTAACATTGTAATATCTAGACCTCTCCTGTTAATAATTTAACATTGTAATATCTACACCTCTCCTGTTAATCTGTTAACATTGTAGTATCTACACCTCTCCTGTTAATCTGTTGCCATTGTAGTATCTAGACCTCTCCTGTTAATCTGTTAACATTGTAGTATCTAGACCTCTCCTGTTAATCGGTTAACATTGTAGTATCTAGACCTCTCCTGTTAAACGGTTAACATAGTAGTATCTAGGCCTCTCCTGTTAATCTGTTGCCATTGTAGTATCTAGACCTCTCCTGTTAATAATGTAATATTGTAATATCTAGACCTCTCCTGTTAATCTGTTGACATTGTAGAATCTACACCTCTCCTGTTAATAATTTAACATTGTAATATCTAGACCTCTCCTGTTAATAATTTAACATTGTAATATCTACACCTCTCCTGTTAGTAATGTAATATTGTAATATCTACATCTCTCCTGTTAATCTGTTAACATTGTAGTATCCACACCTCTCCTGTTAATCTGTTAACATTGTAGTATCTACATCTCTCCTGTTAATCTGTTAACATTGTAGTATCCACACCTCTCCTGTTAATCTGTTAACATTGTAGTATCTACACCTCTCCTGCTAGTCCTCTCCTGTTAATCTGTTAACATTGTAGAATCTACACCTCTCCTGTTAATAATTTAACATTGTAATATCTACACCTCTCCTGTTAATCTGTTAACATTGTAGTATCTACACCTCTCCTGTTAATAATTTAACATTGTAATATCTAGACCTCTCCTGTTAATAATTTAATATTGTAATATCTAGACCTCTCCTGTTAATCTGTTGACATTGTAGTATCTAGACCTCTCCCGTTAATCTGTTGCCATTGTATTATCTAGACCTCTCCTGTTAATCTGTTAACATTGTAGTATCTAGTCCTCTCCTGTTAATCTATTAACATTGTAGTATCTACACCTCTCCTGCTAATAATTTAACATTGTAATATCTGCACCTCTCCTGTTAATCTGTTAACATTGTAGTATCTACACCTCTCCTGTTAATAATTTAACATTGTAATATCTGCACCTCTCCTGTTAATCTGTTAACATTGTAGTATCTACACCTCTCCTGTTAATAATTTAACATTGTAATATCTACACCTCTCCTGTTAATCTGTTAACATTGTAGAATCTAGACCTCTCCTGTTAATCTGTTAACATTGTAGTAACTAGACCTCTCCTGTTGTCACGTCCAGGCCTGAGTTTACAGGCTGGCGTGTTTAGCTTGTGTTTTGTTTAGGAGGGTTTTTTGTTCTAGTTTTTGTATTTCTATGGTAATGTCACGTCCAGGCCTGAGTTTACAGGCTGGCGTATTTAGTTTGTGTTTTGTTTAGGAGGGTTTTTTGTTCTAGTTTATGTATTTCTATGTTGGGTTGATGGTTCCAAATTAGAGGCAGCTGATTGTCGTTACCTCTAATTGGGAACCATATATATGTTTGTGGTTTTAGTTGGGTTTTGTGGGTCATTGTTTATTTTGAAGTATTTAGTATGTTTAGTTGGTGTGAGCATGTTTAGCCACACAGTAGTTACGATCTTCATTTGTGTACTATTTTGCCAGTTACGTATAAAATAAAGCATGTATACTGGAAGCATTGCTGCGTCTTGGTCCGTCCTAAAAGAAGATCGTGACAGAATGACCCACCAAAAAAGGACCAAGCAGCGAGATAACCGGGAGTTCTGGACCTGGGAGGAAATACTGGATGTAAAGGGACCCTGGACCCAGCCTGGGGAGTATTGCTGTCCAAAGGAGGGGTTGGAAACAGATTTTTATTGGGGGGGGGCACACGGGGAGGTTGGCTGGTTCAGGTTGGAGACCTGAGCCAACTCCCTGTGCTTTCCGGAGGGAGCGTTGCACTGGTAAAAAGTCTCTAAAAGGAGTGCTTTATGGTAGAGTTCATGTACAAAACCTGAAAAACATACGCACATCCAGCTATTTTCCGCAAGTGCTGGATTGGTGGCAAAATAATGGAAAACAGAAAGGAAAACGCTGCACACTGCTGCTCATGCTCACAGGTGATATTTATTTACAACCAAGTTTTGACCCTTAAGTATCCATATCCCAGGTGGGGATGGAAGGTCCTATATAGGGGCAGTACTCAGTGACATCACTTCCTGAAACAGGTAAAATATGTATAACTGTAATGACGCTCCATGAGAGTGAGGATCCATTTGCAGTTTTATTACAATCTTGGTCGTACAAACAGGGTCAAGCGCCAGCAAACACAACAGCAGGGGTAAGGCAAATCGTAATCCAGGTACAGGCATGAGGTCAGGGCAGGCAGCAAGCTTACAAAAACCAGTCCAGTAAAGAAAGTAGTCCAAGGCAGGCAGCAAGAATCAAAAAGGGAAAAACAGTCCAGAGTATAACCACGATATGACAGACACGGGAGAAAACGCTCAGAAATGATCACCAGGGATAACAAGACTTCGCAAAGAGAGAGAGAGCCTAAATAGTCTGCTAATGGGAGACAGGTGCAACGGTGATTAGAACCAGGTATGTGGGAATTGTAGTTCAGGGCTTAATATTCAGGAGAGGGTTCCCTCTGGTGGTGAGCAGGAGGAACCGCAGGAGTTTCGTTTGTGACAATAACATAGTTTCACAATATTAACATTCAATGTATCAAAATATATGATCGTACACAGAGAATGTGTTCAATGTTTACAGCAATACACATACAATATTCAATTAGGATAAACATTTTTATTTTTTTTAGACATATTTTAGACTATATAAACGGTTTAAAGTCAAACTCCTCGTTAAGGCCAAGAGGATACAGTGTGTTGAGCCTGAGGATCCAGAAAGATTCCCTTTGAAGAACAATGAGTTGGCTGGACATGCCGAGAGATTCAGATTGGTCTGCGGTGTAGCATCTTGTGTCTATAAAATGAGCTGCTCGTTATGTGTAGATAAGTTTTTTCCGAAAGATATAACGTTAGCCATGGAGAACTGCAAATATGTTGCTACTGCTCTCAATAACATTGCTGCCCTGAATTTATCAGGCACTATCGACAAAGGCCAGTGGTAAAATGTTGTGATGGACTACTTTCTGGAGGACGATCGTGCCATGCTGACTTTCTCTTACTCTGAAAATGAATAAGACGATGAGGCAATCCCTGATTTAGGTAAAAACATTTTCATTGAAGACAATGTAGATTAATTTACGTGTATGAAGTGTGTGTAATGTTAGTGATGTTTTCTCAGAATGCCATTTCGCATTGCTAGTTATAGCCTAATGTTAGATAACCAAATAGGTTCAATGTTAGCTAACTTTAGCTAGCTATGACAATCGGTTTGTATTGCTAGTTAAAGCTTGCTGTTAGCTAGCCAGCTGACGTTAGATGGCTGGCTAGCTAGCTAGCATTACGTGTATGAACTGTGTGTAATGATATCTCAGAATGCCATTTAGCATCTATTGTATAATAATGCTTAAATATTTGTATCTGGAACTTGTCGTTCAGCATCAGTAGAACATGCCGGACTCTCCTCCACCAGTCATACAAGGAGAATGGTCTAATGCCTCCCATCAAAAAGAGAGCTGGCCCAAGCAAGCACAGGTTACACCTGAAGCATGAAGACTTGCAGCGAGTGGTGAACTTCATCAACAACTACGCAGAGGATAATGCAATAGTATTACCAGGACGCCACCCAGGACACAAACACTTTGGTGGAAAGCTGCTGCCATTCCATGTGACAAAAGCAGCAGTGTGGCGTCTCTACAAGGAATCGATGACAACATAAACACATATTGATTGTTTAATTGACCTAGAGGTGCTACCCTCAAACAATCAAATGTTGTGGTTTCGCCATAAAGCCTTTTTGAAATCTGACAACGCTGTGATATTGCCAAGAGTGGAACTACTTTTATTACAACATGATTGGAACTACTTTTATTGATCTCACATCCCACAGCTGGTTGGACTGGAGGATGGTACAGTGCTGGTGGAAAGCTATGCCTGGCAACAACACCTGACTCAGTACTTCAGGCCGCTGCCACAGATCAAGCAGTACCAGCACTTCAGGTGAATATAATTTTCATTGTATGATATTATTTTAATCTAAACTTAGTGGAATGGGGTTTGTCATTATGGGGTATTATGTGTATATTGATAAAGAAAAAACAATTTACTCAATTTTAGAATAAGACTGTAACCTAACAAAAAGTCAAAGGGACTGAATACTTTCCGAAGGCACTGTACTTACCACTATTTCATAAAATAAAAATCCCCACCCCATTAACTCATCTGCAGTAAAATCTCGTACACCCAGGTACTTCTCGTCAGCTACCACCTACACATTAAAACCCACTACCCCATTCCATTACTTTGACCCTATCTGCTCCTGTACTATGCCAATGGCCTCGGATGGGACTCCACCCCTCAACACACCCTGTAACTCTTCTGAAGTCTGATCTCGTATACCCAAATAATTCTCTGCAGCTGCCACCACAACAGCCATTCTCTGTGATTTACGGTCAATTTCTGTGGTACAGTTGATAACCATTGATATGAGCACTAAGAAGACAACCTTACTGAAACATAACTCACTCGTTGCCCTGTCCCTCTGTGCTGGCACAAATCTACTACTCCCTGGGATCCTCTCAATATCCCTCACCCTTCACACATCCTCCTCCTCTTTCTTCACTGCCTCAGCATACGACACCCTCTGCACTACTCCGACTGGCCACTTCGACTTGCCTCTCTCACACCGGACACTTCTGATCTCCAGCAATATGAGCACCCCTACAGTTGACACACACAACTTTATCCAGCGAAACTACAGAATTCTCTATCCCATGCCCTCCTGCATACTTCCCACATCTTGGAATATCCCTCCTACACTCTGCTGCAACATGACCATAAACGTTGCACCTGAAACAGTGCAGTGGATTCTGTACAAAAGCTCTAACAGGATAACTAATATATCCTAACATGACTTTGTCTGCCTCAAATCCAAAGGACTGACAATGACTCCTCTGTTTCACCACTGGGTGGAAAAGGAGTTGGGGGTAGCTGAATCAGGGAAGGTAGCCTGTAGTGGACTTGTGATATTTGTTTGTTTCTTCTGATCAGACTGCTCTGTGTCATGCAATTTGGGTAAAGATCAGTTTCTTGCTTTGCTCTTAGGAACAGGGTACCATTGAAAGAGGTGATTTCTGGGGTAGCATTGAGTGTGGAGGTGGAGCAATTAAAGTTGAAAATTCCTGGTTTTGTGACACCCGCCGTTTGGCGCAACGCAGACCCGGTGGGGAGAGTGGTGAAACAGAGGAGTCATTGTCAGTCCTTTTGATTTGAGTCTGACAAAGTCATGTTAGGATGTGTTAGTTATCCTGTTAGAGCTTTTGAGCAGAATCCACTTTACTGTTTCAGGTGCAACGTTCATGATCATGTTGCTGCAGATAATTCCATGTAGATAGGGCGTAACAGGCCTCACCCTTTAGTGGCGGTTTATTCACCTTTAAATTGGATGCAATCCGCCAGCCCAATCCAGAAGAAGAAGAGCTCTTCAACAACAGTTTCCCTTGGGGACCAATACAGTATGTTTGCATAGTAAGGACACTTTACATAGGCAGTACATGCTTCAGTGCTCTAAGAGTGTTTATATCCCTGTGAGTTTAACACTTCATGACTGAGATCTGTCCTTCATGACAACAGAACCCACAACAACCATGACATTTATCACCATCTTCATATGAATATTTGCCCTCTTCTTCAAGGGTAAAGAAAATTAAGTTCCATGTCTGTATAATGAAAAGTAATCAATCTGAGTGAACTGAAGGTTAAGAATGTGTTATTAATTCCTGGCTATGTACAATTATCAGTTCTCTCTCTGTTTCAGAATCCAGAGGACAGATCACTGTGACTCAGCCTCCTGCAGTGAAAACTGTTCTCCCAGGACAGACAGTCTCTCTGAACTGTAAAGCCAGCAGTGATGTAGGCATTTAGGTAAACCATGTTAGCCTGGTATCAACAGAAACCTGGAGAAACTCATAAAGCACTGGTCTACTACGGAAGCGTCCTCTTCTCTGGGACTCCATCTAGATTCAGTGGCAGTGGATCTGGGAGTGACTTCACTCTGACCATCAGTGGAGTCCAGGCTGAAGATGCAGGAGATTACTACTGTCAGAGTTTACACATCAGCAATAGTCATGTGTTCACACAGTGATACAGAGCCGTACAAAAACCTCTCTGTCAGACTGCAGTGACTGTACTGATACAGCATATACGCTAAATCAGACTCAGGGGTGGCTGAGATACAATCAAGGTCACTAAAATAAAGATCACGAAGTCACTAAAGTTCCTCTTAGTGATGACACAAGGCTGATATTTATGTATTTTCACGTCTCTGACGTAGACAACTGGGCAATGCTCACAAAAATCCAGTGGGAAAACTCCACTAGCAACATGTTTATGTGGAGTATTCGTCAAGATAAGATCAATCAGGGTAGATTTTGATAGATCTTTAGGATTGGGCCGTGTAGGGTAAGTTATGGGCTGAGACAGGTTTAGCTCAGAACAAAAATCTTTCACCATATCTGACACTGGCATCCTCCAATCAATATTAAAATCTCCCCAAATTAATATTTCAGATTTACCATACCTAGATAGCAATTCAGATAAATTGTTGATGGCATGTCTGTTATGTGTCCCTCCCTGAAACCACCATAGAGGTGAAAACCAGTCCACTCCCTCACACTGGCCCAGTCCAGGGTATTTCAGATAGTGGTCAACTGCTAGACTGGTAGCTGTGGGAGTGAAACTGAGATTTACATAGACAGGACTGGTTGGTTCTGCTTGTCCCAGAATAGAGCAGCAATGTCACCAGATGTTCACTCTGTCCCCAGGGGGTTGGAGGTAGAGAAGACCAGGGGAAATATCATGAAGAAGTGTAGAGTACACATAGTTTAAAACCCTTGCTAGAACATCTAATGTAATAAAATCATTTTAGGAATTAAACATTGTAAATATACATATGGAAAGTAACTAATTAGCAGTGCGAGTTCTGAGAGCAGATCTTAGAGGTTTATTATGAAATATCACTAATTATTATCACTGGTATTGATGCCACAGTATAACAGGATCATTTAGTTGTAGAAATGATTACAGAGTATTTGTTGGATCAGATGCCCTTTTAATTATTTTTTGAAACATGAGAGTAGCTATATACTACAATGCTAAATTATGAAAGAGGCGGATTAATATACATTATTATGAAATGTTCTGCCTATTCATGTGATAGTGATCACTGGAATCATTATTAAATCATGATTAAATCAACTACACTACATAACCAAAAGTATGTGGACATCTGCTCGTCGAACATCTCATTCCAAAATCATGGGCATTAATATGGAGTTGTTTCCCTTTTTGCTGCTATAACAGCCTCCACTCTTCTGGGAAGGCTTTCAACTAGATGTTGGAACATTGCTGTGGGGACGTGCTCCCATTCAGCCACAAGACAATTAGTGAGTTCGGGCACAGATGTTTGGAGATTAGGACTGCCTCACAGTCGCTGTTCCAATTCATCCCAAAGCTGTTCGATAGAGTTGAGGTGAGGGCTCTGTGCAGGCCAGTCAAGTTCTTCCACACCGATCTCGACAAGCCATATCTGTATGGACCCCCTTTTTTGCACGGGGGCATTGTCATGCTGAAACAGGAAAGGGCCTTCCCCAAACTGTTGTCACAAAGTTGGATGCACAGAATTGTCTAGAATGTCATTGTATGTTGTAGCGTTAACATTTCCCTTCACTGGAACTAAGGGGCCTAGCCCGAACATGAGAGTAGCTATGCTACTTCAATGCTAAATTATGAAAGAAGCTGATTGATATAAATTAGAATGAAATGTGCTGCCTATTCATGAGATAGTGATCACTGGAATCATGATTAAATGAACTCTTCTGGTTATTTTCTAATCAAAACAAGATGTATTTCAACTCAGAGGCAAGAAGATATGTACAACTTAATCTCAAAATAGTGAATTTAACACACAGCACTACTGATATTATTCACTATTATACTGTAACATTCAGCTCTAAAACAGTAGTTCTGTTTCCAGAACTAGCACCATGTAGGGATTCTCTAGACCCCTACAATGGCTTCTCCTGTCTCTAGATGCTACACTGCCTTTTCCGGAAGGTGGCCGAATCACTGGTGTTGTCTTAGGCTACCCTGCAGGTGTACACCTCTCCCTCTTCCCAGCGTGCCTTGTTCAGGGTCAGGTTGCTGCTGCGGCTGTAAAGGCCACCATTCTTTTCCTCTGTGGTGGTCAGAACCCCCTCCATCACCATCCGCCCCGTCCACCTCACAGATCACCAACACCCCCTTGGGGGAGTAGCTGCTCAGCATGCAGGCCATTATGGCCGAGCCCCCAGAGAGCTGCCCAGAGGAGCAGAGACACTGTGGGCCTGACAGAAGGACCAGCTGGAGGAGAGGAGAGAGGAGGTTCAGCTACTACTACTAATGTTTAATGGGAGAGGCCGTACAAAACCTCCCTCAGTCAGACTGCAGTGACTGTACTGATACAGCTGGGACCCACTGCAGGTGCTGAGGAGATGATCCAGTACAATGACACAGTGTGTAGTAGAGATGAACAACACAAGAGTCAAACTTGAGCTATGTCTGGATGACCTTAGATCATAACTGATCACTAAATGTTTCTCCTGACCATTAACTACATGTTGACTATGTTGAGTAACTCAAGGAAAACCATCAACCAATCTGAATAGAGATGATGTGAAATTATCAAAACCCTAAAGATGACCTGTGTTTTGAATAGCTAGAATTTAATCAACATGACTCAAACACATACAATAAAGCCCCTTAACACTACCCATACATCCTCCCTCACACCACTGTGGTAGTTCCAGAGAGCAGCAGGTGAAGCACGAGACTTTAGATCCGAGTCAGTCAGCAGCATCACAGTCCACACTAAGACTGCAGTTACTGACCCTGACCACTGGAGGGAGACAGAAAGCAGATACTATCTGGTCTAATAACACAGGTATTTATTTGTATTTGACCTTTATTTAACCAGGTAGGCTAGTTGAGAACAAGTTCTCATTTACAACTGCGACCTGGCCAAGATAAAGCACAGCAGTTTGATACATACAACAACAAAGAGTTACACATGGAATACACAGACATTCAGCCAATAATACAGTAGAAAAAAATGATAATAATAATAATAAGTCTATATACAGTGAGTGCAAATTAGGTAAGATAAGGGAGGTAGGGCCATAAATAGGCCGTGGTGTCGAGGTAATTACAATATAGCAATTAAACACTGGGACGCTGGGATGTGCAGAAGATAAATGTGCAAGTTCTACTAACCCCGGCCTGCTAACTGTAACTCTAAACGCTGTGTCTCCTGCGTGCCAGCGTAGTAACGAATACATTGCGGCTTCCCTGTCCCATCTATTGCTGTTCACTGGACCCTATGATCGCTCGGCTACATAGCTGATGCCTGCTGGACTATTCATTAATCACGGTACTCCATTCTGTTTATTTTTGTTTATCTGTCGGCCCCAGCCGCGTACTCAGGCCCTGTGTGTAGCTAACCAACCCTCTTTGCCCATTCATCGCCAGTTTACCCGTTGTTGTTGTCTTCGCTAATTAGCTGTTGTGGTCTTACCCATTGTTGTCTTAGCTAGCTCTCCCAATCAACAAGTGTGTTTGCTTTATATCTCGCTTTATGTCTCTCTCAAATGTCAATATGCCCTGTTTACTGTTGTTTAGGATAGTTATCATTGTTTTAGTTTACAGTGGATTTACAGCCCCTATAACTCAGATTCCTCCTTTGTCCCACCTCCCACACATGCGGTGACCTTACCCAGTATTACCAGCACCTCCAGATATGCAACCACTCTTATCATCACTCGGTGCCTGGGCTTAAATCGGAGGGCCTGTTGTCCGGACCTCTAGCAGTCTCTATGGGGGTGCCACAGGGTTCAAATCTCGGGCCGACTCTTTTCTCTGTATATATCATTGATGTCGCTCTTGCTGCGGGTGATTCCCTGATCCACCTCAATGCAGACGACACCATTCTGTATACTTCTGTCCCTTCTTTGGGCACTGTGTTAACTAACCTCCAAACGAGCTTCAATACCATACAACACTCCTTCCGTGGCCTCCAACTGCTCTTAACTGCTCGTAAAACCAAATGCATGCTTTTCAACCGTTCACTGCCCCCCCCATGCCCGTCCGACTAGCATCACTACCCTGGACGGCTCTGATCTAGAATATGTGGACAACTACAAATACCTAGGTGTCTGGCTAGACTGTAAACTCTCCTTCCAGACTCACATTAAACATCTCCAATCCAAAATCAAATCTAGAATCGGCTTTCTATTTCGCATCAAAGCCTTCTTCCCTCACGCCGCCAAACTTGCCCTAGTAAAACTGACTATCCTACCGATCCTCGACTTCGGCTATGTCATCTACAAAACATCACAGTGTCATCCGCTTTGGCACCAAAGCCCCTTATACCACCCACCACTGTGACCTGTATGCTCTAGTTGGCTGGCCCTCGCTACATACTCGTCGCCAGACCCACTGGCTCCAGGTCACCTACAAGTCCCTGCTAGGTAAAGCCCCTCCTTACCTCAGCTCGCTGGTCACCATAGCAGCACTCACCTGTAGCACGCGCTCCAACAGGTATATCTCACTGGTCACCCCCAAAGCCAATTTTTCCTTTGGCCGCCTTTCCTTCCAGTTCTCTGCTGCCAATAACTGGAACAAACTACAAAGATCACTGAAACTGGAGACACTTATCTCCCTCACTAGCTTTAAGCACCAGCTGTCAGAGCAGCTCACAGATCACTGCACCTGCACATAGCCCATCTGTTAATAGCCCAACCAACTACCTCATCCCCTACCGTATTCATTTATTTATCTTGCTCCTTTGCACCCCAGTATTTCTACTGCACATCTACCATACCAGTGTTAAAATCCTATATTGTAATTACTTTTCCACCATGGCCTATTTATTGCCTTACGTTCCTTATCTTACCTCATTTGCACACATTGTATATAGATTTGTTTTTCTACTGTATTATTGACTTATCATCGCCAATCATCGTTCAGGGCTCGAACCATCCAGTTATAAGACATATAAGACACTTTGATTTGAGATAATACAACATGATTATAACCCACTTAAATGATCTAAGGTTCTGTCAATTTATAACCTCTCTCCTGCCACGCCCGGCTAGAACCTTCTAGAATCTTCCCAGCCTATGATTGAGCCCAGATGAGGCTTGTTTACCAATCAAGGCCATGATTGGCTGGACATTCAGCCTCAACCTTTAAAATGCTGCTGTTCACACAGATCCCTTCAACTACAGTATCCCTGTGGCACCAAAAAGTATGTTTGCATAGTAAGGACACTTTGCATAGACAGCACATGCTTCAGTGCCCTCTCTGTTTATAGCCCTGTGAGTTTAACACTTCATGTCGGAGAACTGTCCTTCATGACAACAGAACCCACAATAACCATGACTTTTAACCCCATCTTCATCTGGATATTTGCCCTGTGTCTCCAAGGTAAAATATTTTACAGAAAATGACCTGGACCTTAACAATAATGTATATAATCTCATTACAGTTGATGTTTATATGATGTACTGGAGAAATGTATGAGAGTTGGAATGTTAATGACACATGCCATCTCTGTTTCAGAGTCCAGAGGCCAGTACACTGTGACTCAGACTCCTGCAGTGGAAGCTGTTTCAGTGGGTCACTCAGTCAGTGTCAGCTGTAAGACCAGCAGTGCTGTATACAGTGACAGATATGGACACTATCTAGCCTGGTACCACCAGAAACCTGGAGGAGCTCCTAAACTCCTAATATACTTAGCTAAAACCCTTCAGTCTGGGACTCCATCAAGATTCAGTGGCAGTGGATCTGGGAGTGACTTCACTCTGACCATCAATGGAGTCCAGGCTGAAGATGCAGGAGATTACTACTGTCAGAGTTACCACAGTGGTTCAGTGTTCACACAGTGATTCAGTGCATTACAAAAACCTCCCTCAGTCAGACTGCACAGTTACTGTACTGCTACAGCTGGGACCTACTGCAGGTCCTGAGGGGAAAGAGACAGTGACATGGAACACGGATCAGTAGAGGTCAACTTTGAACATGTTTACAAAGCATCATTCAGATCACATGTTCCCCATCACCCATCATCATCATCATCATCATCATCATCATCATCATCATCACGCTTGTGAATAATTATTGTCATTGTCGAAAAGTTCACTTATAAAAGGTATATGAAGTTTTAACACACACATTACCTGTCCATATGCAGAGTCAGATCTCCAGATGTAAAACATTTATAATTGTGATGTTACATCAACATCAGCCCCCTAAATCAAATCCCCATATGAACCTCACAACCAAATATTGATGTGATAAGCTAGCATTATATGAACTATTTTGATGAGCAGGTTACTGACTGTTACATCTGTGAATGTAAAAAATTGTAAAAAACTGTCCATGAAAATGAATAAGGAGTACCATCTACAGCATGTGTCAAGACCTCTCCTGTTAATCTGTTAACATTGTAGTATCTAGACCTTTCCTGTTAATAATTTAACATTGTAGTATCTAGACCTCTCCTGTTATTCTGTTAACATTGTAGTATCTAGACCTCTCCTGTTAATCTGTTAACATTGTAGTATCTAGACCTCTCCTGTTAATCTGTTAACATTGTAGTATCTAGACCTCTCCTGTTATTCTGTTAACATTGTAGTATCTTGTGTTAATATGAACTACTGGTTGATGACAATGTGGTTTCAAGTGAGAACATAAATAACTAAGCATTGACATTTAGGTCTGATAGTTTTAAAAGAAACTGTGAACCAGGCTTTATGAATATATGTCTATACCATTCAACAACATTTAAGACCAAAGTCTAATTATTGAAAGAGAAAATACAAGTATTTGTTCCAAAGGGAAATCTTTATTTTCATCTATTCATCAAAGCAAACATTCCTACAGTATCTAATAGTAATAAAACAGAACACATCAAATCTAACACTGATACAACCTCAGTCTACAGAGAGGATTGACACATGAACTCAAGTAAAGCCCCCTTTTAGTCTACATGTCAATGATCCATAAAACTGAGAACATCTGATCTCAGAACAGAGTCAAAACTCTGGAACCAGCAGCCTCTCTCCACAGGGGTGTGTGACTGAGGGTGATAAAATGCCTATTAGTGCTCGAACAAAAACCTCTTGACCATTGGGGAAGCTGAATTTCTTTAGACTGTGGTTCAAATAATTAACAATACTATGGTATGAATACTTTTCAGAAATGATTTAATCTACTCAATTTTAAATAAGGTATTTTTTATTTTGTTTTCCTTAACACTGAGCAGAAACCTACTGTTTACTATGTATTTCCCTCAAGGTGCAGTATGTTTATTCATACAACTAATCTAAGATGTAGGCTAATCACTTTAATCTTTAGAAAATATAGGTCAAATTTGATTACATGTAATAAAATGTATATTCAAATTGGCCATAGTATGTGTAGGAAATTTTTTCGCCTGGTCACAGACAGCTGATGTGTTGAACATTGAAGTCCACAAGTGAAGGGAAAAGGTGAGAGGGCGCATAGATGCGAGAATGAATACAACGAGCTGTTTGTATGTGGCTACGAAAGTGAACTGTTTGCATGTGATCAGGGGTGTATTCATTCCGCCGATTCTGTTGAATAACATTTCTTAAACGGAGCGAACGGGAATAAACATACAGTGAGGAAAAAAAGTATTTGATCCCCTGCTGATTTTGTACGTTTGCCCACTGACAAAGAAATAATCAGTCTATAATTTTAATGGTAGGTTTATTTGAACAGTGGGAGACAGAATACCAACAAAAAAATCCAGAAAAACGCATGTGAAAAACGTTATCAATTGATTTGCATTTTAATGAGGGAAATAAAGATTTGAGCACTCTGCAAAACATGACTTAGTACTTGGTGGCAAAACCCTTGTTGGCAATCACAGAGGTCAGACGTTTCTTGTAGTTGGCCACCAGGTTTGCACACATCTCAGGAGGGATTTTGTCCCACTCCTCTTTGCAGATCTTCTCCAAGTCATTAAGGTTTCGAGGCTGACGTTTGGCAACTCGAACCTTCAGCTCCCTCCACAGATTTTCTATGGGATTAAGGTCTGGAGACTGGCTAGGCCACTCCAGGACCTCAATGTGCTTCTTCTTGAGCCACTCCTTTGTTGCCTTGGCCGTGTGTTTTGGGTCATTGTCATGCTGGAATACCCATTATTAATGCCCTGGCTGAGGTTCTCACCTAAGATTTGACTGTACATGGCCCCGTCCATCGTCCCTTTGATGCGGTGAAGTTGTCCTGTCCCCTTAGCAGAAAAACACCCCCAAAGCATAATGTTTCCACCTCCATGTTTGACGGTGGAGATGGTGTTCTTGGGGTCATAGGCAGCATTCCTCTTCCTCCAAACACGGCGAGTTGAGTTGATGCCAAAGAGCTCCATTTTGGTCTCATCTGACCACAACACTTTCACCCAATTGTCCTCTGAATCATTCAGATGTTCATTGGCAAACTTCAGACGGGCAAGTGTATGTGCTTTCTTGAGCAGGGGGACCTTGCGGGCGCTGCAGGATTTCAGTCCTTCACGGCGTAGTGTGTTACCAATTGTTTTCTTGGTGACTATGGTCCCAGCTGCCTTGAGATCATTGACAAGATCCTCCCGTGTAGTTCTGGGCTGATTCCTCACCATTCTCATTATCATTGCAACTCCACGAGGTGAGATCTTGCATGGAGCCCCAGGCCGAGGGAGATTGACAGTTCTTTTGTGTTTCTTCCATTTGCGAATAATCACACAAACTGTTGTCACCTTCTCACCAAGCTGCTTGGCGATGGTCTTGTAGCCCATTCCAGCCTTGTGTTGGTCTACAATCTTGTCCCTGACATCCTTGGAGAGCTCTTTGGTCTTGGCCATGGTGGAGAGTTTGGAATCTGATTGATTGATTGCTTCTGTGGACAGGTGTCTTTTATACAGGTAACAAGCTGAGATTAGGAGCACTCCCTTTAAGAGTGTGCTCCTAATCTCAGCTCGTTACCCGTATATAAGACACCTGGGAGCCAGAAATCTTTCTGATTGAGAGGGGGTCAAATACTTATTTCCCTCATTAAAATGCAAATAACATTTTTCACATGCATTTTTCTGGATTTTTTTGTTGTTATTCTGTCTCTCACTGTTCAAATAAACCTACCATTAAAATTATAGACTGATCATTTCTTTGTCAGTGGGCAAACGTACAAAATCAGCAGGGGATCAAATACTTTTTTCCCTCACTGTATGTGTAGGCTTTGTGAAAAAAAAAACATTATTTTAAATCCTCAATATCGAGGCAAAATTAATAGAGATATTGACTCACGACATCAAAAGGTGAATAAAAGAAAACAATACATTTTGTTGTTTACTTACTTCCAACATCAAGCCTGGTGCCGCTACCAAAAGTCCACCACAGTGATACAATCCCAATTTGTCCCAATTCCAACTCACACTCTCAAACACGTAGATCCCCTGAACGCAGCTCACTCTCCAGATCCCAATCACCTGAATTCTGATCACCTGTTCACACACCTGTATGTCATTTACACACACTATTTAGTTCAGTTCATTGCACCCCATCATTGTGAGGTATTGTTTGTTTTGTGACACACTTCTATTTACCCGTAATTTAATCCTCCAGTGTATGATAGTTTTTGCCTGCCTCACTAATGATGCCTTTTGCCTACTCCCTGCCTGTACTTAAGCCTATCAGATTTCCTGTTATCAACCTCTTGCCTGTTCTCCCGGAATGCGTTACTAGCTTTTTCCCTGCCTGTACTGTTGCCTTTTTGGACACCTGTGTATGACCTTCTGCCTGCCCCTGGTCCCAGCTACCTGCCTCCCCCTGTGGTCCTTTACAAATAAACACCTGCTGCGCCCTGCACTTGAAACCAGCTCTCTGTCTCCCATCGTGTTCATTCCACTATTACTGCTGGTACAAAAACCTCTCTGTTTTGTGTTGCTGCAGCTGTTACAGTGAAGATCACTCATACAGAATCATAATCAAATACCCTTTAACATCTTCCAGGTAGAACAAACACTTCATATTAGCTGTTTCTAGATAATACAAATATGAATTGTATCTTAAATCCAGATATGAGTCTTTTTTCCTTATTCTGTTTATCAGGTGTTCTCCTAGTCTGTAGGTACAGTCCAGCATTAGATCCAGTGTTGCTAGTATTCCTCCATATGGTCCATATGAAAGACAACAGCAGCAGCAGTAGTGATAGTGACCCATGTTGTATATTCCTTTATTAAACATGTTGGTCTCAGATTTAACAGTGGTGGTAAAGTCACAGAGGACAGACAACCCTACCAGAGGAATCTTACCAGCTTTAGTTTAGAGAAGTGTTCACTAACTGATTAGAGGAACTTACATCAGAGACCAAGCATGAGTGAACAGACAGTTCATTATATCTGATCATCATCAGAATACAAATATGATGGTGGTGTGACATTAAAATGACCACGGATCAGTTATCTGAGTAAAAAGTTGCTGTTTAATCTTATTAAAGCTAGCTCATGCAGGACAAAATATATTTTAATGACGGGAACCGACTTGGAAACTGAAATAGATTTTACAAATTAATTTGTATAATGCATCTGGACACTTTGCATAGACAGCACATGCTTCAATGCTCTGGTAGTCTTTATATCTCTGTGAGTTTAACACTTCATGACTGAGACCTGTCCTTCATGACAACAGAACCCACAACAACCATGACTTTTATCACCATCTTCATCTGGATATTTGCTCTCTGCTTTCAAGGTTAACATTTTCAGGATTTATTGTTGAAAAATAATTACATCTATACCATCCACTTGTATATCAATGTTACTATTTCTATTCAGAATTATTCATTACTATATGTACGATTTCATTCATTTAAATATTTGTATTCTGTTTTTCAGAATCCAGAGGACAGATCACTGTGACTCAGACTCCTGAAATGAAAGCTTTACACCATGGAGACATCACTTAAGATGTAAATTTAACAAACCTCCTGCTTGTAGTCCCCCTTGTGTAGCCTGTTACCACCAGAAACCTGGAGGAGCTCCTAAACTCCTGATATACAGGACTACAAGACGTCAGTCTGGGACTCCATCTAGATTCAGTGGTAGTGGATCTGGGAGTGACTTCACTCTGACCATCAGTGGAGTCCAGGCTGAAGATGCAGGAAATTACTACTGTCAGAGTGAACACAGTAGTGATGTGTTCACACAGTGATACAGAGCTGTACAAATACCTCCCTCAATCAGACTGCACAGTGGCTAAGGGAGAAGAGACAGTGACATGGAACACTGATCAGTGACGAAACTTTGACTAACGTTAGAAACCATCATTCAGATCACATGTCCTCCATCGTCATCAACAGTATCATCATCACCACCATCACCATCATCACCATCATGTCATGGTTGTGACTCGTTATATTTGTCACAGCCTGAAAGTGCACATATAAACGTTATTTGATGCGATGAAACATACACAATACCAGTCCATATTCAAGTGAGGTGATGTTACGTCAGTGTCACCACCCCTAAATCAAATCCCCATATGAACCTCACAACCAAATATTGATGTGATCATCTAGCATTATATTAACTATTTTAATGAGCAGGTTACTGACTGTTACATCTGGGAATGAGACATGATGCTGGGCTCAAATATGAGACATGTTTATGCACATATCTAATTGAAGTATGATATCCATTTATTACTGATTACTTATGTATCTGTTATGTCTCCCTCCCTGAATCCACCATAAAGGTTCAAACCAGTCCACTCCCCCACATCTGGCCCAGTCCAGGATATTTCAGGCAGTGAAACTGTTCATCTGCTAGACTGGTAGCTGTGGGAGTGAAACTGAGATTTACATAGACAGGGCTGGGTGGTTCTGCTTGTCCCAGAATAGATCAGCACTGTCACCAGATGTTCATTCTATTCTCAGAGGGTTGGAGGTAGAGAAGACTCTATAACCTTCTTGAAGATGTGATACTTCTAATATTATGTGGACAACTTTTAAAATAAATGTAACTTAATGCAGGTATGATCACATTGGTTATTATCGAAGATATCTATCAAATGTTCAACAGCATTACATTACTGTCTTTATAAATCTAGAAGTCAAGCAGGTCAAAAACGTCAGAGAAATATGAATAAAGATGACCTACTGTACTACAAATGGCTAAACCTCTCCTGTTAATCTGTGAAACTAGTAGTATATTTTGTTAGTATGAACAACTGGTTAATAACGTAGTGGTAGAACATAAATAACTAAGCAATAAGGTTCAGGTCGGATAGTTTTCATAGAAACTGTGAATCCTACTTCATGAATACATGTCTGTATCATTCAACATTTAAGTCTAAAGTAAAATTATTGAAAGAGACAAAAAAATATTTGCTAATAAGATAAATCTTTATTTTCATCTATTCATCAAAGCATTACGGCAAACATTCCTACAGTATCTAATAGTAATAAAACAGAACACATCAAGTCTAACACTGATACAACCTCAGTCTACAGAGAGGATTGACACGTGAACTCAAACAAAGCCCTCTGTTAGTCTACATGTCAGTGATCAATAAGACAGAGAACATCTGATCTCAGAACAGAGTCAAAGCAGAGGAACCAGCAGCCTCTCTCCACAGGGGTGTGTGACTGAGGGGTCCTACCCAGAACAGTCAGCCCTCCTCAGGGTCTTGGTAACTGGAGTCTGGGATTTCTGCTGGGCTTCACAGGTCACCTCTCCTGCCTTGGTCCACTCCTGGGCAGTGAGAGTCAGGGTGCTGCTCCAGCTGTATAGACCATCCTTCTCCAGTACCCCGGGACTGGTCTTCTGGGTCTCCTGGTTCTTGCTGGTCCCGTCCACTTTCCAGTTCATGGTCCAGTCTGAGGGGAAGCCCTTGTTGGCCAGACACGTCAGTGTGGCTGCTGTGGTACTGGACAGCTCCTCACTAGAGGGGGGTAGGACGGTCAGGGTGGGGGCACTGTTACCTGGAACAAACAGAACACATCAACTAAGTAACTACATCAAGTACAGCTACAGTAAGAGATTATCTTCAGCAAAGTACACAACAAAATAAAGGGAATTGGAAATGCCCTCTAAATATGAATGTAAAAGTTAGATTGTTTAGAATGTGGAGAAAACACTAAAGTAATATGATACAAAGCAGATTAATGAACCAAACAAGTATATAGTGGTTAAATAACTAGAGTTACTAGTCATATGGTATCAGTTATACATGTTGCACAGATATTGTTTAGGAATGGATCTGATCAGAATAGCCTGCTCATATTCGTAGTATTTTCATCACATATCAACCATGTTAGATCATGAAGTCGATTACAACCATAACTGAGACCCTTTGTCTTCATACTAACAGTGAAGTCTACCATGAACACAATGCAACAATGATGAATGCTATATACAATACTATTAAAGAGTTATTTTCCAGAATTAGGAGTTATATTCTGCAAGTAAACAAATCATATATACAAATAAACCTACAATTTATCATTTTGATTCATTACATTTGAAAGAAGGCTCAGTCAAAAGCTAAATTTACAAAAAATATTTGAGATTGAAAGATCTGAAATCTCACACAAACAGTAATACACAATTCAACAACTATATTATTAAAAAGTTATCATAACAGACTCTGCAATCCACCAAACCACACATTTAAATAAACACCTACATGTGAACATGTTGGTTAAATAACATTTCATTTGAAAGAAGGCTTAGTCAAAAGTAATAGAAAAAACTATATTTTTTAGAAAGTAAAAAACGTAAAATCACAATATTTTCATAGAGACAGAGTTTAAGAAAGTAAAATACCCCCAAAAATGATCAGAAAGAAATTTCAAAGAGCTTGTTACTTACTTCCAACATCAAGTCTGGTGCCGCTACCAAAAGTGTACCACAGTGATACAATCCCTTTTACTGCTCATACAAAAACCTCCTTCACATTTGGGGAAGCTGCATTTCTTTAGACTGTGGTTCAAATCATTAACTATGCTATATTATAAATACTTGCCAAAGATTAGTTAATCTTGTTCATTTGAAATAAAATGTTTTTGTTTTGTTTTCCCCAAGTTTTTGCAAAACTTACTGTTTACTGTACATTTCTTACAAGGTGCAGTAAGTTTATTCATACACCTAATCTAAGATGTAGACTAATCACTCTCATAGTTGAAGGGCAGGTCAAATTTGATTAGATGTAATAACATACTTGTTAATAATATTAATATTCTAACTGGCCATAGTTTGTATAGGCCGTGTATTTATTCCCAAAATCATGTAAAAAAGTAATAAAGAAATACTCAGAGTCGGGGCTAAATTCATAGAGAAATTTAAACAAGACATCAAAGGGTGAATAAAACAGTTCATTTTGTGTTTACTTACTTCCAACATCAAGTCTGGTGCCGCTACCAAAAGTCCACCACAGTGATACAATCCCTATTACTGCTGGTACAAAAACCTCTCTGTGTTGTGATGCTGCAGATGTTACAGTGAAGATCACTCATACAGAATCATAATCAACACAAATACCCTTTAACATCTTGCAGGTAGAACAAACACTTCATATAAGCTGTTTCTAGATAATACAAATATGAATTGTATCTTAAATCCAGATATGAGTCTTTTTTCCTTCTGTTTATCCGGTGTTCTCCTAGTCTGTAGGTACAGTCCAGCATTAGATCCAGTGTTGCTAGTATTCCTCCATATTGTCCATATGAAAGACAACAACAGCAGCAGTAGTGATAGTGATCCATGTTGTATATTCCTTTATTAAACATGTTGATCTCAGATTTAACAGTGGTGGTAAAGTCACAGAGGACAGACAACACTACCAGAGGAATCCTACCAGCTTTAGTTTTGAGAAGTGTTCAGTAACTGATTAGAGGAACTTACATGAGAGACCGAGCTTGAGCGAACAGACAGTTCATGTCACGGATCCCTCCGGAACTGTCATTGCGCACATCATTAGTGTTTGTATATATGTGCCCTTTGGTTCTCCATTGGGCTGTCGATTGTTGTACTATGTCTGTTGGTGCATGTGAGTACCTGTGCTGTGTGTTTTTGCTTTCGTGCCATTGTGGATTGCGCTTGTGATTCCGGGCCTGTGTATTAATCATTGTGCGCGTCTGTATTTATTCCAGGTACTCCTTGCTCTTTTTGTTTTGGGTTTCAACCCTGTGTTTTTTGTATACGTGTTGGTTTCATTTTCGTCCCCGTGCCTATACACGGCACGCTGTAATGTGGGCGTAATAAAGACCCATACCCAGAGGATTTATATCCCTGTGAGTTTAACACTTCATGACTGAGATCTGTCCTTCATGACAACAGAACCCACAACAACCATGACTTTTATCACCGTCTTCATCTGGACACTTGCTTTCTACATCGAAGATACAAAATATATGGGAGTTTTATGTTTGAATAATGAAAAGTAAACAATTTGAGTGAACTGAAAGATTTTTAAGATTGTTATATTAATTCCTGGCACAATTATCCGTTTTCTCTCAGTTTCAGAATCCAGAGGACAGATCACTGTGACTCAGAGTCCTGCAGTGAAAACTGTTCTCCCAGGACAGACAGTCTCTATGAAAAGCCAGCATTGATGTGCAAACTAACTGTTGGAGTTCAGGTAAACCATGTTTAGCCTGGTATCAACAGAAACCTGGAGAAACTCCTAAACTACTGGTCTATTACAGTAGCACCCTCTTCTCTGGGACTCCATCTAGATTCAGTGGTAGTGGATCTGGGAGTGACTTCACTCTGACCATCAGTGGAGTCCAGGCTGAAGATGCAGGAGATTACTACTGTCAGAGTGATACAGAGCCATACAAAAACCTCCCTCATTCAGACTGCTCAGTGATTGCAGGTGCTGAGGGGGAGAGAGTGAAATGGAACACTGGTCACTAGATGAGGTCAACTGTGATGTGACAATGTGGTTAGAAAGCAATCATTCAGATCACATGACCATCATCATCTTCATAATCATCATGGTTGGTACCATAGAATAAACAAAAATATCAATGCAACATGTGAAGTGTTGGTCCCATGTTTCATGAGCTGAAATAAAGATCCCAGAAATGATCCATATGCTCAAAAAGCTTGTCTCAATTGTTGTGCACAAATTAGTTACATCCCTGTTAGTGAGCATTCAGCTTTTGCCAAGATAATCCATCCACGTGACAGGTGTGGCATATATTTTCCTCTGCGGTGATTAAACAGCATGATCATTACATAGATGTGCCTTGTGTTGGGGATAATAAAAGGCCACTCTAAAATGTGTAGTTTTGTCAGACAAAGCCAAGTTTTGAGGGAGTGTGCAATTGGCATGCTGACTAGAGTAATATCCACCAGAGTTGTTGCCAGATATTTTACTGTTAATTTCTCTACCATAAGCCGCCTCCAACGCCAGCCCAGGACCTCCACATCTGGCTTCTTCACCTGCAGGATGGTCGGCCACCCGGACAGCTGATGAAACTGAAGAGTATTTCTGTCTGTAATAAAGTCCCTTTTGTGTGGGTAAACTCATTCTGATTGGCTGGGCCTGGCTCCCCAGTGGGTGGGCCTATATCCTCCCAAACGCACCCATGGCTGCACCCCTGCCCAGTCATGTGAAATCCATAGATTAGGGCCTAATGAATTCATTTCAATTTGACTGAGTTCCTTATATGTAACTCAGTAAAATCTTTCAAATTGTTGCATGTTGCACTTATATTTCTGTTCAAAATAATATCATCTTTGTGGTTGTGACTGGTTATATTTGTCATGAGCTGAAAGTTAATTTAAAGTTATTTGGAGATTTGAAAACAATAACAGTCGTGAGTCCACAATAACAGTAGTCCATAAGAAGTCCAAAAAAGGGTGATATTACATAAACATTTCTTAATTTCAGCCTCGTATAACAAGTTCCCATATGCACCTCACAACTAAATAATGATATGATCATCTAGCATTATATTAACTATTTTAATGAGCACATTACTGACTGTTAGATCTGTGAATGACACATACATGAGACACTTGTATGTCAAAAACCAAAGTTCTTTCAATCCCTAAACCACAGACACAAGCAGGAGGCAGACAGTGTTAACAGCTCTTTAATGTATTTTCTCTGTATTCAAAGGGGTTTACAGGATAAAAGCAACACAGAACAGAACACAAGGACAGGACCGGCCACTACCTAGGCTTACACACTGGAGCCCGTAGTTGTTTGTCATGGAGCGTTCGTAGCTTGGGGGTTGGCATTATGGGATTCCAATGTGGTAGTCGTGGCCTCAGCGGTCTTGTCGTAGAAGGCGACAAGTCCAGAATCAGCTCTTTTGTTTTCCTGGGAGAGAGGTTGTTTACCTGGCACCACGCCGTCAGTGTCTTCCTTCTCCCTGTAGGCCGTCTCGTTGTTGTTGTTAATCAGGGTTACTACTGTTGTGTCGTCAGTGAACTTGATGCGGGAGTTGTAACTGTGTGAGGCCACGCAGTCCTGGGTGTACAGGGAGTACCGGAGGGGACTGAGTACGCACCCTTGTGGGGCCCCCGTGTTGTGAATTAGTGTCGAGAAGGAAGTGTTATCTACCTTCACCACCTGGGGGCAGCCCGTCAGGAAGTCCAGCACCCAGTTGCATAGGGAGGAGTTCAGACCCAGGGCCGTGAGGTTTGTGGTGAGCTTATAGGACACTATGGAATTGAAGGCCGAGCTGTAGTCAATGAACAGAATCCTCACTTATGCAATCCTCTTGTCCAGGTGGGTGAGGGAAGTGTGCAGTGCAATAGAGATTGTGTCGTTCGTGGATCTGTCAGGGCGGCAGGGGAATTGGAGGGGGTTGAGGGTGCCAGGGAGGGAGGAGGTGATGTGGTCTTTAACTAGCGTCTCAAAGCACTTCATGCTGACAGAAGTGAGTGCTACGGGTCGGTAGTCATTCAGTTCAGTTACTTTCCCTGGTGTTGTGTCTCATGTGTATACTGTATGGATGCTGCTCTCTTGGCCAGGGATCACTTTAAATCTCAATGTGACTTCTCTCGTTAAATAAAGGATAAATAAATAAAATGAAATCTTACGATGTAGAGGAGATGCTGGGTTTCATGTATTGTAGTGATGGTCTACAGAGTCCCAGTGTGTCTGATCAGAGACACAGGAGAGGAGGGAGGGAGCTGAACTTAGTCAGGAACAGAGTAGCCGTCATACACAGTGGAGCCCCTCTTCTCTCAGTGGCAGTACAGTAGTCCAGCATTCACTCCACTCAGTCCAGCATTCAGTCCACACAGTCCACACAACTCACTGCAATAACATTACTCTCCCTGCAGGGGGAGATACATGACCAATGATCACAGGGCGGTGGAACATGACTGGTATTCCTCCTTTCCATTGACATCGTTATGTTACCATACCATATTACCATAACACTAATTAACAGACAAAGTGATGTATGTTATATGATAACATGATGTATTACTTGTATTTTATTCTCTCCAGCATTCATTATGGTTTAGTCTTGCTGTGTACAATATTGATAGCGATCATACATGATAGCCCTTAAACCAATAGTAGCATTGTATTTATACCCTTTTTATTCCATTTATTTATTTATATATTATTATGGAATTCTATGATTATTAGGTGACAAGATCATGAGACTGTAATGGACTCTCAGTTCTAATCTGATGGAATCAGTTCTAATCCGACTGTCATCCTGCCCCTGAACAAGGCAGTTAACCCACTGTTCCTAGGCCGTCATTGAAAATAAGAATTTGTTATTAACTGTTCTTAACTGACTTGCCTAGTTAAATAAAGGTAAAAAAATATATATATATTAAAAAAAATGGATCCTTAGTGGTCTAAGTCTTCTGAATATTGGTGGATGTAGAGAAGACCAGAAGATGATTTGAATAGTGATGATGCTCTGCGTAGACAGAACATGCTTCAGTGGTCTGAGAGGGTTTATAGCCCTGTGAGTTTAACACTTCATGACTGAGACCTGTCCTTCATGACAACAGAACCCACAACAACCATGACTTTTATCACCATCTTCATCTGGACACTAGCATTCTGCTTCCAAGGTAAAAAAAAAAGAAATTGTATTTTTTGTTTAAAATGAATTAAATCTACACCATCAAAATGTATATTAATGTTAATATTTTGATTCAGAACTTTCGATTACTATATGTAAAATTAATTCCATATAAATATTTGTATTCTATTTTTCAGAATCTAGAGGACAGTACACTGTAACTCAGACTCCTGCAGTGAAAGCTGTTCTCGAAGGACAGCCAGTCTCTCTGAACTGTAAAACCAGCAGTAATGTGTATAACAATAACTATCTAGCCTGGTATCAACAGAATCCTGGAGGAGCTCCTAAACTCCTTATTTACTCTGCTACAACACTTCAGTCTGGGACTCCATCTAGATTCAGTGGTAGTGGATCTGGGAGTGACTTCACTCTGACCATCAGTGGAGTCCAGGGTGAAGATGCAGGAGATTATTACTGTCAGAGTTTCCACTATCCTGGTAGCACTCGGTGGTTCACACAGTGATTTAGAGCAGTACAAAAACCTCCCGCAGTGACTGTACAGTGACTGTACTGCTGCAGCTGGGACCTACTGCAGGTGCTGAGGAGATGATCCAGTACAATGACACAGTGTGTAGTAGAGCTGAACAACATGAGAGTCAAACTAGAACTACAGTGAGGGAAAAAAGTTTGCCCACTGACAAAGAAATTATCAGTCTATAATTTTAATGGTAGGTTTATTTGAACAGTGAGAGACAGAATAACAACAAAAGAATCCAGAAAAACGCATGTGAAAAATGTTATAAATTGATTTGCATTTTAAAGAGGGAAATAAGTATTTGACCCCTCTGCAAAACATGACTTAGTACTTGGTGGCAAAACCCTTGTTGGCAATCACAGAGGTCAGACGTTTCTTGTAGTTGGCCACCAGGTTTGCACACATCTCAGGAGGGATTTTGTCCCACTCCTCTTTGCAGATCTTCTCCAAGTCATTAAGGTTTCGAGGCTGACGTTTGGCAACTCGAACCTTCAGCTGCCTCCACAGATTTTCTATGTGATTCAGGTCTGGAGACTGGCTAGGCCAGGACCTTAATGTGCTTCTTCTTGAGCCACTCCTTTGTTGCCTTGGCCGTGTGTTTTGGGTCATTGTCATGCTGGAATACCCATCCAGGTTCTCACCCAAGAATACCCATCCAGGTTCTCACCCAAGATTTGACGGTACATGGCCCCGCCCATCGTCCCTTTGATGCAGTGAAGTTGTCCCCCCCAAAGCATAATGTTTCCACCTCCATTTTTGACGGTGGGGATGGTGTTCTTGAGGTCATAGGCAGCATTCCTCCTCCTCCAAACACGGCGAGTTTAGTTGATGCCAAAGAGCTCAATTTTGGTCTCATCTGACCACAACACTTTCACCCAGTTGTCCTCTGAATCATTCAGATGTTCATTGGCAAACTTCAGACGGGCATGTATATGTGCTTTCTTGAGCAGGGGGACCTTGCGGGCGCTGCAGGATTTCAGTTCTTCACGGCGTAGTGTGTTACTAATTGTTTTCTTGGTGACTATGGTCCCAGCTGCCTCCCATGTAGTTCTGGGCTGATTCCTCACCGTTCTCATGATCATTGCAACTCCACGAGGTGAGATCTTGCATGGAGCCCCAGGCCGAGGGAGATTGACAGTTCTTTTGTGTTTCTTCCATTTGCGAATAATCGCACCAACTGTTGTCACCTTCTCACTAAGCTGCTTGGCGATGGTCTTGTAGCCCATTCCAGCCTTGTGTAGGTCTACAATCTTGTCCCTGACATTCTTGGAGAGCTCTTTAGTATTGGCCATGGTGGAGAGTTTGGAATCTGATTGATTGATTGCTTCTGTGGACAGGTGTCTTTTATACAGGTAACAAGCTGAGATTAGGAGCACTCCCTTTAAGAGTGTGCTCCTAATCTCAGCTTGTTACCTGTATAAAAGACACCTGGGAGCCAGAAATCTTTCTGATTGAGGGGGTCAAATACTTACTTCCCTCATTAAAATGCAAATCAATTTATAACATTTTTCACATGCGTTTTTCTGGATTTTTTTGTTCAAATAAACCTACCATTAAAATTATAGACTGATCATTCCTTTGTCAGTGGACAAACGTACAAAATCAGCAGGGGATCAAATACTTTTTTCCCTCACTGTATGTCTAGAAGACCTAAATGTTTTTCCTGACCAATAAGTACATGTTTACTCTGTTGAGTAACTCAAGGAAAACCATCAACCAATCTGAATTAGAGATGATGTGTAATGATCCAAACCCCTAAAGATGACCTATGTTTTCAATAGCTAGAATTTAATCAACATGATTCAAACACATACAATAAAGCCCCTAAACATTACCCATACATCCTCCCTCACACCACTGTGGTAGATCCAGAGAGCAGCAGAGGAAGCAGGAGACTGGAGACGTCAGAGATCTGGAGATCTCCCTTTTAGATCAGTCAGTCAGCAGCATTACAGGGAGGGAGACAGAAAGCAGATACTATCTGGTCTAATAACACAGTAATAACAATATGCTCCATTTGTAGATGTCTATAATCAATATATCCGTCCCCATTCAGCACTTATATCAGAACCCAGTAACATAGTTATCATGTTTCTACATCACACAACATGTGTTAATAAAATTGGACTGTCCAGAAAGACAATTTACATATAAGACACTTTGCATTAGCAGCACATGCTTCAATGCTCTGGTAGTGTTTATAGCCCTGTGAGAGTTTAACACTTCATGACTGATAGCTGTCCTTCATGACAACAGAACTTCAACAATGACTTTGATTATGAGATTCTTGTGGATATTGATGTTCTTAATTCAGGGTAAGACTATTGAATATCATGATCTGCAAATAATTTTTCTTATCGGAATATTAACTGTAAATAGCCTCTGCCTTAAAAAAATATTGAGATTCATGAACATGTAGACAAAACAAACACAGTTTAATGAAAAATTCTTAATGTCTCTGTTTCAGAATCCAGAGGACAGATCACTTTGACTCAGACTCATACAGTGGAAACCATTCTCCCGGGACAGCCAGTCTCTCTGAACTGTAAAACCAGCAGTAATGTGCCCAGTAATTGTTACAATGGTCAGTCAAGGGACCATCAGTGTCTATCCTGGTACCAACAGAAGCCAGGAGAAAAACCCAAACTCATGATGCTTCCAGGGAACACACTCCATTCTGGGACTCCATCTAGATTCAGTGGTAGTGGATCTGGGAGTGACTTCACTGAAGATGCAGGAGATTACTACTGTCAGAGTTACCACAGTGGTCCAGTGTTCACACAGTGATACAGAGCCGTACAAAAACCTTCCTCAGTCAGACTGCAAAATGGCTGTACTGCTACAGCTGGGACCTACTGCAGGTACTGAGGGGGAAGAGACATGGAACACTGATCAGTAGAGGAAGTCAACTTTGAATATGTTTGGAAAGTATCATTCAGATCAATCATCATCATCACCATCATTATCTTTGTTATCAAGGTTGAGACTAGTTTTATTTGTCATGGCCTGAAAGTTCACTTATAAAAGTTAGACGTTTTGAAAAACATGTTTTTATTTAGTTTTTTTTATTTGACAATTTTCCCAGATTAGTCTCATTGAGATTAAACATCTATTTTACAAGAGATGCCTGGCCAAAATAGCAGCACACAAAGCTTTACACACAATTACAACATAAAACACAACGCACTACAGTTTAAAACCAGAAATGTACACATTGAGAAGGCAAGAATTCTTTACAGAGGTGTAGTGCATCTGGGGGTCAAAACATTGACAGCCCCACACTTCAATGTCCACCACAGTTTTAACCCTAGCTACTACAAAGAGAGGACCTCCTAAAAATGTTTTTTAAACACAGCTCTGTAAGGGTATTAGGTACAGTCAACAAGATAGAGTCATGTGAGTGTAGATGATATTTGTAGTTTGTCTGGTTGACAATGGTACACAGGTCAAATGGGAGCTATTACCAGTCCAAATGCCAGTAAGAAGCAAAACAATTTGGCTAAGCAATAATGCATGAGGCCATGTGTTATGATATCGTCATAGCCACGAGGCGAAGAGCATGGCCTGTGTCATAACACATGGCCTCGAGTATATTATTGCTTTAATACAAAGGGTTACCAGCATAAAACAATTAACACAAATATTTCCCAAACCATGCATTTCTCAACAAAACGTGATGCTACATTCACTAACTGTCACGACTTCCGCTGAAGTTGGTGCCTCTCCTTGTTCGGGCGCCGTCATGGACCTCATCCTTCAGACCATGGATCAGTACGACCCGGGTCTCCATTACTCACCCCCCCTTCATCCGGTCCCAGTGGGATTCGTCTCGCCCTTCCCCGGGGAAGGCTGCACACTGCCAGGGGTTCCTGCTGCAACTGGAGCTATACCTGGCAACCATCCACCCGGCTCCTTGGGGCCGTGAGAAGGTGTCCGCCCTCGTCTCATGCCTCTCGGGGAAAGCCTTGGAGTGGGCCAACGCTGTGTGGGGAGAAGGTGATGCGGCGTTGGACATTTTCGAGGAGTTCACTCGCCGCTTTGGGCAGTCTTCGACCACCCACCCGAGGGTAGAGCGGCGGGTGAATGCCTTTTCCATTTGAGGCAGGGGACGAGGAGCGCTCAGGAGTTCGCCATGGACTTTCGGACCCTGGCTGCCGGCGCGGGATGGAACGACAGGGCCCTCATCGACCACTATTGTTGCAGTCTGCGCGAGGACGTCCGTCGGGAGTTGAACTGCAGGGACACCATCCTCAACATCGACCAGCTGGTGGACTTGTCCATTCGGTTGGATAACCTGCTGGCTACCCGCGGACATTCAGATGAGGGTCTGTCGGTTCCATTCCCCAGCACCACCGCTCCGATGCTCATGGAGCTGGGAGGTGCTGCACGCAGGGAGACCGGAGGAGGTTCCGGTTGGTGCACCATCTGTGGCCGCAGAGGTCACACTGCCGGTCAGTGTCGGTTTGGTTCCTCTTGGATTCGAGGCAGCAGGCAGGGTACTCTCGCGTCACCCCAGGTGAGCGGGGCACCATGCTCACCCAGAGCCCTCTGTTGCCCACATGTTTTTGCATGTTGTTTTCCCTGAGTTTTCACCGCATTCCCAGCATAAGGTGCTCGTTGATTCAGGAGCAGCTGTGAATTTTATAGATAGATAATTTGCCCTAAGTTTAGGGACCCCCATTGTTCCCGTGAATATGAGCTTCCCTTTTCACACCCTAGATAGTCGACCATTAGGGTCAGGGAGTTGTTGCCTGTCGTCAGGGCTTTGAAGGCATGGAGGGGCTAAACACCCTTTTCTCATCTGGATTGTCCACCACAATCTGGAGTACATCCAGGCCGCGAGGAGACTGAATCCTTGCCAGGCAAGGTGGGACATGTTTTTTACCCAATTTGTTTTCACCCTGTCTTACAGACCAGGTTCCCAGAATGCTAAGGCAGACGCACTGTCCCGGATGTATGACACAGAGGAGCGGTCCATGGATCCCACCCCCATACTCCCGGCCTCCTGACTGGTGGCACCGGTAGTGTGGAAGCTGGTTGGGGACATTGAGCAGGCGCTACGTGCAGAGCCCACTCCCCTCCAGTGTCCAGCTGGGCATCTGTATGTTCCGTTTGCTGTCCGTGACCGGCTGATATATTGGGCCCTTACGTCACCCTCCTCTGGTCGTCCAGGCATTGGTCGGACGGTGCGCTGTCTAATTGGGAAGTACTGGTGGCCCTATTTGGCTAAGGACGTGAGGGTTTATGTGTCCTCCTGCTCGGTGTGCGCCCAGTGTAAGGTTCCTAGGCATCTGCCCAAAGGTAAGCTACACCCCTTACCCGTTCCACAACGACCTTGGTCGCACCTGTTGGTGGATTTTCTTACTGATCTTCCTCCCTCACAGGGTAACACCATGATCCTGGTCGTTGTGGATCGTTTCCCGAAGTCCTGCCGTCTCCTCCCTCTGCCCGGTCTCCCTATGGCCCTACAGACTGTGGAGGCCTTGTTCACACATGTCTTCCGGCACTACGGGGTGCCTGAGGATATAGTGTCTGATCGGGGTCCCCAGTTCACTTCAAGGGTCTGGAAGGCGTTCATGGAACGTCTGGGGGTCTCGATCAGCCTTACCTCGGGTTTTCACCCCGAGAGTAACGGGCAGGTGGAGAGAGTGAACCAGGATGTGGGTAGGTTCATGCCCTGGGCAGAGATGGCCCAGAACTCGCTCCATCACTCCTCCACTATCCTCTCCCCCTTCCAGTGTATATTGGGGTACCAGCCGGTTCTGGCGCCTTGGCATCAGAGTCAGACCGAGGCTCCGGCGGTGGACGACTGGTTCAGGCACGCGGAGGAGACATGGGACGCCGCTCATGTTCACCTCCAGCGGGCCGTGATGCGCCAGAAAATCAGCGCAGACCGTCACCGCAGTGAGGCCGGGTCTGGCTCTCGACCAGAAACCTGCCCCTCTGCCTGCCCTGCCGGAAGCTGGTTTGTGGGGCTATTTAAAGTCCTGAGGAGACTGAACGAGGTCAGTTACCGGTTACAGCATCCCCCTGATTACCGTATTAACCCCTCGTTCCACGTGTCTCTCCTCAGGCTGGTGGTGGTTGGTCCGCTCCAGGAGTCTGAGGTGCAGGAGGTTCCTCAGCCCCCTCTGGACATCGAGGGGGCCCCGGCGTATTCAGTCCACTCCATACTGGATTCGAGGCATCGGAAGAGGGGCCTTCAGTACCTCGTGGAGTGGGAGGGGTACGGTCTGGATGAGAGATGCTGGGTTCCGGTGGAGGACGTGTTGGACCTGTCGATGCTGCGGGAGTTCCACCGTCTCTGTCCAGATCGCTCTGCACCTTGCCCTCCGGGTCGGCCCCGAGTCCGGGGAGTACTGTCACGACTTCCACCGAGGTTGGTGCCTCTACTTTTTTTGGCGGTGTTCAGCGGTCGACGTCACCGATCTTCTAGCCATCACCAATCCACTTTTCATTTTCCATTTGTTTTGTCTTGCAAGTCAGTTAAGAACAAATTCTTATTGTCAATGACGGCCTATGAATAATGGGTTAACTGCCTTGTTCAGGGGTAGAACGACTGATTTTTACCTTGTCAGCTCAGGGATATTACAAGGATATTACAGATGTTTATCCCCTTTTCTGACAGCCATTCCAGAAAGCACTTTACTGCCCAGTCGGTCTTGATGTAGCTAGCTTCCTAATTTCCTTTTCTATGTTGTCTATAGCAGCGCTAACGTTACTGATTTCTGCATGACTAACGTTAATGCTAGCCTCAGGTTGCTGGTCCACTTGCTCTTCTTCTGTTTCTTTCTTTCATATCCTCTTCTTGTTGGCACCATTCTTCAAACATTAGTGGATGAAAAACTACATTTAAAATCATCCATGACAAGTTACAGGTGCTAAGACTAGTAGTGCGCTGATAGTTAAACGACTTAAAGAATGCCACTTTGTATGAACGTGGCAATGTGTATGTTTAAGTGATAATGCCCAAGAAGCAGGTGTTTGGAGAACATATTGCGTAGAGGGCTGGCCAACCGTGCCAATGTATCCTAAAAAAAATGGCATCTAGGGCATTATCACTTTTATATAGCGGGTCACCAACATATTCAAATAATGATTTATATATGTTAATTCAAAATGTTATTTTAATGAATTTATTCATATTATTTCATCCTTCCACAAAATATAGTCCCGGCACAAATCTAGGGTTGCTACCCAAGCTGCCTGGTCGTTCGTTCTATCGGTTCGGTTTCCAGAGACCATTTTGTTAATTCTTAGGGATAGGAGTCCCGCTAGCGGGACAACTTCCGGTGAAGCTGGAGGGTGCGAAATTCAAATAAATAATCCTAAATATTATGGATTTTAAACATGCAGGTACATATAAGTGTCTTATATCGGCTGAAAGCTTTGTTAATCTAACTGCACTGTCCGATTTACAGTAGCTATCACAACGAAAACATGCCATGCGATTGTTTGAGGACGGCGCCCCACATCAAAATATTTTTCCACCGGCACAGGTTTCAGACATTCACAAATAACGATTAAATATTCACTTACTTTTTGAAAATCTTCTTCTGATATGTCATCCAAAGGGTCCCAGCTATAACATGTAGTGTCATTTTGTTAGATAAAATCCTTCTTTATATCTGTCACGATCTTCATAATGGACAGACCAAGACGCAGCGATGCTTCCAGTATACATATTTAATATGAACGTACCGGGTAAACAACAAACAGAAAGTAACGAAGATCGTGAAAGTGAACGTAACTAAAACACAAAGACAAGCTATGCTCAAACAATAACCCACGAACCTAGAGTGAAAACTACAAACATATATATGGTTCCCAATTAGAGACAACGACACACAGCTGCCTCTAATTGGGAACCATACCCCAACATAGATCTAAGACACCTAGAACTGACAAACCCTACACCAAAACGAAACCAAAACGCTCCAGCCTGTCCTCTCAGGCCTGGGCGCATAGTACTCCTCTCAAAGGCGCCGACTCGATCCGCCGCCACCCAAAAGTCCATGGGGTCTTCGGTGGGTTTTCTTTGTCCCAGGTGGCGGCTCGGTGCTGGCCGTGCTGGTCTGAAGTCACGCACCGGAGGCCCTGGACCATTTTCTGGACTGAGGACCTCTCTGGCGGCCCCGGCTGGGGACCTCACTGGCGGACCTGGCTGGGGACCTCACTGGCGCCTGGTGCGGGGAGCAGGACCTGGCCGCATCGGACCCACGATGCTCACGGAATTCTGGTGCGTGGAGCTGGAACTGGTCGTAATGGACCCGTGATGCTCACTGGAACTCTGGTGCGTGGAGCAGGAACTGGTCGCATTGGACTCGTGATGCTCACTGGAACTCTGGTGCGTGGAGCAGGAACTGGCAGTACTGGACCGTGATGCTCACTGGAACTCTGGTGCGTGGAGCAGGAACTGGCAGTACCGGACTCGTGATGCTCACTGGAACTCTGCGCGTGGAGCAGGAACTGGCAGTACTGGACTCGTGACGCGCACTCTGGTGCGGGAGCGGAACAGGCCGCATTGGGCTCGTGACGCGCACTCTGGTGCGGGAGCGGAACAGGCCGAACTGGGCTCGTGACGCCGCACTCTGGCGCGGGAGCGGAACAGGCCGAACTGGGCTCGTGGACGCCGCACTCTGGTGCGGGAGCGGAACAGGTCGAACTGGGCTCGTGACGCACACTCTGGTGCGGGAGCGGAACCGGCCGCATTGGGCTCGTGACGCACACTCTGGTGCGGGAGCGGAACAGGCCGAACTGGGCTCGTGACACGCACTCTGGTGCGGGAGCAGGAACAGGACGTGCTGGACTCTCTAAGCGCACGGGAGCCTGGTGCGCGGAGTCGAACAGGACGTGCTGGACTCTCTAAGCGCACGGGTAGCCTGGTGCGCCGGAGCCGAACAGGACGTGCTGGGCTCTGAAGGCGCACAGGGCCTGAGGCGTGGAGCAGGGACAGGACATGCCGGGCTCTGAAGGCGCACAGGGGCCTGATGCGTGAGCAGGGACAGGACATGCCGGGCTCTGAAGGCGCACAGGGGGCCTGATGCGTGGAGCAGGGACAGGACGTGTTGAATCCACAACATGGACATGGATCTTGGAACATAGAACAGGTACAGGGCGTGTTGAATCCACAACACGTACTGGGATCTTGGAACTCGGAACAGGGACTGGACATGTTGACTCCACAACACGAACTGGGATCTTGGAACGCGGAACAGGGACTGGACGTGTTGAATCCACAACACAAACTGGGATCTTGGAGCGTGGAACAGGGACTGGACGTGTTGACTCCACAACACGAACTGGGATCTTGGAGCGGGGAACAGTGACAGGACGTGTTGAGTCCACAACACGGACAGGGGACCTGATGCGGAGGGCAGGCACCACTCTTCCAGGTAGCACACTGACCTTGACCTGACCGATGAGTGGAGCTGGAATCTCTCGGACTGGGCTGTGGATTCGCACCGAGATTCTGCCCGTAGGACCGCAGGATATCTTGGTCCCAAAGGCGCACTGGAGACCTGGCGCGCAGAGCTGGCACCACTCTTCCAGGTAGCACACTGACCTTGGCCTGACCGATGAGTGGCGCTGGGATCTCGCACTGGGCTGTGAACACGCATCGGAGACACTGCACGCAGAACCGGTGCAGGATATCCAGGTCCCAAGAGGCGCACTGGAGATCTGGCGCGCAGAGCTGGCACCACTCTTCCTGGCTGCACACTCAGTCTAGCCCGACTGATGATTGAGCTGGAATCTTTTGTACCGCTCTTCTGAATCCGCACAGGAGAAACCGTGCGCAGAACTGCATAGCATGGTGACCTCTTCGTGCAACGCCTCCCCAACGCTCTTCCACAAAGAACGAGGAGTTGGCTCAGGAGTCCCTCCTGAACCGCCAACCTCCTCAGGTGCCCCCCAAAAAGTTTTTTGGGGCTGTCTTTCGGGCCTCCGTGCCAGGCGAGTTCCAATGAGCTGTTCCTGGTCCAGTACTCCCGGTCTCTCGCTGCTTGGTCTTCTTTTGGTGGGTTATTCTGTCACGCTCTTCATAATGGACAGACCAAGACGCAGCGATGCTTCCAGTATACATATTTAATATGAACGTACCGGGTAAACAACAAACAGAAAGTAACGAAGATCGTGAAAGTGAACGTAACTAAAACACAAAGACAAGCTATGCTCAAACAATAACCCACGAACCTAGAGTGAAAACTACAAACATATATATGGTTCCCAATTAGAGACAACGACACACAGCTGCCTCTAATTGGGAACCATACCCCAACATAGATCTAAGACACCTAGAACTGACAAACCCTACACCAAAACGAAACCAAAACGCTCCAGCCTGTCCTCTCAGGCCTGGGCGTTACAATATCCCAGAAAGTCTGTTTAGTTGGCGCTATCGATTTGAGTAATCCACTCATTCAACATGCAGAGAAAGGAATCCGAAAATCTACCCCTAAACTTTGTTTCAACAAGTCAAAATAAGTTTTTATTACTCCTCAGATACCCTAAAATGTAATCAAACTATAATATTTCTTACGGAAAGAAGTATGTTCAATAGGAAACCGATTTTAGCAGGTACATAAAGTGTTTTCTTTCCAATGGTACCAATGATATGCATATTCTGGTTTCAGGGCCTGAGCTACAGGCAGTTTACTTTGGGCATGTCATTCAGACAGGAAGTGGAGAAAAAAGGGGCTTAGCCCGTCTTTTTGTTCTGTATCTATGGAGGAGACCCAGTTGTTCGTTATACACCGAACACAAATATAAACACATTTCTCTTTTGCCAAGATTATCCATCCACCTGACAGGTGTGGCATATCAAGAAGCTGATTAAACAGCATGATCAATACACAGGTGCACCTTGTGCTGGGGATAATAAAAGGCCACTCTAAAATGTGTCAAGATCTGTTTCTGTAAAAAAAAGCCCACTTTAAATCTTAGCTTCATATCAAGCTCATTCATATGTTTTAAATCATTGTCAATCCAAATTGCAAAAGGTATTTGCATGTAGGGACTAGTTCAATTATAGAACCATCCAATGAGTGAAGATGTAATCAATCTGAGACAATCTTACGAGAACATGAAAACAACATGTATTTAGTTTTGCCCGCATTAAGTATGAGTTTTAAATCAGTAAGGGCTTCCTGCATAGCTGCAAAATCACACTGTAGCCTTGTCACAGCTAGGTCAGCAGTCGGGGGCAGTTACATAATAGTACATAATAGTATCATCTGCATATAGATTAATTATTTTTCTTTTTACAAATTGACCAATAACATTTATATAAATGGTGAAAAGAGCAAGTCCTAGTTTTGACCCCTGCGGCGGAACACCTTTATATATTTCAATAAATTCGGACTTAACCTCATCAATCACGATGGCCTGAATTCTGTCACTAAGATAATCATGAAACCATGAGCAGCCTTCAGAGCCCAGGACAGATGAGGGCAACTTTTTCAATAAAATAGCATGATCAACAAACAAGGGAGCACATTCATTTTAGTGTCTAAAGCATTGACAATATAATTAACAACTAACGTGGATGCTGTGATAGTGCCTGGCCGAAACCCACATTGATTTATATTCAAAATACTGTGCTCAGATATAAAAGAGCAAAATTGCTTACTTACCAAATATTTGAGAATCTTAGATACACATGGAAGCCTGAAGAGGGGACGATATTTATCAGGATCACTACTATCTACGGCCTTGTGGAGTGGCAGCACAAAAGCTGTTTTTCATACTTTTGGACAATTTCCTGATAACAATGTTAGATTTAAGATATGGGTTACTGAACCAGCAATCAGGGGGGCAGCACACTTGAGCAGACCCGGTTCCAATTGGTCAGCCCCTGTGGAGTTCATGGTATCTATAGCAGGTTAGGCATAAAATACTTATTTTTCAGTGAATTACTGAAATGCAAAAACTTGCCAACCATTTTCCAAGTCAATTTGCAAAATTCCATTTGATGGCATTTGTGTCCGTAATGGGGCCAGAATCTAAATAGATTTGTTGGGGCAGAGAGGTGGAAGTGCAACCTTTCAGAGATTTGACAGTTTTCCAAAATGTAGCCAGATTCCCCTTACAATCAGAAAGAGTGATAACATAATAATCAGATATAGCCTTTCTGACTAGTCTTACACATTCACCGCCTGGTATGGCAACTGCTCGGCATCTGACCATAAGGTGAAACAGAGGGTAATGAGTACGGCCCAGTAAATCATCACTGGGGCCGATCTTCCTGCCATCCAGGACCTCTATACCAGCCGGTGTCAGAGGAAGGCCAAAAAAATTGTCAAAGACTCCTGTCACCCAGGTCATAGACTGTTCTCTCTGCTACCAAACAGCAAGCGGTACCGGATCACCAAGTCTAGGTCCAAAAGACTCCTTAGCTATCAAGAGACCGCTGAACATTTATTTAATTTGACCTTTATTTTCCCAGGTTAGTCTCACATCTATTCCCCCTCCCCCCTGTGTTTTTACACAGCTGATTCTCGCTGTTTATTATCTATGCATAGTCACTTCACCCCTACCTACATGTACAAATTACCTCAACTAACCTGTATCCCCACACATTGACTCGGTATCGGTACCCCATGTCTATAGCCTCGTTATTGTTATGTCGTTTTATTGTGTTACTTTTTATTTTATTTTTTACTTTAGTTTATTTATTAAATATTTTCTTAACTCTATTCCTTGAACTGCATTGTGTTTACGGTTAGGTTCAGCGCATGTGACAAATACAATTTGATTTGATTCCCCAGTTGCCTAAAATATTGCCAATCCGGGCCTAAGCCCGTGTTCCTGGAGTTGACCCAAGCAACATTTCTCTTACAAATGACTTTGGATAATTCTGGAGTGAACCAGGCATTCGATCTACCTTTAACTCTCAGAGTTTTGAAGGGGGCATGGTTATCTACATATTGAGGACATTTACAAAAAAGCTTAACGCTAAATCGGGTTCAGGGGTGGCTGAGATACAATCAAGGTCGCTAAAATAAAGGTCATGCAAAAAGTCACTAAAGTTTTTAAAGTTCCTCTTAGTGATGACACAAGGCTGATATTTATGTATTCTCACGTCTCTGACGTAGACAACTGGGCAATGCTCACAAAAATCCAGTGGGAAAACTCCACTAGCAACATGTTTATGTGGAGTATTCGTCAAGATAAGATCAATCAGGGTAGATTGTTATGGATCTTTAGGATTGGCCTGTGTAGGGTAAGTTATGAGCTGAGACAGGTTTATCTCAGAGCAAAAATCTTTCAGCATATCTGACACTGGAGTCCTCCAATCAATATTAAAATCGCCCAAAATTCATATTTTAGATTTACCATACCTAGATAGCAATTCAGATAAATTGTTGATGGCATATCTGTTATGTGTCCCTCCCTGAAACCACCATAGAGGTGAAAACCAGTCCACTCCCTCACACTGGCCCAGTCCAGGGTATTTCAGATAGTGGTCAACTGCTAGACTGGTAGCTGTGGGAGTGAAACTGAGATTTACATAGACAGGACTGGTTGGTTCTGCTTGTCCCAGAATAGAGCAGCACTGTCACCAGATGTTCACTCTATCACCAGGGGGTTGGAGGTAGAGAAGACCAGGGGAAATATAATGAAGTGTAGAGCACACATAGTTGAAAACCCTTGCTAGAACATCTAATGTAATAAAATCATATTAGGAATTAAACATTGTAAATATACATATGTAATGGAAAGTAACTAATTAGCAGTGTGAGTTCTGAGAGCAGATCTTAGAGGTTTATTATGAAATGCTGCAGTATAACAGGATCATTCAGTTGTAGAAATTATTACAGAGTATTTGTTGGATCAGATGCCCTTTTAATTATTTTTTGAAACATGAGAGTAGCTATATACTACAATGCTAAATTATGAAAGAAGCTGATTAATATACATTATTATGAAATGTTCTGCCTATTCATGTGATAGTGATCACTGGAATCATGATTAAATCATGATTAAATCAACTACACTACATAATCAAAAGTATGTGGACATCTGCTCGTCAAACATCTCATTCCAAAATCATGGGCATTAATATGGAGTTGTTTCCCTTTTTGCTGCTATAACAGCCTCCACTCTTCTGGGAAGGATTTCAACTAGATGTTGGAACATTGCTGTGGGGACTTGCTTCCATTCAGCCACAAGATCATTAGTGAGTTCGGGCACAGATGTCTGACGATTAGGACTGCCTCACAGTCGCTGTTCCAATTCATCCCAAAGCTGTTCGATAGAGTTGAGGTGAGGGCTCTGTGCAGGCCAGTCAAGTTCTTCCACACCGATCTCGACAAGCCATTTCTGTATGGAACTCCCTTTGTACACGGGGGCATTGTCATGCTGAAAGGGCCATCCCCAAACTGTTGCCACAAAGTTGGATGCACAGAATTGTCTAGAATGTCATTGTATGCTGTAGCATTAAGATTTCCCTTCACTGGAACTAAGGGGCCTAGCCCGAACTTGAGAGTAGCTATATGCTTCAATGCTAAATTATGAAAGAAGCTGATTGATATAAATTAGAATGAAATGTGCTGCCTAATCATGAGATAGTGATTACTGGAATCATGATTAAATGAACTATTCTGGTTATTTTCTAATCAAAACAAGATGTACTTCAACTCAGAGGCAAGAAAACATGTTCAACTTAATCTCAAAATAGGGAATTTAACACACAGCACAATGACACAGTGTGTAGTAGAGCTGAACAACATGAGAGTCAAACTAGAGCTGTGTCTAGAAGACCTTAGATCATAACTGATCACTAAATGTTTCTCCTTACCATTAACTACATGTTGACTCTTTTGAGTAACTCAAGGAAAACCATCAACCAATCTGAATAGAGATGATGTGCAATGATCCAAACCCCTAAAGATGACCTGTGTTTTGAATTGCTAGAATTTAATCAACATGATTCAAACACATAAAATAAAGCCCCTAAACATTACCCATACATCCTCCCTCACACCACTGTGGTAGTTCCAGAGAGCAGCAGGTGAAGCAGGAGACTGGAGACATCAGAGCTCTGGAGATCTCCCCCTTTAGATCAGAGTCAGTCAGCAGCACTACACAGTCCACACTAAGACTGCAGTTACTGACCCTGACCACTGGAGGGAGACAGAAAGCAGATACTATCTGGTCTAATAAGACAGTAATAACAACATTTTTTTATTTATTTGTATTTGACTTTTATTTATACAGGTAGGCTAGTTGAGAACAAGTTCTCATTTACAACTGCGACCTGGCCAAGATAAAGCACAGCAGTTTGATACATACAACAACAAAGAGTTACACATGGAATACACAGACATACAGCCAATAATTCAGCAGAAAAAAATAAAAATAATAATAAGTCTATATACAGTGAGTGCAAATGAGGTAAGATAAGGGAGGTAGGGAAATAAATAGACCGTGGTGGCGAGATAATTACAATATATCAATTAAATACTGGGATAAATGTGCAAGTTACTTGGGTGCAAAAGAGCAAGATAAATAAATAAATACAGTATGGGGATGAGGTAGTAGGATGGGCTGTTTACAGATGGGCTATGTGCAGGTGCAGAGATCTGTGAGCTCCAGCTCTACTACACACTCCAACATGCACCATTTGTAGATGTCTATAATCAACATATCAGTCCTCATTCAGCACTTATATCAGAAACCATGTCAGTGATTACATAGCTATCAGGTTTCTATAAAACATCACACAACATGTATTAATAACATTTGACTGTCCAGGAAGACTATTTAAGTGAAAAAGCCAGAGGAGGTGTTGTATATGGCCAATATACCATGGCCAAAGGCTGTTTTTAACCACGACGCAACACGGAGTGTCTGGACACAGCCCTTAGACAGGTATATTGGCCATATATCACAAACACCTGAGATGCTTTATTTTTATTATAAACTGGTTACCAACATAATTAGAGCAGTAAAAATAAAAGTAGTTTTCATACCATTGGTATACGGTCTCATAGACCACGGTTGTCGGCCAATCATCGTTCAGGGCTCGAACCACCCAGTTTATAATTACATATAAGACACTTTGATTTGAGATAATACAACATGATTATAACCCACTTAAACGATCTAAGGTTCTGTCAAGTTATAACCTCTCGCCTGCCACGCCCGGCTAGAACCTTCCAGAACCTTCCCAGCCTATGATTGAGCCCAGGTGAGGCTTGTTTACCAATCAAGGCCATGACTGGCTGGACAATCAGCCTCAACCTTTAAATGCTGCTGTTCACACAGATCCCTTCAACTACAGTATCCCTGTGGCACCAAAAAGTATGTTTGCATAGTAAGGACACTTTGCATAAACAGCACATGCTTCAGTGCTCTCTCTGTTTATAGCCCTGTGAGTTTAACACTTTGTGTCGGAGAACTGTCCTTCATGACAACAGAACCCACAACAACCATGACTTTTAACACCATCATCATCTGGATATTTGCCCTGTGTCTCCAAGGTAAAATATTTTACAGAAAATGACCTGGACCTTAACAATAATGTATATAATCTCATTACAGTTGATGTTAATATGATGTACTGGAGAAATGTATGAGAGATGGAATGTTAATGATACATGCCATCTCTGTTTCAGAGTCCAGAGGCCAGTACACTGTGACTCAGACTCCTGCAGTGAAAGCTGTTTCAGTGGGTCACTCAGCCAGTCTCAGCTGTAAGACCAGCAGTGCTGTATACAGTGACAGCTATGGACAGAGGATGGCCTGGTACCACCAGAAACCTGGAGGAGCTCCTAAACTCCTGATATACTGGACTACAAGACGTCAGTCTGAGACTCCATCAAGATTCAGTGGTAGTGGATCTGGGAGTGACTTCACTCTGACCATCAATGGAGTCCAGGCTGAAGATGCAGGAGATTACTACTGTCAGAGTTACCACAGTGGTCCAGTGTTCACACAGTGATACAGAGCCATACAAAAACCTCCCTCAGTCAGACTGCACAGTGACTGTACTGCTACAGCTGGGACCTACTGCAGGTGCTGAGGGGGAAGAGACAGTGACATGGAACACTGATCAATAGAGGAGGTCAACTTTGAATATGTTGACAAAGCATCATTCAGATCACATGATCCCCATCATCATCATCATCATCATCATACTTGTGAATAATTATTGTCATGGTTGAAAAGTGCATATAAAAGGTATATGAAGTTTTAAAACACACATTACCTGTCCATATGCAGAGTCAGATCTCCAGATGTAAAACATTTATAATTGTGATGTTACATCAACATCAGCCCCCTAAATCAAATCCCCATATGAACCTCACAACCAAATATTGATGTGATCATCTAGCATTATATTAACTATTTTGATGAGCAGGTTACTGACTGTTACATCTGTGAATGAGACATGATGCTGGGCTCAAACATGAAACATGTTTGAATAATATATATTTTATCCATCATTAATTATGATGGATTATCTGTTATTATAACCCCTGAATCCACCAAAGAGGTTAAAACCAGTCACTCCCTCATATCTATGGCCCAGTCCAGGGTATTTCAGGCAGTGAAACTGTTCAACTGCTAGACTGGTAGCTCAGGGAGTGAAACTGTTCAACTGCTAGCTCAGGGAGTGAAACTGAGATTTACACAGACAGGGCTGGGTGGTTCTGCTTGTCCCAGAATAGATCAGCACTGTCACCAGATGTTCACTCTGTCCTAAGAGGGTTGGAGGTAGAGAAGACTGACTATCGTGAAGCTGTGATACTGGTTATATTATGTGGATCATGTAAAATAAATTTAGCTTAATGTAGGTGTGATCACATTGGTGAGAGTCCAAGATATTGATCAAATGTTCAATAACATTAGCTTACTGTCTTTATGAGTCTATAAGTCAAGCAGGTAAAAAAACTGTCCATGAAAATGACCTCTCGTGTTAACATGTTAACATTGTAGTATCTAGACCTCTCCTGTTAATCTGTTAGCATTGTAGTGTCACGATCTTTGGAAGGAGCGGCCAAGATGCAGCGAGGGCTCCAGTATACATATTTTTATTACGTAGTGCAACTGGCAAAAACAACAAACAATGAAAGACGGTAACGCAGGTGTGGCTCAACACAGGCACACACACAAATACAAACATTCAATAACCCACAAACAGGTGGGAACCAACTAAATAGGATTCCCAATTAGAGGCAACGACAACCAGCTGCCTCTAATTGGGAACCAACTCAAAACTAACATAGAGTACCCTAGACAACTCAAGTCACACCCTGACCCAACATACCATAGAGAAACCTAGAGGGCTCTCTATGGCCAGGGCGTGACAGTACCCCCCTCCCCAAAGGTGCGGACTCCGACCGCAACCAATAATCAATGGGGGGGAACTCGGGTGGGTCTTTCTCGGTGGCGGCTCCGGTGAGGGCCGTACCGGCCCGAGAAGAAGCACTGGAGGCCCGGTGTGTGGAGAAGGAACAGTACGTACCAAGCTGGGATGACACCCTAGAGGCCTGGTGCGTGGAGCAGGAACAGTACAGACCAGGCTGGGACGACACCCTAGAGGCCTGGTGCGTGGAGCAGGAACAGTACGTACCAGGCTGGGACGACACCCTAGAAGCCTGGTGCGTGGAGCAGGAACAGTATGTACCAGGCTGGGACGACACCCTAGAGGCCTGGTACGTGGAGCAGAGACAGGCCGTGCCGGGCTCTGGATGCGCACAGGGGACCTGATGCGTGGAGCAGGAACAGGACGTGCTGGGCCCTCGATGCGCACAGGGGACCTGATGTGTGGAGCAGGGACAGGACGTGCCGGGCTCTCGATGCGCACAGGGGACCTGATGCGTGGAGCAGGAACAGGACGTGCCGGGCTCTCGATGCGCACAGGAGACCTGATGCGTGGAGCAGGAACAGGACGTGCTGGGCTCTCGATGCGCACAGGGGGCATGATGTGTGTAGCAGGAACAGGCCGTGCCTGTTCGGAACAGGCCGTGCGACGCTCCCTTCGGTAAGCACGGGGAGTTGGCTCAGGTCTCCATCCAACCTGGCTCCACCAAACTCCCTGTGAGCCCCCCCAAAAAATGTTGGGGGCTGCCTCTCGGGCTTCCTTGCCAGCCATGTTCCCTCGTACTGCTGTCGCTCTGCCATAGCTACCTCCAACTCCTCCCTGGGACGGCGATACTCCCCAGCCTGCCTCCAGGGTCCCTTTCCAGCCAGGATCTCCTCCCATGTCCAGAAATTCTGATGACCCCGCTGCTTGGTCCTATTATGGTGGGTTATTCTCTCACAATCTTTGGAAGGAGCGGACCAAGATGCAGCGAGGGTTCCAGTATACATATTTTTATTATGTTGTGCAACTGGCACAGACAGACAGACAGACAGACAGACAGACAGACAGACAGACAGACAGACAGACAGACAGACAGACAGACAGACAGACAGACAGACAGACATTCAATAACCCACAAACAGGTGGGAAAAGGGAACCAACTAAATAGGATTCCCAATTAGAGGCAACGACAACCAGCTGCCTCTAATTGGGAACCAACTCAAAACGAACATAGAGTTCCCTAGACAACTCAAGTCACGCCCTGACTGAACATACAATAGAGAAACGTAGAGGGCTCTCTATGGCCAGGGCGTGACATGTAGTATCTAGACCTCTCCTGTTAATCTGTTAACATTGTAGTATCTAGACCTCTCCTGTTATGCTGTTAACATTGTAGTATCTAGACCTCTCCTGTTAATCTGTTAACATTGTAGTATCTAGACCTCTGCTGTTCATCTGTTAACATTGTAGTATCTAGACCTCTGCTGTTAATCTGTTAACATTGTAGTATCTTGTGTTTATAAGAACTACTGGTTGATGACAATGTGGTTTCAAGTGAGAACATAAATAACTAAGCAATGACATTTAGGTCTGATAGTATTAAAAGAAACTGTGAACCAGGCTTTATGAATATATGTCTATACCATTCAACAACATTTAAGACAAAAGTCTAATTATTGAAAGAGAAAAAGTATTTGTTCCAAAGGGAAATCTTTATTTTCATCTATTCATCAAAGCAAACATTCCTACAGTATCTAATAGTAATAAAACAGAACACATCAAATCTAACACTGATACAACTTCAGTCTACAGAGAGGATTGACATATGAACTCAGGTAAAGCCCCCTTTTAGTCTACAGGTCAATGATCCATAAAACTGAGAACATCTGATCTCAGAACAGAGTCAAAGCACAGGAACCAGCAGCCTCACTCCACAGGGGTGTGTGACTGAGGATGATAAAATGCCTATTACTGCTCGAACAAAAACCTCCTGACCATTGGGGAAGCTGAATGTCTTTAGACTGTGGTTCAAATAATGAACAATACTATGGGAGGAATACTTTTCAGAAATGATTTAATCTACTAAACTTTAAATAAAGTGTTTTTTATTTTGTTTTCCTTAACACTGAGCAGAAACCTACTGTTTACTATGTATTTCCCTCAAGGTGCAGTATGTTAATTCATACAACTAATCTAAGATGTAGGCTAATCACCTTAATCTTTAGAAAATATAGGTAAAATTTGATTACATGTAATAACATTTCTATTCAAATTGGCCATAGTATGTGTAGGCTTTGTGTATTTTTCTAAAGATCATAAAAAAAACATTATTATTTTAAATCCTCAATATCGAGGCAAAATTAATAGAGATATTGACTCACGACATCAAAAGGTGAATAAAACAATACATTTTGTTGTTTACTTACTTCCAACATCAAGTCTGGTGCCGCTACCAAAGGTCCACCACAGTGATACAATCCCAATTTGTAACGTCTGCTTCCAACTCACACTCTCAAACACGTAGATCCCCTGAACGCAGCTCACTTTCCAGCCCACTTTCCAACTCACTCTCAAACACCTAGATCCCCTGAATGCAGCTCACTCTCCAGATCCCAATCACCTGAATTCTGATCTGATCACCTGTATGTCATTTACACACACTATTTAGTTCTTTGCACCCCATCATTGTGAGGTATTGTTTGTTTTGTGACACACTTCTATTCATAGCTCTGTTTTTCCCCAGTAATTTAATCCTCCCGTGTATGATAGTTTTTGCCTGCCTCACTAACGATGCCTTTTGCCTATTCCCTGCCTGTACTTTAGCCTATCGGATTTCCTGTTATCAACCTCGTGCCTGATCTCCTGGACTACTTTACTAGCTTTTCCCCTGCCTGTACTGTTTCCTTTTTGGACACCTGTGTATGACCTTCTGCCTGCCCCTGGTCCCAGCTACCTGCCTACTCCTGTGGTCCTTTACAAATAAACACCTGCTGCGCCCTACACTTAAAACCAGCTCTCTGTCTCCCATCATGTTCATTACACTATTACTGCTGGTACAAAAACCTCTCTGTGTTGTGTTGCTGCAGCTTTTACAGTGAAGATCACTCATACAGAATCATAATCAACACAAATACCCTTTAACATCTTCCAGGTAGAACAAACACTTCATATAAGCTGTTTCTACATAATACAAATATGAATTGTATCTTAAATACAGCTGAGTTTTTTTTCCTTCCTCTGTGTATCAGGTGTTCTCCTAGTCTGTAGGTACAGTCCAGCATTAGATCCAGTGTTGCTAGTATTCCTCCATATTGTCCATATGAAAGACAACAGCAGCAGCAGTAGTGATAGTGATCCATGTTGTATATTCCTTTATTAAACATGTTGATCTCAGATTTAACAGTGGTGGTAAAGTCACAGAGGACAGACAACACTACCAGAGGAATCCTACCAGCTTTAGTTTAGAGAAGTGTTCACTAACTGATTAGAGGAACTTACATGAGAGACCGAGCTTGAGTGAACAGACAGTTCATTATATCTGATCATCATCAGAATAAAAATATAATGGTGGTGTGACATAAAAGTTACTAAAGATCTGAGTAAACAGTTGCTGTTTGATGTTATTAAAGGGGTGGCATGTAGCTAACGGTTAGAGTATTGGGCCAGTAACCAAAAGGTTGCTAGTTCAAATCCCCAGGCCGACACGGTGAAACATCTGTCGATGTTCCCTTTAGCAAGGCACTTAACCCTAGTTGCTCCAGGGTCGCAGTTGATATGGCTGATCCTGGCTGTGAACCCACTCTCCGAGGCTGTGAAATAGGACAAATATAAGCACCACCTAGTTATTATAAAAGAAAGCTCATGCAGGACAAAATATATTCTGATGGGAGCCTACTTGGAAACTGAAATGGATTTGAAATATTCATTTGCGTAATGCATCTGCTCCACTGCTCTAAGAGGATTTATATCCCTGTGAGTTGAACACTTCATGACTGAGAGCTGTCCTTCATGACAACAGAACCCACAACAACCATGACTGTTATCACCATCTTCATCTGGACTCTTGTCTTCTACATACAAGGTATAAGAATGATGAATATCTAAGTAACAACAATTGAGTAAGTAATGCATGATTATCTCATAATAATGTATTAATTACATAATTTCAGATATTAAAAAGTGTTTTGTTTGCTTCACTCACCATTCAATATTCAGAATCCAGAGGACAGTACACTCTGACTCAGACACCTGCAGTGAAAGCTGTTCACAGTGGAGAGACGGTCAACATTGGCTGTTAACTTAGCAGTAGTATATACAGTAATTACCTGCACTGGTACCAACAGAGACCTAGAGAAGCTCCTAAACTCCTCATTTATTACATTAACAACAAGTTCACTGGGACTCCATCTAGATTCAGTGGTAGTGGATCTGGGAGTGACTTCACTCTGACCATCAATGGAGTCCAGGCTGAAGATGCAGGAGATTACTACTGTCAGAGAAATGCTTGTGCTTCTAGTTCTGACCATGCAGTAGTATCTAACAAGTAATCGAACAATTTCACAACAACTACCTTGTACACACAAGTGTAAAGGAATGAATACGAGAATGTACATGTAAGTATATGGATGAGCGATGGCCGAACGGCATAGGCAAGATGCAGTAGATGGTATAGAGTACAGTATATACATATGAGATGAGTAATGTAGGATATGTAAACATGATATAAAGTGGCATTGTTTAAAGTGGCTACTGATACCAATTTTTTATTATTAAAGTGGCTAGAGATTTGAGTCAGTATGTTGGCAGCAGCCACTCAATGTTAGTGATGGCTGTTTAACAGTCTCATGGCCTTGAGATAGAAGCTGTTTTTCAGTCTCTCAGTCCCAGCTTTGATGCATCTGTACTGACCTCGCCTTCTGGATGATAGCTGGGTGAACAGGCAGTGGCTCAGGTGGTTGTTGTCCTTGATGATCTTTTTGTCCTTCCTGTGACATCGGGTGGTGTAGGTGTCCTGGAGGGCAGGTAGGTCCAGGCTGAAGATGCAGGCGATTACTACTGTCAGAGTTATAAACATATTAATAGTAAACATGTGTTCACACAGTGATACAGAGCCATACAAAAACCTCCCTCATTCAGACTGCTCAGTGATTGTGTTGCTACAGCTGGCACCTGCTGCAGGTGCTGAGGGGGAGAGAGTGAAATGGAACACTGGTCACTGTGTGAGGTCAACTATGAGGTCAACAGATGAGGTTAACTGTGATGTGACAATGTGGTTAGAAAGCAATCATTCAGATCACATGACCATCATCATCATCTTCATAATCATCATGGTTGGTACCATAGAATGTACAAAAATATCAATGAAGTGTTGGTCCCATGTTTCATGAGCTGAAATAAAAGATCCCAGAAATGTTCCATATGCTCAAAAAGCGTATGTCTCTCAATTGTTGTGCACAAATTAGTTACATCCCTGTTAGTGAGCATTTATCTTTTGCCAAGATAATCCATCTACGTGACAGGTGTGGCATATCAAGAAGCTGATTAAACAGCATGATCATTACATAGTTGTACCTTGTGTTGGGGATAATAAAAGGCCACTCTAAAATGTGTAGTTTTGTCAGACAAAGCCACAGATATCTCAAGTTGAGGGAGTGTGCAATTGGCATGCTGACTAGAGTAATATCCACCAGAGTTGTTGCCAGATATTTTATTGTTAATTTCTCTACCATAAGCCGCCTCCAACGCCAGCCCAGGACCTCCACATCCGGTTTCTTCACCTGTAGGATGGTCTGACATCAGCCACCCGGACAGCTGATGAAACTGAAGAGTATTTCTGTCTGTAATAAAGTCCCTTTTGTGTGGGTAAACTCATTCTGATTGGCTGGGCCTGGCTCCCCAGTTGGTGGGACTTTGCCCTCCCAAACCCACCCATGGCTGCACCCCTGCCCAGTCATGTGAAATCCATAGATTAGGGCCTAATGAATTCATTTCAATTTGACTGTGTTCCTTATATGAACAGTAACTCAGTAAAATCTTTCAAATTGTTACATGTTGCACTTATATCTTTGTTCAAAATAATATCATCTTTGTGGTTGTGACTGGTTATATTTGTCATGAGCTGAAAGTTAATTTAAAAGTTATTTGGAGATTTGAAAACAATAACAGTCGTGAGTCCACAATACCAGTAGTCCATAAGAATTTCTTAATTTCAGCCTCGTATAACAAGTTCCCATATGCACCTCACAACCAAATAATCATATGATCATCTAGCATTATATTAACTATTTTAATGAGCACATTACTGACTGTTAGATCTGTGAATGACACACACATTGATCCTTAGTGGTCTAAGTTTACTGAATAATGGTGGATGGAGAAAAGACCAGCAGATTATTTGCATAGTGATGATGCTCTGCATAGACAGAACATGCTTCAGTGGTCTGAGAGGGTTTATATCCCTTTGAGTTGAACACTTCATGACTGACAGCTGTCCTTCATGACAACAGAACCCACAACAACCATTACTTTTATCACCATCTTCATCTGGACACTAGCATTCTGCTTCCAAGAAAAAAAAAAAAAGAAGAAATAAAATCTACGCCATCAAAGTATATATTAATGTTAATATTTTGATTCAGAACTATTGATTGCTATATGTAATATTAATTGTATGTAAATATTTGTATTCTATTTTTCAGAATCTAGAGGACAGTACACTGTGACTCAGACTCCTGCAGTGGAACATGTTCTCCCAGGACAGCCAGTCTCTCTGAACTGTAAAACCAGCAGTAATGTGTATAACAATAACTATCTAGCCTGGTATCAACATAAACCTGGAGGAGCTCCTAAACTACTTATTTACTATGCTACAACACTTCAGTCTGGTACTCCATCTAGATTCAGTGGTAGTGGATCTGGGAGTGACTTCACTCTGACCATCAGTAGAGTCCAGGCTGAAGATGCAGGAGATTACTACTGTCAGAGTTACCACAGTGGTGGAGTGTTCACACAGTGATACAGAGCCGTACAAAACCTCCCTCAGTCAGACTGCATAGTGACTGTACTGCTACAGCTGGGACCTACTGCAGGTGCTGATTGGAGGAGATGATCCAGTATAATGACAGTGTGTAGTAGAGCTGAACAACATTAGAGTCAAACTAGAGCTATGTCTAGAAGACCTTAGATCATAACTGATCACTAAATGTTTCTCCTGACCATTAACTACATGTTGACTCTGTTGAGTAACTCAAGGAAAACCATCAACCAATCTGAATTAGAGATGATGTGCAATGATCCAAACCCCTAAAGATGACCTGTGTTATGAAAAGCCAGAATTGAATCAACATGATTCAAAAACATACAATAAAGCCCCTAAAAATTACCCATACATCCTCCCTCACACCACGGTGGTAGTACCAGAGAGCAGCAGAGGAAGCAGGAGACTGGAGACGTCAGAGCTCTGGAGCTCAGTCAGCAGCATCACAGTCCACACACAGACTGCAGTTACTAACCCTGACCACTGGAGAGAGACAGAAAGCAGATACTGTCTGGTCTAATAACACAGTAATACAAATATGCTCCATTTGTAGATGTCTATAATCAATATATCAGTCCCCATTCAGCACTTATATCAGAAACCATGTCAGTGATTACATAGCTATCAGGTTTCTACGTCATCACATCACATAGCATTTATTAATAAAGTCTGACTGTCCAGGAAGACTATTTACATATACATTACTTTGCATTAGCAGCACATGCGTCAGTGGTCTGGGAGTGTTTATAGCCCTGTGACTTTAACACTTCATGACTGAGAGCTGTCCTTCATGACAACAGAACTTCAACAATGACTTTAGTCATGAGCTTTGTGTGGATATTGATGTTCTTTATTCAAGGTAAGGTTTTACAATTTATTGGTCTAAAATCACTTTCTTATTGTAATGTGTCATCTTAATGTTGCCTCAAATTGAGAAAATTAGACATTAGAGATTTACACGGCCAAATGTTATCACATAAATAATGTGTTCTTAAATGTCTCTTTTTCAGAATCCAGAGGACAGTACACTGTGACTCAGACTCCTACAATAGAAAGTGTTCTCCCAGGACAGACAGTCTCTATGAACTGTAAAACCAGCAATAATGTGTATTATGCAGAAGGCAACTATCCTGTACTAGCCTGGTACCACCAGAAACCTGGAGGAGCTCATAAACTCCTTATTTACTATGCTACAACACTTCAGTCTGGGACTCCAACTAGATTCCGTGGCAGTGGATCTCATAGTGACTTCACTCTGACCATCAATGGAGTCCAGGCTGAAGATGCAGGATATTACTACTGTCAGAGTTATAACAGTGGTACAGTGTTCACACAGTGATACAGAGCCGTACAAAAACCTCCCTCAGTCAGACTGCACAGTGACTGTATTGCTACAGCTGGGACCTACTGCAGGTGCTGAGGGGGAAGAGACAGTGATATGGAACACCGGTCGCTATAGGTCAACTGTAGGTCAACTGTGACATGTGATAATATTTGTTTATTTTTTATTTCACCTTTATTTAACCAGGTAGGCAAGTTGAGAACAAGTTCTCATTAACAACTGCGACCTGGCCAAGATAAAGCAAAGCAGTTCAACACATACAACAACACATAGTTACACATTGGAGTAAACAAACACACAGTCAATAATACAGTAGAAAAAAATCTATATACAATGTGTGCAATTGAGGTAAGATAAGGAACGTAAGGCAATAAATAGGCCATGGTGGAAAAGTAATTACAGTATAGCAATTTAACACTGGAATGGTAAATGTGCAGTAGATTAATGTGCAAAGTAAAAATACTGTGGTGCAAAGGAGCAAGATAAATAAATGACTACGGTAGGGGATGAGGTAGTTGGTTGTGCTATGTACAGGTGCAGTGATCTGTGAGCTGCTCTGACAGCTGGTGCTTAAAACTAGTGAGGGAGATAAGTGTCTACAGTTGTAAAGATTTTTGTAGTTCGTTCCAGTCATTGGCAGCAGAGAACTGGAAGGAAAGGCGGACAAAAGAGGAATTGGCTTTGGGGGTGACCAGTGAAATATACCTACTGGAGCGCATGCTACGGGTGGGTGCTGCTATGGTGACCAGCAAGCTGAGATAAGGCGGGGCTTTACCTAGTAGGGACTTGTAGATGACCTGGAGCCAGTGGGTCTGGCGACGAGTATGTAGCGAGGGCCAGCCGACTAGAGCATACAGGTCGCAGTGGTGGGTGGTATAAGGGGCTTTGGTGACAAAGCGGATGGCACTGTGCTAGACTGCATCCAGTTTGCTGAGTAGAGTATTGGAAGCTGTTTTGTAGATGACATCGCCGAAGTCGAGGATCGGTAGGATAGTCAGTTTTACTAGTGCAAGTTTGGCAGCATGAGTGAAGGCTTTGTTGCGAAATAGAAAATAGAAAGCCGATTGTAGATTTAATTTTGGATTGGAGAGGTTAATTGTGAGTCTGGAAGGAGAGTTTACAGTCTAGCCAGACACCTAGGTATTTGTAGTTGTTCACGTATTCTAGGTCAGAACCGTCCAGGGTAGTGATGCTAGTCGGGCGGGCGGGTGCAGGCAGCGAATGGTTGAAAAGCATGCATTTGGTTTTACTAGCGTTTAAGAGCAGTTGGAGGCCACGGAAGGAGTGTTGTATGGCATTGAAGCTCATTTGGAGGTTAGTTAACACAGTGTCCAAAGAAGGGCCAGAAGTATACAGAATGGTGTTGTCTGCATAGAGGTGGATCAGAGAATCACTGGCAGCAAGAGCGACATCATTGATGTATACAGAGAAGAGAGTCGGCCCAAGAATTGAACCCTGTGGCACCCCCATAGAGACTGCCAGAGGCCCGGACAACAGGCCCTCCGATTTAACACACTGAACTCTGTCTGCAAAGTAGTTGGTGAGCCAGGCGAGGCAATCATTAGAGAAACCAAGGCTGTTGAGTCTGCCGATAAGGGTGTGGTGATTGACAGAGTCGAAAGCCTTGGCCAGGTCAATGAATACGGCTGCACAGTAATGTCTCTTATCGATGGCGGTTATGATATCGTTTAGTACCTTGAGTGTGGCTGAGGTGCACCCGTGACCAGCTCGGAAACCGGATTACACAGCGGAGAAGGTACGGTGGGATTCGAAGTGGTCAATGATCTGTTTATTAACTAGGCTTTCGAAGACTTTAGAGAGGCAGGGCAGGATGGATATAGGTCTATAGCAATTTGGGTCTAGGGTATATGGTTAGAAAGCGATCATTCAGATCACATGACCATAAATTCATAAACCATCATGGTTCACACAAAACACATTTCACAGCGAAAACAAATCCCTTACCTTTTGAAGAACTTCTGCTGAGGGCTTCCCAAGTGTCCAACGAAGACAATCCATGGTTCTTTTGTTAGAAAAAGTAATTTATTATATCCATAAATCTCTGTTTGGTTGGTGCGTTATCTTCAGAAAATCCAACGTCGAATCGCCCATTGAAACGTGAAGAGAACGCGTTCAAATATACATATAAACTTTTCCTAAACAAATCAAATACCAGTTAAAATGCATCCTTAGCTATCCTTTTATGAATATTAGCGATAATATTTCACTCGGATGGTCACCTATACCTTATATAAGTAAAATAAAGTGGGGCGCGCCAGCCAGACTCGCGTACGAGAAAACTTGTTGACATTTGAGGTCCCAATGCAATTTCCTGTACCTATTCTTTCTGCTTACTCCAATCTCTCTGAGGCTGTATATATAGACTGTTGACATCTAGTGGAAGCCATAGGTACTGCAGTCTCAGTCCTGGTAACAAATGGATTCAATAGGGAGTGTGTCTAAGAGAGCCAAAGGTCACCAGAAACTGATTTCCGGATGTTTTTTTCTCTGGTTTTTGCCTGCTAAATGAGTTCTGTTATACTCACAGACATTATGTTAACACTTTTAGAAACTTCAGAGTGTTTCCTATCCAATAGTACGAATTATGTGCATATCCTATTTTCTGAGCCTGAGTGGCAGGCATTTTGCTTTGGGCACGCCAGACTCTCCAAAACCGTTACCTCACCTGCCGCTCCCTAAGAAGTTAAAGTATTTATCATGGCCTGAAAGTGTATATACAAATTATTCAATGATTTGAAACACAATACCTGTCCATATATAAATCAAGATCTACAGAAGTTAAACAAATGGTGTTATGACCTCTACATTACTTCAAAGTTACAATCACTTCAGCCCCCCATAACAAGTCCTCATATTAACTTCAACTAAATGTCTGATTTAAATGGATGTGATCTTCTAACATTATCTAAGCTTTATTTTTGTGGCAGCACGAGTGAACGCTGGCGCACCTAGTTGCTGCTGCTCGCTGCCGGAAACCTCTTTTTTTTACTTTTAACTTTACAGACTCATTTTATGGTTCTATGACCTAATTGGACAGTGTAATTGCCTTCATTGGGAATAATTTTACGATCTACCGGCATTACCTTTTTTCTGAGTCTTCACAGTTAGCTCACCTGTTCTGTTCTGGTTTGAGCCTCATCTGGCGTTTTCACTGGCCGTCGACGCTGCTTAAATCTTCATCAACAATGTGGACTGGTAGGACATACTCCTTGTTTGTCTGTGCCTGGCTCTTTCTACTGCCTGTTCACCTGCTAGTGACGGGTTTGCATCAGTATTCGGCTGCTCCGGCTGCGCTGTTATCTGCCTGGACCTGCGCCGGAGGCTTTCCATCTTCATCCGGACATCGCCTTCCAGCCTCGTCTGATATATATCCACCGAGGGTCGCGCCGGAATTTCCACCACAACAGCTCAACAGTAATAAAGTCCATCTGGTCCAGCTCTCGTCGCCCTTTACGTTCCACCAACCGGGCTGTTGACCACAGTGTGTTAGCCCGCCTAGCTCGGTCGGCTAGGACACCCACCAGCTGTGACAACACCGCACTCAACTTTGCTCTACTCAACAACCACTCACTGACAGACAAGGGACATTTCATCCAGGACCTCATCTCTGATCGTCACCTAGACTTTCTTTGTTTAACTGAGACATGGCAACAGCCCAACGACTTTTCTCAGCTGAATGAATACACTCCCAGTGGGTTTGTTTACATCTGTCAACCCCGTGGCTCTGGCCGGGGAGGAGGTCTCGCGATAATTTATCGTGAGAAGTGGAAAGTCTCGCCGGTGTCCGTGCCTGTCTCTAGCTCATTTGAATCTGCTGTCTGTAAATTGTCTGGTCCCACTCCAACCATCATTGCTACTGTCTACCGTCCCCCTAAACCGAATAGTGAATTCTGCTTTTCTCACTCAGTTATCTTCTCTCTCACCAAACATAATACTGCTGGGTGATTTTAATATTCACATGGACAATATCAATCTGCCTCTTACTAAAGACTTCACTTCCTGCTTAGAGAGTTTTGGATGCCAGCAACATATTAATTTTCCCACACACTCCAAAGAACATACTCTGGATTTAATCTGCTGCTCTGGTGTCACCCCTTCTGACCTTACAGCTGTTGAACTCCCCATAACTGACCATTTTTTCCTCTCATTTACAGTGGAACTCACTCTCTCCATCTCTAAAATATCACACCTCATTTCATTTCGGAATATAAAGAATATCAATCTCGCCACACTCACTTCAAGTATCCACTTCTTCTGCCTCCCTGACACTCACAATCTATCTACCCCTGATGATCTGGCCTCTCACTACAACACTGGACTCCATAATATTCTAAATTCCCTTCGCTAGTTAAAAACCCGATCTGTTTCTTTTTCTGTCTCCGCCCCTTGGTTCACCCCCGATCTTCGTCTCTTGAAAGCCAAAGGTCTGCATCTTGAACGTCTATAGAAAATAACCACATCTTACATTATAAGGACTCTGTTGCTAGCACCAAAACCCACTATTACTCCAGTATAATCATTGCTAATAAAGGAAACTCCAAGTCACTGTTTTCCCTACTTAACAATATCACCCAACCCCAGAATTGTCTCCCCCCTCACTTGTATACAACCTCCTTCTGCAACTCCATTATGTCATTTTTTACTGAAAAAATCTAAAACATCCACCAGCACCTTGGATCTATCCCTCACCTCAGCATCTCAGTCGACTTTCACCCATCCACACATTCATTTTCTTCCTTCCAGCTACCCGCTATTTCAGAAATCACAGAATTTATCAGGAAATCCAAGCCTTCCCTTTCCCACACAACTTGTTAAAGCCTGCCTTTCCTCCCTGGTTCCCCTCATTTCTGCTATCATCCACTCCTCTCTCACTACTGGAACTGTTCCTGCATCTTTCAAAACTGCTGCTATTACCCCAATTTTGAAAAAAATTGGTGCGGATCGCTCCGACTTCAACAACTTCCGTCCTATATCCAATTTACCATTCATTTCCAAAATTCTTGAAAAAACAGTTTCCTCTCAACTCCATTCTCATCTATCCCACAATAACTTGTATGAACAGTTCCAGTCCGGTTTCCGTCCACTTCATAGCACCAAAACAGCACTTATCAAAATCACCAATGACCTCCTTATGGCAGCTGATTCAGGACTTCTTACCATCCTCATCCTCCTCGATCTGTGTGCAGCCTTTGATTCCATCAGTCACACCGTCCTCCTCAACAGGTTATCTTCCATTGGCATTAGCCACACTCCGTTAGACTGGTTCACATCTTATCTCTCTGGCCGCACTCAGTTCATTCAACTTAAATCGCCGTCACTTCTGGTGTGCCCCAGGGCTCTGTCCTGGGGCCCCTACTTTTCATAATTTATCTCCTGCCTCTGGGCAATATTTTCCGCAAATTCAATATTCAATTCCACTGTTATGCTGATGACACCCAGCTCTACTTTTCGACCAAACCCTCGTCCACTCTCCCGCTCACCTCCCTTACTGACTGCATCTCGGAAATAAAAACCTGGTTTTCCCAAAACCTCCTCAAATTAAACAGTAATAAAACTGAGGTTCTCCTTATTGGCACTAAATCTACTTTATGCAAAACTGACAGTTTTTCTCTTAATATTGATAACTCCTCCGTTTCACCCTCCCCACAGGTTAAGAGTCTGGGTGTCATCCTTGACAGCACATTATCTTTTCAATCGCACATTAATAACATTACACGGTCTGCCTATTTCCATCTACGAAACATCAATCGACTCCGTCCCTCCCTTACCCCCCATACTGCCGCCGTCCTTGTCCACAGTCTCGTTACTTCCCGTTTGGACTACTGCAACTCTCTCCTTTTTGGCCTCCCTCATAAATCCCTCCATAAACTTCAACTGGTCTAGAATTCAGCTGCCCGCATCATTACTCGAACCCCCTCCATCACATCATCACATCACTCCTGTTCTCCAACAGCTTCACTGGCTCCCGGTCAAGTTCCGTATCCAATTCAAAGTCCTTCTGTTAACATTCAAGTCCATCCATAAACTCGCCCCCCCATATTTGTCTGATCTCCTCCAGGGTCCAACTTCCACCCGCTCCCTTAGATCCTCTTCCTCCATACACCTGTCTGTCCCCCCCGCCCGTCTCACCACTATGGGGAGCAGAGAATTCAGCCACTCTGCTCCCCGTCTCTGGAACTCATTACCATCCCAACTCAGAAACATCGATTCATTTTCCCATTTCAAATCACAACTCAAAACATACCTGTTTAAAACTGCCTATCTCACTTGACGTCAATTGCTCTGCTTCTTTTGTTGTTTTTAATGCTGCTCTATTCTTTTAAATATCTTATGTTTCCCTGTACGGTGTCCTTGAGTGTCGAGAAAGGCGCCTTAAATAAAATGTATTATTATTATTATTATTAACTATTTTGATACATGATGCTGGACTCAACATTAGATACTACATACACTATCTATCAGGGTAGGGGTCAATTCCAGTTAATTTCAGTAAGTACAGCAAACTTAAATTCCAGGTCTCTTCAATGCTTTTCAATGAGGAACATGTTGAATTTGAATTGGAGTTTGGGTATGAGTTGACTGGAATTTAAATTAATGGACCCCAAACCTGCTATGTATACTACACTACATACACACACATACACACTCTACACTATCTACACTATATACACTATCTACATTACACTATCTACACTACACTATCTATTCTACACTATCTACACCATATACATACACTATCTACACTATATATCTACAGTACACTATCTACACTGCACTATCTACACTATCTACACTACACTATATAAACTACACTATCTACACCATATACATAAACTATCTATCTACAGTACACTATCTACACTGCACTATCTACACTGTCTACATACACTATCTACACCAGGTATTCCCAAATTGGGGTATACTCGCATTGCCGTCGGGGGTAAGTAAAAATAAGAATAATTGTTTATAATAAAAATAAATGTTTCTTCACATTTTCAAACGTTCCATTTATATTTTTCAACGGGGCAATACATTTGGATTCTGTTTTTTTCTCGCCTGAGTAGCCATCTAGTGTTCAGCGAAATAACAACACAATGTCAAATACAGGTAGCCTAGTCAAATAATTAACATCCAATCATGTTGGTATCTGTACTGATGTGTAAAAGCAATGACAGGGAGACATACTGTACATACTGGAGTGGCAAGCAGTTGCTCTCTACGCACCTTCAGCATCCACCGATAGGTTCTTGCTGCCAAGGGAATGCCTGAGAGCTTAAAAGACGTTTTGAACTTTGTTAAAGCAAGGCACCTGAACTCTCGTGTATTTCTGCACTATGCAATGATATGGGCAGCAACCATGTAACACTTTTACAACATACAGAAGTGCGCTGGTTATCAAGGGGCAAAGTATTGACAAGTTTTTTTTTATTGAGAGACGAGTTAAAAGTTTTTTACTGACCATAATTTTCACTTGTCTGACCGCTTGCATGATGACGAGTTTCTTACATGACTGGCCTATCTGGGTGATGTTTTTTCTCGCCTGAATGATCTGAATCTAGGATTACAGGGACTCTCCGCAACTATATTCAATGTGCGGGACAAAATTGAGGCTATGATTAAGAAGTTGGAGCTTTTCTCTGTCTGCATTAACAAGGACAACACACAGGTCTTTCCATCATTGTATGATTTTTAGTGTGCAAAGGAACTCAAGATTACGGACAATGTCAAATGTGATACAGCGAAGCACCTGAGTGAGTAGGGTGCGCAATTACGCAGGTACTTTCCAGAAATGGATGACACAAACAACTGGATTCGTTATCCCTTTCATGCCCTGCCTCCAGTCCACCTACAGATACCTGAACAAGAGAGCCTCATCGAAACTGCAACAACTGGTTCTGTGAAAATTCTATTTAATCAGAAACCACTTCCAGATTTCTGGATTTGGCTGCGCTCAGAGTATCCTGCCTTGGTAAATCGCACTGTTAAGACACTGATGCCCTTTGCAACCACTACCTATGTGAGAGTGGATTCTCGGCCCTCACTAGCATGAAAACTAAATACAGACACAGACTGTGTGGAAAATGATTTAAGACTGAGACTCTCTCCAATACAACCCAACATTGCAGAGTTATGTGGATTCTTTCAAGCACACCCTTCTCATTAACCTGTGGTGAGTTATTCACAATTTTCGATGAACAAATAAGGATTTACATGTATGATTTTTTGTGTGCAAAGGAAATCAAGATTACAGACAATGTAAAATGTGATACAGCGAAGCTGTACAGCTATAGTAAGCGATTATCTTTAGCAAAGTACGTATCAAAATAAAGTGAACTGGAAATGCCCTCTAAATGTGAATGTAGAAGTTAGATTGTTTAAAAGATGTGGAAAAACACTAAAGTAATATGATACAAAGCAGATTTATGAACCTAACAAGTATAAAGTGGTTAAATAACTAGACTTACTAGTCAATAGCCTACTCATATTCATAGTATTTTCAGAATATGACCATAAATTAGTTCTAATTACGTATCAACAATGATGATTAAATGAAGAGCAAAATTATTGACAAAAACTCACACTCAAAAACTCACACTCATTCTTATGTTTAATAAATGTATCGTATAGTGTGTGTGTGTGGCAGGCTTACAATAATGGCAAAAAACAACATTTGGGAGTGCACTGACCCTGGTGCTTGAGGGGGTACTCAGCTGGAGGTTGAATGTTTGAAGGGGTACAGTTCTATAAAAAGTTTGGGAACCACTGATCTACACTATGCTATCTAGACTGCACAATCTACACTATTTACACCATCTACACCTCACTATCTACATATACTATCTACATACAATATCTACACCACACTATCTATCTACACGACACTATCTACGTACACTATCTACACGGCACTATCTACACTATCTATACTAAACTATCTACATATACTATCTACATACGATATATACACCACAATATCTATCTACTCTACACTGTCTACATACACTATCAACATACAACATATGCACTACACTATGTATCTACACTACACTACATACACTATCATAGTACATAAAGTTTAATATCCCTTTTATCTGTCATTAATTACATGATGGCATATCTGTAATGTCTCCCTTCCTGAATCCACCATAGAGGTTAAAACCAGTTCACTCCCTCACATCTGGTCCAGTCCAGGGTTTTCAGGCAGTGAAACTGTTCAACTGCTAGACTGGTAGCTGTGGGAGTGAAAATGAGATTTACATAGACAGAGCTGGGTGGTTCTGCTTGTCCAAGAACAGAGCAGCACTGTCACCAGATGTTCACTCTGTCCCCTGAGGGTTGGAGGTAGAGAAGACTCTATGACTGTCTTGAAGATGTGATACTTCTAATATTATGTGGACAACTTTTAAAATAAATGTAGCTTAATGCAGGTATGATCACATTGGTTATTATCGAAGATATCTATCAAATGTTCAATAGATTGTTGTCTTTATAAGTCTATAAATCAAGAAGGTCAAAAACTTCCAAGAAATATGAATAAAGAGTACCTACTACATATGGCTAAACCTCTCCTGTTAATCTGTGAAAATAGTAGTATTTTGTGTTAGTATGAACTACTGGTAGATGACGTTGTGGTTAGAACATAAATAACTAAGCAATAAGGTTTAGGTCAGATAGTTTTCATACAAACTGTGAATCCGGCTTTATGAATATATTTCTATATCATTCACATTTAAGACTAAAGTCTAATTACTCAGAGACAACAAAAAAATCCTAAGAGAAATCTTTATTTTTATCTATTAATCAAGCATCAAAGCAAACATTCATACAGTATCTAATAGTAAAAAAATCAGAACACCTCAAATCTAACATTGATACAACCTCAGTCTACAGAGAGGATTGACACATGAACTCAAGCAAAGCCCTATGTTAGTCTAGATGTCAGTGATCAATAATACAGAGAACAACTGATCTCAGAACAGAGTCAAAGCAGAGGAACCAGCAGCCTCTCTCCACATGGGTGTGTGACTGAGGGGTCCTACCCAGAACAGTCAGCCTTGCTCAGGGTCTTGGTGGGATTTCTGCTGGGCTTCACAAGTCACCTGTCCTGCCTTGGTCCACTCCTGGGCAGTGAAAGTCAGGGTGCTGCTCCAGCTGTACAGGCCGTCCTTCTCCAGGACACCGGGACTGGCCTCCTAGTTCTGGCTGGTCCCGTCCACTTTCCAGCTCAAAGTCCAGTCTGAGGGGAAGCCCTTGTTGGCCAGACACGTCAGTGTGGCTGTTGTTGTACTGGACAGCTCCTCACTAGAGGTGGGCAGGACGGTGAGGGTGGGGGCACTGTTACCTGGAACAAACAGAACACATAAACTAAGTAACTACATCAAATACAACTATAGTAAGAGATTATCTTTAGCAAAGTATGTATCAAAATAAGGTGAATTGGAAATGCCCTCTAAATGTGAATGTAGAAGTTAGATTGTTTAAAAGATGTGGAAAAACACTAAAGTAATATGATACAAAGCAGATTAATGAACCTAACAAGTATAAAGTGGTTAAATAACTAGACTTACTAGTCAATAGCCTACTCATATTCATATTCATAGTATTTTCAGAATATGACCATAAATTAGTTTTAATTACGTATCAACAATGCTAGATCATGAAGTCGGTTACAAACATAACCGAGACACTTTGTCTTCACAGTAACAGTGAAGGCTATCATGAACACAATGCAAGAATGATGAATACTAAATACAATACTATTAAATAGTTATCACACCAGAATTAAGAGTTATAGTCTGCAATCTTACAAATCAGTCGGACCTATAATCCTACAATTTAACATTTTGATTCAATAACATATTATTTGAAAGAATTCTCAGTCAAAAGTAATTTGAAAAACATCTAAAATATCTAAAATCGAAACAAAACATCTTGTCAGAAAGAAATATAAAGAGAGCTTAGCATTACTTACTTCCAACATCAAGTCTGGTGCCGCTACCAAAAGTGTACCACAGTGGTAGAATCCCTTTTACTGCTCATACAAAAACCTCCTTCACATTTGGCAAGCTGAATTTCTTTAGACTGTGGTTCAGTAACTAACTCTACTATGGTATGAATACTTTTCAGAAATGATTTAATCTACTCAATTTGAAATAATGTTTTTTATTGTGTTTTCCTTAACATTGAGCAAAACCTACTATTTTTTGTACATTTCCGACTAGGTGCAGTATGTTTATTCATACAACAAGTCTAAAATGTAGGCTAATCACTTCCATCCAATGCAGGTCAAATTTGATTAGATGTAATGACATTTACATTAAAATTGTCCGTAGGCGTATTGTTTTTTAAATCTACAAAAAGTAATAAAAAAAATCCTCAATATTGAGGCAACATTAATAGAGATATTGACTCACGACATCAGAAGGTGAAAAAAACGTTTTAATTTTGTTGTTTACTTACTTCCAACATCAAGTCTGGTGCCGCTACCAAAAGTGGCCCACAGTGATACAATCTCTATTACTGCTGGTACAAAAACCTCTCTGTGTTGTGTTGCTGCAGCTGTTACAGTGAAGATCACTCATACAGAATCATAATCAACACAAATACCCTTTAACATCTTCCAGGTAGAACAAACATTTCATATAAGCAGTTTCTACATAATACAAATATGAATTGTATCTTAAATCCAGATATTAGTATTTTTTCCTTCCTCTGTGTATCAGGTGTTCTCCTAGTCTGTAGATACAGTTCAGCATTACATCCATTGTTGCTAGTATTCCTCCATATTGTCCATATGAAAGACAACAGCAGCAGCAGGATTGAGAGACAGGATTGTGTCGAGGCACAGAACTGGGGAGGGGTACCAAAAAATGTCTGCAGCATTGAAGGCCCCCAAGAACACAGTGACCTCCATCGTTCTTAAATTGAAAAGTTTGGAACCACCAAGACTCTTTCTAGAGCTGGCTTTCCGGCCAAACTGAACCCGATGGTCACTCTGACACGACTCCAGAGTTCCTCTGTGGAGATGTGAGAACCTTCCAGAAGGACAACCATCTCTGCAACACTCCACCAATTAGGCCTTTATGGTAGAGTGGCCAGATGGAAGCCACTCCTCAGTAAAAGGCACATGACAGCCCACTTGGAGTTTGCCAAAAGGCTCCTAAAGAGTCTCAGACCATGAGAAACAAGATTCTCTAGTCTGATGAAACCAAGATTGAACCCTTTGGCCTGAATGCCAAGCGTCACATCTGGATAAAACCTGGCACCATCCTACGGTGAAGCATGTTGGTGGTTGCATCATGCTATGGGGATGTTTTTCAGAGGCAGGGACTGGGAGACTAATCAGGATCGAGGAAAATATGAATGGAGCAAAGTACAGAGAGATCCTTGATGACAACCTACTCCAGAGTGCTCAGGCCATCAGACTGGGGGCGAAGGTTCACCTTCCAACAGTACAACAACTCTAAGTACAAAACCAAGACAATGTAGGAGTGGCTTCGGGACAAGTCTCTTAATGTCCTTGAGTGGCCCAGCCAGAGCCTGGACTTGAACACAATCGAACATCTCTGGAGAAACCTGAAAATAGCTGTGCAGCAACGCTCCCCGTACTACCTGACAGAGCTTGAGAGGATCTCCTAAGAAGAATGGAAGAAACTCCCAAAATACAGGTGTGCCAAGCTTGTAGCGTCATACCCAAGAAGACTCGAGGCTGTAACTGCCGCCAAAGGTGTAAAAAATTATAGAAAACAGTTTTTTGCTTTGTCGTTATAGGGTATTGTGTGTAGATTGATGAAGAAGAAAAAACTATTTTATCCATTTTAGAATAAGGCTGTAACGTAACAAAATGTGGAAAAAGTCAAGGGCTCTGAATACTTTCCCAAAGGCACTGTACCTTGACTTGGAAGAGTTCCAGTGTTGGTTTGCCATGGTTACTGTTGGCAGCTAGAGAACATCATTTGAGTCAATTGGAGGTGTACCTGTGGATGTATTTCAAGGCCTACCTTCAAACTTAGTGCCACTTTGCTTGACATCAAGGGGAAATCTAAATAAATCAGCCAAGACCTCAGAAAAAACGTCTGGTTCATCCTTGGGAGCAATTTCCAAACGTCTGGAGGTACCACGTTCATCTGTACAAACAATAGTATGCAAGTATTTTTTTATTATTTTTATTTCACCTTTATTTAACCAGGTAGGCTAGTTGAGAACAAGTTCTAATTTACAACTGTGACCTGGCCAAGATAAAGCAAAGCAGTGCGACACAAACAACAACACAGAGTTACACATGGAATTAACAAGAGTACAGTCAATAACACAATAGAAAAAAAGAAAGTATATATACAAATGGCGTGAGGAGGTAAGGCAATAAATAGACCATTGTAGCGAAGTAATTACAATTTAGCAAATTAACTCTGGAGTGATAGATGTGCAGATGATGATGTGCAAGTAGAAAAACTGTGCAAAAGAGCAGAAAAGTAAATAAAAACAATATGGGGATGAGGTAGGTAGATTGGATGGGCTATTTACAGATGGGTTAGCTGCTCAGATAGCTGATGTTTAAAGTTAGTGAGGGAAGTATAAGTCTCCAGCTTCAGCGATTTTTGCAATTCATTCCAGTCATTGGCAGCAGAGAACTGGAAGGAAAGGGGCCCAAATGGGGGAGGGGTTGGCTTTGGGGATGACCAGTGAGATATACCTGCTGGAGCGCGTGCTACGAGTGGGTGTTGTTATCGTGACCAGTGAGCTGAGATAAGGCGGAGCTTTACCTAGCAAAGACTTATAGATGACCTGGAGCCAGTGGGTCTGGCGACGAATATGTAGCGAGGGCCAGCCGACTAGAGCATACAGGTCGTAGTGGTGGGTGGTATATAGGGCTTTGTTGACAAAACGGATGGCACTGTGATAGACTACATCCAGTTTGCTGAGTAGAGTGTTGGAGGCTATTTTGCAAATGACATCGCTGAAGTCGAGGATCGGTATGATAGTCAGTTTTACGAGAGTATGTTTGGCGGCGTGAGTGAAGGAGGCTTTGTTGCGAAATAGGAAGCCGATTCTAGATTTAATTTTGGATTGGAGATGTTTAATATGAGTCTGGAAGGAGAGTTTACAGTCTAGCCAGACACCTAGGTATTTGTAGTTGTCCACATATTCTAAGTCAGAACCGTCCAGAGTAGTGATGCTATTCGGGCGGGCGGGCGGGCGGGTGCGGGCAGCGAACGGTTGAAAAGCATGCATTTAGTTTTACTAATTGGAGGCCACGGAGTGTTATATGGCATTGAAGCTCGTTTGGAGGTTTGTTTACACAGTGTCCAAAGAAGGGCCAGATGTATACAGAATGGTGTCGTCTGCGTAGAGGTGGATCAAGGAATCACCAGCAGCAAGAGCGACATCGTTGATATACACAGAGAAAAGAGTCAGCCCAAGAGTTGAACCCTGTGATACCCCCATAGAGACTGCCAGAGGTCCGGACAACAGGCCCTCCGATTTGACACACTAAACTATGTCTGAGAAGTAGTTGCTGAACCAGGCGAGGCAGTCATTTGAGAAACCAAGGCTGTTGAGTCTGCCGATAAGAATACAGCGGTTATGATACCGTTATGATACCGCAGATTTCCAATCTTTAGGGATCTCGGACGATACGAAAGAAAGGTTGAAAAGACTGGTAATGGGGATTGCAACAATGGTGGAGGATAATTTTAGAAAGAGAGGGTCCAGATTGTCTAGCCCAGCGGATTTGTACGGGTCCAGGTTTTGCAGCTCTTTCAGAACATCTGCTATCTGGATTTGGGTGAAGGAGAAGCTGGGGAGGCTTGGGCAAGTATAAACACCATGGGACCACACAGCCGTCATACCGCTCAGGAAGGAGACACGTTCTGTCTCCTAGAGATTAACGTACTTTAGTGCGAAAAGTGCAATCAATCCCAGAACAACAGCAAATGACCTTGTGAAGATGCTGGAGGAAACTGGTAGGAAAGTATCTATATCCACAGTAAAATGAGTCGTATATCGACATAACCTGAAAGGCCCTCAGCAAGGAAGAAGCCACTGCTCCAAAACCGCCAGAAAGAAGCCAGTTTGCAACTGCACATGTGGACAAAGATCGTACTTTATAGAACTGTTTGGCCATAATGACCATTGTTATGTTTGGAGGAAAAAGGGGGAGGCTTGCAAGCCAAAGAACACCATCCCAACCGTGAAGCACGGGGGTGGCAGCATCATGTTGTGGGGGTGCTTAGCTGCAAGAGAGACTGGTGCACTTCACAAAATGGATGGCATCATGAGGAATGTGGATATATTGAAGCAACATCTCAAGACATCAGTCAAGAAGTTAAAGCTTGGTTGCAAATGAGTCTTCCAAATGTACAATGACCCCAAGCATACTTCCAAATTTGTGCCAAAATTCACCCAACTTATTGTGGGAAGCTTGTGGAAGGCTACCCTAAGGGTTTGACCCATGTTAAACAATTTAAAGGCAATGCTACCAAATACTAATTGAGTGTATGTGAACTTCTGACCCAATGGGAATGTGATGAAAAAGATAAAAGCTGAAATAAATCAATCTTTCTACTATTATTCTGACATTTCACATTCTTCAAATAAAGTGGTGATCCTAACTGACCTAAGACAGGGAATTTTTACTAGGATTAAATGTCAGGAATTGTTAAAAACTGAGTTTAAATGTATTTGGCTAATGTGTATGTAAACTTCCGACTTCAACTGTATCAAGAGAATATCCCTGGTCATCCTTACTGCCTCTGATATGGCAGACTCATTAAACACAAATGCTTCGTTTGTAAATTATGTCTGAGTGTTGGAGTTTACCCCTGGCTATCCGTCAATAGAAAAAATAAAAACAATTGTTCTGTCTGGTTTGCTTAATATAAGGAATTTGAAATTATTTATACTTTTGCTTCTGATACTTAAGTACATTTTAGCAATTCCATTTACCTTTGATACTTAAGTATAAACGTATGGACATCAGTCCTCACGTCATCGGGAACACAATGTTAATTTCGTTACGTTGTAGTCGTTCAACCATTCGCAACCAGAGCTCACGCTAAGGTTGGCTTAGTTTTGTAGTTGATATTAGCCCTTTTAAACGTATAGACAGCAGTCATCGGGAACATAAGAAGTTGGCTTTCGTCAATGGGTTTTTGTAGTGGGGGAGAGAAGGGCGTGTTTCATAGTTCACAACGAATGCCTGTTCACTTGGGCAAGTAAAGTTCACTTATGATGTTACAAATACTCTATGTTAACAAAAAGGCTTTCCAAGAGTCCATTCTGTAGAGTGGAGACAAAAAGGGGAACGGTATTTATGGGGGTGGGTCATAAACCTCCCCCCAACAGGGCAACGTCATGACACATAAATATTCCTCCCATTTTCTATGGCCAACCTGAAATAGTTCAAATGCAAACATTGCTTCAACATGTCACACAATATGTCACACATTTCAGACCAAAACCTCCAGTCTCTGTAAGATCCCTCTGTCAAAATCTGCTATATTTATTGATATGGTATAACATGATTTTAACACTCATCCCTAAAACAGTGTTTCCCAAACCTCTCCCTAAGTACTTGAGGAAGTCCACATATTTGATTTTATATTTTATTCCAGAATTAGTACAGATGATTTATCTAACGAGGGGCTTGCTAAATAGGTGACCATTTGAATCAGCTGTGCTAATTCTGGAACACATCGAATACTGTAAGTGGACTGTCTGGGGAGACTTGAAGAGAGGTTTGGGAAATACTGCCCTGAAATGACCTGTGGTGCAGTCAACACAAAAACTCTCTCCTGCAACGCCCTGCTCGAACCTTCCAGTGCCTTTCCAGCCTTGAATTGAGCCCAGCTGAGGCTTGTTTATTGGCTGGGCAATCAGCCCCACCGCTTAAAAATGCTCCTGCTCACACAGATCTCTTCAATTACAATGTCTCTGTGGGACTAAGAAAGTCTGGGATGTATGTATTAGTTGTACACTGTAGCAAAAGGTTTTGCATTGCATAAAGATTTTAAACCAAATATGTGAGTTTCTATTGGACAAATTCTGCTAGGTCCCTCCCCGTTTTGTTCCTTTTGCTACTGTCTGCTTCTGTTTGGTTCCGTTAGGATCCTAGTGAATACACTTCTGGGGGTGTATTCATTACGGAAACCGTTTACCGTTTAATAACCAAACGGATACTTTATTGCTTGGTTTAATGGACTTTAGAAGTCATAATGGATGTAACTGAAGTCAATTTCTAATGTGGTGTAACTGTGAATAATATTATATTATATTATAATATTGTTTTATTCTACTTTGTCTTTATGTTGTTTTCTCTTATTGTTATTTGGTTTTATGTTATTATTTTTATATTATTTTATTTTACTGTCCATTTAACTATTCTTGATATCCCAATTTGTGCCCTGCTTGGACATTGGTATTGTAGTGGTCACATCCTGTTTTTTTGTTTAAAAAAAATAAACAAACAGAAGGAAACAGAGCAAAACGAGAGTTTCAATTGGAAAAATTCAGATAGGTCCATCCCTGTTCTGTTCTGTTTGCTCATGTTTAAGAAACATTTTGCAACAGAACCGGCAGAAATTAATACACCCTGTTTGCATAGATTGGACACTTTGCATAGACAGCACATGCTTCAGTGCTCTGGAAGTATTTATAGCCCTGTGAGTTTAACACTTCATTACTGAGAGCTGTCCTTCATGACAACAGAACCCACAACAACCATGACTTTTATCACCATCTTCATCTGTACACTTGCTTTCTACATACAAGGTATAAGAATGATGAGTATCTAAGTAATGATAATTGAGTAAGTAATCATGCTTATCTCAGGGTAAATTTATTAATTGCATAATTTCAGATATTAAAAAGTGTTTTGTTTGTTTCTCTCACCATTCAATATTCAGAATCCAGAGGACAGTACACTCTGACTCAGACACCTGCAGTGAAAGCTGTTCACACTGGAGAGACGGTCAACATTGTCTGTAAACTCAGCAGTAGTATATACGGTAGTTACCTGCACTGGTACCAACAGAGACCTGGAGAAGCTCCTAAACTCCTCATTTATCACATTAACAACAAGTTCACTGGGACTCCATCTAGATTCAGTGGTAGTGGATCTGGGAGTGACTTCACTCTGACCATCAGTGGAGTCCAGGCTGAAGATGCAAGAGATTACTACTGTCAGAGTTACCACTACATCAATAGTAAAGATGTGTTTACACAGTGATATAAAGCCGTACAAAAACCTCCCTCAGTCAGTAGGTACCAGCTACAGCTGGGACCTACTGCAGGTGCTGAGGGGTAAGAGACAGTGACATGGAACACTGATCAGTAGAGGAAACTTTGAATATGGTTAGAAAGCATCATTCAGATCACATGTTCCCCATCATCATCATCATCATCATCATCGTTATCAGGGTTGTAACTCATGATATTTGTCATGACCTGAAAGTTCACTTAAAAAAAATGATATTTTGGAACAAAATGTTTATGTATTTATTTTACCTTTATTTTCCCAGGTTAGTCTCATTGAGATTAAACATATATTTTACAAGAGAGACCTGGCCAAAATAGTGGCACACAAAGTTTTACACACAATTACGATATAAATGCAAAGCACTACAGTTTAAGACCATAAATGTACACATTGAGAAGGCAATCATTATTTTGGGAGATGTGGTGCATTTAGGGGTCAAAACGTTGACAGCCCCCCACTTCATTGTCCACCATAGTTTTTACCCTAGCTACTGTACAGTAGTCAGTCAAAGAGACGAGCTCCTGCAATTTCATGTCCCTTAGAAGCTCCTTCCAAGTGGAAGGGCCAGAGAATTGGAAGAAAAAAAATCCCCAGCTCTGTACAGGCCTTAGGCACAGTCAACAAGACACAGTCATGTGTAGACAATAGTTGTCATTTGTCTGCTGGACTATGTAGGTACATAGGTCAAATGGGAGCTATTACCAGTCTACATGAGAAGCCAAACAAAAGGTGTTATGACCTCTTCATTGCTTAAAAGTTACAATCACTTCAGCCCCCAAAACAAGTCCTCATATGGACCTTAACCTAATGTCTGATTTAAATGGATGTATTCATCTACCGCAAAATATTAACTTTTTGTCCTTAGTAGGTTACTGACTGCTAGACCTGTGAATGAGACCTGATGCTTGACTCAACCATGAGACACATGTACACTATCTACATACACTATCTACACTATATACATGTAACGACTCCCCCAGATTACCGTATTAACCCCTCGTTCCATGTGTCTCTCATCAGGCCGGTGGTGGCTGGTCCGCTCCAGATTCCTCCGCCCCCTCTGGACATCGAGGGGGCCCTGGCGTATGCTGTTCGAGCCATCCTGGACTCAAGGCGTCGGGCGAGGGGCCTTCAGTACCTCGTGGAGTGGGAGGGGTACAGTCCGGAGGAGAGGTGCTGGTGGAGGACATTTTGGACCCTTCGTTGCTGCAGGATTTCCACTGTCTCCATCCGGATCGCCCTGCGCCTCGTCCTCCGGGTCATCCCCGAGGTTGGTGTCGGCGCACTGCTGGAGCCGCGTGTAAAGGGGGTACTGTCACAACTTCCACCGAAGTCGGTCCCTCTCCTTGTTCGGTTAGCGTTCAGCGGTCGATGTCACCGGCCTTCTAGCCATCGCCGATCCATTTTTCATGTTTCATTTGTTTTGTCTTTGTTTTACACACCTGGTTTCAATTCTCCAATTACATGTTCATTATTTAACCCTCTGTTTTCCCCATGTTTTTTGTGCGTGATTGTTTTATGTTTATACGGTCTGTATTGTGGGCTTGGTTTTCTCGAGTGTATTCAGAACACTATTGAGTAAAATTACTTGTGGTACTCTTCTCTGCTTTTCTCCTGCGCCTGACTACTCTGCACCAGCTACACCCAGATCGTTATCAATACGCTATCTACATAAAGTATAATACAAATTGTATCTGTCATTAATGACATGAGAGCGTATCTGTTATGTCTCCCTTCCTGCATCCACTATAGAGGTAGATGCACTATCCACTATACACTACATACACTATCATAGTACATAAAGTATAATATCAATTTGATCCATAATTAATTAGATTGTGAAATATCTATTGTTTCTCTTTCCCTGAACCCACTATAGAGGTTAAAACCAGACAGTCCCTCACATCTGGCCCAGTCCAGGGTATTTCAGACAGTGAAACTGTTAATCTGCTAGACTGGATGCTGTGGGAGTGAAACTGAGATTGACATAGACAGGGCTGGGTGGTTCTGCTTGTCCCAGAATAGAGCATTACTGTAACCAGAGGTTCACTCTGTTATCAAAATATTACATCTAAATTGCCTCGACAGATTGAGATTCGTGAAAATGTAGATAAAACAAACACGTTTCAAAACATTCTTAAATGTATATTTTTTTCAGAATCCAGAGGACAGGTCACTGTGACTCAGACTTCTACAAGGAAAACTCTTCTCCTGAACAGACAACTATTATAAACTGCAAAACCAGTGTGACTGTATCTTTTGGTTGTACTGGGTATTATTACTGTATGACCTGGTACCACCAGAAACCTGGAGGAGCTCCTAAACTCCTGATGCATTCTTCAAACAGACTTCAGTCTGGGACTCCATCTAGATTCAGTGGCAGTGGATCTGGGAGTGACTTCACTCTGACCATCAGTGGAGTCCAGGCTGAAGATGCAGGAGATTACTACTGTCAGAGTGAACACAGTGGTGATGTGTTCACACAGTGATACAGAGCCGTACAAAACCTCCCTCAGTCAGACTGCACAGTGACTGTACTGCTACAGTTGGGACCTACTGCAGGTGCTGAGGAGATGATCCAGTACAATGACAGTGTGTAGTAGAGCTGAACAACAATAGAGTCAAACTAGAGCTGTGTCTAGAAGACCTTAGATCATAACTGATCACTAAAGGTTTCTCCTGACCATTAACTACATGTTGACTCTGTTGAGTAACTCAAGGAAAACCATCAACCAGTCTGAATAGAGATGATGTGCAATGATCCAAACCCCTAAAGATGACCTGTGTTTTGAATAGCCAGAATTGTATCAACATGATTCAAAAACATACAATAAAGCCCCTAAACATTACCCATACATCCTCCCTCACACCACGGTGGTAGTACCAGAGAGCAGCAGGGGAAGCAGGAGACTTTAGATGTCAGAGCTCTGGAGATCTCCCCTTTAGATCCGAGTCAGTCAGCAGCATCAGTCCACACACAGACTGCAGCTACTAACCCTGACCACTGGAGGGAGACAGAAACCACATACTATCTGGTCTAATAACGCAGTAATAACAATATACTCCATTTGTAGATGTCTATAATCAATATATCAGTCCCCATTCAGCTTATATCAGAAACTGAAACTGATTACAGAAACTGATTACATAGATATCAGGTTTCTACATCACATCACACAACATTTATTAATAAAGTCAAATTTTCCAGGAAGAGTATTTACATATAAGACACTTTGCATTGGCAGCACAAGCTTCAGTGCTCTGGGAGTGTTTATAGCCCTGTGAGTTTAACACTTCATGACTGAGAGCTGTCCTTCATGACAACAGAACTTCAACGATGACTTTTACCATGAGCTTTTTGTGGATGTTGATGTTCTTCATTCAGGGTAAGATTTTACTGCTCTTAAAATTACTTTCTTATCAAAAAATAGGTTGTCTTAATATTGCCTATGCCTTGATAGAATTAGATAAATGTAAATGTACACAAAAACATGTTTGACATGAAATGTTCCTAAATGTCTCTGTTTCAGAATCCAGAGGACAGGTCACTGTGACTCAGACTCCTACAGTGAAAGCTGTTCTCCCAGGACAGACAGTTATTATAAACTGTAAAACCAGTGTGACTGTATATGATGGTTGTACTGGGGATTACACCTGTATGGCCTGGTACCAACAGAAACCTGGAGGAGCTCCTAAACTCCTGATGCACTCTTCAAACCAACGTCAGTCTGGGATTCCATCTAGATTCAGTGGCAGTGGATCTCATAGTGACTTCACTCTGACCATTAGTGGAGTCCAGGCTGAAGATGCAGGAGATTACTACTGTCAGAGTTTACACGATCTCAATAGTGAATATGTGTTCACACAGTGATACAGAGCCGTACAAAAACCTCCTTCAGTCAGACTGCACAGTGACTGTACTGCTACAGCTGGGACCTACTGCAGGTGCTGAGGGGGAAGAGACAGTGACATGGAACACTGATCAATAGAGGAGGTCAACTTTGAATATGTTTACAAAGCATCATTCTGTAACAAAGAGCCAGAGACGTTCGGATCCATAAGCAGTGATTTTAATCAAGGTTGGTCAGACAGGCAAAACTCAGAGAACAGCGTAGAGGGTGTCAAAGGGTATCCAGAAACAGGACCAGTACCAGGCGTGGGTCGGGGCAGGCGGCAGACGGGAAAACAAGAATCAAAGCACAGTCCAAGGTCAGATAACAGGGAATCAATCAATCAATCAATAGAGCGCTCAGAAATGACTAGCCGGGGCAGTACAAGACTTCGCAAAGCATTGGGGCCTGGAGATAGTTTATATAGGGGAGAGAAGTGGGTACAGCTGTGCAGATAATTAGACCTAGGTACGGGGCTGATGGGAAATGTAGTCAATACTCCGGTGACGGTGTCCTTTGGTGATCGGAGAGAGCCACAGAGGTGCGATCCATGACAGAGCCCCCCTCCTGCGAGTGGCTCCTGAAGCGAGGACCGACACGATGCCGAGGTCTTCCACGGGATCTAGGGGCAGGTCTTCCAGGGTGGTTCTGATGAAACTCTGTGATGAGCGCGGGATCCAGGATGTCTTGGGATCTCGCCCAGGATCTCTCTTCCGGACCGTACCCATCCCAGTCGATCAAATATTGCAGCTCCCTACCTCGGCGTCTTGAGTCGAGTATCTTCCTTACTCGGTAGGCCTCCTCGCCGTTGATGATGATGGGAGGGGACCTCTCTTCTGCGACCTCATCTTGGTCCCTCTCTCCTCTCGGACCACCGGCAGGTTTGAGCAATGAAACACGGAAGGTGGGAGAGATGCGGTAAGTGGATGGCAAGGCTAGACGGTATGAAACTGGGGTTATTTGTCTAAGAATCTGAAAAGGACCCACGTACCTAGGGCTTAGCTTCTTGCTGGGAAGTCGAAGACAGAGGTCCCTCGATGACAGCCACACCCACTGTCCAGGAGTGTACTCGGGTCCCCTTCTCCGGTGACGGTCAGCCTGTTCTCTGACTCTTCGTGTAAGTTCCTGATTCAACCTCTCGACCTGTCCATTAGCCTGTGGATGATATCCGGAGGTTAAGCTGACATTGATGTTGAGCTGCCCGCATAACGCCTGCCAGACCCGAGAGGTGAATTGTGGTCCCCGGTCCGAAACTATATCCCCAGGTAACCCATAAAGTCGGAAGACCTGCTGTACCAAAGCCTCCGCTGTTTGTAACGCTGTGGGCAGTTTGGCCAAGGGGATGAACCTGCAGGCCTTTGAGAAACGATCAACCACTGTCAGAATGGTCGTGAAGTTCTGGGAGAGGGGTAGATCTGTGACAAAGTCAATAGCAATATGGGACCAGGGACGTTGCGGGACAGGTAGTGGTTGAAGCAATCCGGCTGGTTTCTGATGAGAGGATTTGACGATGTTGCAAGTGGCGCATTGATGCACGAAGGTGATCACATCGGCTTGGAGCGTAGACCACCAGAAACGGTTTGTCACGAGGTGAGTGGTGGCCGTGATCCCAGGATGTCCCGCATTAGGAGTGTTGTGCACCCATTGTAACACTCGTTATTTAAGGCTTAGCGCACGAGGTGCGATCCGGGGGACATTCAGGCGGTGATGGTTCCTCCCTCTGTGCTGCGGAAATCTCTGTCATTATGTCCCACTGTACTGGGGCGAGAACAAGTGTCGTAGGAATGATGGGGTCCGACGTGGATGGACTAGAAGAACTGTCAAACTGACGTGATAGAGCGTCGGCCTTGCCATTCTTGGAGCCTGGGCGATATGTGACCCTGAAATTGAATCTGGTGAAGAATAGAGACCACCTGGCCTGTCTGGGGTTCAGTCGTTTGACGGCCTTAATGTATTCTAAATTACGGTGGTCAGTCAAAACCGTAAACGGCAGACGAGCTCCCTCCAACCAATGCCGCCATTCTTCGAAGGTGACCTTCATAGCCAGTAGTTCCCTATCACCCACATCATAATTTCGTTCAGCTGGGGTAAGCTTTCGGGACTGGTAGGCACATGGGAAGAGCTTGGCTGGGTTACCATGTCGTTGTGACAATATGGCCCCGATTCCTGTATTGGAAGCGTCCACCTCCACAATGAACTCCCGTTCGGGATCTGGCTGGTGCAAAATGGGGGCCGTGGTGAATTTCTCCTTGAGCTGTTTGAATGCTGCCAGACTCTCGGATGACCACTGTAACCGTTGTCCTCCACCTTGAAGGAGCGACGTGAGTGGCGCTGCCGTGATGCTGAAGTTTCTAATAAACCGACGGTAGAAGTTGTAACTCCTTTACCTTGGTAGGTTGTGGCCAGTTAACCACTGCTTCAACCTTGCTGTTGTCCATTGTCACTTCCTTGGCACTGATGATGTATCCCAAGAAGGCGGTCCGTGTCTGATGGAACTCACATTTCTGAATCTTGGCTTATAGTTGGTTATCAATGAGGCGTTGAAGTACCGCTCTGACATCCTGCACGTGGGTTTCGAACGTCTCAGAATAGATCAGAATGTCGTCGATGTAACAATGAGCTTCTGGTTAAGCATGTCTCTGAAGATCTCGTTGACAAATGACTGGAACACGGAGGGACTGTTAGCGAGCCCGAACGGCATCACTCGATACTCATAGTGCCCGGTAGTGGTGGAGAATGCCGTTTTCCACTCGTCCCCCTTCTTGATCCGAATCAGATTGTAAGCATTGCGCAGGTCCAACTTGGTGAAGAACCTGGCGGTGCGGAGCTGTTCGAGGGCGGCTGGAACTAATGGCAATGGGTAGCGAAACTTCACTGTGATCTCGTTGAGGCTGCGATAATCGATACAGGGACGTAATCCTCCATCCTTCTTCTTCACAAAGTGAAATGTTCCTAAATGTCTCTGTTTCAGAATCCAGAGGACAGGTCACTGTGACTCAGACTCCTACAGTGAAAGCTGTTCTCCCAGAAAATACAGTTATTATATGAACTGTAAAACCAGTGTGACTGTATCTAATGATTTTATTGGTGATTACACCTGTATGGTCTGGTACCAACAGAAACCTGGAGGAGCTCCTAAACTCTGACCATCAGTGGAGTCCAGGCTGAAGATGCAGGAGATTACTACTGTCAGAGTTATTGTCATGTCATGGTTGTGACTCGTTATATTTGTCACAGTCTGAAAGTGCACATATAAACGTTATTTGATGCTATGAAACATACACAATACCAGTCCATATTCAAGTGAGGTGATGTTACGTCAGTGTCACCACCCCTAAATCAAATCCCCATATGAACCTCACATCCAAATATTGATGTGATCATCTAGCATTATATTAACTATTTTAATGAGCAGGTTACTGACTGTTACATCTGTGAATGAGACATGATGCTGGGCTCAATCATTAGACATGTATATGTGCATATCTACATACAGTATAATACCCATTTATCTGTCATTGATTACATGATGGCTTGTCTACTATATCTCCCTCCCTGAATCCACCATAAAGGTTAAAACCAGTCCACTCCCTCATATCTGTCCCAGTCCAGGGTATTTCAGGCAGTGAAACTGCTCAACTGCTAGACTGGTAGCTGTGGGAGTGAAACTGAGATTTACATAGACAGGGCTGGGTGGTTCTGCTTGTCCCAGAACAGAGCAGCACTGTCACTCTGTTCCCAGGGGGTTGGAGGTAGAGAAGATCTGGGGAAATATAATGGAGAAGTTTACACTACATATTGTTGAAAACCATTGATAAAACATCTAATTTAATAAAATCTTATTAAGAATTAAACATTGAAAATATGCATATGTTATGGAAAGTAACTAATTAGCAGTGTGAGTTCTGAGAGCAGATCTTAGAGGTTTATTATGAAATATCACTAATTATTATCACTGGTATTGATGCTGCAGTATAACAGGATCATTCAGTTGTAGAAATGATTGCAGAGTATTTGTTGGATCAGATGCCCTTTTAATTCTGTTTGAAAACATGAGAGTAGATATAAGCTTCAATGCTAAATTATGAAAGAAGCTGATTGATATAAATGAGTCTGAAAAGTTCTGCTATCAATAGATAGTGATCACTGGAATCATGATTAAAGTAACTCTTGTTTTTTTGTGTTCAATCAAAACAGTCTTTATTTAAACTCAGAGGCAAGAAGACATGTACAACTTAATCTCAAAGTCCTTCATTTAGCACACAGCACTACTGATATTATTCACTATTATATTGTAACATTCAGCTGTAAAACACTTGTTTCCTTCACTAGCACCGTGTGGGGACTCTCTAGCCCCCTACAATGGCTTCTAGACACTACAGTGACTTCTCCGGATGGCGACTGAGTCACTGGTATCGTCATGGACGACCCTTTAGAACTATAAAACACTGAGCTAAATATATCAGTGATGCTGACAATATGTCAACTCATCCCCTCTCATGTTAAAGCATTCCTGAAGTGATAACACCCATAGGTATCACGTATCAGGTAAGACCCAAGTGCAGACTGTGTTGAAGTAACAATGTTTATTACAGCAACAGGGGCAGGCAAACGACAGGTCAAGGCAGGCAGGGGTCGATAATCCAGAGTAGTGGGGCAAAGGTACCGGATGGCAGGCAGGCTCAGGGGTAGGCAGAGTGGTCAGAGACTGGACAGGCAAGGGTCAAAACCAGGAGGGCGAGAAAAAGCGAGACTGGAGAAAAGCAGGAGCTGAGACAAACCGCTGGTTGACTTGACATACAAGACGAACTGGCAACAGACAAACAGAGAACACAGGTATAAGTACCCAGGGGATAACGGGGAAGATGGGCGACACCTGGAGGGGGGTGGAGACAAGCACATGGACAGGTGAAACAGATCAGGGCGTGACAATAGGTCCAGACTACATAAATATTCCTTCCTTTTTGCTATGGCAAACAAACTTTTTCATAACATGTCAAACAATAAGTTGAATGGACTCCATGTATGTGCAATAGTAATGTCTCACATAATTTCAGAATAAATAACCCAGCCTCTGTAAGGCCCCTCAGTCAGATAGTGAATTTCATGCAAAGAATAAAAAATATTTATTGAGATTATATAACATGTTTATAACCCCCTAAAACATCCTGTGGTTCTGTCAAGGAAAAACACCTATCCTGTCACACCCAGCTAGAACCCTTCAGCACCTTCTCAGACTGTAATTGAGCCCAGCTGAGGCTTGATAACCAATTAAGACCATGATTGGCTGTGAGAAGGTGAAGGAAGCATGAAGAGCTCAGGAACAGCAGTTGGGTTTTGGAGAAACACCATCAGTAAGTAATCTGCAAGCAATGTAGCTGATGAAGGTGTGGCAAGAGTGTGGTGAACGGATGGATGAGATTGTGGACAGCGAGGAAGATGGAGATGAGCAGAGTGAATCATTTCAAAATCCTTACATAAAGTAAACCAGACAGCACCATTTTCTTGTTTTTTAGCCAGGGGAACACTGAGGAGAGGGTCAGCAACTAGTACTACTCTATAACAATAGGAGAGGAGAGGGTCAGTTACTACTACTACTCTATAACATTAGGAGAGGAGAGGGTCAGTTACTACTACTACTACTCTATAACATTAGGAGAGGAGAGGGTCAGTTACTACTACTACTACTCTATAACATTAGGAGAGGAGAGGGTCAGTTACTACTACTACTACATAACATTAGGAGAGGAGAGGGTCAGTTACTACTACTACTACTACTACATAACATTAGGAGAGGAGAGGGTCAGCTACTACTACTACTACTCTATAACATTAGGAGAGGAGAGGGTCAGTTACTACTACTACTACATAACATTAGGAGAGGAGAGGGTCAGTTACTACTACTACTACTACTACATAACATTAGGAGAGGAGAGGGTCAGCTACTACTACTACTACTCTATAACATTAGGAGAGGAGAGGGTCAGTTACTACTGACCCTCTCTACTGAAGTAATAGTATAATACAATAGAGATTGACAATACTGAAGTACTTGTATAATACAATCGGGACTGATTGTCCTGAAGTACTAGTATAATACAATAGGCACTGATAGAACTGAAATAATAGTATAATACAATAGGGACTGATAGTACTGAAATACTCGTATAATACAATAACGATTGATAGTACTGAAGTAATAGTATAATACAATAGAGATTGACAATACTGAAGTACTAGTATAATACAATAGGCACTGATAGTACAGAAATACTAGTATAATACAATACGGACTGATAGTACTGAAATACTAGTATAATAAAATAGGGACTGATAGTACTGAGGTACTAGTATAATACAATAGAAGATTGATAGTACTGAAGTACTAGTATAATACAATAGGGACTGATAGTACTGAAGTACTAGCATAATACAATCGGGACTGATTGTCCTGAAGTACTAGTACAATACAATAGGCACTGATAGAACTGAAATAATAGTATAATACAATAGGGACTGATAGTACTGAAATACTCGTATAATACAATAAGGATTGATAGTACTGAAGTAATAGTATAATACAATAGAGATTGACAATACTGAAGTACTAGTATAATACAATAGGCACTGATAGTACAGAAATACAATACGGACTGATAGTACTGAAATTCTAGTATAATAAAATAGGGACTGATAGTACTGAGGTACTAGTATAATACAATAGAAGATTGATAGTACTGAAGTACTAGTCAAATAAAATATGGACTAATAGTACTGAAGTACTAGTGTAATACAACAGAGACTGATATACTATTATTTCAGTACTATCAGCCCCTATTGTATTATACAAGTACTTCAATACTATCAGTCCCAATTGTATTACACTAGCACTTCAGAACTATCACTCCCTATTGTATTATACTAGTTCTGCAGTACGATCTGTCCCTATTGTGTTATACTGGTACTTCAGTACTATCTGTCCCTATTGTATTATACTATTATTTCAGTACTAATACAATAGGGACAGATAGTACTGCAGTACTAGTATAATACAATAGGGAGTGATAGTTCTGAAGTGCTAGTGTAATACAATTGGGACTGATAGTATTGAAGTACTTGTATAATACAATAGGGGCTGATAGTACTGAAATACTAGTATAATACAATGGAGACTGATAGGTATTAAGTAGTAGTATAATACAATAGGGACTGATAGTACTGAAGTACTAGCATAATACAATCGGGACTGATTGTCCTGAAGTACTAGTATAATACAATAGGCACTGATAGAACTGAAATAATAGTATAATACAATAGGGACTGATAGTACTGAAATACTCATATAATACAATAGGGATTGATAGTACTGAGGTAATAGTATAATACAAAAGAGATTGACAATACTGAAGTACTAGTATAATGCAATAGGCACTGATAGTACAGAAATACTAGTATAATACAATACGGACTGATAGTACTGAAATACTAGTATAATAAAATAGGGACTGATAGTACTGAAGTACTAGTGTAGTACAACAGAGACTGATAGTACTGAAGTAATAGTATAATACAATAAGGACAGATAGTACTGAAGTACCAGTATAACACAACAGGGACAGATCGTACTGCAGTACTAGTATAATACAATAGGGAGTAAAAGTTCTGAAGTACTAGTGTAATACAATAGGGACTGATAGTACTGAAGTACGAGTATAATAAAATAGGGACTGATAGTACTGGAATACTACTATAATATAATAGGGACTGATAGTACTGAAATACTAGTATAATAAAATAGGGACTGATAGTACTGAAGTACTAGTATAATACTATATAGATTGATAGTACTGAAGTACTAGTATAATTCAATAGGGACAGATAGTACTGAAGTACTAGTATAATACAATAGGTACTGACAGTACTGAAGAACTAGTATAATACAATAGGTACTGACAGTACTGAAGTATAATTCAATAGGGATTTGTAGTCCTAAATTATGAGTATAATCCACTGGAGAACACAAATAGTTAGTTATATGTTTGTATAATGAAAAGTAAACAATTTGAGTGAACTGAAAGATTGTTAAGATTGTTTTATAAATTCCTGGTGAGAACAATTAGTGTTCTCTCTGTTTCAGAATCCAGATGACTGATCACTGACTCAGACTCCTGCAGTGAAAGCTGTTCTCCCAGGACAGTCAGACTCTCTGAACTGTAAAACCAGCAGTAATGTGCAGTAAATGTTGCAATGGTCTGTCATGGGGCCGTCAGTGTCTATCCTGGTACCAACAGAAACCAGGAGAAAAACCCAAAACCATGATGCTCCCAGGGAACACACTCCATTCTGAGATTCCATCCTAAACTCCTTATTTACTATGCTACAACACTTCAGTCTGGGACTCCATCTAGATTTAGTGGCAGTGGATCTGGGAGTGACTTCACTCTGACCATCAGTGGAGTCCAGGCTGAAGATGCAGGAGATTACTACTGTCAGAGTTACCACAGTGGTAATGTGTTCTGTCGTGGAAATTCTAAAGAATCAGGAGAGACTTTGTTATTTCTCAAACAATTGTACTTCAATATCGATTCATTATCGCAATGGAGCTGGTCAACGAACCACCTGTAGGTGATTCGTTGAGAGCCCGAATAATACAGAAACGCAAGGGGATTATATAGAAACCCAAAACCTGCTTAGTCATGGTTGGTTCCACCCCACCCCGGCAGCCCGGGGCATCATAAGCTACCGTGTTTTCTTCTTGTGGCTATGTGTATCGGTTGTGGTGGTCATAGCGCACAAACAAGTGATAACGCCAGATCCGTTACTTGACTACACTCCTAGACCAGCTGCGGGGAGTGAACGTGGAAGAGACTAACCATCCTTTCTCAGAAGCACAGCATTGGTAGAATAGAAATGACTTACTATTGTTAAGTATATCATTGTCAACCATTAATATTAAACAAATCAGGTAAATATGTAATTTTTCTCTCACATTTCACACAGTGATACACAACCGTACAAAAACTTCCCGTGTCACCATGGGTCAAATGGGAGCAATTACCAGTCCACATGAGAAGCCAAACAAAAGGTGTTATGACCTCTTCATTACTTCAAAGTAATCACTTCAGCTCCCTCAAAAAAGTCCCTCACAACCAAGTGTCTGATTTAAATGGATGTATTCATATACAGCATAATATTAACTTTATGTCCCGAGTAGGTTACTGACTGCTAGACCTGTGAATGAGACCTGATGCTGGACTCCATGAGACATGTACACTATCTACATACAATATCCACATACACTATCTACACTATATACGCTATCTACATAAAGTATAATACTAACTGTATCTGTCATTAATTACATGATGGCATATCTGTAATGTCTCCCTCCCTGAATCCACCATTGAGGGTAAACCTGTCCACTCCCTCACATCTGGCCCAGTCCAGGGTGTTTCAGGCAGTGAAACTGGTCAAGATCTGGGGAAATATAATTGAGAAGTTTACACTACACATTGTTGAAACCATTGCTAAAAAATCTAATGTAATAAAATCATATTAAGAATTAAACATGGTAAATATACATATGTAATGGAAAGTAATTGTTTAGCAGTGTGAGTTCTGAGAGCAGATCATAGAGGTTCATTATCAAATATCACTAATTATCATCACTGGTATTGATGCCACAGTATAACAGGATCATTCAATTGTAGAAATAACAGAGTATTTGTTGGATCTGATGCCCTTTGAATTTTGTTTGAAAACATAGCTATATGTTGGAATGCTGTGTCAAGGAATATCTAAATCATGTAAGAGATTGTCATTTCGTCGAACAATCATATTTATTTAATGTTCATTCATTATTGCAATAATGAGGCTGGTCGACATCACACACTTGAAAAACAGAGGTCTTATATAGCACACCTAGAAATGCCTGGTCATGGCTGGTTAGTCATGTGGCCGGTTAGTCATGGCTGCACTAACACTAATCTCCCTGCAGGGATCACCACATGACCTATGATCACTGGGAGGTGGAAACTGTCTAGTATTCCTCTTTTTCATAGATATCAATACAGTATGTTACCATTCCATATTAAATAATTAAATGGGTGCTTACATTTGTCTTATTTAACACATGTAGAAGTGTGTATTATATGAATTGGAAATGTGTTTCTTCCATATGCCACCCACAGCCAGGGATCAGACATTATTGAGGGCAACCCTGGAGCAATTAGGGTTAAGTGCCTTGCTCAAGGGCACATCAAAAGATTACTTCACCTAGCCTGCTCGGAGATTCAAACCAGCAACCTTTTGGTTACTAGCCCAACACTCTTAACCGCTAGGCTTCCTGCCACCCTCATTACCATGAACACTAAGCAACAGACACAATTATATACTGGTTGTTCGTAAGTTACATGATATACAACTTAGAAATATATATTCTCCAGCATTCATTATGGTATTGGCTTGCTAAACAACATTGATAATGATTATATGTTATAGCCCTTAAACCAACAACAGCATTGTATTTATGGACTTTTTATTCACGTGATTTATTTACATATTAATATGAACTTCTATGATTATTAGGTGACAATTGTAGGAGCAAGATCATCACTTTGTAATGGACTCTCAGTTGTAATCTGATGGATCCTTAGTGATCTAAGTTTACTGAATAATGCTGGATGGGGAGAAGACCAGAAGATTATTTGCAAAGTGATAATGCTCTGCGTAGACAGAACATGCTTCAGTGCTCTGGGGGTGTTTACATCCGGATTCCTGTTCATAACTCCTGATTCCTGCTTACAAGCAAAAATTAAAGCAGGAAGCACCAGTGACTAGATCAATAAAAAAGTGGTCAGATGAAGCAGATGCTAAGTTACAGGACTGTTTTGCTATCACAGACTGGAATATGTTCCGAGATTCCTCCGATGGCATTGAGGAAGGAGTACACCACATCTGTCATTGGCTTCATCGATAAGTGCATCGATGACGTCGTCCCCACAGTGACCGTACGTACATACCCCAAACAGAAGCCATGGATTACAGGCAGCAACCGCACTGAGCTAAAGGCTAGAGCTGCCGCTTTCAAGGAGCGGGACTCTAACCCGGGAAGCTTATAAGAAATCCCGCTATGCCCTCTGACGAACAGGCAAAGCGTCAACACAGGACTAAGATTGAGTCGTACTACACCGGCTCTGACGCTCGTCGGATGTGGCAGGGCTTGCAAACCATTACAGACTACAAAGGGAAGCACAGCCAAGAGCTGCCGAGTGACACGAGCCTACAAGACGAGCTAAACTACTTCTATGCTCGCTTCGGGGAAAATAACACTAAAACATGCATGAGAGCACCAGCTGTACCAGAAGACCATGTGATCACGCTTTCTGCAGCCGATGTGAGTAAGACCTTTAGACAGCCCCTCAGGGGTGAGTGCTCAGCCCCCCTCCTGTACTCCCTGTTCACTCATGACTGCATGGCCAGGCACGACTCCAACACCATCATTACATTTGCCGACGACACAACAGTGGTAGGCCTGATCACCGACAACAACAAGATACCCTATAGGAAGGAGGTCAGAGACCTGGCCGTGTGGTGCCAGGACAACAACCTCTCCCTCAACGGGATCAAGACAAAGGAGATGATTGTGGATTACAGGAAAAGGAGGACCAAGCACGCCCACATTCTCATCGACGGGGCTGCAGTGGAGCAGGTTGAGAGCTTCAAGTTCCTTGGTGTCCACATCACCAACAAACTAACATGGTCCAAGCACACCAAGACAGTCGTGAAGCGGGCACGACAAAACTTATTCCCCCTCAGGAGACTGAGAAGATTTGACAATGGTCCTCAGATCCTCAAAAGGTTTTATTAGCTGCACCATCAAGAGCATCCTGACTGGTTGCATCACTGCCTGGTAAGGCATCTGCTCGGCCTCCGACCGCAAGGCACTACAGAGGGTAGTGCAAACTACCAAGTACATCACTGAGGCCAAGTTCCTGCCATTCAGGACCTCTATAACAGGCGGTGTCAGAGGAAGGCTGTAAAAATTGTCAAAGACTCCAGCCACCCTAGTCATAGACTGTTCTCTCTGCTACCGCACGGCAAGCGTTACCGGAGCGCCAAGTCTAGGTCCAAGAGGCTTCTAAACAGCTTCTACCTCTAAGCCATAAGACTCCTGAACATCTAGTCAAATGGCTACCCAGATAAATTTTATTGCTACCCAGATTATTTTTATTTAACTTGTTGTGTAATGTTTATGTCCAATGGCCGATGAGCCCCGATGCCCTTCATGTATAGTTTCTCTTCATAGTTTATCTTCATATGACAAGGATTGAAAAGGATTTGCCAGTAGATTGTCGACTTGATTCATAAGATTTTGAAAGCATGATGTTGACATGATCAGTCCAATCTGTAGCCAACCTTGAGCCTTCTTGGATGGGCACTTCTAATGTAACTTTATGGCAGCACCCATGGAGCTTTAATTTCCAAGCTCTACCTGTAGATTTTGCGGTGACGTAGTGTCCCCATGAGTGACAGAACACTGAGCCAATCAGGGCGCAACTAGAGAACATTATCAACCCCTACGCTTCGTATTTTCCGCTGGCTGCCCCACCACCACAGAAAGCACTGAGCCAGCCTTACTCAAGAAAGCAAAAAAGAGACCATGTTTTTATGCGGCTTTATTAACTTAATTATTTATTTATTTTACATTGTTTGCAAACTGATATGTGACGCGTATTAATGCCAAAATAACATGCAAAACAGGAAACAACATATTTTGTTTTAGCTAAACAAGTGGGGCTCAAAACAAGTGCACCTGCCCTGAATGACGGTTTGTCACTGGATATGTGACAATATGGTTAGAAAGCAATCATTCAGTTCACATGACCATCATCATCATCATCATGGTTATGACTAATTATATTTGTCATCATAGCCTGGAAGTGTAAATCAAAGTTACTTGAAGTTTTGAAACACAATAGCTGTCCATATGCAAAGCAAGATCTACAAAGTAAAACAAAAGATGTTTTGACCTCAACATTACTTCAAATTTACAATCACTTCAGCCCCCAAACCCAGTCAGTTTCTGTGTGTTCACACAGTGATATAGAGCCAAACAAAAACCTCCCTCGGTCAGAGTGCACAGTGACTGCACTGCTACAGCTGGGAGCTACTACAGGTGCTGAGGGGGAGACAGTGCCATGGAACACTGGTCAGTAGAGGAGATCAACTGTGACAATTATGTCATGATGACCAAAAAAAGTAAAACCCTTAACTCCTATCAAATACTTGTCATGGAAATTTTGTTCTCAATGTTCATAAACTGAACTTTAATTAACCTACTCTGTCTGTAACCCAAAGGTCGTAAAGCTTTGGTTAAGATGAAACAGACAGAGACCCAGCTGCAGAGATCATATGTCAATATGTTTATTCACGCGAGAATTCTCAAATCACAATAAGAACACAGTCCTTTATATGTACATACAATTTAACTCCACCCCACTTTAGACGGGCTGTGTTTTACAAATAACATCTTATCACTTCTAACAGCATTCTAACCGTTTCTCCCCTCCCTGGATGAAGAAACCGTTTTCCTGTTATAGGGTCCAGTTATAAATCGTCTGTCGACAGTTCTCCTGTTCCTGTTATCTCAACTCCATCCTGCTTAGGTTGCAAAATAGTAACACAATGTCTTAGTCTTTTAAAAAGTTCTAGACCTATTCCTCTAACACCTATTACATATATTTTCAGGAATTTATATTCTTAGTAATTACTTAAACATATTATTTTAAACATATAATAATTTAGTCATTGAACATAAATCATATGAATTTATTCATAACAATACTGTATGTATAACCTTTCCCCACAAGTATTTTATTACTTGCATATACTCAGTGGTGGAAAAAGTACTTAATTGTCATACTTGAGTAAAAGTAGAGATACCTTAATACAAAATGATTCAAGTAAAAGTGAAAGTCACCCAGTAAAATACTACTTGAGTAAAAGTCTAAAAGTATTCGGTTATAAATATACTTAAGTATCATAACAAAAATAAATGAAATTGCTCAAATATACTTAAGTATCAAAAGTAAAAGTATAAATAACTTTAAATTCCTTATATTAAGCAAAGCAGCTGGCCCCATTTTCAAATATTTTATTTATTTACGGATAGCCAGGGGCACGCTCAAACTCAGACATAATTTACAAACGAAGCATGTGTTTAGTGAGTCCGCCAGATCAGAGGCAGTAGGGATGACCAGGGATGTTCTCTTGATAAGTATGTGAATTTGACTATTTTCCTGTCCTGCTAATCATTCAAATTGTAACTAGTACTTTTGGGTGTCAGGGAAAATGTATGGAGTAAAAAGTACATCATTTTCTTTAGGAATGTAGTGAAGTAAAAATAAAAGTTGTCAAAAATATTAATAGTAAAGTACAGATACCCAAAAAAACTAAATAAGTAGTACTTGAAAGTATATTAAGTTAAGTACTTTACACCACTGCATATACTTATTTTGCCCATACACTCCCAACAATAGCCAAACCAGTCTAGTTCCTCATAACTGACCAAGCGTCGTTACTGTATCTGACCACTAGAGGGGAGCAGAAAATGCATCTTATGTTATAACTCAGTAATATTAACTTTGGTAGGTGACAGACAGCAGCTTTTTAAAAGAGTGATCCGAGTGGTCTTCAAGCTAAGACAAACATGGAGAGAAGATACACTATTGAAAATGATACCCTGACAAGTACTAGAACTAGAGTCTTCTAGAGACAATTCAATTTTGTACCTCATATATAGACAAGGGCAGTTTTCATTTACATTACACCAGTATATGGAACCGTATTGCATTGTGTGGTCATGTTAAACAATTTAGCCAGAGGGCATGTAACTGTTTATTTGTACCTTTTTTTGACAGGGAGTGATTTATTATTTTACTAGGCAAGTCAGTTAAGAACAAATTCTTATTTTCAATGACGGCCTAGGACAGTGGGTTAACTGCCTTGTTCAGGGGCAGAACGACAGATTTGTACTTTGTCAGCTAGGGGATTCGATTCTTGCAACCTTTCGGTTACTAGTCCAACGTTCCAACCACTAGGCTACCCTGCCGTCATGCTGAGACCAAGGTCTCTTTTACAGATTAACCCTGTATACACATCAATACACATCCATTTCTATATTTATTTAATTTTGCTCTTCTGCTTCCTCTTCGGTGCCTGTCTTTATCCTTGTGGCAGGATTAGACCTTCCTTCCTACCACCATAATGCGTATCCCATCCAATGGCATGTATAAGCTCCCACATGATCGTTGACCTTTATCATAACATACCATCCTGCCTGCCTGCATGGTCAGTGAACCAGCTTCAAACTAGTACAGTACAGTCAGACCTAAAATACTGTATCTCTGGCCAGATTTAGATCTAACCACAAGCTCCGTCATGGGGCTCTAACGTTCAGTTTTTGTCAGGGGACACAACAGAAACGGAACATTAGCCCCTGGCAGAGAATTCCGCTACCTATTGGCCAAAAGTTTTATATTTTGTTGAAACGACGAATTTGGTCATCGTCTCCTCCTCAATCTTTTTCACATTCATTTCAAACATTTTAATTGAAGGGAAAGTGCAAGTGGCCTTGGTTTTCTTGAGCAGTCATGTTTGCTTAGGGAACTTGGTAAGATGATTTAATGTCACTTCCATCCATAGCTGTGCTCGATCTAGCCACAATGATACATATATTTCACCGGATGTATAAATATGAAGCATCCGCTTGGCATTTCCACTCACTATCCGCCACTGGGCTTCTTCTCACTACCAAATATGGTAAGAAGAAGTGAGAAGAAGCCCAGTAGCCGACAGTGGGAGAACATGGAACGAGATCGATTTTTGCCCACTATGCCAATATTTCCCCCCATTGTAAACGACAGGATGTGGTCTGTTTTAGTTATAAACAACACGAGAGACTTTTATTTTGAAGACTCATGATTTGTCGTCACACAATTAAATGTTTAACTAACGTTACAAGCCTCCAAGATAGCTAGCTACCTAACGTTAACATACCGTCGTAGCAGCAGCAGCTTGTTTTGCTGGGCAAATGGATTCAAAAATTCAAGGTTTGTCATGTTTTCCTGAAATGCTTCACCCAAAATGTATTTATTTTCAAGCTTGGAGCAGGAATATGCGGGGCGGTATGTAAAAACAATATTTGGTTCAATTCACAAAGCTAACGTTAGTGACTAGCAGCTAACGTTAGGCGTGCACTAAGTGGGTAAAAGCCATAGTGGAGTCAACACCTGAAAGTGTTACATAAGAGGTCTGCAATTGCTTCAGGGCAATTCCATCGAAATGGACCCATGCGCACCAACATGTTAAGTTATTAGGAGTGTATCAATTTGAGTGTCAAATGAACGCTAAGAAGTCTATATTTTTGGGAAATGAAGGCATGATTGACAAATGTATCTACAATTTTCTATCTTAAAAATGTGTCATTAGTAAATACTTGGATTTCTGAATAAACTGAAGGGGTCTTAGAAAACATCTAGCCTACCAGGAAGGTATTAGAAATACATCAAAACACAATAATGTTGACGAAAAGACCCCTGCCAACACTTTTATGTTTAGTTTTGAATCAATTATTTACCTTCTGTAAGTTTAAGAAATATTGCCTTGTAATTCCGTTACCAAAACGGTAGACTTACCAATTGGTTATAGTGATTTTACAGATGTAAAATGTGTTAATTAATTATGAAGTGATTAAAACTTGTAATTCTATTACCAAATTGGTAATGAAATTACCCCCAAATCAGTAACAGAATTACTGCAACTGAATTGGCTACAATGGGAAATCATAATGGTCACAAAGCACAGTTGGGTCACCTGCTACTGACCTCCCACTGGCGTACTGTTATGTTCAGATAACTGCTTTTTCTTTTTTGTTGTTGTCTTAGAACAGTCATGACTCAGGACAACACCTCTCATTTTCTCACTCTCCAGTTAATGTCACCTCTCCCAGCTCTTACTGAGACATACCCATCAGCCCCATCTCTTTCCATGTACTGTAACACGCATCCTATCCCACTGAGCACCGACCAACACTGGACGTCCATGGACGTTGAAAAGTAGTGCATATTTGGTCCACCCTAACCTTGATGTTAACGTCCACTGACAGACTGGATTGGAACAAATGGATAGTACAGTACAGTGTGTAGAGCAGAGTACAATACTGAGTACTGTACAGTAAGTAGAGTACAGTGCAGTACAGTGAGTAGAGCTGAGTGCAGTACTGTACAGTGAGTAGACTACAGTACAATATAGTACAGTAAAGAAAAGTAGAGTACAGTATATTGTACTGTACTGAAATATACTATACTGCACTGTACTAAACTCTATTCTACTGTGCTGTATTGTACTGCACTGTACTCTACTGCGCTCTCCAGTGCTGCGCTGTGATGTCCTAACTTGTACAAGTTTACTGCGGAATCGTGCCCCTTCATCCATTTTCAGTCATTTTTTAATTAATTTTCTACGTATACCCATTTATTCTGACGAATATAATTTATACATGCCTCATGAGCTTAGTTCAACTTAGCTACAGATTGTTACACCAGATAATGTAATTTAAAGATTTTTGGTATCCATTACTGGGAGTTATAGGATTGGTACTGTTGTGGTGTAGCACAGAGAATCTTCGACCAACCAGGCTATACGGTCTTCGTCCTGGATTTGTGGAAACAGAAGTCTCATAAAATGTCTGTCTAGTTGCAAGGGTCTGTATTAATTTGATTGCTTAAGTTATGTTAACAAATTCCTCCCTTTCGTTTTCATCACAGGTCTCAATCTCCCTCTATCCTCCTTGTGTCTCCTGGTTCCACCAATACGCTTGATGTCAGCATACATGTGGCAAGTGGCTGAGCAGCGTAATGTGATGCAGTATGGGAAGCTGGAGGAATTTGTGACTTTGGTGACAGAGATGGTTCCAGAGCTGCTGAGCTCCAGGCAGAGGACCCAACTCATCCTGGGACTGAGAGCAAGGGTGAGAGAGGTGGAAATGTTGAGGGTTGGGAGAGGAGGATGTAAAAGTGACATGTGGGGTGAGATTCAGACCTTAATTCCTCATAAGCCCCTGGATCTTGAAGGCCAGGAATGTGGACAGAAGATTGTTCATGTCACATTTTCATAGTCAACTTCTGTTGTCATTGTCTTAAGACTTCTTAGTTTGTGTCCCCTTTGTCTTTAAATTGTCAGCTATCCCCCACTACTCCCCTATGAACATTTCTCCCCACCCTCTCAATGGTCACTTAACTTACCTGCTCCCGCTATGGATATTTAACCCCCCAACCCCTCAAATGACTTTTACTCTGCCCCCACCCCAATTATACTGAACAAAAATATATGTGCAACATGCAACGATTTCATATATTTCAGTCAATTGAAATAAATTCATGACGCCGTAATCTATGGATTTCACATGAATGTGCAGGGGCGCAGGCATGGGTGAGCCTGGGAGGGGGAGCCAGGCCCAGCCACTGGGGAGCCAGGCCCAGCCAATCAGAATGAGTTTTTATTACAGACAGAAATACTCCTCCGTTTCATCAGCTGTCCGGGTGGCTGGTCTCAGACGATCCCACAGGTGAAGAAGTCTTATGTGGAGGTCCTGGACTGGCGTGGTTACACATGATCTGTGGTTGTGAGGCCAGTTTGATGTACTTCCAAATTTTCTAAATCAAAGTTGGAGGTGGCTTATGGTAGAGAAATGAATATTAAATTCTCTGGCAACAGCTTTGTTGGCAATTTCTGCAGTCAGCATGCCAATTGCGCGTTCCCTCAAAAGTTGAGACATCTGTGGCATTTTGTTGTGTGACAAAACTGCACATTTTAGAGTGGCCTTTTATTGTCCCCATCACAAGATTAAACAGCATGTAATGATCATGCTGTTTAATCAGCTTCTTGATATGCCACACCTGTCAGTTGGATGGATTATCATGGTAAAGGAGAAATGCTCACTAACGAGATGTAAACACATTTGTGCACAAAATTTGAGAGAAATACGTTTTTTGTGCATATGGAACATTTCTGGGTTCTTATCTCAGTTTATGAAACATGGGACTTTACATGTTGTGTTTTTGTTCAGTATACATTCATCACTGTTAGTTGTTAATATGTATATATTACTTTTTTATTATAATTGTTATTGTTTTTATTTCACTTGGTCCCCACACCCCCACAATGTTAATTTAGTCTGCTGCTCCCCTATGGTCATTCCTCCTTTCCCCTCTACAGTCTTTACTCTGCCTCCACCCCAATGGACATTTATTTATTCATCACTGCTACAGTTGTTATTATGTATATAGTTCTATTTCTATTGTTGTTTTTTTATGACCATTTTCATTATTTTATTTCACTTTGTCCTGCATGTTTGAGCTCGGAGCCTAAGATTTTCACTGAACCCTGCAATCCCACCTGCAACCCTGTACATTAAACACTGATTCTCAAATGTTTCCATTCCTGCATATTAAAGTGTGCCTGCTATTTCAGCTGGTTCTTGAGTTGTGTTGTGGTAAAGAGGACATGGTGGACCATCAAACCATCCAACGCCACTTGGATAGAATCCAGTCATGCACAGTAAAGCACAAAGCGGTAAGTTGTGTGCAATACACCACAGAGTATGTGGATTGTTAAATCTCTATCACAACATCATTTTGGGGGAATTTTAGTTCTTAACTTACCTTTTTGGGGTGTAATTACATGTTCAGAGCAAAAACAAAAAAGTGGAGGCATCAAAGTCTAACTTTGTGGAGCTGGTCCAAACCCTGCTGGAAGACCCAGCGAAGAGGGAGCATTTCTTCCAGGTGAGATAATATCGAACATCTAACTTTTCACAGTTGGGTAGTTCTGTGTCATAATCAAGCAAAATTGTTGGAATGCCTGAAGAACAAGCAGGCTGGCATGCACCTGAAATTAAATGCAATGCTCCCAAACATGTTATTTGTGTGTCCAAGTTGGGTACCTTGACAAATATCAAGAATATTTCTGCAAATGGATAAAACAAGTATTTTATTAAACTAATGCATTTTGACGGTAACAAGTGTTGGTCTTGCCTACATTCACCTGACTGTGTAATGGCTCTCTACATTTTCATTAAAGGAGGTGTTCCCAGTGCAGTACGGTACTAAGTATGACACAGCACTGCAGATTCTGGTGTGGGAGTTTTTCTCCAGATTGGAGGAGCTGCTGCCGGTGCCCAGCTTTACACAGGTACTGATATGACTGCATCTTCATCCTATCAATTCAAATGTGAAAAATGTTGCATTTACAGTTATGAATGAATGAACCGCCTTTAATAAATGGACTGAACATCAACAAGTTTCCAGTGGGTAGGAGCTAGGGGTTGATTTGGGATTGGACTGCACTCTCCTTAAGTTTTCCTCTCTCACCTTCAGACAGCATCTTGTCTCGGCCTTGCTTTCTCTGACCTGGAGGAGTGTGTTCAGTCTGTCTCTGACCCTGAGCACCTGAAGACACTGCTACAGCATCAAAGACACCTTGGACACCTAAACAGAGGTAGGTAGCCTTCAAGTTATCTATTTCCGCTGGGGTAAATTCTTTGACCTTTTTAGATTTGATAGCATTTTCCACTAATGAAATGTGCCTTGTTTTGTTAAAGACCTTCAATGTTGCACAAACTGTATTCACCTCCAAGGTATTAGTAAATAAAATTAGTTTGGATTCTCCCTCTTTTCCAGATCATTTGTTCTACGACTCTGACACCATCCTGTCCGCTCTGTCCCTCACTTCCTTGGTAAACTCGAAACAAACCTCAGTGGAGGCTCAAGGTCATGACACTAGGAAGAAAGAACAGGAGGGTGGAGAAGAGTGGCGACCAGAAATCAGTTACAATGGGACTGATGAGGGCGCTGAACGACTTGAAGAGGCTCTTGAATCCAGTTCTGGACCGCAGAAACCAGAATCACCACTACACGCTCGTCCAGTGGCCGTCGATGGTAAGGACATTCGAAGTAGAGTACATTACATACCTCTGTGCACTGTTCATGGCGATTGCCAAACTGTGTTATTGATAACTGGTTGTTATTACTAGTTGGAACAATATTAAGTTAAGCGACAGTACTTTTTCCATTAGACTACTCAGGCTACTTTTAGCTGCTGTTTCCATTGTGGCTATAGCTACTCCACCAACAGAGCTTTATTTGAGCTGGATCCTGCCGGAACAGGAACCTGTTTTCCCGGATCCGGTACCTCCGGTACCTAATTTTCACTTTTTTCAATGTAGAAATTCTAATAAGATCAGTCCGAGTTAAGTACGTTGACTATTCCCCAAAAGTTGTCTGTTTGTTTGGGGGGGGAATATTGGTACCCTAAAGCCAAGGATTTAATGGTTGAATTAAGTAAGACATTAAGTCATATGACATTGATTCTATTGATGCTATTTAATAAGCTTCTTGATATGCCACCCCTGTCAGGTGGATGGATTATCTTGGCAAAGGATAATTGCTCACTAACAGGGATGTAAACAAATTTGTGCACAACATTTGAGAGACAAATGTTTTGTGTGTACGGAAAATGTCTGGGATATTTTATTTCGGCTCATGAAAGATGGTAACATCACTTTACATGTTGCGTTTTATATTTTTGTTCAGTGTACTTTCATATGCTTTTTACCTGCAGAACCGGATAGTGACATGCCCTCCCAGGTCTTCTCCTGCCCCCAGTGCCCATTCTCCCACAAGAGAGAGGTGAACCTTCAGCAGCACATCAGGAAGGAACATCTAACAGAGGAGGACAGCAGAAGCCTGGACTCTGGAGGAGCTGAGAACTCACTGCCATCCAGTCAAACAATGCAGAGACCCTCAATCAAGACAACCAAGAAGTACATCTGCTTTAAATGTGGAAAGGATTTCAGAAGCCCATCGGACCTGAAACGACATAAGAGTGTTCACACAGACATGCAGCCGTTCCATTGCAACCAGTGTGATAAAAGATTCAAAGCGAAGGGTAGTCTAAAACAGCACCAACGAGTTCACTCAGGAGAAAGGCCTTATGATTGCTCATATTGTGGCAGGGGGTTTAGGACATCGGATATCTTAAAATCTCATTTACGCATTCATACTGGGGAGCGACCTTATGGGTGTACAATATGTGGGAAGAGATTTATTCAACGGCAAGTACTAACAAGACACATCAGGATGCACAGTGGAGAGAAGCCATACTTGTGTAGCTTTTGAGGAAAGACCTTCGCTTGCTCAGGGGAACTGATGGTACACTCAAGGATCCACACAGGGGAACGACCGTATCATTGTGGACAATGTGGAAATACTTTTAGTCTAGCAAGTAAACTGAAAGTGCATCAGCGAAGTCATACAGGCGAACGCCCATACCCCTGTACACAGTGCCCCAAAGGCTTCTCCACCTCCAACAGACTAGTGAAACACATGCGAATTCATACTGGGGAGAAACCTTACCCATGTGTGAAGTGTGGCAAAAGATTCTCTGAAAGGGGAAATATGAGAATACATCAACGAATGCATGAAAAAGAGAGAAAAGGTAGACAAATGTATTGATAAACCAACACTAAGCTGTTGAAATGTTCCTTGGAGATTATGCTCTATATACTTCTCTGCTACATTTTCAGGTGATTATGACGTTTGTAGATCTTCTAATTTGGCATAATACCAGGCGGTGCAACTTACTTCAGAGATGATTGGCAAAATTTGTGTTCTAAATATTGTAATCATTCTGTACAATTTTTACGTTTTGTCTGGTTATATGCGAACAGATTTGATTTTACCCTGAAATAATTGCCTGAGTTCAATGTTACCCAGTTGGAAAATTAACAATGGGCAAAACACTATTATAAACTACATTTCTAATATAGCAGGACATCTTAAAAAATACCCTCAAATACAAAGTGACATTGTGTACTTTTGCCTCATATTTATAGTTTACACACCTGGCACCACCTTGTATCTGTTGTGTTGTTTCCTATAGACCCAAAATATATTTAGATTCATTCAAAGTAATTGCTCAATTCTATTTAGCCTTTTTCCGTTCAGTTGCTCACTCCACTCGTTAACTTCACTATATACAGTGCCTTCGGAAAGTTTTCAGACCCCTTGACTTTTTCCACATTTTGTTAGGTTACAGCCTTATTCAAAATGGATTGGATTTTTGATTTTTCCGTATCTGTTTTCGCTTTGTCATTATGGGGTATTGTGTGTAGATTGCTGAGGTAAAAAAAATGTGTATCCATTTTAGAATAAGGCTGTAATGTGGAAAAAGTAGAGGGGTCTGAATACTTTCTGAATGCACTGTAGATGATTTGGTGGTAAACACAGATTCAATAAAAGCACCATTATTGGACTAACAAAGCTGGCTAGTGTGTGTGTGTGTGTGTGTGTGTGTGGGGTCCAGTGATTTGTGAACATCTATCAGCTTTGCCTTTCTCCCAGTGGCATTTAATTCCTCCATGGAATTTACAGTAAGTTCCAAAAGTATTGGGACAGTGACATATTGTTTTAAAAATAATGTAAATGTGTTCACACAGAGGACAAGCAGTTTCATTGCGACCAGTGTGAGAAGAAATTCAAAAATCAAAGGGTACTCTGATACTGCACCAACGTGTCCACACAGGAGAAAGACCATATCTTTTTTTTCACATTTTGGCAGGGGGTTTATGACATCTGGGACCTTTAACTTCCCATGTACTTACTTGTACTGTGGAGAGACCATTCACCTGTTCTATATGTGGGAGGAGATTTAGCCAACAGCAATTACTAACACACCACCTCAGGATGCATACAGGGGAGAAATCATACTTACTGTATGTAGCGTTTGTGGAAATACATTTTATTCCTTGGTACACTCATGAACATACACGGGTAAATTCCTCCACAGCTGTCAACTTTGGGAAGCTGTTTAGAATGTCTTGGATGCTCATGTTGCAACAAAGGACTCACACAGGCGAGCTCCCATTCCCCTGCTCTCATTGTGAAAAACGCTTCATCTCAAAAGCGCCCTTAGATTACATGCTTATTCATACTGGATAGAATCCTAATCCATGTCTATGTGGGAAGCGGTTTAATTTGAGAATCCATAAATAAAACTCATTAGGCCATAGTTAGTAGTTGTCTTGTTCGAACACAACATTTCTTCATAGATTTTCATACTCTGTTTGACTCTCTCAAAGCCTTTTAGGGTTAAGGTTTGGGTTTAGGGTAGATATGTCCCAAGTATCCCAGATAACACTTACCCTGGAAAAATGTGTATGTGAAGACAGATATTTGTATGAAGGAATCTTTATTTTAACTTTTATTGTTAGACATTTGAACATTCAAATCAAAGTTTATTTGTCACGGGCGCCGAATACAACAGGTGTAGACCTTACAGTGAAATGCTTACTTACAGGCTCTAACCAATTGTGCCAGAAAAGGTAAGTAAAGAAATAAGAACAACAGTAAAAAAAAAGACAGGCTATATACAGTAGCGAGGCTACATACAGACACGGGTAAGTCGGCTGATTGAAGTAGTATATGTACATGTAGTTATGGTTGAAGTGACTATGCATATATGATCAACAGAAAGTAGCAGCGGGGGGCACAATGCAAGAAGTCTGGGTAGCCATTTGATTACCTGTTCAGGAGTCTTATGGCTTGGGGGTAAAACTGTTGAGAAGCCTTTTTGTCCTAGACTTGGCACTCCGGTACCGCTTGCCATGCAGTAGTAGAGAGAACAGTTTATGACTGGGGTGGCTGGGGTCTTTGACAATGTTTAGGGCCTTCCTCTGACACCGCCTGGTGTAGAGGTCCTGGATGGCAGGCAGCTTAGCCCCAGTGATGTGCTGGGCCGTACGCACTACCCTCTGTAGTGCCTTGTGGTCAGAGGCGGAGCAATTGCTGTACCAGGCAGGATGCTCTCGATGTTGCAGCTGTAGAACCTTTTCAGGATCTCAGGACCCATGCCAAATCTTTTTAGTCTCCTGAGGTGGAATAGGCTTTGTCGTGCCCTCTTCACGACTGTCTTGGTGTGTTTGGACCATTCTAGCTTGTTGTTGATGTGGACACCAAGGAACTTGAAGCTCTCAACCTGCTCCACTACAGCCCCGTCGATGAGAATGGGGGCGTGCTCGGTCCTGTTTTTCCTGTAGTCCACAATCATCTCCTTAGTCTTGGTTACGTTGAGGGAGAGGTTGTTGTCCTGGCACCACACGGCCAGGTCTCTGACCTCCTCCCTATAGGCTGTCTCGTTGTTGTCGGTGATCAGGCCTACCACTGTTGTGTCGTCTGCAAACTTAATGATGGTGTTGGAGTCGTGCCTGGCCATGCAGTGGTGGGTGAACAGGGAGTACAGGAGGGGACTGAGCACGCACCCCTGGGGAACTCCAGTGTTGAGGATCAGCGTGGCAGATGTTGCTACCTACCCTCACCACCTGGGGGCGGCCCGTCAGGAAGTCCAGGATCCAGTTGCAAAGGGAGGTGTTTAGTCCCAGGATCCTTAGCTTAGTGATGAGTTTTTTGGGTACTATGGTGTTGAACGCTGAGCTGTAGTCAATGAATAGCATTCTCACATAAGTGTTCCTTTTGTTCAGGTGGGAAAGGGCAGTGTGGAGTGCAATAGAGATTGCATCATCTGTTGATCTGTTTGGGCGGTATGCAAATTGGAGGGGGTCTAGGGTTTCTGGGATAATGTTGTTGATGTGAGCCATTACCAACCTTTCAAAGCACTTCATGGCTACGGACATGAGTGCTACGGGTCTGTAGTCGTTTAGGCAGGTTGCCTTTGTGTTCTTGAGCACAGGGATTATGGTGGTCTGCTTGAAGCATGTTGGTATTACAGACTCAGTCAGGGACATGTTTAAAATGTCAGTGAAGACACCTGCCAGTTGGTCAGCACTGGCAGGTGTCTGGTAATCCGTCTGGCCCCACAGCCTTGTGTATGTTGACCTGTTTAAAGGTCTTACTCACGTCAGCTACGGAGAGAGTGATCACACAGTCGTCTGGAACAGCTGATGCTCTCATGCATGCCTCAGTGTTGCTTGCCTCGAAGCGAGCATAGAAGTGATTTAGCTCGTCTGGTAGGCTCGTGTCACTGGGCAGCTCTCAGCTGTGCTGTGCTTTCTAGATAACTTAATGCCACTGGATAGTTGCAACAAAATGCTTGTGCCAACTTCCATGGATACTCACACTCTTCCTAAAGGTGTGCATACACGTGAAATAGGAGGCTCCCTCTCTTTATATTCTGATTAGAGACAGTTTGCGCTGTTCTGTGAAGGGAGTAGTACACAGCGTTGTACGAGATCTTCAGTTTCTTGGCAATTTCTCGCATGGAATATCCTTCATTTCTCAAAACAAGAATAGACTGACGAGTTTCAGAAGAAAGTTATTTTTTCTGGCCATTGTGAGCCTGTAATTGAATCCACAAATGCTGATACTCCAGATACTCAACTAGTCTAAAGAAGACCAGTTTTATTGCTTCTTTAATCAGAACAACAGTTTTCAGCTGTACTAACATAATTGTAAAGGGGTTTTCTAATGATCAATTAGCCTTTTTAAAATAAACATGGATTAGCTAACACAACGTGCCATTAGAACACAAGAGTGATGGTTGCTGATAAGGGACCTCTGCCTATGTAGATATTCCATAAAAAAATCAGCCGTTTCCAGCTGCAATAGTCATTTACAGCATTAACAAGGTCTACACTGTATTTCTGATCAATTTGATGTTATTTTAATAGACATTTTTTTCCCAAGTGACCCCAAACCTTTGAACGGTAGAATATATATATATATATATATATATATATATATATATACACACACAGTGGGGGAAAAAAGTATTTAGTCAGCCACCAATTGTGCAAGTTCTCTCACTTAAAAAGATGAGAGATGCCTGTAATTTTCATCATAGGTACACTTCAACTATGACAGACAAAATGAGGAAAAAAAATCCAGAAAATCACATTGTAGGATTTTTTTTATGAATTTATTTGCAAATTATGGTGGAAAATAAGTATTTGGTCACATACAAACAAGCAAGATTTCTGGCTCTCACAGACCTGTAACTTCTTCTTTAAGAGGCTCCTCTGTCCTCCACTCATTACCTGTATTAATGGCACCTGTTTGAACTTGTTATCAGTATAAAAGACACCTGTCCACAACCTCAAACAGTCACACTCCAAACTCCACTATGGCCAAGACCAAAGAGCTGTCAAAGGACACCAGAAACAAAATTGTAGACCTGCACCAGGTTGGGAAGACTGAATCTGCAATAGGTAAGCAGCTTGGTTTGAAGAAATCAACTGTGGGAGCAATTATTAGGAAATGGAAGACATACAAGACCACTGATAATCTTCCTCGATCTGGGGCTCCACGCAAGATCTCACCCCGTGGGGTCAAAATGATCACAAGAAAGGTGAGCAAAAATCCCAGAACCACACAGGGGGACCTAGTGAATGACCTGCAGAGAGCTGGGACCAAAGTAACAAAGCCTACCATCAGTAACACACTACGCCGCCAGGGACTCAAATCCTGCAGTGCCAGACGTGTCCCCCTGCTTAAGCCAGTACATGTTCAGGCAAGTCTAAAGTTTGCTAGAGAGCATTTGGATGATCCAGATGAGGATTGGGAGAATGTCAGATGAAACCAAAATAGAACTTTTTGGTAAAAACTCAACTTGTCGTGTTTGGAGGACAAAGAATGCTGAGTTGCATCCAAAGAACACCATACCTACTGTGAAGCATGGGGGTGGAAACATCATGCTTTGGGGCTGTTTTTCTGCAAAGGGACCAGGACGACTGATCCGTGTAAAGGAAAGAATGAATGGGGCCATGTATCGTGAGATTTTGAGTGAAAACCTCCTTCCATCAGCAAGGGCATTGAAGATGAAACGTGGCTGGGTCTTTCAGCATGACAATGATCCCAAACACACCGCCCGGGCAACGAAGGAGTGGCTTCGTAAGAAGCATTTCAAGGTCCTGGAGTGGCCTAGCCAGTCTCCAGATCTCAACCCCATAGAAAATCTTTGGAGGGAGTTGAAAGTCCGTGTTGCCCAGCGACAGCCCCAAAACATCACTGCTCTAGAGGAGATCTGCATGGAGGAATGGGCCAAAATACCAGCAACAGTGTGTGAAAACCTTGTGAAGACTTACAGAAAACGTTTGACCTCTGTCATTGCCAACAAAGGGTATATAACAAAGTATTGAGATAAACTTTTGTTATTGACCAAATACATATTTTCCACCATAATTTGCAAATAAATTCATAAAAAAATCCTACAATGTGATTTTCTGGATTTTTTTTCCTCATCTTGTCTGTCATAGTTGAAGTGTACCTATGATGAAAATTACAGGCCTCTCTCATCTTTTTAAGTGAGAGAACTTGCACAATTGGTGGCTGACTAAATACTTTTTTTCCCCACTGTATATATTCTGCTCATTACAGGGTTTTTATTTTAAAATGTTCTACATTGTAGAATAATGGTGAAGACATCAAAACAATGAAGTAACAGATATGGAATCATGTAGTAACCAAAAAAGTGTTAAACAAATGAAAATATGTTATATTTGAGATTTTTCAAAGTAGATACCCTTTGCCTTGATGTGACAGCTTTGCACACTCTTGCCATTCTCTCAGCCAGCTTCATGAGGTAGTCACTTGGAATGCATTTCAATTAACAGGTGTGCCTTGTTAATTTGTGGAATTTCTTTCTTTCTTAATGCGTTTGAGCCAATCAGTTGTTGTGAGATGGGAATGCTGGTATACAGAAGATAGAACTATTTGGTGAAAGACCAAGTCCATATTATGGCAATAACAGCTCAAATAAGCAAAGAGAAATGACAGTCCATCATTTAAGACATGAAGGTCAGTCAATCTGTAAAATGTCAAGAACTTTGAAAGTTTCTTCAAGTGCAGTCGCAAAAAACCATCAAGCGCTATGATGAAACTGGGTCTCATGAGGACCACCACAGAAAAGGAACACCCAGAGTTACCCCTGCTGCAGATGGTAGGTCCATTAGAGTTCACTGCACCTCAGATTGCAGCCCAAATAAATGCTTCACAGAGTTCGCGCCAACAGACACATCTCAACATCAAACTGTTCAGAGGAGACTGTGTGAATCATGTCTTCATGGTCAATTTGCTGCAAAGAAACCACTACTAGACACCAATAAGAATAAGAGACTTGCTTCGGGCAAGAAACATGAGCAATGGACATTAGATGTGGTGTTGCATCAGATGAACTGGCCTCCACAATCACCTGACCTCAACCCAATTGAGATGGTTTAGGATGTGTTGGACCGCAGAGTGAAGGAAAAGCAGCCAACAAGTGCTCAGCATATGTGGGAACTCCTTCAAGACTGTTGGGAAAGCATTCCAGGTGAAGCTGGTTGAGAGAATGCCAAGAGCGTGCAAAGGGCGGCTACTTTGAAGAATCAAAAATATAACATATATTTTGATATATTTGTCTAACACTTTTTTGGTTACTACACGATTCCATATGTGTTATTACATAGTTTTGATGTCTTCTCTATTATTCTACAATGTAGAAAATAGTCAAAATTAAGAAAAACCCTGGAATGAGTAGATGTGTCCAAACTTTTGACTGGGACTGTAATATATATATATATATAAAATGTGTTTATTATATATGTATATATGTATATTATAGTCCACTTCTGGCCGTTAATGGAACATATTGCATGCCAACAGCTGTTAAACTCAGAAGAAGATGTTGAAACCGGAAGTGAACGTTTTTGGCCTAAACGTCATATAAAAACGACGACCGTGAATGTTCGGTTATTTTGCGTCTTATCTAGCTAGTTAGCTAACCAGCTTGTGAATTTGGGGGAAATGGCTGAATCGTTTGAAGAACGTCTCGTAAAAGCTGTCAGAGAGCATACGCACTTGTATGATACCTCAATGCGTTTACATTTCGACAAAGAGGCTCTCGAACATAGTTGGCGCGAAATTGCTACATATTTAAACTCCGATCCAGATACTTGCAGGAAGAAATGGAGACTTGCGAGGGACCGTCATGTGAGGGCACTGAAAAAGTCTAAGGATATGCCAGAGGGTGTACCGAGGCCTGGAAGCCTGAGTTGGCTCACCATTTTTATTAAACATCGGCAAACCAACCCAAACTTTCCCGAGGTAGCTAGCTAGCGAAGATACAGAAAATGTGTGGTTACAGTTACTTGCATAGTTGCCAGACCTGTGTTATTCACAGCCAGCCAGCTAGCTACTGCTAGCACGATTAGTTATGTGTGTAATACCATAGACTTATAGACCGTTAATTCTCGGTATTATCAAAGACGATTATCAAATAGTTCGACTGAAGAAACCACTATTTTTGGCACTGGGTTCGCAGTTCAAATGAGTGCAATATCAACACCAGCAGCAGAGGACGCACATACATCAGTACGAGATTGCGGAGATTAATGTAACATTTTCTTTTTGAAAAATTAAATCACTGAGTCAACTGTTTATGGCAATCAGGCTTTAATCATAACATAGGACAGTGAAAATGATTAATTTAGTCATAAAATGAGAACGTACTGTTTTATTGTTTGCAACAGGCTAGCCTTACTGTTAGTCTTTTAAAGATGTGAAATTACTGCCTCTTGTTTTGTTGGTTTCCATAGATTTCAGCAGACAGAGTTGAGAGTCCTAATGACAACCTGGATCAGACTCTTTTGTTTTCAGACCAGGCAGGTAAGCCAATATTAGTGGTGTGTAGTTGGCTACAGGTATTGTGAAGTTGGCTACAGACACAATCCTTATGTTTCCATACTGGCTCCTTTTTATTTTACTGTAGGTCCACTGTTCCCTTTATCTTCTTTCCGTCTCCTGGTTCCACCTCTACGACTGATGTCAGCTTTCATGTGGCAAGTGGCTCAAGAGCGTAATGTGATGCAGTATGGGAAGCTGGAGGAGTATGTGACTTTGGTGACAGAGATGGTTCCAGAGCTGCTGAGCTCCAGGCAGAGGACCCAACTCATCCTGGGACTGAGAGCAAGGGTGAGAAGTGGGATGGTGGAGAAGGAGTGGAGGCATGGATGTTCAGAAAGGATCTTAGTCCAATGACTATTATTCTCATAAATCTACTTTCAGATGGTTTTAGAGTTGTTTCGTAATGAAACCCCACCGGACCCCCAGACCATCCAACTTCATTTGGACAGAATCAAAACTTCTTCAGTACATGCTGTGCATGAGGATGTATGTAACTTTCAGTGTCTAAAGTAGTCTGGATGCTATTGAATAGAGGGTGCTTATATTGTCTTTCTTTTGAAGCTTAACGTATAATTCATTTTACATGCCCAGTCACAGAGTAGAAATGAGTTGGAGGCTTCAGAGTCTAACTTCGTGGAGCTGGTCCAAACTCTGCTCGAAGACCCTTCTGAGAAGAAACACTTCTTCCAGGTGGGAAATATCCTAATGAATCATAGTTGTTGCTTTCAGAGTCAATAGGACAGCATGTTCCAGCAATATAAAACTCGGTAGTGAAATGTTGCTTGTTTTACTGTAACTGATGAAAGGCCATACAAAATGAAAAATCCAGCAAGGTGTTGGTTTCAACTATGCTTTTTTTATTTTTCTCTCTTAGGTGGTGTTCCCAATACGTTACGGTCCTCGGTATGACACAGCACTGCAGATACTGGTGTGGGAGTTTCTCTCCCGACTGGAGGAGCTGCTGCCTGTACCAGACCTCACAGAGGTACAGGCTCAATATCTTAATAGCATGAAATCTTAAGCGATGGTCATGTTATTTCTTCAGTATCACACGCTTGGGTGTGTCACTGTTTTAGTAATGGCACTGCATAATATCCAGTCTTTGGGAACAAAGTCTTTTTTGTCAACTAAAGTTGAATCCTATATGAATAATGTAGAGACACAGGAGAGGAGTGCTTCTTTGATTGAAGACCATGGTACTTGCCTGCAAAGGGAACTGCACCTTCTTACCTTCAGGCTATGCTCAAACCCTACACCCCAACCCAAGCACTCTGTTCTGCCACCTCTGGTCTTTTGTCCCTCGCACCCCAGCTCCCGCTCAGCCCAGTCAAAGCTTTTCTCTGTCCTGGCATCCCAGCTACCCCCCCCCACTAACTATGTCACTCTGGATAAGAGCGTCTGCTAAATGACAAAAATATACAATCCATGAGGTGCTCTTTGATCATGGGATGAAATATTATAGAACAAAAATAAGTTGATGCTGGATAGTAAACAATGCTGTAAAAGCCTTTGTGAAAACAAACTTCCAGAAGTAATCAAGGCACTCTCATGTAGTGGAAACATGTAAAAGCCTTTGTTTTACGGCCTATGCATGGCAAGAATTAAAAAAAAACACCCACCTAATATGATGAATGTTCTGTGAGAGAGAGCTGCAGAAACCTTTTTAATGTTCCTTTTATCCTCTCAGACAGCATCTTGTCTCAGCCTTGCCCCCTCTGACCTTGAGGAGTTCTGGCGTTCTGTCTCTGACCCCGAGCACCTGAAGACACTGCTGCAGCATCATAGACATCTGGGTCACTTGAGCAAAAGTGAGTCTTAATAAGAGGATATCAACCATGTTAGCCATGTGCTCTTCTGTAAATTAGTGGAGTTGCATCTTTCCGTTTCCTTTCCTGAGATGAAAATTCTCTCTCCCTTCAGATGAATTCGCCAACCAGGTCGCAGACAACATCTTGTCCACATTGTCAATTCCTCAAATTCATGGCCTAAAGTCAAGTCTTGATGAACATGAAGGCATGAAAGGGAGCACAGAGGGGTGGAAGATCAACAGTGAGGAAGACCAAAAGGAAGGAGGAGAGTTGCATTTTGAAAAGAACTTGGATGATGATGGAAGTGAGAGGAATGAAGACACTGAGAGAGGATTGAAGGATGAGGATGATGCAAACTGGACCTCCCCTCTGAGTGAACCAGAGCACTCGGATGGTAAGGAAATTCAAGGATTCATAATGATAGTCCATGTCCACCATGTATTTTTAAGTGATGTTGTAAAAGCCTGACTTGTTACATTACCTAGAAATATTATTTGTGATTTTAATGCTCCTTGACCTTCAAGGGGAAAAATCAGGAATTGCTTCACACCACTGTCAAATTTTACACTTATGATAATGAATTACAGAGATTGATATCAGTTCCTACTTATAAAACCTTCAAATATAGAGTGGCTGTGTATATTGTTTTGGAGAAAGACATTTTTGTGCTTTTGAGAGCACAGCACTGAAGGCTGTTTCCAACAATGGCCACCACCGCTAGCGGAACCGTTCATTTCAATGGGATGTTGATTGGCCAGCGACGTTAACAGGAAGATGCTGAAACTTGTAAGTAATAAGCCAATGTACTTAAAAATGTCTGGCTGAATCAACAATATAGCTGTCCCTAAATCAGGCACGTTCAGCATGACTGCAGCGTGCTAGCTCATTTACAACTGACAGAAATGTCCAAGTGATTCGCATTTGCTGCATCACAATACATGCTGTTCTGATCCAAGATCTTGGACCCGCCACTCGGGCAGGATTCATTTGGGTCAGGCTTCGTTTGCCCTTTGCTTATGTTTTGTAATGTGGATCATGGTACCAAGCACTCCAGGATCTGGGTCATAGAAGGATATGTAAAAGCGCCGGAATTGTTGTATGTCTGCTTTCTGCCTACAGAACCGGCTAGTGACATGCCCTCCCAGGTCTTCTTCTGCCCCCAGTGCCCATTCTCCCACAGGGTAATGGTGGACCTTCACCAGCACATCAGGAAGGAACATCTAACAGAGGAGGACAGCAGGAGCCTGGACTCTGGAGGAGCTGAGAACTCACTGCCATCCAGTCAAACAGCCAAGAGCTCCTCAGCCAAGAGGATCAATAAGAACACCTGCAAACAGTGTGGGAAGGGTTTCAGATGCACAACTGACCTGAAACGACACCAAAGTGTTCACACCAGTGTGCAGCCGTTCCGTTGCAACCAGTGTGAGAAGAGATTCAAATCTGAGAGATATCTACAACTCCACAAGAAAAGTCACGAGGTAGAACCGATGCACAGGCCTATTTGCCAACACTGTGGCAAGAGTTACACTAGTGCAGCAGTCCTCAAAATACACATACGCACCCACACCGGAGAGCGGCCTTACTCCTGCTCAGTCTGTGGGAAGAAGTTCAATCAAAAGCACACATTAGTTAGACACCTCCGGATGCACAAAGGAGAGAGACCATACCTGTGTAGCGTATGCGGGAAGGCTTTCTTTGTTTCCGGGGAACTCTTAGTGCACATGCGTTTTCACACAGGGGAACGACCTTACCGTTGTAAACCGTGTGGAAAATCTTTCAGCACGTCATGCGCTCTCACGTCGCATAAGCGATGGCACTCAAACGAGCGCCCATTCACCTGCTCCCTGTGTTCAAAGGGCTTTGCTGAAACTGGTGGCCTTAAAAGACACATGTTTATTCATACTGAGGAGAAGCCCCATTACTGCCACACGTGTGGGAAAGGATTTAGTCAGTTGAGCAACATGAGAATACATTTGAAAACTCATAAGAAATAATGTAATTGGATATTTGTCAGACTAATGGAATTTTTACACTAGTGTAATGTTTCTCCTTGAGCTCATAAAGCCAAAAGTAAGAAAAAAAATGATATCGTATTCTAAGTAGTGTACATCGCCCTGACAAAGTTTTCACCATTTATTGATTAAGTAGCCATTCTATTACCCCTTGGTAAGGTGATCGGTTGTTAAGGAACTTTGGGCACAGATTTCATAATGACACTGAGGTTTTACTTAGTGCACTGCCAACTGTACTCTGTGAGCACAGCAAGGTTAACATGATGTAAGTATGACACGTAGTTTGTGTAGGCTGTACTGTACCTGAAGTAATGAAAAAAAAAAAAAAAAACGTTTTGACCGCAGCTATCAATTTGTCCTTTAATAATCGTTCATGTGTTTTGGGGCAAGCTCTTGATGTATGTCAGAACAGAGTCCTCCCTTTTCTCCTGCATAGTCACCCGTGCGAGTGTCATTGTCTGAGGTATGTTTGATTTTTATTTTCAGTCCCTCAGTCAGGCACCTGATTCCCTTCTGGTTCATGCTGGCCTGAAGCACATTTGGGTACACTTTGTTTTCCATTGTAAATCAGACCTGGGTTCAAATACTATTTAAAATAGTTCAACTTTCACCTACATTTTCCAAGTAAGTATTCAGACAAGTAATTTAATATTTTAATGTATTTGGAAATACACTTGGAAAGTATTTGAAAATACTAAAATACACTGACTCGAATACATTCCCATGCATTTAACCAAGATATTTGAAAAAACTCTTACTATTTGTTTTTTTTACACATAGCCATTCAAATACTCAAATAGAAGTACTTGTTTTGGGCTTTGTATTTGAAAATACTCAAATACACAAAAGTATTTTAAATACCAGATATCGAAATACATATTTGAACCCAGGTCTGATTGTAATAAAAATCACTCAATAATCGTCTGTGGTGACTCAATAGTTTGTAAATTAACTAATACTACAGCATGTGTATGATAGATGTATATTATTATGTACATGATGCTACATGTATTATCCATCCAACACTTAACAATGTTTTTATTAAGTGTGGGAAAGGATTTACTCGGATAAGCAACATTTGAATCAGTTTGAAAACTTGTAAGAAATAAGGTCATTGGATCTTTGTCAGACTAAAGTGATTTTACGTTCGTGTTAGGTGTTCATATTTCTCCTTGAACTCATTGTATTATAGGTAATGTACAATTAACAAAAATATAAATTCAACAAGTGTTGGGTTCATGAGCTGAAATAAAAGATCCCAGCAATCTTCCATAGACACAAAAGCTTATTTCTCTGAAACTTGGTGCACAAATTTGTTTACATCCCTGTTAGTGAGCATTTCTCATTTGAAAAGATAATCCATCCACCTGATAGGTGTGGCATATTAAGAAGCTGATTAAACAGTGTGATCATTATACAGGTGCACCTTGTGCTGGGGACATAAAATGGCCATTCTAAAATGTTTTGTCACACAACACAAGGATCTGTACACAAATGTCCCTGTTTTTCCATGGACTGCATGCTCACTAGATATATCATCCTTTGAGCATGTTTGGAATACTGTGGATTGATGTGTGTTCCAATATCCAGAAAAATTGCACAGCCATTGAAGAGTGGGACAACATTCCACAGGCCACAATCAACTCCCTGCACAACTTTATGCGAAGGAGATGTGTCGCGGTGCATGAGGCAAATGGTGGTCACACCAGATACTGACTGGTTTTCTGATCTACGCCTCTACTCTACTTTTTTTTTAAGGTATCTGTGACCAACGGATGCATATCTGTGTTCCCAGTCATGAAATCCCTAGTTTAGGGTATAATTAATTTATTTCAATTGACTGATTTCCTTAACTCAGCAAAATCTTTGAAATTGTTGCATGTTGCATTTATATTTTTGTTCAGAATACTTAATGAAAAGCTGAAATGTCTTAAGTCAATAAGTATTCAACCCCTTTTTTATGGCAAGCCTAAATAAGTTCATGAGTAAAAATGTGCTTAACAAGTCACAAGTTGCTTGGACTCACTGTGTGTGCAATAACAGTATATAATGTGATTTTTAAAAGATTACCTCATTTCTATACCCCACATATAAAATGATCTGTAAGGTCCCTCTGTCGAGCAGTGAATTTCAACAACAGACTCAACCACAAAAACTAGCAAGGTTTACCGGTGCCTCATAAAGAAGGGCACCTATTATTAGATGGTTAAAATGAAATAAAAAGCAGACAGTGAATAGCCCTTTTGAGCATGGTGAAGTTATTAATTACACTTTGGATGGTGTATCAATACACTACAAAGATACAGGTGTCCCACTCAGTTGCCTTAGAGGAAGAAAACCTAAGGATTTCACCCAACGAGTCCAAAGGTGACTTCAAAACTAGAGTTTAATGGCTATGATAATAGAAAACAACATTGCAATTACTCCACAAAACGAATCCAATGGACAGAGTCAAAAGAAGGAAGCCTGTACAGAATACAAATCTTTCAAAACATGCATCCTGTTTGCAACAAGGCACTAAAGTAATACTGCAAAAATCCAAACTTATGTTTGGGACATGTCCAATACAACACATTACTCAGTACCCCTCTCCTTATTTTCAAGCATACTGGTGGCTATATCAAGTTATGTGTATGCTTGTAATCGTTAAGGACTGAGGAGTTGTTCAGGATAAAAAAGAAACCAGATGTAGCGTCCACCAGACACTGGGAGATTAATTCACCTTTCAGCAGGACAATAGCCTAAAACACAAGGCCAAATCTACACTGGAGGTGATTCTACAAAGTATTGATTCAGGGGTGTGAATACTTATGTAAATTAGATATTTCTTTATTTCATTTTCAATACATTTGCAAAAATGTCTAAAAACATATTTTCACTTTGTCATTATGGTGTATTGTGTGTAGATGGGTGAGATGTTTTATTTATTTAAAACAATTTGAGTTCAGGCTGTAACACAACAAAATGTGGAATAAGTCAAGGAGTATTAATTCTTTCTGAAGGCACTGTTTGTTGAAATATGGGTGGTAATTACCCTCCAGTTCATTCCTTTAAGTCAAAGTTGTTTAAAGACTTCCTCCAGCAATGTCATCAGCCTCGACCCTTGCTCGAGAAGCAATAGAGAACAAAATACGTTTTGTTAAGTAAATCAGGTGACAGATCAGGTGAAAAGGAGACTGGAATGCCACTTTAACAAAAAAAGTGGAACAGCTTATGGTATCCCTGCCATTCAACGCCCTCCTACATAAAAACAAACGTGCTTAACCTGTTCCATAGTGTGTGTGTTGTGCTATAGATAGATATATGGTGCTTTTCTTACCTTACACATGAGCTTTGGTTTCACCCATATTTACATGGTCCACTGGCACTGTGTAGGACTACATCCTTGCTGGTGAAACAGTAAAAGGCACAGATTCTACTGGCTTTGGGATACAGTCCTGCATTATTTCAAATACTCAGTTTGATTTAATAGAATTGCAATATTTGGGAGGAGCAATGCGTTTTTTCACAAACATCCGTCCTTCCGTCACACTGCCACTTCTTGGGATCCTGCTTTTGGGGTGTGTTGCTTTTTCCATGTTTTATTAAGTCAAATTAGTGATATCTGATCTTTGGAGAAACTTCATCATAGAATACAAGTGTTCTCATTCTGAATACACCAGAACAACATCAGAATACAATGTATGAGTGTTGTCATACTGATGGTTTCCACAGTGATGATATTATCATTCATTTTGTAAATCTATGAATTTTGCAATGACCACTTTTGATATTCATGATATTTAATTATAATATGCTTCTATTTGCTCTGCTCATATTGTTGAGTTACCTCCACTTGTGTATGTGTCAACACTTGTGTTTGCACAGAGCTGATAATGGCATTTAACCAAAATGCACTCTTTGCATACTACTTTTTTGACATATACGTATTTGCGCATTGTTGATATCATAGCTGATGTACATGGTGTTAATCAAGCCTCCTATCTCCTATTTAGAGTCCTGGTTTTAATATATTGTTACTCATCGTTTGGGTAAGATCAGAACTTGTTTAGTGTTCATTTGTTTGTAACTTTGTCAATGATATAATCCAAATCAAATCAAATTTTATTTGTCACATACACATGGTTAGCAGATGTTAATGCGAGTGTAGCGAAATGCTTGTGCTTCTAGTTCCGACCATGCAGTAGTATCTAACAAGTAATCTAACAAATTCACAACAACTACCTTATACACACAAGAGTAAAGGAATGAATACGAGTATGTACATATAAATATATGGATGAGCGATGGCTGACCGGCATAGGCAAGATGCAGTAGATGGTATGGAGTACAGTATATATACACACATACATATATGAGATGAGTAATGTAGGATATGTAAACATTATATAAATGGCATTGTTTAAAGTGGCTAGTGATACATTATTTCATCCAATTATAATTATTAAAGTGGCTAGAGATTTGGGTCGATGACCTAACGGCATAGGCAAGATACAGTAGATGGTTTAGAGTACAGTGTATACATTTGATATGAGTATGTCGGATACGTAAACATTATATACAAAATTGTTTAAAGTGGCTAGTGATACATTTGTTACATCCAATTCCTATGTATAAAGTGGCTAGAGATTTAAGTCAGTATGTTGGCAGCAGCCACTCAATGTTAGTGATGGCTGTTTAACAGTCTGATGGCCTTGAGGTAGAAGCTGTTTTCAGTCTCTCGGTCCCAGCTTTGATGCACCTGTACTGACCTCGCCTTCTGGATGATAGCGGGGTGAACAGGCAGTGGCTCGGGTGGTTGTTGTCCTTGATGATCTTTTTGGCCTTTCTGTGACATCGGGTGGTGTAGGTGTCCTGGAGGGCAGGTAGTTTAACCCGGTGATGCGTTGTGCAGTCCTCACTACCCTCTGGAGAGCCTTACGGTTGTGGGCGGAGCAGTTGCCGTACCAGGCGGTGATACAGCCCGACAGGATGCTCTCGATTGTGCATCTGTAAAAGTTTGTGAGTGATTTTGGTGACAAGCCAAATTTCTTCAGCCTCCTGAGGTTGAAGAGGCGCTGTTGCGCCTTCTTCACCACGCTGTCTGTGTGGGTGGACCAATTCAGTTTGTCCGTGATGTGTACGCCGAGGAACTTAAAACTTTCCACCTTCTCCACTACTGTCCCCTCGATGTGGATAGGGGGGTGCTCCCTCTCCTGTTTCCTGAAGTCCACGATCATCTCCTTTGTTTTGTTGACATTGAGTGAGAGGTTATTTTCCTGACACCACACTCCGAGGGCCCTCACCTCCTCTCTGTAGGCCGTCTCGTCGTTGTTGGTAATCAAGCCTACCACTGTAGTGTCGTCAGCAAACTTGATGATTGAGTTGGATGCGTGCTTGGCCACGCAGTCATGGGTAAACAGAGAGTACAGGAGAGGGCTGAGAACGCACCCTTGTGGGGCCCCAGTGTTGAGGATCAGCGGGGTGGAGATGTTGTTTCCTACCCTCACCACCTGGGACCGGCCCGTCAGGAAGTCCAGGACCCAGTTGCACAGGGCTGGGTCGAGACCCAGGGTCTCGAGCTTAATGACGAGCTTGGAGGGAACTATGGTGTTAAATGCTGAGCTGTAGTCGATGAACAGCATTCTTACATAAGTATTCCTCTTGTCCAGATGGGTTAGGGCAGTATGCAGTGTGATTGCAATTGCGTCGTCTGTGGACCTATTGGGACGGTAAGCAAATTGGAGTGGGTCCAGGGTGTCTGGCAGGATGGAGGTGATATGATCCTTGACTAATCTCTCAAAGCACTTCATGATGACGGAAGTGAGTGCTACGGGCGATAGTCATTTAGCTCAGTCACCTTAGCTTTCTTGGGAACAGGAACAATGGTGGCCCTCTTGAAGCATGTGGGAACAGCAGACTGGGATAGGGACTGATTGAATATGTCCGTAAACACACCAGCCAGCTGGTTCATGCGCATGCTCTGAGGACACGGCCAGGATGCCATCTGGGCCGGCAGCCTTGCGAGGGTTAACACATTTAAATGTTTTTCTCACATTGGCTGCAGTGAAGGTGAGCCCGCAGGTTTTGGTAGCGGGCCGTGTCGGTGGCACTGTATTGTCCTCAAAGCGAGCAAAGAAGTTGTTTAGTTTGTCTGGGAGCAGGACGTCATGGTCCGCGACGGGGCTGGTTTTCTTTTTGTAGTCCGTGATTGACTGTAGACCCTGCCACATTCCTCTTGTGTCTGAGCCATTGAATTGTGACTCTACTTTGTCTCTATATTGACGCTTAGCTTGTTTGATTGCCTTGCGGAGGGAGTAGCTGCACTGTTTGTATTCAGTCATGTTTCCGGTAGCCTTTACCTGGTTAAAAGCAGTGGTTCGCGCTTTCAGTTTTGCGCGAATGCTGCCATCAATCCACGGTTTCTGGTTGGGGAAGGTTTTGATATTTGCTATGGGTACAACATCACCAATGCATTTGCTAATAAACTCGCTCACCGAATCAGCGTATACATCAATGTTGTTGTCAGATGCTATCCGGAACATATCCCAGTCCACGTGCTCGAAGCAATCTTGAAGCATGGAATCAGATTGTTCGGACCAGCGTTGAACAGACCTGAGAACGGGCGTTTCCTGTTTTAGTTTCAATGATATAATCCAATCTTGATAGAAATCCCATCCCGTATATAATCCCATCAGAAAGACACTATGCCATCATCTATGTTATAGGTGATTGCTGAAATGTAGCCTTCTAAAAAAGGCCCGTGGGCTCATGACAGTGAGAGTCAGGACCAGGGATTAAGATCTCATTTGAGATCACATTTTCTGATTACATTACCATTGTAAATATGGAAATAATTACATTTTGCACTTCTTTTCTGTTTGATTTGACCTACTAGTTAAGTCACCTAAAATGTTCCTTTTTATCTTGAAAAAAAAATAAGGATGTCAGAATTATAGAAGTTTTGGGGTAAGACAATTTGTGTAACTGACACAATAAACAAACAACTTATTTTTGTACACTTTTTTGTGAACCCCAAACCCTCCACAACCTCTCCTAATGCTATCATTCAGTATTAACACAGTATTAACTTTGAACCCCCTCTGAAGGTTGTGTCAGCAGGACCCTGTCAATTTCAGGCGGGAAAACTGTAGTTGTAGGACCTGGGACTTGCTGTCCCCACATGGGTGAGACTCTTTGGTCTACTCTAATATAATAATCTCACTCTGTACCACCTCTTTGCAAAACTCACCAACTGCATTCCATTTTGAAAGCAGTATGCTATTTTACAATGTCATTTTTTGCATGGTCTTTTCAGATCCCTGTATAAGCAGCCAAGTGTGTTAAAGGGGTAAGTTATTATGAATGTATTATTGTTAGTAGTAGACATAGTATCAGTAGGAGAAGGTGCATTTGGAAGTACAGGAAATGTAGTCACTATGAAAGAGTTGCTTATGATGCATTGAATATCTCTGGGTGTTCAAAAGCTTTTAACATATCGTTTGTTTTTTCAGGTGCACCAATGTGGTAGCTGTTACCCCTTGGTTGGCACCAATTGTCTGGGAAGGCACCTTTAATCCCTTGGTTGTTGACAGCATTTACAAGCCTATGCACCTCAGCATTGCCACTACCGTCTTTGCTGTTGGCAAGTAAGTAGTCTCACACACGTCAGCCGTCCCTACCAGGATGTCTGATAGCACTGAGCCTCAAATGTAGAATAACATTCGTAGTCGGTCATCAAACATTTCTGTAAAAAAATTTGAACCATTTCATGTGTCTGAAGGTAGAACTCCGCATATCCGGCAGGCCCAGAGAGCAAATCAAGTGCACGTATAGGTCTACCGCTGGCCAATCAGATACCTCAGATCACCGTGTCTGCATGGTTTCCTCAAACCTTAGGCTATAGAAAGAAGTCTCAAACACACAGCAAAGTTGATACTGAGAAATTTCTAAACCTGTAAAGCCATGACTAGAGAGAGACTTAAGGGCACATCGACATATTTCCACCCAGTCTGCTCAGGGATTCGAACAAGCAACCTTTCAACTACTTAACCACTAGGCTACCATGAGTAATAACATGAATTGGTGCATGAGGCTGAAATAATGCAGTGCAACTTGAGTTTCGCCATCAGCTGGAATAATGTCCCCTTTTTGTCAGCGGAGAGAGGGAGAGGGGAGCGATGGTGAGTTGGATGAGAGGCAGCCTCACCTCACTGCTCTCTCCCTCCCTCCCTCCCCTCAGAATGGCTCCATCAGATGCAGACTATCAATCCAGTAAAATAAAATAAAAAGCAAATGATTATGCTCACTCAGCTGTGCCTCACAAGTAATACAACAAATGATCTATTACCAGTGTGATCATGTATCTACAATTTTTTAATATAATTTCAAAATGGTCTGAGAAGAACAACATTGGAATGGCAATTCAAGCATGGCCAATATGCAGTGATGATAATGTATTTGGCCTATAGCCTATTGCACAAACCACATTGCTACAGAACTGTTTTTATATGTTAATGTTGCTTAGGCATAGCCACGGGCAGTAGGGGTGCTGAGGGTGCTGCAACACCCCCTGATAAATTGAAAAACAGCTTCCTGCAGCCGTATTTTTAAAGTCATGTTAAAAAGAAATCTGAGTGGTAGATCTCGGCTTGATGCAGTCAAGACAGGTACTACGTAATCATATTGGATGATAAATGACCTAGCAATGGCAGCTATTAGTCTACTATAGTGCCAGTGGCTTGGTTGGTTGCCGTCTCCCTCCCTGCCAAATCCATTGAGGCGGCATGGCAAGAGGAAAGCCACCTGAACAGATATCTCCTTTACAACAAGCCCACTAAGATTCTGTCTCCGGAATACCTGTGGCAGGACTTCAAGGCCAAGACCAACGAGGTGCAAATAATCCGCTTCTCTCAGGTCAACAAGAACTATGCAGAGGTTCTGCCCAACGTGAAGAAAAGAAAGTAATGCTGTGGCCATTGTCGCACCAAGATTCAGGATCTAGGCCAGGGAGGAGGATGCTGCTGTTTGTATACATTGAAGGTGGCCGGATCAGTAAACAGCTTGTGTTCCATTTTTCTCTCAATTAGTTTATATCCTTTACCGCTAAAGATGTATTATAGACATGATGGGCTGTTTCCATGTAGAAATGTTTGTCATAGGAGCAGAAGTGTGGATAGAGGGTGCGTTTGTGAAATTAATGTGCAATTGATAATGATAATACAGTTGAAGTCGGAAGTTTACCTACACTTAGGTTGGAGTCATTAAAACTTGTTTTTCAACCACTCCACAAATTTCTTGTTAACAAACTATAGTTTTGGCAAGTCGGTTAGAACATCTACTTTGTGCATGACAAAAGTCATTTTTCCAACAATTGTTTACAGACAGATTATTTCACCTATAATTCACTGTATCACAATTCCAGTGGGTCAGAGGTTTACATACACTAAGTTGACTGTGCCTTTAAACAGCTTGGAAAATTCCAGAAAATTATGTCATGGCTTTAGAAGCTTCTGATAGGCTAATTGACATAATTTGAGTCAATTGGAGGTGTACCTGTGGATGTATTTCAAGGACTACCTTCAAACTCAGTGCCTCTTTGCTTGACATCATGGGAAAAGAAATCAGCCAAGACCTCCACAAGTCTGGTTCATCCTTGGGAGCAATTTCCAAACGCCTGAAGGTACCACGTTCTTCTGTACAAACAATAGTGAGCAAGTATAAACACCATGGGACCACGCAGCCGTCATACCGCTCAGGAAGGAGACGCGTTCTGTCTCCTAGAGATGAACGTACTTTGGTGTGAAAAGTGCAAATCAATCCCAGAACAACAGCAAAGGACCTTGTGAAGATGCTGGAGGAAACAGGTACAAAAGTATCTATGTCCACAGTAAAACGAGTCCTATATCGACATAACCTGAAAGGCCGCTCAGCAAGAAAGAAGCCACTGCTCCAAAACCGCCATAAAAAAGCCAGACTACGGTTTGCAACTTCACATGGGGACAAAGATCGTACTTTTTGGAGAAATGTCCTCTGGTCTGATGAAACAAAAATAGAACTGTTGGCCATAATGACTATCGTTATGTTTGGAGGAAAAAGGGGGAGGCTTGCAAGCCGAAGAACACGATCCCAACCGTGAAGCACGGGGGTGGCAGCATCATGTTGTGGGGGTGCTTTGCTGCAGGAGGGACTGGTGCACTTCACAAAATAGATGGCATCATGAGGTAGGAAAATTATGTGGATATATTGAAGAAACATCTCAAGACATCAGTCAGGAAGTTAAACCTTGGTCGCAAATGGGTCTCCCAAATGGACAATGACCCCAAGCATACTTAAAATGGCTTAAGGACAACAAAGTCAAGGTATTGGAGTGGCCATCACAAAGCCCTGACCTCAATCCTATAGAAAATGTGTGGGCAGAACTGAAAAAGCGTGTGTGGGCAAGGAGGCCTACAAACCTGACCCAGCTCTGTCAGGAGGAATGGGCCAAAATTCACCCAACTTATTGTGGGAGCTACCCGAAACATTTGACCCAAGTAAGGTGTATGTATATTTCAACTTCAACTGTACATGATATTTGTGTCATTCTTTGTTTTATTTATATATATTATTAAAAGGGGAATATGTGATTGGTGCATACATTTTTAGACTTTTTAATTAATGATATATAGCCATTGCATCTTGCAGAATATAACTTACAGTATAAATGCCTCATGACCATAGTTCAGGGGTCTCCAACCCTGTTCCTGGAGAGCTATCCTGTAGGTTTTCACTCCAACCCTAATCTAGCACACCTGATTCTAATAATTAGCTGGTTGATAAGCTGAGTCCGGTTAGTTACAACTGGGGTTGGAGCGAAAACTTACAGGAGGGTAGCTCTCCGGAAATAGGGTTGGAGAGCCCTGCCTTAGTTCAATGTCTGTACCGCATCAGAATCCAAAATATAAGCTTGTTGTTCTCCATCTTTTGTAAACAATGTAGTAAACAATGTAATTGTAAAAACAACACTGTATACCCTCAACATGGTTAAGACTATCATTTTGATCTCATGGATGGTCAGTGTATGAATTTGAAAGCTGGGATTGATTTATACGATCCTTTTCCCTCTGTATTACTTGTGACCCGCACAAACACTTGCTGTGGCAACGCACTTGGGTCCATTCACCATTTGTTTCTTCTCACAGCTGTAACAATGGAGATTGGCAGGAGCTTATGGTCATTGACACATTTATGTGGACCAGTGTAACTGGTTTAAACTAAAGTAGACAGTGATGAATAGTCTCTTCTCATAGCAGCTGTCTCTCCACCACTGTGAAAAGTAACTAATGGTGACTCAATGTATCATTTCAACCAGTTTATGGTGAGTTGCCATAAGCTCCTGCCAGTCTCACATTGAGACAGAACAGGTTGTCCTTCTGGGAGTGGTCACATAAATGTATGCTCTGTTTTCTGGGTTATTGGCTGCTCATAAGACCGGGGTTTGTGAAAACATTCATCATCTTCCAGTTCCATAGAATTGTTAAAAATCTGAATTTACTTACAGTGAATGAAAAGGGTAATTCATTCATTTAAATTGGTGTGACTGCAGTGCTCTATATTGGCCCAAAGTGATTGGCAATGAAGGACATGGAGAAATTTACTAAAGACTTGTTTTAATGTGAATATCAAAGGCATCATTATGACCAACACAGGTACACACAGTTGCATACAGTTGTGGATAACTTACATACGCACAAATATCATACCCCCAAATAAAATGCTAACCTCCGTTATTGTAATGGTGAGAGGTTAGTATGTCTTGGGGGTATGATATTTGCGCATCTGTAACTCTCACTTTTAATTATTCACAATTCACTCAGGATCATCTGTAAACATGGTGCCATCCCCATTCATGTAGAAGTGTTTAGAAACATATTCTATTCTTATTTACAATAAAAGTGACTCCAAAATGACACAATACATTATTTACCATTAATTTCTATTGGGCACAAAATTATCTCAAACACAACCAAGACAAAGAGCAAATGTATCCAACAGAGTCACAAACTTGATGTAGTCATTGCGTGCTATGAATATGGGAACAAATACTTAACGTTTTAATACTTTAATACACATATAAGTGAATTTGTCCCAATAATTTTGTCCCAATACTCCCCTAAAATGGGGGGACTATGTAGAAAAAGTGCTGTAATTTCTAAACAATTCACCCAATATGAATGAAAATACCAAATTAAAGCTGTCTGCACAGTATTATTATTATTATTATTATTTTTAGAGACAAAAAAAGAAAAAATATTCACTGTCCCAATAATTATGGAGGGCACTGTGCATAAGGTTTAACACATTTCATGGCCCCATGTCCATCAGGTCAGTGTTTATAGACCTGGTGTGGTATGGTGCCATCTAGTGGTGTAACGTGGCCGCCGTTGAATACAGCAACTAATCATTCTCAAATTCAATAGAGGCTAATTCATTGTGTATATATACCAAATCTGGAGTCAATCTGACTTATGGTTCATGAGAAGATTATTTTTAGCATTAGCATATGTGCTAATGTGCATCTATAAGTACAGTGTGGCCATATTTGAAATGAGCAACAACAATTTTTTTATTGATACCATAAAAACAGATGTAATAAGTCTAAATACAAAATCTGGACTGAATCTGTTCGGCCGGACAAACATATCTGTCCAACTTGTACTATCTGGCTCACTTGTCCAATTTGGGCAGCCGGTCAATTTATTCCTATTGGACCGACTTGTCCTATCTGGCCGGCCTGCAGAACTTATTCTATCTGACCAGTGGGCCAACTTGTCCTATCTGACCAAATATCCTATCTGTCCGACCGGCCGAATGTCCGATCTTTTCATCCCAACGAACTTATCCTATCTTGCCAGCCGGCCGAACTTGTCCCATTTGACCAGCCTGCTAAACTTATCCTTTCTGGCCGACTTATCCAATCTGTCCAGCCGACTTATCCAATCTGTCCAGCCGACTTGTCCTATCTGTCCGACTTGTCCTATCTGGCTGGCCAGCCTAATTTATGTAAACTGTCCGGCCAGCCAAACTTGTCCTATCTGGCCATCCGGTTGACTTGTCCTATCTGGCTGAACTTATCCGGGCAGCCGGCCAAACTTATACTATCTGGCAATCCGGGCAACTTGCCCTATCTGGTCGACTTGACCTATCTGGGCAGCCGGCCGAACTTGTCCTATCTTTCCGGCCATATGGACTAATCCTATTTGTCCGTCCAGGCGAACTTGTCCTATCTGGCCAACATCCTATCTGGCCGTCCTGGCTGAATTTGTCCTATCTGACTGGCCAACCAAACTTATCATATCTGTCTGAACTTGCCCTATCTGACCAATTTGTCCTGTCTGTCCGGCCGTCCGAACTTGTCCTATCGAGCTTATGCTATCTGGTCGACTTGTCCTATCTGGCCGTTGGGCCGACTTGTCCTATCTGGCCGGCCGAACTTATCCTATCTGGGGAGCCGAACAAATGTATCCTATCGTTCCGTCCGGGTCGAGCTTGTCCTATCTGGCAGGTGGGCCAACTAATTCAAACATTTTCCTTAAAGTACACTAGTCAAAAGTGTTAGAACACCTACTCATTCAAGGGATTTTCTTTATTTTTACTATTTTCAACATTGTAGAGTAATAGTGAAGACATCAAAACGATGAAATAACGCATGGAATCATGTAGTAAGCAAAAAAGTGTTAAACAAATATTTGAGATTCTTCAAATAGCCACTCTTTGCCTTGATGACAGCTTTGCACACTCTTTGCATTCTAGTGTGTATATATATATTTTTTATTCAAATGTTATCGTCCCCACAACAACAACAAAATGTAATTTTGTCCTTGAAACATTTAATTGAAATACTGTAGATTTCCTATGGAGGAATGCAGAAGCTTCAAAGCCACATTGGCCAATACATAGCAACAGCAATCCAGGGTTAATATACACTGAGTGTACAAAACATTATGAACACCTGCTCTTTCAATGACCTAGACTGATCTTGTGAATCCAGGTGAAAGCTATGATCCGTTATTGATGTTAAAGATGCACTATGCAGAAATCGCCCCACCATTTCCAAGTTGCAAAAATTATAATAGTTTGCCTAATTTCAGTTTGTGACAAAACAAGCAAGTATAGTGTAGAGAATCATTGTACCATGTAAACTGCTGTGAAATATATTTTCCATAATCAAAAATATTGTATTTTCAGTTGTTTGAAGATGGTGTACAAAACTAAAGGAAAAAAATGCAAAAACTCAATTTAAGAATGGGAAGCAATCATTTCTAATCCCCCATATATTTTTTTTGTGTGTGTGTGTGTGTATATATATATATATATATATATATATATATATATATATATATATACACTGCTCAAAAAAATAAAGGGAACACTAAAATAACACATCATAGATCTGAATGAATGAAATAATCTTAAATACCTTTTTCTTTATATAGTTGAATGTGCTGACAACAAAATCACACAAATTATCAATGGAAATCAAATTTATCAACCCATGGAGGTCTGGATTTGGAGTCACACTCAAAATTAAAGTGGAAAACCACACTACAGGCTGATCCAACTTTGATGTAATGTCCTTAAAACAAGTCAAAATGAGGCTCAGTAGTGTGTGTGTGGCCTCCACGTGCCTGAATGACCTCCCTACAACGCCTGGGCATGCGCCTGATGAGGTGGCGGATGGTCTCCTGAGGGATCTCCTCCCAGACCTGGACTAAAGCATCCGCCAACTCCTGGACAGTCTGTGGTGCAACGTGGCGTTTGTGGATGGAGCGAGACATGATGTCCCAGATGTGCTCAATTGGATTCAGGTCTGGGAACGGCAGGCCAGTCCTTAGCATCAATGCCTTACTCTTGCAGGAACTGCTGACACACTCCAGCCACATGAGGTCTAGCATTGTCTTGCATTATGAGGAACCCAGGGCCAACCGCACCAGCATATGGTCTCACAAGGGGTCTGAGGATCTCATCTCGGTACCTAATGGCAGTCAGGCTACCTCTGGCGAGCACATGGAGGGCTGTGCGGCCCCCCAAAGAAATGCCACCCCACACCATGACTGACCCACCGCCAAACCGGTCATGCTGGAGGATGTTGCAGGCAGCAGAACGTTCTCCACTGCGTCTCCAGACTCTGTCACGTCTGTCACGTGCTCAGTGTGAACCTGCTTTCATCTGTGAAGAGCACAGGGCGCCAGTGGCGAATTTGCCAATCTTGGTGTTCTCTGGCAAATGCCAAACGTCCTGCACGGTGTTGGGCTGTAAGCACAACCCCCACCTGTGGACGTTGGGCCCTCATACCACCCTCATGGAGTCTGTTTCTGACCGGTTGAGCAGACACATGCACATTTGCGGCCTGCTGGAGGTCATTTTGCAGGGCTCTGGCAGTGCTCCTCCTTGCACAAAGGCGGAGGTAGTGGTACTGCTGCTGGGTTGTTGCCCTCCTACGGCCTCCTCCACGTCTCCTGATGTACTGGCCTGTCTCCTGGTAGCGCCTCCATGCTCTGGACACTACGCTGACAGACACAGCAAACCTTCTTGCCACAGCTCGCATTGATGTGCCATCCTGGATGAGCTGCACTACCTGAGCCACTTGTGTGGGTTGTAGACTCCGTCTCATGCTACCACTAGAGTGAAAGCACCGCCAGCATTCAAAAGTGACCAAAACATCAGCCAGGAAGCATAGGAACTGAGAAGTGGTCTGTGGTCACCACCTTCAGAACCACTCCTTTATTGGGGGTGTCTTGCTAATTGCCTATAATTTCCACCTGTTGTCTATTCCATTTGCACAACAGCATGTGAAATGTATTGTCAATCAGTGTTGCTTCCTAAGTGGACAGTTTGATTTCACAGAAGTGTGATTGACTTGGAGTTACATTGTGTTGTTTAAGTGTTCCCTTTATTTTTTTGAGCAGTGTATACAGTGGGGGAAAAAAGTATTTAGTCAGCCACCAATTGTGCAAGTTCTCTCACTTAAAAAGATGAGAGAGGCCTGTAATTTTCATCATAGGTACACTTCAACTATGACAGACAAAATGAGGAAAGAAAATCCAGAAAATCACATTGTATGGTTTTTTATGAATTTATTTGCAAATTATGGTGGAAAATAAGTATTTGGTCAATAACAAAAGTTTATCTCAATACTTTGTTATATACCCTTTGTTGGCAATGACAGAGGTCAAACGTTTTCTGTAAGTCTTCACAAGGTTTTCACACACTGTTGCTGGTATTTTGGCCCATTCCTCCATGCAGATCTCCTCTAGAGCAGTGATGTTTTGGGGCTGTCGCTGGGCAACACAGACTTTCAACTCCCTCCAAAGATTTTCTATGGGGTTGAGATCTGGAGACTGGCTAGGCCACTCCAGGACCTTGAAATGCTTCTACGAGCCACTCCTTCGTTGTTCGGCGGTGTGTTTGGGATCATTGTCATGCTGAAAGACCCAGCCACGTTTCATCTTCAATGCCCTTGCTGATGGAAGGAGGTTTTCACTCAAAATCTCACGATACATGGCCCCATTCATTCTTTCCTTTACACAGATCAGTCGTCCTGGTCCCTTTGCAGAAAAACAGCCCCAAAGCATGATGTTTCCACCCCCATGCTTCACAGTAGGTATGGTGTTCTTTGGATGCAACTCAGCATTCTTTGTCCTCCAAACACGACGAGTTGAGTTTTTACCAAAAAGTTCTATTTTGGTTTCATCTGACATTCTCCCAATCCTCACCTGGATCATCCAAATGCTCTCTAGCAAACTTTAGACGGGCCTGAACATGTACTGGCTTAAGCAGGGGGACACGTCTGGCACTGCAGGATTTGAGTCCCTGGCGGCGTGTGTTACTGATGGTAGGCTTTGTTACTTTGGTCCCAGCTCTCTGCAGGTCATTCACTAGGTCCCCGTGTGGTTCTGGGATTTTTGCTCACCGTTCTTGTGATCATTTTGACCACGGGGTGAGATCTTGCGTGGAGCCCCAGATCGAGGAAGATTATCAGTGGTCTTGTATGTCTTCCATTTCCTAATAATTGCTCCCACAGTTGATTTCTTCAAACCAAGCTGCTTACCTATTGCAGATTCAGTCTTCCCAACCTGGTGCAGGTCTACAATTTTGTTTCTGGTGTCCTTTGACAGCTCTTTGGTCTTGGCCATAGTGGAGTTTGGAGTGTGACTGTTTGAGGTTGTGGACAGGTGTCTTTTATACTGATAACAAGTTCAAACAGGTGCCATTAATACAGGTAATGAGTGGAGGACAGAGGAGCCTCTTAAAGAAGAAGTTACAGGTCTGTGAGAGACAGAAATCTTGCTTGTTTGTATGTGACCAAATACTTATTTTCCACCATAATTTGCAAATAAATTCATAAAAAATTCTACAATGTGATTTTCTGGATTTTTTTTCCTCATTTTGTCTGTCATAGTTGAAGTGTACCTATGATGAAAATTACAGGCCTCTCTCATCTTTTTAAGTGAGAGAACTTGCACAATTGGTGGCTGACTAAATACTTTTTTTCCCCACTGTATATAATTCTTTTTTATTTTTTTTATTTTTTATTTTCCTTTATTATTTTCCCCCTAACCCTACCACCTCTCTCCTTATTGGAGTAAACTAATGGACAACAACATTTAGGCTTCTACTTCCATCTTTTACATACTATATACATTTTACGGACACAATGTATTTTACAATAGTTTGTTTTTAGTCCCACCCTTCAGCTCCACTCAACCCCTCCCATCTATCTCTTAACACCATACATTTTTTATTTCTATTTGCCATCTATTTTTAAACTGTGCTGTGATGTTTCACAAAAGTTCTGAACCTTTCTATTCTCATAGTTTCTACAGATTGTAAATTAAAAAGACAACATTTTGCAAAAAATATTATTGTATTATTGATGTAATTGTTGTAATCGGAATTAAGGGAAAAAGGCCATTCTTGAACATGGGGTGAGACATTCTTACTAATCTGCTAGAGAACCAGTTCGGATTTAAATATAACTTTTGTATGACTGACGCCTTTAGTGAGAGGTTCAATGTTTTAATATTTAATCATTCTTTCCCTCTGAATTCGTATTCATTATTTAAATAGGCCCGTTTAATTTTGTCTGGGTTGCCGTTTCAAATAAAATTGAATATTTTTTGCTCATATAATTAAAAAGGCAGGTCCCTAGGTATAGGCAAGACCATAAGCAAATAGGTACATTTGGATATGACTAAAGAGTTAATCAGGGTGATTTTTCCACAGATAGACAGGTATTTTCCTTTCCATGGTAGCAAGATCTTATCTATTTTTGCTAACTTTCTATAAAAATGTATTGGAGTGAGTTTATTTTTTTCTTTCAGGATATGTATTCCCGAGTATGCCTGCATCCCTGTCAGACCATTTTTATTGGTAAACTACACTGTAATGTGATCCAATACGTAATATAGTACACTTAGAAAAAAAAGCGGTTAGAAAAAGTATCTAGATCCTCTATGAGGCCGTGGAGGGATCCAAATTGTGGATTTAAAAGAAAACATGTATCATCAGCGTACAATGACACCTTTGTTTTTAAGCACCTTGTTTTGTAACACACCTTGATATTTTGTAACACCTTCATATTATTGTTGGATCTGATTTTAACAGCTAACATTTCGATGGCAATAATAAATAGATATGCCAATGGTGGACAACCTTGTTTTACTCCTCTTGACAGTAAAAACTTTCTGAGAAGTAGACATTATTAACTATTTCCCACCTAGGATTACTATGCATAACTTTAACCCATTTTACAAGAGATTCTACAAAATTGAAATATTCCAGGCATGTATATACAAACTCCAGTCGTACTTTATCAAAAGCCTTTTCAAAGTCATCCATGAATACTAGGCCTGGTTTCCCAGATTCTTCATAGTGTTCTATTGTTTCCAGTACTGGTCTATTATCTCCAATGTATCGTCCATGAAAAAACCTGTCTGATTAGGATGAATAATATCCGACAATACCTTCTGAATTCTATGTGCTATGCATTTTGCTAGAATTTTTGCATCACAAGACTGATGTGTAAGAGGCTTCCAATTATTTAAATGGACTGGATCTTTATATTTACCACTTGTATCCTTTTTCAGTAATAATGAAATCAGACCTTCTTGTTGAGTGTCTGATAATCTACCATTTATATAGGAGTGGTTAAAACATGCTAATAACGGCCCTCTGAGTATATCAAAAAGAAATTGGTACCCCATAATGACAATTCCCCATATAACAATACCCCATAATATATGGTACCCCATAACAATATCCCATAATGACAGAGAGAAAACTGGTTTTTAGAAATGTTTGTAAATGTATAAAAAAAACTAAACAGAAATACCTTATTTACATAAGTATTCAGACCCTTTGCTATGAGACTCAAATCAAAGTTTTTTTTGTTACATGTGCCGAATACAACAGGTGTAGACCTTACAGTGAAATGCTTACTTACAGGCTCTAACCAATAGTGCAAAAAAATTATTAGGTGAACAATAGGTAAGTAAAGAAATAAATAAATAAAACAACAGTAAAAAGACTATATACAGTAGCGAGGCTATATACAGTAGCGAGGCTACATACAGACACCGGTTAGTCAGGCTGATTGAGGTAGTATGTACATGTAGCTATGGTTAAAGTGACTATGCATATATGATGAACAGAGAGTAGCAGTAGCATAAAAAAGGGGGTGGTGGGTGGCGGGTGGCGGGACACAATGCAGATAGATAGCCCGGTTAGCCAATGTGCGGGAGCACTGATTGGTCGGCCCAATTGAGGTAGTATGTACATGAATGTATAGTTAAAGTGACTATGCATATAGTCTCGAAATTGAGCTCAGGTGCATCCTCTTTCCATTGATCATCCCTGAGGTGTTTCTACAACTTGATTGGAGTCCACCTGTGGTCAATTATATTGATTGGACATGATTTGGAAAGGCACACACCTGGCTATATAAGGTCGCACAGTTGACAGTACACGTCAGACTAAGAACCAAGCCATGAGGTCGAGGGAATTGTTTGTAGCGCTCCGAGACAGGATTGTGTTGAGGCACAGATTTGGGTAAGGATACCAAAACAGTTCTGCAGCAATGAAGGTCCCCAAGAACAGTGGCCTCCATCATTCTTAAATGGAAGAAGTTTGGAACCACCAAAACTCTTTCTAGAGCTGGCCAAACTGAGCAATCGGGGGGAAAAGGGCCTTGGTCAGAGGGGTGACCAAGAACCCAATGGTCACTTTGACAGAGCTCCAGAGTTCCTCTGTAGAGTTGGGAGAACTTTCCAGAAGGACGACCATCTCTGCAGCACTCCACCAATAAGACCTTTATGGTAGAGTGGCCAGACGGAAGCCACTCCTCAGTAAAAAGCACATGACAGCCCGCGTTGAGTTTGTCAAAAGGCACCTAATGGACTCTCAGACCATGAGAAACAAGATTCTCTGGTCTGATGAAACCAAGATTGAACTCTTTGGCCTGAATGCCAAGCGTCACATCTGGAGGAAACCTGTCACCATCCCTACGGTGAAGCATGGTGGTGGTAGCATCATGCTGTGGGGATGTTTTTCAGTGGCAGGGACTGGGAGACTAGCCAGGATCGAGGGAAAGATTAATGGTGAAAAGTACAGAGAGATCCTTGATTAAAACCTGTTCAGGACCTCAGACTGGGGCGGTGATTCACCTTCTAACAGGACAACAACCTTAAGCAATGCAGAACTGGCTTCGGGACAAGTCTCAATGTTCTTGAGTGGCCCGGGCAATGCCCGGACTTGAACCTGAACGAACATCTATGGAGAGACCTGAAAATAGCTCCCCATCCAACCTGACAGAGCTTGAGAGGATCTGCACAGAAGAATGGGAGAAACTCACCAAATACAGGTGTGCCAAGCTTGGAGCATCATACCCAAGAAGACTCAAGGCTGTAAGGTGCTTCAACAAAGTACTGAGTAAAAGGTCTGAATACTTATGTAAATGTGATATTTCAGATTTTTTAAACTTCTATAAACCTGTTTTTGCTTTGTCATTTTTGGGTATTGTGTGTAGATTGAAAAAACAATTGAATCAATTTTAGAATAAGGCTGTAACATGACAATGTGGAAAAAGTCAAGGGGTCTGAACACTTTCCGAATTAACAATAATTTGATGGTCTGACCGCATTCTGTCCCCTATCAACACTCTTTTAACTTTTGGTGCCAGTGAGAATGACATAAGAAAGTAGTCAAGACTACTAGCTTGATTGAGCCTCCGCCATGTGTATCTCACTAGGTCAGGATATTTAAGCCTCCATATATCCACTAGTTCCAATATATCCATGACATTCATGATTTCCTTAAGTGCATGAGGGTGATAGCTTGTAGTGTGATTTTCTTTACGGTCCATATAGGTATTTAAAACCATATTATAAACGCCCACCATAATAATAGTCTTGTATTACTTGTAGAGTTGATAGATTATTATTATATATATTTTCAAAGAAGCGTGGACCATCATTATTTGGACCGTATAGGTTAATGAGCCATATCTGTTTATGGTCCAATAACATTTTTAAAATCATCCATCTACCTTGAGGATCTGTTTGGACAATTTGCACATTCGGATCAAAATTACTGTTAATTAATATCATCACACCTTTTGAATTTCTTTGCCCATGGGAGAAAGGTATTTCGCCCCCCAGTCCTTTTTTATCACATCTTCATCTAAAATTGTTGAATGAGTTTCCTGTAAACAATAGATATTATATTCCTTCTCTTTTAGCCAGGTAAATACTGATCGTCTTTTCTTATTATCTGCTAAGCCATTACAATTATAACTGGCTATACTTCACCATTTATCATAATGAGATACACATTTAATATCTATTTATCATAATATTTGTTTGTAAACTCACCATTAAAAAGTATCATTGTGATTGAGTGTCCACATAGCTGTACCATGATATTTGCATTGCTACTAAGTAAACCTCCAATTGTTCCCCACTATTCCGCCCGCAGTTCATGCAAAGGATTGTTACCTATAACCAGGATTTCCATTACAAAAATTACATATTTGGCAAGCAATTATTACTTTATCAAATTATTGTGATTCATCCTATATTGTTCCTAACTTCATTACCCCCTAGCAACAGATGTGGGATACACACACACACACTCACTCATAGACACTCAACCCCTTTCCAAGACAAACAACCATAAGCTCAAATGCTCGACAGTTGTTCCATCCCTGAGCCCAACTCAAGAAATTACTTGATTTATAAATGCATATACAGTTGCAGCTGTTTGAGAAGGCCTTATATTTAGATTTGATTAACCATTGTCAAGTCTGAAGTGGAGCGGGTTGAGAGTTTCAGGTTCCTTGGTGTCCACATCACCAATGAACTATCATGGTCCAAACACACCAAGACAGTTGTGAAGAGGGCACGACAACACCTTGTCCCCCTCAGGAGACTGAAAAGATTTGGCATGGGTCAAAAGGTTCTACAGCTGCACCATCGAGAGCATCCTACCCGGTTGCATCACCGCCTAGTATGGCAACTGCTCGGCATCTGACCATAAGGCGCTACAGAGGGTAGTGCGTATGGCCCAGTACATCACTGGGGCCAAGCTTCCTGACATCCAGGACCTATATACTAAGTGGTGTCAGAGGAAGGCCCATAGAATTGTCTAAGACTCCAGTCACCCAAGTCATACACTGTTCTCTCTGCTACCGCACAGCAAGCGGTACCGGAGCGCCAAGTGTAGGACCAAAAGGCTCCTTAACAGCTTCTACCTTCAAGCCATAAGATTTCTGAACAATTAATCAAATGGCCACCCGGACTAGTTACATTGCCCACCCCCTACTTTGTTTTTACACTGTTGCCACTCGCTGTTTATTATCTACGCATAGTCACTTTACAAATTACCTGTACCCCCCCACACACACACACACACACACACACACATTGACTCTGCACCGGTACGCCCTGTATATAGCATCATTATTGTTATGTAATTTTCTTGTTACTTTTTTATTTCATTTTTTTTTTTTTTTTAACTTTAGTTTATTTAGTAAATATTTTCTTAAGTCTATTTCTTGAACTGCATTGTTGGTTAAAGGCTTGTAAGTACGCATTTCACGGCGTATTCGGTGCATGTGACAAATAACATTTGATTAGATTTATTTTGTGCCACCAGGGCATCTGAGTGTGACCCCCTCCCCATGGGTTACTGCAGCTAGTGTTGCTAGTGTCACTCACTTAACTCCACACTTTTCCAAACACAAAAACACACACCCCACCTTCCATCACAATACATATGTACATACCCACATACCGCTTCTTAGACTTTCAATGAGAATGACAGATCTATAACTCACATTTCTATGTAAATTTGGTTGCCTAAAAATATGACATATTACAGCTTTAAATCCACTTCAATCAGTTAATATAAATGGGAGGAGACAGGTTAAATAAGGATTTTTAAGTGTTGAGATAATCGAGACATGAATTGTGTATGTGTGCCATTCAGAGGGTGAATGGGCAAGACACAATATTTACGTGCCTTTGAACGGGGTATGGTAGTAGGTGCCAGGCGCACCGGTTTATGTTATGAACTGCAACTCTGCTGGGTTTTTCACGCTCAACAGTTTCCCGTGTGTATAAAGAATGGTCCACCACCCAATGGACTTCCAGCCGACTTGACACAACTGTAGGAAGAATTGGAGTCAACCTGGGCCAGATTTGTAGAGTCCATGCCCCGACGAATGGAGGCTGTTCTGATGACAGGGGGTGCAACTCAATATTAGGAAGGTGCTCTTAATGTTTTGTACACTTTGTACAGTACCTCATTGCTGTGAACCCATAATTAGGACTTTTATTTTGAAGACAATTTTGGACGCTGGAGTAATAGACCTACTGGTGGCAAAGGTTTCACATCCTCTTTGTTCGTCGGCAGTAACGTTGGCTAGCTAGGTTTACTTTCTACCGTCTCATGCGGCGCTCACTAGCAAAGGTAGCTAAGATACTGATTGGCACATGGGCCATAATGGGTATGTATTCGTGGTAACTTATATTATATAAAACAATATTGTGTTTTTTCTTGTTAGAAATCTGTATAGGTTGTGTTTTCTAGCTAGGTGGACAACTAGCCATGATCAGGCAGGGTCGTCCTCATTATTGTACACTTTACTAAACGTTTTGCAACGCAAAACGAAAACGAGCGTTTCTTATTGGATAAGTTCAGGCTGTCCCTATCAGTTTCGGTCCGTTTTTCTCTCCTTCGGTGTCTAATGAACACGACCCTGATCTCAAGGAAGTAGCTGGGTAGCTAGCTAGGCCTACTTTGCCGTTTTTATCAAAACCCCTTGATCTATCTAGCAGTGCCGCTACGGCGATCTGTTATGTTATTGACTAACTAACGTTCAGTTTCATATTACGTTATTGTGTGTCCATTTGCGCACATTCTGTGCAAGCTAGCCTTATAGCTAATACGTAAGTGCAAGCTAAGCTATTAACGTTACGTTGGCTAACGTTAGCTATCTGCTGGCAATGTTATATCAACCGTAACATTTCTTATCACTCAATGAATAACTATCTGTAGTTAAGATATGCAAAACTAGCTAATTTAGTTAGTTCTGCTATGTTCATGTTTTTACAAAATGTAATTGATTTAGCTAGCCATCTAACACAACTTCACTGTACTTTTCACATTATAGATTCCCCCATTCCGCTCTCCTCCCTGCGCCTTTTGGTTCCACCTCTACGGCTGATGTCTGCATTTATGTGGCAGGTAGCACAACAGAGGGCCATCAAGCACTATGGAAAGTTAGAGGAGTTTGTGACCGTGGTAACACAAACTGTCCCAGAACTTATGACTGACAGACAGAGGACCCTCCTTATTTTGGGTCTGAGAGCAAGGGTAAGAAATGCCACATATTATGCCATACATAATCACTTCAATATGCTTGGACAGTCCCACCTACTTCATGCAATCCTGTCACATACTGTTTTTGAATGGGCTTTTAAAAAATCATGAGAAAATGGGCATTTAAGATATTACATTCTAGTTGTATTCGTAGATTAATTGAGTTCTACCTGATGCCTTTTATGAAGGTTTTCAATTGTTTTTGCCATCGAAAACCATAAGGCATCAGGTAGAATTTCACATATCTCAAATTACTGTGTTTTCATGAATTTGATTATATAATCTTGAAGCCCATTAAAAAACAGTATGACACTTTATCCAAGAAGTAGGGGGACTTTCTTAGTGTATAGGTAAAATGTAGAAAATAGTTAAAGGCAAGGTGTCACTTTTCTTGCAGGTGAACCCTGTCAGCCTCCGGACCCTTCTTTATAGAATAAAGTCTTCTCAACATGCACAGGTTGGTGAATCAAAGTATAAATACAATGCCAAGATTGGAGATTTTGTTCTGCTGGACACTTTTATGAGATAATTAACACCCTCATAATTCAGAAACATTTAAAAACAAGAGATTTAAGATTGTTGTTATGGATAGCTGTGTGCCATTTGTCTGAAATTCTAAAAATTATTGTCTATTTTTTTTTAAACTTTGTTTTACAGTCCAATGATGCAGGCATGGAATCACCTGAAGCTAACTTTGCCAAGCTCACCCAAAGCTTGATTATAGACCCGGTTGAGCGTGAACACTTCGTCCAAGTAAGTAGCTGTTAATGCCAAGCTTGTCTTGAACCTACAAAGCCTTCCCACACTACGTCAGATTCAGTCTTTTACGATTATTACATGTCACACTGCAACATGACCAAATTAAAATCTTGACATCAACCTGGCTGGGTTGTAAGGTTTGCCTCAGTTCTGTCGTCACATTCTGCGACTGGCTTGCGAGGCTATGTCAGTAGGCCTAGGCTACGTCAACTGGGCGTATCAAGCATTGGCGTCAAAAGAACAACAACAAGCTGTTGCTATGTTGATTGACAGACACTGCTCCTCCTACCTCTGTGACTGAGCGGTCCCTGTAATAAAAAGCGAAACTCTCGAATTGAAGAGGCACCTCCACAACATGGAAACGCTAATGCCGAAGATAAGCCCCGTAGCATAATCCTTGGCATTACTCAATAAAAGCATTGCAATTTTGACATTCAATGTGTGATGGTTATTTATAACTACAGAGCCAATTACTTGCACCAAGCTTTCATTATACAAGGTGTGATTTAATTTTTTTATATGAATGGCGTCATTGCTGGCCGTGTTGTTATTGATACTGCCATAATTTTTTCTGAGCTTAGGAAAAGTAGAGGTACTTAAAGGAAAATTCCACACAAAAGGATCTTTTGGTATTTGTTATTTTAGTCCATTGTAGGGCGATTATATAAAATTAGCTTGAATTGACGTTTTGTATGATATTCCAGGTAACTGTATTGCAAGAATCAAGTGTTTTTATTTGTTTATTTATATGGGCGTTTGTCCACTTGTTCTCATGTTGTCTTTTTGGTCTCGTCTCCTTCGCCGCTTCTGTGCGCCTTCCCATTTTACACCAGAGATATGTATGTAATGATGAGATGCACGTCTCCGCCCTAACAATGGGGGTTGTTGTCCCAAAGGCGAAGTCAAGCTTAGGTCCAAAATAAGCCCATTTGAAACGCATTGGGCTTATTTTGGACAGATTTTAGCACGTGATTTAGCACTTCCTCTGGTTTACACACACCAAGCTACTCTCCTTGTCACTCACAACAACAAAGATGAGAGATCACGTCTTCCTCCTTGACAAGCGATTTCAACTCGCTATTTGCATTTGAGAGAGGAAACTAATAAATTAAAGAGAAATTGCAGAAAGAAGGAGCAGAAGTAGAGAAAGTAAAAGTTACAGGTCAATTATGATATTCTGAGAGAGCATCTTGGCATATATAACAAGGCAATTAGAAATGCCAGACGGGCTCATTTTTCCAACTTGATCACTAATAATCAGAATAATTTGACAGTGTTCTTCTTGACCATTGATAAATCCTACCCTCACAAACCTATTAACTTTCCTCAACATCTAAATGTGATGAGTTTGCGGCATATTTCAGAGATAAGATACCCAGCCTAATGTTTATCAGTGAAGCAAGACCTGATGAGAAGTTTGATATGTGCCCTAGCCTACCACGCAAAGGCACTATGGATTTATTTTCCCTGGTTGACACAGACATGGTCAGGAAAGTGATCTCACAACTTAAGCCTTCTACCTGCCTTCTCGTTCCTAGCCTCACCACCTTCTTCAAAACCGGTTTTAATTCAAATCTGAAGAAGTGAAAGCAATTGTTAATCACTCCCTGTGATTAAGGAGAAATTGGTTTTCAAACAGCTTTTTTTTTATCTGGTTTTCAGGACTAGCACAGAGACAGCCTTTGTTAAAATTGTAAATTATTTTAGAGGCAACACAGATGGCAAACAGCTGTCTGTCCTTGTAATCTTGGATCTAAGTGCTACATTCAACACTGTTGACCATGATGTCCTTCTGGAGAGGTGGGTTGGCCTCTCCAGTCCAGTTCTAAATTCTAAACCTATTTAACCGGTCTGAGTTTTGTCACCCTTGGTGAACAGATCACGTGGTGTTTGACAAAATTTGATTTTGGGTCTGGTACTGTTCAGCTTATAAATGTTACCCCTTTGCAGTTATCAGAAAGCACAGCATTGATTTTCACTGCTACGGAGACGATACACAACTTTTTACATTAGTGTCACCAGAGTTTTTTAGCTCCACGGATAAATTATTAGACTGTGTTGGTGATTTAAATACTTGGATGGCTCACAATTTCCTCCAACTAAATCAAGACAAGAACAAGGTACTTCTTGTTGGAGCCAAAGCACAGAGAGAATCTGTCCGCACCTATTTAATTCACAGGCAATACAGATAAAAAAAACCTAGGTGTTATTTTAGATTCTGAACTCAATTTCGAATCGCACATTAGGAATGTGACATCTTTTTACCACCTGAGGAACATTGCCAAGGTGTGGCCATTTCTCTCTTAGGCTGATACAGAGAGACTAATCCATGCTTTTATTACAAGCAGGCTTGACTACTGTAATGCTCTTCTGTCTGGTCTACTCAAGAAAGCCATTAGTTAACTGCAAAACATACAGAATACTGCAGCACGGGAGTCATGGAGAGGCAGCCTTTAGTTACTATGCCCCCAGCCTCTGGAATAGCCTGTCAGAGAACCTGAGGGGGGCCGAAACTGAATAAAAAATACATCTTAAAACACACCTTTTTAGCTTTGCTTTTCCTTAGGGTGCTTTTTAGTTGTTCAGTTTGTTATTCATCCTCTTGTGTAGTAAATATTGCAGTTTTTTTTAGTTTTTTTTCCTGTGAAGAACATTGTTGCATTCCATGGCTGAAATGTACTATATAAATAAAGCTTGATTTAACCTGTGTTAATTTTCTGTAGCCTAATCCCTGCTACATTAAGTTAGTCATTATTAGTGGATGTGCATTATGCAAGGTTCTGATAATGTGTTCCTTTCCAACAATGCAAAGAAAAGAGAAATTATATAAATTAAGAATAAATACAATGAGTAACTATAACTTGGCTATATACACACGGGGTACTGTCGGGGAGAGTGGGATGTGCCCGACTACACAATCGGCAATGAGTGTAAACACAACGAGTTTAAGTTTCAGATGCTTTTACATGAGCTTTTTGTGTCTCTGGCGTTGTAGTCCACAAGCCGTTCAGGCAAGAGGCTGGTTAAAGACGGCGGCCACCTGTAGTCTCTTGCGGCGGTGAGGCTTCACTGGCAGAGGCCATAACTCTCCTTCTGAGAAGTCTGTGGAAGGGGAGAGTAGGCACGCTGTGTCTTCCTAACTGCTCACTTTAGTTAGGTCCAGCCTGCACTCTTGTGCTAGTCAGTTGATTAGGGAATTCCTTGCAGGTGTGCTGATTAGTAATCCTGCACAGGTGTGTTGGGTGAGCAGTGCTGTGGCTGTCTTCAGCTGGCCTGGTGCTGAAGGTAGTGCAGCCTTGCACAGTGCTGAACTGAGTGCCGTTGTCCATGGGGCTGAAGTGAGCGCACCTGTCTCCTGTGCTAAGGTGGGTGGCTCTGTCCATGTTGCTGCACTGAGAGTCCTTCAGCCACACCTATGCCCATGCCTCTCATGATGCCACACACTCCTCCCTTTAACTCCGAGCCATGAGAGGAATTGGTGGAAGAGAAGAGAAAATGGAGCTGGGAGAGGGCATCAGCGTTCCCATGAGCAGACCCTGGTCTGTGTAGAACCTCAAAGTTGTATGGTTGTAGCTTGAGGAACCAGCGGGTCACCTGGTCATTGGTATCCTTGGCCATCCACTGCAAGGGTGCATGGTCTGTCTCCAGGGTGAACTGCCTTCCCATGAGATAGAAGGATAGGGAGCAGACAGCCCATTTTATAACCAGACATTATTTTTCTACGGTAGCATACTTTGGTTCCCTAGGTAGGAGCTTTTGACTGATGAATAAAGCATAATGTTCCTTACCATCCCAGACCTGGGACTGGACGGCACCCTGTCCAGTTCCAGAGGCGTCTGTTTGGACGATGAATGGCTGGGAGTAGTCTGGTGACCTCAGGACTGGTCCTGAACAGAGGGAGGTTTGAAGATCCACAGAATAAACTGCCGGTAGTAACTGGCCAGTCCCATGAAGGCTCTCACCTGAGTCTTGGTGGTTGGATAAGGCCAGTTGCTTGGATACCAGGATGATTGGGCTGGCCCTCTGACTTTTTGACTCCTCTATGGTGTCCAACTCGCACATTTTTGACCTCTGCACAGATGGCTTTGCGATGAGCTTCAAGGACCCTATACGGCTTCACGTGTACAGTCTTCCCAGGTAGCCTATGGATATCGTGCTCTAGCGCAACTGTCCCCCCTGGCAAAGAGAAAAAATATCTGTGTACTGATCAACAAAGTTTCTTACCTCTTGGAGTTGTTGGGGAGTAAGTCTTGGCCCATGTTTAGGACATCTCTGGGTATTTCCTGAGGAAGCTCTGTGGAGACAAAGGCCACAGTAACATCATCCTCCCCCCACTTCTTCAGATGGTTGATGTGATATACTTGCTCCCATTTACGGCAATCTGGCTTTGTCCCGTACGTCACTGGGTCTAGTTTCTCCATGACTGCGTAGGGCCCTGCCACCGGGCGAGGAACTTGCTTTCTGTGGTGGGGAGAAGGAGCGCACTGTCACCAGGGTTGAACTCTAGGAAGGCCCACCCTTGCGAACATATGTACCAACTCCTTGGCTATGGCCTTGGTAGTGATGGTTCATAGGGTAATTGCCTCTGGGTACCTGGTGGCATTGTCTACCACCACCAGGATATATCGGTATCCTTTGCCAGACTTTTTCGAGAGGTCCAACTAGGTCTATCCCTAGTCTATCAAATGGGGTCTCAATGATGGGTAGCGGGGTACGCCCTACTGGGGCAGTCCGCTGACAGGTGGGACACCTCCGACAGTATCGTGAGACAGGCATGTAGATTCCGGGACAGTGAAACTTCTGTAGGATTCGTTCCCTTGTCTTTTCCTCACCCAGATTAGTGCCCAAGACTTTAGAGTGGGCCAGTTGGAGAACAACTGGAACATACGCTTTGGGCACTAGGAGGATATAAGTTCTTCGCCTACTTCTGTAACCGATTGAGTAGTCCTTGATGAAGGGCAATGTAAGGAGTCACCAAAGGGCATTTGCGAGGTTTTGGTCTCTGGGCATCACCAAAACGGCCCTGCAACAAGTCATTGATATGTAGGGAGGGCTCACCTTCCACATCAGCAGTATCTTCGCTGTCCTCAGGCTGGTCTGGTTGTGCGGCATCACCCAGCAGAACCTTTACTGATCTCTGCTGGCGAGAACGTTTTTTAGTATTTTGCCCTTTCAGAACAGGCAGCAAAGGCTTGGGTCTATGGGTGTGGTGAAGAGCAGAGGTAGTGCAAAATGAATTTTTGCTTACCCCAGCAGCCTCAAAGACTCAAATTCCAGGCAGTTTTGACCCAGGAGCAGAGGAGTCGTCAATTCTGGCATCACCCCTGCAATGACCATCCATGCCCCACAATCAGTGTTGAACTGGATGTGGGATGTCTTAAGTGTCAACATGGATGCAGGTGAGGGGTAGGGTGTTGTGGTTTTGAAGACACCCTACAGGAATCTATTCTGGCCGTATCAGCGTGACTGCACTGCCAGAATAGGTTATGTGAGCCCACCTGCACTAGATACTAGTGAACAGGTACCTCACTTCCCTCCTCCCTCAAGTCCCACAGGTGGCAATCGCTGGTGGGACTGTAGGCATTTTCTAATCTGTTAGTCGAGTAGGGTACCCTTGGCCCCACATTTTCCGCACCAGACAACATTATGTCGCTCCTCTCTGGCTGGGAAGTAAGAGGCAGTTTTGGGAGGCTCATATTTTCTTGAGGAAAAAGGTTGTGTGTCATAGGTTAAGGTCGTTCCTGTTTGTTTGACTTAAGTGCATCTTTTGAAGCCCCCAATCTTTCCACCAGCTAAATCATGTCCTGGTAAGTCTGAGGGCATTGTTGGGTGGCTGCTTTGTGCAGATCATAGGGAAGGCCTCTCATGAACTGGTCCAGGACCATTTTGTCGATCACATCATCCACAGAGTTGCCTTGTGGCAATTTTTCCCCAAGCCGCCTTCGGTGGTATAATTGGGCCCGGGGTGCCTGGCCAGCTTGTTATTCCCAGGTTCTGAACTGTTGGGCACATTGCAAAGGGGTTGAGCCTTAATCTGCTCAGGATCTCCTCCTCCAAACTGTCATAGTTATTGACCCCTACTGTCTCCAGATCCTGTTAGGCTTGTTGGGCCTCTCCTGTGAGATACGGGGATACAAGAACGGCCATGTCATCCGGTCCCATTACTCTCTCTCTCTGCCACTCTCAAACATCAAGAGAAAGCCTCTGGGTCATCAGCGTCAATCATCTTAGTGAGTGTCTCTCTTACCTTACTGGCGGGTGAGCGAGGAGGGACGGGACCCCTAAACTGTTCCAACAGGCCTCCTTTGAACTTCCAGGGTACCTCTGAGGCGGGTAATCTGTTGTATGAGCCCGGCCATGACTTCTACCATGGTTTTGGAGATTTGTTGGCTGACTCCTTGAAGATTTATGAGTTATCCCAGCATGTTTTCCAAGTTTCCAACTCCAGGATTAGACATTGTTCCACTCTTACGCAAAAAAGTTACAAAAAATGCAATAAGTTGTGTGTTTACTCAGATGTCTGCATTCTCCACCATATGTTGGGAAGAGTGTTGTGTGCCCAACAACACAAGCGGCAATGAGAAAACACACAACAAAAGAGTAAAAGTTTCAGATGCTTTAGCTTTTAGTGTCTCTTGTGTTCTAGTCCACAAGCAGTTCAGGCACGAGGGTGGTTGAAGATGGCGGCCACCTGTAGTCTCTTGCGGTGGTGTTGCAGCTGTATATTGAAAGTTATACATCTTAACTCGATTGCTGACACACAAAACATTTTGGGACTACATCAACAATGGACTAATGAAACATACCAAAAGTGGAGTTTTCCTTTAATCGGCAGACCCTGTCACACTGAACAAGCCAAGACGTCCGACAATCGTTTACGAACTAAGAATTTGCCCACGACGTGGACCTTTTGTCTAGGGTGGCATAATAAGGCTAAAATCATGCAGTCTGCGGGCCTTTACTTGAACATTTTCTCTGGCCTGACTCAAGTTCGTTATGATGTTTGAGGAAAATATAGTTGAGTTGAGATTCAGTAAGATTGTTAGTCAACAAGATAGCATTTGAATAGTGAATAGGCCTACGCTATTATGAATCATAACTAGTCATTCACTTACATTAATTTGTCTAAGCTGTGTTTACACAGACAGCCTGATTCCGATTTTTTTCCAGTAATTGGTATTTTGACCAATCAGATCTGGTGTGATTGGTCAAAAGTGTAAACAAATATCAGAATTGAGATGTCTGTCTATGCCACAACACTGATTCCTGTTCTTTGGGTACTGGATTGTGCTATCCTGGGTGCCAAGACCGCAGAAACAGGCTTGGCACCCAGGCTAGGATCATGCAGGGTCTCTCAAACAATAATTAATTGATCTAATTATTTTGCATTATCTCACTCTCCATCTTTTCAGGTGGTGTTTCCTGAAGAATTCAGACCTGATTTTGACCAAGTGCTACAGGAACTGGTCTGTGACTTCCTCACTCGGCTGGAAGAGCTGCTTACACTACCAGACTTTAAGCAGGTGCAGAAATCACTTTCGTAAGACAGTCTTGAGAGAACGGAATTCAAATGAATAACTGTACTTTGCCTGGAATCTATTTTGGCATTTTATTTGTGTCCCTCTTTTCCCTAGACTGCATTGTTGTTGAGTGCTGGCTCCTCTGGCCTGGATGAATGCCTGCAGTCTTTCTCTCACTCAGAAGATCTCCAGTTTCTGCTCCAGAATTACAAACAATGCAGAACATTGTACACAAACAGTAAGTTCGTAGGAAATTATAAATTTTGTTATGCATGATTTTAGCACCACATGGTCAGGTTTATGGATGTAACAACTGCATCTGAGGAGAATAATATGATTTATGTGCAGGAAGTTCCTCTCACCATGTTCCTTACCTTGTTCATTTGAAAGGGATTTAAAGTTGGAAGGATTAGCCAAATAAAGTGACGGATTAAAATGTAATTTATGGATTTGAGAAGTTTTTCCTCTAGGTGTTCAGAACAGTCACCTAGTTATTATTCAAAGTGTGTTTTTAATGTATTTGTTTTTGTCTGTGCAGTTTCCTCCTCTGACATTCCTCAGGAGTCAGATATTGAATCTGATGCCTTCCCTGACCAGTTAAACCGTACTAATCTGGACACCGGTGTGGCTATGAGGACTGGGATACAAAGCAGAGACTGCCAAAGGATGGAGTTGGCATCACATTTAGTGGAAATGGGGAGCACAAGAGATATTATAGGCTGCGATGAAACCTGTGATGAAGGGAATGAAGATGACATTGATGTAGAGGACGACCCAACACAGAAAAGGTATGAGAATAAATGTATTTTTGTTGTTTCAAACGGTACAGTTGGTAAATAATAATTTGCATTTGGACAGTCTCAAACACACTTACCACTTGACCCAGTAATAGTCAACAATTTGCATTTCTGTTTGTGCCTTTCACAGGGCTGGTTCTGGTCTTTCTCCTACAAGTGTCATGCAAGGTGGTGATACAGGTGAGACCTCACAAACTTTTAGTTGAGTACATTTACCCTTTGGAAAGCCTCAGTTGACCATTGTGGGGCAATGGTAGGGGAAACTTCCTCATGAGTTCAATATTTGTATTCATTTTTCCGCAGACACCGGTGCAGGGGTATCGTTTCAGGTGTTGACTCCCCTTTCTTCAGCTTCAAATGAGTGTGCCCCATCTACTTCCAGTTCATCACACATGAACATTTTCCACCAGTGTCCTCAGTGTGGGAAGTGCTTTAATTATCAGTCTCAACTTGTCCAACACCAGCAAATTCACTGTGGGGACAATCCATACAAGTGCTCCAACTGCGGGAATAGATTCAAATTCTTTACAAGTCTGTCAAACCATAAGAGGATACAATGTGTGGGCACTGCCTTTAGCTGCCTGAAGTGCTGGAGAGAGTTTGGTTCTCTGCGTGAGAAATTGAGACACCAGTGTCCACACAACGAAGTCATGTACATCTGTCCACAGAGTGGGAAGAGTTTTAAGACGCCACAGCAACAACCATTCCAGTGCCGCCATTGCGCAATGGCCTTTTCCGAAATGGATCAACTGCATGCTCACGAAAAAATTCACGGAATTCCCCAAACTCTTGACTGTCACACATGTGGAATTACCTTCAGCAACTTGCCCAGCCTCGTGCACCACGTGGAAGCCCACAAGAGGTCGGATCTGAGGCCATCGTCGCACCTTCCAAAGAAGAAGAAAGGATTGCAGCTTCCGAAAACTCACCATTGTCACCAATGTGGAAAGTCCTTTGTAACAAACCGACGCCTTAAGGATCACGTGCGTACTCATTTGAATTATCGTCCCTTCCCCTGCTCCTACTGTGGGAAATGTTTCACTCAGAAAGGTAATCTCAATGTGCACATAAGGATCCACACAGGGGAGAGACCGTACATGTGCTCTGTGTGTGGGAAGACCTTTCAGTCAGCAGGGAATCTGCAGGTACACCAGCGCTTTCATACTGGTGAGAAACCCTACCAATGCAAAGAGTGCGACAAACGTTTTACTAAGTCGAGCCATTTAGTCGTCCACATGCGTGGGCATACTGGAGAGCGTCCTTTCACTTGCAATGAATGTGGAAGGAGTTTTATCCGGAAAACTTGCTTAAAGAAACATTTGCTAGTTCATTCAGGGCAGAAGCCTTATTCACGTCCTCGTTGCCCGAATAATTCCAAGCGCAGTTCACAACCAAGTTATCATATGAAGGAGAATCCTACTAATGCGAATGCCATGGCTGGACATGCGAATGCCATGGCTGGACATGCGGCCGCCATGGCTGGACATGTGGCCGCCGTGGCTGGACATGTGGCCGTACCAGCAATCTATCATGACAGCCTTAACATAAAAATGTTGGCACATGTTGGCATGTCCCGAGGCTATGCCATGGAGAGACTAGGAGGTGGTCCTTCAAATTGTTGAACGCTGCCCTGCGCATGGGAAAATGGCCCAATACTCTCCCCCCCGGCCCTACCTCTCACTTTTGAGTAACCCTCTTAGTGGGTAGTTGGGAGTGCAATTCGCTAGCGAAGCAACAAGTTATGGGGAAAATTCAATACTAGTCCAGAGAGATTAATGGGTGTTCTAATTATTGTTAACACGGAAACAACTGCATTTTTCATTGTAGGTTTCTAACAAACCCTCTGCAATGGCTTCATGCACGGAATTTAAATGAAACAACTAAGAATTTATCATTAACACATAAACAAAGGAATTGTCCAGTGTAGGTTTTCCAAAAACGTGTGGCAATTACGTCATTCACGGATGGGGGAGGGGCTTTGGTAGGTGAAGGGGTTGTAGACTCTAATCTTTCTCTATACATCATGTCTCAGAACCTCATCAAGTAGCTGATTTGGTTGCCAATCTACCAGACCAGTTAAGAAGCTACTTTATAGTTTCATGTGATGTGATGTTTTTCTCATTACAAATATTATTCCTTTACAGATGTATTATAGACATGTAGAGCTGTTTGCATGTAGACATGTTTATGTAATAGGAGCGATAGTCGTGGATAGAGGTTGAACTGGTGAAATGCATGTGCAATTGTAATATAAGTATTTGCTCTAACAGTAATAATGATAATGTGTTATTTGATAAGCGTATTTCTAGACTTTCAAGGAATCTAGAAAAGTGTGTTTCCTGGTGTTATATTTGGAGGGTTGTGATATTCTTTGTTATACCTATTATTAAAGGTTTTAATACTTAAGCTTCTATTTATTTATTTTTTTAAGGGCACACCGCACTGTGCTCTCTCTGTGTTACTTGTGACCATCCTGCACTATCACATGCTATCGCAAATCCATTAGGTTGTATGTTCTGTTTTCTGGGTTATTGGCTGCTCACAACTAGGGTTGCAAAGGGTCGGAAACTTTCCGGAAATATTCCATGGGAAGTTAAGCTTGGGAATTTGGGGAATTTTGCTTAAATTCATCAAAAAAGTTACCTCATAAAAGTGAGCCTTTTTTTGTGGGATACACATAAGGCAATTCTAGTTCTTGTGGCATATTTTGGTTGAACTATCCCCAATTCAATGGAATTGCAACCCTCTGCATGCACAGTGAATTCTTCCATCACAAGTACAGCTGAATCTCAAGATCTTACACACTAATGCGATGCTATTTAGCCCACACTACTACACTGTTTGAGCCAAGGACTACATGCTTTCTGGTAAGTTTTGATTACAATACTGAGTGGGGTGAATATATTTTATATGACATTGTTTTTTGTTAACTAGTAAACAGTAGCCTACAGCAAAGTGTGTTTAAATAATTTCTAACTTGTTAACAATTTATGCTAGTTAGTTTTTGCTACCATGTGGGTTTTAGCTTACTTGGGGTTGCTAACTGGGTGTTAATTCACCTGTTTCCATACATGTTTCATTTTAAAACATTTATCTTACAAAGGAGTTGTTTAACTGCTTAACTATTTAGCTGTACATTGAATTTTATTTGTTTTAACATTTTTTTTCTTTAATCTTTACAGAAAAATGACACTGTCTGATGTATGGAGACATTTCACTGCAGCTAATGTAGAAGGAAAAGCTGTGTACATTTGCAAATACTGTGCCAAATCATATGTGAAGAATGCAACAAAGATGCAGAATCTTCTGACCAAGTGCCTCATGTTCCCTCAGCACTCTCACAAAGGGACAAAAGTCCCTCTACTTCTATTTGAGGTGAAAATGATGAATCAGACACCTTATCGATAGCAACAGCTCATGGTCCTCTTGGAATCAGAAGTTTTCTTGACTCAATGGAGGGAACGTAGTTAGAAATGTTGATGAATGTCTTGCTCGAGCTGTGTATGCAACTGATTCACCTCTGATGCTCACAGGCAATGTGTATTGGAAGAGATTTCTAAATTAGATTTCTTCGCCCAGCATACACCCGTCCAACCAGACATGCTTTACGCATTTGCTGGATACAGAGTTCAAATGAAGGTCAAGCAAATCATAGGGAAAGCAAACTGTATTGCAATCATCTCTGATGGGTGGTTGAATGTTTGAGGGCATGGAATAATTAACCATGTTAATTATTCCTTATTCCACAGGCAATGTATTATAAGAGCACAGACACAAGGGACAACAGACACACCGGTCTCTACATTGCAGATGAGAGACCGGTGACCTTGGACCACAGAAGGTATTTCCACTGGAGACATACAATGCTGCAAACATGAAGGCTGTTTGGTCTAAAGTGGAGTCCTCCTACCCTCACATCACACCCATTGGCTGTGCTGCTCATTCATTGAATCTGCTCCTCAAGGACATTATGGCACTGAAAACAATGGATACACTCTACAAGAGAGCCAAGGAAATGGTTAGGTATGTGAAGGGTCATCAAGTTATAACAGCAATCTACCTCACCAAGCAAAGTGAGAAGAATAAGAGCACAACATTGAAGCTGCCCAGCAACACCCGTTGGGGTGGTGGTGTCATGTTTGACAGTCTCCTGGAGGGGAAGGAGTCTCCAAGAAATGGCCATATCAGTCTGCTGATATGGACAGCCACATCAAGAGGATCCTCCTGGATGATGTATTTTGGGAGAGAGTGGAAAGCAGCCTGAAACTCCTGAAACCTATAGAAGGAGCCATTGCACGGATTGAGGGAGGCAATGCCATCCTGTCTGATGTTCAGACTCTGCTTGCAGATGTAAGAGAAGACATTTGTACTGCCCTGCCCACTTCACTGTGGCTCCAATCAGAGGAAACTGCAGGTCTGAAATACATCAAAAAGCGTGATGACTTCTGCCTGAAGCCCATACACGCTGCAATGTAGATGTTGGACCCCATGTATGCTGGCAAGAGCATCCTGTCTGGTGTAGAGATCAACAAGGCCTATGGTGTCATCACTACCGTGTCTCGCCACCTTGGCCTGGATGAGGGCAAGGTTCTTGGCATTCTGGCAAAGTACACTTCCAAGCAAGTGCTTTGGGATGGAGATGCAATATGGCAGTCGTGCCAACATATCTCATCAGCCACCTGGTGGAAGGGACTTTGTGGATCTGAGGCTCTTTCCCCTGTTGCCTCCATCATCCTCCAAATCCCACCGCCTCAGAGCGCAATCCTCCAAATCTCAGCCGCCTCAGAGCGCAACTGGTCCTTGTTTGGGAACACACACACCAAAGCATGCAACAGGCTGACCAATACAAGGGTTGAAAAATTGGTGGCCATCCTGGCAAATTTGAGACTTTTTGAGCCTGACAACGAGCCATCCTCAACAAGGTTGGAAAGTGACAGTGAAGATGAAGCCTCAGAGTCTGATGTTCAAGAGGTGGACATTGAGGAGGTCCTGGGAGAAGACATGGAAGACAACCAAAGCTTTAGTTTCTAGACTATAATTTTACAGATGTATGTTGAAAACGTTTCTGGGAGATGCGATGGATTATTGGGGATCATTCAATATTCCCTTTTGTTGTTCAGTGAAATCATCCCATGTGAAGAGTCAACTCATTTAATTAAAGTTCAATTCGTAACTAAATTGTTTTTTTTATTTCTATTGGAAGGATTTAATAATTTGCAATTATGTCTACTTATAATAAGGTAAAAGGTTTATGTTTCTGTCTTCGTATATGGTAAATATATCCAA